>OY997589.1:56976412-59376412 GCA_963921825.1 Erodium maritimum
AAAAACAATAAAACAATGAAACATGTTTTGGGTAAACACTTTAAAATCTCCATTTAATTAATCAAAATAATATTTACAACTTAAAAATACGTCCCAACACGTGGACAAAAGTACAAGGTATTCGTCACTAGACTCAAAAGACTGAACCCGGACTCCGCTCCTAGCTCCACAAGCTTCGAGAGCTCACCTAGTCCGTCCTGTGATCAGTACCTGTAGGAAAAGCAGCTAGGGGTGAGCGTTCGCTCACCACCATAGATAACAGACTGACTACGGCATAATTAGCAGACAATGCCGGTAACAACAACAAACTCAACTCTGGGGATCACTGTCCCCAACTCAAGTACTCTGACTGACAAACAACCCACGGTGACCTTCCTCGAACGACTCAACACTCAAACATGTAAGTAGACCGACACAACGATCACGACCTCTTCCAAGGACTCAAAAGACACTACGCAACACCAAACAAGATCACAAAGGATCGCACACCAAACAAGATCACAAAGGATCGCAAACCAGCTGCTCAGTAACCAAAACTGTTTCTCTCGCCCTTTCCGATCTCAGTCGGGCCAGGCGGTCGACCTGTCTCAGTAACCTCTCTGTCCTTCGCCCTTTCCGATCCCAGTCGGTCCAGGCGGTCGAACTGTCTTACAACTTCTCTGTCCCTCGCTCTTTTCCGATCCAAGTCGGTCCAAGCAGTCGACCTGTCTTACAACTTCTCTGTCCCCCGCTCTTTCCGATCCAGTCGGTCCAGGCAGTCGACCTGTCTTACAACTTCTCTCACTCACGCGCTTCCCCGACACAAAGTCGGGCCAGGCGGTCGACCTGTCTCAGTAACCTCTCTCACTCAGGTAACCACAATCACAATCACAAGCAAGTTCAACAAACAGCAACAACACAGGTTCAGCACTCCACAGGCACTCATGGCCACCCAAGACACACCAACAATAAAGACACGGACTCAACAGCCCCACAGGCACTCACGGCCTCCCAAGATACACCAACAGTAAACCACGGACTCAACAGTCCCACAGGCACTCACGGCCTCCCAAGACACACCAACAGTAAACCACGGACTCAACAGTCCCACGGCCACTCAAACCACCAACAGTAAAGACACGGGTTCAACAACCCTACGGGCACTCATGGCCACCCAAAACACCAAAGGTAAAGACACTGGTTCAACGACCCTACGGGCACTCATGGCCACCCAAACTCAACAATAATGCACGCTCGCAACTTACCGAGACTCTAACTCGTAAGCCAGCCAAAGAATGCTTGCAAACCCCCCCCCCCCCCCCCCCCCCCCCGAGATTCTAACTCAGTCAGGCCAGCCAAAGACACCAACCTTAGTACACGGGCTCTCATGGCCACCCAAGGCTCAACAGTAATAGCACGGGCTCTCACGGCAAACACAATTAATAACACGGGCTCTCATGGCCACCCAAGACTCAACAATAATAGCACGGGCTCTCAAGGCCACCCAAACACAAATAATAACACGGGCTCTCATGGCCACCCAAGACTCAATAATAAACAAACAACCTCCCCCAAAGCCTCCAACAATCCTAATATCGATAAGTTCACATACAACCTCCGGGCATGGTCATATGCCTCTAGTAATTCTAATAACGCTAAGTTCTCTGCTCCTACGACACTACTAAGTGTCACATGCATTTCCAATATTTGCTACGTTCCCGTATCATGCATTTCTAATATTCGTTAACCTACTTAACCCACGACACCCCAGTGTCACATGCAATTCTACTGTTAACTTTCCCCAGTCAGGGCCGAGATCCGGCTACTTTTCCCTACCTTGTGCGTGTTCTCCCAAAAGCCAAACCACGAGCTCCGGTGATGATCCCAGTCAGTCACCCAGCTTTCCCTTGCCTCGGTCCGTGGCACGATCTAAAAGAACACAATTTAAAGGCACTTAACCACTTGCAAGAATAAACTGAAAATCATTAAACTCGATGCCCAAACTGAACCCCCAAAATGTCGATCACTCCCAAACTTCCCAATTACTCGACATTGTCGATAAAGGACCCGTAAAGGCCCGATTCGCCCGACATGGCGAATCTGCCCGGGTTTTGTAAATTGCCTTCCGGGGCTCCAAAAGCCCCCGTTTTCGTTTCTACGGTCTTAGAATAGTTCAAGGAACCCAATGCACTTGACGGAATCGAATTCCGACTTCCGAGTCAATTAATTAACGTTTAAAGTTTCTAAAACCCGTTAATTACAACTTCTCCAATTTAATTCCAATTTTCGATTCGGTTAAGGATAAATGGTCCGGGGAACGTTTTAAACCACCCGAACATTAAAACCCGTGCAACCGAGCACGTGGGCCCCACCCAAACTACTTGGCCGAGCCCTAGGGTTCAATGGGGGGGGGGGGGCTCGGCCATTATGTGGTGGCTGGTACCAACTCCGGCCACCACCCACGGTGGCCGGAGCTCCTCCCGAGCCTCCGGTCACCGGAAAACGTGCAATTAAACCCCCAAACACCTCTAAAACGTCTCCAACACCTCCCCAACCTCCACACAATCCTAAATCATTCACTTTAACAAAACCCTAGCTTTCCAAAATAAACAAAACGAGAATCGGTTTTGGGTATTACCGTAGAGGAGGATGAGGGGAACGATGTTGCTCCTTGTCTTGAGACGATCCAAGGGCTAGTTTCCTTCCAAACCCTAGCTCTTCCTATCTTCTCTCTTCTTCTTCTTCTCCTTCTCTCTCTAAACTCTCTCTTCTCTTTCTAATTAAATCAACTAACTCATTTTATCTTTTTTTTTCTTCTTTTTAATACATGGCCGGCCACCCATGTCCTCTCATCCTTTTTCCCCCCAAAACTAACACCACCACAATTAGGACAAGTGTCAAGGTGGGTCCCACACCTTTTTGAAAATATCTACTTGATATTTTCCAATCAGATTCGCGAAAAACAGACGTTTCGGGCCCCGAACGGGCACTTTTCCCAAGAAATTACGAAACTTGACGGGCTACAAGGAAACGGCTCAACTAAGACCGTTGCGACGACGGCTAAGCTTTTTGGATCCAAAAACGGTCCTCGAATGGACCAAAATGTCGCTCGGTTGACTTTTCCAGTGAAAAGTCAACATTTCCCAAATTGATCAGAAAGTTGCCCTGAGTCCTCCGGAACTCACTTTGGTCAATAACGGGGTCAACTTAAGTCCGGTATGACACTCGGGGTCATTCTAGGTTCACTTAACTGTCAGTCTTAAAATTTTTAAATTTTTCCTGTTTTTCGCAGGTTTGACTGGCGTTGACCGGGAGTGGTTATTACAATGAAAGTTTAGGATACTCAGGTGACAAAAAAAAAGATTTATGGTACTCTAAATGAAATATGAAAGATTTAAGGTACTGAGGTGGAATTACCCCTTTATTTTTTCAATGACGTTAATCTTTGCATCGTATGCCAAAACACACATTGTTATCGTCAAAGAAAACACCATGAACACGACTTCTTTAGAGCACCTCCAATGGTAAACCACTACGTAGTGGTTTGAAGTAGTGGTTTGGGCACATTTTTCCTTTCTCTCTCCTCCAAACCACTACCTCCTACCACTACACCATTTAGTAGCAAACAACTAGTAGTTGTTTGGAGCCATTGTTTGCACTTTTCATATTTACAAAAACCACCTCAAATAAAACTAGTTATTTTATTAATGCCAAATATAAAATACATAAACTAATTAAAGTACGAAAGATAATTAAAAATACGATAATTAAACATACGACTGAGCCACAAACCCGACGACCATTCAACTACTTGTTCTTCAATGCAATGTGCGCACACCACTTAAGGTGATCCTTGAGTATAAACTAGCATGCACGTTTAGTCTTTGGTTTGTTTTTTAACTCGAAATCCGCCATGGTCACAACATAGATTTCCTCAGCGGTTGCTCCTTTTCGAGGAGCGTTGACATGATCCCGATATGCCTCATCGAACAACTTGCATCTTTGGCTAATCCGAAGGAAATGATCCTTCATCTGCTTCTCCGTCCGAGCAGACCACTGTGGATTTAGGTCTTTAATGTAAGTGGAGTAGAACTTCGCCAGTGTTTCCCCCCGACCTCGGCGATGGTGACCCACGTAAACACCAAATGCATATCCTCATCTTCGGACCAAAGTCGACCAACTTCCCAAGAAGACGACGTCATTGCTAAACGAGAGAGAGTTGAGAGAATTTGAGAGAGAGTTGGAGAGGAATATGTGAAATTTTGAGGGAGGGATGGGTGGTATTTATAGGGAAGGAAGGAGGTGGAGTCGGCGTGGCTGCGACGATTTGCACACACACTATTCCTCAAATAGTGTGCGTGTACGAAAACCCCTCGATGCAGATGCATGGTTCTCCCCCTTCCTTCTCATTTGGTTGGCCGGAGTAGATTGGGAAGGTTGCTCATTGGGGCTTTGCGACAAAGGTCAGTGGGAATGTTAGAGTGGGTTGAATCGCAACAACATTGATTGGGTCAGTTAGAGAAGGGATGTGTAGGATTCGATGTGACAATTGAGTTCTTCTTCTGTGTGCGACGAGTCTCAACATTCAAGGAGTCTGTGATGGAATCGAAGTTGAAGGGATCGGCTATTAAAAGTGATGTAGAAAAAATTAAACTAAAAGAAGAGAAGAAGAGAAGAGTGTATATGTAGAATGAGAGGGATGTGAATTTGGGGTAGGGGTCTTCGTGTATATTGGGAAAATTTTAGTTTTTTTTTTAAAAAAAAATCTAATGCGCCACGTGTCTGCGTGGGGTTGGGCCGCCGAGTAGTCCTTGGGCCAATGACGACGCGTCTCGTCGTTACAAAAAGATAAATCGACCGCGTACAACGACACCTTAAACCACGCCGACTACAACGGCTAACCGTGACAACGAACCGTTACAAAGCCTACAACGATATACCTACCATAACATAACAACGACCGTTGTAGATGCTCTTGTCGACGTTCTGAAAACAATCGCCTTAAAGTCATCACAAGACTGCTCGTGCCCTAAGATGAAATGAGTTGAACTGTTGAACTATGAGCAAGTTGATATAGATTAAAAAAAATCGTTCCATGTTTACACAAAAAAAGTGTCCTCCCAATCATAATCATTTACCGTCACGTCACCAGACGCACATGAAATGCGTGTCAAGAGCAGAGCGATTATCGTAATCGATTCGCGAGTCCACCTAAAATCATACCATAGAAAATCCGTGTTGATAATCACTCGCATCGGAATTGGTTTCTCGGTCTCAATCTTGGGTCATGGCGGAAGACAAGTATAATCTGAAGAACCCGGCCGTCAAGCGGATTCTTCAGGAAGTCAAGGAAATGCAGGCCAACCCTTCCGACGATTTCACGAGCCTCCCCCTCGAGGTCAACCCCTTTCCTCATTCTTCAATCTTCAATTTCGATTTTCATGTCTCGGTTTCGATTTTTTGTGTTGGATTAAGGGATGTTGTTTTCATTGATCGCTAATCCAGTTAGGGTTTTGATGGGGAAACTGTGTTTTTCCGTTGGATTTGATAGAAATGGAGCATGTGATCTCGAGTTTGTGTATTTCAATTCTTAATCAGCTCAATCATGACATTAAGTTACTCGTGACGGTGATTGCGAATCTGAATTTTCATATATTGGTATGAGTTTTGAATTTGTCTTCTGAAAGAGAAGTTACTACTCCTTTTTTCAAAATATGTTTTTGATTTTATGGGGTGGGCTAAATTGATGCAAGTATGAGAAGCTCTTTTGTATTCCATTGATCACCCAACCACGAGGCTAGACTCAATTTCTAGCAAGACGCATAGATTTCTGTTTAGGATCTCTAATGTGGCATTATCACAGTAAATCTGTGGAAAAGTCAATGGCAATGTGTAGCTATATAATGTAGAAATGTGTAAGGCCTATTTTATATCCATTTCTTTTATTGCCCCTCATAATTTTGTCTAGATAAATTCATTTCCAGTTTAGAGTCTGATATCCCTCCTCGGGGAACTATGTTTAACCCTCGAAATGTTATGAATGATACTTCCAGTCAGGGTACCTCCTCCTAGTGTTTAAGCTTTTGGAATCCATGTGCAGGAGAACATTTTTGAGTGGCAGTTTGCAATCAGAGGTCCAAGTGAAACTGAATTTGAGGGTGGCATTTATCATGGACGTATCCAATTGCCTGCAGAGTATCCATTCAAGCCTCCTTCATTTATGTTACTTACTGTAATGTTGCTGCTTTATATAAATTTTCTTTTTCTTTATTCATATTATGTACACCTCTATTGGCACTTCTGTGGATAGTTATATTCTACGTGTTTATGGAGTTTGGGGCTTATACCTCTTTCGTTCTATTGCCTTTCTTTCAGCCAAATGGTCGCTTTGAGGTTCAGACAAAGATATGCCTAAGCATATCAAATCACCATCCAGAGCACTGGCAACCATCATGGAGTGGTAATCTCTTTATCATCTTGGAGGCCTGTTGGCTATTCGGTTTTAATTTTATCAAGGGTTAAATATCGAAACTTACTCTTAAGTATTGGTCACGAACACTACACTACCTACGTTTTCAAAATGAACACTACACTACCCTTAAGTATTGGTCACGCGATTTTGTTAGTAAAAATGGACGGAATTTTCCATTCCGTTAGTCATATGACCTCAAGTGTCATATAATGGATGGTAAAATGACGTTTCCCCTTAATTATATGACCTCTACACATTTTATAAGGAACATTACCATTGTACCCTTGTTATTGTTCCTTATAAAATGTATAGAGGTCAAATACTTAAGGGCAAAAAAACGTCATTTTACCGTCCATTATATGACTCTTGAGGTCATATGACTAACGAAATGGAAAATTCCGTCCATTTTTACTAACAAAATCGCGTGACCAATACTTAAGGGTAGTGTAGTGTTCATTTTGGAAACGTAGGTAGTGTAGTGTTCGTGACCAATACATAAGAGTAAGTTTCGATATTTAACCCTTTTATCAAATAAGTAGTTTAATGGAAATGATATGACTATCTGTGTCTCTAACCATCATAGTGTTGCACTTCGCTGGGCTAATTTACTTTGTTGTTTGCAGTGCGGACTGCTTTAGTAGCATTAATGGCCTTCATGCCCACACCTCCAAATGGGGCCTTGGGTTCACTAGACTACAAGAAGGAAGAGAGGCATGCTCTTGCAGTCAAATCACGTGAGGCAGCCCCGAGATTTGGGACAGCTGAACGTCAAAGTCTAATTGATGAGGTATATATGTTGTATTTTAATTTGAGTGATACCAAGATAACTTTCAACTGGTTTCCCTCACTAAGTTACACTGCGATTAAATAGATTCATGAATATATGCTCGGTAAGGCACCACCTGTTCCTCAACTCAGCGCCCCACCGCCCCCTGAAGAGCAGTCTACCACTATGGGAGGTGAAGCACAAGTGAATTCTGATGGTGCTGGAGGCCCGACTACTGTGGGGCAGCTTGCAAATCCTGGAGTAGGTGATGGGACCCTTGAAGATTTGAATGAGGTCCCAGAAAATGCAAACCCAATCACCGATGTATCAAGAGAGGTCCATAGAGCTCCTGCCGGTCAAGTGAGGGTTCAGAAACCAGCTGATGATCGGCTCTTCACATGGGCTGCTGTTGGACTTACCATTGCCATTATGATCCTTGTATTGAAGAAATTTATGAAAGCCAGTGGACATGGAGCCTTATTCATGGATGGATCGTAGAGGATAGTTATAAATAATGCATTGTTGAAAATGCCTTGTCATATAGCTGATAACAAGGAATGCTTATTGAGTTTTTCATATGTACTATAGAAGACCCTGTTATTCAAGGCAATTGTAATTAATCAATACATATATGCTACAGTGAGACTTTAAGGTTTCAGTAGTTTTGTTGCTGAAATTTTCTTTTCATTTCTTTTCGTTCTCGTGTCCAGACTTCTAGTAATATTGAATTTCATTTTTTTCTTGAGAAAAAATGGAAATATTATTAAAACATTAATGTGATCGCAAAATTGCTAACACCATATAATCCAAGGAACTACAATAATATTGAAAAACCTGAACTGAAAAGTAAATTTTGCTCGTGGACATAGGGGCGGTCGGGGGGGAAACTGTGGTAGCATGCATAGACACCGATACAACATACTCCAACCAAAAGGCATTGATCGAGCAGACCAAGTGTTGATTTTGTAGGGCTTCTAAACGCATGAGTGCTGACCCTGAACTGGTAGGGGAGAATCATGTCGACTGTTGGCGGAACCGTTGTCACCATACGGCTAGGGAGGTGGTGTCGTCGACCGACCCCTCACTGGTACTCCAGGGTCTCATTGTTGGAGGCGGGGATGCTTGTGCCCCCCCGCCGCTACTGTGTATGACGCCCCATCATCGGATGCCGTTGAGAATTGCAACCAAATCTCGCCCGACACCTGTCCAGACCCGGTTCCGCAGGCCTGACCCATTCCGACCCGCCCTGGTCCACGCCAGACGCCCGACCCGACGCCTTCTCCGGCAGTGCATGCGCCGATTCCTTGGCCCTTGGACGAGGACCTATCGTCGGCGTGCGGCGTACGATCCCGTACGCCATACCCTGAGACCTCCGACCAGCCAAAACCGCACCAAACCACATGTTCTCTGCAGCCTTGCTCGCAGAGAACACCATCTCTATACCTTCCTTGCTCCCTTCCTCACCGTTCGCCGCATAGAAGACCAAAGGAGATCGAGAACCTACTCCTCGTGGCCTCTACAGAAGCAAAGCCTGCGACCCCTTTCCTCTCCACAATCGATAGATCGTGGAGGACTGTTGCTTCAACGTCGGGAGGACGAGAGCCACGCGACCATGCCCCACTGCAGCACCTTCGGTGACCGAAGACATTGGACGGAGAGGGTCGACGTTCGCGCATGGAGAAGAGATTGGCGAACTCAGCAGGATATTTCCCTGCCATACCGTCGATCCCACCAGTGCACTTCCTGAGGCAATGGGGGCAGAGACGTCGCCACTGTCCTTTGGACGCAGAAGCCCTAATCGGTTCTGCATAAAAAAAATTATTATATTGAATTTCATTTGGGGAATCCTTCCCTATTTCTAGATCTTCTTGTCAATCCTCATACTTATATTAAAAGTGTCGAAGTAATTAAATTTTAAAATAAGGAAAATATTGACCATTTTTTTAAACGGGTAACCGGGGAAATGCATTACTGTAAATAAATAACCAAACAAGGTAGGGCGTAACCACCCAAGGTTCCAGATATTTGTCCAGGGCGACCGTAGCAAGCACAACGCTCATGAACCCATACAGATAGCCTACTTGACATCGTAGGCAAAAACTTAGGACATCCCCTTACCAACGTCTCAACACAACGAGACATAACGTAAAAAGTCCTACCCAAAACAGATTTCAAAGTCCTAAACCAACCTAACCAAAGACTTATTCGACCTAGAAAAAAGTACAAAGCAGACCTAAAAGCTGAACGTAGTGCCTTGAATGCGGATTTTCCGAGACTTCCCAGCACTGGTAGTCCCGGGTCTGTGGGTATAGTCCGTAGACGGACCCTCCCACCCCCGCTGGGTCTTCTCATTCTTCCAAAGGAGGCTGAGACACCTCCGTCTGTCGAAGACCAGATCTGCTAGCGGGCGTTGAGCGGCCCGTCGAGTACGAGGCAGGCACAGCCAGAGGCGGTACCTGGGATAGGACACCGGCGACGACGGCCGGGGGTGGTGCACCTGGTCGGACTGACCTCCAGCGGCGGCAACAGAAGACCGGTACGAGGGCGCCTGTCACGCCCCAATTTCAGTAAACCGAACTAGGGACGCGAACGTTTTAAAAACATAAAAGCACTTGAAACCTGTTTTCATTAAACACTTTAAAATACCAGTTGGTTCAACATGTCACGCCCCAATTTCATTAAACCGAACTACGTTGTACCGACTTGATATCAGCACCGTCACGTTCGACTACAGGAGCGCTCCTGAGTCGACCAGCGACAGCTTAAAACGTTTCACATAGCAACAACAATCAGCAAGCCAGCAAGAAAACACTGCATGTACACACAAACACAAGCAGGACTCACAACACCACGGGTCTACACACGGTTCCCGACCTGTGTACCCAACGTACGACGGGACTCTACCGACTCGACTCTCCCCACCTAATTGACGTACAGTCCGAGGTGTGAAACCTCGAGCTCTGATACCAAGCTGTCACGCCGCAATTTCATTAAACCGAACTCGGGACGCGAACGTTTTAAAATAATAAACACCTTTGAAACCATTTTTATAGATCACTTTAAAATCATCATTTGTTCAACAAAAATAATAATTACAGTTTAAAACACGTCCCAACAAGTGGATAAAAGTACAAGGTATCCGTCACTAGACTCAACAGACCAAACCCGGACTCCGCTCCTAGCTCCACAAGTTTCGAGAGCTCACCTAGTCCGTCCCACGAACAGTACCTGTAGGAAAAGCAGCTAGTTCCCGTAACATGCTTTTCTAATAAACGCTACAATCTCGTATCATGTTTTTCTAATATTCGATAAACCTACTTAACCCACGACACCCCAAGTGTCACATGCAATTCTACTGTTAACTTTCCCCAGTCAGGGCCGAGATCCAGCTACTTTTCCCTACCTCGTATGCTTTCTCCAAAAGCGCACAAATAAGCTCCGGCGTGATCTCAGTCACTCGCCTAGCTTTCCCTTTCCTCTGTCCGCAGCACGATCTTGGGCGTGTATTTCCCACAACTCCTCTCAAGTATTGTACCAATCTAGCTCCGCTTCAACAACACACAGATGTTGCTACCGAGACCAGCCACTAATGAACTCTAAGCTTCCTAATTTTAGCAAATAACCTCACAGTAAAACAAATTGGTCTTGGTCTCTTAACTCTCTCGTAGCCAAAGCACACCTAAAACAAGATGGAGCAGTTAATGCTCCAACAATAAGTTGCCAAAGTATCATTCTAAACCCTGATCCAAAAAGATATAATTATACCTCATCGTGTAGCTCTCACATCCCCATAGATTTGTGCTTTCTCATCTCTAGATCAATAAATGTCAGCCTTCACTTTTGCTCTTAATGCCAAACACAAGACTATTAATTTACCATTAGCTTAGCTAAGCCACGCAGCCATCAAAATGTTTTTGCTTCCTTGATTTCAGTGGCTTATTTCACCAATCAAGAATCTTTCTTGATTTAAAATAAACAACACCAACCATTAAGAGCTCAAAGAAAGCTTCCCTCTGTACTTTCTCTTCCCTTGCTAATGGATTGAAGCCGCCACTTGAAGAAGCTGAAGAACCAAACAAATTGGTTTCTCTTTGTACAAGACCAGCGCCTCCCTCTTCTGTTCCCTTTATTTTGTTCATAAAATACCTAACACCACCACTTGTGTGACAAGTGGCAAGTGGGTCCCACCCTTTAAACAAATATCTTTGTAGATATTTTTCTGTCAGATTCGCGAAATTCGGTCGTCTCGGGCCCCGAACGGGCACTTTTTCCAAGAAATTACGAAACTTCGCGGGCTATAAGGAAACGGCCCAACTAAGACCGCTGCAACGACGGCTAAGCTTTTTGGGCCCAAAACGGTCCTCGAATGGACCAAAACGTCGCTCGGTTGACTTTTCCAGCGAAAAGTCAACATTTCCCAAATTGATCAGAAAGTTGCCCTGAGTCCCCCAGAACTCACTTTGGTCAATAGCGGGGTCAACTTAAGTCCGGTATGACCCTTGGGTCAAATTTAGGTTCAAACAAGTGTCTGCTGATTTTTTTAAAAAAAATTTCCTATTTTTCGCAGATTTGACTGGCGTTGACCGGGAGTGGTTATTACACAACAAAATAATAATTACAGTTTAAAACACGTCCCAACAAGTGGACAAAAGTACAAGGTATCCGTCACTAGACTCAAAAACAAAACCCGGACTCCGCTCCTAGCTCCACAAGCTTCGAGAAGCTCACCTAGTCCGTCCCACGAACAGTACCTGTAGGAAAAGCAGCTATGGGTGAGCGTTCGCTCACCACCACGGATAACAGACTGACTACGGCATAATTAGCAGAAAAAGCCAGTAACACTAGAACCAAACCCAACACCGAGACTACAGTCCCCAACTCAAGTACCTAACTGACCCACAACCCGTTACTTTCCTCAACAGACTCAACGCTCGATAACACAATGTAGACCCGACACAACTATCGACGACCTCCTCCAAGGACACGACAGAAAGACTACACAACGCTAAACAAGATCACAAAGAATCGCACACCAAACAAGATCACAAAGGATCACATACCAAACAAGATCACAAAGGATCGCAAACCAGCTGCTCAGTAACCTCCCTCACTCACGCGCTTTGCCGAACCACTCAGGCCAGGCGGTCGACCTTTCTCAGTAACCTCTCTCACTCACGCGCTTTGCCGAACCACTCAGGCCAGGCGGTCGACCTGTCTCACTCACGCGCTTTGCCGAACCACTCAGGCCAGGCGGTCGACCTGTCTCACTCACGCGCTTTGCCGAACCACTCAGGCCAGGCGGTCGACCTGTCTCAGTAACCTCTCTCACTCACGCGCTTTGCCGAACCACTCAGGCCAGGCGGTCGACCTGTCCCACTAACCTCTCTCACTCAGGCAACCACAATCACAGTCACAATCACAAACACAATCACAAGCAAGTTCAACAACACAGGCACTCAAGGCCACTCAAGACACCTCAACAATCAAGACTCGGGTTCAACAACCCCACGGGCACTCACTGCCACTCAAGACACACCAACGATCAAGACTCGGGTTCAACAACCCCACGGCACTCACTGCCACTCAAGACACACCAACGGTCAAGAATCGGGTTCAACAACCCCACGGCACTCACGACCACCCCAAAACATCAACAGTAAGACACGGGCACTCATGGCCACCCAAGACACCAAAGGTAAAGATACGGGTCCAACGACCCCACGGGCACTCATGGCCACCCAAAACTCAACAATAAAACACGCTTGCAACTTACCGAGACTCTAACTCGTAAGCCAGCTAAAACACCAACAGTAAAGTATGGGCTCTCATGGCCACCCAAACACGAATAATAACACGGGCTCTCATGGCCACCCAAGACTCAACAATAATAAAACGGACTCTCAGGGCCACCCAAGATGCCAAAATAAACAATCAACCTCCGGCTTAACCCAAGCCTCCAACAGTCCTAATATCAACAGTTTCACAATCAACCACCGGGCATGGTCATATGCCTCCAGTACTCCTAATATCGACAAGTTCACAATCAACCTCCGGGCATGGTCATATGCCTCTAGTAAATCAATTAACGCTAAGTTCTCTGCTCCTACGACACTACTAAGTGTCACATGCTTTTCTCATAATTAATAAGTTCCCGTAACATGCTTTTCTAATAAACGCTACAATCCCGTATCATGCTTTTCTAATAGTTAAATAAAACTACTCAACCCACGACACCCCGGTGTCACATGCAATTCTACTGTTAACTTTCCTCAGTCAGGGCCGAGATCCGGCTACTTTTCCCTACCTCGTGCGTGTTCTCCCAAAAGCCAAACCACGAGCTCCGGTGATGATCTCAGTCACTCACCCAGCTTCCCTTGCCTCGGTCCGTGGCACGATCTAAAGGAACACAATTTAAAGTCACTAAACAACTCGCAAGAATAAACCGAAAACCATTAAACTCGATGCCCAAACTTAACCCCGACAATGTCGATCACTCCCAAACTTCCCAATTACTCGACATTGTCGATAAAGGACTCGTAAAGGCCCGATTCGCCCGACATGGCGAATCTGCCCGGTTTTTGTTAATTGCCTTCCGGGGCTCCGAAAGCCCCCGTTTTCGTTTCTACGGTCTTAGAATAATTCAAGGAACCTAACACACTTGACGGAATCGAATTCCGACTTCTAAGTCAAATAATTAACGTTTAAAGTTTCTAAAACCCGTTAATTACGACTTCTCCAATTTAATTCCAAATTTTGATTCGATTAAGGATAATTGGTCCAGGGAACGTTTTAAACCACCCGAACGATAAAACCCGAGCACCCGAGCACGTGGGCCCCACCAACCCACTTGGCCGAGAGCTCCTAGGGCTCATGGGGGGTTCGGCCACCATGGTGGTGGCTGGTACCACCTCCGGCCAGCCACCACCCACGGTGGCCGGAGCTCCTCCCGAGCCTCTGGTCACCGGAAAACGTGCAATTAAACCTCCAACACCTCTAAAACGTCTCCTACAATTACCCCAACACCAAAACCACCTCAAACTAATAGTTTCACCCAAACCCTAACATTTGAAAACTATCAAAAAGACGATCGGTTCGGTGCTTACCCACGAGGAGAACGAGGGGAAGACAATTGCTCCTTGCTTTGAATCGATCCAAGGGTTGAAAATCCCACAAAACCCTATCTTCCCTCTCTTCCTTCTTCTTCTTCTTCTTCTTCTCCTTCTCTCCCTAAACCCTCTCTTCTTTTCTAATTAAATCAACTAACTACAAATTCTATTTTTTTTCACTTTAAAACCCTATACTCGGCCAACACATCTCCTCCACACCTTTTCCCCCCAAAACTAACACCACCATATAAATGACAAGTGTCAAGGTGGGTCCCACACCTTTTGGAAAATATCTAGTTGATATTTTCCAATCAGTTTTGCGAAAAACGGACGTTTCGGGCCCCGAACGGGCTCTTTTCCCAAGAAATTACGAAACTTGGCAGGCTACAAGGAAACGGCTCAACTAAGACCGCTGCGACGACGGCTAAGCTTTTCGGATCCAAAACGGTCCTCGAATGGACCAAAACGTCGCTCGGTTGACTTTTCCAGCGAAAAGTCAACATTTTCCAAATTGATCAGAAAGTTGCCCTGAGTCCCCCGGAACTCACTTTGGTCAATAACGGGGTCAACTTAAGTCCGGTATGACACTCGGGGTCATTTTAGGTTCATTAAGTGTCCGTCTTAAAAATTTTAAATTTTCCTGTTTTTCGCAGGTTTGACTGGCGTTGACCGGGAGTGGTTATTACAGCGCCGGTGACAGGGGCTCATAGAGAACGAGAGCCCCTTCCATGGCCGAGCCCGACTTGTCCTTCAAAGGGGAGGGCTCGCTGCCGGCGAGGCTCCGGATCTCAGGCAAAGGATGGATGGGGTTGACAGCAGACGACGCCGAAAAGTCGACGTCCAATAGGAAACCCGACGGGGCGGCTGCGCATCGACGGGGCAGAGCTGATGGTCGAAGTCCATGGTACAAACGCAGTCGAGGGACATGAAATGGAGAGGATGGCGGCGGCGACCAGCGAGGGTGGACGGCGGCGGAACCAGATGAAGAAGAAAGTTGTTGAAAAGCCCCTAGAAAGGGTATTGTTGCACCACAATTAAGGGTAATATTGGACTCAATCAAGGGTATTCAGAGAGCTTGGAAGCAGGAGACTTCAATGGGGGAATGGGGGATGGGGGAGGAGGTTGCGCAGAACATACAGTAAGATTAGCTTACACATACAAAACATACATTAAGATTAGCTTACACATATAAATGCAGTTGTGAACACATACACTAAGGTTAGTTTACACATACAGATGAAAATAGTAAATAAATACATTAAGTTCAGCGTACACATACATTAAGTTTAGCATACACATACAACTGAAACAACATGTATTAAGGTTGGCTTACACATACAAATGAAAATGGCAAGAACATACATTGAGTTTAACTCACATATACAAATGAAAATTGTATAAACATGCATTAAGTTTAGCGTACACATACAACTGAAAATTAAAAAACATGCAGATGCAAAAACATACATACAAAAAACATTCATTACAATTAGATTACACATACAAATGCAGTTGTAAACACATACATTAATGTATGGTTTACAAATTGTGTTTTTTCTTGTACATGTTTTGTCTTGCTTCAAAATATATTCGATATGCTACTTGATATATAGCTCTTGGAAAAATAAAAATATTGGCACAAGAAAAAATTAAATCGGATTTGAAACGAAGCGGGAAAGATCAAAATAATAAACTTGGTGAAAAAAAATCGCAACCCTTAGCATATGCGATTACAAGGCCAAAATGGATTCGTATTTGTAAAATTTTAGGTCATTCGTACCTAAATATTAACCTATATATATATATATATATATATATGTATGTATGATCACCAATCTGAGTCATAGGATCCCCCCAAAGTGATGTCAGCAGAGCGCACCAGATGCTGACATGTGGGCAATAAATATATAAAACATTGCACCTTATTATGCAAACTACGAACTCACCAGGTGTTGACACGTGGGCGCGCGCCCTGCTGGTGCGCGCGCGCACAGTGCTGATCGTTTTGCGCGCACAGTGTTGATCGTTTGCGCGCACAATGCTGATAGTTTGCATTTATACCAAACTATCAGCACCCACGCGCGCAAACGATCAGCACTGTGCGCGCGCGTGGTCAACACGCTCACGCGCGGGGGCAGAGGCGTGCGGGAAGCGGCCACGTGTCAGCATCGCGCGCGCTCTGCTGACGTCACTTTGACTGCATCCTGTGGCTTAGATTGGTTCGTAGTTTGCACAATAAGGATGATTTTTACTGGATAGCTACCCTATATATATATATATATATATATATAGGGGGGCTATCGAGTACAAAACTTGTTTCGGGTCAGAACGTAGAACTAATCTGGACCATTGATTATCCAAATCGGATGGCCACCGAAATTCAGGGGGTGGGGGGTGATTGATTACGAAATCAATTACAAGATATGCATTAATTAAAAAGATATTAAAAGATATGCATTAAATTTGGACTTTAATTTTACGATCCAATGGCTCAGATTGAAAGTTCTACGTTCTGACGAAAGATACAAGTTTGCACATGATAGTTATCCTATATATATATATATATATATATGCTTTCAGGTGTGAGCCACCTTTAATATGTGAACATGCGAACTCAATCTGATTCATCCATCTTGCATCATCTACGGCTCGCGTTTGTGCGCGCAAAATTGGTCCCAATTTGGTCCACGCGCATCATTGTAAGGGTAATTAAGTAATATAATTATATCACCAAAGAATCGTGTATCAGATACTCCAATTAAGGAACCCAATTTAAAAATGTTCTTCTTTTACTTTTCCACCTAGTTTATTAATTTGATATTTCCCGTTTCAGTTCAACTCCGATTTAATTTTTTCTTGCACTAATAAATTTCTTTTTTCAAGATCTATCAAACAAGTAGCATATTGAATATGTTTTGAAGCAAGAAAATACATGTATATGCAAAAATTATGATATACACACTATCCGTAAACCATATCTACTATATTTGCAAACCACATTACACTTTTCACACTCATATTCACACATCCACACCCGTATTCAAAAATACATCAAAACATATTCAATACACTGCTTGTTAGAAAGCCCTTGAAAAAAGAAGAATATTGGTGCAAGAAAAAAATAAATCGGAGTTGAAACGAAGCGGGAATCATTAAATTAGTGAACTTGATTTATAAAAAAAATTGGGGCATTTTCTGAACATGTGCAGGTCCAATACTCTCAAACTCACGTCTCTTTCTCAAACACACATCTCTTTTATTCTCAAACCATATCCCTCTTATTCTCAAACCATATCTCTCTTATTCTCAAACTACATCACCTATATTCTGAAACTCACATCTCTTTTATTCTCAAACAATGTCCCTCTTATTCTCAAACCATATCTCTCCTATTCTCAAACCACATCACCTATATTCTCAAACTCACATCTCTTTTATTCTCAAACCATATCCCTCTTATTCTCAAACCACATCACCTATATTCTCAAACCCACACCCCTCATATTCTCAAACCATATCTCTTATATTCTCAATTCGTTTCATCATATTTTCAAACCCACGACACCTATATTCTCAAACCCATATTCCTCTTATTCTCAAACCATATCCCTCTTATTCTCAAACCATATCTCTCTTATTCTCAAACCACATCACCTATATTCTCAAACCCACATCCCCATATTCTCAAACTTGATTCCCTTTTATTCTCAAATCATATCCCTTATATTCTGAATTCGCCTCATCATATTTTCAAACCTACAACACCTATATTCTCAAACCCATATCTCTCTTATTCTCAAACCATATCTCTCTTACTCTCAAACCATATCCCTTTTTATTCTCAAACCATATCTATCTTATTCTCAAACCATATCTCTCTTATTCTCAAACCACATCACCTATATTCTCAAACCCACATCCCTCATATTCTCAAACTTGATTCCATTTTATTCTCAAACCATATCCCTTATATTCTTAATTCGCTTCATCATATTTTCAAACCCACAACACCTATATTCTCAAACCTACATCCCTCATATTCTCAAACTCACATCCCTCATATTCTCAAACCATATCTCTTATGTTCTCAACTAACATCATCACATTCTCAATCCACAACACCTATATTTGCAAAACACATTACACTTTTTACACTCATATTCATACATCCACACATGTATTCAAAAACACATCAAAACATATTCAATACAATACTTGTTAGAAAGCCCTTGAAAAAACAAGAATATTGGCGCAAGAATAAATTAAATCGGAGTTGAAATGAAGCGGGAATCATTAAATTGGTAAACTTGATTTAAAAGAAATGGATGCATTTTCTGAGCGCGACACTTGGCGCGTTGTGGTTAACTTCGCAGATTCAATATTCTAAACCTCTCATTCCTTTTATTCTCAATCCATTACACCTGTATTCTCAATCTATTACACCTATATTCTCAAACCAAATCTCTTTTTCTCAAACACATATCTCTCTTATTCTCAAACCCACATCTCTCATATTCTCAAACTATATCCCTTATATTCTCAATTCACATCATCATATTCTCAACCCACAACACATATATTTGCAAACCATATCACAACTTTTAGCACACATATCCAAACGTCCACACCCGTATTCAAAAATACATCAAATATTCTCAACCCCACATCCCTTTTATTCTCAATCCAAGACACTTATATTTTCAAACCCACCATATTTTCTTGAAAAATTTTCTCTACACAGAGAGGGCTTCAAACCTTTTACTTGATTTAAAATCAAGTCATCAACTTTAAGAAACATCATATTTTCTTGAAAATTTGTCATGCACAGGATTGGCTTCAAAAGTTTTAACACTTTAAGAAGCCATCAAATTTTCTTGAAACTTTCTGTACACAAAATTGTTTTTAAAACTTTTACTTGGATGAAACCAAGTCATCATTTTTAAGAAATACGAAATTATCTTGAAAATTTGCCATGCACGGGATTGACTTCAAAACTTTTAACACTTTAAAAGCCATCAAATTTTCTTGAAAAATTATTCTACATATAGTTGGTTTCATAACTTAATCAGTATATCATGCATAGTTAACTTCTCTGCATGCATTTGAAAAGCCATGATCTTTGTATATCAAAGACGTAAACCATGGATGCTTGCATGTACCCAAAAGATGATCGAAACTAACATCGATTTAAGCCTTAACATTAAAACCTACATCCCTAATATTCTCAAACCTACATAATCTTCTCATATTCTTAACTCACATCCCTCATATTGTCAAACCCACATCCCTCATATTCTCAAACCATACTCATCATATTCTCAACTCACATCACCTATATTCTCAAACCTACATCTCTCTTATTCTCAAACTCACATCCCTCTTATTCTCAAACTATATCTCTCATATTCTCAACTCGCATCACTATATTCTCAACCCATAACACCTATATTCTCAAACCTACATCCCTCATATTCTCAAACCCACATCCCTCATATTCTCAACTCACATCATCACATTCTCAATCCACAACACCTATATTTGCAAAACACATTACACTTTTCACACTCATATTCACACATCCACACCCGTATTCAAAAACATATTCAATACATTACTTGTTAGAAAGCCATTGAAAAAAAAAGAATATTGGCGCAAAAATAAATAAAATCGGAGTTGAAACGAAGCGGGGATCATTAAATTTGTAAACTTGATTTAAAAGAAAGGGATACATTTTCTGAGCGCGACACTTGGCGCGTTGTGGTTGACTTGACAGATTCAATATTCTCAACCTCTCATTCCTTTTATTCTCAATCCATTGCACCTTTATTCTCAATCCATTAATCATATCTTCTCAAACCAATATATCTCTTATTCTCAAACCAACATCTCTCTTATTCTCAAACCCAAATCTCTCTTATTCTCAAACTATATCCCTTATATTCTCAACTCACGTCATCATATTCTCAATCCACAACACCTATATTTGCAAATCATATCACAACTTTTAGCACACGTATCCACACATCCACACCCGTATTCAAAAACACATCAAAAATTCTCAACCCCACATCCCTTTTATTCTCAATCCAAGACACTTATATTCTCAAACATACATCTCTCATATTCTCAAACCAACCATATTTTCTTGAAAAAATTTCTCTACACGGAGATTGCTTCAAACATTTTACTTGAATAAAATCAAGTCATCAACTTTAAAAAACACCATATTTTCTTGAAAATTTGTCATGCACAGGATTGACTTCAAAAGTTTTAACACTTTAAGAAGCCATCAAATTTTCTTGAAACTTTCTTTACACAATTTTTTTTAAAAACTTTTAATTGGATTAAACAAAGTCATCATTTTTAAGAAATACCAAATTATCTTGAAAATTTGTCATGCACATGATTGGCTTCAAATAATTTAACACTCAAATCACCACATTTTCAACCCACATCACTTATATTCTCAAACATACATCTTTAATATTCTCAAACTTATATCCCTCATATTCTCAAACCATGTCCCTTATATTCTCAACTCATATCACAATATTCACAATCCACACCACCTATATTTGCAAACCATATCACAACTTTGCGCACTCACATTCACACATCACCACACCCCATATCCAAAAATACATCAAAACATATTCAATACACTACTTGTTATAAAGCTCTTGAAAAAATAAGAATATTAGCGCACGAAAAAAATAAATCGGAGTTAAAACGAAGCGGGAATCATTAAATTAGTAAACTTTGATTTTTTAAAAATGGGACATTTTCTAAATGTCACACTTGTTGTTGCTGTGGACAAAGTAAAATGTCCTCTCTACCCTCCAAACAACACATCTTACGAACACACAAACACCACACGCGATTTATTTACAACCCATGCCATTGATGATGAGTTATAATCAGAGCCATTCTGCGTCACCCATCCAACGACCATCAGCAGTTCGCATGTTCACACCAAATATGATGGTTCGCACCTGAGTGTGAGCCTATATATATATATATATAAGGTAGCTATCCAGTACAAACGTCTCTTATTGTGCAAACTACAAACGCACGAGAGCCGCAGGATGCGGTCAAAGTGACGTCAGCAGAGCACCCCAGATGCTGACACGTTGTAAAACCCGCTTTGCTTCAAAAGGGTATTAAATTGCAATCCGGAAACCTTAAGGTAGGTTTTTGAAACTAGTGCAAAAAAAAAATCTTAAAAGAAGCGGGACCGGGCTGGGCCAAACCCGTTTAGCGACCCGGCCCAGTTTGGTGACCCGACCCAAGCCTGGGTATAAATATCAACATTTAGGGTTTTAACCCTAAATGTCTTCTGCCTCCCTTCTCCCGCAGCCGATCCGATCCCCCTCCCTCTTCTTCGTCTTCTTCGAGCCGTTCCCAACCCTCACCCTCCTCGCAACTCCGGTCGCCGGCACCACCGAGCCCCTCTTCTCCATCCAACCACGACCACGCCGCCCCGTCTCCCTTCTTCGCCGGCGTCTCTCCGGCTGCTCTCCTCTCACGCCACCACCATCTCCACGCACCAGCCGCCGCCCGAACCACCGCCTCCGTCCTCACTCAGTCCCGAGCCCGAGCTCGTCGTCCCGAGCCCGAGCTCGTCGTCCCGAGCCCGAGCTCGTCGTCCCGAGCCCGAGCTCGTCCTCCCCGGCCACCCTCTCCCTCGTCTTCTCGGACCAGACCCGCCGTCGCCGGCCGTTCCCCGCCGTCCCCGAGCTCCTCTCGCCTCTCTCTCCCGAGGGTCCGCCGCCTCCTTTCTCGTCGTCGGAACCCTCGAACCCGAGCCCCATCGTCCCAGATATGAGACGGGTCAGGGGCCACCGTGCCTCGCCGTGCTCCGCCGTCACGCCCGGCACCGCGACCACCTCCCTCCGCCCTTATCTCCCCTACGGTGAAACACCACCGTGAGTTTCAGACCGGATTTATCGCTGTCGAGGGTCGTCGGATTTTCTGACCGAGCCCTCCCTTTCGTTGTATTTCTTTTTTTTCGACTACTGTTAAATCTGTTAACGTTAAATCTGTTAATGTTGATTTTTGTAAATGTTGAATCTGTTAGTACGAAAACAACTGTAAATTTTGGATCTGTTTAGTGGAATCAAAATCAGGATTTTGGAAAGAAAAGTTGTAAAACGAAAATCATTAAAGAAAAAGGGATTTAAAATAAAAGGGAATTAAAATCAATTTGGGTTTTAAAAAAACGGTTTTAAATCGAGGAGTTGAGAATCAGATTGGTTAGGAAATAAACTAAAACGACGTTGGTTTTATGATTTGGGACTGAAATCGTCGGAAATAAAACTTGGGTTTTAGAAAATCGATTTAAGGGAACAATCAGATTTGGTTTGAAATGGATCTTGATCTGTTGAGCGTGGAGCGAATAATCGGGCTGTTAAAATGGACTGCTATTTGGGTTTAAAAAGGAACAAAGGCGGACCGCTGAATCGGACCTCGGGATTCGTGCATTGGGACTGTGCCTCGCATGCACCGGTTTCGGTGCTCGGGTACTCAACCCGATTCACCGTGACCCCGCTTTTATCCCGCTCGAGTTTAAGGGACTACTGTCGGTTTTAAAACTAGACTAATCGTAACCTTTAGTTTAACGGTGGAACCGTTATTGATTTGTGGCTTCGTGTTAAATTTAGAGTCCGGCTTCGATCGAAGAGAAGATCAGAGGTAGCGAGCCAGGACGTCAGCAGCTAGGAGACTTAGCGGTTGCTCTTCAGTTGAGGTAGGGAAAAGTAGCCGGATCTCGGCCCTGACTGGGGAAAGTTAACAGTAGAATTGCATGTGACACCGGGGTGTCGTGGGTTGATTAGGTTTATTTAAATATTAGAAAAGCATGCTACGGGAACTTGGTAATTATTAGAAAAGCATGCTACGGGAACTTGGTAATTATTAGAAAAGCATGATACGGGATTGTAGCGTTTATCAGAAAAGCATGTTACGGGAACTTAGTAATTATTGGAAAGGCATGTGACACTTAGTAGTGTCGTAGGAGTAGAGAACTTAGCGATAATTGTTTTACTGGAGGCATATGACCATGCCCGGAGGTTGTTTGTGAACTTATCGATACTAGGAGTACTGGAGGCATATGACCATGCCCGGAGGTTGTTTGAGAAACCGTTGATATTAGGACTGTTGGAGGCTTGGTTAAGCCGGAGGTTGATTGCTTATTTGGTGTCTTGGGTGGCCTTGAGAGCCCGTGTTTTATTATTGAGTTTGGGTGGCCTTGAGAGCCCGTATTATTTATTGATTGAGTTTGGGTGGCCATGAGAGCTCGTGTATTTAAATTGGTGTCTTGGGTGGCCATGAGAGCCGTAGTTAATTGTTGGTGTTTTGGGTGGCTTGAGAGTCGTGTACTAAGGTTGGTGTCTTTGGCTGGCCTGACCGAGTTAGAGTCTCGAGTGGGTTGCAAGCCTTCTTTAGCTGGCTTACGAGTTAGAGTCTCGGTAAGTTGCAGACGGGTTTTATGGTTGGTGACTTGGGAGGCCGTGAGTGCCTGTGGGGCTGTTGAGTCCGTGTCTTACTGTCGGTGTGTCTTGGGAGGCCGTGAGTGCCTGTGGGGCTGTTGAGTCCGAGTTTTACGGTTAGTGTCTTGGAGGCCATGAGTGCCTGTGAGTGTTGAACCTGTGTTGTTACTGGTTGTTGATTTTGCTTGTGACTGTGTTTGTGATTGTGATTGTGATTGTGATTGTGATTGTGATTGTGGTTACCGGAGGTTGGGGGCCCGCTTCCTGAAACGGGGGTCCACGAGCACACGCGTCTGCATGTTCAAACGGGGTAGGGGCCCGCCCGCCAATAAAAGGGTCCTGGCCGCGCGTGTGTGGTTTGGGTTTGTGAGCATACTTGGCTGGCTTGCGGGTTAGAGTCCCGGTAAGTTGCAGCATTCTTCGGCTGGCTTACGAGTTAGAGTCTCGGTAAGTTGCAGCATTTTCCGGCTGGCTTACGGGTTAGAGTCCCGGTAAGTTGCAGCATTCTTGGGTTGGCCTGACCGGGTTAGAGTCCCGGGAGGGCGTTCTTGGCAGCTGGTTTGCGATCCTTTGTGATCTTGTTTTGGTGTGCGATCCTTTGTGATCTTGGTTGGTGTGTGATCCCTTGTGATGCTGTTTGGTGTTGCGTACTTTCTTTGAGTCCTTGGAAGAGGTCGTCAATCGTTGTGTCAGGTCTACTTTACGTGTCAGAGTGTTGAGTCGTTCGAGGAAGGTCACCGTGGGTGTTTGTTCAGTCAGAGTACTTGGGTTGGGGATGGTGTTCCCCGGTGTTGAGTCGTTGTTGGTGTTGCTTGCTTTGCCTGCTAATTATGTCGTAGTCAGTCTGTTATCCGTGGTGGTGAGCGAACGCTCACCCCTAGCTGCTTTTCCTACAGGTACTGTTCGTGGGACGGACTAGGTGAGCTCTCGAAGCTTGTGGAGCTAGGAGCGGAGTCCGGGTTTTGTCTTTTGAGTCTAGTGACGGATACCTTGTACTTTTGTCCACTTGTTGGGACGTGTTTTAAACTGTAATTATTATTTGTTGAACTAAACTGGTATTTCAAAGTGTTTAATGAAAACAGGTTTCAAGTGTTTTTATGTTTTTAAAACGTTCGCGTCCCTAGTTCGGTTTACTGAAATTGGGGCGTGACACACGTGGACGCGCGCGCTGGTGGTGCGCGCACACAGTGCTGATAGTTTACATAGCACGGTGCTGATAGTTTAGTACAAAATGTGCTGATAGGTTGCTATCAGCACATTTGTACTGAACTTATCAGCACATTCTGTATTAAACTATCAACACCGTGCTATGTAAACTATCAGCACTGCGCACGCGCGCGTCCACGTGTCAGCATCTTGTGCGTTCATAGTTTGCAGAATAAGGTGCAGTGCTTTTATATATAATTGTCCATGTGTCAGCATCTGGGGCGCTCGGATGACGTCACTTTGGGCGGATCCTGTGGCTCTCGTGCGTTCGTAGTTTGCACAATAAGCCCTTGTTTGTACTTGATACCAGTCATATATATATATATATAGAGGCTTTCACGTGCGAACCCCTCTTAAAATGCGAACCTGCGAACTCAACAACAACATGACACGTGTCGCGTTTAGAAATTTTTTCCCCCCACCAAGTTTATTAATTTAATTTTTCCGGCTTCGTTTCAACTCCGATTTAATTTTTTTTTTGCGCCAATATTCTTATTTTTTCAAGAGCTTTCTAACAAGTAGTGGATTGCATATATTTTGATGTGTTTTTGAATACGTGTGTGGATGTGTGAATATGAGTGCGAAAAGTGTGATGTGTTTTGCAAATTTAGTGTATATGGTTTGCGGATTTAGTTTATATGGTTTGCGGATTTAGTGTATATGGTTTGCGGATTTATAGATTGAGCAATAATAGGCAAAAATGGGATATGAAGTCTAAATCAATAATCCAGAAAAGAAGTTACTTACTTGGTTGCCCAACTTGAGTACAACATAAGGATCACTGCTCTTGAAATCTCTAATAGCAAGCCTTCTTGTAATAACCACTTCTGGTTAACGTCAGTCAAACCTGCGAAAAACAGGAAAATTTAAAAAATTTAAGACAGACACTAAACTTAACCTAAATTGACCCCGAGGGTCATACCGGACTTAAGATAACCCCGTTATCGACCAAAATGAGTTCCAGGGGACTCAGGGCAACTTTCTGATCAATTTGGGAAATGTTGACTTTTCGCTGGAAAAGTCAACCGAGCGACATTTTGGTCCATTCGAGGACCGTTTTGGATCCAAAAAGCTTAGCCGTCGTCGCAGCAGTCTTAGTTGAGCCGTTTCCTTGTAGCCCGCCAAGTTTCGTAATTTCTTGGGAAAAGTGCCCGTTCGGGGCCCGAAACGTCCGTTTTTCGCGAAACTAATTGGAAAATATCAACTAGATATTTTCCAAAAGGTGTGGGACCCACCTTAACACTTTTCAACTAATTGGTGGTGGTAGTTTTGGGGGGAAAAGATGTGGAGGAGAGTGATGGCCGAATATAGGGGTTAAAAGAGAGAAAAAAAGGAGTTAGTTGTTAGTTGATTTAAATTAGAAAGAAGAACAGAGGGTTTAGAGAGAGAAGGAGAAGAAGAAGAGAGAGAGAGAAGAAAGGAAGTGGAGCTAGGGTTTGGTATTCAACCATTGGATCGATTCAAAGCAAAGAGCAAACCTCTTCCCCTCGTCTTCCTCTCGAGTAAGCACTAAACCGATCGTCCTTTCGATTATTTTCTTGAAAGCTAGGGTTTGAGTATAAACTAAGGGTTAGGGTTGTAGTGAGTTTGGGGGATAGTTGGAGACGTTTTGGAGGTGGTTGGAGGAGAAGAATGACGTTTTCCGGTGACCGGAGGCTCGGGAGGAGCTCCGGCCACCGTGGGTGGTGGCCGGCCGGCCATGTGGTGGCTGGCCGGAGCTGGCAGCAGCCACCACATGGTGGCCGAGCCCCTCCCCTTGAACCCTAGGGCACGGCCAAGCCTCTTGGGTGGGGCCCACGTGCTCGGTTGCTCGGGTTTTAATGTTCGGGTGGTTTAAAACGTTCCCCGGGCCATTTATCCTAAACCAAATCGAAAATTGGAATTAAATTGGAGAAGTTGTAATTAACGGGTTTTAGAAACTTTAAACGTTAATAAATTGATTTAGAAGTCGGAATTCGATTCCGTCAAGTATGTTGGGTTCCTTGAAATATTCTAAGACCGTAGAAACGAAAACGGGGGCTTTTGGAGCCCCGGAAGGCAATTAACAAAACCCGGGCATATTCACCATGTCGGGCGAATCTGGCCTTTACGGGTCCTTTATCGACAATGTCGAGTAATTGGGAAGTTTAGGAGTGATCGACATTGTCGGGGTTACGTTTGGGCGTTAAGTATATTAATTTTCGGTTTATTCGTGCTAGTTTAAAAGTACTTTGAAATTGTGCTCTTTTAGATCGTGTTGCGGACCGAGGCAAAGGGAAGCTCGGCGAGTGACTGTGTGTACTTCGGGCTTTATTGGAGCGCTTTTGGAATTATTTGCGAGGTAGGGAAAAGTAGCCGGATCTCGTCCCTGATTAGGGAAAGTTAACAGTAGAATTGCATGTGACACCGGGGTGTCGTGGGTTGTTTAGGTTTATTTAAATATTAGAAAAGCATGATACGAGGTTTGTAGCGTTTAGGAGAAAAGCATGTTACGGGAACTTAGTAATTATTGGAAAGGCATGTGACACTTAGTAGTGTCGTAGGAATAGAGAACTTATCGTTATTAGAATTACTGGAGGCATATGACCATGCCCGGAGGTTGACTGTTTAATTTCTGTCTTGGGTGGCCATGAGAGCCGTGTTATTTAATTTGGTGTTTGGGTGGCCATGAGAGCCTGTGTATTTATGGTTGTGTCTTGGGAGGCCATGATGGCCCGTGGGGTTATTGAACCCGAGTCATGACTGTTGAGGTGTCTTGAGTTGCCCTGAGTGCCTGTTTGTTGAACTTGCTTGTGTTTGTGGTTGTGTTTGCCCGACCCGACTGTGTGTCGGGGAGTGGTGTGGATTTTGGTAGGTTACGAGCATTCTTTGGCTGGCCTGACCAAACTCGAGCCTCGACAGGTTCTGAGCATTCTTCGGCTATCCTGTTCCGTGTCCGGATCCCGAAAGGTTATGAGCATTCTTTGGCTAGCCTGATCCGTGACCGAGTCCCGGCAGGTTACGAGCATTCTTCGGCTGGCCTGACCGCGTACGAGGCTCGGCAGGTTCTGAGCATTCTTCGGCTAGCCTGATCCGTGTTCTTGTCTTTGGGGAAGGTCATTGTTGGTTGTGTTTGTTTTACTTTGCGAGTTTGAGGTTGAGTCTGTTGTGGAAGGTAACGGGTTGTGGTTCAGTTGAGTACTTGAGTTGGTGTTGGTTTTCGTGTTGGTTTTGGTGTTGGTTTTAGTTTTGGTGTTACTGGCTTTATCTACTAATTATGCCATAGTCAGTCTGTTATCCGTGGAGGTGAGCCAACGCTCACCCCTAGCTGCTTTTCCTACAGGTACTGATCACCGGACGGACTAGGTTAGCTCTTGAAGCTTGTGGAGCTTAGAGCGGAGTCTGGTCCTTTTTTTTTGTTGAGTCTAGTGACGGATATTGTACCTTGTCCACTTGTTGGGACGTTTTGTATTGTAAATACTATTATTTTGAGAAGTAAATGGAAATGTCAAAACTTTTATTCAAAACAGGTTCAAGTGTTTTTATGTTTTAAAATGTTCGCGTCCCGAGTTTGGTTCTCTGAAGTTGGGGCGTGACACTTCTTCCTTGGACAACAACTACTTTCAACAACCCCACAGACTCTTCCATCATGTTATACCAAAATCTAAATAGTCATATTTGTGAATTGAATCAGTACCAAAAGACTCTAGTCTTCAAAACACAAACATAAAGCAGATCCAGCACTCCAAAAGAAGCTACTTTAGGAAGAAACTAAAACTGGGTTTAGTTCCAACAGATGAATTTGTAACATGGTATCAAGCTACCATCATAAAAACATGAATTAAAGCTGAAATCAACAATATTCAAGTACAAGGAGAAAACAAGTCTTTGTAGGAAAGCAAGAGAAGCTGCTGTGGGTAATGGAAATGTCAAAGAAAGGAGTGACAAAAACTGATGGTGGGTGGGTGAAGGAGCTAGCAATCAATTCAAGTTAGGTTATTGCATACAAAAGTGTGAAAATTACACTAAATTCGCAAACCATATACACTAAATTCGCAAACCATATACACTAAATCCGCAAACCATTTACACTAAATCCGCAAACCATATACACTAAATTTGCAAAACACACTAAATTCGCAAACCATATACACTAAATCTGCAAACCATATAAACTAAATCCGCAAACCATATACACTAAATTTGCAAAACACATCACACTTTTCGCACTCATATTCACACATCCACACACGTATTCAAAAACACATCAAAATATATGCAATCCACTACTTGTTAGAAAGCTCTTGAAAAAAATAAGAATATTGGCGCAAGAAAAAATGAAATCGGAGTTGAAACGAAACGGGAAAAGTCGAATTAATAAACTTGATTATAACAAAAGGGGGGGCATTTTCTGAGCGCGACACATGGCGCAATCTGGTTGAGTTCGCATGTTCACACCATAACTCATGGTTCGCACCTGAGTGTGAGCCTATATATATATATATATATATATATATATATAAGGAAGGTTTAGGGTGCAAACTTTTTTTACGGTACTAACTTGCGAACCAAATTGGACCATGGATACAACAAATGAATAATGCCACATGGCAGCATCCTAGAGAGTGAGCATTTATTTTATTTTCAAATTTGCTTATTTATTCATTCCCGCTTCGTTTCAATTCCGATTTTTTTTATTCTTTTACCATTATTTTTATTTTTCAAAGGGCTATCTATAGAGATGCATATTGAATATATTTGAAGCACGAAAAACAAAAATAGGATAAGTCCAACGTAATTGTAAATTGGATCTCTATAGATAAGTCAAACCTATTTTATGGTGCGAAATAAGAACCAATATGAGTCATTGATTACTCGCGGACGACAACCGAAATTTAGGGTGGGGGTGGTGATTGATTACGAAATCAATTACAAGATATGCATTAAATCTGGGCCTTTAATTCTACGATGCAATGGTCTAGATTGATAGTTTGTAGTTCTTACGAAAGATACAAGTTTGTACCTGAAAATTATATATATATATATATATATATATATATATATATATATATATATATATAGGGGCACTTTCTAGTGTTACCATAGCTTAATATGTTACTTGTTACATAAATCTAGACCATTAATTTTTTAAATCCAATGGTTATAGATTTTCATGCTCAATTATCCATAAATTAAATAGAAAAATCAGTAAAAGGGTAGTTTGGTAATTATAGATCCTTTACTTTTTACTACAAATTTTTTTACTGTCCATATTTGATTTTTTTTACATTTTTTATTTTTCAAATTTTCGATTGTTGTACGGATTTCAAATACGATGTTACAAATTATTATTTATGATATTACATAAATTTATACCGAATGTTACAGAAAATTATATCAATGTTACAAATTCTAAATCGATGTTACATATTTTTTACATGATATTACATTAATTTATATCCGATGTTACATAAATTATATATCAATTTTCCAAAAAATCGATTACAAAATGCCACTCAAAGTTACATAATATTATACCAATGTTACATAATACTATAATCAAAGTTACATAAGTGTAGTCTCATTGTTACACAATGCTACACTTAAAATTACACAATATTGTACATACATTACAAAAAACTACAATGTGATTACACTCATAATTACAGTGATAGGTTACACCTACATCGAACTACAAACCTACAAAACAAACAATATAATTCATAAAATTACACTCATAATTTAAGTACTCAAATGATGTTGCATTTGTACTTCTATGACCACCAAAGACCTAACCACAAACCCACAAAAAAATAATAAATTTCTCATCAAATTTTCCCAGAAAATCAAAAACCCAGAACTAATAACAAATCCGATCAAGTTCCATTGTGATTCAACATCACTCTTATCTGGTTTTAATAAAAAAAATACATGATAATATAGTATAGTACATATCACAGAATACTAGCCCTAAATTTATAGAAGTACTATATGAGGTTTTCGATCTAAAAACAAACAAAAACAACCCAGAAAAACACAACAAAAAAACATCAAAACTGAGTAAATCATGAAACCCAAACCCGGAGATGTCCGTGATTTGGCATGGGGACTGTGGCGACATGACGAAAGGGAGGGAGGATGAAGACTGAGCTCTGTAGTACGCGTGGACTTGCGGGGCTTGTCGTACGGACGGTGTTGGGACAATTCCAGATCGAAGCTTCATCTGTGATTCAACCAACTACAGCAGCGTTCGCCGGAGCTCCGTACTCCGAACTGATCCACGTCGTCTCTGTAATTCACGGAGCAATACGGTGCTGCATTGCTTGGCGGCTGAGACTCGGGGTCGTCTCTGAAATTCACGGAGCAAGACGAAACTGCCTTTCTCGGCGGCATAGACTCGGGGATGAACCACAGAGAGGCATGCGACGCTGGGACTGTAACACGAAGCTTCACGCGGCGGCGGCGAGCAGCGCTGGTTCTCGATGGCTAGTGGCTACACTACTGTGGGTGCGGCTGGGCTGGGCTGTGCTGGACGGAGCAAGGTGAGACGTGAGAACGACGCCGGGGGCTGCTCGGGAAGGAGGTGGGGACGGCTGAGAGAGAAGAGGTGGTTGTCGAGAAGGAGGTCCGTCGAGCATGTGGAGGTGAGTAGCTGATTTGCAGGTTAGAGGGAGAGAGATGCCAAATGAGATGAGTGATGACGGGGTAATAGGGTTAGGGTTATTTTTTATTAAAAGACTTATTTGTCCTTACAATTGGTAAAATTACAAAAAGGAAAATATAGTTTAATTTATTTACAATTATGTGCCTTTCTATTTTCAGCCCTTAGATATAACTCATCTAATGGTCAAAATTAGTGTAACAAATAACAAATTAAGGAAGTGATAACACTTGAAAGCATACCTATATATAACAAAAGTGATGTTTTAAATAAATTTTTTAAATAATTATTGCAGTGTAGTTAAGGGTATTTTCGTCATTTTAGTTGACGGCTTGGCTATTTGTTATATAACTAAACATCAGAGTAGATATCAGTTAAAAAAAACTTTAGGATATGTATTAGTTAAACGCTACAAGTTTGGGGTAGGTATTTGTAATTTACCTTTTTAAAAATGTCCAAAATAAAAATCAATTTTGAAAATTTGAAGATGAATGAAGGGAATTTTGACATTTCATGGTGATGGGTATTTTGGACTTTTTATATCTTTTGGGTGAAAAAATAACAGAAAGTTAACGGTTCGGTACTAAATTGTGGTTAAATGTTTGGCAGGGTATTATATTGCAAAAAAATTAAGTTAAAGTATTATCTTGCAAATACATATTTGATATGATATTATATTGCAAAATAATTATATTAAGGTATTATCTTGCAAATAAATGTTTAGTAGGGTATTATATTGCAAAAAACTTATGTTAGAGTATTATCTTGCAAATACATATTTGATAGGATATTATATTACAAAATAATTATATTAATGTATTATCTTGCAAATAAATGTTTGACTGGGTATTATATTGAAAATTTCTCTTCTGAAATCATTAGAACTGGAAACTAAACACATAACTTACTTACTGCCAATATCAACCAATTTAATAAATAAAGTGTAAAAAGTAGATCCAATTTAATTAGGTTGACCGAATACCCATATTGAGTTATAGGGGTGTTCGGACAAGCACTAATTATTTGATATATTTGTCCCTTTTAATTTCTATTTAATTACTATACTTTATAATAATTACATAAAAATATTATTTTCCTTTGTGAGTATTTGAATTAAATAAAAGTGATATGTTTATTATATTAAATATAATCTCACACCATTTTATTTAATAAAAACCATTTCGTCCACTTTGTTGTGGTTTTTCTCTATTGTGTGTGGCCATTTAGGATTCTATGACTATTGGTAGTGAAATGAAACAAGATGTTTCACCCACGGATCATGATTAAATTCTAGCAAAGCCTATGATTTCCCAAGTCATAGAACTAATGATCGTTACTTCGTCAAGTCATGTTATCATAAGTAGTTTTACCCTCTTGTCATTTGGCGAGTGTCACGACTGAACCAAGGCATAGAAGCATCATCCATTCTAATTCAGTCTCAACATGTTCTCTTGATTCTGAATGAGGAATGTAGGTGACTAATCACATGCATGGTCATTCTTCTTTTACAAACCTCCAACTCATCAAGAGTGGTCGTTATGATAACATCAAACTTGTCTAATTCAAGTGAAAAGTCCCTATAACCATCACCCATATATCTCACATATGTTTATCCATATCTGATCGTAACCTTTATGACTATCTGTCAGGACAAGCGTTCGGTTATGTCAAGTCATGAATCCACCTCATGTAGATCACATGTTGATGTCATGGTCAAAAGACTAAAGAATGCTTTGATAGTTGGGATACACTCATGTCTCTTTGTTCTATGGAGTATTCTCAACGTGGGTTGTCCAAATGTCAAACTCTTTGACATATGTGACTTTGACTCATATCTCTATATGCATGATCTGTAAAACATGATCATCTCGTCAAAATCACACTAGTTCTAGCTATCGGTTCAGGCTAGAGACATGTGGTTGTGAATGAATCTACTCTTTTGTTTCTAAGAGTTCTTACTATTGGGGAGCTGCTCCCCAATACCTTAGAAAGAGTAGTATACTCATAGTTTTTACTAAAATTACAACTTAATGATAATAAAATGTTTGCCAACTTATTTATTAACTCACAAGGATGTTTGTAACATGTCAATGGAGATTTGTCTTAGGGCACAAAACTCCAACACAAGGCTCACCGTTTCCGCTATTGTCCATGGTTGTCCCGACCCTCTATGCCTTAACTCCGACTTCCCAATGAATCCCTTCCACACCATGGTGGATAGCTGCATCTACAGCCCTGAACACAGAGTAAAGGGGAGCTTCGTTCTGTTGTGCGCAATCACAAGGTCGCGGTCATTGTTGTCAGGCCTTCTGACGGGCCCGGATACCGTGGACACCATCCACGGCCATTTTGGGGCCTTATCGCTAGAGGATGACAAAGAGAATGTCATGGTGGTCTTCCTCATTGAAGTTTTTCCGACGACGAACGACAGTTGGTACCGTCAGGCCATGGCTGGCCAAATCGTAGAGGATATCGCATGCAACCCACGGGCGTTGTGCGGGGTGTTGATGCAACAGTGCAAGATGTGGGGGTTGGAGGTCGAATGCCTTTCCTAAGAGGTGGTGGTCTTCTACTTCCACCACCGCGGCCCGTGGAGCTTTAGGGGTTACCTCTACTAATGGTGCCTCTCCTCCTGTGTGTGCAGTCGAGCTCCATCCATTTCCAGTTCATAGAGATGAGGGTATGGGCGTTCAACGTCCCCGAAGATTCCAAGACGACCCCCATCTATTCGTTCATGGCCAACATGTTGGGTATCGAGGTTCTATCGAAACCGGTATCTGGCCACTGACGTTGGGATGCGTACTTGTAGTTCTGGATTAGCCTGGACATGGATAGGCCACTTCGTCGTCGGATCCGGCTCTACTTCTTGAACATTTGAAGCTTATATGTATTAGCCTCCAGTACGAGAGACTGTCAGGGTTCTGTAGTTGGTATGGGCGGCTAAACCATCTTATAGGGAATTTCGAGGCTTGTATCCCGGGAGTGGCACGGGAGGAGGTTTGGTTTGAAAATTCCCTCAAGGAACACTCGGGCTGGATACGGAGCAATTGCTTTGGACATAGTAGATGACCCCTTGAGAGATACAACCACTTCTACATGATGTCCTTGAGGAACATACCATCATTCGGGAGGAACGAAAGATAAGGGGAGGTGGCTCCTGATACCCGTGGTCTTACCCTTACCCTTTGGGCTTCCCGGCTCAAAAACCTATGACTTGGCTAAAGAGCACCCCATAGGGATGATTACAAGATTTCAGTGGGCGCATACCAGATCAGATACGGGAATGGTCGAGATCACGAAGACAAGTGACCTGGTTAACGAGTCCCAAGAGGATTGAGAGACGGAGGAGGATGGATATCACTTGCATCCCTCTCTGAGCACTACTCGATTACAAACAATCTTCCATGATCATACTGGATGGGGGATGGAGCTACCCCTGGCACCTAGGTCCGACCTATTACTGGACAGGAAATAGAGAGAATCTTAGGAGCAACCTGGGGTTTGTTACCAAAGAAACTAAAGCGGTGAGGAAAGATGGGTCAATTCTACACCCGCACGAGTCGTCTGAAGCGGACTCTTGATTTGACGGGCCTCACCACCTTCCCGGTCCACAAACTGCATGAAGATGGGGAAGGGTACTTTCTCCAAATGAGGGCTGCCAAACAGTCTCATTAGTAACAATGAGTTGGCACGGGATTAAGAGATCGGTGGATGGTGGCCTATTCCCCATGACCCGAGACCAAGCCCTCTTGACCGATCCTTGAAAGGCGTAGCACCCCCTCCACTTTTTTTTCTGTCTTGGTGGTTCGTGTTTAATTTTTTAGTACGATGGAATTCTCACATCTTATGTATGATGCAAAATAAATCTCTTTTCTACTATTCCAGGATCATAGCTATATTTATAAAGGTCCTACACATATTCTGGAGTCTAAAGTCTTTGATTCAATATTTTTTCTTATCATTTGACATTTTACAAATATAATTACTTGTCACATGTTTAAAAAAATGACAACTAGTTAATCTTTCCTCCTTAGAGCATGTACATCAAGGGAGGCAAGAGGAAAGAGGCAGAACCTCTGTTGAGTGGGCTAAATTTTGCTCCCGCCCCTCCAAAATTGAGAGTGTTCCACATCAAGAGGGGCAAATATGGGGATCATGCTCCTCTTGAAATGCTGACTGGATAATTAGTTATGCTTTTGCTGAATTTGTTAAATTCATTTTTAATTAACAAAATAATAAATAAAATAGAAATAAAATATATTAATTTAATTAATAAACACATAAATTAAAAAATGCAAAATTAATTAAGAAACTTGAAATTTCATTAATCATCAAACATTACAATGCTTTCTAGTACATCAAATTTATTAAATGAATCATCTCAGTTGTCTGAATCTGTGTTGTTATCTGAGCCACGGTAATTCGCTCCAAATCGACTCCATATGTGCTCCATAAGGTCATGTTGGAGTTGACGATGAGTCTCTTCATTGATGACATTGATTCAAGCACACAACTGAGCTCGGTATGGCAAGGGCCCTCTTTGATGCCATCGTTGAGGTGGTGCCCAATCTGGTATTTCCAGAGGGGTCTCGAAATACAATTCGTCATCCCCTGCTTCGTAGCGGTCACGTTCATCCTTTACAATTATATTGTATAGAATTATATAAGCATGCATCATGTTAGCCAAAGTCGTCTTCTTCCAGACACGCACAGGCCTTGAGAGTATGTGCCACCGTGCTTGGAGGACCCCAAAAGCTCATTTAATATCTTTCCGAGCACCTTCTTGACATTTGGCAAACAACTTATGTTTGCGAGCATGGGGATGGAGAATCGACTTCACGAACCGACTCCATGTGGGGTAAATGTCATCAACTAAATAATACGGGTGGTTGTAGCGACCCTCGTTGACCTCGTAATTCACGGACAAGTCACGACCATGGAAAGCGTCGTCGAATAAGTGGCGGCATGGAGGACGTTAATGTCGTTGTTCGAGCCAACCATCTCGAAATACGCATGCCAAATCCACGTATCACAGGAAGCAACCGCTTCAAGCATAATGGTTGGATCCCCGTGATCTCCACATTCGTGTGCTCCTTGCGATGCAACCGGGCAATTCTTCCACTCCCAATGCATGCAATCAAGACTGCAAATCAAACAGGGGAACCCTCGGCTGTGGCCCGACTCGAGTAATCGCAGCATGTCCGCCTCATTCGGCTTCTGTAGGTATTCCTCCATGAAAACCTCAATAACGGCTATACGGAAACGTCTAACACATTTGAGTATAGTACTTATCCCCATACGTAGTGTATCGTCCAATGAATCGACGGAGCACCCGTACGCTAGCATTCATATCGCGGCGGTGCATTTCTAGTGCGTTAATAACCCCAATCGTCTCACACCGTCCGTCTTCTGAACAAAATAATCGTCATGAGCAGTTACCGCTTCCATAACCCGTAAAAATAATGCTCTGGACATGCAAAATCGACGCCAGAACAGTTTAGGCCTATAGGTCGGGTTCTCGACAAAATAATCCGCCATTAGTTGTTCGTGGCCTCTGGCACGGTTTCTGTCAATCTCTCGTCGGGAACATTCCCCTCTTTCGATCCTTTGTCGTATTGCGTCAAATTGAAGCATTTCTCTCTCTATCATTCTTTCGCTCCTCAACTGGAGTCCTTCCTCCCAAGAACGAAGTTTGGCTTCATGCTCTCGTTCTGCGGCTCCGAGTTCCTCCCTCAATTGAGCCTCATCGTCGGACATTTCTTGTCACAAAAAATATGCAAATTAGAGAGAAAATGTTAAGAGAATTAGGGAGAAAGTTGTTGTAGATTGGATGAAAGAGGGTAAGGGGTATTTATAAATGTTTGAGAAATGAATTTTGTATTTATTTTTAATAAAAAAAAAAAAGTAATCGTTGCAGCTGCAACGGTTGGCATGGACACACGTTAGTCGGAGATAGGCGGAGAGGCAAGGCAAGAGGCAGGGAGGCAGCTTTCTACCCCGCGTTCCGCACCCGACCCCGAGGGACAACGCTACGACCCCCACACCCCTCCTCCACAGCTCCCCACATCAAGGGGAGTGCAAACCCCGAACTTCGTGGCACACGCCTCTTCGATGTACATGCTGCAATGCTAATTTGCCTCCCCTCCTCCTCTAGTGCCAAGTGACTCAGCCCTCATCCATTTCCTTCAAACGCACAGTTCCCGAGCTGCATTAACTAAGAGCATGTAAAATGGAAAGGCCCTTGGTGAGTCCCTAGTTCTGAGTCCCTTGTGCTGACTGGACAAAATCGAGGGACTAGGGACTCAGAATAGTGGGTATTTTGCAATGAGGCTCACAGTGAGTCCCTTGGGCTGAGTCCATTGTGCTGACTGGATGCTGAGTTGTTAATTAATTGATATTTTGCTGTTTTATTATTCTTTATCAGAAACCGTTTCAATTATATAAAATATAAACAAATGTGAAAAAAATAATTAATGAAAATAAATAAATAATAAATAAATTTAACACGAATAAAAATGAACTTGAACTTTTATTCATCCCTTTTTAATACAACCCAAAAAAATACATGCTCAAGAATCATTGTGGTGGGTCGACATCCGATGGTGGTTGTTGTCGTAGAAGATCTTCAATTTCACCTTCAAGGGCATCCAAGACTCTTCTCACTCGGGCCTTGCACGACTTGTGGTCTTCCAAATCTTCTTCGGTGTAGCTGGAGGTATCAGTTTGCCTCAATGACATGTAGAAGGCCATGTTTGCTTCCCACTTTTCGGTTATCTTGTGTATCATGCAGGTCCTTTCTACCTTGCCTTCCTGCCTTGTACGTTCCATCTCCGCGAAGGCATTCATTTGGGCCGTTAGGACGGACGCCTTTTTTGATGCCTTCGCTGCCTTCTTTCCTTGCAGTCGCGTTCGGTGAGTTGGTTGAGGGGGACTTGCATCGACCTCGTGTGTGTCGCTGAGAGGGACCTCACTCCCCTCGTTGTGATCAGAAGCTCCCCATTCTGGTTGTTGGGACTCGTCACTAAGAGGTGTGTAATCGTCCCGTGTGCTTGTGGGTGGGGTTGAGCTATAAGCCCCAGCCTCATCCAAGCGTTGTCGTTGTTGGCGTGCTTGTTGTTGGCGGACATTACTCATGGTGCCTTCCTCGGCAACGAACTTGTTATTGCCCTCCAGCTCCGTAACCCAATGATCCAGGTTGAAATGTGCTGGGTGGTCCCTCGGTCTGTCGTCCGTTGGTACAGCCGCCCACATTTCCTTCTCTTTTTCTCATGTGGTCGTCGTGGTTCCAGCCGCTGCGGTACTCAGCCTTGGAGGTCTTCAGATAACCGAGGAACCTCCTTGGCTGCGACTGGCATCTGGCCCAACGTTTCTTGATAGCATTCCAGCTTTGGTGGCGGTGAGCTCCGGTCTCGTTGAACTTCCTCTTAATAGTGCACCCGAATGTGTTTCCGGCTTGAGAGTTTACCTTAATCGCGCCTTTTGTAGTATTGATCCAGCACTCTATGAGGTGTAGTTCTTCCTCCTTGGTCCATAACCTCGGATCCTGCTATGCTGCTCGGGGTCGTCGTTGGGAAGGTCCGGCAAAGGATGAGTTCGACCTATGAGTGACGCCTACGTCGGGTAGTGGGTGCTCGGGGTAGTTGTAGTATTGTGGTGGAAGCTGGAACCCTTGTGGTGGCATCTGGAACCCTTGTGGCGGCATTTGGAACTTTGGCGCCATTTGAAATTGTCACGCCCCAAATCCGGTACTGACCAGATCCAAGACGTGACTTAGTGAAATTAAATAAAACAACCATGGAAGAGATTTAAGTCTGAAAATGGGAGAATAATATAAATCAACAGAGTTCAAATCTTGAGTCTCAAGCTCAGTCAATATAAAATGAAAAACATAATACGTCTCTAATAACAAGTAAAACCCCGGGCATCCGCTAGCTCCCCAGCTCTACGATGTCTTCTACTCCAAGTCATAAGTAAAACCTATAGACAACACGGTAAGGGGTGAGCTTGACGCTCAGGAGGAAAAACCATGAAAACCACCTCTTTACAGATTTACAAAGAACGCAAACCCATGGTTTAAAGTTTAACGTTTAATACAAGGTTTGATAAAATCGATGCGACACTTAACCATTTTAAAACAATACTCAGTTTACCCGGTCACTCACCGGACCAACAATCTCCAACCTTAACCCGACAATAGTCAATAAACCAATGCAACAGCGAAGGAACAAACCAAAGAAACTACCACAGCCACAAACATCGCAACACTCAAACCCAGCAAAGCTCAATCAAAACCAAGACAATATTAACACACGCAATTCACACAAATGCACGGTCTCGGGAGCAACCCGCTCGGCCCGGCAAAGCCGTACGCAACTTTCCCCAACACAAAGTCGGGAGAGGCGGTCGACCTCATCGCGGAACACAGGCCCAGCCTCTTCGCGGTACAACCTCATCGTGATACACAGGCTCAGCCTCTTCGCGGTACAACCTCATCGCGGTACACAGGCCCAGTCTCTTCGCGGTACAACCTCATCGCGGTACACAGGCCCAGCCTCTTCGCGGTACACAGGCCCAGCCTCTTCGCGGTACAACCTCATCGCGGGACACAGCGTTTTACCGAGTGCTAATCGGAAGGTAGGGAAACCACCTCTTCGCGTGTCACGCCCTAATTTCAGCGAACCGAAATCGGGACGCGAACATTTAAAAAGTTATAATACTTGAAACCTGTTTTCATTAAATCACTTTAAAAGCCAGTTTAGTTCCACAAAATAATAATATGTACATCTCAAAAACATTAGTCTCACACTTGGACAAAACGTAGGTACACGTCACTAGACTCAAAACACCCCAGCAACCCGCTTCAAGCTCTTCAAGCTTCAGAAGCTCACCTAGTCCAGACTGTGAACGGTACCTGTAGGAAAAGCAGCTAGGGGTGAGCGTTCGCTCACCACCACAGATAACAGACTGACTACGGCATAAATCACAGACAGCCGGTGACACCAACAACGACTCAAAAGACACACACACGACCAAAACTTTCCTCAACTGACTCAACACTCGGACACGTGATGTAGACCCCACACTACGATTGACGACCTCCTCCAAGACACGACTGACAACCACACAATACCAAACAAGATCACAAAGGATCGCAAACCAGCTGCTCAGTAACCAATCTCTGTATCTCGCCCTTTCCGATCCCAGTCGGGCCAGGCGGTCGACCTGTCGCGCAACTTCTCCCGATCCCAGTCGGGAGGCTAACCCACAACCTCTCCGCTTCACCCGATCCCAGTCGGGTGGTTAGCCACACCCGCACGTCCTTCCCCCAATCCCAGTCGGGGAGCTAGCCCATAACCTCTCCGCTTCTCCCGATCTCAGTCGGGAGGCTAGCTACACCACACAACCTCCACCAGTATCAAGTAACCAATCACAATCACAAACAAGTTCAAACAGACAATAACGACACAGGTGACAATTCCACAGGCACTCAAGGCCACCAAGACACCAACAGTAAACACACGGACTCAACAACCCCACGAGCACTCACGGCCACCCAAAACACCGAAACGACAACACGGGCTCTCATGGCCACCCAAGACTCAACAATAAATAACACGGGCTCTCAAGGTCACCCAAACTCGAATAATAAATAACACGGGCTCTCAAGGCCACCCAAACTCGAATAATAAATAACACGGGCTCTCAAGGCCACCCAAACTCAGCAATAAATAACGCACAACAACCTCCGGCATAATCGATGCCTACAACAGTTCTAAGATCACTAGTTTCACAAACAACCTCCGGGCATGGTCATATGCCTCCAGTAAATCAATTATCGCTAACTTCTCTACTCCTACGACACTACTAAGTGTCACATGCCTTTCCCATAATTACTAAGTTCCCGTAACATGCTTTTCTAATATTCGATAACCTAGATAACCCACGACACCCTGGTGCCACATGCAATTCTACAGTTAACTTTCCCTAGTCAGGGCCGAGATCCGGCTACTTTTCCCTACCTCAACCGAAGAACACCCGCTACGTTTCCTAGCTGCTGACGTTTTGGCTCGCTACCTCCGGCCTCCACTTCGAACGAAGCCGGACGCTAAAGAAAACACGAAAGCCATAGTTAGAGGCGGTTCTCAGGTTAATTCAAAGGTCACGATTTGTCCAGTTTAAAACCGACAGTTGTCCTTTAAACTCGAGCGGGATAAAAGTGGAATTACGACGGATCGGGTTTAAGCACCCGCGCACCGAACTCAGATTTGATCCAAAACCCAGTTAAAACCATTTTTATCTCAAAACCGTCTTTGAACTCCTTTGCTTTATTTAATTCCAATTTTGTGTTGAAACAAAACGATTCCTTTCAGTTCTTTTCCAAACTCAAGGTTTTGGTCCAAAACCCTTCTAAATCCGATCTGATTTCGTTTTCCCTTTTCGATTGAACTTAACTCAAGTTTCATTTTAACGACGGACTTTCGTTTTAAAACCCTTTTAATTTAACCCGATTTAGTTTTATCAATAACAGTTTTACGTTCGAAATACGAAGATCGAACTTTTATTTCAAATCTGATTTTCATTTTAAAACTCAAATTAAACCCTTTTCCACATTTAATCAGATCTGAATTTGTTTGGAAACATAATAACAACACCTTAAATTCTTGTTCTTCTTTACATTTCAGATTAAAATCCTTTACCAATCTTCCTTTAAACAAAACCGAAATCACGCTTTGTTCTGTTCTTTTCCATTTCAGGAGTTCTGTTCTATCACCAACCAGATCCGAACAAACTCGGGAAAGGAAAACAAAAGAAGAAGGACGAGATCGGATTGGGTCCGGCCGACCACCGGCGACGCCGTTATCGGCCAAGGTTCCACGGGCCGAGAACTCACCGTAAGAAACGGTGGCAGGCGGTGGAGAGCGGCGGTGAGAGCGGCGGTGGCGGTCGTGTCCGGCGAACTCTCCAAATCGGAGGAAAGGAGGGTTCCGGAGCTCGGTGCCGGCGTCTTAGGGCCGGATGGACGAGGTCGAAGGCCGGAAGAGGGCCGGAGAGCTCGGCTCTGGGCGGAGGCGTTCGAGAAGGTGAGAGGGAAGGGAGGTCGGGGACGGTGACGGCGTGCGCTGGCCGGAGGGGTAACGGGGTCGGATGGAGGAGAAGAGAGAGGTAGGGAGGACCGGGAGAGGGGCGGTGGCGTGAGGTCGGCCGGAACTGGTGGTGGACGGACAGGGTTCGGCGAGGAAGATGAGGGAGAGAGGGGACTGGATCGAGAGAGAAGAGAGGGTGGGAGGGGTCTGGCTGCGCGTTTTTGACGCTGAAACCCTAGGGTTTCAGCTTATAAGGGAAACGGGTTTGGGCCGAGCCTCTCGGGCCTCAGCCGAAAAACAGGCCCAAGGCCCAAACGTGGCTGGCCGAAACTGGCCTGGCCTGCCCAGTTTTCATTTTTTTTTGCTTTACCACTTGTTCCAAAAACCTACCCTAAGGTTTTCAGGTTGCAAATTAATACCCTTTTGAAAGCGAAGAGGGTTTTACAGTGCGGGACACAGCGTTTTACCGACTCAAGGTCGGAAGGTAGGGAAACCACCTTTCTCATGTAACCAACCACAACCACAATCACAATCAAAAACATACTCACACCACTATCACACACTTACCGAAACCCCACTCAACGTGGTAACCCCACCGGCTTAACCGGTATTCAATCCCCAACCTTCCCACAGTTCAACAAATCACAAAACAGTAAAGTTAACCACTCAGGTCACTAACATGCAACACTAGTTCAATTCTAACCGTTTCCATGCTTGTTATTTATTATCCGCTCAAACAACACAACACCAAGCAGATACATACAACAAACAATCCTACAGGCGCGACATGGCCCGATTCTACCAGCACGGCGATTCCCAAGACTGAAATCGTAAATGTTCACACTTTAATACATCTACGCAAGTTATTCACATCCTACATGCGTACTAGTTATTTAACCGATAATTAGTTTCCATATATGCATTCTAGTACATCCGTATTAAAGTGGGTTTCGAGGTAATCTCTACCTCAAGAAGAACCACAACCGCGTCTCCTAGCTGTTGACGTCCGGGCCTACCTCCGGTCTTCTCCGTGCTCGGGGTAAAGACCTGGTTTTAACACAAAAGGGACGGTCATCAGTCCCGGTCCAATCCGTAACGGTCCTCTAATTTTATTAAATTAAGCACAATAGTTCGTTGTCCAACGTCCCTTAGAAGTCCGATAAATCCTTGTATTTATCTGATTTTAATCCAGTTATTTAATTAAATAAATTAATTAAAAGCCCTGACTCGGATCCGACCCGGTCCAATCTCAGACCAGGACCTGACCCGAGCCCGACCCGAGCCCGACCCGAGCCCGACCCAGACCCGGACCCGGACCCAACCTGAGTCCGGACCCGAACTCAGACCCGGTCCGAGCCCGAAGCCTAGACCAGATCCAGCCCGAGGCCCAGACCCGAGCTGGAGCCCAAGTCCAGCCCGAGGCCCAAGTCTCGATTCAGGCCCAAGCCCGTCAGAGAACTAGGGTTTGGGTTCTGTTCTGACGGCGGCGGCCGGCGACGGGGAACCCTCTAGGGAGGGCGACGATGGCGGCGGAAAGTAGCGGCAGGGCTTCGGTTGCCCTGGAAAGGGGCGGAGACGGTCGTGGGTGCGGCTCCACGGTATCACTGCTCCAGATCTGGTGGCGCGAGGGAGTTTCGCCGGCCTTGGAGCAAATCTGGAGTTTGGGGAGCTCCGGCTGCGTTGCTCCGGCCAGAAGAGCTCGTGCTCGCGCGAAAAGCAGAGGAGGGATTGACGGAGGTGGTGATTCATGCTGGGAAAAGGCTCACTTACCTATGGATCTCCGATTTCAGACGCTGCGAAGCTCGGAACTACGGCGGCGGCGCTGCTCGCTTCGATGAGGGGAAGAAGAATGGGAAGGACAGGGTTCTGGTGGTGAGGTTGTGTCGGGGTGGTAACAGAAGAAGAAGAAGAAGAAGAAGACGGCGATGAGAGCGGTGGGGTAGATCTGAGAGGGGTGCGAGAGGGAGAAGCGAGGGAGACGAAGAGTTCGGGTCTCGGTTCGCGTGCGCTGAAGTGAGGAGGGAGAGAGGTGCGTTAGGGTTAGGCTGCGAGTTTGGCTGGTCCTGATTGGGCTTGAGCCTCTCGGTTGGGCCGGTTCACTTCCTGGCCCGAACTGATTTGGCCCAAGGCTCTGGGCTGGCCCAATCTCCTTTCCCCCTTTTTTTTTGTTTCGCACTCGTTCCAAATTTTCGATCCGTTTTCCAACTCCGCCGCTTTAAAACCGTAATTTAAACTATTAAAATTTCCGGTCTTTACAGAAATTGTGGAGGCATTTGGAATTGTGGCGCCATTTGGATTTGTTGTGGACGGAATTGACCTTGAAAATATGAAATTACAAAACTTTTATTACATAGGTATTCTAAATAAATTGGTTTAATGAATTAAACAACAAGACAATAAATGAATTAAAAAAATACAATAAATGAATTAAAAAATACAATAAATAAAAAATTAGTTTGCACTAACCTGAGCTCGAACCCGGTTGCGAGTATGCCGTGAAATCAGAGTTCTCACGAGGGTCCGTTAGAATGTCTCGGAAATCACGAGCTAGTTCATCGGGGTTGAATCCTACTTCGTCACCAACTGATTGTGCACAGGACCCTGCATCGCCCGACATTTTTCACGAGAATATTGAAATGAGATAGTAGAATGTGGGAATGGGAGAGTGAAATTGGAAAATGGGTGTGAAAAAATGAGGTTGGGATATTTATAAGGTTTAAATTGTTTTAGATTTAATTAAAAAAAATAGCCGTTACCGACCGTTTTCAAACGGTCGGATTTTCTGACGCAGGGACACGTGGCGCCACGCCACTGGACGGGAGCCGAGCGAGGGACGAGGGCGAGGGACGCGTGCCCGGCCCGCGTGCGAGGGACGAGGGGCGAGGGCTGAGTCCCGGCCCGAGTTTTTGCGGGCCGTGTAAAAGCCATCCCACAATGGGATGGCCCGCGTCCCGCGGCCCGCAAAAACGCAGGTCAGGACTCAGGACCGGCCCGTTGTGTTTGCTCGCAGAAAGTTAGCTATTTAATACCCTGCCCCTCTCACAAGCTCAGTGTGATACCATCCTCTCTTCACCAAAGTGGGGCTGCAGAATATTCAAAATCTAAAGATTACTCTTAATGGTTTTGAGCTCTCGTTGGGATTAAAGATAAACTTTTCAAAATCCAATTTGTTCCCAAAAGTATGGCTTCTGTGTTCGGTTGTGAATTGAGCACCACATACCTTGATTTCTTTTTGAATGGTAACCCAAGACTTTCAACCACTTGGGAGCCTGTATTAACAAAGTTTAGGGCTCGTCAAGCCCTACTTATACAGATCTGTCATTGAAGTTGGTTATTCCATTGGTGGAAGCTGAAGGGGGGTCCTCCCTCGTTGTATCAGAAATTTATTAAAGGAATGGCCTCCATTGGTATCGTACAGGTCCTACAGAAAGTCTTGGGACAGGTCCTCCATTCAAACACTTGATCATACAAATAAGTTTCCGGATCAGCTGTGATTTCTGCAATTGAACATCTTCAACAATTTTTCTTTAAACATCCATTACCTCAGTACATGGGCACAAGCAAGCCGGAAAATATACAATGTGTATATATACCTATGACCATGTTTACACATTCTCCTTTGGCTTCTTATGTGAACATCATACTTCAAATCGAAGTTTACAGCTACAACAATCTCCAGTCTTGCAATTATGTACTTCACGTAATGTTCTTATCACCAGGTTGAGGTGATTTCATATTTTTTGATCTCCAAACTCTAGGAGATTTAATAGTTCTAACTACCATTTCATCCAGCTTTGATGGATTCAAAGAGACTTTCTTCCGGATAAAATCATCCAAATCAAACCCAGTTCCACTTTCCATGTCAGCTGCTGTGGAGCTAAGTTCTTCATTTTCTCCAGTTCTTGCTGCATTTGATTCGGCTACATATGTCAACGGATCTTGTCCCTTGATCGTGTCCCGATCCATTTTCAACAGTTTCTTTATTCTCTCGAGTGCAGGGTCAATGATATCCAAGAATCCCATAACCCATGAAGCATCGTCCACTACCTCAGTTCGCTGTTGGCACGTAACACAATCTATATTAGTTGAGCCCGTGAAAAAGACGTTTTTAACCAAACGCAGTTACTCAAGAAATATAATATATGATTTACTTACAATTTGAGTTTGGAAACTAGCATTTTATTTGAAACACAATTCTAGCAATTGGCAGACCAGGGGTATTTCAGATGCACCCGTAAAAGAGTTGTCCTTGAAGTGCCATTCTTTAGTAAGATTATAAAATCAATCCAATTTGGGCCAAACACTAATACTTTAGATTGGAAATCCAGATGTTGGATTTGGCTCTAATCTAGAATTGCACATGAAACCTAAGTTCCAAGAAAATTCACCAGTAAAAATGAAAGATCCATTTGGAACAGAATGCTTATTTAGTGATATATCACAATCAACAATAACATAACAGAGGTAATATTTCCAGGTGCACAGAAGAAGGAAACACTATGTTCAATGATTTTGAATAAATGTTATACTAACCTGTTGATAATACAGGTTACGGATCTCCTCAGCACGAATTGGATTTCCTTCATCCTCCTCCATTGATGCCCATGTCATCCATGTTACAAAACTCTGAGAATTTATGTTCAATGAAGACCTAAATAGTCTCCGAGCTGCTGATATGTTGCCAAGTTTCTTTTCCAGAACACCCCAAGCCTGTGATAGTTGACAATGATATTAAATTTATAATTTGTGCGCCACAAGTCATCTTATGCATACCATCAAGTTGGGACGGGCTTTCAAATACTCACTGTGTTGCAAAATAACTGTCCTCTTTGCTTTCAAACCAAAATTACGGATTAGTAAAGTTAGTATTCCACATTCCTACCATGTCCCCTTATTCCCCACCTGCTTAGATACTACAATAACTCATATAAGGACATTATTGGTAATCCAAACATATTTCAACTTCTCAAAGGAAATTTTGGCAGATCATCTTCAGGGAAGGTGCACTCTTATGTTGGAATGTATGAACTATCAAATATTGAGTTCTGAAATTCAAATTTTCGGGAATCATCATACTCATCCGGGATTTGTACATAGTATTGGTATAACTTGAAATATAGGAGCATATGTACTGGTGTGAAAGGAAAGAAACAAAGCTAACAGAGATAATGTGGTTCTCAAAGTCTTATGATCATAGACCAGCAGATACAGACAATGACAGTATTTACCTTTTATCAGTTACTAATATTATGTATGTACATTCTACATTGAAATATTATCGCCAGGCACATTCCTATGAGCAAGATATATATGGACAATTACAGAGTCCACCTTTTATCAGTCACTACTATGATGTATGTACACTCTACATTGAAATATTATTACCAGGCACATTCCTATTAGCAAGAATGCATGTACAAGCATCCAATTCATCACATGATATGTCAATACCTGTAGGCATCGAGCAGCACTGTCAGTAGTTGAGTTAATTGCCAAGGCTCTCTCATAATATCCTCTTGCTTTAGCTATGTTTCCCTCCTTCCATTCCATCCATCCCCAAGCCTAAACATCAGAAGATTTCTACTAGTCAGTTGTCAAGGGGAGTGTTCAAACTCAAAAATGAACGTAATTTGATCCTCTCAACCAAAGATCAGTTAAGAATGGAAGGACTTAACTTCTGATCAATGAAACAATGGATAAAAAAAGGTTAAAGAACAGGTACATGCATGTGTAGAGGGTAAGAAAATAAAACCGGATAAAATCTTCTGCATGGTGTTGTAATCCATAATGTTAGCTACTGTATACTCTCAAGTACAGGAGGAATCAGAAAACATCAATAGGTTTCCAGTATAAGGATTTTATGTGGTGACAGAGAAAGTAGTAAGAGACCATTTCTTATTGACATTGCAGACTTGGATTTTATTTGTCAAACATATCTATGCAATCGATAACCTAGAACCAATAAAGATTTAATTAAAGAAGAAATTAAACAAAAATTATGTAACAACTCATTGTGTTTTAGCTAGAAAGAACATCTTACTATCCATATAGGTTGGTGCCTTGGATCTAATTCTGATGCTCTCCTGAACAGCAGTCGAGCTAGATCCGCAGTAGAGTTTTTATATTCTAATATAGCAAGAGACTGAAGCAGAACAGGATCTCGCGGATTGAGAGCGTGACCTATTGTCAAAAGCTTTCTTCCCTTCTGAATATTGCCTACATTAGCTTCAAAAACTCCCCAGATATGCCAAGCAAACCTATTTTTCGGGCTTGCCTGGATTGCTTTCTACAAAGGAAGAGTCGGATTTTTATTACATGAAAAAAAAAACGGACAATGAGTGATTAGAGTAACTAAAAGAGTCACCTCAAACAGTTGCCGCGCAGCACGAAAGTTTTCCCGTTGGGCCTCTAATTGTGCCCACGCCTGAAACATAAAAATTATGGGGAAAGGAGAACTCATTGGTACCACAATCATCTGAATTATGTAAAATAATCCCACTTGAAGAATACTTGAGACTTACAAGCCAACTTGCACAACTCTTAGGATTGCATTTAGTCGCCTGCTTGAACAAATACCGAGCTTGCTCATGCCGGTCTGCTTTTGCTTCCAGCAATGCAAGTGTTTGATATATGTACTCATTGCCGCCACAAAATTTGAGACCCTTAGCAAGGAGTTGTCTTGCCTTGGTTATATTTCCCTGTTTTATCTCCAGAACTGCCCATCCATGCCAGGAAGCAATGTGCTTCTTATCGGCAACTGTTGATGCATCAAACAATTCTCTAGCTCTCCTAACATTCCCAGCCTTCTTCTCCATTACAGCCCAGCACTGTTCCAAGAATACATCTTACTGAGAACTTTGAAGGTAGAAAACAACTGCTTTTCATTGGTCAGTATCATGCCTTTAGATGAGACATGCAAGAGTTTGAGAGTAATAGAATGATCACCTTCTATTTATAGAAGTATCCATAGACTGACATGCACATGAATTTGATTTTAGGATTTTTAGAATGCTGGTTGTTCTATGTACAAGCAGGTGACATATCAAATTATTTCTGATAAACTCCAGTTAAGAAGTTGAAATTCAAGCGAAGGGGCGTAGCGTATTTTATAACTGACTTGAGCACTAAGTAATGATATACAGATGCTGGCATATTTGAAGTTAGTGGCTACTAACTACAACGATTGGGCATATTCAGATGGTTTCTTAGCTAACACAACAGTTCATGAATTTCTCATTCCAACTAGCAAATCTCCCTTAGGATGACTTTTAGTCTAAGATAAATACTCCCAACTCTAACATTGCAAAAAAATGTTACTAGCCTGCCAAATGTAGGGATTTTCTCCTTGAGTTGCCTGGCAGCCTATCTCATATACAGCTCTAGCTTCTGCCATTCTTGATTGCTTCACCAACATCTTCCCCAGTGCCACATATGATCTACCATCTTCCGGCCAATACAATATACACTGTCAACCATAAAACAAATAATTAACACAACATTTCTCGGAACCTGAGCACTCAGGACGCTCAAAAAAACATACCTGATGGACATGGGCTTACCCTATGAAGGGGTCCTGTTCCATAATTTTTTTTTAAATAAATACAACAATAACAAAGAATTGTAACTTCCAGATTAACAATCACTTGATACAAGATATCCTTTATATGTTTCTCACTAAATCTAGCTTTCAATATAATTTGAAACTATGTTTTTTGTCCGTATATTTATTAGGCACATAACATATATTTAAAGAAAAATAGTTAGACTAAATCACATATTGCTTTTCTCATCAAACAAATGAAGCAATCAATTTCACCTTCTGAATTATCTCATCAGCTTCTTCGTACCGATATTGCCTCTCCAAGACCTTAGCTCTATACAAGGCCAAATCCAAATTGATCTTAAGCGGTCGATTCTCTGGCGGCCCCGCCGTCCTCACCCTCCCAGGCTCGAAAATCGGCATCTTCTTCGCTAATTCCATTAGCCCCACATCAATTGTCGCCCCCGACGAAGACTCTAACTCACTGTCTTCCTCCTCCTCCGCTTTTTCCTGCTCCTCCACCACCTCCTCCTCCTCTTCCTCGACGGAAACCTCCATCACCGGACGGCGAGCCAACTGCAGTCCGTCTTCCTCGTCGGAGTCCACCACAGGCGCAGAAATCCGGACTTCTGGTTCCAGAACCGGAGACAAGAGCTCCCGGGAAGCGGAGCATGGCGGGTGTAGAAGAAGAGGAGAGGAAACGAGAGTTTTAAGGGTTGATCTGAAAGAGAACTTGGAGGCGATGGAGCTAGGGTTCGGAGGAGCGGAGAAGAGAGCGAAGTTGGGGTTTGAAGAAGAAGGCGATGAGAGGACTTGCATTGCAACAACTTTTCCGGTCTCCAACTCAACGGATAAAAAAACGGTGCGATTTTACGTGCAAAGCCTATGCCAGGCGAGCTTGTGGAAGAAGGGGACTCCACGGCTGTATTGACTGTCCTATCCTTGCCCTTATCGGCCTAGTGCGTACAAATGAAAGGGTAAATAAGTAATTCAAAGTAAGAGTCTGCTGGTTTTTGTGTGGCCACGATAGTGAACTCTGCAGCTTGCTCAGTGGTAGCACCACGTGGAAGAAATTTATTGGTCCATAAAATTACGATAAAGCATGGATAGATGAAGCATGTAACTTTAGAGACGGAATTGTAAATTTAAAACAGTAAGTAATTAAATTTAGGGTTCATTTTTCGGTGAAAGAGTGACTAATTTTACATTACCACAGTGTATTTTAGTGAATTACATCATTACAGTTAAGAAATTTCAAATTTTACTATTCATAATACTGTTATTTTTTTTTATCAGCAAAGCACATTTAAATAAAACATCTTTTGAGAGGAAAGAGGAGTACAAAGATCTAACTACAGATCTAAGACAAAAATTACAAACAAAGATCAACCCGACCTGAACTAAACAGGAAAAGAGAAAAACTACAAACCAACAGGCCAAACAAAAGAAGATACAAACAAAAACCACTCCAAACAAGAAGACTAGGAGTCCCCAAGGAAAACTCAGCTACAAGAAGACACACTGAGACTGCCAACCAACTGTAACTAAAACTGAAACACAACAAAAGGAGAAACAAGCCCTTATAAAAACCAGCAGGAGAAGCTAGAGCACACTCCAACAGAACAACCAAGCCCAAAAACCCAAGAGAAAGAGATAGAGAGGACCTCCAATAAAAGAGGATTAAGAATCGGGATCTTTTTCCAAATCTAAGAACTCATCATCTGAACCCGCTTCAAGATCCACACTTTGATTGTTTAGATTATTTTGATCTTCCAAAGATTGGAGTTGTTGCAAAATCGAGTCTTCACCATATTTTGCCTTAAGACCTATAGCTTTATCGAAACCCCAAACTCTCTTAGCTTCAGAATCTTCATTTAGGAATTGGTATGGATGAATACAATCTGCAGGAGAAATGGCAGCAGCAAGTTTATTTTTCAGCTTTGATCTTGTGATATATTCATGAGAAGACCGGTCCTTTGGAGCTTTCTTTTTCTTTGATTTGCATTTGATTGAGATGGAAGGAGCTTTTTCTTTTGGAGAGAGTCCTAGAAAATCTGCAACTTCTTGGACCTGAAGTTTCATAAATGAGGAAGACTGTTGGTCTTGAGAAAGAGCAAAAGGATCCTTACTGTTCAAGGACTCCAACCCTTTTTCACCCAAAAATAAACGCTCGCCAACTTCTGATCTTTCCAAATTTAAAAGGTCATTAATGGGACTAGGAATTACAGTGACCTGGTTACCCAATGGAGAAGGTAAAGAAGGAACCAACTCCTCTCTCAGCTGAGAATGAAGTGAAGCATCCTGACCAACACCTTGAACTTGAGAGGAAGTGTCCATGAGTGTTTAAGTGCTAACTTGAGGAAGAGGTAAAGGGCTCTGAAGATGAAGATCTTGGGTACCAACTGAATTATCCAAGGGGTCTTTTAAAATCAAAGGATCAAAATCCTCAATAACTGCAACAACTAATTCCTCAATACTTAGAGTAGAGTCAACAAACCCCAAAGGGTTCTTCTGCTGCTCAGTAGGTTCTGCATTAGAACTCTTGGAAAGAGAATCAGCATCTTTAGAAATTGATTTTCCACTAATAGAATCTGAATGAAACTTCGGCGAGGTACACGGAACAGAAGAGCTTGAGTTCCCAGAAGAGGAACTGTAAGCAGAGAGATCTTTATCAATGGGAATATGAGGGATGACTGAGGAATCTATAGTAGAGACCCAAGTTTTGAAGGGCTCATCTCCTAAAAAGATTTGAACTTCCTCTGAGACAGCTTTGAGGACTTTAGTATGAACCAAAACGTAAGCTACATCCACCAGGATTCCATTTTTTGATTAAGGGTGAGTATAGATAATCCTTCCATGACCAGCTACTGCTGCTTGGAAAGTTTCTTCACACCATCCCTGAAAAGGAATACCTTGAATAGAAAACCACACAAATTTACCTCCCTTAGCACAAAGATTTAACTCTCCAAGAAGAATAGTCAGCCACTGTTGAAGCCAAACTCCACCATCCTTCATCAGTTCTCTATCATACTGTTCATCAGGACAGTGTACTAGCACTGTTTTGTTCCCCAAAGCTTTTAATTGTACTTCACACACTCCTTGCAGAACAATTTCTTCCATAATTGCTTGTACTGAAAGGTTAAGATGAGATACAGCAAGATGCGAGTGTTTCAGCAGTTTGGCTTGAGAAGTAACAATTGAGCCTCTAAAGATGTAGTTCTCATAAGTAAATGAGCTATGAGAATTTTCAAGAGGAGGAGCCGGGTAAAGATTGTTCCCGTAGAGAGGGTACAGAGGATTCCTCCTTGAAGAGTTTCTATCCCAAGCAGCAGTAACGAAGAGCTTATAATTTTGGACCAAAACTCCATTGAATTTGAGTATTCCTTCCTGCAAAAATTCCACAGTAGAGAAGTAGACAAAACCATACAATTTTCCTCTTCGATTTGGCTTAGGAGCCACCAAAGCCTTGCAAAACCCATTAAGATTTCCAAAAATATTTTGGAGCCAAGTTGTTGTGGCAGAGAAAGGGATATTAAACACGAAAGCTGCAAACAATCTGGAACTTGTACAAGATTGAGTATGGACATGAGCTGCCTTTCTCTTTCTGGTTGCCGGAACTTGAAGATAGTTTTCAAAACCGGGAGGAGGGTATCCCAAAGAGGAAGTGCTTTCTTGTTGATTCGCCGCCACAATAGATTTGATCTTCCGAGCTTGTAGGTCCTTGTGAATTGCAGTATCTAGCTCCAAGTTAGAGACTTTCTTCTTGCGAGTAAGAGGACCTTCTTCTCTAACTTCCTTGTATCCTACTACATCCGAGCAAAGTTCCCCCACCTCTCTAACTGGAGAGTAACCCAACATCCTCGAAACCTCTTCAGTGTATATAGCCAAGTAAAGAGGGAAGAAGACCGGTACTGAAAAAGCTGCGAAGAACTTTCAGAAGAAAAAGCTCCTCAACCCCCAAACTCCAAACCCAAACCTAAAACCAGATCCCCAACCTGAAACTACAAACCTATTTGCCCACAAAATCGCTGACCACGACCAATAGCAAACCTCCAACAAGCAAAAACCAGAAAAGGACGAGAGAAGAAGGGATCGATGACAACATCACCTTGGGGTATCGCTGACAGCATCACCTTGAGACTAATGGCCGGAGTAAAAGCCCAGAGACGCCGGCATCTGCAAAACCCCTTTCTCCCCCATTAAAATTGGACCCGGACGGCCGGAAATCGACCTGAGAAGCACTGGGCATCGATGCCCTAACTCGGGAAGGGGGCGCGTGTCAGGCGCGTTCTTATTTTTTCCCGTTCACACCACATAATCCCACTGTTCTTTCCGAGAACCTCTTTCCAAACTTTTTGCTCTTCTTTTAGAATTAGAAGAATCATTTACATGAGTCGGAGAAGGCTATTGGTGAGTAGATCCTTTGATAGGAGCTGTGTTATTCATAACACTGTTAAGATTATCGGAAAAGTTTAAATATTCTTATCTGATAAAATTAATTAAAAATACAAAAAGTACAAAACAGAAAAAGTATAAGTTAACAAAATCTCTCTTGCTTGTCGAGAACCTCTGTCCGAGAAACCTTAGTCATATGGCTTCCTCTGCTCTAGCTATCGCCGCCACCGACATGTCGGTAGACCTGTCCCGTCGCCGCTTGCCCAAGTTCAGCCCTTGGTATTTGTACCGTCGCCTCGTCTTTCCTTGGACGTGGTGCCCCTGTTGGGTTTCGATGGAGGGTATGAATGCATACTCGCAACGGAAGCAAATGAAACCCAAGACCATGCAAGGAAAAACTACCACGATTAGATTCACAAAACAAAATGAAATCATCAATTCTTATTCTATGTTCAAGAACACAAGAAGAGAAGAGAACACCAAAGAAAAAATGATCGGTTTGAGTTTCCAAGACGCCTACGTATCCACTCGGGAATCAAAACCACGTAGTTCTTCTTATTAGAACTCAAGAACACCATAATTATGGAGAAATGCAAGCTTGGTCGTGACTTGTGCTTGGGAGAGAGAAGAAGTTGCATTCATTCATTGTCTTGTGTTTGTTATTTTGAATAAGATGACCTAAAGCATATCTTTCATCAACATAATAAACTAACAATAAAGGACAAGTATGGTGTAGAGAAGCATGTTGTAAATAGGACAAGTATGGTGTAGAGAAGCATGTTGTAAATAGGACAAATATGGTGTTAAGTATGGGTGGACATAATGTGGTTAGGTGATGAATCACAAACACTTTAATCCATGTCTTCCATACTTAGTGCTAATTAATCAAGACCTTGATTAATTATTTCCATGTTTAGTTGACATAAGCCATCCATGGGCCATGCGGGAGAAGGCTCATGGCCATTCCCAACGAGGTCTCGTGATGCACTCATCGCCTCCTAAGCCTTCCAAACCGGATATGTCCAACATTATCCGACGCGGTCGTTCATAAGACTCCAAGTCTTGTCTCGATCCGTAAAGTCCTATTTACTTATGGACACATGACCCAAAACCTAGTTTTTGTTCATGTCCCGTGTAAACTTTCCGGTTGGCCATTCTCCATAAATGTGTAAATGAGTTTAATCCTTTGGTGTGACCCTTAGGTTTATGCATGTCAATAGATCAACGCAAAATCTCATTTTACTTGATCCTATGTAAGTGAAAACTCACGAGACTTTAGTATTGCCTGACACTGCATAATGAATCGACCCTATCGATTCTAACATTTCCGTCGTCTATGGCACTATCTTTTTATCACCGATATCCTAATTGAGATAAGGCACAAAGTGCCATCCTTATTATTCTCAATAACTGTTCCTTGATATGTGAGATGACTAAATATATGATACCTAGTACCATGTGCATGATCATGCTATTCTTTCAGTCACTCTCGATCAAGCGACCGAGAACTGATATCTTTATCATACCGTAGTATGAGGGATAAGTCCATTAGCCGCCTTTCGTGTCACTCAAGCAGTCCGTCCCCAAGCCAATCCTGGCCGTTATGGAAACCCTGTCACAGGAAACGTTAGGCTCAGGTCAAACTTAGTTGTTTACTGCATAATAATCACAAAGACTCCTTGGTTTAAGGATACATACAAGCTACGACAATGAATAGGTTCATGACTTGATCTATGGCACATATTCATGTCGGGTCGTCTAATATCATGTCCCACATGATATCTATGGTCAGACTCTAGAATCTCATTCCAATGACTAACAGAACGTAAGCCATAAAGAGCCATCATTCATACTAGTCGCTTCTAATGAAGCTTTGTTTGACTAGGGACTCATAGAGTGTGATCTATCTCGATCTATGGTTCTATTCGCATTGTGGGCATAGATCAGAGCACACATCGATATATTACTCCAACACATAAGTAATATAAAGCCGTTTTAATGTAATTGCTAACGATGATATGTACATTTGGACATTTATGATTGATCTAGGGGCACTAAGACTAACATATACATAATTTTCAAGTGCAATTCATATGTTAGGCTTTCGTAAGTAGGTGTAAGTGGGCTCCACAAGTTTTGAGAGCGCCTTTGAGGGGGATTGAGGAGGAGCAATAGGCATATGAGTGAGCATACAGTTTAGGTGGAGATATATATATATATATATATAGGGAGACAATCACGTGCGAACCTCCCCTACGGTGTGAACCTGCGAACCTCAAATCTGGTTTGTAGATATAGCGAACATGGTTTGTAGAAAATAGCATCCCAGTTTGCGGAAAAAAAGTTTGAAAAAACAGCATTTTATCGTGAGAAAATATGGTTTGCGAAAATAGTGTTTCTGGTTTGCAAATTTTTTTGTCTGCGAATGTTCACCTCAAACCGAGAACACTGTTTCCGCAAACCAGATACACTACACAAGCAGGTTCGCAGGTTCACACCGTAACCCCTGGTTCGCACCTGAGTATATATATATATAGGTATACACTCACACGTTACCTATATCTCATTTTGTTACTTGTTACTTGATTATGGACCCTTAGATTAGTGAAAATTAATGGTCTAGATAAGAATGGCGTATAATCGTAAATAAAATGAAATTACATTTTCTTTAAGTAATTTTACAGCTGAAAGGGGCACAAGAGTCTTTTAACATTTAAATTCACCTAACCCTAATTCAACCCATTTACTCTTATCTCTCCCTTTTCTCTCATTTCACGAGCAGCCGTCCAAATACTTCCTCTGCCGCAGCCGACACTTCCTCCCCGTGGACCAGACGCCACCATCCTCATCTTGTGCCACCGTGTGCTCAAAAAAGGCCCTCACCATTCTGTGTGCTTGAAGAAGACCCTCCTCACCAGCTCCACCCGTCGCCGCCGCGCCAGAAGCGCCTCAGCCTCCCCGACCACACGCCATCACCAGCTCCACGTGCTACTCTATCCATCCCCGCCATGAACACGAAGAAGACGAGCGGCCGAGGTTCCAGAATTAGATCTGCCATGCTGAGCTCGCGTCACGCCTCTATTCCGGTCGTGCTCCAACCGCACCAGTCGTGGTGAACTTGTGCCATACTCGCCGGCTGCCCTCTCGAGCTCGACCTGCGCCGCCTCTCCTCGCCGTGAAGAAGCTCCATCCACCGCCACAACCGTGCTACAACTCGTCTTCCCCGAGCCCCGATCCGTCACCGCCCTCCAAGGATCGTCTTCCACAGTGTAGATCCGGCGACTCTCAACCCCGGTCGAGCATATTCCTCAGCTAGCATGGCAGATCTTACGGTTTTTGTCGCAGAAGCAGGCATCAGAAAGGACAACCGGCGAGATCTCTGTGGTATGGGCAAGAAAAGGGGAACTTTTTGAAAATCTAAGTTTGCACGTGATAGGTTAGGGTAATTTTTTGAAACCAAATTTGTGTGGGTAGTTTTTTTATTTAATTTTAATTTGTGTTGATCTTCTTTTTGTGTTAAGAAACTATAATTTTTCTTGATATGATATTTGTAACGTTGGTTTTTTCTGTGATCTTATTCTGTAATGTTATGATATTGATTATGTAATTGTGTGATATTGATTATGTAATATTATGATTTTAATTCCGTAATGTATTGCATTGTTTTTTTGAAACGATGTATTGCATTGTTTTTTCCCCTGTAACTTAAGAATGCATAATGTTTAGTTGTTTTATGGTTGATTTTTTTGAACCGTAACTTGATGTGCATAACTGCATATACTGTAACTCTGATAAGTTTGATTTTTGTTGTTCTAATGGTTAGCTTATGTATTATCTAGTAATTGTTAATATATTTTTATGTAATTTTTTTATGTATTTTCTATAATTGTTAATATAGCTTTCTTTAATTCTTTTTATGTAACTTATTATAATTGTATTAAAAATCTGTAATATCAGATATAAATTATGTAACATCGGTTTTAGAATTTCGTAACATTGATTTTTATTTTGTAATATCGATTCAAAGTCAAGAACACCAACATAAACTTTCTGTAACATATGGCACAAAAATATATAATATCGAGGATAAATTCTGTAACATTGGTTTTAAATTTATGTAACATCGATTTTTATTTTCGTATATCAGTTCAGTCTCGAAAACCAATATAAACTTTCTGTAACATATGGCATAATTTTTTGTAATATCAAATATAATATTATGTAACATCAAATACGAAATATGAAAAATAATTGAAATTTAAAAAATAAAAAAAATCAGATTTGGACAGTAAAAAAATAATTCTGCAGTAAAAAAAAGAGGAGAAGAATTTACCAAACTACCCTCTTATTGATATTTCTATTTAATTGATGGATAATTAAGCTTGAAAATCTAAAACCATTGGATTTCAAACTTCAATGGTCTAGATTTGGGTAACAAGTAACAAAATTCACTATAGTAACGCATGAAAGTGCCCCTATATATATATATAAGGTAGCTATCTAGTAAAAACCGCCCTTATTATGCAAACTACAAACCAATCTAAGCCACAGGATGCAACCAAGATGACGTCATCAGAGCGCGCGCGATGCTGACACGTGGCCATTTCGCGCGCGCCTCTGCCCGCACAATAGCACGTGTTGACCACGTGCGCAGCGCGAGTGCTGATAGTTTACATAGCACGGTGCTAATAGGTTAGTACAAATGTGCTGATAGTTTACATTTGTACTAACTTATCAACACATTTGTACTAAACTATCAGCATCGTGCTATGCAAACTATCAGTACTTTGCGCGCGCGCGCCCACGTGTCAGCATCTGGTGAGTTTGTAGTTTGCACAATAAGGTGCGGTGTTTTATATATTTAATTGCCCATGTGTCAGCATCTGGTGCGCTCTACTGACATCACTTTGGGGTGATCTTATGGCTCAGATTGGTTCGTAGTTTGCACAATAAGGGGTGGTTTGTACTTGATAACAATCATATATATATATATATATATATATATATATATATATATATATAGGATAACAATCAGGTACAAACTTGTATCTTTCGTCAGAACGTAGAACTATCAATCTGGGCCCTTGGATCGTAGAATTAATGGCCCAGATTTAATCAATATCTTTTAATATATTTTTAATTAATACATATCTTGTAATTGATTTCGTAATCAATCACCACACCCCCTGAATTTCGGTGGCCATTCGATCTGAGTAATCAATGGCCCAGATTAGTTCTACATTCTGACCCGAAATAAGGTTTGTACTTGATTGTTACCCTATATATATATAGGGGACCTTTCAGGTACAAACCAATCTTTAGATACGAAATACGAATTAATCCCAACTTTGGAATCGTAGAATGCCCAAGGGCTGCGATTTTCGCATGGCTGATTTTTTTTTTCACCAAGTTTCTTATTTTGATCTTTTCCGCTTCGTTTCAACTCCGATTTAATTTTTTCTTGCGCCAAAAACTTTATTTTTTCAAGATATATCTATCAAGTAGTATATTGAATATGTTTTGACGCAAAAAAAAAAAACATGTACAAGCAAAAACACAAATCGTTAACCGTGCACTAATGTATGTTTTTGCAACTGCATTTGTATGAATAAGCTAATCTTAATGTATGTTTAAGGTAATCTTAATTTATTAGCTTACACGTACAAAACATACATACACATACAAATCAAAATAGTAAGAACATACATTAAGTTTAGCGTATACATACAACTGAAACAACATGCATTAAGGTTGGCTTACACATACAAATGAAAATGCCAAGAACATACATTTAAAATTGCATAAACATACATTAAGTTCAGCGTACATATATAACCGAAATTTAAAAAACACGCAGTTGTAAAAACATATATACAAAAACATACATTAAGATTAGCTTATTCATACAAATGCAGTTGTAAAAACATACATTAGTGCACAGTTAACAATTTGTGTTTTTGCTTGTACATGTCTTTTCTTGCTTCAAAACATATTCAATATGCTACTTGATAGATAGATCTTGAAAAAAGAAAAAAATTGGCGCAAGAAAAAATTAAATCGGAGTTCAAACGAAACGGGAAAAATCAAAATAAGAAACTTGGTGAAAAAAAATAAAAAAATTTCAGCCTTGCCTTATGCGATTACATGCGATTCCAAGGCTGTGATGGATTCGTATTTCGCAAAAAATTAGCATGGTCGTACCTGAATGTTATCCTATATATATAAAGTTGGTATCAGGTACAAACCACCCCTTATTGTGCAAACTATCAACCAATCTGAGCCATAGGATCCCCCAAAGTGATGTCAGCAGAGCGCACCAGATGCTGACATGTGGGCGCGCGCTGCTGGTGCGCGCTCACACAGTACTTGTAAAGACCGCCCGGTTAAAAGAATTAGTATTTCAAATTGTTCGATTGGAACGTCGAGGTTAAAAAACCGGTTGAATTTTGGAACAAATGCAAAAGGAAAAGAAAAGAAAAACAAAAAAAGGAAAAGAAGTAATTTGGGCCAGGCTGACTCGGGCCCAAGCCCGCACTGCACGCACGGGCCCAAGCCTGTACCATGCCCGCGCGAGCCAGGCCCAAGCGAAACCCAACCCCTACTGTTCATCTTCTTCTTCACTCGGATGCGCACGCCTCCCGAGAAAAACCCTCAGCAGCTCTCGCTCTTCCTCTCTTCTCCCTCGCAACGCCGTCTCGCCGAGACCTTCTCCTCCGCGTGTGAATCGAACCACGCCATCAACAAAATCGAGACACCACGCCGAGAACCTCTATCTGGTTCGACTTCCCGACCTCGAACCACGCAGACGACGGAGGAAATAGCACGATTCGTGACCTCTCGCCCCGTTCACCTTCTCCGACCATGGACCGCCAGAAAACCCTCGGAGACGAGCTCGATTTGGTGAGCTTTGCTAGAACGAGGCTGACCGGACGCCATCGCCGCTTGCACGCCGGCGAGAGCTCGAGCTCTCGCTAGATCTGAGACAGAGGACGTTGGACCGCGCGTCAACCACCAACGTCACGGCCACAGTCTCACCGGAGCCCTGATGTCCCTCCCAGCCACTACCGTCCATCCTCCGAGCTCGCCTGACGCGTCTGCCGCCCTGTCGAAGCCGGAACCCTCGCCGGAGTGACCTTCGAGGGAGATTGGAGCTCAGAAAAATCCAGACAGGACGACCTTGGGCCAGGAGACGAGCCATTGGGTCAGGACATGCCTTGGGCCAGGACGGGACTTGGGGCGGACAAGTTCAAGTTGGGCCTCGGGCCAGGCCAGGCCTTGGGCTAGGCCTAGGTCCCTGGACTGGGTTCTGGACTCGGGTCTAGACCGGGCCTGAGTTGGGTATGGACCGAGCCTGAGTCGGGTCTTGACCGAGTCTGGGTCGGGTCTATGGCTGGGTTCGGGCCGGTTCTGGGTCAGGCCAGGTCTGGGTTCTAGACCGGGTCAGATTCGGGTCCGGTTTTCGGATTCAGGTCGGAACCGGGTCGGACAGTTTAATTATTTATTTAATTAGTTTAAATAATTTAAAATGGAGAACTTAAACGACTAAATTGATAATTAGAGGACTGTTTCGGACTGTAGCGGGACTGATTATCACTTTCACCTGTTAAAATCAGACTTTGACTTCGCCCGAGAAGACCGGAGGTAGGCCCGGACGTCAGCACCTAGGAGACATAGCTGTTGCGTTCATCTTGAGGTAGGGAAAGTAGCGAATATCGGTTTAATTACGGAAAGTTACTAGTATGCATGTTAGGTAAATAATAATAACCGGAAAGTCCTAGTTGGCTTATAGGATTTGATTCACTAGAATAACCGCTTTCAATTATATAATAACCGGACGAGTCTTAGTGTGAATGTAGGATGTGATTCACTAGTTTAGCCGCTTTCAATATTCTAGGAAATAGCCGTGCTGGTAGAATGGCCACGTCGGGCCTTAGGTTGTGTGCTGATTGAAATGCCTGATCTTGATTGAGATGCATGTTGTGTGACTTAGTGTCGATAAGATTAAGAGTCAAGGCATATTATATTCGGTGTAACATGTTGTTACTATGTGTGGGCAAGTGTGCCGTGACTGATATGATGTGAATCATTGGGTGTGATATGGTCGGGTGAGTGATAGACCGACGTGTAATTATGGTAAGATTGTTGGGCATGGTGAGCCGTGTTTGATCTGTGGCATTATGATGCGTGATATCATCTTGATGTGTGTTCCAAGAGGAGTTGTATTCCGGTATAGTACCTGCACCAAGGGGGTGTGCCGGTGTAGGGCAGTACCTAGGTCGATGATGTGGTCCCACGTATGCGCGGTCCCCCGGTGTGTTATTCCGGTACGATGCCTACATCGAGGGGGTATGCCGGTGTAGGACATCTAGGCCGACGGTTGTGATTGGGCTTATGGGTCGTATTGGGCCTACGGGTCGTATTGGGCTGACGGGTCGTATTGGGCCGACATGTCGTATTGGGCCTACGGGTCGTGTTTGGCACTAGGTGTCGTGTTTCTACCCCGATGATATGTGTCCCTTCGGGATGTTTCCGGGAACCCCGATGATATGTGTCCTACGGGGATGTTTCCGGGAAGATATCTAGCCTGACGTGCGCTTCTAGTATGATATGATGGAGTCGGGCTGTGTACATCCGACGGAGTTAGGGGATAGCGGTACGGGACGATTACTGGTTGTTTTTGTGTGTGATACGCTTGTTGGTTGTTTAATGTTTTATTGTGTGAAAGTGGTCGTTTGAGTGCGTTGTAAGTTTGGTTATGAGACCCGGTTTGACAGTTAGTTGTGTTGTGCTAGTATGCCCTAATTGGACGGTTACTCGTGGTGGTGAGCCGATGTTCATTACCTTAACTACTTTTTCTACTGAGCAAAAGCTCACCCCCTTACTTGTTGTCTTTCAGGTGTTGAGCGGGATTTGTACTAGCAGGATACAGTTGAGCTTGGGAGCTGGCAAGGGTCTTGTCTAGTAGGTCTGGAGACGTACAATTATTTTTTGAACTAAACCTTATGTACTGGTTTTATGAGTTGTTGACTCTTCCATTTTGGTTTCTTATCATATTTTGAGACTTACCAATTTTAAATTTTCCTTTTATTTATTTATTTATTTTAAGTTCGCGTCTCGAGTCCGGTCAAAATCAAATTTAGGGCGTGACAATTTGGTATCAGAGCCTGGTTGCAATTTGAAATGATTTTTCAAAACCTCGAACCGTACGTCAATTAGGTGGGTAGAGTTGGGTCGTTAAGTTACCGTGTGTCGGTCACGCGAGTCGGAGATGTCCTACGTGTAGAAACGAGACGGAGCGAGTCTCGGGTTTGTGGTTTGTCCGGTCTAAGTACCGTGTATCCTTTTTGAACCTGTGTGATAATTGGTTGAGTTGAACCGTTTTCCAAGTATGGAAATTGGTCGGGTGGTAACAGTGAAATTACCGAGACCCGAGGTGTGTAGCTGAAATAAATTGATGTGTGCTATAATTGTGATTGAGTGTTGTGTGCAGGTAATGTTCGGTTGTCCCGCATAAGCGGATGGTTAGCTTAATTTACGAACGTGTCATGCCCGATTTTTTGCAGAAACTGAAGTGTATGTACCATCACGATTCAGCTATAGGGGCCACTGTAGCTGGACGTGAATGGGGGGATGCCAAGTGGTTACAACGTAATTCGGGGATGCCTGAACTGGGTTGTAACGACACGACGTCAACACGAATGTTATGTTAGAAAGAGGATGTGCTAAGAACGTGAAACTAAGTCCTTGTTGTTCATTGTGGAAGTACTGTATGATATAAACCGTAGTCTGTGTGACTTATGTGTGAAAGTTTTACTGAGTGTGAAACTGTGTGTAACCCCGTTGTGTGTATATATGATCTGTGTGAAGCACTAGTGTGCTGAATTCTCTGCTGTGTGCAATTGTGTGACTATACTATATTAAGTATAATAATATTATGAGTGGTATTGTGTGGCGTTAGTTATTCTTAGCGCATTGTTCCTTCCGAGTTGAGAAACTGAACATGTGCGTTATCCGTGCAGAGGATTTACGACATGACACGGACTTATGCTCTGCGAGGCACAAGGGGACGGCCCGCTAGAGGCCGAGGACGATCATCGACCGCTAGGTCGGTAGGGGCGACTAATGCCCAGAGTGCGCCCACTGAGGGGCACGAGAGGGCAGAGACAGCCCAGGCGGCAGCTCTGGAGGAGCTGACCCGCACTGTTCAGGGCTTGGTGGCCGCCTTTACACAGAGAGAGGATACAACTCTGACACCGGAGGCTGTGCCTACTGCCACTGCAGTCGTGACCATGAGGCCTAGTCAGGCCGATTGTCACACTGCTCAGGCGCTGCGAGACTTCCGCAGGCTGGGCACACAAGTTTTCTACGGGGAGCCAGACCCTGAGGCAGCCGAGAGGTGGCTGGAGCGGTGACCCGCAACTTGGACACTTCTGGAGTTTTGGATGGCAGCAGGAGAGTGTCCTGCAACGTTTCAACTGGAGGGGGGTGCTTAACATTGGTGGCAGCGCGAGCAGGCGCGCGTGGGGGATGACTTCTCGCTGTTTGGGCAGCGTTTCCTTGAGCAGTACTTTCCACAGTCAGTATCGGATGACAGGCACCAGCAGTTCCTAGAACTGCGCTAGGAGAGTATGACAGTCTCCGAATACGAGTCGAGATTCACTTCCTTGTCTCGATTTGCTCGAGAGATGGTACAGACGGAGGTTCTTCGTTGCTGACGGTTTGAGGCAGGTCTCCACCCCGCGATCGCGGATCGAGTCGCTGTTATGAGGACTCAGGTATATTCAGACCTGATGGACCAGGCACTGGCCGTGGAGCGACGCTTCCACGAGACGGCTAGAGTTCGGGAGGTCAGGCAGAGGCCGAATAGCTCCCTGAGGCCATCCGAGGCCCGTGACCCGAGGAGGCAGAGGACCTCGAGATCATTCAAGTCCCAGACACAACTGAGAGAAACGCGACAGGTCGGATCAGTGGCCTCCGTCGCACCGGCTCCAACAGAGCGGGCATGTTTTCGGTGTGGACAGCTGGGCCACACGGTGCGAGACTGTCCGAGGGACAGGCCTGAGGGGAGGCAGAGCGCTGGGCCACCGCTATGCCACCAGTGCGGACGACCGAGACATTTCGCGGCTAGGTGTCCATATCGAGTTGGGGAGATGTCGGCCCCGCGACCCCAGCAGTCGCAGACTGGGCAGTGACCTCAGTTTCAACAGCGTCAGGCCCAGGCGCAAAGGGCTCCACGTCAGGCAGCGAGCGCGCCAGCTCCGAGACAAAGAGCCGTACAGCAGGTGGCACTTCCACCACCACGAGAGGAGGACCTCAGGCACCGCGAGGCAGAGTGTATGCGGTTGCCGACTCCCGAGCGGAGAGGCAGGAGTCCGAGCACGAGATCATTCATGGTACGTGCTTACCAGTTAAATTTTGGGTGTTGTTTTATTTGTTATTGGGGTACCCCACTTGTCTTTTTCTTCTTGGTTGCTGAAATGTTGGGACGGAAATTAGAGTTGTTGAGCTCACCCTGTGCCCTGGGCACGCTAGTTGAGGGTGCGGCGTTGCCGACTAGTGTCAGTCGTGAGTGAGAAAGTTAAGAGGGCCGAATTGTGAGGTATCAAGCGTTCTTCGATAGTCATCAGCGACTAGTACCCGAGCGGCGGAGGACCGCAGAAATACCAGTACGCAGCCAGAACGGCCAGGGGAGATGGTCGAGTGTCGATGAGATCAAAGTGGCGTAGTGGAAGCGTGGTGGGCCCATAACCCACAGGCATCACATTCTTCTGTTCTTCCTTACACTTGAGGAGACGGGAGGGCCTAAGAGTAGAACCTTGATGCGATACTGGTGTCTTGACACCCCGGCTAAGTACGTTGTGGTTTGACGAGCGTATGTCGTACGTGTGAGATTGGAGTAATTGACCGCCCTTTTCTTAGTAACCTTTTTGTTGAACTTGGCGACTTTCGATGTCATCCTGGGGATGGACTGACTCTCAAGACGCGGGCGTCGATCGATTTTGACCGGCGACCGATGGCGGTGCGATCGGGCATATGACAGTCATGTATGGACGGGCAGTAAGTGCGAAGTTTGGATCGATGCACATCAGTTGTCAACAAGTAAAGACCGAATGCCAGTATTCCGCGGGAACTAGTACGACCTCTACGAGAGCACAGTAGAAGTAAGAGCACCGCTGATGGAGTCCGAAAATAGCTAGCCGTGTGCGACTACCACAACGCTTTCAGGCCAGTAACATTATGGCACCGTGCGAAGCATTGTATGGTAGGTCGAGTCAGTTGCCCAAGCGGGGCACAGTTTAGGGTTCAGAGTCGACCCTTGTTGGCCCTGAGTTGTTCGAGAAATGATCAAAAAGTGGCGTGGATTGTGAACGATTGAGAACCGCGTAGAGTCGACGCGGAAGCGCGAGGATAAGGTACGCACGAGGTATCCAAACCCGTTCGGACCGTAAGGAAGTGGTATTTGTGGTGTCTTCAGTTTTGTGGATACTTTGGATGGAATGACTTGTAAATTGGTTCGATTGTTAGTATCTGAGCGAATGTCGACGGTAAGCGCGATATCACTAGTTGGGTCACCTTCGATGATCGATCATGACGGTGTGCCACCTCTTGTAGAGTGCCGTCATAAAGTTTGGCGAGTTGAAGTCTCGAGGTGCGCACGCTTTCCGACAAGATGTTTATAAGATGTACTGTCGCTCCGGACCGTGCAGTAAGTGTGAGATCCAACGTCAAGTTGTTATGATTTCGTGTTAGTTCCTTGTTTTATCGTGAGTGGTTCGACGTGGGCTTACCTGATGGTATGTTGTTGCGCGAGACTTACATAAGTGAAGTGGGTAGTTGAGGAGAAGTGTCTGTGTGTTGGATCCGTTTTAAGTGCGATGTGAGAATTGTTCCAGTATGATACCTATACCGACGGACGGTTCAGGTATAGGATATCTCGACCAAGCTGCGTGTGTCGGTGCGACGTCTCTACCGACGGAGGATCCGGGTATCGACTAACTGGTTTAAGGGTTTCTGTTTGCTTGAAGGATAATGAACTGGGAGTTTTAATCGGACGTTCCTTGAGATAAGGGAAATTGGAGAGCGTTCATCTTAAATTTCGAGGACGAAATTCTTTTAAGGGGGGTAGACTGTAAAAACCACCCCGGTTAAAAGAATTAGTATTTCAAATTGTTCGATTGGAACGTCGAGGTTGAAAAAAGGGTTGAATTTTGGAACAAATGCAAAAGGAAAACAAAAGAAAAACAAAAAAAAAAGGAAAAGAAGTAATTTGGGCCCGACTGACTCGGGCCCAGGCCCGCACTACACGCACGGCCCAAGCCTGTACCACGTGTGCGCGAACCAGGCCTAAGCGAAACCCAACCCCCAAACCCTACAGTTCATCTTCTTCTTCACTCGGCCGCGCATGCCTCCCGAGACAAACCCTCAGCATCTCTCTCTCTCTCCTCTCTCGCTCTTCCTCTCTTCTCCCTCGCAATGCCACCTCGCCGAGACCTTCTCCTCCGCTTGTGAATCGAACCACGCCGTCAAAATATCGAGACGCCATAACGAGAACCTCTCTCTGGTTCGACTTCCCGACCTCGAACCACGCAGGCGACGGAGGAAACAGCACGATTCGTGACCTCTCTCGCCCCGTTCACCTTCTCCGACCATGCACCGCCAGAAAACCCTCGGAGCCGAGCTCGATTTGGCGAGCTTCGCTAGAACGAGGCTGGCCGGACGCCATCGCCTCTCACATGCCGGCGAGAGCTCGAGCTCTCACCAGATCTGAGACGGAGGACGTTGGACCGCGCGTCAGCGACCAACGTCACGGCCACGGTCTCGCATGAGCCCTAGTGTCCCTCCCAGCCACTGTCGTCCCTCCTCCGAGCTCGCCTGACGCTGTCCGCCACCCTGTCGAAGCCAGAACCCTCGCCGAAGTGACCTTCGAGGGAAATTGGAGCTCAGAAAAATCCAGACAGGACGACCTTGGGCCAGCCTGAGCTTGGGCCAGGAGACGGGCCATTGGGTCAGGACAGGCCTTGGGCCAGGACGGGACTTGGGCCGGACAAGTTCCGGTTGGGCCTCGGGCCAGGCCCAGGTCCCTGGATTGGGTTCTGGACTCGGGTCTGGACCGAGCCTGAGTCGGGTCTGGACCGAGTCTGGGTCGGGTCTGGACCGAGTCAGGCCCGGTCTAGGGCCAGGTTTGTGCTTGTTCTGGGTCAGGCTGGGTCTGGGTTCTGGACCGGGTCAGATTCAGGTTCGGTTTTCGGATTCGGGTCGGAATCGGGTCGGACAGCTTAATTATTTATTTAGATAATTTAAATAATTTAAAATGGAGAACTTAAAGGACTAAATTGATAATTAGAGGACTGTTTCGGACTGTAGCGGGACTGATTATCACTTTTACCTGTTAAAATCAGACTTTTACTTCGCCTCTCCCTATATATATATATAGGGAGACTATCAAGTACAAACCTATTTTCGGGTCAGAATGTAGAACTAATCTGTACCATTGATTATCCAAATCGGATGGCACTGAAATTCAGGGGGGTGGGGGGTGATTGATTACGAAATCAATTGTCACGCCCCAATTTCAGTGAACCGAACTCGGGACACGAACGTTTTGAAACAATAAACCATTTTGAAACCCTTTTTATAATTCACTTTAAAATCACCATTTGTTCAACAAAATAATATTTACATCTCAAAATAAGTCCCAAAAATTGGACAAAACGTGGTACACGTCACTAGACTCAGAATAACCCAGAAACCCGCTTCAAGCTCTTCAAGCTTCAGAAGCTCACCTAGTCCAGACTGCGAACGGTACCTGTAGGAAAAGCAGCTAGGGGTGAGTGTTCGCTCACCACCACAGATAACATACTGACTACGGCATACTTAGCAGACAAAGCCGGTGACACCAACAACGACTCAAATGACGCACACACGACCAATACTTTTCTCAACCGACTCAACACTCGGAACGTGATGTAGACCCCACACAACGATTGACGACCTCCTCCAAAGACACGACTGACAACCACGCAACACCAAGATCACAAAGGATCGCACACCAAACAAGATCACAAAGGATCGCATACCAGCTGCTCAGTAACCCAATCTCTGTCTCTCGCCCTTTACCGATCCCAGTCAGGTCAGGCGATCGACCTGTCGCGAAACTTCTCCCGATCCCAGTCGGGAGGCTAACCCACAACCTCTCCGCTTCACGCGATCCCAGTCGGGTGGTTAGCGACACCCGCGCGTCCTTCCCCCGATCCCAGTCGGGGAGCTAGCCCACAACCTCTCCACTTCTCCCGATCTCACTCGGGAGGCTAGCTACACCACACAACCTCCACCATGATCAAGTAACCAAACACAATCACAAACAAAGTTCAACAGACAGTGACGACACCAGTCCCAACTCCACATGCACTCAAGGCCACCAAGACACCAACAACAAAACACGGGTTCAACAACCTTACGGGCCCTCATGGCCACCCAAGACACCAACGGTAAAGTACGGGTTCACAACCCCACAGGCACTCCCTGCCACCCAAAACTCCAATAATAACAACACGGGCGCTCATGGCCACCCAAGACTGGACAATAATAACGCGAGCTCTCATGGCCACCCAAAACTCAATACTAATAACACGGGCTCTCATGGCCACCCAAAACTCAATAATAATAACACGGGCTCTCATGGCCACCCAAAACTCAATAATAATAACACGGACTCTCATGGCCACCCAAACTCAATTTACACAAACAACCTCCGAGCATGGTCATATGCCTCCAGTAATTCTAATATCGCTAAGTTCACTGCTCCTACGACACTGCTAAGTGTCACATGCTTTTCTAATAATTGCTACAATCCCGTATCATGCTTTTCTAATATTCGATAACCTAAATAACCCACGACACCCCGGTGTCACATGCAATTCTACATGTAACTTTCCCTAGTCAGGGCCGAGATCCGGCTACTTTTCCCTACCTCGAGTAATTCTCCAAAAGTGCTCAACTAAGCCCCGGCGTGATCCCAGTCACTCGCCTAGCTTCCCTTTGCCTCGGTCCGCAGCGCGATCTAAAAGAACACAATTTTCAATGCACTTTAAACTCGCAGGAATAAGCTGGAATTTAATAAACTTAACGCCCAAACGTAACCCCAACAATGTCGATCACCCCCAAACTTCCCAATTATTCGACACTGTCGATAAAGGACCCGTAAAGGCCCGATTCGCCCGACATGGTGAATCTGCCCGGGTTTTGTAAATGGCCTTCCGGGGCTCCAAAAGTCCCCGTTTTCGTTTCTACGGTCTTAGAATAATTCAAGGATACCAATGCACTTGACGGAATCGAATTCCGACTCCCGAGTCGATTAATTAACGTTTAAAGTTTCTAAAACCCGTTAATTACAAGTTTTCCAACTTAATTCCAAATTTCGATTCGGTTAAGGATAAATGGTCCGGGGAACGTTTTAAACCACCCGAACACTAAACCCGATCACCCGAGCACGTGGGCCCCACCCAACCCACTTGGCCGTGGGCCCTAGGGTTCAAAGTGGGGCTCGGCCACCATGGTGGTGGCTGGTCCCAGCTCCGGCCAGCCACCCCATGGCCGGCCGGCCACCACCCACGGTGGCCGGAGCTCCTCCCGAGCTTCCGGTCACCGGAAAACGTCCAAACTCACCTCCCAACACCTCCAAAATGTTTCTAACAAACCCCCAACCTCACTACAACCCTAACTCATAGTTTTACACAAACCCTAGCTTTCAAAAATTAACCAAAACGACGATCGGTTTAGTACAAACCGTAGAGGAGGATGAGGGAAGTCGCTTTCTTCTTGCCTTGAGACGACCCAAGGGTTGGATGTCAAACCCTAGCCCAACTCCTTCTCTTTTCTCTCTTCTTCTCCTTCTCCAAACTCTCTCTTCCTTCTCTCTCTTTCTATTTCTTTTTCTCTTTTTTTTTCCTTTGAAAATGGTGCTAGCCGAACCCCCCTTGTACCCCTTACCTCTCATTTTCCCCCCAAAACCTAACACCACCACTTGGTTGACAAGTGGCAAGGTGGGTCCCACACCTTTTTGGAGCAATATCTAGAAGATATTTTCCAATCAGATTCTCGAAAATCAGACGTTTCGGGCCCCGAACGGGTACTTTTTCCAAGAAATTACGAAACTTGGCGGGCTACAAGGAAACGGCTCAACTAAGACCGCTGCGCCGACGGCTAAGCTTTTTGGATCCAAAATGGTCCTTGAATGTACCAAAACGTCGCTCGGTTGACTTTTCCAGCGAAAAGTCAACGTTTCCCAAATTGATCAGAAAGTTGCCCTGAGTCCCCCGGAACTCACTTTGGTCGATATCGGGGTCATCTTAAGTCCGGCATGACCCTCGGGGTCAATTTAGGTTAAATTAAGTGTCTGTCTTAAATTTTTTTAAATTTTCTTGTTTTTTGCAGGTTTGACTGTCGTTGACCGGGAGTGGTTCTTACAATCTACCCCCCCTTAAAGGAATTTCGTCCACGAAATTTAAAACAGACGTACCTCGGGAAACAAACAAGGCGGGATACTTCGCGCGAACCTCGTCCTCGCGCTCCCAAGTCGATTCAGCCCCGTGATGCTTCCACTACACTCGCACCAGGCGGATAATCTTTCCTCCCCGCAGGACCTGCTCCCGTGTGTCCATGATCCGAACCGGCTTCTCCTCATAGGAGACATCGTTAGCCACCTCGATATCGGTCAACTCAATGACGTGGGAGGGGTCTGCGTTGTACTGCCGCAACTGGGATACGTGGAAGACGTTATGGACTTTCCCAAGTTGCGGTGGTAACGCCAGACGATAAGCCACTGCTCCCACTCTGCCCAAGATCTCGAACGGGCCAATGTACCGCGGAGCCAACTTGCCCCCGCTGCGTCTGAACCGTACCAGCCCCTTCTTAGGGCTCACCTTCAGGAACACGTGATCCCCGACTGCAAACTCAAGAGGTCGATGTCGCCTATCGGCATAACTCTTCTGCCGACTCTGCGCGGTCCTCAACCGATCGCGTATCAGCGCGACCTTCTCTGTCGTCTCTCTGACAAGATCCGGCCCCAGTAGACTCTTGTCCCCCACCTCTGCCTAACACACTGGAGATCGACACGGCCTCCCATACAACGCTTCGAATGGTGTCATCCCAATACTAGCCTGGTAGCTGTTGTTGTAGGCGAACTCGACCAACGGCAGGTGGGTCTCCCATGATCCCCTGGAATCCAGCACACATGCTCGCAGCATGTCCTCCAAGATCTGAATAGTGCGCTCGGACTGACCGTCTGTCTGGGGATGATGTGCGGTACTGAGTAGAACTTCGGTCCCCAACGCTTTCTGCAGACTCGGCCAAAATCTGGACGTGAAGCGGGGATCCCTGTCAGACACTATCGACACCGGGGCCCCATGGAGCCGGACTACCTCCTGAATATACAAGCCGCTCAACTTGTCGACCGGGTCAGTCATCCTCATAGCCAGGAAATGGGCCGACTTGGTCAACCGGTCGACTACCACCCATACGGCGTCGTTTCCCTTCGGCGATCTCGGTAGTCCACACACGAAATCCATCGTGATGTGCTCCCACTTCCACTGAGAAATCGAGAGTGGCTGCAACAATCCTGCGGGACGCTGATGCTCGGCCTTCACCTACTGACAGACGAGACATTTCGACACAAACTCTGCGACTGCTCTCCGCATCCCGCGCCACCAGAAGTGCCGCCTGATGTCACGGTACATCTTGGTGCCCCCCGGGTGCACTGTAAGACGTGAATGATGTGACTCTCGCAACACGTCGTCTCTACAGTTAACCAGCACGAACAACCCCCCGCGGTACCGTAACCCCCAATCAGCACTGTCCTCCCAGCCTACCACCTCGTCACCCCTGACGACTCTCTCTCGGATCTCTGATGCCTCGACGTCGTCCGACTGCGCCTCCAACACTCGGGCAAGCAGTGAGGGCTGAGCCACTAATGAGCACATGGCCATGTCACCAGTAACCTTCTCTAGCACAAGCCCGAACGCGCTTAGCTCCCCCATCATGCCCCACTCTCGGGCTGATATGCTGGCGAGGCTCGGAACCGACTTCCTAATCAAGGCGTCGACGACCATGTTCGCCTTACCCGGATGGTAGTGCAGCTCGAAGTCGTACTCCTCGAGTAGCTCCATCCACCGCCGCTGGCGCATGTTCAGGTCTCGCTGGGAAAATATGTACTTGAGGCTCTTGTGATCTGAGAACACCTGAAACCCCTCGCCATATTGATAATACCGCCAGCCTTTTAGCGCGAACACGATTGTTGCTAGCTCCAAGTCGTGGGTATGATAGTTGCGCTCGTGCGTCTTCAACTGCCTGGAGCCATAAGCCACAACTCTGCCCAACTGCATCAGTACGCAACCCAATCCCTCTCCGGACGCATCACAGTAGACATCATACCCGATCCCACGCTCTGGCACTACTAACACTGGAGCGGTAGTCAGGCGAGTCTTCAACTCCGTGAACGCACGCTCACAGTCCTCTGTCCACACAAATCCTACTCCCTTGCGCGTCAGCAGAGTCATCGGCGCGACTAGTCGCGCAAAGTCCTGGACGAATCGCCGATAATAGCCTGCCAACCCCAGAAAGCTGTGGATCTCGAAGACACTCGTGGGCCGTGCCCACTTCGAGACCGCGTCGATCTTCGACGGATCGACCAGTATGCCGTCACGGGACACGATGTGACCGAGGAATTTCACCTCAGCGAGCCAGAACTTGCACTTCTCCAAGTTGGCATATAACTGATGCTCGCGTAGTAGCTTCAGAACAGTCCTCAGATGTACCTCGTGTGCTGCCTCGCTCTGCGAATAAATCAGGATGTCGTCTACGAACACCACCACAAACTGATCTAAGTACGGCCGAAAGATACTGTTCATCAGGTCCATGAACGCTGCAGGTGCGTTCGTCAGCCCGAATGGCATCACCAGGAACTCGTAGTGCCCATAGCGCGTCCGGAATGCAATCTTTGTGACGTCCCCCTCACGGACTCACAACTGATAATAACCGGATCGCAGATCGATCTTCGAGAAGCATGTCGACCCTCTCAGCTAGTCGAACAAGTCATCGATCCTCGGCATCGGGTATCGGTTCTTCACTATAACCCGATTCAGCTTCCGGTAATCTATACACATCTGTAGCTCTCCACTCTTCTTCTTCACGAAGAGTGCTGGTGCTCCCCATGGTGATACACTCAGACGGATAAATTCCTTCTGTTGAAGCTCCTCTAGCTGACGCTTTAGCTCAGTCAACTCTGCCGGCGCAAACCTGTAAGGCGTCATCGATATCGCCGCCGTTCCCGGCACTAGGTCAATCCCGAACTCCCCCTCACGAACCGATGGCAACCCCCTCAACTCCTCAGGAAAGACCTCGGGGAACTCGCATACCACTCGCGGTAACTCTCGGCTCTGCACAGCCGATACTTCCTCCTCTACGGACAACGCCGACAGGAGGACCCCGCTCTTACTACCCAGCACACACGTCACCTTCGTACTGCCCACTGACACTGTCACTCGTCGCCTGTAGCAATCGATGTTGGCTCGGTACTTCGCCAACCAATCCATTCCCAAAATCACATCAAAGGTCGTCATTCCCAGCACGAGAAGATCACTAGGGCAAGGAGAGTCTGCGACTCTAATCTCGCAGGCACGACATACCCTAGTTAACGATACACTACCCCCAACTGGGGTGTCCAGGAATAGGGGTGGACTCAACGGCTGTAAGCTCAACCCCAACCTCTCAGCACAACCCAACGAAATAAAAGAGTGCGACGCCCCGGTATCAAATAAGAATAACGCCCATAAATGATACAATAAACACGTACCCTGGATGGTCTCGCGGTACGTGCTAGATCCTGGGGCTCTTGAGTCGGTGACTGCATACACTCTCCCCTGCGAGGCCTGCTGCCTCTGACCCGGCGCACTGGCTGCTGAATACCCATGACTCTGCTGCTGTCTCGGAATCGGTGCGCTCGTAGAAGGCTGTGACAGCCTCGACTGCTGACTCTGACGAGGATGACCCCTGGGCGACTGTACTGTACGCGACTGCTGTGGTCGCTGCGCTGACGTTGCCATCGACGGCTCACGGCACCACGCAATGGTGTGCCCAACCCGGCCGCATCGGAAACAGCCGATCTCGTCGGCTCTCGACTCCGTGCCCTGGCTCGTCCGGCTGGTCGCTGGCAGCGTCGTGGGCCCTCCTCCCATCGGACACTCGCGATGGAAGTGGCCTCGCTGCCCGCAGGGAAAACACGTCGGCGCCCTCTCTGACGCGACTGGCCCAACTGATGCCACTAACCCCCGCTGTCTCGCTCCACCCTGATGAGTCGGTGGTCGGAAGAACGCCGTGGTCCTCTGCCTCCTCGGGTCTCGTGACTCGGACGGCCCTGCAAAGCTGGTCGGCCGCTGTCGGACCTCACGGGTCCTGGCCGCGTCCCGGACGCCCTGATCCACTGTCGCCGCGGTGTCCACGAGATCTGTATACTTCCGCAGCCTCAAGGCGAGGACCTTATCCCGAATCACCGGTCTCAGACCCCCCTCGAACCGCAGGCAACGGTTCTGCTCGGTCATCACCATCTTCGGCGCGAATCTGGTCAAGGCCGTGAATCTGGCCTCGTATTCCGCCACTGTCATCCCCCCTGCTCCAAGTCTAGAAACTGCCGATTTCGCTCCAACCGAGCCGACTCGGGAAAGTACTGCGCTAGAAACACCTCCTGGAAGACGTCGTAGTCGTGCCCGACAGTGGCCTTCACCCGCCCCCACTAGTGGTAGGCGTTGTCTCTCAGCTGGTGAGCTGCGAAGGACAATCTGCGGCGGCCATCTTCGATACCTGAAGTATCCAGGTCCTGCGTGACCTGCTCTAGCCACCTCTCGGCTAGGTCGGGGTTCGGCTCCCCGACGAAGATGGGTATCCCTAGCTTCAGGAAGTCTAGTAGGGTCCGGGCTGTGTGATCCTCTGCCTGACTGGGCCTCACTGGGACCGCGGCTGCCTCTGGAGCTGGTGAAAGCGACTCTCGGCTGGCGATAACCGCCACCAAACTCTGGATTGTCCTGGTCAGCTCATCCAGGGCAGTCATAAAGGGAGGGTCCGCGACCGGCGGAACACTGGGTGTGCCTGTAGACGGTCCCGCGTCGCTTCTCCTGTCTTCTCCGACAAGAGTGCCCTGCGCCTCCGCGTACTCGGCGGGCTCAACGGTTGGCACCCTTCCCGGTGTCCCCGCTGACCGTCCCCGCCGGCCTCGCGTGGGCGCGCGACCCTGTGTTCCCGCTGCTCGTCCTCGTCTACCGCGAGCCATAAGTTAGTATCCTCTGCACGGATACACGCAAACGTTCAGTTTGCGAACTCACATAAAAACAACAAGTTCAAATACACTAACGTTCACACAGTCCACGTCTACCCTAACGTACTTGTCACTAATCGTCACACCGCTCACGCTATTTGTACTTTAATTATAATAATACGTAAGCGAAACCTCAACCAAAACATAAACCGACAAGGCCAACAACAACACAACGACACTCGCCCACTGGGCCAACCAGCATCAAAGTACGCCTTTAGGGCCAATCAAAGCAACACACGCCCACAGGGCCAAACAAACCCAAAATACGCCCACAAGGCCAACCAATTTTTAAAACTTTTCCCACTCCATTAAAAGTCTCATTTCTTGACATCAGGTAGTTACAACCCGGTCCAGGCGTCCCCGAACTACATTGTAGCCATTTGACATCAACACCGTCACGCTCGACTACAGGAGCGCTCCTGAGTCGAGTCGCGACAGTTTAAAAACATTTCACGCAGCAACACACAAACACTGTGCCAGTAACTCCGTACTGCACAAGCACATAACAAAAACAGGACTAAAGTCCTAACGGGTTACACACGAGTTCCGACTTGCGTACCCAACGCACGACGGGACTTTACTGACTCGACTCTCCCACCTAATTGACGTGCAGCCCGAGGTGTGAAACCTCGAGCTCTGATACAAAGCTGTCACGCCCTAGTTTCAGTGAACCGAACTCGGGACGCGAACGTTTTGAAACAATAAACCATTTTGAAACCCTTCTTATAATTCACTTTAAAATCACCATTTGTTCAAAAAAATAATATTTACATCTCAAAAAAGTCCCAAAAATTGGACAAAACGTGGTACACGTCACTAGACTCAGAATAACCCAGAAACCCGCTTCAAGCTCTTCAAGCTTCAGAAGCTCACCTAGTCCAGACTGCGAACGGTACCTGTAGGAAAAGCAGCTAGGGGTGAGTGTTCGCTCACCACCACAGATAACATACTGACTACGGCATACTTAGCAGACAAAGCCGGTGACACCAACAACGACTCAAATGACGCACACACGACCAATACTTTTCTCAACCGACTCAACACTCGGAACGTGATGTAGACCCCACACAACGATTGACGACCTCCTCCAAAGACACGACTGACAACCACGCAACACCAAGATCACAAAGGATCGCACACCAAACAAGATCACAAAGGATCGCATACCAGCTGCTCAGTAACCCAATCTCTGTCTCTCGCCCTTTACCGATCCCAGTCAGGTCAGGCGATCGACCTGTCGCGAAACTTCTCCCGATCCCAGTCGGGAGGCTAACCCACAACCTCTCCGCTTCACGCGATCCAAGTCGGGTGGTTAGCGACACCCGCACGTCCTTCCCCCGATCCCAGTCGGGGAGCTAGCCCACAACCTCTCCACTTCTCCCGATCTCACTCGGGAGGCTAGCTACACCACACAACCTCCACCATGATCAAGTAACCAAACACAATCACAAACAAAGTTCAACAGACAGTGACGACACCAGTCCCAACTCCACATGCACTCAAGGCCACCAAGACACCAACAACAAAACACGGGTTCAACAACCTTACGGGCCCTCATGGCCACCCAAGACACCAACGGTAAAGTACGGGTTCACAACCCCACAGGCACTCCCTGCCACCCAAAACTCCAATAATAACAACACGGGCTCTCATGGCCACCCAAGACTGGACAATAATAACGCGAGCTCTCATGGCCACCCAAAACTCAATACTAATAACACGGGCTCTCATGGCCACCCAAAACTCAATAATAATAACACGGGCTCTCATGGCCACCCAAAACTCAATAATAATAACACGGACTCTCATGGCCACCCAAACTCAATTTACACAAACAACCTCCGAGCATGGTCATATGCCTCCAGTAATTCTAATATCGCTAAGTTCACTGCTCCTACGACACTGCTAAGTGTCACATGCTTTTCTAATAATTGCTACAATCCCGTATCATGCTTTTCTAATATTCGATAACCTAAATAACCCACGACACCCCGGTGTCACATGCAATTCTACATGTAACTTTCCCTAGTCAGGGCCGAGATCCGGCTACTTTTCCCTACCTCGAGTAATTCTCCAAAAGTGCTCAACTAAGCCCCGGCGTGATCCCATTCACTCGCCTAGCTTCCCTTTGCCTCGGTCCGCAGCGCGATCTAAAAGAACACAATTTTCAATGCACTTTAAACTCGCAGGAATAAGCTGGAATTTAATAAACTTAACGCCCAAACGTAACCCCAACAATGTCGATCACCCCCAAACTTCCCAATTATTCGACACTGTCGATAAAGGACCCGTAAAGGCCCGATTCGCCCGACATGGTGAATCTGCCCGGGTTTTGTAATTGGCCTTCCGGGGCTCCAAAAGTCCCCGTTTTCGTTTCTACGGTCTTAGAATAATTCAAGGATACCAATGCACTTGACGAAATCGAATTCCGACTTCCGAGTCAATTAATTAACGTTTAAAGTTTCTAAACCCGTTAATTACAAGTTTTCGAATTCAATTCCAAATTTCGATTCGGTTAAGGATAAATGGTCCGGGGAACGTTTTAAACCACCCGAACACTAAACCCGATCACCCGAGCACGTGGGCCCCACCCGACCCACTTGGCCGTGGGCCCTAGGGTTCAAAGTGGGGCTCGGCCACCATGGTGATGGCTGGTCCCAGCTCCGGCCAGCCACCCCATGGCCGGCCGGCCACCACCCACGGTGACCGGAGCTCCTCCCGAGCTTCCGGTCACCAGAAAACGTCCAAACTCACCTCCCAACACCTCCAAAACGTCTCTAACAAACCCCCAACCTCACTACAACCCTAACTCATAGTTTTACACAAACCCTAGCTTTCAAAAATTAACAAAAACGACGATCGGTTTAGTACAAACCGTAGAGGAGGATGAGGGGAAGTCGCTTTCTTCTTGCCTTGAGACGATCCAAGGGTTGGATGTAAAACCCTAGCCCAACTCCTTCTCTTTTCTCTCTTCTTCTCCTTCTCCAAACTCTCTTCCTTCTCTCTCTTTCTATTTCTTTTTCTTTTTTTTTTCCTTTGAAAATGGTGCTAGCCGAACCCCCCTTGTACCCCTCACCTCTCATTTCCCCCCCAAAACCTAACACCACCACTTGGTTGACAAGTGGCAAGGTGGGTCCCACACCTTTTTGGAACAATATGTAGAAGATATTTTCCAATCAGATTCGCGAAAATCGGACGTTTCGGGCCTCGAACGGGCACTTTTTCCAAGAAATTACGAAACTTGGCGGGCTACAAGGAAACGGCTCAACTAAGACCGCTGCGACCACGGCTAAGCTTTTTGGATCCAAAACGGTCCTCGAATGGACCAAAACGTCGCTCGGTTGACTTTTCCAGCGAAAAGTCAACGTTTCCCAAATTGATCAGAAAGTTGCCCTAAGTCCCCCGGAACTCAGTTTGGTCGATATCGGGGTCATCTTAAGTCCGGCATGACCCTCGGGGTCAATTTATGTTAAATTAAGTGTCTGTCTTAAATTTTTTTAAATTTTCCTGTTTTTTGCAAGTTTGACTGTCGTTGACCGGGAGTGGTTCTTACATCAATTATAAGATATGCATTATTAAAAAGATATGCTTTAAATCTAGGCCTTTAATTCTACGATCCAAGGGCCCAGATTGATAGTTCTACGTTCTAACGAAATTATAAAGTTTGTACCTGATAGCTATCCTATATATATATATATATATATATATATATATATATATTGGACTGGTATCAGGTACAAACAGGCCCTTATTGTGCAAACTGTGAACGCACGAGAGCCATAAGATCCGCCCAAAATGATGTCAGCAGAGCGCACCAGATGTTGACACGTGGGCGCACGCACAGTGCTGATAGTTTACATAACACGGTGCTGATAGTTTAGTACAAAATGTGCTGATAGGTTACATTTGTACTAAACTATCAGCATTGTGTTATGTAAACTATCAGCACTATGCGCGCGTGCACCAGCACTGTGCGCGCACGCGCACCAGCAGCGCGCGCCACGTGTCAGCATTTGGGGCACTCTACTGACGTCACTTTGACTGCATCCTGTGGCTCTGCGTTCGCAGTTTGCACAATAAGAAGCGTTTGTACTGGATAACTACCCTATATATATATATATATATATATATATATATATATATATATATATATACGGTAGCTATCCAGTAAAAACCACCCTTATCGTGCAAACTACGAACCAATCTAAGCTATAGGATGCGGTCAAAGTGACGTCAGCATAACGCCCCAGATGCTGACACGTGGCGCGCGCGCGGCTGGTTCGCACGTGCACCAGCAGCGCGCGCACACACAGTACTGGTGCACGCGCGCATTGTGCTAGTGCACGCGCGCACGGTGCTGATAGTTTACACAGCACAATGCTGATAGTTTACATAGCACAGTGCTGATAGTTTAGTACAAGTGCAACCTATCAGTTTTTTTGTTCTAAACTATCAGCATCGTGCTATGCAAACTATCAACACTTTGCGCGCGCGCACCAGCAGTGCGCGCACCCACATGTCAGCATCTGGTGAGTTCGTAGTTTGCACATAAGGTGCGGTGTTTTATATATTTAATTGCCCACGTGTCAGCATCTGGTGCGTTTTGCTGACATCACTTTGGGGGGATCCTATGACTCAGATTGGTTCGTAGTTTGCACAATAAAGAGGGGTTTGTACCTGATACCAACCATATATATATATATAGGTATGCTTTCAAGTGTTACCATTTGCTTAATTTGTTAGTTGTTATATTAATATTAACCATTAGATCAATTTAAATCAACGGTTCAAAATATAATGGCATTGAGATGTAAATAAGAAGAAATTTTATTTTGTTCAGGTAATTTTACAAATAAGAAGGACAAAACAGTAATTATATACTTCTGATTTGTATAACCCTAAATGTATCATACCAGCCGCCTAACCCTCTCATCCCCACAATCCTCTCTCACTTTTGCTCCACGACTCATGACTACCGGACGAAGTACATGCCACAACCATGTTGGAGCTTCTGGAACATAGGTCACCGGCGAAGAGTTTGCACAACCGTTGCAACCCATGACGCGAGCTCCCGACCTCACCCACGATGGAAGAAGCACCCACGGCCGTGAAGACCGAAAGCTCGTCGTATTCATCGACGACGACCACCACCGTTCTGGTCCCTAGATCCTCCTCTGATCCTCTCGCCGGTGCACGAACCAGGAGAAAGAAGCTGCGCCGCTACACCGTGCAGATCGAGTCTCAGGCGAGGGAGGTTCGTCGTTGAAAGCTCCGGATCTGCGACCAGTGAAAACACAAAAACACGGTCGTTGGCCGTCATTCCTCGCGTCCCGTGTTGGTGGTCCGCTGTCGCATGACGATTTTGCGGTGCTCGTTGTGGCCTTATTTCGATGCTCAATCGCGTTCGTCTCCGCGCACGGAGGCTCTGTTCCCGGCGTCACCAACAACGGGGAGAGCACGAATCTGAAGCCCTCACGCACGACCTTTCTCCTATCCTCATATCCCGTGCTCCAGCGAGCTCGTGCAGCTGCTCTCGTATGAATTCATCGACTGAGAAAACCAGATCTGTTCAGGCTCATTATCTTTCTTTTTTTTATTTTAATATCAAATCTAGATAGTTCTATACATTATGAAATGTTGCTAGTTTTATCGAAATCCAAAACTGATTCGGAACACTTGTGGAAAATTCTCGGTTTGGTTGAGTTTTGAAGGTGGATTTGACTGAGTTGTTTTGTTTATAATTTTAGTAGTTTTTTTTGTAGCATTTTAGTGTAGCATGCAGTTTATATTTCTGTAATCAATTTTTTTTATATAACATCAATATAGATTTTGTAACTCTCTAGGTAGACTTCCATAATATAATAGTTATGTAACATTAGTGTAGCAATCTGTAACATACATTGTAATTTTCTATAACGTATAATGTGTTTTTGTGTAAACATTATTTATGTAACATATCAATTTATGTAATTTGAAATGTGACTTTAAATGTAAAATTATGTAACCTTTAATGTAAAATTATGTAACATTTGATTTTTCCAAGAGGTTTGAACTATTCGATTTAAAAACCGTAACATCTTATATAAATTTATGTAATATTGTACATGTTATTATGTAATTTGACAAAAATTGTGTACCGACCGAAAATTGAAATTAAAAAAAAAATTATTATTTTTTAAAACATATTTTCTAAAAATAAAATATTAAAAAAAAATTAAGGTAATAAAAAATAATTTGTGGATAATTAAGGCTGAAAATCTATAGCCATTAGATTTTAAATTTCAATGGTCTAGATTTGTGTAACATGTAACAATATAAGTGTTGATAACACTTGAAAGTGCCCCTATATATATATATATATATAAGATAACTATCATGTACAAACTTTATAATTTCGTCAGAACGTAGAACTTTCAATCCGGGCCCTTGGATCGTAAAATTAAAGGCCCAGATTTAATGCATATCTTGTAATTGATTTCGTAATCAATGACCCCACCCCCCTGAATTTCGGTGGCCATCCGATTTGAGTAATCAATGGTCCAGATTGGTTCTACGTTCTGACCCGAAAATAGGTTTGTACTTGATAGTCCCCCTATATATACACATATGAACGCAGAAATGTCATTTTCTCATGGTGTTTCATTTTGTTTAAAAGACTTTTTGCGATGTGCTATGTTGTCCCTCTAGGGTCACAAATCCTCGCTATCAAATTCACGTGGTAAGTCACATGAACCACCTTGGATAACATCATGAATATTTCTATCATTGCTGATAGTATTCCCTAGGTAAACCAGGTAAAAGGTGGACTTACTAAACCTTTCTAGATAACCCAGTTACCCGAGTTTATGAAGCATAAAAAAAATATGAAAGATTACCACAATCAAGTGGAAGCGAAGAAAGTTTAAAACTTTAGAGTCGGTCATGCCATGCCTTCCCTAAATAGGGGTTAGGATTATTAACTGATTAAAAAAAATTATTTCTTACTAAAAAAGTTTATGAATGCTAACCTACGATAGTTCTCACTCGGTGGTAAAGAAAAAGAGTTCCAAACCCGGCTTGAAGGAACTATGTTTCAGTCCCCAGGCAACGAACTATGAAGCTTTCAGACTATATATATTTGGCATTTTATTTGTCCCATTTAATTGTTATACTCTATAATAATTAATACAAATATAGGTCTTATCTCGTGAGTGTAAGATTAAATTGTGGAACAGCGTGGTGAAGAGGAAATTTGGGAGAAAGGGGGAGAGAAAATAGGGTTAGGTTAGTTTATGGGTTGGGATAGGTTTTAAATAGCAAGGGTAGTTTGGGTCTTTTTTAAAAATATAACGACATGTGCTTTGTACATGCTGTTTTCCGTCTGATTTTGGATGGAAACTGAGCAAAGTGATAAAATAAAAAAGTTAAGGGGGGTTGAATGTAAAAAAAATAGTTAAGGGGGTGATGTGAAAATAAGGCAATAGTAAGGGAGGTTATGTGTAATTTTCCCTAAAAAAGTGTACTATATCAATATATAATGTCTAATCAATTTATTTAAGCAATAACACATTTCGTTCACTTCGTTGTGATCTTTCTCTTTGTGTGTGACCCTTTAGGATTCACATGACGTTGGTAGTGAAATGACATAAATTTTTCCTTCACAAGTCATGAGTAACTCTCTAGCAAGGCCCATGACCACTCAAGTCATAAAACTAATGACTATTTCTTTGTCAAGACATACTACCTTAAGTAGTCTTATCCTCTTATCGTTTGACAATTTTCATGACTGAACAAAGGTATAGATTCGTCATCCTTTCTAATTCATTCTTACAAGTTCTATTGACCGTGAGTGGGGAATGTAGGTGAGGAATCACACGTATGACCATGCTTCTATTACAAACCTCCTACTCATCAAGAGCGGCCTTTTAATGACATTTAACCTGTATAAATACAAGTGACAAGTCTCTATGACCATCACCCATATGTATCACATGTGTATATCCATATCTGATCATAACTTTTATAACTGCCATTTTAGGACTACCGTTTATTTATGCCAAGACATGAATCCACATCATGTACATCACATGGTGATGTCATGATCGTAGGACTAAGGGTTACTTAGGTGGTTGAGATATACCCATGTCTGTATTTTATAGAGTATTCTCATGGTGAGTCGTCCGATGTCAAACTCTTTGTTATATGTGACTTTGACTCATATCTCTATATGCATGATCAGTAAAACATGATCCTCTCGTCCAAAGCCACTCTAGATCTAATTATCGTTTTAGGCTAGAATGAGTAAATGAACTCACTCCTTTCTCTATAAGGGTTTTAATATTAGGGAATTGTTCCATAATACCTTTGTATAAAGCAATTTACTCACAGTTTCACTAACATTACAACTTGATGATAATAAAATGTTTGTTAACTATTATTAACTCACAAAGATGTTGTAATGTGTCAACGTGCATTTTCGTAGGTCATAAAAACCCAATAGACTCACACTTGAAGTATGACCAATTTACATTACAATCAATGCTCATTGTCCTAATGCGACCCTTGTTCTTAGGTTGCGGAAAGCCTAAGTCCACGTTTAGTTACGTCGTCTCTTGTGTCTAGTCTATATATCTCTACGTATCCTTCCCAACGATTTCTCAAATTGGTTGAAACATCTTAATACGTGCTTGGACCTTCTTGTGAGCCCGTGTGGCTCCTTAGCTTGAGATATTTCTCCATTCTTAGCTCATAACAAGTTCACCAAATCCGATATATTGGGCACGAGCTCAATTCTGTGATAAAGCTCTGTATCCAATAATTCATATATATCCGTAATGATTTCAAACAGAATGCCAACTCAAAACTCCCCATTACCTTTATGCAAGGTCCTTCCCTACACTTACTAAAATGTACAAGAGCTTTCGAACCCTTATAGAGAAAGGGTTGGGGTTGGGGTATTTATAGGGTTTAAATGTTGGTTTTGTGCCCTAGGCCAATCGTGATCTTGGATGACATTACCATTTCATTAATACATTGGCACAACTATTATCATTTGTAAATTGTTAATAGCGTAAATAATCGACTCTTTCTAAGATCGTCAAATACGTGATTTGAAAGTAAAACTCTTAGAAGTAAAAGAGTATTATTCCATTGATCCCTGGTCTTACTGATATACTAAGGCTAGTATGATGTTGGCTGATGATCACGTTTTACTGATCATACATATTGGATATGAAGCCAAATCATAGATGTCATTTAGGGAATTGGCATTGGATGACCCGATGTGAGAATACTACATAGGAACTGTCATGAGTATTTCTCAGTACCGTAATATGGCTTAAGTCCTTTGATCATGTAGTCATCATTGTTTCTACACAGGTGGGTGTGTGTCTTGACACAATTCAACGTTGTCTTTAACCGGGCAACAATAAAGATTGTTGTTGGACACATAGTTGTCTATGTGAGAGACGTGGTTGACTGATAAGGGATTTGTCACTTATGTAAATATGAGAGATATCGTTTGGGCCCCTTGATAAGTGAGATTGTGGAAATGCATGGCCATGCGAATTGATAAAAGAGATATCACTTGCAGTCTACTTAAGATCAAGAAACAGCGATCGAATAAAATAAGGATGACGGTCCTATGCCTTATTCGATCGAGATATCGATGACAAAGGGATTAAGATATTAGCGGTAAAAGGTTAAGTCGTACTGACGATCATCGTACACGTTTGAGTAGTCATAATGCCTTGTTAGAGGCCAACTATGACATGTGGACGAAACGGGAATTTCGGGTCCACTACCAAATGTTGTATGAGCCTGTAGGGTCGCACCCAACAATAAGCCCAAAATCGAATTGGATTTTGAAGTCCGAGCCGATCGGTCATACTTCCAAGCCGATCGGCTAAGTGAATAAAATAATATTATATTTGATATAATATTTATTTATTCATTAACTCGTTTTTCCAATTGCTAATATAATTAGATTATATTAGGCAATTTAAAATACAAAGTAACTCTTTAATTTATGAAATTAAAAGATGGTTATCTTGCATGTTCACTACTCCTAAATTATCTCCACTAGTCATGTCCCTTGGAAGGTGGTTACTTTTGAGGGTTAGAGTTTTTTTTTTGATCAGCAAATTTTTGCTGATCAATAAGCCTAATGGGAGCCCCTTATAAAATCCTCTCTAAGCTCCAGTCCTTAAGGCTTAGATCAGTGATAAGCCCTCTTGTTGGAGATGAACAATCAGCATTCATATCTGGGAGAAAAATCTGTGATGGTATTCTTATTGCCTCAGAATTAACTCAACATGTCACGCCCCAATTTCAGTAAACCGAACCCGGGACGCGAACGTTTTGAAACAATAAACCATTTTGAAACCCTTTTTATAATTCACTTTAAAATCACCATTTGTTCAACAAAATAATAATTACATCTCAAAATAAGTCCCAACAATTGGACAAAAACGAGGTACACGTCACTAGACTCAAAATAACCCAGAAACCCGCTTCCAGCTTTTCAAGCTTCAGAAGCTCACCTAGTCCAGCCTGCGAACGGTACCTGTAGGAAAAGCAGCTAGGGGTGAGTGTTCACTCACCACCACAGATAACCGACTGACCATGGCATACTTAGCAGACAAAGCCGGTGACACCAACAACGACTCAAAAGACACACACACGACCAATACTTTCCTCAACCGACTCAACACTCGGACACGTGATGTAGACCCCACACAACGATTGACGACCTCCACCAAAGACACGACTGACAACCACGCAATACCAAGATCACAAAGGATCGCACACCAAACAAGATCACAAAGGATCGCACACCAGCTGCTCAGTAACCCAATCTCTGTCTCTCGCCCTTTACCGATCCCAGTCAGGTCAGGCGGTCGACCTGTCGCGCAACTTCTCCCGATCCCAGTCGGGAGGCTAACCCACAACCTCTCCGCTTCACACGATCCTAGTCGGGTGGTTAGCCACACCCGCGCGTCCTTCCCCCGATCCCAGTCGGGGAGCTAGCACACAACCTCTCCGCTTCTCCCGATCCCAGTCGGGAGGCTAGCTACACCACACAACCTCCACCATCATCGAGTAACCAAATCACAATCACAAACAAAGTTCAACAGACAGTAACGACACCAGTCCCAACTCCACGGGCACTCAAGGCCACCAAGACACCAACAACAAAACACGGGTTCAACAACCCTACGGGCCCTCATGGCCACCCAAGACACCAACGGTAAAGTACGGGTTCACAACCCCACGACACTCACGACCACCCAAAATACCAATAGTAATGACACGGACTCTCATGGCCACCCAACTCAATAATAATAACACGGGCTCTCATGGCCACCCAAACTCAACAATAATAACACGGGCTCTCATGGCCACCAAAACTCAACAATAATAACACAGGCTCTCATGGCCACTCAAACTCAACAATAATAACAAACAACCTCCTGGCATGGTCATATGCCTCCAGTAATTCTAATCTCGCTATGTTCACTGCTCCTACGACACTACTAAGTGTCACATGCTTTTCTAATAATTGCTACGTTCCCGTATCATGCCTTTCTAATATTTGATAACCTAAATAACCCACGACACCCCGGCGTCACATGCAATTCTACATTTAACTTTCCCTAGTCAGGGCCGAGATCCGGCTACTTTTCCCTACCTCGTATAAGTCCTCCAAAAGTGCCCAACTAAGCCCGGCGCGATCGCAGTCACTCGCCTAGTTTCCCTTTGCCTCGGTCCGCAGCACGATCTAAGAGAACACAAATTTAAGGCACTTTTAAACTAGTATGCATAAACCAAAATTCAATAAACTTAACGCCCAAACGTAACCCCGACAATTTCGATCACTCCCAATCTTCCCAATTACTCGACATTGTCGATAAAGGACCCGTAAAGGCCCGATTCGCCCGATATGGCGAATCTGCCCGGGTTTTGTAAATGGCCTTCCGGGGCTCCAAAAGTCCCCGTTTTCGTTTCTACGGTCTTAGAGTAATTCAAGAATACCAACGCATTTGACGGAATCGAATTCCGACTTCTGAGTCGATTAATTAACGTTTAAAGTTTCTAAAACCCGTCAATTACAACTTTTCCAATTTAATTCCAAATTTCGGTTCGGTTAAGGATAAATGGTCCAGGAAACGTTTTAAACCACCCGATCACTAAACCCGAGCACGTGGGCCCCACCCGGCCCACTTGGCCGTGGGCCCTAGGGTTCAAAGTGGGGCTCGGCTACCATGGTGGTGGCTGGTCCCAGCTCCGGCCAGCCACCCCATGGCCGGCCGGCCACCACCCACGGTGGCCGGAGCTCCTCCCGAGCTTCCGGTCACCGGAAAACGTCCAATCTCACCTCCCAACACCTCCAAAATGTCTCTAACAAACCCCCAACCTCACTACAACCCTAACTCATCATTTTTAACCAAACCCTAACACGTGAAAATTAACAAAACGAGAATCGGTTCGGTGTATACCGTAGAGGAGGATGAGAGGAAGTCGCTTTCTTCTTGCCTTGAGATGATCCAAGGGTTGGATGTCAAACCCTAGCCCAACTCCTTCTCTTTTCTCTCTCTCTTCTTCTCCTTCTCCAAACTCTCTTTTCTTTCTCTTTCTAAAACCCAACTCTATTCCAATTTCCCCCCTTTTTCTCTATATGGCCGAACCCCCCCCTCTCCTTGTCTTCTTGTTTTTCCCCATATACCTAACACCACCACTTGGTTGACAAGTGGCAAGGTGGGTCCCATACCTTTTTGGAACAATATCTAGAAGATATTTTCCAATCAGATTCGCGAAAAACGGACGTTTCGGGCCCCGAACGAGCACTTTTTCCAAGAAATTACAAAACTTGGCGGGCTACAAGGAAACGGCTCAACTAAGACCGCTGCGACGACGGCTAAGCTTTTTGGATCCAAATCGGTCCTCGAAAGGACCAAAACGTCGCTCGGTTGACTTTTCCAGCGAAAAGTCAACATTTCCTAAATTGATCAGAAAGTTGCTCTGAGTCCCCCGGAACTCACTTTGGTCGATATCGGGGTCAACTTAAGTCCGGTATGACCCTCGGGGTCAATTTAGGTTTAATTAAGTGTCTGTCTTAAATTTTTTAAATTTTCCTGTTTTTCGCAGGTTTGACTGTCGTTGACCGGGAGTGGTTCTTACACAACACCTCAAAAGATCTAAAACAAAAGCCTTCATATTCAAAGCAGAGTTGGAAAAGGCCTTTGATAAGGTTAATTGGAGCTTTGTGATGGGCATTCTTTCAAGGATGGGTTTTGGCCACAAATGGAAGCTTTGGATGCTAGCTTGCTTTAGAGCTCATATTTCAGTCCTAGTAAATGGATCACCTTCTTTTGATTTTCCTATCTCAAGAGGACTCAGACAAGGTTGTGCCTTATCCCTTTTCATCTTTGTCTTAGTAGCTGAAGGCCTCAACCAAATTGTGAAAGCTTATGTACAATCTGGTCTATTACAAGGTATTTAAATGAGCCCCTCAGGTCCTTCTATCTCACATCTCCAATTTGCAGATGACTCCATATTATTCATCCAAAATAAAGATCATGCAGCCTCTTGTCTAAAGTATACATTACATATGTTTACTTTATCATCTGGTTTATCTGTCAACTACTCCAAATCTATGATCATCCCCTTCAATCAAACAGATGATGAGGCACATTCAGTATTATTAGCCCTCAATTGTACAATTGGCTCACTACCTTTCACTTATCTAGGCTTTCCAGTGGGGGCTAATCTTAAAAAGATAAGTGCTTGGGATCCTATCATACAGAAATACAAATCAACCTTAGGTCTTTGGCAAGCAAAAGTTCTATCTCTGGGAGGAAGAATTACTCTAATTAAGTCATCTTTCAGCTCCTTGCCACTCTATTTCTTCTCCATTGTCAGAGCTCCAAAGGGAGTCATCAAAGCACTAGAGAAATGGCAAAAGAGGTTTCTTTGGAACTCAAGACCAGCCTCTAAAACCTTCAGTAGAATCAACTGGAATTCTGTCTGCAAAAGTAAAAAAGATGGAGGCTTGGGGATAAAAAGCCCATCTGTTATGAATGTTGTTCTCCTATCTAAATGGTGGTGGAGATTTTCCTGTGAAAGGAATAGCTTGTGGAAATTAGTTGTGTGTAGCAAATATGGATGAGATTGTAAGGAATGGGATCTATCCAAATTCAGAAAAATTGGGCAAGGAAGTTTCATCAAACAAATCATACAACTCAATGTTGATCAAAGATATTCTGACCTTTTTGGCTTCAAAGGCCTTTCTTGGAAGCTTGGAAATGGACTGAGGATATTCTTCTGGGATGATCTCTAGTGGGGAGATACACCCTTTAAGACTTTATTTCCCAGGCTGTTCTATCTATCCCAAGCCAAATCACAACTTGTCTCTGAAGTACACTCTAGTTCCTCTTGGGATTTACAATTCTTAAGAGTCCCTAGAGGAAGAGCTGAAGTTGATTGGATGTCACTCCAATTTACCCTCAATGGAATCACCCTACAAAATCATGAAGATACACTAATTTGGAAAGGGGGTCCAAAAGGTTATACTGTCAAGAAAATTTATTCATTGCTTCACCAACTTGGCAATACCCCAGATAATTTTTGTTGGTCAAAAGATTTTTGGTTGCCTGGTGTTCCTCCCAAAATCACAGCTTTCTCCTGGTTAGCCTGTCATGAGGCACTCCCTACTAAATGCTTCCTAGACAGTAGGGGTCTGCAATTTTCTCTTGAAGATCTCCTATGCTCAGATTGCCTTTGGGAGTTTGAGGATATATCTCACATTCTGTTGCATTGCCACAAGTCTTGGCTGGTCTGGTCCTTAATATGTCAATGGTGGGGAATTCACTTTGTCATCTCAGACTCCCCAAAACACTTCTTCTCAGCTTGGTCTGCACTCTATCCAAAGAAAAACAATACATCATGGAAAAAGCTCATCCAATTGGGCTCCTGGCAGATTTGGCTTGCTAGGAACAATCTTATTTTTAATGGTGTGGCCTCCTCCCCCTCTGAAATTTTTGAATCCATTGTGCAGCAATCCTATAATTGGGCTTGGACTAAATTTCAAAGCTCTAGAACCTTCTTCTCCTTTTATGACTGGAAAAATTCTCCTCAAGCTTGCTAACTTTTGGGGTTGGGTCTTGGGATGGGTTTGGGTTGGTTTGGGGACTGGTGTGAGTTTGGTAAGGATCTCTTTTCCTCTGTGTTCTTGTTCTGTGTGGGGGTAGTCTTAGGTTTGCTTGCTTCTGTCTTCTACTCTCTTGTGTGTGGGTAGCCTAATTTTTTTAGGTCTTGAGAGTTTGTCTTCCTTTACCCTCTTTGGTCGTTCTTTTTGTTTATTTGCAGACTCTGCCCTTCATTCTTCACTTGCAGTTCTTCAAAAGTTTGCAGCTCACCTACACTCAATGGTTGAACATTGCTCAGTTGCTCTTTGATCCAGCTATATCCCTCGGCCTCAACTCCTTCTGTAGCTCTTTTCCTCACCTCTTGGCATGTTATGCAGAATATATGGGAAATTCATTTTGAACCAGCTATTTCCTTCGGCCTCAAGATCTTCTGCAGCTCCTTTACACATCTTTTGACTTGTTCTGCAGCTCAGCATCAACCTTGCTTCAATTCCATCTATGCAGAATTTGAAATTTACGAACTCCATTTGTTTCTTGAGGCGCAAGACTCTTTGGCGCCCTCAGTTGTTTGATTTCTTGGATGACAAGCCTTCTCCCCTTAGCTGTTTTTGGAACACTACTTGTGTTTCTTTGTTTGTGTTTTTTTTTAATTTCTTTACTTGCTTTGTAGTTGCTCCTTAAAACCTACATATGATTGGTTTAGGTTGCTCTTTTGGTCCTAAAATGGGATGTTGTACTGCCTCTTTCCCCTCAAAAGAGGTGTTTTCTTTTGAGGGTTAGTTATACATGCAAAACAAGAGGAAAATTCAGATTTTCAATGGTGGGTAGAGAATGATTCTCAAACTGTAGAAAGAAAAACGAGTAGAGAGAAAACAGAGAGGAATATGTGTTCTTCATCTTGTGCTAACACACAAACGATTTTGGGAAGAATTGTTCAAGAACTACGTGGCTTTGATTCCTCCAAGAGGATACGTATGCGTCTAGGAACACTCAAGCCAAATCAATTTGTTTCGGGTGTTCGTTGTTTGCAAGAAGAGAAGAAAAATCTGCCAAGATTTTTCTGCCCAGAATCTGTCCGACCAGCCACTGTAATGAGCACGATTGGAGGTTCATCCGGTGTCCGATCGAGCTGATTCTTGAAGTGAACATTCTACACATATTGGTCTTCAATCTGACCGGAGGAATTTCCATTTCAACGGTTCGTTTATGAGATATACGAGCTGTAAGTTGGTCCCTGTCTCGAACCAAGCTGAAAAATTGAAAGAGGTAATTTCTCCTTTAATTTTGTTTGTCGGTTTACTCGAAATTACATGGATCCTGAGGCTATTCTAGGGATTTTTTTTTACTTTCCGCTGCGTTTTGCTCCCTAGAATCCAACATTAAATTGTAGTAGATTTAATTTTTTTAAAATATTACCGTTTCCGACCGTTTTCAAACGGTCGGATTTTTTTTTTGATCAGCAATTTTTGTGTTTATTAAAACCTCGTTTTCGAAATGAAAATCAAGGTTAAGGGATTAACCCTCCAAAGTCATTACAACCCAAATCTAAACAAAACACAACCGGTCGGATTTTTTTGACGCAGGACACGTGGCGCCACGCCATTGGAGGGGAGCTGAGAAAGGGACGAGTGGCGCGGGCTCTGGCTCGGCCCGCGTTTCCGGGACGAGAGGCGCGGGCTGTGGCCCGTTCCGCGTTTTTGCGGGACGAGGGCCGCGTAAAAGCCGTCCCACAATGGGACGGCCCGCGTCCCGCGGCCCGCAAAAACGCGAGCCGAGCCTCAGGACCGGCCCGTTGTTCTTGCTCTAAGTGATGGTACTTAGATTATTATAACTCCCTGGCAATCCTTAGCCAATAATTCCATGAAATTAATAACTGTAGTTTGAATTCCCTTATTTCTTTTGTGAGAAAGTTGCAATACCTGAGGATCATAATGACCTTGATGTTGCTCCGATTTATTTTTCCTGTCATTTCATTCGAACGCCTTGTGCGCATCAGCAAATTTGCTCAATCCACCATCCAGTTTTTGATCATTTTGTAGTTATGCCTCTTGCTTATAACTTTTAGCCAATTACTCTAGAGTATATTCTTTAATGGAAAGATGTACATTTTCCCACACACTTGTTGTTCAACCAATAATCTCTCCTGAAACCTCTTTTAAACCCTGCTTAGCCTCCAAGTTTCAATTTGAACTAGTATGGCTCTCTTTTCATAATCGTTGACTGGACTGTGTGTTAGGGTTGTGTGGAGACTTCTTATTTTATTTAGGAAAGGTCTAGTCTTCCTAATAGATTTAGGTAAGAGACTTGAGTAGGCAATTAGAGGATATTTCCTATTAGGATTAGGAAACCTAATTCCTACCTTATTTTACCCATTGTCTTCTCCTATAAATACCATGTACTTGTAAACCCAAAATCATTCATTCATTATGAGAGCAATAAGAAGAGAGTAGTGAGACCGTGGACGTAGGCAAATTGCCGAACCACGTAAATTCTTGTGTTCTTGTGTGATTGCTTATTTTTCCTTGGTTTCTTCTTGCTTGAATATTGTTCCACGTTGTTATACCCCAACAATTGGTATCAGAGCCCGGTTCGTGGCAAGTGGGAGCAATGGCAGAAGATGGGAAAGTTCGAATCAACAAGTTCGATGGGAAAGATTTTGGATTCTGGAAGATGCAGATTGAGGATTATCTGTACCAGAAGAAGCTACATCAACCATTGTCAGAGACCAAACCAGAGAAGCTAAGTTCGTCCGATTGGCAATTGCTAGATCGACAAGCACTTGCTGCGGTGAGGTTGACACTGACAAGGAACGTTGCCTACAACGTAATGAAGGAGACGACTACCTATGGACTAATAAAGGCGCTATCAAATATGTACGAAAAGCCATCTGTATCAAACAAGGTATATTTGATTCATCTATTAGTTAATACGAAGATGAGGGAAGGTGCTAATGTTACTGATCATGTGAACGAATTTAATACGATACTATCCAGATTAGTGTCAGTGGATATTAAATTTGATGATGAGGTACAAGCCCTATTGTTGCTGTCTTTGTTACCTAATAGTTGGTCAGGAACCGTCACAGCAGTTAGTAGTTCGTCTGGATCTACTAAACTGTCGTTCGAGGGGATAAGAGATTTGATTCTTGGGGAAGATATTCGTAGAAGGAATTCTGGAGAATCGTCAGGCTCCGTGTTGAACGTGGAAGGAAGAGGTAGGAACTATGAAAGGGGGAAGAACAAAGGGCGAGGTAGATCGAAGTCCAGAAGGAGAGGACAATCTAAAAGCAGAGCAGACGTGACTTGCTATAATTGTCAACAAACTGGCCACTTCAAGAGTCAATGCCCGAACCCAAAGAAGGAAAGAAAGGAGAACAACTCGGTGAATGCGACAGAGGAATTTGAAGATGATGCTTTGATCTGTTGTGTAGAAAGCCCGGTTGAGTCATGGATCATGGATTCAGGTGCTTCTTTCCATACTACCCATTATAAAAATATGCTAGTGAATTTTAGACCTATAAAAGGTATAGTACATCTAGCCAATGATGAGACGGAAGAAATTGCGGGCATAGGAGATGTGAATCTCAAAACTCCCATGGGTACAATTTGGACGTAAAAAGATGTAAGGTATATCCCTAACATAAGGAGAATGTTGATATCTGTAAGTCATTTAGACAGTTTGGGATACGGTATAACCTTTAAAAACGTCCAATGGAAGGTATCAAAAGGGAATTTGATTAATGCTCGAGGATGGAAGAGAGGAACTTTGTACATGGCGGAGATGCCAGTGGAAGAGGTTAATGCAGTTACTGATGGGCCTGATCCTTCAACTCTATGGCACCAACGACTTGGTCATATGAGTGAGAAAGGAATGAAGATGTTAGCTTCAAAGTGGAAGATTCCAGAACTGAAGAATGTGAAGGTTAGTTTTTGCGAACCATGTGTGTTCGGAAAGCAGAAACGAGTTAGCTTTGCAAAGTCAGGGAAACCTCCTAAGGCAAAGAAGCTGGAAATGGTGCATTCAGATGTGTATGGACCTACAAAAGTTCCATCCATTGGAGGATCTCGCTACTATGTCACCTTCATTGATGATTCCACAAGAAATGTATGGGTTTACTTTCTAAAGCACAAAGATGAAGTTTTTAATACCTTTAAGAAGTGGAAAGCTGCTGTTGAGAATGAAACTGACTTAAAAGTGAAGTGTTTAAAGTCTGACAATGGTGGTGAGTATAGTAGTGATGAGTTTATTGATTATTGTGCTGAGCATGGTATAAGAATGCTAAAGACTGAGCCTGAGACGCCCCAGCATAATGGTGTTGCTGAGAGGATGAATAGAACGCTGAACGAGAGGGCGAAGAGTATGAGGATTCAAGCAGGATTGCCTAAACAGTTTTGGGCAGACGAAGTGAGCACAACAGCATACCTCATCAATCGTGGACCCTCAATTCCTTTGGGATTCAAGATTCCTGAAGAAGAATGGCGTGGAAAATAGGTAAATCTTCAACATTTACGAGTTTTTGCTTGTGTTTCTTATGTGAGAGTAAAGGATTCTGACAGAGACAAGCTTGATCCAAAAGCAAAGAAGTGTGCATTCATTGGCTATGGATCTGATGACATGAGGTATAGATTCTGGGATGAGTCAAAGATGAAAGTCATCAGAAGCAGAGATGTCACATTCTGTGAAAGCGCTATGTACAAGGATCGCTTGAGTGTGGAGCAAGATATCACTAAAGAACCCGAAGGCAAGGAAGAAGCAATGTTGGAAGATATAGAAGATGTTACAGGCAGCAGTGAGAGTCAACTACAAGAAAATAATGAGGAGATACTACCGACTACCCCAGTAGCTGAAGTGAGGAGATCGAACAGAGTTTCAAGACCTCCAGAACGGTTCTCTCCATCACTACATTATTTGTTGTTGATTGAGAATGGAGAGCCTCAGTGTTATACAGAGGCGGTTCAAATGGATGATTCGATTAAGTGGGAGTCAGCCATGGATGAAGAGATGAAATCTCTTGAAAAGAATGAGACTTGGTCATTGACTAAGTTACCGGCTGGGAAAAAGGCTCTACAAAATAAATGGGTGTTCAGGGTCAAGGAAGAACATGATGGTAGCAAGAGGTACAAGGCAAGGTTAGTAGTTAAAGGCTTTCAACAGAAGAAAGGGATTGACTACAACGAGATATTCTCTCCAGTAGTCAAGATGACTAGTATCAGGCTTGTGTTAGGTATCGTGGCTGCAAAGGATCTTCATCTAGAGCAACTAGATGTGAAGACCGCGTTCTTACATGGTGATCTTGAGGAAGATATTTATATGGTACAACCAGAGGGTTTCCAGAGAGCTGGGAGTAAAGACCTAGTTTGCAAATTGCAGAAAAGTTTGTATGGTCTGAAACAAGCACCAAGACAGTGTTACTTGAAGTTTGACGATTTTATGATGAGGAGTGGATACTCAAGATGTGTCATGGATCATTGTTGCTATGTCAAGCATTTTAATGGATCCTACATCATATTATTGTTGTACGTTGATGACATGTTGATTGCAGGATCCAACATGGTAGAAATCAACAAGTTGAAGAGACAGATGTCTGAAGAGTTTGAGATGAAGGACTTAGGCGCAGCGAAGCAAATACTCGGAATGAGCATCAGTAGGGATCGATCTGATGGAAGTTTAAAGTTATCTCAAGAGTAGTATATTGAGAAGATCTTGAACAAGTTCAGTCTCCAAGATGCTAAGACAAGAAGTACGCCGTTGGGAGGTCACTTCAAACTCACTCGAGAACAGTCACCTAAAACGGATAAAGACAAGGAAGAAATGGCTAAAGTCCCATACGCATCAGCAGTGGGCAGTTTGATGTACGCAATGGTTTGCACAAGGTCAGACATTGCACATGCAGTGGGAGTTGTTAGTAGATTCATGTCTAATCCTGGGAAAGAGCATTGGGAAGTAGTCAAGTGGTTGTTTCGCTACTTGAAAGGCACTTCAAAGGTTGCACTACATTTCAAGAAGAAGGATGTAATCTTAGAAGGGTTTTCTGATGCAGACTTAGGTGGATGTTTGGACACAAGGAAGAGTACTACAGGGTACGTCTTTACCTTGGGTGGCACAATAGATAGTTGGATGTCTCGACTACAGAAGAGTGTTGCTCTTTCAACCACTGAAGCTGAGTACATGGCTATTTCAGAAGCTGGAAAGGAAATGATATGGTTGAAGAATTTCTTGGAGGAGTTAGGGAAGAAACAGGCAGACAGTCCTTTGTATAGCGACAGTCAGAGCGTCATTCATCTCGCAAAGAATCTTGTGGTTCATGCTAGGACGAAGCATATCCAGTTGAGATATCATTTCATTAGAGGATTAATGAATGATGGTACTTTGTCCTTAAAGAAAATCCTTGGGTCAAAGAATCCTGCAGATATGTTGACCAAGGTTGTCACAACGGAGAAGCTGAAGTTATGCATAACTTCAGTTGGCCTTCATGGTTAGTTGAAGGAAGATGTCTCACTATCTCAGAAGCTTATTGATGGTGCATTGGGGTCTTATTGGAGTTACATGAGTAGGAGTGAAGTGAAGACATTCATGGATAGTCTCCAAGTGGGAGATTGTTAGGGTTGTGTGGAGACTTCTTATTTTATTTAGGAAAGGTCTAGTCTTCCTAATGGATTTAGGTAAGAGACTTGAGTAGGCAATTAGAGGAGATTTCCTATTAGGATTAGGAAACCTAATTCCTACCTTATTTTACCCATTGTCTTCTCCTATAAATACCATGTACTTATAAACCCAAAATCATTCATTCATTGTGAGAGCAATAAGAAGAGAGTAGTGAGACCGTGGACGTAGGCAAATTGCCGAACCACATAAATTCTTGTTTTCTTGTGTGATTGCTTATTTTTCCTTGGTTTCTTCTTGCTTGAATATTGTTCCACGTTGTTATACCCCTACACTGTGTAGGCTTGGAAAAGGTAGGAATGATCCGTTAGGGAATAGACGGTTTGGTGTCGGTTGTAGAGAAAAAGCGCTTTGATGAGGTGAGGAAATTCCGCTCAAAATCATGATCAAGGACGGGGCGTAGATCGGAGAATGTCCGGCCTTAGAGAACTCGAAGCTTTATTGATTGGGTTGGAAATGGTTACACGCAGAGTGATGGCTCTGCAACTCTCTACAATGCTCTATCTCTCTGTGTTTACATAAATGGTGAAAAAGCCCTGAGGAAGACGATGACCCGTCCTTATATATGACCGGCCACGTCAGCCACCACGTCAGCGTTTGACTCCGCGTCAACGCTGACTCGACAGACACGTAACCGTATATGGTTACGACCTAACAGACTGGACTGGACGCGTAACTGACTCGGGCTTGGGCTGTAACGGCCTGACTGGGCCTGTAACAACCTGGCCCGTTGGACTCGTTGTACTTGAGCTTCGCCGAGCTTTTAGAAGCTCCTCGCTTCTTCGAGCCTCTTCGTCTCTGCGCGCCACGTGTTTCAATGACGTGGCTTCTTCTCCTCCATGAATCCGGAACGACGTCGCTGCACCTCTTATTCCTTTATCTACGTTATCGGTTCCTGACATTGCTCCTCCCTTCAGACGAAGCTTGTCCTCAAGCTTCAGTATCTAAGCTCCGTCCTAGGAAGCGTGCCCGGAGATGGCCGATGTCCTCCCACATCGCATCTTCCGGCAATGCCCCCCACCCACTGCACGAGCTTCTGGACCACCGCCTGGTTCTGGCGATTGACAAGGCCTGTGTCCAAGATTCTTTGCGGCTCAACCTTGAGTTGGCCCGTCTCCGTCGTGGTTGGTAGTTCTCTGGTGCAAGTGCATGCCTCCCCGAGCTTCTTTTTCAACAGGGAAACGTGAAAGGTCGGGTGAATCCACAACCCCTCCGGCAGTCGGAGCGTGTAGGCCACCTTCCCCACCTTGGCGATGATCTCATAGGGCCTGTAGAACCTGGCGGCGAGCTTCAAGTTCCGGCGAAGGGCGACCGTGTTCTGGCGGTAGGGTTGCAGCCGAAGGTAGACCCACTCGCCTAACTGGAACTCCCTCTCAGATCTACGCTTGTCGGCCTGGTTCTTCGCGTGGTTCCTAGCCTCCGCTAGATTCTCTTTGAGCAGCGACCATACCGCCTGCCTATCTCTGGCGAACTCTTCCACGGAGGCTACGGGTGAGCTGAAGACGGACTGAGCTGGTGATGGCGGCGGGTACCCGTTGAGGGCCTCGAAGGGCGTTGTCTTGAGTGCGGTATGGTAGGCTGTATTATACCAATACTCCGCCAAGGACAACCACTGTGACCGCTGCGCCGTCAGTTGATGGGTGACCAGACGGAGGAAGTTCTCTAGGCACTGATTCACCCGCTCTATCTGGCCATCGGTTTGCGGGTGGTAGGCCGTTGACATGCAGAGCCTCGAGCCTAGGAGACGGAAGAGTTCTCGCCAGAACTGGCTGATGAAGATCCGGTCACGATCGGAGACCATGGTGGCCGGCGCTCCGTGGAGCTTATATACGTTGTCGAGGAAGGCCTGGGCTACTTGGGTGGCGGTGTAGGGATGACGAAGACCGATGAAGTGGCTGTACTTGGAGAACCGGTCAACGACGACCAATATGGAGTCCCACCCGCCGGACTCTGGTAGCCCGTCGATGAAGTCGAGGCCTATATCGCACCATGGCCGGCTCGGAATGGGTAAGGGCTGAAGGAGCCCTGGGTAAGCCATTGTCTCCGCCTTACAGCGTTGACAGGTATCGCACGTCTCCACTAGGCTTTGTACGTCGCCGGCGGTGTGAGGCCACCAGAAATGTGTTGTCACGCGTTAGAGGGTTGCTCTTACCCCTGAATGCCCCCCAGTGCCGAAGCGTGCAGAGCCTCCACTACCTTCCGACGAGCCTCCCCGCTACCACCGATAAAAACCCGACCGTTAGTGGTTACAATGCCCTGTCTCAGCTCGTATCCGGGCAGACTGTCCGGCACCACCGCGAGTCTTTAGAGCAACCCTTGCGCCTCTGGGTCTACCTCGTAGCTGCTCTCCACCTCCGACAGCCACGAGGGGACCACCACTGTCACTTGCCCCAGCTCCTGATGAGCCCTCCTCGACAGAGCATCGGCGACTCGGTTCAGAGTACCCGCCTTGTACTCAATGGTGTTTCGGAGCCCGAGCATCTTAGCTAACCATTTGTGCTGAGCGGGAGTCACTAACCTCTGCTCTTCTAGAAATTTCAAGCTTCGTTGGTCGGTTCTGATCACGAATTCTTGTGCTTGAAGGTACTGACGCCATCGCTGCACCGCCATGAGGACCGCCAGCATTTCATTCTCATACGTGGATAGGCCGGCGTTCCGAGGACCCAAGGCTCGACTAAGGAAGGCGATTGGCCGGCCTTCTTGCATTAGAACTACGCCGATCCCGTTGTCTGAGGCGTCCGTCTCCACCACAAAGGTTTTCTCAAATGATGGTAAGGCTAGAACGGGTGATGTACTTAGTACTTTCTTTAGCTGCTCGAAACTGGTCTCTTCCTTCTGTGTCCATTGAAAGACCTTTTCTTTCTTCAGTAGGTCCGTCATGGCTTGGGCCAGTACACCATAGCCCTTCACGAAGCGCCTGTAGTAGCCGGAGAGTCCCAGGAACGCGCGGACGTCTCTCACAGAGCGCGGCCGATGCCAATCCTTCACGGCGCGGATCTTTTCTGGGTCTATGGCCACTCCCTGCCCGGAGATCAGGTGACCCAAATACTCCACCGTTCTCACTCCGAAGTAATACTTCGACTTCTTGGCGTACAAGTTCTGTTCTCGAAGCCGCTGTAATACAAAATTCAGGTGCTCGACATGGCTCTTAAGGTCGGGGCTGTATATCAAGATGTCGTCGAAGAAGATGACGACGAATTGTCTTAGGTAATCCTTGAACACAGTATTCATCAGCGATTGGAAGCTGGAGAGGGCGTTGGTGAGCCCAAACGGCATTACCCGGAACTGGTAACGACCGTCGTGGGTTCGGAACGCCGTCTTCGGCTCATCGTCTTCGTCCATTCTGATTTGGTGGTACCCGACACGCAGGTCTATCTTGGAAAACCACTTGCTGCCGGCGAGCTCTTCCAGCAATTCTTCGATGGTCGGTATGGGAAAACGGTCATTGACCGTGATCTCGTTCAGGGCCGATAGTCGACACAAAACCTCCAGGTTCCGTCTTTTTTCTTCACAAGCAACACTGGGAATGAGTAAGGACTCATGCTCTTCTTGATTATTCCTGCTCTCATCATCTCATCAACCATAGCCTCAATGACATTTTTCTGCTCGGTGCTGTAACGGTAGGGTCTGACCGCCGGCGGTCTAGCTCCGGGCAAGAGGGGTATTTTGTGGTCGTGCTCGCGTCGCGGCGGTAGCTCTGTCGGAGCTTGGAAAATTTCTGGGTAAGCCCCGACACACTCTGTTATTACCCCTTCTTCGCTGCTTGGTGACTGACCTTGTACCTCTTCCATTTTGCAGAACTGGCCCAAAAACAGAGCACCTCCGCTCTTCACTTCCTTTCGGAGGCTCTTCTTACTGATGACCTTCACTAGGCTACTCTTGCCTTGCTCCGTCAAGACTTGCTCGAGCCCATGGACCCCGATGGTGATGGTCCGTTTGATGAAGTCGAACGTGAGAGGGTTCACGGACCTCATCCAGTCTGTTCCGAGCACGAGCTCGCCGTCCCCTAAGGGCATAATCAGCACCGTCCACTCGAACTCACGATGCCCGAAACGCCACATCAACTTCCCTTGGCTGGTGCACACGAACTGGTTGTCGTCCCCCCAACTTGATGAAGGTCTCTGCCGTCGGGTTGGCAATGACCCCGAGCTTCTTGGCGATCTTCTCGTCTAGGAAGCAAGCAGTGGCTCCGGTGTCTAGTAAGACCGACACCGGTGCCCTTCCTACCTTGGCCTCTACTTGGAGGGTCAACGACGCGTCTAAGCACGCTGACTTCAATGTTTCGACCCTGGGGCCCGCCCAATCCATGTCGTCATCACCGAAGGGTCCCTCTTCCGTCTCATCCCAGGCCACCTCGACGGCGTCCTCCAGTGACTCGTCTTCTTCCTCCACCCTTACTAGCCTGAACATCTGTCTCTTTTTCGGGCAATCATGATCTCGGGAGTACCTCGCCGGGCAGTTGTAGCACAGCCCGAGTCTACGCCTCTCACTGGCGTATTTGGAGTTGATGTTCCTGACCTGAGGTGGTCGAACATTGTTGCTGGCTTGTGTGGTTGGGGCGGCGTCCCGGAGTTTAGGCGGTGGCGCTTGTCCTGGGTCTCCGTTCCAGTTGCTCGGACCCGCGCTGGCCATCGGTCTAGCCCGCATTTGGGAGGTGGTGGCCTCGTTTGATCGACTGGCTTGGGGTGTCCACCTCTGACTCGAGCGTGACTCCTCCATCCGGGCTAAGAACATGGCCCTTCCGAGCGAGTCCGGCTTCATGATCAAGACTCCGGTGCGGAGGTGAGGTCGGAGGCCGCTGATGAAATTGGCTACGAAGAACTCCTCGGTGAAGGTTGGATTCTTCGTCATCATAAGTCCTCTCATGGCCTCGAACTTGCCTTCGTACTCTTGCACCGATACTTCCTGCCGTAGTTGCTTGAAATTGGAGATGACTTCTGAATTCCGGCCTTCGTCGAACTTCCAGAGTAAGGCTTGAGTTAACTGCTCCAAGTCGAACTGGCCTCGTCCCCTCTGGTAGTCCTGGAAGCACACTTCAGCTCGGCTGGTGAACTGAATGGATGCCAACCGTACACGTAGCTCCGCCGGCGCCGAGCAAAGGAAGAAGTAGCTGGTGCACTTGCGAAGCCACGAATACACTTCCTCGCCATTGAAGGTCGGGAACTGGATCTGAGGTGTCCGGAAGGTCAAGGCTTCCGGATCTCTCCTAGCCTCCGGCGGTCGTGCATCGTACCGGTTTCACTTGTCTTCTAACTCTTACTCGGGTTGCTGGCGTCGTGCCGCGGTTTCTTGGAGATCTCGCCTCAGGTTAGCCCTCACCGGCCTCTCCTCTTCTCCTTCTGTGTCTTTGTCACCGCTCTCTTCCCTTCGGCGACTGGTTTCGGCTCAGTCGCCGTTTCTTTCTTTTCTGGCGTTGCTGCGACGTCTCTGGGAACTGCCATGGCATCGGGAACCTTCGCGCGATGCCGATCACCAAAACTCCGATGGTGTGACGTGGTTCTCGTGAGCTCGTGGTACGCTCCTTCTCTCGATGGTCTCTACTCGTCCGACCAAGTTCTGGAGAATTCCGAGGATCTCGTTGAACTGTTCTTCAGTTCTTCCTGTCATGGCTTCAACACTTGGTCGGATTGTCTGCACCTCTTCTGTCAGACCTTGTACCGGTAGAAGACTCACTTCTACCGCGCGGCGTGCTACGTCGTGGAGGTCGGAAGCTCGAGTCATCTTCGCGGGAACGGGGCTCTGATACCAATTTGTCAGGCCTTAGAGAACTCGAAGCTTTATTGATTGGGTTGGAAATGGTTACACGCAGAGTGATGGCTCTGCAACTCTCTACAATGCTCTCTCTCTCTCTGTGTTTACAGAAATGGTGAAAAAGCCCTGAGGAAGACGATGACCCGTCCTTATATAGGACCGGCCGCGTCAGGCACCACGTCAGCGTTTGACTCCGCGTCAACGCTGACTCGATAGACACGTAACTGTATACGGTTACAACCTAACAGACTGGACTGGACGCGTAACTGACTCGGGCTTGGGCTGTAACGGCCTGACTGGGCCTGTAACAACCTGGCCCGTTGGACTCGTTGTACTTGAGCTTCGCTGAGCTTCTAGAAGCTCCTCGCTTCTTCGAGCCTCTTCGTCTTCGTGCGCCACATGTGTCAACGACGTGGCTTCTTCTCCTCCATGAATCCGGAACGACGTCGCTGCACCTCTTATTCCTCTATCTACGTAATCGATTCCTGACACAGAATAATGGTGCGGATTTGCGAATTGAGAATCACTAGCTGAAGGAAAGAGATACCACCACTGATTTACGTCTACCGCTTGGATTAGAAACGGACTTGCAGATTACCTCGAAAATCTGCAACTCAAACCCAGAGATCCAATTCATCGAAAAAGAAGCCTTAGGAGCAGAAGGTGCGTCTGATATTGGGCTTACACGGCGAGGGAGGTTGTGACCTAAGATCTGGGTTTCAAATAACTCAAACCCCTCAATCGAAACCCAGACGTCAAAAATCGAATCCCAGACGCAAATCGTCGGAGAAGAGGTGATGCTGGTAATTCTGAGTTTTGTTGTCGCCATGGTCGTAGTTGGAGGTTCTGGTTACAGAAAGAGTTGTGGTTGCAGAGAGAAAGAAGACAATGTGTGTTTGCATAGAGAAAGAAGGGTTTAGGTAGTTTAAGGTTAACATGGTTTTATCATCTGTAAAATATTTTTGTTTTTTATTTTATTTTTGTTATAACTATTATCTATTCATCGAAGGTAAAATTGAAGTTTCTTTGAATAAACAAACATAACAATTTTTTTTTTAAATCCAAAAAAAGCTTTCTCACGTTTGAGATTCTCCCTCTATCCCTAAGTTAGGTCGTTATGGTGCTCCCTCCTGCTATCGCCGCTACCACGCCGACTGTTATGCCGCGCACCTAGTGCTAGCCCTATCGGTCTCACTGTTCCCATGCTCTCCCGTCCCATCACGTCGCACCCCTCGCAGACCGTGCCTGGTGGGGGGGATAAGATTCAGCAATAGAGACAAGGGTTGCCACGACCGCCTTCTTCTTTCGCCTCTCTTGTACCATCCTGGACTGATCCCCACAACGTCTCGTCGGGGTTGATTTCGATACCCATGGGAACTCGGTATTCCTCCCGGGTCTCGCCGCCACGGCGGGGATGGCTGCACCGTCGTCTGCTTCCGCTTCCCTCAGGTGCTTTATGCCCTAGTTCGTTGGTCTCCCGCCCCTACACCGACCTTGCTCTGGCCGCGGGCGACGTGCTGTCTAGGGTTACACCGGTTCAGCTGCCTCGGCCTCCGCCTCAGCCTCCCTTGGTCATGGCCCCACACTTGGGGGTTATTCTAGAGGCGTCCTGATCCGTATCCACGATCACTAGGGTATTGCGTCGCACTCAAAACCTTTTCCATGCCGCCTTTGGGTTGGTGAGTAGAACGTTGGTGACCTCCTCCACACAAACAGTACGCTACGGCGATGTTCAGGTGTGGGGTGGGGATTTGGTGCTCTCGGGTACCGTGGCCTCCTGCTCCATTCCTGGTCATGCTTACTCCGACCCCCCTCTATGGTTGGCGAAGAAGGCTCTATCGGGCTCAGGGCGGCCGGTTACCTCTATTGGCAACCAGCAGCATCCTGTCCAAGGGGTAGCCATTTAGCCACTCCAGAGAAAGTATCATAGACACCTTCAAGCGTACCAGAGGGGCTTACTACGGTAGACTCTAGCGATTGGTTCTCGTCCCCGTGTTAAAGGGAAGGGGGATCACTCAACTCCGCTGGTTCGCTTGTCTTCTGGGGCCCGTGGGGTTGTTGACCTAGCACATGAGAGGGGGATAGAGGATGGATCCTCGGTCCCGATAACCATGGACCCGATACTTAAAGTCGGATCGTCTTGCGATATGGATGTCGGCGTAACTGTGGGCCCGATACCTAACCCGGGTGTACACAGTTCCAGCTGGGACATTGGCCATTTGCGACCGATAGGCCCCCCTGGGTGATCGTTTGCAAGCCCTCGGGGTTTTGTACACGCGAAGATTCTTCCCTCTGCTGATTCGTGGGTTTGGAGGTGGAGGTCGCGCGATCTTGGGAGCGCGCACTGTTGAAGTTCTAGCGCATGCGGCTCATAGGGTTGGATGTGGGATGCGTGTGCTATCTGGAGCCTTGAAGATGGATGCGACAGAGGAACCTCAGTCGGGGAAGCATCCCCGCCGGGAGGAGTAATGTACCGATTGGGCACTAGGGACTAGCTTGGGAGGGGTCCCTTGTTGATGTTGTGCCTCCGTCTACTAGAGATCTCCTTGGTCAGTATTGCTGCGACAGTTTTTAGGACCAGGACTTCCAGTTTCATCTTCGCACTTTTTGTTCTTGTTGGCCATTTGGGCATCTGAATACCGTCAATGGCGATTCTCATAGAAAAAGGATTGGTGAACTTCGGTTCCGTATTGTCTTTGTTTAGTGGTCAGGGAGTTTGTTCCTTGATGCACATTACTGTTCAAATATTTGAAGTCTAATGAAATCTATTCCTTTAGTTAAAAAAAGGGGTAAACTACAAATACATACCCCAAACTTGTCACGATTAACTGATACCTACCCCAATCTTTTTTTATAACCAATACATACTCAAATGCTACTGAAATATAACCGATAGCCCATTCCGTTAGCCTTCCGTGACGGGGAAAGAGGGAAAGACAAAAATACCCCCCCGGGTTTAAAAATTGAAAACAGAACAAATACACCATTAAGAAACCTAGGGTTTCATTTTCGCGCGTCTGAAGGTAGAGAGAGAAGAGGAGACGAAGAGTCGAAGAGAAGAGGACAATGCGATTTGAAGCTCGCTGAAGAGAGGAAGAACCGAGTTATGAAGCTACGATTTGAAGGTCGAGGAAGTTGCGTTGTTGTCGGAGACGAGGAGCTGAGCTACTGCAATGGTTTCTGCGTCTGAGTCAGGGAGTGAGGGGTACTACTAAGATGACGATGAAGGTTTCGAAGTTGAAGAAGAAGAAGTATGTTTCTCAAACCTTGATATAGTTGAGCTTCTACGAGGTTTTACATTCTGATAGGCGTATTTGTGTGTGGGAAAATTTAGGGTTTGTTTCTGATTTGCAGCAGAAAAATGTGGTATTTGGGTAGAAAAATTTAGGGCTTTGGCATGAAATTTGGGGGTTCGAAGTAGAGAATTTTCATCGAATTTGTGGGAAAAAATTAGGGTTTCTTCGGATTTGTAGCATAAAATTTAAGGCTTTTGTGTTTGATGTTTATTTGTAGCATAAAGTAGCTGAAATTATGTTTGTTGTTTGGTGTTTATTTGTTGAACTATTCTCAGCCTGAAGTCATAAGAAGAATATTTGAGTTGCATTATAATGAGGAATTCACAGATAATTGGACACATATGAGGTAGGCAGCACTGAAATGGTGATTCTTCCTTAGGATATGTGTTCCTTCTTTAGGTTTCAACTGACTGTAGCCCAACTAGGATGTCCGCCTAATTCCCCTATGTTCTGGAAAGTGCTAACTGCGCGTATTGGGGAACATAAACGGAGTGACCCATGGTTTAAGATTATAGAGAATGATGAGGAATTAGATGTAATATTCTCAACATTCCCTGAAACTATAATTGTGGGAATATATTTTGGTCCAAGTATAGAGCTAGTTCGAATAGTAAGGCCAAGGGGACACATTTTGTACTCAGCAGTTGGTGATACAGAACATAGATTTAAACCATTAGAGAAGTGTGTGGTTAAGCCTAGGTTATATGTGTCTCCTACCAAATTTTAAAAAATGCAGATGAAAGGGAAAGCTGATATGCGTCAAGTGAGTGTGGTTAACTCACTTGACTCGGATCGTGAAACTGAGAGTGATTCTAATAGTGAGTAAGAACCTGAACATGAGTCTGAGATACCCCAAGAACCTGAGTCTGGGATACCCCAAGAACCGGAGTCTGAAATACCCCAAGAACCTGAGTCTGAAATACCCAAGAACCTGAGTCTGAAATACCCCAAGAACCTGAGTCTCAAACACACCAACAACTTGTACCTCTTTCTGAATCCCAAACACAAGCTATGGTTGAGAGTGAGGAAGAGGAAGATTGGCTGACTGAGGAAATGGAGAAATCGAGAAGAGCAGAGTCTGAAAGGATTAGGAAAGGGAAACAAGCTATGGTTGAAGAAGATGTGGAGAATGAGTTTTGGGGTGGTGAAGACGTAGATGGAGCAGCCAATAGAGGACAAGCTGGAGCAGAGGCTAGAGAAGAACCTGGATTTCAATTTCCTGAGAATTTTGTTGATCCAGATGAATAAGAGGAAGAACCAGCCCCTAGAAGGTATAGGGGATGGCAACAAACATGGAATGAGAACTCTGAAATCAAGGATGTTGAATTAGAAATTTACTCAACTTTTGCAAATGCAAAAGTTTGTAGGTTGATACTGAAAGCCTATGTTGTGGAGCATGACTTTGATTACAATTTCTCAAGGAACGAACCAACTAAGGTGGGGATTGTTTGCAAAGCAGAGGGCTGCCCTTTCTATTGCTATGCAAGTATGGACAAGGACACCACATTGGTTGAGATCAAGACTTGGATGCCTAGGCACAATTGTGGAGGAACACAATGCATCAGACAGTGCACAATTGACTACCTTGCAGTCAGGTATATGTGTATTTGAAGTTGATATCTTCAATTTAGAATGCCTACTAATTGTGACCCTCTTATGTTTGTTACAGGTTCCTCAGTGATGTGATGACATACCCTAACATGAAGGGGAAAGAAATGCAAGCCAAGATCCTCAACACACTTAAAGTGAACCTACATGTACAACAAGCGTATAGGACTATTTGGAGAGCGAAGGAAATACTTCGGGGGGGGGGGGGGAGGTGAAGCAGTATGAGGATCTTTACACATACTGCCATTTGGTAAGCAAAGTAGCATTTTCTGTCCTTAATTACCTAATAAATTATGTCCCATATCCTACTTTTGGTAACACACACATCTCCCTGTTGTAGGTACGTCAATCCAATGCAAACAACACAGCTAAGGTGGAAATTGAACACCTCTACACACATGGTGAGATAGAATGTAAACCACACTTCAAGAGGATCTACATCAGGTATGGGGCACAGAAGAAGGGCTTCCTCAGTGGCTGTAGACCCATCGTAGGCATTGATGGGTGTCATTTGAAGGGTGATTTTGGTGGAATTTTGCTGATTGCAGTAGGCTGGGATGGGAACAAGATGATGTTCCCTCTTGCTTTTGCTGTAGTGGAACAGGAAAACAAATCCTCATGGAAGTGGTTTTTAGAGCAGTTCTTTGAAGATTATGGTACGATTGAAGTTCGTGGTTGGGTCTTCCTTTCTGATAAACAAAAGGTATTTTACAATTACATTGTTAGTTGTATCCAAGTTCTTAAATGTATACTTATAGTGTGTTTTTTCACATGTTAATGTAGGGTCTGGTGGAGCTCTTCAAGGATTGGATGCAAGATGTCGAACACCGATTCTGTGTTCGACATTTGGTCGACAACTTTCAAACGGTGTTTTGAGGTGAGGAGCTGAAGTCAGCAGTGTGGTGTTGTTCCAAGGCAACTTCAACAACACAATTGGAAGAGAGGATGGAGAAATTACGAAAACTGGATTAAGCTGCCTACGAGTGGCTGAAGAACAAAGACCCAACAGGCTGGTGCAAGCTATTTTACACTATCAGAGCCTGTACAAGTGTCCAGGTAAATAGCTTGTCTGAGTCATTCAACAACTGGATCAGAGATGCTAGGGAGATGCCTATACTTGAACTATTAGAAGAGATTAGGAAATAGTTAATGAGTATTTTCTATAGGAGGCACTACTTGTTTGATGGGTTAGTATGTAAAGTCATAGTTAAAGACCTAGAGAAAATTAAGGATCAAGCTAGGGAATGCAAACTACTAGGTAGTGGGGATGGTGTATTTGAGGTCACACTATACGGAAAGTCATTTGCAGTGGATTTGAAAACACAAACCTGTACTTGTTTAGAATTCCAGTTGAATGGTTTGCCTTGCATCCATGTCATGTCATGTATCATTTTTTCTTAGGGATGACCTGAACAAATACGTGCACAAATACTATCATGTCAACAGTTTCAAAGATATATACTCTGCTTACATTAGACCAGTGCCTAGTAGGGAGGACTGGCCTCGGAATTTAGGGTACCCAAAAATATATCCACCTATCGTCCACAAACCTCCGGGTAGACCTAGGAAAAACATAAAGGAAAGTGCTTGTGAGAGGGCTGAGAACCAATACAAAGCCCAAAAGAAAAGTAGTCAGATGACATGTGGTAAATGCAAAGGGAAGGGTCACAACAGGAGAACATGTACTGCTAAGGATCATGGTGAGACATCAACACAAAGAAAGGAAAGGCAGCCAGGAACTGAGCAGTCCAAGGTTTGTTTAGTAATCAACTTTTTATCACATGTATCAATTACTATTACTAATAATTGTTTGTTTGTTTGATAAGGCAAGAATCAATATTTCAAAACTGCTGAAGTGTTTAATGAGGTCCAGAAGCGCAGACAAGATAATATCACTAAAAGGATGCAGAAACGAAGGAAGACTTGCAATCAAGAGGAGATTGAAGCTAATAGGCAAGAAGCTCTACGAAGAATGCATGCCCGTACCCCTCAACCAGCTCCAGAACCAGCTATAGGTCTAGCACAACAAGAACTCAACCTCGGAATCCAAGCCAATCAGGTATACATGGGAGCTGACCTTCAATTATTTGTTCAAGGCATTACAATTAATTATTATAGCCACTACATAACTGACCTGAACTTCTACTTTTGCAGCCACCATTCACCTTAGTGGGAGGAGTTGAAGGAAGAACTTTCTTTGTTGGGTCTACTACAGACAGAGGGAGAGGTAGAGGGAGAGCTGAGAGAGGTAGAGCGAGAGGTGAAGGAAGAGCTGAGAAAGGCAGAGGTAGAGGTCAAGGAAGAGCTGAGAGAGGTATAGGCAGATCTGGAAGAGGGAGGAGCAGCTCACAACCATCTTCCTTCAACACTTGGTTGCCTTAGATTAATATTTAGGGTTTTTTGATGTGGTCCCAAGGGAATGACAATGTGTCTTTTTTTTTGTGGGAAAGATTCTGAATGTTGGCACAAGTGGTGCCCTTTTGTCTAGGTAGAAGGAACCTTTATGGTTCCTTTAAGACTCCAACAATATTCCACCAACTTTGATTAGATTATTTTATGGTTAATGTGTACTGAATGTCTGATGAATTTGTGATGAATTTATGTACTGAATTTGTGATGAATTTGAACTTCATTTCATGTGTATGTATAGTTCCTTTACTTTTCAGTACAATGGATGTGTACAGGAAAATAATGCAACAATTTGCATCAAACTGATGCACATTTTTGCATCAAACAGATGCAAATTTTTGCAGCAATCTGATGCACAATTTTGCATAATTATGCAGCAAACTGTTGCACAACTTTGCTGCATAATGCTGCATCATTTTCCTGCCTCATAATACCCAATTTCACAATACACAAACAATTAACATACACAATTCAAATAGACAAACTTTTTGACAATTGCTAATGCAACACATGAGCCTAATTTCATTGACTTAACCAAACTTTAGTACATTATATGCTACTTCCTACATCATACATAATGCAACACAAATGCATATTAACATACATAAACAATTAACAATTATTTTTTTCCATTTCATCTTCTTCTCCAATTCAACTATCTCCTTCTCAATTGTTACATTCTTCCTTCCCAACTCAGCTTTTGCAGTTAGGAGTCCAACAATCTCCAGCTCTAGCTCTTCAATACCTGCATTCTTTCCTCGAATTTCCATTTTTAGACTTGTGTTTTTTCTTGACATTCAACCTAAATCTTTATGTAGCTTCAAATTCTCTTCATCCAAGCTCCTGATAGTGCCCTCCATTGCACTGATTCGTGCATACAAACCAGGCAACAATACCCTCCCAGCATCAGAAGTTGGAGCATCAATCCACTTGAAAATTTTGCATTTTTGGGAACTCTAAACTACAAAACCAAATCTTGTTCATACACAGTTTCTACAGCCCCAAATTCCATACGACTGAAAACCAAGAAATATAGGAAAATGTAGAAACCCTAGAAATCAAAATTAGGGCATCTGAGTTTTAATCCTTACCTGGTACCGCGCGCATCCGGAAAATCTCCTACCAGGGTTGTCCATGGTCTTCGACGTCCTAATCGGAGCTGGGAGACCACAATAGCAACGCTTGACATCGTCTTCTACCTCTGACCTCGCGCAGCTCCCTCTCACCACTAAACCCGCCATTCCCCTCTTCTGCGTAATAGGTCGTGAGTCTTAAGGTTGAAGAAAGGATACAGGGGCATTTTGGCCATATTTTGAAAGTTGGTCGACCATGTGCGCATCACGTGAGCATTTCACTGACGAAAGGCTAACAGAATGGGCTATTAGTTATATTTCGGTAACATTTGAGTATGTATTGGTTACAAAAAAGATTGGGGTAGGTATCAGTTAATTGTGACAAGTTTGGGGTATGTACTTGTAGTTTACGCTAAAAAAACAACTTTCTTAACGGATGATAACATTGATGTAAAGTTATATGTAACCATTTATAACATCCAATTATTTGTATAATTAAATCGTGTATACCATGATGTAGCTTTCATAATTACCCCTTTTAAGATGTTAAATTTATATACTTTTTAAATTGGGAAAGCCAAAATAAGGGACCATAAATATTTGCTGTAAGTTATCTCCAGACAAGGGCTTGTAATAGAAAAAGGAGACCCCATTATTTTTGGGATTCATGGTATAAAGAAATCCTAAAGAGAAAATATAATATAAATCTTTTTTATCCGTGAGAACTCAAGTTACACACACCTAAGATCCATCATTCATCATGATGACACATCATCATCCTAATCCTACCTAAAGTACAAGCCGTTTTTACCATTTTTTACACAAGCAAGGGCACAAAAGTTTTAGCATGGTGCTATGTGGACAAGTGTTCATTTTTTCTTGACCAATTCACTAATTTCATCATTCCTGATTAATTTGAAGGGAAAACTACCGATACATACCCAAAACCATGCCCATTTAACTAATGCCTACCTAAAATTTAAAATTAACTGATGCATACCCTGAAGTTTCGAAAATGTAACTCAAAACCCCTCTGTCGGCTAAAATGACGAAAATACCCTCAACTACACTTCAATAATTATGTTTAAAAAATTATTTAAAAATTACTTTTGTTATATTTATATATTTACTTACTAAATGACTTCATTTTTATTTAAAAAATCACTTCATTTATATGTTAAAAAATTATTTAAAAAAAATCACTGAGGGTATTTTCGTCATTTTAGCTGAAAAAAAGGGTTTTTAGTTACAAATCATAACTTCAGGGTATGCATCAGTTAACTTTAAACTTCAGAGTAAACATCAGTTAAATGACCATGGTTTTGGGTAGGTATCTGTAGTTTTCCCTAATTTGAACTCCGATTAGTTTCAAACTTGCGCCGTTATTTTTATTTTTTAGGGTTATCTATCAAGTACCGTATTAAATATATTTTGAAGCACGAAAATAAAAGGTTATATCGGGGTGATAAAAGTAAATGATGAGTGTTGATAAATCTTTACTAATAAATAGTTTATATCAGGGTGATTAAAATAGTGTTTTTTAGGTAAATAAAATAGTGTTAAATGTTTATAAAAAAACATGTATTGAGGTGATAAAAAATAAGTGATGAGGTGATAAAAATCATGTTCAATTTTGATAATAAGGGTCATAAACTAGAGTTTAGTGTTGTTAAAACTAGTGTTTAGTGTTAATAAAAAAAGGGTTAAATACTTTTTGGTACCCTTAAGTTCGGTCCACGAACATTTTGATACCCTTATGTTTTAAATGACCAATTTGGTACCTTTATGTTCGGTCCACGGGCGGAATTGACATATTTCATTAGAATACTAACGGAATATTCCTCTAAGGTAGTCATGTGACCCCATGTGCAGTTAAGTGAAGTGTAAAATGACGATTATGCCTTTTCTCAATTTAAACACCTTAAATTGTACATGAAAAATTACCATTTTGCCTTTTTGAATAAGAAATAAAATTATCATTATACTCTCATTTATAATACAATAAATAATTAAATAATCAAATAAAAAGAATTAATTTATTAATTTATTTTAATAAATAAGATAATTCGAAATTAAAACAATCAAATAATTCTATTAAATCTAATTCGTGCCCCCTCACATTCGGTTGTCACAACTCTTCTTCATGTTCATAGTGCTCATCTGAGTTGTTTCATATTTAAATTATTTCGAAACCCAAATTTCTCGAAATTTAGTTGAAATTGGTTTCATTTTTAGATTTGCTGTTGATTTTTTTCCCACATATGTTGTTGATTTTTAGTGGGATTTGTTCACTGAGGGTTTGTAAGTTTTGAATTGTTGGGTCTTATGTTCTTCCTTTTTCTTTTAATAAATTTACAAGTGAAAAGAACTAACAAAGATTATAGAGATGAAAAAATCAAAGAAAAAGAAAAGAAATAATAATTTCAAAATAATGAAAATTAAAAATTTAGAATAAATAAATAAATATTAAAATTTTAGAACAGGAATTTTAAAAGAATAAATGAAAATTAAACCAAAATTAATGAATAATTATGAATTAATTAAGACATTAATGATAATATTAAGAATTAATTAAATTATTAATAAATTATTAAGGAGTTAATTATTAATAAATTGATAGTGAAAATAATTATAAAATATAAATTAAATAAAAAGAATAAAAAAATTAATATAAAAAATTTAAAAATGACTGAAAATAAAAATAAATAAGATTTAGTAAAGAAATTAATGACATTATTAATAATTAATTAAAATGTTAATTAAATTAAATATACAATTGAGGGTAAAACGGACTATTAAATCTTAAGTCAAAAGTCAACAAAAATATAAAAGGGTAAAATGGTCATTTAACATTACTATGTTAGTTTTTCAACCCCAATAACTCAAAACGTATGTGGACCGAACATTAGGCTACCAAATTGTAATAAAAATTCATAAGGGTACCAAAACATCCGTGGACCGAACATAAGGGTACCTTAATGTATTTAACCCATAAAAAACATCTGATGGATGATAAAACACATGTAATTTTGTGATAAACCTAGTGTTTAATGTTGATAAAACTAGTGTTCATAAAAAAAACATGCGATGAGGTGATAAAAATCATGTGCAGTTTTGGTAAAATGAGGCGATAAAAATAGTGTTCAGTGTTGATAAAAAAATGTAAAGTATTGATAAAACCATTATAAAGTGATGATAAAAATTACCTAGATATAATTTTTTTTTAAATCAGCCCCAAAATATTCCTTTTTTTCGTGCTTCAAAATATATTCAGCACTGATCTTGATAAAAAGTCATTGAAAAAATAAAAATATTGAAGCAAGTTTGAGGCCAAGCTGAGTCCAAACGAAGCGGGAATGATTAAATTAGTGAATTGGTAAAAAAAAGGAATAGGATAGTCGGGGTCGGCTTAAGCTTTAAGCAAGTTAAGCAATTGCTTAATGCCACCGATCAGAAAAAACCCCGTAGAATAAATAAGAATCCGTTTAAGGCATCGGGTGGAAAATACCCTATAAAATTAAAGATCTGTTATTATTTGATCAAACTTAATCAAGTGAAAATATTAGACTTTTAATCTTGAAAATTTAATAGTAGTTAGGCTAAATTTTGATCTCTATTCAAATTTGTTTTTCAGAAAAGCAATTTTCTTCCAAATGAAAGACATTTTTTTTTTGATCCTCAAAAGTAAGGTGTATCAAGATCATTTGGTCTCTACCTTACTTATGTAGAAGCAAGGGTGCACCAAACATTTTTTATTCTTAAAGAACTTTTTAAGATTGCTTTATCAAAGCATATTTGGTCTCAACCTATACTTATGTAGAATTAAGGGAGCACCCAAATATTTTGACCCTCACCTTGAGAGAGGCCCAAGAAGGGCAGAGAAAGAGGCCTAAATGGCAAGAGAGAATCCCAATATTAATTGGGAATAAATAAGGATTGAGGTACTGTTGCTGGGAACATTCTAACAACTCTAGGGATTTTTATTTCACAGTTAAAAATTATCGTTAACGAAGAAGAACATGCAAGTTCCATTTATTAATGATCAGTGAATTAAAAATAAGAACAAAAAACAATACATAGTTATCACGGATATTTATATATCAATACACTATAATACTTGTTTGAGGAATGACAATCAATTTATCAGCTTCATTAAGGAAATGCTCAAACCAAAATAATTTGGAAAAATAAGCTATAAAAATTCGAAAAACAATCCAATATTGGATATAGATGTCTGATCAGAGCAGAACGAATGCAAAACAAACGTATGAGAAATCCACTAAATTTTTTATTTGACATTTCATACTTCCCTTAATATTTTATAAACCAATTTCTGAGACATTCAAATAATGAAATGATTCATCTAAAGATGAATATTAAAGAATATCAGTATACATTCTCTTATTGAAAAGGAAATAAGACATGTACATATTTACAACCGGTGCTAGAATGTCTGGTTTTTGTATGAATCTGTTTACTAAAAATGATCAATTATCGAAGAATAATTCATGGAGTTCATGGACTAAAAGCTTGAGTCTCGGTGTGTTTGACAATATTGAAAATCGGGGTTACTAATATAAACTATAAATCGTCTAGAAAAGATTTTAAGTATGTAAATTTTTAGAAGTTAATGATAATAGCTAGCCATGCATGCGTCACATATAAGTTAGCATAATTTGGTGTAACTTTCTAGAATTATCTTGAACCTATTATATTTTTATTTGACATGAATGTATCGTGTATATATATAAATGTAAATCCTTAAACTTTTAGATTTTTGTTTGGAATCCTAAACGGTACATCTTATCCATGGAGGCTATCCTGTTAGAAATTAATCTCCATCATTCATTTTAGATTTGAAGTATTATAAGTAGATGTTCAAGCTCATTCGTTGAATATCATCTAATATAATCTTTCTATACGAACATGTTTACTTGTTTTTTTATTATATTCTTTCATAAAGAGAAAAAAGATATCGATCAATTTTCGCTTTAGGCCCCAATAATCATTGGGGCGGCCCTGAGGATAGTTTTACTAAAAAAAACTACCACTTAATTAAAAAGTGTTATGTTTTTTATAGCTAACAACTCAATAGTATTTCATCCATCCATTTATGAAATGGATGTTTTGAATAAATTCTCACAGTTTTTCGATTAAACATGAATTTTTATGGGATAACGCCGGTACCTAACTGTGTTGAAAATGTGTTTTTCACGTCCTAACTAAGGGTCACCTTTTGTTATATGTCCTATACCAAAAGATCACCTTTTGTCACATGTACCAAAGGTGGTTTTTTTTTGACAAAACATGAAAAATGACACCAAAAAAGTGTGTTTTTTTGGTAAATTTACACCACCTACCTCTTGTAGTGCACTGATAAATGCAAATTATACAAAAATTAAGAGGAAAAACAATCGAATGCGAACGTTATACCCCTTTTTTGGTGCCATTTTTCATGTATTGTAAAAAAGAACCACCTTTGGTATAGGACATGTAACAAAAGGTGACCCTCAGTTAGGACGTGAATAACACCTTTCCAACACAGTTAGGATTCGGGGTTTTCCCAATTTTTATTGTATTTCTTCTCAGAAAACCTAATACAAAGTTACATAACAATTAGTACAACATGGACACACTGGTACACAATCCTAAACGATTCTTTTCAATAGATATATTATAATTTTTTTACTAGGCTCCCAAGCTTCATCCCTTTCGGTACAAACAATACAATTAATAATCAGGCGCGAAGACAAAAGGGTATAGGGTGTTCCACGGAACACCCTATATATGTGGAATTGTAGCATGATGGTTAAAATGTTCACTATATATGCCTTGTAACTTGAGTTCGAATCTGACAGGAACACCTTGTAGTTTTTGCTTGTTTGTTGAGTTTACAACACCCAATAACTCCTAATTTTTGTTTGGGCATTGGGCTTAACTAAAAAAAAAATCTTAAACATAGCCTTATAGCTCACCATAATTTTAAAAAAAATTTCTTCGACATGGCCACTTAGCTTACCATAATAATATGGGTAATTTTCACCTCAATACCTTAACCATCACCTCAATACCCTAACTATTTTTTGTGGCACCTCAATACCCTAGAATGACATTTTTCGTCACTTTAGTACCCGTCGTCAACTTTCCATCCATTTTGGATGGCAAATGCTTGAAAAGTCCAAAATACCCCTCACTAACAGTCAAATTTTCAGAATATGCCATTGGTTTTCAAAATTTCTTTTTATTTATTTATTTATTTTATAAAAATTAGAATTTCTTTAAAAATATTAATTTTTTATTTCAAAAAATCAGTTTTTTTTTTTATAAAATCAGTTTTAAAAAAAATCATTTTTTAAATGTAATTAATATTTTATTATATTTGTTTTTTTTTTCATTTTTTCATTTTTTTCATTTTTTTCATTTTTGAACCTAGATTTTCTCTCTCCTCCTCATCTTCGCCTCTTTCTCTACCAGGTTTTGGTGGTGAGATTTGTGGTTTTTTGATTCTAGATGTTCAAGGATCTATGGCTAAGATCGATCCAGAGATCCTCAAAGCCGTGATTTGCTCTCGCTATGTGAAGCAAAGCCACAACACAAGAACCAGATCAGAGTATAGCGGAAACGAGAACCAGATCTCCTCGGCTTCTATGTCGTCGTCGCCGAAAGAAGATCGGACTCAGAGGCTCTTTCCTCCTCTGCCGGTGTACAACCCGGCGTCAAGGCCCGCCGTCTCAGAGACCTCCGGCACGACGCCGCTCACCATCTGCTACGGTTTCAGCTGCTCTGAAATGGATCTTCTCTGATTCTTTTTTACTAATTTTGGCATTGGGTATGAATTAAATCACCTGGTACCAGCAACATTGATTTTATAATAAAAAAACTGATTTTATAAAAAAAAAACTGATTTTATAAAAAAGACTGATTTTATAAAAAAAAAACTGATTTTATAATAAAAAACTGATTTTATATAAAAAAAAGTGATTTTATAATAAAAAATGATTTTTTGAAATAAAAATTAATATTTTTAAAGAAATTCTAATTTTTATAAAATAAATAAATAAATAAAAAGAAATGTTGAAAATCAATGGCATATTCTGAAAATTTGACTGCTAGTGAGGGGTATTTTGGACTTTTCAAGCATTTTCAATCCAAAATGGATGGAAAGTTGACGGCGGGTACTAAAGTGACGGAAAATGCCATTCTAGGGTATTGAGGTGCCACGGAAAATAGTTAGGGTATTGAGGTGAAAAAAAACGATAGTTAGGGCATTGAGGTGAAAATTACCCTAATAATATATAAAGTGGATAGTTGGACAACTTTGTTTAATAGTTGGGCAGACACAATCCAAATGTGAAATGCCAATACATAATTTTTTTTATCAGCTAATTTTATTGAAGGAACAAGTTTTCAAAATGAGAACAAGTCCTAGGGAAAACCTTCAATTACAAACTGGAGCATGCCTGATCGACACCTCAAACCAGAACAACAACCCAATCAAAGGTTACACACGGGTCATTTAACCCAGATTTTGCTAACATGAACAAAACAAGTCAGAAGGTCTCAAGAAACCCAGATTGTCTAGCTTGAAGAACAACCAAAGCCCAACAAGGGGCACCAAAACTAACAGACACATGTCTAAAACCAGAGATAAAAAAAAATATAGAGCAACAAAATGCCTCCGACCAAACTAACCAAGAAACAAAGAAAAAGAAAAAAAATATCCAAATCCATCGAGTTCACCAGTGCAATCCACAAAACCAGGCCTGAACCTAACTCCCTGATAACCTGCGATAGAAAACCCCCCACCAGCCTCTCCTCGAGAACAGGGCCACACCGGCCAGGTCAGCACGACCAATATGCCCCACCACTAGGGCAAGAGAGGAAAAGAATCGGACTGAGAGGAGACAAAAGACAAGACTTACCAGGAAGAGGAGGAGGCTAACACCGCGACCACAGAACCAAGTGAACACACTCGATTGAACAACGAGACAGCGCCCCCACGGCAAACACCAACAGGAAGAATCGGACCCAGACGACCCCAACTCGTCTCCGGTGATGAAGAGAGGAGCAGATTTGGGAAGGCCGCGATCGTCTACGAAGGGTAACTAACCGAGCACCTCAAGACCCACCAAATCAGAAGGGTAAACTTCCCCTTGCACTACTCAGTTTCCATAAGCAACCCACTGGAGCCAGCACTCCACGACGAACCCTAAGGCGATTTTGTGACTGTCCTCTCCAAATCTCCACCGGAAGAGAGTGAAGAAGGAGGCCACAAAACGATGGGGAGTCAAAACGAATGAGACGAGAAGGGAGAGGAGGAAATCGTTCACCGGAGAGGAGGAAAGTGCCAACGACGAATAGCAGACAGATCTAGGGAGTAAAGCTTCAAATCTGAGCCCCTACCTTAGCAGATGGTCGGAGAGAAAAGGTGAGAGAGAAAAGGAAGATGGAGGACGACATAAGGAGGGGAAAGCGAGGGATACCCCTGATGATGTCCATGGTCAGAAGCCATGGCCATCGTCAATGGCAATAGGACAAAGAGGAAAGGAAAGTGGGCCGGCTAAGTTGTGGAGAGAAGAAATTTTACAGCTTCCCTTTCAAGCTTGTGTAACTTTTCCAATACATAATTAATAAGAATATATACTACTAATAACCATTGTATCATACCCAGGCCAAGAGAAATATACTAAACTAACATAAAATAATGGATAAACTATATCAAAGTAAATTTAATATCTTAACTTTAGGAGTAGGAGGAATAATTCATCTAATATAGGAACAATTAAACTAATGTTTCTATAGTCCATCTTATAAGTTTAAGAATCCAAGTTTGTAGTTGTATGTTGTAGTTGTCAAATCTATTCGTGACGGCATGACGAAAATGATTAATTTTTTAACTTTTCGAAAATAATGAATAAAACCGTTACATGAGTGAACAAGTCTGAAATCAGATATGTTAAAAATCAGATTTTATATTCAAAAATATGTATTTTATGTCATTGGAATCAATAGCTAAAATTTTAGTCTTTTCAAGTCATAAGATATCATAATATATATTAGTAAGTTGTATCAATAAAATTTTACAAAATAAAAAGAACAAATAGCGATCGATGAACCAGGGGCAAAACCAGAATGATATGTGGTATTGCACAAAATAATCGGCGGCTGCCCTTAAAATAAATTCCTGGTTCCGTCCTTATTAATAACTGTGTATGGTTATCATTGTGATAGATATAGGGGTGTTCAAAATTAACCGCTGACTGGAAAACCGACCAAAACCAACTAGAATCGCCACCAGATTTTTGGAAAACTGAAGGGCTGCAGGTCGGTGTTCGGTTTCAGTTATTGATACATGTCGATTAACGGGTAAAACCAGAACAAGATAGGCCCAAGCATATCTCTTGTATTTCTTATAAGCCCAATCCACTTCATGTTCATGAAGTTTGACTACTGAAGCATATAAACAAGCCTTGCATTTGGAAACTTGTCGATGTGGGACTATCTCTACGACAAACCTACTGGTAATTTTTGGCGATGGCTCTATTCGAACCTCAATAAATACTTCTTCATTGCAAATCTTTCTTTAATCAAGATAGAAAACTAAGTCACTACTCACTATTAACTTTTAGCATATCGAACTTAATTGATTTTTTTTATCAATAAATTATAATTAATAACTCAAATTTCCGAACCGGAAATAGGAGCATGGAAGCCCAAACAACTTACCACCATACAACCAAACACTTACAAACAGTAAAAGAACATACCAAAAAGGGTCTAAATCTATACAATGATTTTATATACTTAAAGCAAACAGTTGACTAACATGGTTGCTAATACACCAGAGGTCTTAGAACCAAATTTAATCAATAGTAAGCACAGTAGAAACTTGTAGTAACCTTAAACCCAACAAGGGGCACAACCAAACTGTGAAGACCGTCTCATTAAAATTTGCTTGTTTTATTTGTTTCCGTTCGATCGGAACGTTGAGGTCGAAAATCGGTTTAATTCTACGTTCGTTAAAAAAAAAGGGTTTTGGGCTGGACCGGACAGACCCGGCCCGAGTCTCAGAACCGGCCCAAGTGCTGACCCGGCCCAAGCCCAGGCTTTATAAGCCAAACCCTAGGGTTCAGCATCTATCTGCTTCCCTCTCTTCTTCGTTTTAGCAGCCGACCCACCTTCCTCTCTCTCTCATCACCCACCTCCCTCCTCCCTTCGCAGACCCACTCTCGGCCGCGCCCTCTCCCTCGTCCTCACGCCACCACCTCCAGCTCCCTCATCCCCACGCCGCCCCCGTCTCCCACCTTCTCCGTTCAAGCCCGCCGCTCCGGCGAAGAAGCCGACCGTCAAGCCGAAGGTGAAGGCCCCGGTGAAAGCCAAGGCCAAGGCCGCTAAAGCACCGACGAAAGCCAAAACCGCCGCGAAACCAAAACTTGCCGCCGACCGTCCTAGACCCGGCCACCCTCTCCCTCTCCCGATCCAGTGCCATCCGAGACCAACATCGCCGTCCCTCTCTCCTCACGCCACCGTCCCTCCTCTCCACGCTCGAGCGTCGCCGTGCACGGCCAGAGTCGTGACAGACTCGCCGGAGCGCACTCAGATCCGGGACGGAACCGTCCGTTCCCGTTCAGATCTGAGGCGGAACCCACGGCCGCGGCCACCTCCTCGCCGTCCGAAGTCACCGCCGTCGTTCCCTCCACAGTGAGCTTCTCGACGTGGTGGTCGGTCGGATTTCTCAAACCCGAGACTCTTCCCCTTCTTTTTGTTGTCCCGAGCTTCATTTCTCTTTTTGGATCTGTACAACGAGAAACGAAAAGGACTGTAACTCCAGAAAAGAAATAAAACGAGTTTTGATTTAAAAGTTGTTCTTGGTTTTGGGATCTGATTCTGGTTGTGTGGAACGAAACCAAAGCACATTTGAATAAAAGGATTTAGTTTAACAGAGTTTAGAGGAAAATGGTTTTAAAAACGAATGTCAGTTTTAAACAAAAGGGTTTTAAATGGAAAAAGGGTTTAAAAGAAGAACAGTGTTAACTAAAATCGAACTTTGGGACTTGTGTTCGAACGTGGAACGGTGAATCGGGTACCTCGAGAATCAGTGCATTGGGACCCGTGCCTCGGGAAACGTGCACCGGGTTCTGTGCTCGGGTGCTCGAATCCGATTCGTCGCTATCCCGCTTTTAGCCCGCTCGAGTCTAAAAGACAATTTTTGAACTTAAATCGAAACTGTCGTAACCTTTAAATTAACTTGGGAACCGCTTTTAATTATGGCTTTCTTGTTATCCTTAGCGTCCGGCTTCGATCGAAGAGAAGACCGGAGGTAGCGAGCCAGGACGGCAGCAGCTAGGAGACGTAGCTGTTGTTCTTCGGTTAAGGTAGGGAAAAGTAGCCGGATCTCGGCCCTGACTAGGGAAAGTTAATAGTAGAATTGCATGTGACACCGGGGTGTCGTGGGTTAAGTGAGTTATCGAATATTAGAAAGGCATGATACGTGAACGTAGCGAATATTGGGAATGCATGTGACACTTAGTAGTGTCATAGGAACAGAGAACTTAGCGTTATTAGAATTACTGGAGGCATATGACTATGCCCGGAGGTTGATTGTGAACTTATCGATATTAGGAGTACTGGAGGCATATGACCATGCCCGGAGGTTGATTGTGAAACTGGTAATATTAGAACTGTTGGAGGCATTGGTTATGCTGGAGGTTGCCGTGTTATTATTGGTTGTGTTTTGGGTGGCCATGAGTGCATGTTGGGTCGTTGAACCCGTGTCTTTACCGTTGGTGTGTTTGGGTGGCCATGAGAGCCCGTGTTATTATTGTTGGTGTCTTGGGTGGCCATGAGAGCCCGTACTTGTTGTTGATGTTTTGGGTGGCCATGAGTGCATGTTGGGTTGTTGAACCCGTGTTACTTTATTGGTTGTGTTTTGGGTGTCCATGAGTGTCTGTTGGGTTGTTGAACCCGTGTTACTTTATTGGTTGTGTTTTGGGTGGCCATGAGTGCCTGTTGGGTCGTTGAACCCGTGGCTTTACCGTTGGTGTGTTTGGGTGGCCGTGAGTGCCCGTGGGGTTGTTGAGCCCGTGAGTTTTGTCGGTGTGTCTTGGGTGGCCGTGAGTGCCCGTGGGATTATAGAGTCCGTGTTTTACTGTTGGTGTCGTGGGTGGCCATGAGTGCCTGTGGAGTGTTGAACCTGTGTTGTTGATGTTTGTGGAACTTGCTTGTGATTGTGATTGTGGTTACCTGATGGCGGAGGTTGTGTGGTGTAGCTAGCCTCCCGACTGGGATCGGGAGAAGCAGAGAGGTTGTGGGCTAGCTCCCCGACTGGGATCGGGGGAAGTTATGAGACAGGTCGACCGCCTGGCCCGACTGGGATCGGAAAGGGCGAGGGACAGAGAGGTTACTGAGACAGGTCGACCGCCTGGCCCGACTGGGATCGGAAAGGGCGAGGGACAAAGATTGGTTACTGAGCAGCTGGTATGCGATCCTTTGTGATCTTGTTTGGTGTGCGATCCTTTGTGATCTTGTTTGGTGTTACGTAGCTTTCTTTTGAGTCCTTGTAAGAGGTCGTGATCGTTGTGTCGGGTCTACTTTACGTGTCAGGGTGTTGAGTTGGTCAAGGAAGGTAACTGTGGGTGTGTGTTCAGTCGGAGTACTTGGGTTGGGGACAGTGATCCCCGGAGTTGAGTTTGTTGTGGCTGTTACCGGCATTGTCTGCTAATTATGCCGTAGTCAGTCTGTTATCCGTGGTGGTGAGCGAACGCTCACCCCTAGCTTCTTTTCCTACAGGTACTGATCATAGGATGGACTAGGTGAGCTCTCGAAGCTTGTGGAGCTAGGAGCGGAGTACGGGTGTTTGTCTTTTGAGTTTAGTGACGGATACCTTGTACTTTTGTCCACGTGTTGGGACGTATTTTAAGTTGTAAATATTATTTTGTTGAACTAAACTGGTATTTTAAAATGTTTAAATGGAAAAGGTTTCAAAGTGTTTATTATCTTAAATGTTCGCGTCCCGAGTTCGGTTTACTGAAATTGGGGCGTGACACAAACAGACAATGCCTTAGGCCAAAACTAGAAGAAAAAAAGTGGGAAAAGAAGCCTACGCCCTCCTGAAAGAGGCAACACCACCATAGCAACCACAGACACCAAAACCCCCAACCAGCCTGGAAGTTCATCGACCAAATCCACCAATCAGTCTCTCCTCAAGAAAAAAAATAGGGCCACACCCGTGTTGGGTCTCGTTGGAGGGTATGAACACATACTCGTAGTGGAAGTAAATAAAAATCGAGATCATGTCATGGAAACATTACCAAAGATTAAATACATAATAGCATAAATCAACACAAGTGTTCTTACCAATTGTATGAGGGATAAATCCATTAGTCGTCTTTTGTGTCACTCATGCAGTCCGTCCCCAAGCCAATCCTGGCCGTTATGGAAACCCTATCAGAGGCAACGTTGGGCTCAGGTCAAACTCAGTTGTTTACTGCATAGTAATCACAAAAACTCCTTGGTATAAGGATACATACAAGCTACGACAATGAATAGGTTCATAACTTGATCTATGGCACATATTCATACACGTCGATATATTACTCCAACACATAAGTAATATAAAGTCACTTTAATTTTATTGCTAACGATGATATTTACATTTGTACATTTATGATTGGACTACGGGCACTAAAACTAACAACCTGGCCAGGTCAACACGACCAAAACACAACACGGTGGCCACACCGGCATGCCATGAGATCCCCAACACAAGGTTGGCGGTGAGAGGAGATAAGTAGAAATAGAGAAGAAGGAAGCAAAGCTTACTAGGAGAGGAGGAGGCTTCCACCACATCATCGGACGATCCACCGCACACGAACGAGAATCGATCCAGCGCTCTCATGCAGCCAACACAAATAGGAAGAGTCGGACCCGGACGACTCCAAACTTGTCACTAGAAGACGGAGAGAATAGTAGATTTGAGCAGGCAGTGACCGGAAACGAGGGGACAAACCGAGCTTCTCAATAACCATAGGTCACTGGGAAAAAACTTCATCGAACACTACTCAACTTCCCAGAAGGAAGCCCACCGGAACCAGCACTCAAACGGTGAACCCATGAGAGAGTTTGGTCCTAACCTCTTCTATCCTCCACCGGTAGAGAAGGGAGGAGCCAAAAACAAAATAAGGTCAAGTCAAACCCGAAGAACACAACAGGAGGAGGAGGAGGAGGGTCATTGGAAAATAGAGTTGAAGTGGTTTCGAAAGGGGTATATATGAAGTCTAAAATCTTCAAATTTGAGGACAAATGTAGATATGTCCCCCTAACGCAGAGATCCACCGGAAGGAGGGGTAGGAGGGAGGGAAGAAGCAAAAAGGCAACAACGATCCCTAGAAGAGGGACCGACCAGTCTCCAGCGAAGAAAGTGGAGCAAGGGAAGAGGGAAGAAAAGGGGAAAAGTAGAAAAGAGGGGAGAAAGTAGGGTACCACCGACGATAACCATGTCATGAGACCACGTCCATCGCCGAGGACGACATGAATAAGACGACGAAGAACCGGAGGCGCGACTATGGTTTCGAGTGTAGAGAGAGGCGAGAGTTTCTCTCTCTTCAAACTTAATTGATTTATTTTTTGAAAGACGAAAGTTTCATTAAAATATCACACTCGACCTTAGGTTACAAGGAGACACCTGTAGGCAGGAGAAAACTATCTCGTAGAAACTAAACACATAAAACAATGGAACCAAAACATTAGTCCAAAGAACATTAGGGCTGAAAATGGTGCCGCCACCGACGTTCCAACAACCAATTCTCGGCCTATCACTTCGCCCCAACCCTCTGCACGCTCCAAGTCCACTTCGCGCCCTTACTTGAGAACTACTCCCCCTTTAGGACAAGTACTCGGATCATTCCTCCACATGTCAATTGACACCCCTTTCTTCAGCATATTTGCATCCCAACCATCCCAAACGTATAATGCTGCAGCTTAATCACAAGAACATCCAAAGTGGGCATGCTTTTGTTATATAAAGTTGAGTTTCTTAGTAACCACAACTCCCACAACACTGAATATCCAGTTCGAAACCAGGCCACCCTCCTCCTCTTGTTTCCGAACCCCTGCCATAAACACAATAAGCGTCCCACGTTCACAAGAATTACCCAAATAAAGCTCCACCACTCCATAACCCTTCCCCATATCGCCCACACCATCTGACAATGTAGTAGCAAATGGTCCGAAGAATAAAAATCGGATCCGCACATTGCACAAAACATTTGGCTCAAAGGAATTTGGAGCCCCCTTTCTTCCCAAAAACATGTCGTAGGTAGTGCATTGTGAACCGCAAGCCATACCATCGCGCAAACCTTCGGGGGAACTTTTGAAACCCATTAAAATCTTGCCCAAGGAAAGGTCCTGCTTGCCAGAGCTGGGAATGACTCGTATGTCCTTGCCACCGAGAAACCTGCCTTTGCCTTTATCCATACCACCCTGTCCTCCCTTGGGCTGTCAAAGTTAACTAACACCAATTCATCTACTAAAACCCATAATTGGTCCTTCTCCCACGACCTCAAGCTCCTTCCAAACTCCAAAACCAACCATCCTCATCCCAAAACTCCATTACCTTCCCTGCTTTAATCACGGACAAGTAGTACAAGCGTGGGAATCGAAACCTTAAAGCACCACCACCCAGTCATACGTCATGCTAGAAGGAAATTATGTTTCCCCCCTCTTAGTCTCCATTCCATCCCTTGATCACCAAATAACGAAGAAAAGCGGGGTTCACTAGATAAAGCCAAAATATGACTAAACATTTAATTGATTTATTGGTATGAACTTATTAAAAACTTGAATTCTTTAATCTACAAATTCTTTATTTGAAGTTAATATCAACTTTATAGCATATTTTCTTACTCGGCATGGTAACTTGGATCCTTAGAACTAGGTTCATCATTTTGTATCCCAAATTCATTGTCATCTCTACGTGCACACATGTCTTTTATCAGCAGATTAAAATTTTATAGGCTAAGACTTACAAAATAAGTACAAGGCCAAGGGAAATGCCCTCAAATGTGACAATTACAACGATGTTTCTACCCAAACCAAATACAATTAAATGGTTTACCTATAAACACCAAACCCAAATGCAGTAGCTTGCACGATAAGTCACTAATAAAAACTACAACCGGTAGCTTGACTAACAAGAAACACCTTACCCATTAAGATAACTACAAAACCCTCCTTGATAGTAGGCAAAATAAAAACTCAGAACCCCAAGCTACCCCCATGAACTACAAAAACCACCCAACAGGCACCAACAACACTAGAAAAGCCACCCAAGAGGTTCAGGACCCCCCTCCCTAATACACCCTAGCAATACCAATACCAAAACTGACCAAGATCACCCTTGAAACAACCAGCACAACAGATGAAAAAAAAACCCATCCATAACTAATTAACGCCCCAACTAGAAAATGCAGAACCCCCACCCCTAAAAGAGTCTTCTCAGATCAACAAAACCAGGGACCCCAAGATAGTTCCAAAATTAAGACACCCCATACCCCAAAAAACCAACCCAAAAAAAACCCAAAGAATACTTGTGTGTCAAGTAACCCGACAAAACCCTCAGCCTCGAAGAACAATACCTCAGGAAATGCAGAGAGAAGGAGAATTCACTCACATTGAAATTGAAAGGATGAGTTCTTCTTGAATTTTGCCCAGAGTAGTTGATAAGAAACACTTTAGATAAGTTACAATATGGTCAAAATATCCCCAGATTCCTTGTTGAAGAGTGCATTGTTCTTGCACAACCAGATTCTCCAGATTATAATAGGAGCCAGCATGGACTAGTGTTTGTTGAATCCGAGGGGAGAAAGCTTCTTCCAAGCCAAGAACCAATCAATGATTGATTCACTACAAGCAGTAGAGATACCCCACCAGTTTAATACATAAGACCAGATATGCCAAGCCACACTACAACCCCAAAACAAATGATCCAGTTCTTCAGGATCTTCATTACAAAGTGGGCATCAGATATCATTTCTATACATTCCCCTAGCCAATAAGAAGCATTTGGTAGGCACAGATTGCATACAGAGAAGCCAGAAGAAAGCTGTAATTTGTGGTGGCAAGATGGGGATCGAAAAAATGCAAGCCAATTTAGTGCTGCAGTAGCAGGTTCATCCAAATCCATGTACATTTTGTTAACACTGAAACTCTTGTCATCAAGAATCTAGGCCACCTTATCATCCCCTAGGGGCAAGAGACTGATAAATATTCAAAAGGAGGCTAAGAAGACAAAATTTCCCACCCCTCAAATATCTTCTGAAATGTAGTTACCAGTCCCTATCAACAAAAAAATGAGTACTCACCTTGTTTTTTCAGTACTAAGATGATAGTCTTTGGAACTTATGTTTCAGTAGGATTTCAGTGATTCAAATGTCATCCCAAAATGACACCCTATTACCAAAAACAATTGTCCACTATAGACCCATGGCTCCAAATAGGTTAGCAAATTGAGGTGATGAAAGTAGGGAGCCTAAGTGTGATAAGAAACTCCTTCCAGAGTGAAGTAATAACTTAGAGAGGTCCCAAGAATCAAAGTCCCAACCATACTTTGCACACAAGAGTTGTTTCCAAAGAGAATCCTTTTCCAAGGCAAATCTCCACTGCCGCCTAACCAATAAGCCATTGTTCATAATATGCAGGTTTTTGATCACTAGTCCCCCTTCACATTTTGGTCTACAGACAAGGCCATATCTAACTTTATGTAGTAGCACCTTCATGCTCACATAGCCATTCTAGAGAAATCTGGCATGCCATTTTTCCATTTCCTTAATAATTCCTTTAGGAGCTTTATAAAGGGACATGATATAAAGAGGAAGAGATGCCAGAGAAGATTTAACGAGTGTTATCCTTTCACCAAAGGATTTATGCCTAGCTTGCCACAAACTCAGCTTCTTCTTGAACTTCTTAACAATTGGATCCCAAGGCTTCTTTAATCTTGGATTGGCACCCACTGAAAACCCAAGATAGTCAAAAGGGACCTCCATATCAAGACAACCTAATAATTCAGTAATCTCTTCCTTTGTAACTGTACTGGGATTCAAAAGTAGCACTTTGGATTTTTGGAAGTTAACTTTCAGACCAGTAACTTGTTGAAAACACAAAAGGGTATGCTTGAGATTTATCGTCTCTTGTATGCCAACTTTAATAAAGATGAGGGTATCATCAGCAAATTGAAGATGAGAGATCTCAGGCCCCAAAGAACTGCACTTAACACCAGCAAACATCCCAGATCTAGTCCCTTTTAACAGTAACTGATGCAAACATTCAGCAACCAAAGCAAAGAGGAGAGGGGGAGAGAGAGAATCCTTGTCTCAGACCTCTGTGCAAAGCAAAATTAGAAGAAGGAGAACCATTAATTAGAACAGAAGACCAGACTTTTGTGCATACTTTAATCCCATTGATCAACGGATCCCCAAACCCCATGATCTTAAGCAGTTTTAACATTGACTCCCAATTGATATGATCATAAGTCTTCTCAAAATAAAATTTGAAGACAATTACTTATTTCCCAGAAAGTTTAATGGAATGTAACACTTCAGAAGCTATAAGTATGCCATCCATTATCTGTCTCCCTACAATAAACCCTGATTGTACATCACGCACCAGATCACTCATCACAAATTTCAGTCTGGCTGCCAGGACCTTGGAAATGAGTTTATAAGGGCTACTAATGAGACTGATGGGTCTGAAATCATCAAAAATGAGGGGGACAGGTTTTTGGGGATGAGAGTGATGGAGGAGGAGTTCACCCCTTTTCAAGTTCAGCTCCTTTGAAAAAATGTTTGAAGAGGCCCATGATGTCCTCTTTAATGATATCCCAACAAACTTGATAGAATTTCATTGTAAATCCGTCTGGACTAGGAAATTTATGTCCAGAGCAAGCCTTGATAGCCCCCAAGACTTCAAATTCAGTGAAGGGTTGTTGTAGAATTTGTGCTTGAATCAGTGAAATTCTTTTGAAAGGGAGGGAAGATAAATCAATACAGCCAAGAGAAGAGGACCTGAATCTAAGAGCAAAATGATTATGAGAAGCTTCTCTAAGCTCCTTAGGGTCATAAATTGAGTTCCCATCAACACTCAAATTAGTAATAAGCTTCCTGGACTTGTTATAATTAGCCACAATATGAAAGAACTTTGTACACTTATCCCCCTCTCTAGTCCACTTAACTCTGACCTTTTTGGCTCCACATCTTAGCTTCAAGTTTCAACTTCTGGATTAGCATAACATTAAGTAGCTCCCTCTGAGAAATCTCCACATGAAGTATATCTCTAGTATCAATCAGAACATCTAGAGAGCTAATCTCAGATTTTATCAATTCAATCTCTTTGTCAAGCCAACCAAAGTTTTCAACGCCCTAAACTTAAAACAAAAGTTATAAGAAGGTGAGCCAGAGACCTTTAGTGAGGACCACAAAACTCTAACATCTGATAGAAAAGAATGATGAGAGGTCCAAACATTGATGAATCTAAAAGGTCTGGGGCGCCAATATACATAAGGATTGCTGAGTAATATGGGTTTATGGTTAGATAAACACTTAAAAGTTGAGGGGAGACCAAAAACCTGTCAATTCTAGATGCTCTAGAGCCATGAACAAACCAAGTGAATTTTCCTCCTGCCATTTGTAAATCCACAGCTCCCAAATCCTCCACAAAATGATTGAAATCTCTCATACTCACCCTTGAAGTATAGGAGCCTGTTTTCTCACTTGGGTCTAATATTGCATTAGAATCCCCAGCCACAACGAAAGCAAGATCAAAATTTGGGGCATTAATGATGATCTATGTCCATGATAAAAATCTTGTAGATATAGAGCTAGGAGCATACACATTCACCACTATAAAGAGAAAGTCATTTTCAAACATTTCCCAGCTCAATAAATAACTCTTTCAGTGCAAAGAAATCCAAAACTTTTAAGAGCCCTCCTTTTTTTTGTTTGGAGCTGGTTCCCCTCATATTCCATGAGAGGATTCTCATGGAGAGGAGAGATTAATTGCACTTGGAGTCTGAGTAAAAGTTCCTCTCAAAAGCTTCACCCCCTCCTCACAACCATCAAGATCACAATACTCATCATCTGTGTTTGCTTCTAGATCCACTGCTTGATTTAATTTCACATCCAGGTTGTCAAATTGTTCAGCCACCAATTCATCAACCAATTATTCTTTACGTCCCAAGGCCTTACAATATTCCCAAGTGCCTGCACCCCTAGGTTTGAACACAATAGTATTTTTATTCTGTTGTATTTTTGAAGGTTTGATGACTAACTCATGAAAGGGGATTTTTGCCTTTGATCTTGTATTATAAGCAACATGAGCAGTTATTTTGTTCTTCTTCTTTCTATTAGTGCGGCCCGAAATTAGTGAAGGAGAGTCAGTGAAATTAGTAGCCAAAGTAGGAGGAGTTGAATTATCAACTCCCTCCAAAACTAAATTTTTTGAAATGGGGGTCTGCACACTGGGACCCAAGTCTGCAGCAAGAGGTGTTGGGTCTGGAATTTTATTTATGGCTTCAACTTCCCATATACCCTTTCCTCCTTGAGAGATCTTACCAATCCCATCTTCAAGTACAATTGGTGAGATTAGAACTATAGTCTCAGTGTAAGATGTCGGAATAGTAACTTCTATTGTATCTGATAAACTCAAGCTATCAGCCACTACAATATTTTTATAGCTTTGAGACAATGGGGAGGAAGGTGGTAACACCAGGGTTGAGCTTTTTCCCAAAAGAGCAGGAAAATCAGTCACTTGTGCCCCCCGACAAATTAAATTTGTTTGTGTCTACTTCTGTGGTCACTACGAGCCAACCAACATTCTCTGAGGGCCCAACAACAACAAACAATTCCCCTTCCCTGGTTGGTGCAGTTGTTGGGTCTCGATGGAGGGTATGAACACATACTCGCAGCGGAAGAAAATAAAACACGAGACCATGCAAAAAAAAAACTACCACGATTAGATACGCAAGACCAAAACGAAATAAATGAAGTGACTCAACTTTCAGCTCGTTTATCTGAATAACGAACCGTTGAAGTCCAAATTCCACTGTTTACTTTGAAGACCAATATGTGGAGAACATTCACTTCAAAATTCAGCTTCATCAGACCTTGGATGAACCTCCTATCAAGCTCATGAAGGTGGCTGGTCGGACAAAAATTAGTGCAGAAAATTCTGCACCTTTTCTTCTCTATTTGTTCAAGAACACCAAGAAAAGATGATCGGCTTGAGTCTCCAAGACGCCTATATATCCACCCCGGGAATCAAAGCCATGTAGTTCTTGTATTTAGAACTCAATAACATAAATTTTGGAGAGGAAAAAGTCTTGGCCAAAACCTAGAGAGAGAGAGAGAGGAAGAAGATGGAGTTGTGTTATACTTCTTGTCTTGTGTTTAGTTGTGTGAATAAGATGACTTAATCTAACAACAACAACAACAACAACAAGGACAAGTAAGGTGTAGAGAAGCATGGTGTAAATAGGACAAGTCTTGTGCTAAGTATGGGTGGACATGATGTGGTTAGGTGATGAATCACCAACACTTTAATCCATGTCTTCCATACTTAGTGCTAATTAATCAAGACACTGATTAATTATTTCCATGGGCCTTGGTTGACATGGGCCTCTCATGGGCCTCTTGGAACATGGCTCGTAGCCATTCCCAACGAGATCCCGTGACGCGCTCATCGCCTTCAAGCCTTCCATACCGGAAATTTCCAACATTATCCGACGCGATCAATTCCAAGAATCCAAGACTTGTCTCGATCCGTAAAGTCCTATTCACTTACAGGAACATGACCCAAAACCCAGTTTTGGTCATGTCCCGAGACAACTCCCTTTTGGCCATCCTCCATAAATGTGTCAATGAGTTTCACCCTCCGGTGTGACCCTTAGGTTTATGCATGTCAATAGATCAACGTAAAATCCCATTTTAATTGATCCTATTTAAGTGGAAACTAACGAGACTTTAGTATCGCCTGACACTGCATAACAAATCAACCATGTCGATTCTAACCTTTTCGTCGTCCCTATCATTATCCTTTTATCTCCGATATCCTAATTGAGATAAGGCATAGAGTCATCATCCTTATTGTTCTCAATCACTGTTCCTTGATATGTGAGATGACTGAATATATGATACCTGGTATCATGTGCATGGCCATGCTATTCTTTCAGTCACTCTCGATCAAGCAGTCGAGAACTGATATCTTTCCCATACCACAGTATGAGGGATAAATCCCTTAGCCGTCTTTCGTGCTACTCATACAGTGCGTCCCCAAACCAATCATAGCTATTATGGAAGCCCTGTTACGGACAACGTTAGTCTCAAGTCAAACTTAGTTGTTTACTGCATAGCAATCACAAAGACTCTTTGGTCTAAGGATACATGACAAGCTACGACAATGAATATGTTCATGACTTGATCTATGGAACATATTCATGTTGGGTCGTCCAATATCATGTCCCACATGATATCTATGATCAAACTCCGGAATCTCATTCCAATGACTAACATAACGTAAGCCATAAAGAGCCATCTTTCATACTAGTCACTTCTAGTGAAGCTTTGTTGACTAGGGACCCACCGAGTGTGATCCATCTCGATCTATGGTTCTATTTGCATGAGGGCATAGATCAGAACACACATCGATATACTACTCCAACACATAAGTAATATAAAACCGCTTTAATTTTATTGCTAACGATGATATATGCATTTGGACATTTAGGATTGAACTACGGGTACTAAGACTAACAGCAGCAATAGCATAATTTATGACCCCCAAGTTTACTTGTTCCGAGGATAATTGAACATTGAATTCACTAGAACCAGAATTACTAGTATCATTACTTTATGAAGAAGTAATGGATGGAGACAAGGGTAACTGAAAGGGAGACAAAGGCACCACTGAAAGATCCATTGAGCAAATCATATATTTGTATTCATCTCCTTCTAATAATAAAGAATCTTCCTTAAAAACTTTCAGATATTCTTGAGATTAAATTAGAACAAAGGCAACCTCTAGATGATCACCGACCAGAGACTAAGGATGAACCATTACCATGGAGCCCAGATCAGCCGTGGTTGCAGTAAAAGTTTCCTTGCACCAACCCAATAATGGAATGCCATGAATGACAACTCACGAGAATTTCCCACCTTCTCAGCATAAATTTCCTTTACCAAATAATGTCATCCAAGATTTGAGCCAAAGTGATTCTGTTTTCAGTACTTCCTTCTCAACCTCCTCATCCATAAAAAGTAAAAGGACAAACTTGTTTTCCAGTGACTTAATCCTCAGCTCTGAACCAATTTCAGCTTTAAAATCTTCTTTGATAGCTTCCAGAGAGGAGTTTTTGTGTAGGAGCGCAAGATGTCCTCTTGTTAAAAGCTCCTTGTTGTTTTCAACAACTTTCCCCACAACCAAAGTAACCTTATGTGTTGAGGCCACCTCTTTCTTCCTCTAGAAGCCCACATGATCAGTTCTCCCTCTACCCTTCCCTTTTCTCCAAGCTTGCACAATGAATAATCTGAAACCCTTTAGAATAAAACCATTGAAAATCTGGATAACAGCATTATAAATGTCCAAAGACTTGAAACAGACAAAACCGAACCACTTCCCATTATAGTTCAGCCTGAGAGGTGTTTCCACCTTTAGAATCTCTCCACACTCTCTAAATAGATTGCCTAACCACTCCCTAGAGGTCCGATGAGGAAGATTGTGCATAAAGATCCAATGTTCTCCGATCATGAATCTGATGTCTTTCCCAGAAGTTCCTTCTCCCTATATTGATTTAGAGACGTGATAACTGACCTTAACCTCATTCCCACACCCACAGCTTCACAACTCTGACATTGATCCACTTCCAGGAGATTTGTATATGCATGGCCAGTCCTAGCTTCCTTCTCAAAACCGGGAGGAGGGCCGTAAGAGGAAGAGGTGACCATCTCCGAACCTTAAATAGTCACCAAAGATCACACAAAGGCAGAGAAGAGCAAACCGAGCTAAGTTATGTTTCCACTTCTTCTCTACGTGCACACATACCAGTCTACTCAACACAAGATCCATGAATAAAACTCATAATAAGGATTACATTTAAATTTGTTTTGCTGATAAAAAAGATTACATTTTGAATACCCATCAAATGTGCAGTATATTCATCAGGTGGTTTTAGAAACTTAGATGTCTATCAATATACCCGTTTGGACAAATAATAGTAGTCATTTTAACTATTTTTATCATTACTTGGCACTAAATTTATTCAGTCTAGAAAAAACTTAGACTGGCTTAAATCTATGAAAAACGGATTACAATATAAATGTCTAATGTGATGATAGGTGAATCTATCTTCATTTACATAATAAATAGGGTAAACTACAAATACCTACCTCAAACTTGTAGCGTTTAACTGATACTTACCCTAAAGTTTTTTTTAACTGATATCTACTCAGATGTTTAGTTATATAACAAATAGCCTAAGCTGTCAGATAAAATGACGAAAATTCCCTCAGTGATTTTTAAATATTTTTTTGGGAAAATTCCAGTATAATACCCTGCCAAACATTTAATTTCAGTATAATACCCTGGCAACATTTTTTTGCACTTTCATACCTAAACCAAACATTTAATTTCACTTTGGTACCCAACCGTTAACTTTATGTTAGTTTGGATGGAAAAAGTTAAAAAGACCATAATACCCCTAACTATTACTCAAATTTTCAGACTCATGCCATTGAACTCAGAACTTAAAAATAAGTGAGATGACAATAATACCCTCCATTGTTAGGGTATTAAAATGAAAATTTCACTATTTTTAAAAAAAATCAGTTTTTATTTATGAAAATTATTTTTATTTTTAAAAAATAAGATTTTAATTTAAAAAATACATAAAAATCATATTTTATTTTTAAAAATACATAAAAATCAGTTTTTAAAAATTTAATTATATTTTTTTTTCATTTTTAATTATATTTAATTATAGGAGAGAGAGAGAGAGAGAATGTGGGTAGAAAAATGAAAAAAACAAAAAAAAAACAAATATAATTGAATATTTATTAAATTTAGAAAAAAATGATTTTTATTTATTTTTTAAATAAAAAACTGATTTTTATAAATTTTAAAAATAAAATCTGATTTTTATGTATTTTTTAAAAATAAAAATAATTTTCATAAATAAAAACTGAATTTATAAAAAAACTGATTTTTTTTAAAATAGTTAAAATTTCATTTTAATACCCTAACAATGGGGGGTATTATTGTCATTTCACTTATTTTTAAGTTCTGAGTTCAATGACATGAGTTTGAAAATTTGAGCAATAGTTAGAGGTATTATGGTCTTTTTAACTTTTTCCATCCAAACTAACAGAAAGTTAATTAAATGTTTGGTTTAGGTATGAACGTGCAAAAAATTGTTGCCAGGGTACTATACTGAAATTAAATGTTTGGCAGGGTATTATACTGAAAATTTTCCTATTTTCTTAAAATAAGAATGAAGTGATTTTTTAAATAAAACTGAAGTGATTTAATAAGTATATATATATAACAAAAGTGATTTTTAAAATAATTAGTGAAGTGTAGTTGAGGGTATTTTTGTCATTTTAGCTGACGGATTGGGCTATTTGTTATATAACTAAACTTCTGAGTAGGTATCGGTTAAAAAAATTTTTAGGGTAAGTATCAGTTAAACGCTACAAACTTAAGGTAGGTATTTGTAATTTACCCTAATAAATATAAGAAAAGTTAACAAAATAGTCTATGAGTAACCTATAATAAACCTTTTTCTGAATCATTCAGTTAATCACAATTTAGCATAATCATTATGCACAATTGAAGAAGTTCTGGTAAATCTTTGCAGTACACAATTTTCTCAGCAAATCAAGTTTTTGTTCACTTCTTCTTTAGTCCCACATCGACCAAAAGAACAATTGTATTGATTTTATTCCATTATAAATGATTTTGTAGCAGAAGAAACATGTAACTCGGCCCTTTGGCTAAGAACGAGTCAGATTGGATGTTTTTTTTTTATTAGCAATTTTGTGTTTTATATGCCATGCCTTTGAGACAAAGACAAAAACAAATGGAGAACCCTCCAAACAAGCTCAATTACAAACAAAGGATACTTAGGAGGCTCCTAGTAGTACAAGTAAACCAAAAACTATAGATGGAGCAAATTCATAAACAAAAACCAGCCCCAATAACAATTTCCAAAACCAAACTGGTATTGTTACTAGTAGGGAAAAAACAAGAGAGCAAAACCAGATGTATTAAACCAGAATGATCAGTCAAGTTGCTAAGATGCTGAAAACCAGGACACTCAAGCTTAAAAATGTGATCTACCCACACTCCACAGGGAAGGACCTAAAACCAATGAAATATCATCCCACACTCCAAAGCAAGCAATGTCAAAACCCCAAAGTACCTCACCAATCCTTACCCCAACCCAAGAGATTTCTTGTTGTATGACAAATCACAAAGAAAGACCTGTAAAAACAGTTCAACTATCAGAAGAAAACAGCAAGCCACAGTCAATCTTCAAATCAAGCATCTGAAATAATCAGTCCTCTGCAATGACCACCCTTCAAACTCTCCTTAAATGATCAACCTTCCACCACTCCTTAAAGAACTTCAGTAGCTGCAAGACCAAAGCAATAACACACTGGCACTTTAATGGGTCCTTTAACAAAATCCTTGAAACAAGTCTAACCCAACAATGGACTCTTGAAAGAACCCCTTCTATAATAAAGAGAGGGATCAAGAATAACCCTCTTTGAACCTTTCCCACAAAAGTTGATAAGTCATTTTGTAAGTCAAAAGTCAAGTCTGTAGTCTCCTTGACGTGATTAAAGACAACATTATTCCTCAGTCACCAAATCCTCCAAATAATGAGGGAGGCCAACATATTCCAATGCTTTCCGGATCTTTGAGGGCCAATATTTTTTCAAGACACTAACCAATCCTTTATGCAGAGATCCCCCAACAATTTAGACAAGCAGACCAAATGAGCCATGAGACTCTACATCCTATGAACAAGTGATCCAAATCTTCAATTTCTTCATTACACAACGGACATCAAATATCACCAGAATATAAGCCAATAAAAAGCACTTTGTAGGAACAAATATAACTATTTTTGGAGGCATTATAGGATGGGCCTAAAATTGGGCTCATATTTGTAAGTTCGAATTAATTCGGTTGGTTACGGTTAGAACCGAAAACCGACTGACTTGATCCGGTCGGTGAGAATCCGATGATTATTCTCGGTGCCAGTATAGGTTTTAAGATATAGTAAATCGGGATTTTCGGTTCGATTTTTAATATCTCTATCTGATCCGATCAACCGACCATAAACACCCCTCAATAGATATAGCACATAGTCAACGATCATTTTGACATAATATAAAGCACCTATTCAACATCCAACATTGACATAAATTAGAAATAAAGATGGTACAACATGAATGTTTCTTTTTTTGAGGACAAGGTTAACATTTATTAATATAAAAGATAATGTACGATTACATAAAGGATAATTGTCCAAAACTACCCTAAAGTTTCGTCCACAAACGAGTTGATGCACAAAGTTTCCTCCACGCTGTGTGGCTACCCTGAAGCTTTGTCCACGACTTTTTTAGTTTTAACGTAATAGGGATGTTCAAAATGATGGTCTGGGGCCTCTGGGCAGTGCTTATCGGATTGAATAGAAGCGTGGACAAAACTTCAATGCATCCACAAAAGCGTGGGAAAAACTTCAATGCACACACAAAAGCGTGGACAAAACTTCAGGGTAGCCACACAGCGTGGACAAAACTTTGTACATCAACTCGTTTGTGGACGAAACTTTAGGGTAGTTTTGGATAATTATCCCATAACATAATGAAAGACCATTTGAAAATGGAAATTGAAATGAAAAAGGAAAGACAGAGCCCTGAACAACTAGTTTAAGGCGTGAGCCTTGTAACTAGAGTGGCCGGCTACTTCAAGTGACTTCTAAAAAGGTAGATCCTCATGGTGATGGTCACACGATCGTATCTTATAATGTACTTTTCCTAACTCGACTTGGAAGGTCTCGTATTGTCTATCGACCACGTTGGTCCCTTGGCGGAGACCCTTAATTGGCACAGGGGAGTATGTCGAGCATCAAAGGTGGACTTCAGGAAAAAGAGAAGGCTTGGGGTCGAGTTGTACCCAATCCTGGCATGGCGAAGTGTGGCTCCTTTAATACACCTCGTTGTTCTTCCTTAGACTCATTGGATTAGGAAGCGGTGATGTTACTTCCCTAATCACCCGATCGGGGGTGTCAGTGTCCTCATCCAACAAAGGGGATCGGAGCGGCCTTATCCGAAGGCCCCAAGTGATCGGGTGTGCCACAATCTCAGTGTATCTTAAATATTTATTCTTATTTATGTATTATAATTCAGATTTTGGTTGTATATATAATAATAATTTATTTAATAAAATAAAAAAATAGAAAAAACTAAATCTGATTTATCCCGGACTAGTCCCGATTATTCTTTGAACGTCATGTCTGCCTCACTGACGCCTAACATTTTTTACAGCCTTGATCTTCAAAAGAGTTGTATTCTATTTCAAGTAGTCTGACCTCCAACCTATAATGATCAATTACGAACCCGTAAAATTAAAATGTTTTCAAGACTATGATATGTGCTAATGGAAAACACCTAAGCTCAAATTCTGAATGCTACTTTCCTCCCCAACGCCTTTTTCGAGCTGGTCTTTGTTGCTTGTTTTCCTCTGTGAAGTCAGCTATAGGAATGCCGTCTGCTTCCTTTTTCTGACTGATGGGCTTGTTAAAGCGTGCCCTTCGTTTCTCCATCTTTGCTAGAGTCTCGAACATTCGTTGGTTCTCTTCTTGTGGTTCCTCTGTCACTATTTGACCCTCCTCAATCTCCAAATCTTGATTTTGCTCTGCCATTACAAACTTATCCAGCCACTTCTCCCTACCTCTACCGGGGTTGCTGAAAGTTTCAACTTTGTGAGATGTACCACAATCCTTTGGACTTGAGCCGGCAGAGTATCTTCTGGAAAGCTGCAAAACATTGCCATGAAATATTTCACACGTCAATTATTATCATTCAAAAGATATAGAACTACAGTTTAAAATTAAAATCATGCATCATATGCAAAAATTGAAGAGCCAGAGCTGTCCGTGTTAACATCGTTGAGAGCCAACAGAGATACCGAAAAATCTCTTTATTATAATACATGTAGTTGATTAGGAATAAAAACTCGGCATCACATAATCAAGACACTCCGTATCAGTTCAACAATAACATTCAAACATAATCTATTCCATACTGTATAGGGTTGCACATAAACCTCTGACAAATATATCAAGAATACTGAATATAGTCATTTATATATACTAGGGATAATTGTCAAAACATGCACTGATGTTTCGTCCACAAACGAAATAGTGCACAATGTTTCGTCCACGTCGTCTGGCTACCCTTATGAATCGTCCACGCACTTCTGTCAGTAAAATTAACAGAATATTCGAATCTGTAGCCTCACGTGCCATCATGTGCTTGTGTCTGAAATTTTTTTTGGACGAAATTGCCCTAACAATCCTCAGCCACTCATTTTTTTGGACGAAATTCTTGTTTTTGAATTTCAAACCAAAAGGGCAAAATTGTCAATTCAGGTTCTACTGTTACACTTTTCTAGCAGAAGTGCGTGGACGATTCATAAGGGTAGCCAGACGACGTGGACAAAACATTGTGCACTATTTCGTTTGTGGACGAAACATAAGTGCATGTTTTGACAATTATCCCTATATACTATTCAAAGAAAACATAATGCATGAGAAATGAGTAGTTCGACCTGTGTATAATGCAGAAATGTAGATCAGCAAGAATAACATTGACAATACACATGCATGTATCTGCCGATCTCCCTGATAAGTTTTTCTTTTCAGGAACTAGGCACATGCATCTAGTTTGGGCTATCCAAATCTTAAACATTCTAATAAAACATTAGAGTGGGATGAAGCATGTACAAAATAGGCATTCAGCAACGAAGACTGCACTAATCAATATATGCAAGTAAACAAGACGAATTTCAGAAGAAATTATAGAGAACTTTGCAACAGAATAGAAAGGTTTTACTTTTCATTCTAGATAACATATATATAGCAGTTAGACACACCAAGCATGTCAAACACGTACCTTAGTACCTTACCATGCCCGTGTTGCACTGAAAAATCATGTTCCATAATAGACTATCTAACGCGATTAATAGATTCCAGAACCTCAATCCTATATACTGTTTTATCAGCCTCAATCCTGTATTGAGATACCATACCCGCACCACCATTTTATAAGTTATAATAGATCTGGAAGACTTACCCTGTATTTAGATGTAAGCAACAACAACTAGATAAATGAATGCGCTTCCTATATAATGCATTATTGTGATGTTATTAGAATCAGTATCTCATAATGTGTTAAATAAAGATGGGCTCAGATGAATTGGTTGTTTCCAATTTCCTACCACTTCTAGATCTCAAAGATGGAAATTAAAATATAAACAAACACAATGCATTATGGAAGTCCTAACATAACCAACCATTGTTTACCCAAGAGATGTTGGCAACTGGCACTCTCAACTCAACCAGAATAATTTTGAAAACATAATAGTCCATTACATATGGGCCATTAAATTATATGAGTTTCAATCTCTAATCATGGAGAAGAAACAGCAGCTAATGCTTGGAAGAAAATCCAGAAAATTTCTTTTGGCCCTACTTGGACACATGAACTTTCCTTTGAAGCTAATCCAGAACAATGGCAAAAGAAAACATGTTTAATTAACAAATGAAACCTATAAAGAACCCATAACAAAACAAAAACATTAACAAGTTTAGAGAGGGGTCTGATGAGATACCCATTAAAGATCAATTGCTGGCGACAATATATGAAGAAAATCCAGAAGAAGAAAAGAAGAATTGATTCTCAACAATATATGTGTCTGTGGATACTTAGTTAAAAAATTTAGCTTCCTTCATGGTTTCATCTAGATGTTTGTTTAGCAGGATCACACTCCTTTCCAAAACATAACAAAAAACATTGTGTTACCACTTTCTGCCACTAAACAGGCCATCTCCAAATATTTATCTGCACATGTCACTATGATACCCTAGAAATCAGTTCAAGCATACCAAACAGATTGTCTATAAGATGTACATCGTTAAATTTCCAACCCAAAGTCTAGGCTACTAGGCAGAGTAGTCTGACTGGTATATGCAGCCTCAAACTCTACAATGGGATAATTTCACCTACCTTATCAACTAAACAATCAGTTTCAACTTTAAGCAATAATTGATTATAAGAGAACCAGAATAATTGAACAGCCAAAAGTATTAACAGGACTTACTTTATGAAGGGACCTCGAAGGAGATAGTAAAACACAGCAAAAGGATGAAGACAAAATGAACTCTCAAAAATAAAAACGGAAGGCATTAAGGGAAGGCAAAAATATGACATATTTCAGAGGTAAACTTCAGAAGACTATAATTATGTGGAGTATTCATAACATTTACAAAACTATGACAGATAAAGATGGAAAACAGTAACGGAGCCATGGTAAGAAAACAAAACTGATGACACAACTTTGAGCAGGAGAATTACATAATTTGAGGTGGATAGTAACTGTAAATTCCAAATAACACAAAGAACAAGACAACAGGCACATTTGTTTCTGTCAAACTTTAAATTCTTTAGGTGTATAAGAGCTAATGAATTTTGTTGAGTCATAAATTTAAGAATTCTTATATTGCAGTCACTGATTATCAACACTTAAACGCACAAAAATTGTTATACTATACTGATAAACTTGTAAAGCAGAACCCTCATTGATAGCCATAATTCTTCCTAATTTACAGCTATAATCATCCCAGGTCAACCCTCAAATTCTAACAAATTTGAAATTAATGCACAAGAAACATGAAATTTTATTTTGGACATTTTTACAAATGGTTTCAGAAAGAAAGGAAAAAAAAATCTGAAAATGACTTTTGAATGTCGCAACATTAAGTGAAAGGCATGGCTGCATTTAGTTTATCAAAGTTGATTTTGAAATCAATTGAGATGAAAGACATCAAATCATAGAGGGCCTGCAGTCAATGATGTTAAACAAATTTAAAATCATGCTCCATAAGCAACAAACTAAGGTACTGCAAGTAAAGGGGGGGATTACAAATATTTGCCAAGAAAGAAACCCATAAGCAGCTCTCTTCCTTTTGAATGATGCCATGCTAAACCTATGTTGAAGTATCCCACACCGTAAGAATGTGGCTTTAGTTACCACTTGATAAACATCTTAAAGCCTCCATCCATTAAATTGGGTTTTGGGGTTAGGTTTGGGCATGTGATTATGTTCTGGGTGTAGGACATTCCCTTGGGTGCATGGGTGTGCCCCATGTGCAAGACCCGCACGTGAGGGAAAGTGTTGAAGTGTCACATACTGAAATAATGTGGATTTAGTGACAACTTGATAAGCATCTTGAGGCCTCCACCCATTAGCTTGAACTTATGGGTTGGATCAGGCTTTAACAATATACAAAACCATCATCTTTTCATGCAACTGTGATAGGTTTCGAACTTTGTAGAATATGTTCCCTACTTATCTCATTTAGCAAGTAAGCATATGCGACAAAAATAGTGACTCACATGCATGACATACTAGCATTAACAATATACCTCACCTCATTTGTAAAACCAACCCATATCTAACCATGCTTCTAAAAAGGGTAAACTATCAAGTGTCGTCACAAGTGACATCTAACAATGCCTTCTTAACTAAGTGTTCAGTGTCACCGTACAAATGACAGTCACTCTGGGTTAAAACATGTAAGGCATGTGAAAAGGAATAACTCAAGCCTCACGGACCAAATTGTTGATATATACACCTAGCAGCATGTTAACAAAACATATATTAACCATCATGCTGGGAACGGGGAGAGATAATTAACTACCCAAAGAAATTATCGATCTACTATGGGATAAAGCAATTATTATTATTTCACTACTGGATCTATATCAATGTATTTCGTAGTTCAAAGACATAACTTATGAGATCATCAAGCTTTGGTTGAAATGCCTAGATTGGTACTCAAGCAAACTAAGAAAAGATAGGGTCAGAAGCTGTGATAAGAAAACAAATAATAACAACAAAGAAAACAAAACAAGAACATATGAGATGGAAGGAAATGTACGTCAAACATGCTAGGGGATAACATTAATAAGGATGAACAGAACTTGCTCAACATACGCAGAGCAGTTGCATAAATATACTGTACAGGTTTTAACCTTTCTTTCTCTGACTTTACCTTTCCTTCCCCAACAACCAAGTCAATAGAATCCCTGCAAATCTGGCCCATCTGCTCATGCTTATCTGTATATTTAGTGTTAGAACTTCTACTAAAATAGTTGACGGTATTCCCTTCTGTTATCTTTTTCCCATATTTGTGCTGCTCAAGTTGCACAACATCAATAAGCATCTCATCAATCAAAGTTCCGGATCGAGCACAAATCTTCCGATTCCCTGAATTTTTACTCCGCAAAAACAATTGCTCTGCTGCATATAATTTGCTATCTTGCTGCCTTGAAATAATTTTATCATCACTCCAGTGCAATACTTCAGAACGACAGTTGTATCTTCCTCTTCCCAAATGAAGCCTATTGACGGAATGAGACTTATTGTAATTCATATGCCAATCACTTTCCCTTCCTTCCTCAGCACATACTTGTCCCCAGCATCTCCCAGATATTTTGGTTGATCTTGAGGCATAGACAGCATGCTTTTGTGGCCTGTTATGACGCGACCTTCCTACAGCTATGGGGGATTCTTTGTAAGAATGAGAGGACAACAATTGATGATCTGAAATTCCCCAATGCTCATCACCATAATCGGTAGAGAGTGAGCAACCTAAATCCAAGGGGGGAATGTTTCTGTATCTACCCCGTCCACCAAGGTTTTGTGAACCTCTCCCAGAAGATTGCAGATGTCTTTCATATTTGTGCCGCACATAATGAGTCTCTTGCACCAGTATCACTCCATGGCCTGCTTCCTCTTGAAACTGTTGTTTCTCAGTCTTCCTTCTCCTTTTAATATTTCTTTGCTTGACATAAGTAACAGGACTCATGTCACCAATAGAGAATCCTCTTCCACCACAAAGCTGATCATTTTTTACATCCTCACCATCCAGTCTGGCATTTCTTTGTTCATGAGACCGAACCATCTTATCTCTGAAGCTTTGATGGACTATCCTGCGAGGATAATTTGTGTAACCAGCATGAAAATGGTCTTTCGTAAAAAATTCACTGCCATATCCACGAGATAGTTCTGTTTCCCTATAAGAGAAATTTTGCTTGTCATCGTAATCAAACTTATGCTGACCTTCCTTCTGTCTGTGACAATAAAACGATTTGTTACCTCTTTCACAAAAGGCCTCTGTATCTCGCATGGGTATTGATTCATCACCATTTTCAGTTCGGACCTTGAATTCAGCAACATTACAAGGTCTTCCGCTGGGGTTATTTCTTTCCTTTCTGATGGGTTTTCTACTTCTAGAATAATAACCCTTGCTATCACCCATATTCATTTTGGCCCCATTTCTTTTAGGGCTGTTATAATCAGATGCAACTGACTCCCATAATTCAATGCCTGAATCTGATGGTGGTCTCTTCAAAGAATTATCAATATTTCCTCGACTGCTATTAATACAACCTTTAGACACTTCAGAATCACTGCCAATCGAGGACAAGGCTGGGCTGGATAGACTCTGATCCTCCAGTGATAATGCTGCTTCTAATAGGCATGGATATGCATCACATGTATCCCCACAAACTTCATCATTAGTGGTCTTCTCAATTTCCATAGTTTCAGCTATTTGTGCTGATGTGCAAGCATCCACCTTAGCATGACTATGTATATCCACATTGGAAAGACAGCCATTGCCATGATCATCAGAATTCAAAGATTCAAAAGTTAATGCAGTAGCAATAGACCTACAGAACAACAACAAAAAAGATATTCATCAATCATTAGCTTCAGACAATTTATAATTTTCAATAACATATTTTAGCACTGCAATTTACGGGTCACTAAACAGCATTGAAGTCCCATGAGATGAGAAACAGACAATTTCAAGAAAAATAAATGGCATTCCCTTGCTAAGTACTACAAGAAGAATTAATCTAACACTCCTTACTCAGAGCCCAAATTTAGAATCTGGCCATCCTGATTAGTAATTCAAAAAAAAAGTGACGCTTTTATGGTGTTGAAGTGTCCACATTGGAAGAATGTGGATTAAGTGATGACTTGATAAGCATATTGAGGCCTCCACCCATCAACTTGAGCTTTTGGGTTGGATTGGGGTTTAACATGGTATTGATTTCAGCCCCAGTCTGGGATTCTTCCCTGGAAAGCAAGGACATTCCCTTAGGTGTCCCCACACGTGGAGCTTCAGCTTTTGGGTTAAATCGGGCTTTATGAAGTAAATCTACGGCAAGAGAAGAAGCAGAAAAGTTTGGTAGTTCTGGAGCCTACATGTGAATTTTGTATGTTGCAAATTAAAAAGCAGATTAAGAACAGCAAACAAACCAATATCTGATATATTGGTCATCTCCACTGGCACTATCACAGCGATGAACCTGCTTATCCACATCCAGATCTCTATTTTCAGGTTTTTCTTGCTCCTTGCTATCGGTATGGCCTAATTCCTTGTTTCCCAAACCAGAGAACTCCTCAGCAGAATCCTGCACCTTAATCTATTCCAGAAAATATGCAATAAGTAATGTAACAAGGAAAGGTAGCTACTGTATGTCTGCATCAGGCTGGGAAATAAAAGACCACAAGTAGCACACCTCTATCACAACATCGGAATACCAAACATTTGGACACTTCATATCCATAGATGGTACGCGTTCACCACTGCTGTCTTCAACCTCAATGGCTCTGCCTTTTGGCTGAAATAAATTAAGAAAATTTTGAATTAATGCACTGAATTTCAGGAAGCAAAGGAGAAATTTACCACTTTTCCCAATTTAGACATACCAGTTCAGATTGCCTCCCTTTTCCATCATATGATTTTGAAGCAGAAGCTGTTCTTCCTCGACCAATTTGAGGATCTTTACTCCAACCTTCCTGGAAGACTTTCTCATGCATTGATCCAGCTCCATAAACCTGTTGAGTAATGCAACGAGTCATTGGATATAACACAAGTATACAAAACTAAAAACAACTTGATAAATTGTCATCCAACATATGATGAATCAGAAACAGCTAGATAAAGTACCTGATTAAACTTGAATGATTCATAACATGGGATCCTAGTGGATGACTGCTGCCGATGATGCTCCTGCAGTAAATAATATGTAAGGCATCTATTCATCATATGCTATCTCAGAGAGAAACTTGATTTACAACAGTTTAATCAAATGCCAAAGGTCAACTGCAGAGCAGCAAATAGATGACATGCTAAATATTAAAAGAAATCAAGAATCCGCCTTTATAGACCACATTATTAGTACAACTGCATACTGTAAGTCATAAGCATAACATTAACTATATGCTTGAATTACCAGGGAATTGCAGTATAGTTTCCAACCATCCTCATTAAAACCAAAATTGAAGAAATCTGTTATATCAACTCCAGGATACCTCCATGGCTTCAACTCAAACGTATCAATATTTATATCCAGTATAGTCCTGGAAGAAGGGAAAGAAGGTACCTCAAAAATAGATCATTAAAAGAGTAGGAAAACAACTAAAGAGAAATAGAACTCAAATACAATGTATGATGCAAGTTTCACCATAAATAATGATGAGCCTTTACATTCACAAACAAGTTACACTGCCATTTATCAATATCATAAAAGCCTAACCTCCCTACTTAATTCATTTCTTTGCATGCACATGAATTGCATTTTACTATTATTTGTATGGTTTAACGAAATCATGCCTGTATTTAAGAAATATGAACTGACCTATGCCGTGGGAGCCAGAACCCATAGCCACTTTGACCTAAAGTTGCATTATCTTTAGCGTAAGTGCTGGAAACCTGAACTGAGGCTGAGCCCTGCTGAAGACTATACCTATTATCCTCCCAATCACATCTAGTTGACATGGAAGGAAAAGCTGCCACATTAGTGGACCCATCAGGAGTCATATTACTGGGAAATAGTGGTCTGTGGTTTCTGATGTACTACATAACCAGAGAAAAAAAAACATATTCAGTTTTTACTACGTACTAACATCAAACACATCTCAGAGTCATAGTTTTAGAAATATCATAACTAACAACTGTGGTAAGGGAGCATAAATAATTGAAAGCCCATAAAATATCAAATTAGGGCAGAATGATCCAAACATCAATAATGTTCTTTCAATATTCTAAACTTCGTACCTTAGTATTAGAGATATATAAATAAATGAAAGACAAGTTGACAGCTAGAAATATTTGTCATGCCTCCATCACAGGACAGTGATGGTGCATAGGTATACTATAGGTATATAACTACATCAAATATCTCTGGTTCACTAAACTATCCCAAAAATAGAAAAATAAATTCGATAAAAAACTTAAAATAAAGACACTTGTATTGATTAATAAATAAACTGCAATGGATAACATTTCCCCTGAAAAAGAAAAGTAATGCACATTGTAACATGTACACACTTCAAGTAAGCAAAATGGGGGACGTAGGTTATAGATATCAAAAGCACACTTCAGAGCATAAAGATGACCACAGAACAAAGACATTTGTTAAAGTCCCGTAAACTCTTCCCTGATTGTAGTTTCATCTCCAAGCAGCACAAGCAACGGGCAGTTTCATCTCCCATTGATAAAAAGGCTAATTAGGTTCCTAAACTATCAGCAATTTAGTCTCTATTTATCCATGTGTGTTCGACACCTCTCAATAATGTTGATGTGGCAAAATAAATAAACAGTGGCGTGGAAAAAGAAACAACAATAATTATTATACCGTGCCAGCATATACTTGGGAAAAATGTATATATTCAAAATTCACATTATGTAAATTTGAAATAACCAAAATGTTAATATTATAGGGCTTAATTGGCTTATTCAAAGTTCTTCAGACACCAAATCAGCCCTTTTTCCTTTCCAGTTATGTACTCATTGTCATACATGATATGATTACATAGACATCAAGTCCAATCAACTAAAGAAAACTAGAGATTATGCTGATAAATCATGATTTTAGAGCATGAACTACCTTGTAGTGCTGATTAGGATTAACCTTCACTCCATTTCTTCTATCATTACCGATTTGAATATTATGGTTCTGCTCCAACCCTTCAACCAACTGATCATCCTGATTGCTCTTCTTGCACAAACCATTTACATTTGTGAGAACAACAATATACTCATCAGGCTTCTGACCCTCACCGGCACCGAAACCAACTCCACCACCAACCCCTCCTTTTCTTGCACAGTCCAAGAATTTACAGTCATCATCGTTCAGTACAATATTCAAGTCATCCTCGCTGTCACTGCCATCATCGACAACATTCACACCAATATCCCCATTTTCTTCCCAACCCAGTTCTCTCCGACCCAAGTCACCATCCCCGGACATAGAACCACCCTCCTCAACACAACCAACTTTCCTCAACTCGGAGGTAAAACCCAACTCAGCACTAGGAGTCACCGCGTAAAACTTATCTCCTTCCTCTGGTTCAACAACGCATAATCGAGTTGTGTCCAATACCGAACTGATGGCGGAACTGGCTTGAGCCTCCACATCGGCGTACAAGTCACCGAAATCATCATCATCATCGTCAAAATCGGCCATTTTTTGCTTAGATCCTAGGAACTCAGATACAGATTAAAGGATTTACGCTAATGTATTAGCTGCAAAATGGGAGTAGATAAGAGCAATGCGAGTCCCGTCACCACCATACGGAGAACCTGAAGACCCTTGAGAGTAAAGCAGACCTCAAACACGAAAAACCCTAGAAAATGGCTAAAACCCTACTTCGCACACAGACTGTGTGAATCAGTACTGCAGAGGAGCTCAGTTTTGGTTTTCCTCTGAAATAACGTGACTCATTCTCGTTCATGGGTTTTGCTTTGTGCACGATAAAACGGTTTGGGGGTAGGGATGGCAAAAAAAACCCAAACCCGACGGGATCTAGATATGATGTTCTCGATTAGAACAGGAAGGTCTCGGGACGGGAAAACCCCCGGTCAATGGGGATTTGACTGGGTAAAGGGAGGAGTCAGGGCTGGTACTTCCAGTACCGGTTGTATTAGATCACTTACAACGAGCAAATCATGTCTCGCACCGCAAATCGCGATTCGCATGCTGTGGTGTGCGTGTTTCGTGACTCGCAAACCATTATATCACGGTTCGCAATTCACACTCCAAACCCCGACTCACAATTGTGAGTCGCTGGTTCGTGAATCGCGGTTCGATGTCAGGCCAATCAACGCCTACACGTGGCATGGGGAAGAAAACATTCGGACCGTTGGCAACGGTCCGATTCCAACTGTAGTTTTTTTAATCAAATTAAATACAAAATAAACACAAAAAATAAACTATTTTTCCCCCTTATAAATACCTCCTTATCCCATTTATCAAACTATCAACATTTCTCTCAACTTTCTCTCTCAAATTATCCACTTTCTCTCTAAAAAAAATCCGATAACAATGTCCAACGACTCGACTCAACCGTCGTCCTCACCCGAGCAACAAGTCACGGTAGATTCCCTAGACAGTTCAGCTGATCAAGTCAACACATCTCAACCTGGCGGTTATCAGACGAGGTGGAACACACCTTTTTTAATAACAAAGACAAATTTAAATTGATGATGCTCTTTGAATTAAAGAATATGGAGCAGATGAAGTACAAACTACTGAGCATTCCGATTAAGGAACCTCCACCAAGAATCCTCAACAAATTGAGGTTACAGACAACATGATACAACAAGAAACAAACCAACAACAAATTACAAGAAGAAAAACCTCATAAACAACAAATGAAACACAGAATTGGGGTCTCTAAACCCAAATTTTTATATCTTTAACCCCAGAAAATCAGCAGCTACCTACAACCCAACAACCGGTGGTTGGGACAATGCCTCTTCCACCGCATGCATGCAACAACATTGGAACCCAGCTACATTTCAACAACATCGTCTTTCACTTCGTGAATTCAATTTTTTTAATTATTGTTGTTAAATGCATTTCATCAAACAATTTTTTAAAATTATTGTCTATGTTGTGAAATGCATTTCAACCAAGGTATATTCCAACCACCGTCTAACTCGGGTACATTCCAATCACACCCCCCCTCCTCCCGTACAACCCCGTTATGAACTATTACAACTTCTTCAATAATAGTCAATACCACCAACAACACGTCGACAGCAGCAGCGACACCCGAATGTCGTCCTCTGTCAACCTGACACAACGAAAGAAACCGACAGTATATAGACGGACCAAATGGCTCCTTGAGGTGGGCACGCTCATGATCAAGATCTGGTTATGCACAAGCAAACACCCCATTAAGGGCAACTCCCAAGATAGAAGTTCTTTCTAGGGAACAATTGTCAAGTAGTTCTGGAAGGAGGGGCGTTTTGATCCAAAAGATTTTACCTGGAAAACCATCAAAAGTCATTGGAACCGATAAGCGCCTCGAGTACGGAGGTACATCACCATCTTGCGGAGCTCAAAGGAAAATGATCTAAGCTGATGGACCGAAGAAATGAATAAAGCAGAGGCCAAAGGCATTTACACAAAAACAGTGAAAGCTAACGAGCCGAAGCATTTCAACCTCGATCATTGGATCGAGTAGTTGCAACATGAAGACAAGTTATGGGCGGAGGAAGGCACAGTCGGGACTGTACGACGACGATTGTATGAGGTCGGTACTTACAGCTCAACCCCACCCACTTCACTTATCCCCGATGATGAACATGTTACAGCTCCTGGTGGTGAGTCCCAACCTGGTGGGGGATCCTTCGATCCAATCGAGGGAGGTAGTACCCCAAGTGCACCCCCACTCACCCACCCACCCACCCCCACTCGTGCGTGCATGTAGAATAGTGCTCGATGGACCAAAATATTGTGAAGAGGAAGGGGAAAGGTATTTCAACCCAAGTACAAGTCATTACCGACATGCACAAAGCAAAGTGTGATAAGGCGGACAAAGTTCTGACGTTGGATGTCAAGTTGGACAAGTACTACACCTAATACACGCAATTGTAGAACATCCCTGTAAATCATGATTCTCATACATGAGTCTCACATTGTGCAACACAACTCAGTTAAAGAGAGGACGCATCACAATTCAGTACAATCACCATATGATCCTCAAATTATGATCTACATATGTGAGTCCCTCACTATACATGCTCTTAGTATATATTGAAATATATATATTTGCATATATCTCTTTTGGTTGAGTGATAGGATTGTTCTTTAACACTACAAAGACCTGGTTTCGAACCTCTATTACTGGGAATTTTTTCAAATTTATTTTTAGTTTTTAAATGTTTCTTCACAAAATAAGTCATTAAGTAAGATTCGAAATCAGAGATTAAGGAAGGAGGAACTAAGCTACACGAATTGTTTGTTGTGTTTGTTTCTTTCATTACGTATATATCATTTTTACAGATTACGCAAAACATGTATCTTAAGTCCCACATCGCCAGAATACAATCTATAGAACACCTTACTTCTCTATACAATGAAGTCGTTCTATTCTATTTCAATAGAACATATTATAGGTCTCATTTTAGGCTCAATCAAGTATAATATTTAAAAAAATTAAGTCAAATTTTTTTATAAGCTAAAATTTATTAAGCAAGCGTTCTACAAGACAGTAGAACAATGCAAGAAAACGATCCAAAAGATATCCAAAAGATAACCTTTTCCTCATATCAAAACAGCTACCAAGAGCAAAACAGATAACAACAAACCAAACAGGAAAGCAACAAGAGAAAGCCACCACATTAAACCTCCGCCTTCCTTACCTACGTCCTACCCGAGTTCAAGCAACAAAATCGGTTGGATACCGAAATAGGGATTATAGCTTTCCTGTACTCGGTTCAGCGCCAAAGAACCAAGGTCACCTGTCTTTTTTCCAACCTTCTTGCAAAAAAATTATTTTAATTAATTTAAATGTTTAACCAAAGTCAATTTTAAATGTTGCTTAATATTTATTTTACTTTAACTTTTAGTTTTGATTTATTTTTTTACCAAATAACATTGATTAACTGGTTCAAATAATTGTGGTAGATTGCAAAATCCCAACCCGAGTGGGTTGAGACTAGGGCGTTGCATTACCAGGGATGGGGAGGGCCGAAGAGCGGATTTAAGGATCGGGGAGGAGACGGGTATCGAAATTCGCCTCATACCCATCCTGTTGCCATCCCTACTTGGGGTGAGCATATATTGGTGAGAAACCGATCGATACTAGTATCAGAAAGTTGGAATTGGCGACTTCCGTTATGATAGAGGTTATGTGTCGAGCAGATGAAATTTTAGTCGGTTGTCGGTTTTGAACTATGAGAATCGTCAATTAAAATCAGTAATAACCTAAGTCGTATATATTGGGCCTTCTAGCTACATGATTTGGGCTTGTCGAGTCCAAGACCAATCAGTCCGTCCAAGTCATATCCGCCTTTTCCTTTTAGTCTCATTCATATCTTTTCACCCGAAAAATGTCTGAACCAGTAACATTTCTCCGTCTTCCTTCCTCATTTCTTCCCTCACCTTCGTTCCCTCTCTACTTTATATTAAGCTCAAGCCGATTTTTTCTGGAATCTTATCTTTCACATTTAATGTTAAGAACTCCGATTCTTGCTTCTAATTTTTCATTAAAGGTAAGGGACTTGAAAACCATAAAGCTGGACGGGGGGTGAAGAAGGCATCCAAATCTTCAAATCGACAGTTCTTTGAAGCACACTGTTGTTCAAAGAAGATCAACTGTTTTCTGTCCAAACATATTGGGTATGATGTCTTGTGAGCGGATGGGCATCAAGAAGGTATAATTTTCACATCATTTTTCCTTTTTTTCCAATCTTTATCTATGGATTTAGTTTTCAGGATTAATTTCTAAAACTTCAAACAGTTTTATCTACTTCTTAAAAATTACATTGGCTATAAAAGTGGACAAAAACATATAATAAGTATTGTTCATGGTCTTTTGTTAAGCGAAGAATTTTTTTTATCTCGCTACACCTGAAATAGTATTATTATCACACCACTACCCTAGCCTGTGTTTTTTTCGTTAGCCTGACAAACTTTTATTTTAAGTTATTTTCCCATCAAAAAATATAAAAATTTCAAAATTCCCCTCACTAACAATAAAATTTTCAAAATCATGCCACCCCATTCGTAACTCATCCGACCACCCCATTCTCCCAAAAATCCCCCATTTTTCCAGATTTATTTTTAGACAACATGAATAGCCTATGAGACCCAAGCCTGAGGATTAACACTCCAAACCAAAGGTCATCCCCGAAGCCTATCTGAGAACCTTCACCCAAAACCCTGGTTTCCAAACAAACCTCGAAACATAGGATCAACAAACGATTCCACAATAAGCTCATTAGTAAGCCAAATGCATCTCTACCTATGAGTTCGACCCTAACTTACTACCACATGTACTTATTGTATATCATGTTTAGGCACGTAAAAGAATGATGTCCCCTTAAGGGAGCTTTCCCTCGCTACAATGTGTTGGGTCTCGAGGTAGGGTTGGAGATGAACCAACTCGCAGCTGAAAATCAATGAAAACCAAGAGACGATTAAAACCATGAAACAACTAACAAAGAATGGATTCACAAGAGAAAAATTCAGCATTATTTCTTCCCAAAACAAGAACACCGGGTAACGAATGATTGGCTTGAGTCTCCAAGACGCCTACGTATCCAATGGGAATCAAAGCCACGTAGTTCTTCTCTTTGGGGACTCAAGAACACAAAAATAGAGGTGGGAGCTTGCCTTGGCCGAAATTGCAAGGGAGAGGAAGGAGAAGTTGTGTTTCCTGTTCTTGTCTTGTGTTTGTTATGTTAAAAAAAGATTACTTAAACATAACAAACTCCATCAACTTGTCAAACTAAAAGCATGAGACAAGTATGATGACAAGTAAGGTGTAAATAGGACAAAGTATGGCTAGACAAGATGGGGTTAGGTGGCGAATCACCAACACCTTAATCCTTGTCTTGCTTACTCAATACTAATTAATCAAGACTTAATTAATTAGTTCCACGGGCCTTTAATGAGCCTCTTGGAACATGGCCTGTGGCTATTTCCAACGAGGTCCCGTGATTTTCTCATCGCCTCCAAGCCTTCCATACCGGAAGTGTCCAACATTATCCGACGCGATCAATCCCAAGTGTCACACCCCAATTTCAGCGAACCGAAACTAGGGACGCGAACATTTAAAAAGTTGCAAGACTGAAACCTGTTTTCGATAAATCACCTAAAAAGTCAGTTTAGTTCCACAAAAGAATAATATTTACACCTCAAAATAAAAGTCCCACACTTGGGCAAAACGAGATACACGTCTCTAGACTCAAACACCCAGCAACCCGCTTCAAGCTCTTCAAGCTTCAGAAGCTCACCTAGTCCAGACTACGAACGGTACCTGTAGGAAAAGCAGCTAGGGGTGAGCGTTTGCTCACCACCACAGATAACATACTGACTACGGCATAATTAGTAGACAAAGCCGATGACACTAACAACGACTCAAAGACACACACACGACCAGTCTTTTCCTCAACTGACTCAACACTCGGATACGTTATGTAGACCCCACACTACGATCGACGACCTCCTCCAAGACACGACTGACCACACAATACCAAACAAGATCACAAAGGATCGCAAATCGGCTGCTCAGTAACCAATCTCTGTCTCTCGCCCTTTACCGATCATAGACGTGGTCAGGCGGTCGACCTGTCGCGCAACTTCTCCCAATCCCAGTCGGGAGGCTAACCCACATCCTCTCCGCTTCACCCGATCCCAGTCGGGTGGTTAGCCACACCCGCGCGTCCTTCCCCCGATCCCAGTCGGGGAGCTAGCCCACAACCCCTCCGCTTCTCCCGATCCCAGTCGGGAGGCTAGCTACACCACACAACCTCCACCAGTAACCAGTAACCAATCACAATCACAAACAAGTTCAAACAGACAGTAACGACACCGGTGACAGTTCCACAGGCACTCAAGGCCAACAAAACACCGACAACCAAACACAGGTTCAACAACCCTACGGGCCCTCATGGTCACCCAAGACACCAACGATAAAGTACGGGTTCACAACTCCACGGGCACTCACGGCCACCAAAACACCAAAACGACAACACGGGCTCTCATGGCCACCCAAGACTCAACAATAAATAAAACGGGCTCTCAAGGCCACCCAAACTCAACAACAATTAACACACAACAACCTCCGGGCATGGTCATATGCCTCCAGTAACACAGTTAACGCTAAGTTTTCTGCTCCTACGACACTACTAAGTGTCACATGCATTTCCAGTATTCGCTACATTCTCGTATCATGCATTTCTAATATTCGACAACCTAAATACCCACGACACCCCGGTGCCACATGCAATTCTACAGTTAACTTTCCCTAGTCAGGGTCGAGATCCGGCTACTTTTCCCTACCTCGAAAGCAACTCCAGAAGCGCTCCACTAAACCCGAGATGAAACGCAGTCACTCGCCGAGCCTCCCTTTGCCTCGGTCCGCAGCACGATCTAAAAGAACACAGATTTAATTCACTTTAAACTAGTACGAACCGGTCGAAAATAAATAACTCAGAGCCCAAAAATAATAACGGTTCCGCCGTTAAGTTAACGGCTACGATTTGTCCATTTTAAACTTGACCGTTGTCGTTTACACTCGAGCGGGATAGAAGTCGGGTTACGACGGATCGGGTTCGAGCACCCGCGCACCGAACCCAGGTTTGATCCAAACCCAGTTTAAACCCCTTTTTAACTTAAAACCGTCTTTGGACTCCTTTGCTTTGTTTAAAAACGACTTGACTTGAACACAACGGTTTCCTTCCACTCGTTTCCAAACTCGATATTTTTTTTGGTCCGAAACCCTTCTAAAACCGATTTGATTTCGTTTTCCCTCCCTTTTGATTTAACTTCACTCAAATTCGTTTAACGACCGACCTTCGTTTTAGAACCCAATTAATTCAACCGATTTGGTTTTATCGATAACTAATTAATCGAACTTTTAACCTAAAAACAGATTTTTCGACGTAACGTTCAAATTAAACCCTTTTCTTCTTCACGTTTAACACAAAAAAACTGGAAAAACGTTCGAAACATAACGATAATATCAAAACTTTGTTCAACTTTACAAATTTCAGATTTACAACAATACTACAAAAAAATTTTAAACAGATCTACGTTTTCTGTTCTGTTCCCTTCCATTTCGGGAGCTCCGTTCCATCCCGACCGGATCTGAACGAACTCGGGAACGGGAGAGCAAAGACGAAGAAGAACGGATCTGCTTGGTCCGGCCGACCACCGGCGCCGGTCGGCCGAGCTTCCACGGGCCGAGAACTAACCGTGAGGAAACGGTGGCGGCGGTGGACGGCGGTGCACGGCGGCGTCGGCGCGGGTCCGGACGGCTCGTCCCGTTCCGGATCTGACGAGCTCGCCGGCAACGGCGGGAGCTCGGGTCCGAACGGCTCGGGACGGGGAGATCGGAGGCGGCGGGGGACGGTCGGAGCTCGGGATGAGACCGGTGGCCGGAGCTGGTGAGGAAGACGAAGGAGGAGGGTGAGGCAGCGAGCTCGGGGACGGAGTCGTGTGGCTGACCGGAGCGGTGACGGCGTCGGGACGGAGGAGAAGAGGACGGGACGGTGTGGTCGGACGGAGGAGAGGGAGGTCGGGGTTCGGCCGGGACGTGGTCGGAGACGGGCGGAGGAGAAGAGGTCGGGGTTCGGCCGGGACGTGGTCGGAGACGGGCGGAGGAGAAGAGGTCGGGGTTCGGCAGGGACGGCGGCCGGAGCGATGGCGGCCGGTGCCGGTCCGGCGAGGAGGACGAAGAGACAGAGAGGTGAGATCGGGTAGAGAGAGAGAGAGAGGAGGGTGAATGGAGGCTGAGTGGGTTAGATTAGGGTTTCAGAGGGTGAGGATGGGTTATATACCCATCCCTGACCAGATTGGGCCTCAGCTGGGCTGGGCTGGGCCTGCGGGCCTGGTCTGGTCCAGACCTGTTTTTTTTTTTTTTTTTTTTTGCACTCGTTTCAACAACTTACCCTAAGGTTTTCGTTTGCAAAATAATACCTTAAAGAAACGAAGCGGGTTTTACAATCTACCCCCCTCAAAGGAATTTCGCCCACGAAATTTTAAAACAGGCGTACCTCGGGAAACGAACAGGGCAGGATACTTCGCGCGAACCTCGTCCTCGCGCTCCCAAGTCGATTCAGCCCCGTGGTGCTTCCACTGCACTCGTACCAAGTGGATAATCTTGCCTCCCCGCAGAATCTGCTCCCGCGTGTCCACAATCCGAACCGGCTGCTCCTCATAGGAGACATCATCAGCCACCTCGATATCTGTCCACTCGATGACGTGGGAGGGGTCTGCATTGTACTGCCGCAACTGAGACACGTGGAAGACGTCATGGACTCTCCCAAGTTGCGGTGGCAACGCCAGACGATATGCCACTGTTCCCACTCTGCCCAAAATCTGGAACGGGCCAATGTACCTCGGAGCCAACTTGCCCCCGCTTCGCCTGAACCGCACCAGCCCCTTCCTCGGGCTCACCTTCAGGAACACGTGATCCCCGACTGCAAACTCAAGGGGTCGGCGTCGCCTGTCGGCATAACTCTTCTGTCGGCTCTGTGCTGTCCTCAGCCGATCGCGGATCAGTGCGACTTTCTCCGTCGTCTCTCTGACAAGATCTGGCCCCAGCAGACTCTTGTCCCCCACCTCTGCCCAACACACTGGTGACCGACACGGCCTCCCATACAACGCTTCGAACGGTGCCATCCCGATACTGGCCTGGAAGCTGTTGTTGTAGGCGAACTCGGCCAAAGGCAGGTGGGTTTCCCAAGATCCCCTGAAATCCAGCACACATGCTCGCAGCATGTCCTCCAAGATCTGAATGGTACGCTCAGACTGACCGTCCGTCTGGGGATGATGTGCTGTACTGAGTAGCACCTCGGTCCCCAATGCCTTCTGCAGACTCGGCCAAAACCTGGACGTGAAGCGGGGATCCCTGTCAGACACTATCGACACCGGGACCCCGTGGAGACGCACTATCTCCTGGATATACAAACTGCTCAACTTGTCGACCGGGTCTGTCATGCTCATAGCCAGAAAGTGGGCCGACTTAGTCAACCGGTCGACTACCACCCACACGGCGTCGTTTCCCTTGGGCGATCTCGGTAGTCCACACACGAAGTCCATCGTAATGTGTTCCCACTTCCACTGAGCAATCGGTAGTGGCTGTAACAATCCCGCTGGACGCTGATGCTCGGCCTTCACCTGCTGACAGACAAGGCATCTCGATACAAACTCTGCGACTGCTCTCCTCATACCGCGCCACCAGTAGTGCCGTCTGAGGTCACGGTACATCTTGGTGCCCCCCGGATGCACGGTGAGACGCGAATGGTGTGCCTCTCGTAACACGGCGTCTCTACAGTTAATCGGTACGAATAGCCCCCCGCGGTATCGTAGTCCCCAATCAGTGCTGTCCTGCCAGCCCACCACCTCGTCACCCCTGACGACTCTCTCGCGTATCTCTGATGCTTCGACGTCCTCTGTCTGCGCCTCCAGCACTTGGGCAAGCAGTGAGGGCTGAGCCACTAGTGAGCACATGGCAACACCGCCAGTAACCTCCTCTAGCTCAAGCCCGAATGTGCTCAGCTCCCCCATCATGCCCCACTCTCGGACAGATATGCTGGCGAGGCTCGGAGCCGACCTCCTACTCAAGGCGTCGGCGACAACGTTCGCCTTGCCTGGGTGGTAGTGTAGCTCGAAGTCGTACTCCTCAAGTAGTTCCATCCACCGTCGCTGACGCATGTTCAGGTCTCGCTGGGAAAATATGTACTTGAGGCTCTTGTGATCCGAGAACACCTGAAACCCCTCGCCGTACAGATAATATCGCCAGCTCTTCAGTGCAAACACGACTGCTGCTAGCTCCAAGTCGTGGGTAGGATAGTTGCGCTCGTGTATCTTCAACTGCCTGGAGCCATAAGCCACAACTCTGCCCGACTGCATCAGCACGCAGCCCAGTCCCTCTTCGGACGCATCGCAGTAAACATCATAACCAATTCCTCGCTCGGGCACCACTAACACTGGAGCTGTAGTCAGCCGAGTCTTCAGCTCCGCGAACGCACGCTCACAGTCGTCTGTCCACACGAACCCGACACCCTTGCGCGTCAACAGAGTCATCGGTGCGGCTAGTCGTGCAAAATCTTGGACAAATCGCCTATAGTAGCCTGCCAATCCCAGAAAGCTGCGGATCTCGAAAACACTCGTGGGCCGTGCCCACTTCGAGACCGCGTCGACCTTCGACGGATCGACCAGGATACCGTCACGGGATACAATGTGGCCGAGGAACCTCACCTCAGAGAGCCAGAACTCGCACTTCTCCCGGTTGGCATATAGCTGATGCTTGCGTAGTAGGGTCAGAACAGCCCTCAGATGTGCCTTATGCGCCGCCTCGTTCTGCGAATATATCAGGATGTCGTCCACAAATACCACCACAAACTGATCTAGGTACGGCCGGAAGATGCTGTTCATCAGGTCCATGAACGCTGCTGGCGCGTTCGTCAGTCCGAATGGCATCACTAGGAACTCGTAGTGCCCATAGCGTGTCCGGAATGCAGTCTTTGCGACGTCCCCCTCACGGACTCGCAACTGATAATAACCGGATCGCAGATCGATCTTCGAGAAGTGAGTCGCCCCTCTCAACTGGTCGAACAAGTCGTCGATCCTCGGCATCGAGTACCGGTTCTTCACCGTAACCCGGTTTAGCTTCCGGTAATCTATACACATCCGTAGCTCTCCACTCTTCTTCTTCACGAAGAGTGCTGGTGCTCCCCACGGCGATGCACTCGGACGGATAAACCCCTTCTGCTGAAGCTCCTCCAGCTGACGCTTCAGCTCAGTCAACTCGGCCGGCGCAAACCTGTAAGGCGCCATCGATATCGCCGCCGTTCCCGGCACTAGGTCAATCCCGAACTCCACCTCACGAATCGGTGGCAGCCCGCTCAACTCCTCAGGAAAGACCTCGGGGAACTCGCATACCACTCTCGGTAACTCTCGGCTCTGCACAGCCGGTACTTCCTCTTCTACGGACAACGCCGACAGGAGGACCCCACTCTTACTTCCCAGCACGCACGTCACCTTCGTACCGCCCACTGTCACTGTCACTCGTCGTCTATAGCAATCGATGTTGGCTCGGTACCTCGACAACCAATCCATACCCAAAATCACATCAAAGGTAGTCATCCCTAACACGAGAAGATCCCCCGGGCAAGGACAGTCTGCGACTCTAATCTCGCAGGCACGACATACTCTAGTCAACGATGCACCACCCCCAACTGGGGTGTCCAGACATAGAGGTGGGCTCAACGGCTCTAAGCTCAACCCCAACCTCTCGGCACAACTCGACGAAATAAAAGAGTGCGACGCCCCGGTATCAAACAAGAATAAAGCCCATAAGTGATACAATAAACACGTACCCTGGATGGTCTCGCGGTACGTGTTAGGTCCTGGGGCTCTGGAGTCGGTGACTGCATAGACTCTCCCCTGCGAGGTCTGCTGCCTCTGACCCGGCGCGCTGGCCGCTGAATACCCGTGACTCTGCTGCTGTCTCGGAACCGGTGCGCTCGTAGAAGGCTGTGACGATCTGGACTGCTGACCCTGACGAGGACGTCCCCTGGGCGACAGTACGGTCCGCGACTGCTGCGGTCGCTGCGCTGATGTTGCCCTCGACGGCTCACGGCACCATGCAATGGTGTGCCCAACCTGGCCGCATCGAAAACAGCTGATCTCGTTGGCTCTCGACTCCGTGCCCTGGCTGGTCCGGCTGGTCGCTGGCCGCGTCGTAGGTACTCCTTCCATCGGGCACTCGCGACGGAAGTGGCCTTGCTGCCCGCAAGTAAAGCACGCCGGCGCCCTCTCTTGTGCGACTGGCCCAACTGCTGCCACTGAACTCCGCTGTCTCGATCCACTCTGATGAGGCGGTGGTCGGAAGGATCCCGCGGTCCTTTGCCTCCGCGAGTCTCGTGAGTCTGACGGCCCGGTCCAACTGATCGGCCGAGGTCGGACCTCACGGCCCCTGGCTGCATCCCGGATGCCCTGCTCCACTGTAGCCGCGGTGTCCACTAGATCGGTATACTTCCGTATCCTCAAGGCGAGAACCTGGTTCCGGATGTCCAGCCTCAGTCCGTCCTGGAACCGCAGGCAACGGTTCGTCTCGCTAGACACCATCTCAGGCGCGAATCTGGCCAAGGCTGTGAACCTGGCCTCGTACTGTGCCACTGTCATCTCTCCCTGCTCCAGGTATAAGAACTGCCGATGTCGCTCCAGCCGAGCCGACTCGGGAAAGTACTGCGCCATGAATACCTCCTGGAATACGCTGTAGTCGTATCCGACTGTGTCCTTCACCCGCCCCCACCAGTGGTAGGCGCTGTCTCTCAGCTGATGGGCCGCGAAAGACACTCTCCGACGGCCATCCTCGACACCCAAAGTGTCCAGGTCTCGTGTGACCTGCTCTATCCATCGCTCGGCTAAGTCGGGATTTGGCTCTCCGACAAAAACAGGTATCCCGAGCTTCAAGAAATCGAGTAGCGCTCGGGAGGTAAGATCCTCTGTCTGAGCGGCCCTCATCGGAACTGCGGCTGCCTCTGGTGCTGGCGAAGCCGACTCTCGGCTGGCGATGACCGCCACCAAACTCTGAACGGTCCTGGTAAGCTCATCCAGGGCAGTCATCACTGGAGGGTCCGCGACTGGTGGAACACTGGGGGTACCTGCAGATGGCCCCGCATCACTTCTCCCGTCTTCTCCGACGGGAGTGCCCTGTGCCTCCGCGTAGTCGGCGGGCTCGACGGCTGGCACCCTCCCTGGTGCCCCCGCTGACCGCCCCCGCCGACCTCGCGTGGGTGCCTGACCCTGCGTTCCTGATGCTCGTCCGCGCCTTCCGCGAGCCATGAACAGTATCCTCTGCACGGATACACGTAAACGTTCAGTTTGCGAACTCAAATAAGGGCGACAAGTTCAAAACGCCAACGCTCACACGGTCTAAGTTTACCCTATCGCGTATGTCACTAAAGCGCCACACCGCTCAAGCTAAACACACCTTATATATAGTATTTGTATACGAGACCACACCGACATATACCACACGAGCGACGACAAACCAACCAGAGTCGAACCTTGCCCACCGGGCCAACCAAAATCAAACATACGCCCACAGGGCCAATAAAGTTCAAGACATGCCAAAAGGGCCAACAACCTTAAACCTTTTTTTTTTCGCTTCATAAAAAAAAAACTCATTTCTTGGCATCAGGTGGTTACAACCCCGTCCAGGTGTCCCCGAACTACGTTGTGGCCACTTGATACCAACACCGTCACGCTCGACCACAGGAGCGCTCCTGAGTCGAGTCGCGACAGTTTAAAAAACGTTTCACGCAGCAACACACAAACATTGTGCCAGTAGCCCCGTACTGCACAAGCATAAAACAAAACAGGACTCAAATCCTAACGGGTCTACACCCGAGTTCCGACTTGCGTACCCAACGCAGGACGGGACTCTACCGACTCGACTCTCCCACCTAATTGACGTGTAGTCCGAGGTGTGAAACCTCGCGCTCTGATACCAAGCTGTCACGCCCCAATTTCAGCGAACCGAAACTAGGGACGCGAACATTTAAAAAGTTGCAAGACTGAAACCTGTTTTCGATAAATCACCTAAAAAGTCAGTTTAGTTCCACAAAAGAATAATATTTACACCTCAAAATAAAAGTCCCACACTTGGGCAAAACGAGATACACGTCTCTAGACTCAAACACCCAGCAACCCGCTTCAAGCTCTTCAAGCTTCAGAAGCTCACCTAGTCCAGACTACGAACGGTACCTGTAGGAAAAGCAGCTAGGGGTGAGCGTTCGCTCACCACCACAGATAACATACTGACTACGGCATAATTAGTAGACAAAGCCGATGACACTAACAACGACTCAAAGACACACACACGACCAGTCTTTTCCTCAACTGACTCAACACTCGGATACGTTATGTAGACCCCACACTACGATCGACGACCTCCTCCAAGACACGACTGACCACACAATACCAAACAAGATCACAAAGGATCGCAAACCGGCTGCTCAGTAACCAATCTCTGTCTCTTGCCCTTTACCGATCATAGACGTGGTCAGGCGGTCGACCTATCGCGCAACTTCTCCCGATCCCAGTCGGGAGGCTAACCCACATCCTCTCCGCTTCACCCGATCCCAGTCGGGTGGTTAGCCACACCCGCGCGTCCTTCCCCCGATCCCAGTCGGGGAGCTAGCCCACAACCCCTCCGCTTCTCCCGATCCCAGTCGGGAGGCTAGCTACACCACACAACCTCCACCAGTAACCAGTAACCAATCACAATCACAAACAAGTTCAAACAGACAGTAACGACATCGGTGACAGTTCCACAGGCACTCAAGGCCAACAAAACACCGACAACCAAACACAGGTTCAACAACCCTACGGGCCCTCATGGTCACCCAAGACACCAACGATAAAGTACGGGTTCACAACTCCACGGGCACTCACGGCCACCAAAACACCAAAACGACAACACGGGCTCTCATGGCCACCCAAGACTCAACAATAAATAAAACGGGCTCTCAAGGCCACCCAAACTCAACAACAATTAACACACAACAACCTCCGGGCATGGTCATATGCCTCCAGTAACACAGTTAACGCTAAGTTTTCTGCTCCTACGACACTACTAAGTGTCACATGCATTTCCAGTATTCGCTACATTCTCGTATCATGCATTTCTAATATTCGACAACCTAAATACCCACGACACCCCGGTGCCACATGCAATTCTACAGTTAACTTTCCCTAGTCAGGGCCGAGATCCGGCTACTTTTCCCTACCTCGAAAGCAACTCCAGAAGCGCTCCACTAAACCCGAGATGAAACGCAGTCACTCGCCGAGCCTCCCTTTGCCTCGGTCCGCAGCACGATCTAAAAGAACACAGATTTAATTCACTTTAAACTAGTACGAACCGGTCGAAAATAAATAACTCAGAGCCCAAAAATAATAACGGTTCCGCCGTTAAGTTAACGGCTACGATTTGTCCATTTTAAACTTGACAGTTGTCGTTTACACTCGAGCGGGATAGAAGTCGGGTTACGACGGATCGGGTTCGAGCACCCGCGCACCGAACCCAGGTTTGATCCAAACCCAGTTTAAACCCCTTTTTAACTTAAAACCGTCTTTGGACTCCTTTGCTTTGTTTAAAAACGACTTGACTTGAACACAACGGTTTCCTTCCGCTCGTTTCCAAACTCGATATTTTTTTTGGTCCGAAACCCTTCTAAAACCGATTTGATTTCGTTTTCCCTCCCTTTTGATTTAACTTCACTCAAATTCGTTTAACGACCGACCTTCGTTTTAGAACCCAATTAATTCAACCGATTTGGTTTTATCGATAACTAATTAATCGAACTTTTAACCTAAAAACAGATTTTTCGACGTAACGTTCAAATTAAACCCTTTTCTTCTTCACGTTTAACACAAAAAAACTGGAAAAACGTTCGAAACATAACGATAATATCAAAACTTTGTTCAACTTTACAAATTTCAGATTTACAACAATACTACAAAATTTTTTTAAACAGATCTACGTTTTCTGTTCTGTTCCCTTCCATTTCGGGAGCTCCGTTCCATCCCGACCGGATCTGAACGAACTCGGGAACGGGAGAGCAAAGACAAAGAAGAACGGATCTGTTTGGTCCGGCCGACCACCGGCGCCGGTCGGCCGAGCTTCCACGGGCCGAGAACTAACCGTGAGGAAACGGTGGCGGCGGTGGACGGCGGTGCACGGCGGCGTCGGCGCGGGTCCGGACGGCTCGTCCCGTTCCGGATCTGACGAGCTCGCCGGTAACGACGGGAGCTCGGGTCCGAACGGCTCGGGACGGGGAGATCGGAGGCGGCGGGGGACGGTCTTAGCTCGGGATGAGACCGGTGGCCGGAGCTGGTGAGGAAGACGAAGGAGGAGGGTGAGGGAGCGAGCTCGGGGACGGAGTCGTGTGGCTGACCGGAGCGGTGACGGCGTCGGGACGGAGGAGAAGAGGACGGGACGGTGTGGTCGGACGGAGGAGAGGGAGGTCGGGGTTCGGCCGGGACGTGGTCGGAGACGGGCGGAGGAGAAGAGGTCGGGGTTCGGCCGGGACGTGGTCGGAGACGGGCGGAGGAGAAGAGGTCGGGGTTCGGCAGGGACGGCGGCCGGAGCGATGGCGGCCGGTGCCGGTCCGGCGAGGAGGACGAAGAGAGAGAGAGAGGTGAGATCGGGTAGAGAGAGAGAGAGAGGAGGGTGAATGGAGGCTGAGTGGGTTAGATTAGGGTTTCAGAGGGTGAGGATGGGTTATATACCCATCCCTGACCAGATTGGGCCTCAGCTGGGCTGGGCTGGGCCTGCGGGCCTGGTCTGGTCCAGACCTGTTTTTTTTTTTTTTTTTTTTTTTGCACTCGTTTCAACAACTTACCCTAAGGTTTTCGTTTGCAAAATAATACCTTAAAGAAACGAAGCGGGTTTTACACCAAGAATCCAAGCCTTGTCTTGTTCTGTAAAGTCCTATTCACTTACGGGCACATGACCCAAAACCCAGTTTTTGTCATGTCCCGAGACAACTCCCTTTTGGCCATTCTCCATAAATGTGTCAATGAGTTTCACCCTCTGGTGTGACCCTTAGATTTATGCATGTCAATAGATCAATGTAAAATCTCATTTTACTTGATCCTATTTAAGTGGCAACTAACGAGACTTTAGTATTTCCTTACACTGCATAACGAATCGACCCTGTCGATTCTAACCTTTTCGTCGTCCCTGTCATTATCCTTTTATCACCGATATCCTGATTGAGATAAGGCATAGAGCCGTCATCCTTATTATTCTCAATCATTGTTCCTTGATACGTGAGATGACTGAATATATGATACCTAGTATCATGTGCATGGCCATGCTATTCTTTCAGTCACTCTCGATCAAGCGGCCGAGAACTGATATCTTTCCCATACCGTAGTATGAGGGATAAATCCCTTAGCCATCTTTCGTGTCACTCATGCAGTCCGTCCCCAAGACAATCCTGGCCGTTATGGAAGCCATGTTACTGACAATGTTAGGCTCAGGTCAAACTCAATTGTTTACTGCATAGCGATCACAAAGACTCCTTGGTCTAAGGATACATGACAAGCTACGACAATGAATATGTTCATGACTTGATCTATGGCGCATATTCATGTCGAGTCCTCTAATATCATGTCCCACATGATATCTATGATCAAACTCCGTAACCCCATTCCAATGACTAACAGAACGTAAGCCATAAAGAGCCATCTTTCATACTAGTCGCTTCTAGTGAAGCTTTGTTGACTAGGGACCCATCAAATGTGATCTATCTCGATCTATAATTCTATTCGCATTGTGGGCATAGATCATAGCACACATCGATATATTACTCCAACACATAAGTAATATAAACCGCTTTAATCTTATTGCTAACGATGATATATACATTTTGACATTTAGGATTGAACTACGGGCACTAAGAATAACAATCTCTCACTTGCCCTAGTTCCAATCTAAACTCCAATATGTCCCCATCGACTTTACATGTCTAACATGTTTAGGCAGGGACAGTGCCTTAGTTAAAGGGTTGGATATGTTATCATTTGTTGCAATATATGTTATCTTCACTTCACATCGGTTCAGTTTTCTCTGATGAGGTGGATGCGTTGCAGTACATGTTTGGATTTGTTATGCGATCTGGGCTTTTGGCTGTCACAATGGCCCTTGTGTTGTCGCAAAATGGATTCACCGGGTTGGATGAGTTTTTAATTACACCCAACCCTGCCGTGAATTTCCAAATCCACAAAGTCTCCTTAGTTGCCTCTACAACATCCATGTATTTGGCCTCTATCGTAGATTCGGCGATAGTATCTTGCTTTACGCTTTCCCAGCTAAAGCTTTGTCATTCAGCGTAAACACATATCATGACTGACTTCTAAAGTCATCTGTATTTGTCTTGGAAAACTAGCGTCTACTCATCCTTCGACGACTAGTTCAGCATCATCTTTCCCCCGGGTTAGATTGATGTCTACTGGTACAACATAAGGCTTACAAGACGTCCGGTCTCGTACATGTCATTGCATATATGATTGATCTTGCCCCCAGGCGCATGTGATTCACATCATCCTTTTCAGCTCATCAGGTTGTCTGACATGGATTGCATTTCCTCCCTCATGGCTCGCAGCCATAACTCGGAGTTGGGCCCATCCACGACTTCATGAAAGGTGGCTGGATCATCGTGATCCACCATGACTTCATTGTCACCTACAACCATCTCTGGTTCCCTTTCTATTGGGTTGGCGATTGGTCTAGACGGATCTGTACCATCCTGAATTTCTTCGAGATAAATAGTCCTCCCAATGACGTCTTTGGAAACAAAACTCCTTTTCCATAAAGACCCCACCCCAAGAGACGAACACCATGTTCACTAGGTTTATAGGAGTAGTATCCCCTTGTTGCTTTGGGATACCACACGAAGGTGCATATTTTAGATCTTGGTTTGAGCTTAGTCGAAACCAAATGTTTCACATAAGCCTCGAAACCACAAATCTTTAGGAAGGACAAAGCGGGCATCTTCCCATGCCATTTCTAAAATGGTGTCCCTTCCACAGCCTTCGTCGGAGCCCGATTCACTATGGATGCGGTTGTCTCCAGAGCATAACCCCAGAAAGAGATTGGGAGATTAGTCCAACTGATCATGGACCAGACCATATCCAATAAAGTCTGATTTCTACGCTCGGACATAGTATTCAACTACGGTGTTCCGGGAGGAGTCCATTCTGAAAAGATCCTGCTCTCCACCAGATGATCCAAAAACTTTGTGGTTAAGTATTTTCCACCTTGATCTAATCGAAGTGTCTTAATACTTTTCCCGAGCCGGTTTTCTATTCAGTCTTAAACTCTTTGAATTTATTAAAAGCTTCATACTTATGTCTTATTGAACAGACATAACCATATCTAGTATAATCATTAGTAAATATGATGAAGTAGTTAAAACCCCTCTTGGCCAGTGAACCTATTGGTCCACACACATTCGAGTGTATCAGCCCCGTTAATTCACCCGCCCTTTCACCGCGATCGATAAAGCGCGCTTTAGTCATTTTGCCCATCAAACAAGCCTTGCACCTATCGATCGAATGGACCTAAAAGCCCACCCTTCTGAAGTACTGATAGGCGCTTCTTGTTTATGCGGCCCAAATGATAGCGCCATAACAGAGTTAGGTTTAAATCGTTGGATCTAGACCTCTTGGTATTAACATAATATATAGAACTTGAGGCATTGTTACCCATATCTAATATGTACAATCCTCCAACCAAGTTAGTACTAGCATAAAGCATATCATTGCATAAAACATTGAAAACTCCATTCCCAATATTAACATTATATGTCAAGCCCCAATTTCAGTAAACCGAACTCAGGACGTGAACCTTTAAAACAATAAAACATTTTTGAACCTTTTACATTAAAACACTTTAAAAACACAACTGTTCAACAAAATAATATTTACAACTTAAAATACGTCCCAACAAGTGGACAAAAGTATGGTATCCGTCGCTAGACTTAAAATAAACCCAGAATCGCACTCCCAGCTCTTCAAGCTTCGGAAGCTCACCTAGTCCAACCTGCGACCGGTACCTGTACGAAAAGCAGCTAGGGGTGAGCGTTCGCTCACTACCACGGATAACAGACTGACTACGGCATAATTAGCAGACGATGCCGGTAACACCCACAATAAACTCAACACCGGGGAAACTATCCCCAACCCAAGTACTCCGACTGACACACGCCCACTGTCACCTTCCTTGACCAACTCGACACTCTGACCCGTAAAGTAGACCCAACACCACGATCACGATCACGACCTCTTCCAAGGACTCAAAAGACCACCACGCAACACCCAAGATCGCAAAGGATCGCACACCAAACAAGATCACAAGGATCGCACACCAGCTGCTCAGTAACCTCCCTCACCAGACTCAACCTCAAACTCGTAATGTAAACCCTACACAACCATTTATGACCTCCTCCAAAGACACGAACACTGATCAGGCTAGCCAAAGAATGCTCACAACCTGCCGAGACTCGAACACGGATAAGGCCAGCCAAAGAATGCTCGTAACCTGCCGAGACCCGGTCACGGATTAGGCTAGCCAAAGAATGCTCATAACCTTTCGAGATCCGGACACGGAACAGGCTAGCCAAAGAATGCTCATAACCCGTTGAGACTCGAATTTGGTCAGGCCAGCCAAAGAATGCTCGTAACCTGCCAAAATCCACACCACTCCCCGACAAAGACTCGAACACGGATCAAGCTAACCAAAGAATGCTCACAACCTGCCGAGACTCGAACACGGATCAGGCCAGCCAAAGAATGCTCGTAACCTGCCGAGACCCGGTCACGGATCAGGCTAGCCAAAGAATGCTCATAACCTTTCGAGATCCGGACACGGAACAGGCTAACCAAAGAATGCTCATAACCTGTCGAGACTCGAATTTGGTCAGGCCAGCCAAAGAATGCTCGTAACCTGCCAAAATCCACACCACTCCCCGACGCGAAGTCGGGTTACTAACCCCGGGCAAACACAATCACAATCACACGCAAAGTTCAACAAGCAGCAACAACGCAGGTTCAACACTCCACAGGCACTCATGGCCACCCAAGACACCAACAGTAAAACACAGACTCAACAACCCACGGGCACTCACGGCCTCCCAAGACATACCAACCATAACTCACGGGCTCAACAACCCCACGGCACTCACGGCCACCCAAGACACACCAACGGTAACTCACGGGCTCAACAACCCCACAAGCACTCATGACCACCCAAGACACACCAGTAACACGGGCTCTCATGGCCACCCAAGACACACCAACAGTAAAGACACGGGTTCAACAACCCCACGGGCACTCATGGCCACCCAAGACTCCAACAGTAAAGACACGGGTTCAACAACCCTACGGACACTCATGGCCACCCAAAACACCAAAGGTAAAGACACGGGTTCGACAACCCCACGGGCACTCATGGCCACCCAAAACCCCAACAGTAAAGTACGGGCTCTCATGGCCACCCAAAACACAAATAATAACACGGGCTCTCATGGCCACCCAAGACTCAACAATAATAGCACGGGCTCTCAAGGCCACCCAAGACACCAAATAAACAATCAACCTCCGACATAACCAATGCCTCCAACAGTCCTAATATCAACAGTTTCTCAATCAACCTCCGGGCATGGTCATATGCCTCCAGTACTCCTAATATCGATAAGTTCACAATCAACCTCCGGGCATGGTCATATGCCTCCAGTAATTCTAGTATCGCTAAGTTCACTGCTCCTACGACACTACTAAGTGTCACATGTTTTGCTAATAATGCTACGTTTCCGTATCATGCCTTTCGAATATTCGATAACCTAATTAACCCACGACACCCCGGTGTCACATGCAATTCTACAGTTAACTTTCCCTAGTTGGGGCTGACATCCGACTACTTTTCCCTACCTCGTGTGTGTTCTCCAAAAGCCAACCAACGAGCTCCGGTGTGATCTCAGTTACTCACCCAGCTTTCCCTTGCCTCGGTCCGCGGCAAGATCTAAAAGAACACAATTTTAAACGCTTTTAAGCTTGCAGGCATAATGCTGAGTTTTAATAAACCTGACGCTCAAAAGTAACCCCGACAATGTCGATCACTCCCAAACTCCCCAATCACTCGACATTGTCGATATTGGACCCGTAAAGGCCCGATTCGCCCAACATGGCGAATCTGCCCGGGTTTTGGAAATGCCCTTCCGGGGCTCCAAAAATTCCCGTTTTCGTTTCTACGGTCCTAGAATAATTCAAGGGTCCCAATGCACTTGACGGAATCGAATTCCGACTTCCGAGTCAATTAATTGACGTTTAAAGTTTCTAAACCCGATAATTACAACTTTCGCAATTTAATTCCAAATTTCGATCCGGGTGTGGATTAACGACTTGGAGAACGTCCTAAACCACCCAAACACGAAAACCCGATAACCGGGCATGTGGGCCCCACACGGCCACAATGGAAAAATTCCCTTTTTGCCCCAAAACGTTCCTAACGAACCCCAAACCTCAACCATTCATCTTTAAACCAATCTTAAACAAAACCCAACCTTAATCAAACCGTTTAAACTCAAACCCTAAAATTCAAACGTTCCAAAATGAAAATCAGTTAGGTTCTCACCGTAGGGAATGTCGATGTGAGCTCGATTCTTTTATCGTTGAGACGATCCACCGGTTTGATCGACGAGAACCGTCACAAATTCCCCAAACCTCTTCTCTTTTTCTCTCTTCCTTCTCTCTTCTTTCTAACACCACTCTCTCTCTCCAAGTCTTCTCTTTTTATTGAAATGAACGTCTACAACAACCACCCTTTCCTTTTATTTTGTTTTAAAAATCAAAACTAATACTTAAATACAAACTACCCATCACATGTCTCATCTTTTGTTTTCTTCAATAAACCTAACACCACCACATATTTGACAAGTGTCAAGTGGGTCCCATACCTTTTTAGGAAAATATCTTCTAGATATTTTCCAATCAGATTCGGCCGTTTTGGGCCCCGAACGGGCACTTTTTCCAAGAAATTACGAAACTTCACGGGCTACAAGGAAACGGCTCAACTAAGACCGCTGTGACAACGGCTAAGCTTTTTGGATCCAAAACGGTCCTCGAATGGACCAAAACGTCCCTCGGTTGACTTTTCCAACAAAAAGTCAACTTTTCCCAAATTGATCAGAAAGTTTCCCTGAGTCCCCCGGAACTCACTTTGGTCGATAACGGGGTCAACTTAAGTCCGGTATGACACTCGGGGTCATTTTAGGTTCAATTCAGTGTCTGCTCAAATTTTTTAAATTTTCCTGTTTTTCGCAGGTTTGACTGGCGTTGACCGAGAGTGGTTATTACATTATATCCTTCCTTGTCAAACACGGATACATATATATATAATATTCCTACTAAAAGTAGGTATGCAATATACATTATAAAATACTAAGACAAGGCCACTTGGAAAAGAAAGACTCATGGATCCTGCAACAGTTGCCACAACTCTGAGGTCCACTTCGTGCTTTCCAAACCTCTCATATTTTCAGCCACTATATGTTAGTGCATGTGTGAGATTCAGTCATGGTATCTAATACCCATGAATATTTGGAAGTAGAGAGATGTAGCTCTATAGAGTTAATTCCGGATGAAGGCACGGTCCCATCGCCCTTCCTTAGATCATCCAGGTTTCCTGATGATGGCGCAGTCCTACTGCCCTTCTTCAGATCATCCAGCCTCTCTGATGGAGGCGCAGTCTCACTGCCTTTCTTCAAATAAGCCGTGAACTTCCTATAATCTCGATTCCAATGACCATGATGTTGGCAGTAGAAGCAGCCATTCTCAGGTGTCTCATCTTTCCCGCCAAGTGTGCATGGGCCCTGCCCTTGCCACTTCCAATTCCCTTGTTGACTAACAGAATATCCTTGGATCCCAGATCCCTGATATATTCTACTCAGCAGTTAATGAAACTTCATGTAACTCTGATATGGTCTTAGAGACAGCCTTGTCAAGGACATATTCTTTGCGTACAAACTTGAGGACTATCCTAAAAAATTTGTACCAGTCCAAATAGTTTGTCCCATTTAGCTTGACCTTGTCAAGAATGATTTTTAATGACAAACTATTAATGTTCGCTAAATTTGCCATTTGATCTACAACAGATAAAATTCAATTAGTAAACTGAACAAATTTTATGAAGATGAAGCTTAAACACCAACAATCAATTATATACCTTTAGAATCTAAAACCAAGATCCTTGATTCGCTTGATCAAGCTAAACGAAGGCTCACCACTCAATCGAGCTATGTAGGTAGGACCCCGTCCAATCACATCCAATGTGACTCTTGGCTAGGGTATGTACTTAAGTACATGGCTTACCCTATTTGATACCCTAGCTTAATCCTAGCTGAGAATCGTAGTCTGGTCCACCAATTTTAAACTATGAGCCGCCACTATGTAGGTGTTCCACGAAGGCGCACCTCACCCACATATGTTGTGCAAACCTACTACCCCGCTTTCCCATGGATGCTCCGCTAAGGCGCACGACTCCCATAGGACGGGGAGGTAGTAAGGTGTTGATAATTGGGAGGTATCGGACATGACCCGTTTTTACTTGTCTGGTTGTGTTTTGGCACATCCTAGATGCAATGAGCACATCAACTACATTCCAAATGTAATGATGCCTCCAATTACATCCAATGTAATTCTTCCTTCGAACCCGTCAACTACATCTAATGTAATGACGATTCTAAGGGCTCACACACAAGGATTAAAATTCCAAATTTATCTTTGCATGTGAGGTGATATGCTCGGTAAATAAAGTTAAGCATGCAATTCTAAAACACATAGAATTAAGGGGTTACTCCATGTCCTAACGCCCAACTTTCATAAATTTAACCCTATAAAACTGAAATTGTCATGTAGTACGGTCAATTAACTGAAACTGCCAACTATTTCTAATTTTGAACGGACGTTAACTTGGCCAAGTAAAAAGTCGAGTTTTACTTACAAATATGTTCTTCCTTCGGACGTTAACTTGGTCGAACTTCATCTCTTCGTGACCTCATCTCTTCATCTCAACTGTTCGAACTTCATCTCTTTCTGTTCGAGCTTCGAATTTCATCTCTTCGTGACCTCAACTGGCCCAAGCTCCATTATAAAATGAGTCACGTGAGGCGCACGTGAGTCACTATTCACAAAAACAGTCAATTTAATCAGTACTTTTTGGTTTTTAATAATTCAGTTTTAAAATTTGTTACTATTTGACAATTTTCCAAAGTTTGGGTGCGAATTTGAAAATTAAGTGTAGTACGACGTTTGGACATGGAGTAACCTCTAGAATTAATCATGCATAAACTAAACCAAGCATAAAGAGATAAATGTGCACATAATAGCCCCCTAAACTAACTCCCACTAGCTTCTTGAGCTCCACCAACTCCAAGCCGATGATAATATCCGAGAAGTCACCAAAAGACCTTTTTGCCCTTTCGTCGTCTTGAGAAAAATATTACAATATAATACACGACTCGCAGGTCGGGAATTAATAAATATTACAAATAAGTGGTTCAACGACCACACCTTGAAAGAATAATTACACGCTAACTCCAACGGCTAGCATGCCGCGAAAAGCGATAAATAATTAAAACGAGCTCGGGGTATTATGTACTGTTGGGTCTCGAGGTAGGCTTGGAGATGAACCAACTCGCAGCGGAAAATCAATAAAAACCAAAAGACGATTAAAACCATGAAACAACTAACAAAGAATGGATTCACAAGAGAAAAATCAGCACTATCTCTTACCAAAACAAGAACACCGGTTAACGAATGATTGGCTTGAGTCTCCAAGACGCCTACGTATCCACATGGGAATCAAAGCCACATAGTTCTTCTCTTTGACGACTCAAGAACACAAAAATGGAGGTGGAAACTAGCCAAACCCGAAATGGCCATGGAAGAGGGAGAGAAAATGTGTTTCCTATTCTTGTCTTGTGTTTGTTATGTTGAAAAAAGATGACTTAAACATAACAAACCCCATACTTGTCCAACTAAAGGCATGAGACAAGCATGGTGACAAGTAAGGTGTAAATAGGACAAAGTATGGCAAGACAAGATTGGGTTAGGTGGTGAATCACCAACACCTTAATCCTTGTCTTGCTTACTTAGTACTAATTAATCAAGACTTGATTAATTAGTTCCATGGGCCTTGGTTGCATGGGCCTTTCATGGGCCTCTTGGAACATGGCCCGTGGCCATTTCCAACGAGGTCCCGTGATTCGCTCATCGCCTCCATGCCTTCCATACCGGAAATGTCCAACATTATCCGACGCGATCAATCCCAAGACTCCAAGCCTTGTCTCGATCCGTAAAGTCCTATTCACTTACGGGCACGTGACCCAAAACCCATTTTTGGTCATGTCCCGAGACAACTCCCTTTTGGCCATTCTCCATAAATGTGTCAATGAGTTTCATCCTCCGGTGTGACCCTTAGGTTTATGCATGTCAATAGATCAACGTAAAATCCCATTTTACTTGATTCTATTTAAGTGGAAACTAACGAGACTTTAGTATTGCCTGACACTACATAACGAATCGACCCTGTCGATTCTAACCTTTCCGTTGTCCCTGTCATTATCCTTTTATCTCCGATATCCTAATTGAGATAAGGCATAGAGCCGTCATCCTTATTATTCTCAATCACCGTTCCTTGATATGTGAGATGACTGAAGATATGATACCCAGTATCATGTGCATGGCCATGCTATTCTTTCAGTCACTCTCGATCAAGCGGCCGAGAACCGATATCTTTCCCATACCTCAATATGAGGGATAAATCCCTTAGCCGCCTTTCGTGTCACTCATGTAGCTCATCCCCAAGCCAATCCTGGCCGTTATGGAAGCCTTGTTACGGACAACGTTAGGCTCAGGTCAAACTCAGTTGTTGACTACATAGCGATCACAAAGACTCCTTGGTCTAAGGATACATGACAAGATACGACACTGAATATGTTCATGACTTAATCTATGGCACATATTCAGGGCGGGTCGTCCAGTATCATGTCCCACATGATATCTATGATCAGACTCCGGAATCCCATTCCAATGACTAACAGAACATAAGCCATAAAGAGCCATCTTTCATACTAGTCGCTTCTAGTGAAGCTTTGTTGACTAGGGACCCATCGAGTGTGATCTATCTCGATCTATGGTTCTATTCGCATGGTGGGCATAGATCAGAGAATACATCGATATATTACTCCAACACATAAGTAATATAAAGCCACTTTAATTTTATTGCTAACGATGATATATACATTTGGACATTTAGGATTGAACTACGGGCACTAAAACTAACAATCTCCCACTTGCCCTAGTTACAATCTAAACTCCAATATGTCCCCATCGACTTTACATGTCTAACATGTTCAGGCAGTGACACTGCCTTAGTCAAAGGGTTGGCTATGTTATCATATGTAGCAATATAGGTTATCTTCACTTCACCTTAGTTTAGTATTTCTCTGATGAGGTGGATACGCCGCAGTACATGTTTGGATTTGTTATGCGATCTGGGATTTTAGCTTTGCGCAATGGCCCTTGTGTTGTTGCAAAATGGATTCACCGGGCTGGATGGGTTTTTAATTACACCCAGTCCTGCCATGAATTTCCAAATCCACATAGCCTCCTTAGCTGCCTCTGCAGCATCCATGTACTTGTCCTCTGTCGTAGATTCAGCAATGGTATCTTGCTTTACGCTCTCCCAGCTAAAACTCTGCCATTCAGCGTAAACACATATCCTGACTGACTTCTAAAGTCATCTGGATTTGTCTTGGAAAACTAGCGTCTACTCATCCTTCGACGACTAGTTCAACATCATCTTTCCCCTGGGTTAGAATGATGTCTACTGGTACAACATAAGGCTTACGAGACGTTCGGTCTCATACATGTCATGTCATATATGATCGATCGTTCCCCTAGGCCCATAGGATTCTCATCATCCTTTTTAGCTCATCAGCTGTCTTAGGACACCGAGTCTTGTTGAGATAAATGCCATGACTAGTGGGTAAGAGTACTTTCTTTGAATCGAGCATTAAGAACCTACTCAATGCCTTGTTCACATAGGTTCCCTGACTTAAATCCAAGACCTTCTTGGTGCGATCTCTACATATCTTAATCCCTAAGATATAAGAAGCATCGCCTAAGTCATTTATTGAAAAACACTTCCTCAACCAAGCTTAAGCCTCGTGCAAGGTTGGGATGTCGTTTTCAATGAGAACCAGAAAGGTAATCTTGCTCCCACTAGCCTTCTTATAAACGCAAGATTCATCCTCGTTCTTGATTAAGCCAAATCCAATTACAGCTTCATCAAAATGAAGGATCCAACTCCGAGAAGTTCGTTTCAATCCATAAATGGATTTCAACAACTTATAAATCTTTCCCTTATTCTTCGGATCATCAAAACCTTTGGGCCGAGACATACAAACGTACTAAGTCAAATTTCCATTTAGGAAAGCGGTTTTGACATCTACTTGCCATATCTCGTAATTATGATACGCAGTTATGTCAAGAAGAATTTGGATCGATTTTGACCATAGCCCTAGGGAGAAGGTTTCCTTATAGTCAATCCATTGGATCTGCCTATAACCTTTCGCCACCAGTTGAGCTTTGTAGGTCAGAGGGTTGCCGTCCATGTCCATTTTCACCTTGAAGATCCATTTGCATCCGATGGTCCTCACACCATTGATGGGATCAACCGGTTCCCAGAATCAGTTGTCCGACATGGATTGCATTTCCTCCCTCATGGCTCCCAGCCATAACTCGGAGTCGGGCCCATCCACGACTTCTTGAAAGGTGGCTGGATCATCGTGATCCACCATGACTTCATTGTCACCTCCGGATACCATATCTTGGAGGCGGAAGATTGATCCTTTCAAATCGCCTTGGACCTTCCGGAATTGTAACAGGAATTGGTTCTTACTCTACGACAATCTTTGGCTCCTTTCTACTGGTTTCCAATTGGTTTAGACAGATCTGTACCGTCCTGAATTTCTTCGAGATGCACAGTCCTCCCAATGACGTCTTTGGAAACAAAACTCCTTTTCCATAAAGACCCCACCCCATGCGACGAACACCATGTTCTCACTGGGATTGTAGAAGTAGTACCCCCTTGTTGATTTGGGATACCACACGAAGGTGCATATCTCAGATCTTGGTTTGAGCTTAGTCGAAACCAAATGTTTTACATAAGACTCGCAACCACAAATCTTTAGGAAGGACAAAACGGGCATCATCCCGTACCATTTTTAAAATGGTGTCCCTTCCACACCCTTCGTCGAAGCCCGATTCACTATGAATGCGATCGTCTCTAGAGCATAATCCCAGAAAGAGATTGGGAGATCAGTCCAACTAATAATGGAACGGACCATTGTCTAACAATGTCCGATTTCTCCGTTTGGCTACACCTTTCATCTACAGTGTCCCAGGAGGAGTCCATTCCAAAAGGATCCCATTCTCTTTTAGATGATCTAATAACTCTGTGGTCAAGTATTTTCCACCTCGATCCAATCGAAGTGCCTTAATACCTTTGTCGAGCTGGTTTTCTACTTTAGTCTTAAACTCTTTGAATTTATCAAAAGCTTAAGACTTATGTCTCAGCGAATAGACATAACCATATTTACTATAATCATCAGTAAATGTGATAAAGTAGCTAAAACCCATCCTGGCAAGTGAACTTATTGGTCTACACACATTCGAGTGTATCAGCCCCAATAATTCACCCGCTCTTTCATCGCGATCGATAAAAGGGCACTTTAGTCATTTTCCCCATCAAACAAACCTTGCACCTATCGATCGAATGGAATTCGAATGAACCTGAAAGTCCGCACTTCTGAAGTGCTGATAGGTGCTTCTTGTTTATGCGACCTAAATGACAGTGCCATAACAGAGTTAGGTTTAAATATTTGGACTTAGACCTCTTGGTATTAACGGAATATATAGAACTTGAGGCATTGTTACCCATATCTAATATGTACAATCCTCCAACCAAGTCAGTACTGGTATAAAACATATCATTGCATAGAACATTGAAAACTCCATTTCCAATATTAACATTATATCCTTCCTTGTCAAACATGGATACAGATATAATATTCCTACTAAAAGTAGGTATGCAATATACATTATACAATACTAAGACAAGGCTTCTTGGCAAAGCAAGACTCATGGATCCTACAATAGGTGCCACAACTCTAAGGTCCACTTCGTGCTTTCCAAACCTCTCCTACTTTCAGCCACCATATATAAGTGCATGTGTGAGATTCAGTCCTGGTATCTAATACCCATGAATCTTTGGAAGTAGAGAGATGTAGCTCTATAGAGTTAATACCGGATGAAGGCACAGTCCCACCGCCCTTCCTTAGATCATCCATATTTCCTGATGAAGGTGCAGTCCTACTGCCCTTCTTCAGATCAACCAGGCTATTTGATGAAGGCGCAGTCCCACTGCCCTTCTTCAAATCAGCCGTGAACTTCCTGTAATCCCGGTTCCAATGACCAGACTGTTGGCAGTAGAAGCAGACATTCTCAGGTGTCTCATCTTTCCTGCCAAGTGCGCATGGGCCCCGCCCTTGCCACTTCCAATTCCCTTGTTGACCATCAGAATATCCTTGGATCCCAGATCCCTGATATATTCTTCTCAGCAATTAATGACACTTCATGTAACTCTGATATGGTCTTAGAGACAGCCTTGTCAAGGACATATTCTTTGCGTTCAGACTTGAGGATTATCCTCAAAATTCTGTACCAGTCCAAATAGTTTGTCCCATTTAGCTTGACCCTGTCAAGAATGGTTTTTAATGACAAACTATTAATGTTCGCTGAATTTTCCATTTGATCTACAACAGATAAAATTCAATCAGTAAACTGAATAAATTTTATGAAGATCAAGCTTAAACACCAACAATCGATTCTAAACCTTTAGAATCTGAAACCAAGATCCTTGATTCACTCGATTAAGCTGAACTAATGCTCACCACTTAATCGAGCTATGTAGGTAGGACTCCATCCAATCACATCCAATGTGACTCTTGGCTAGGGTATGTACTTATGTACACGACTTACCCTATCTGTTACCCTAGCTCAACCTCAGGCTGAAAATCGTAGTCGGGTCCACCAATTTTCAACTATGGCCCGTCACTATGTAGGTGCTCCGCTAATGCGCACGACACCCACATATGTCGTCCAAACCTACTACCCCGCTTCCCCATGGATGCTCCGCTAATGCGCACGACACCCATAGGGCGGGGAGGTATTAAGGTGTTGATGATTGGGAGGTATCGGACATGACCCGCTTTTACTTGTCCAGTTGTGTTCAAAACTTTGGCACATCCTAGATGCGATGAGCACATCAACTACATTCCAAATGCAATGATGCCTCAAATTACATCCAATGTAATTCTTCCTTTGAATCCGTCAACTACATCCAATGCTATGACGGTTCTAAGGGTTCACACACAAGGATTAAAATTCCAATTTTTTCTTTGCATGTGAGGTGATATGCTCGGTAAATAAAGTTAAGCATGCAATTCTAAAACACATAGAATTAGTCATGCATAAACTAAACCAAGCATAAAGCGATAAATGTGCACATAATAGCCCCCTAAACTAACTCCCACTAGCTTCTTGAGCTCCACCGACTCCAAGCCGATGCCAACACCCGAAAAGCCACCAAATGACCTTTTCGCCCTTTCTTCGTCTTGAGTAAAAAATTACAATTTAATACACGACTCGCAGGTTGGGAATAAATAAATATTACAAACAAGTGGTTCGACGACCACACCTTGAAAGAATAATTACACGCTAACTCTAACGGCTCGCAGGCCGTGAAAAGCGATAAATAATTAAATCGAGCTCGGGGCTATTATGTACACCATGCCAACATCACATCACACATCGTGTTATCAAACAAGCATGTTATCAAACATCATGTGATTTTCCGGTTTTAATTAATAGCCAAGTTTCGAAATTTTTTTGATGCTCGGTTTATCGAAACCGTTCAAAAATGAAACTTTTGAACATTTGATCTTCGAGTTCGTCATGACGGTTCCAAACTCGTCATAACTAACAAAACGGTTTAGCCTTAGCATATCAACCATCCAATGGTCATGCTTGGCCTAGCTCCGTCCAACGGAGCCCCGTTCGGTCCCGGTTTCGGCTCCCCGAGAGTCCCGCTCCCGAGACCCTAAAAATCAAATTTTTTTTCAAAATTTCCAGATTTGAAATAATTTTCAAAAAATCATTTTACATTCATTAAATCCATAAAAAAGAATTTAAAACATGTTATCAAACAATTTAGCTAAACAACATGCCAAAAACGAAACTTTCAAGCAAAACCGAAACTTTGAACACCGTCTTGTGAATCCCGAAGGTAGCACGGCTCTGATACCACTGTTGGGTCTCGAGGTAGGGTTGGAGATGAACCAACTTGCAGCGGAAAATCAATAAAAACCAAGAGACGATTAAAACCATGAAACAACTAACAAAGAATGGATTCACAAGAGAAAAATCAGCACTATCTCTTACCAAAACAAGAACACCGGTTAACGAATGATTGGTTTGAGTCTCCAAGACGCCTACGTATCCACATGAGAATCAAAGCCACATAGTTCTTCTCTTTGAGGACTCAAGAACACAAAAATGGAGGTGAAAACTAGCAAGGGAGAGGAAGGAGAAGTTGTGTTTCCTGTTCTTGTCTTGTGTTTGTTATGTTAAAAAAAGATTACTTAAACATAACAAGCTCCATCAACTTGTCAAACTAAAAGCATGATGACAAGTAAGGTGTAAATAGGACAAAGTATGGCTAGACAAGATGGGGTTAGGTGGCGAATCACCAACACCTTAATCCTTGTCTTGCTTACTCAATACTAATTAATCAAGACTTAATTAATTAGTTCCACGGGCCTTTAATGAGCCTCTTGGAACATGGCCTGTGGCTATTTCCAACGAGGTCCCGTGATTTTCTCATCGCCTCCAAGCCTTCCATACCGGAAGTGTCCAACATTATCCGACGCGATCAATCCCAAGAATCCAAGCATTGTCTTGATCCGTAAAGTCCTATTCACTTACGGGCACATGACCCAAAACCCAGTTTTGGTCATGTCCCGAGACAACTCCCTTTTGGCAATTCTCCATAAATGTGTCAATGAGTTTCACCCTCTGGTGTGACCCTTAGGTTTATGCATGTCAATAGATCAATGTAAAATCTCATTTTACTTGATCCTATTTAAGTGGCAATTAACGAGACTTTAGTATTTCCTTACACTGCATAACGAATCGACCCTGTCGATTCTAACCTTTTCGTCGTCCCTGTCATTATCCTTTTATCACCGATATCCTGATTGAGATAAGGCATAGAGCTGTCATCCTTATTATTCTCAATCATTGTTCCTTGATATGTGAGATGACTGAAGATATGATACCTAGTATCATGTGCATGGCCATGCTATTCTTTCAGTCACTCTCGATCAAGCGGCCGAGAACCGATATCTTTCTCATACCGTAGTATGAGGGATAAATCCCTTAGCCATCTTTCGTGTCACTCATGCAGTCCGTCCCCAAGACAATCTTGGCCGTTATGGAAGCCATGTTACTGACAATGTTAGGCTCTGGTCAAACTCAATTGTTTACTGCATATCGATCACAAAGACTCCTTGGTCTAAGGATACATGACAAGCTACGACAATGAATATGTTCATGACTTGATCTATGGCGCATATTCATGTCGAGTCGTCTAATATCATGTCCCACATGATATCTATGATCAAACTCCGTAGCCCCATTCCAATGACTAACAGAACGTAAGCCATAAAGAACCATCTTTCATACTAGTCGCTTCTAGTGAAGCTTTGTTGACTAGGGACCCATCAAGTGTGATCTATCTCGATCTATAATTCTATTCGCATTGTGGGCATAGATCATAGCACACATCGATATATTGCTCAAACACATAAGTAATATAAAACCGCTTTAATTTTAGGGATAATATCATAAAACTACCTTTAACTTTCAACTATTTTCAAAAAGGTACACTTAAATTTCAAAGGTAACAAAACGATACCTTAACTTACAATTGTGCTCAAACTAGTCGACGACGTTAACTTTCCATCCAAAAAAAGTAAAAAATCTAAAATACCCCTAACTTGTAATCAAATTTTCAAATATTTTCCATTGCACTGATTTTTGAAATTATAAAACAACTTTTTTCTTATAATTTCGTTCTTTTCTATATTTCTTTTATCCTCGTTTATTTTAAAAAATTTCCCATTATGCCAGTGATCATTGTTTTATAGGATTTTTTTTAATTAATTTTCATTAACATTACCATTTATTCTTCTTTCAATTAATGTTCACATATTCACAGTCGCAACAATTTTTCATCTTTACATTTATTCTTCTTATTTTATTTTTCAATTGTCAGACGTAACATGTTGACATAATCATACACAAATATGGACTCAAACCCATTTTCACAGTAAAAAAAATGGATTGTATAAAGAAATAATTTACAGATATAGGGAATTTACAAAACAAAGAAATTGAAAACTAGAACTTACCCGGACAACTTCAAACTTCGAAAATTTACAAAACAAAGAAATTGAAAACTAGAACTTACCCAAACAATTCAACTTAAATATTAATTTACAGATCCTATTAGTGATGCTTATCACTTATCCCTACATATGTTGCTATGCTTATCACCTATCACTACATCTGTTGTTATGCTTAGCACTTATATCCAGCTAGCACAAGTCTATCGTGTATGACTATAGTAGTATATATATAGGGGCTTTGTATCATTTACATATACATACAAATACACAGGATACAATTGTGCATAGCACTTTCATGGTATCAGAGCCTGTGCTCTAATTTTTTTTTTGGTTCACGTTTTAGTGGTTTGATTGTTTTCTGCAGATCTTATGGCTGGTACTCATTCTGATACAACCATGGCTGCTCCAACAATCTCGCACACGCTGCCAATCAAATTTAATTCCTCTCGCAATTTTGTGGCTTGGAAGACGCAATTCCTTCAGCTCCTGAACTACCACCAGCTTACCGGCCTTATTTCCGGCACCGATCGCTGCCCTCCGGAGACGATCAAGTCTACTACTGATGCCTTCATAGCAGTCCCGAATCCGGAGTGGGAGAAATGGCAGCAGAGAGATCAACTACTCTTGTCCTGGATCATTTCATCGCTTTCGGAATCAGCCTTTTCCCATATTATTGGGAAGGCCACATCGCATGATGCATGGCAAGCACTAGGAAGTGCTTTCGGCTCTGTCTCGCAAAATAGACAGTTGCAATTACATATCGAATTACAATCCTTACGACGTAATGATCTTTCTGTTACAGAGTACTTGCAGAAAGCTAAGGGACTAGCTGATGAACTAGGTACTGCGGGACGCACCATATCTGATGCCGAATTCAATGCGATAATCTACCGCAACATCGGATCAGAATATCACGGCATTATCTCTGCTATCAATCAACGCATTGAACCTGTCACATTCCATGAACTCCACGGTCAGTTGCTCGCTCATGAAATATTAATTAGCAACTCCTTTGATTCGCCGCTAGCGAATGTGGTCCATACTCGAACGAACTCTCCTTCTCGCAATCATCATGTTCAGCCTCGTGGTGACTTTGGTTCGACACATGGAGGGTCTACCGGACGTTCATTTCAGTCCCACGGTGGAGGTGGGTACCATTACCAGTCTCGCCCTCAGAGTAATCAAGGACGTGGTCGGCGCAACATTGGACCATGTCAGATATGTGGGTATTGGAATCACACTGCGGATCGATGCAGACGCAGGTACAACCAAGCTGGAAATTCACCGCAGGCCAATGTAATGAGTTTTCCCGCCATCAATAACAACTCGGGAGTGTCATCCTGGTATCCTGATTCGGCTGCCTCCCATCACATGACCGCTGATCCATCTCTTTTTCAAGATCAAGTACCATACAATGGTCGGGAGCAAGTCCCTGTAGGGAATGGTCATAGTATACCTATTCAACAATCTGGTACGGTCTCTCTTCGCACTCCACTTACTAGTCATGTTTTTAAACTACGTAATGTGTTAAATGTGCCTCAAATCCAAAAATCCTTACTCTCCGTTCGCAAATTCACCTCTGATAATCACTGTTATTTTGAATTTTGGCCTGACTCATTTTTTGTTAAGGACCAGGTAACCAGGGCAACCCTGTTACAAGGGCGGAGTAAGGGGGACCTCTATGAATTACCCACCAGTATGGCACCAAGTACGTGTGTTGCAGAAGCTCCCACTCCTCTTGACTGGCATGCTCGTCTGGGTCATCCATCTGCCCGTACAACCTCTCATATTATTCGTGCTAATAAATTAGATGTTTCAAGTCCTCAGTTAATTTCTTTTGTTCGTCGTTGTGAAGCATGTTTTCTTGGAAAGTTGACTCGATCTCCTTCACCCAGTGTCACACATCACACCACTAAACCATTTGAAATTGTGCACTCGGATGTTTGGGGTCCTGCCCCTACCTTATCAATAAATGGTCATCGTTTCTTTGTTTTGTTTGTGGATGATTTTTCTCGTTTTACATGGCTTTTCTGCATTAAAAACAAGAGTGATGTTTTAAATATTTTCCTTCAATTTGAAGCCATGATTAAGCGACAATTTAATAGCTCCATTCTTTCCTTTCAATCTGACTGGGGAGGGGAGTTCAGGAAATTAAATCCTCATTTTCATTTTACTGGCATCATGCATCGTATCTCCTGTCCTCACTCACATGCTCAAAATGGTCTTGCTGAACGAAAGATACGACATATTGTGGACACTGGGTTAACTCTTTTAGCCCATGCTAAACTTCCTCTCAGGTTTTGGACGTATGCATTCATTGTTGCAGTTTCTTCTGTCAACCACCTACGTACTCCAGTCCTTCACCAAAAATCTCCTCATGTTGTTTTATTCCACAAGGTGCCTAAGTATACTGAGTCAAAACCTTTCGGATGTGCCATATACCCTTATCTTCGACCTTACACTAAACACAAATTTGATTTTCGATCTGTTCCTTGCATCTATCTTGGCAGGGCCGCTGAGCACGACGGGTTCTACTGTTTTGATCCCGTTCAGGCCGTATTTACACTGCTAATCATGTTGCATTTAATGAGCTAATTTTTCCCTATGCCTCGGTTTCTCCTTCTGCATCACACGAACAGGTCCTTCAGCAGGTAATCATCCAGGCACCTCTTCCCTCGCCTCTTGCATCAGGTACTGCTTCTCCTCCCTTGCCTTCTTCACCTATTACACCTTCAATTCCCATCACTGAATCTATCTCACATGCTATGGCCCCACCTATTGTCTCCTCAACCACACCACCCATCTCCCCAAACTATGCTAGTTCTTCAACGACCCCACAACCTATCCATTCATTAGCAACTATACCACCACCTCCTGTTAACACTTTGCCACCCCTTAGATCACATTCTATGACCCTTCGCCCAACACACAAGAGAAGACCACCTCAAACATTTACTGCCTTACAAACAACTCGCAGCCTTGATTATCAAACACATGAACCACGTACGTTTAATCAGGCTAATAAGTATAGTGTTTGGAAGACTGCCATGAATGAGGAAATTAAGGCCTTACATGACAATTCTACATGGTCGCTTGTTCCTAAACCTTTTTCTGCTAACTTGGTTGATAATAAATGGTTGTTCAGGATTAAGCGCAGGTCCGATGGTACGATTGAGAGATATAAAGCACAGCTGGTTGCTCGATGGTTCACTCAACAACAAGGATTGGATTACCACGAGACTTTCAGTCCAGTGGTTAAAGCTACCACAATTCGGGTTATCCTTACCCTTTCTTCTCAATCCAAATGGCTTCTTAAACAATTGGATGTATCAAATGCGTTTCTTCATGGTACACTACAGGAGGATATATACATGAAGCAACCTCATGGCCTTGTTGACCCCGATCGGCCCATGCATGTTTGCAAATTACACCGCTCTCTCTATGGTTTAAAGCGGGCTCCACGTGGTTGGTTCTCTCGGCTCACTAGGTTTCTAGGCTCCATCGGCTTTTCCTCATCAGTGGCTGATCCGAGTCTGATGATATATCGTTGCTCTTCGTTGGTAACATTTGTTTTAATCTACGTGGATGATATTGTTTTTACAGGGTCATCAGACACACACATTGCTTCTGTCATCCGTCAACTCCAAACTGAGTTTCCGATCAAGGACTTGGGCACACTTCACTATTTTTTGGGACTTGAGTTCTCGCCCACCGAATCTGGTTTGGTACTACATCAAAGTCGCTACACAACTGACCTCCTTGAAACACATGGTCTCGATCAAGCTAACACATGCTCGACGCCGATGGCTGTAGGACCGTTGTCCAAATATGTAGGCATACCTCTTGAGTCCGCTGCTAGCTCTTACCGTCAAATTGTGGGCAGTCTCCAATACCTGAGCATTACCAGACCGGACATCTCCTTCAGCGTTAACAAGTTGTGTCAATTCATGCACTACCCAACCGATCTCCACTGGAAAGCGCTCAAACGTCTCCTTCGATATCTCAAGGGAACCTCTGGGTTAGGGTTAAACATCTCTTCTGACAACAATCTTCAACTTACTTGTTACACTGATAGTGATTGGGGAGGTGATGTGGATGATCGACAATCAACTGGTGGTTATGCGATATTCCTTGGCACGTCTCTGATCTCGTGGGCATCCAAGAAACAGTCCACCATAGCCCGATCATCAACGGCGAGCGAGTACAAGGCTATTGGAAATGCAGTCTCCGAGCTCATCTGGCTTCGATCTCTATTTCGAGAACTTGGAGTCTCCATCCCAACCCCCATTCTATGGTGCGACAACATTGGAGAGCCACCTTTCTTAGCTCTAATCCCATATTTCATGCTCGAATGAAACATATAGAGCTTGATTTTCAATTTGTCAGAGAACAAGTTGCAGCTGGAAATGTCATCATCAAACATGTTGCTTCTGAAGAACAAATAGCCGACATTCTTACCAAACCATTACACCATCCCCGTTTTGCTCAACTTCGTGATCGTCTGGCGTTAGCTGAGGTGCAATAGTTTGCGGGGGGGTGTTAGTGATGCTTATCACTTATCCCTACATATGTTGCTATGCTTATCACCTATCACTACATCTGTTGTTATGCTTAGCACTTATCTCCAGCTAGCACAAGTCTATCGTGTATGACTACAGTAGTATATATATAGGGGCTCTGTATCATTTACATATACATACAAATACACAGGATACAATTGTGCATAGCACTTTCAGATCCAAAATCAAAATTTAATTTTCTTAATCCCTCATATCAATTTGCCGACAACCACCAGATTGTGTATGGGTGTTCGTTGGTCTCAACCAACCGGACTCGAAAGACACAGAAAAAGAGAAGAAGAGGGGATTTATTCCAAACCCTAATCCCAAACCCACAAGAAATTTGCTACCCCTAAACCCCAAAATCGTCGAATCCTTTAACTCTAAAAAAAACCCTGACACAAAAACCCCTTTAGTCTGCAAAATTTTGCAGCAAACCACGCCTCTGCCAGACTGTCGCACCGTCGTGTGCCACCGCGTTCTGGTGAATCAAGTCCGTGCTCCGACCAATGTATTTTTCCTCTGATTTCTCTGCCATGGTGTCACGATGACGACTATTACCAGGAAGTCCAAGTAGAGGATGCGGCATCGTTTGTAAGTGAGGAACTAAAAGGCACGACACCGTTTCGATTAGCTGGGATGCTTGGGGGTTCGCTATCTGATACGGTACCGTTTTGATTGCACTATGCTTCGTTCCCAAAAACCTACAACGCATAAAAGAGAGATGGAGGCACCAAACACTTTTCATGACAAAAGATGATAATTGTAGTTTAGCTTTAGCCTTAGCAATATAGCAGTAGAGTAGCAAAAGGCTCCATAAGAGCTGTCGTATCTGTAATTGTTCTACTATCTTTCTCTATCAATTTCTTGTATCATCAGGATTTGGGGTCTCAATTGTTACAGTGGTATCAGAGGTTAATGTTTTTTCAAGCCAATCTATTGTAGATGATATGCATCTATGGGGCTTGCAAAATCAGAGAGCAATGGAGGGTATACGCAAGGGATTCGAGCCCCTTCATGCTTCAACCCCACCAGTGGTTCAAGCTCCTCCCTCACGGTGTTTCGACTATTATGGGTTTTCACTCAGAGACCCATTTGATCGAGGCCAATCGACCGTAGAGGACATTTGGAGCGAGATGTGTCATTGTACTTCAGCTCCAGAAGTTCCAGTTGCTCCTTCCATGTGCTTTGATTATTACGGCAATCCACTCTGAAAACCGGTTGATCGAGGTAAAAAAAAAAATTCTTCACCTTCATTTGTTCATTCTGGGTTTGGTTACGGGTCGATGAATGAAATTTGTTCCCCAAATTGTGTTCCTTCACTCGCCGTATCCAACATCTTCACTCCTTCCCATAGAGCTTTCATCTCCGAACCAAGCTTCAGCTCACAACAACCACACCGAAACATCATCCCGACCCACTACCACCATTTTCAAACGCAACAAGATAGTACTTAAAGGAATTGGTATGAATCGTGTTTTGTCATTCATTCGTGTTCAGAATATATACAAGAGTGTTATCCTAATTCAAATACAAATGCTAGGATAAGGATCACCTATATTCAAATACAAATACATTTGAATATCAGATATGCTAACACGCCCCCGTAGTCAGAGCGGGAGGATGGCGGACATTCAGACTATCTCGAAAATCAACGAATAGAACGTGAGGCAATCCTTTGGTGAAGATATCGGCAATCTGAGAGCGAGTAGGAACATGAAGAACACGAACATGACCACGAGCAACCTTTTCCCGAACAAAATGGATATCCAGCTCAATGTGTTTAGTGCGCTGATGCTGGACAGGATTTTCCAGCAAGATAAATGGAACTGATATTGTCACAGTAGACCAAAGTGGCCTGAGATACCGGACAATGAAGCTCGAGAAGGAGGTTGCGAAGCCAGCACGACTCAGACACTACCTGAGCAACCCCACGATACTCTGCCTCGGTGCTGGAGCGCGAGACTGTAGGCTGTCGTTTAGAGGACCAGGAGATAAGATTGTCCCCAAGAAACACGCAATATCCAGATGTGGATTGGTGTGTATCAAGACAGCCTGCCCAGTCTGCATCGGTGTAGGCAACAAGCTCCAGAGAGGGAGAGGCGCCTAGATGCAGTCCAAGATGTAAGGTCCCCTGAAGATAGCGAATGATACGCTTAAGAGCTCCCATGTGACCAATGCGAGGATCATGCATATGAAGACACACCTGCTGAACAACATATGCAATGTCAAGACGAGTAAATGTGAGATACTGCAAGGCGCCGGTAAGACTCCGATAGAGTGATGGATCAGAGAACGGCTCATCGGCCGAAGCGCTCATTTTTCCCTTTGAGTCAATTGGAGTGGATGATAGGGAACAGGAATCCATGCCAGCTCGATGAATGATATCCTCAACATACTTCCGTTGAGAAAGGAAGAGACCACCTGGATGACGAGTGACCGCGATGCCTAGAAAGTAAGACAAAGGACCAAGGTCCGTCATGGAAAACTCGGAAGCCAAAAGCTCCATGATGGACAGGCGAAGCGAGTCACTCGAGGTGGTGAGGATAATGTCATCCACATAGAGCAAAATAAATGATGTATCAGCGACGCTGCGATAAATAAACAAAGAGTGGTCGGATTTGCTGTGGGAGAATCCGATAGTGGCCACATAATCAGTGAAGCGCTGGTACCATGCTCGGGGAGCCTGTTTAAGACCATAGAGAGAGCGTCGGAGAAGACACACATAGTCCGGATGAGTAGAACTGCGAAAACCCTGTGGCTGATGCATATAGACCGTCTCGGAAAGATCACCATGAAGAAAGGCATTCTTCACATCCAGCAGGTGAATAAGCCATGATCGGGAAAGAGCAATGCTGAGAACCGTCCGGATGGTAGCAGGTTTAACCAAAGGGCTAAATGTCTCAGTGCAATCCACGCCAACCTGTTGGGAGCTTCCATCACCTACAAGACGAGCTTTATAACGCTCAAAAGAACCGTCAGATCAAACTTTATGACGAAAAAGCCACATAGGCCTAACAATATTAGCAGTACGAGGACGAGGTACGAGCTCCCATGTGTTATTCTTAATTAAAGTATCATACTCGTCACGCATGGCCAAGCGCCAATGTGGGTCAAGTAATGCATCCTTGGTGGATTTGGGAATGGGGGATGGAGTGGTTGTAGTTGAGAGATTAAACAAGGTGCGAGGTTTTACAACTCCCGACCGAGACCGAGTCTGCATTGGGTGGATAGGTGCAGGAGGAGGAGCAGCCGCGTCTGACAAATGTGGAATAGACTGTTTAACCATAGGCGGTGGGGTGCGAGGCTGAGGAGAGGAAGTGCTGATAGGGCTATGCGGGGATGCGGTGTGTGAGACGGGTGATGTGGTAGGTATATTGGGGGAAAATAACGGGGTGGTGAGTGTTGGGTCTCGAGGTAAGGTTGGAGATGAACCAACTCGCAGCGGAAAATCAATGAAAACCAAGAGACGATTAAAACCATGAAACAACTAACAAAGAATGGATTCACAAGAGAAAATTTCAGCACTAGTTCTTACCAAAACAAGAACACCGGGTAACGAATGATTGGCTTGAGTCTCCAAGACGCCTACGTATCAACATGGGAATCAAAGCCACGTAGTTCATCTCTTTGAGGACTCAAGAACACAAAAATGGAGGAGGAAACTAGCCAAACCCGAAATGGCCATGGAAGAGGGAGAGAAAATGTGTTTCCTATTCTTGTCTAGTGTTTGTTATTTTGAAAAAAGATGACTTAAACATAACAAAACCCATACTTGTCCAACTAAAGGCATGGGACAAGTATGGTGTCAAGTAAGGTGTAAATAGGACAAAGTATGGCAAGACAAGATTGGGTTAGGTGATGAATCACCAACACCTTAATCCTTGTCTTGCTTACTTAGTACTAATTAATCAAGACTTGATTAATTAGTTCCATGGGCCTTGGTTGCATGGGCCTTTCATGGGCCTCTTGGAACATGGCCCATGGCCATTTCCAACGAGGTCCCGTGATTCGCTCATCGCCTCCAAGCCTTCCATACCAGAAATGTCCAACATTATCCGACGCGATCAATCCCAAGACTCCAAGCCTTGTCTCGATCCGTAAAGTCCTATTCACTTACGGGCACATGACCCAAAACCCAGTTTTGGTCATATCCCGAGACAACTCCCTTTTGGCCATTCTCCATATATGTGTCAATGAGTTTCATCCTCCGGTGTGACCCTTAGGTTTATGCATGTCAATAGATCAACATAAAATCCCATTTTACTTGATCCTGTTTAAGTGGCAACTAACGAGACTTTAGTATTGCCTGACACTGCATAGCGAATCGACCCTGTCGATTCTAACCTTTCCGTCGTCCCTGTCATTATCCTTTTATCTCCGATATCCTGATTGAGATAAGGCATAGAGCCGTCATCCTTATTATTCTCAATCACCGTTCCTTGATATGTGAGATGACTGAAGATATGATACCCAGTATCATGTGCATGGCCATGCTATTCTTCCAGTCACTCTCGATCAAGTGGCCGAGAACCGATATCTTTCCCATACCTTAGTATGAGGGATAAATCCCTTAGCCGTCTTTCGTGTCACTCATGTAGCCCGTCCCCAAGCCAATACTGGCCGTTATGGAAGCCCTGTTACGGACAACGTTAGGCTCAGGTCAAACTCAGTTGTTGACTACATAGCGATCACAAAGACTCCTTGGTCTAAGGATACATGACAAGCTACAACACTGAATATGTTCATGACTTAATCTATGGCACATATTCAGGGCGGGTCGTCCAATATCATGTCCCACATGATATCTATGATCAGACTCCGGAATCCCATTCCAATGACTAACAGAACGTAAGCCATAAAGAGCCATCTTTCATACTAGTCGCTTCTAGTGAAGCTTTGTTGACTAGGGACCCATCGAGTGTGATCTATCTCGATCTATGGTTCTATTCGCATGGTGGGCATAGATCAGAGCACACATCGATATATTACTCCAACACATAAGTAATATAAAGCCGCTTTAATTTTATCGCTAACGATGATATATACATTTGGACATTTAGGATTGAACTACGGGCACTAAGACTAACAGTGAGATCCAGAAAATCATAGTTGGTAGGTGAGCTATCAGCGGAAGAAAAAGGGAATGCCGTTTCGTCAAAAATAACATGTCGAGCTATAATGATGCGTCTGGTCGTCGGGTCGAAGCATATATATCCACGATGCCGAGATGGATATCCTAAGAAGACACATGGAATAGAACGCGCTTGAAGTTTGTTAATAGAGACATTAGGAAGAAGAGGATAACAAGCACATCCAAAAATACGCAAGCGATCATACGACAGAATACGAGAGAACAAATAGTGAGTGGGAGTAACAAAATCAAGAGACTTACAAGGAAGAATATTGTGTAAGTAAGTGGACATAGACAGCGCAAAATGCCAAAAATTCGGAGGGACAGAAGAGTGTACCATTATAGTACGAATTATATTATTGATCGTACGAAATTTTCGTTCGGCGCGCCCATTTTGAGGGGAGGTATACGGACACGAAAGACGAAACACCATGCCGGAGTCGGTGCAGAACTTGGAGAGCGGACCATTGTCAAATTCCTTCCCGTTATCACATTGAAATGCCTTGATTGAGACAACAAATTGAGTACGCACAAATGAATGAAACGAGACGAATACGGAGTAGATCTGAGACTTAGAATGTAAGGGAAAAGTCCACACAAAATTCGTAAAATCATCATTCAATAACAAGTAATAACGATGACCTGCAGAACTTAAAACGGGTGATGTCCACAAATCCCCATGAATAATGTCAAAAGGAGCAAAAGTGCAAGTACAAGATAAACGAAATGGTAACTTAATGTTTTTGCCTAAGGCATAAGATTGACAGAAACAACTAGAATGTGATCCACAATGGACCATATTATTACGCCGAAGAGCATCAAAGACCGGAGCACCTGGATGTCCCAACCGTGAATGCCAAACTGACGGAGATAAGGCTAACAACGAGGACTCTGCACCACGAGGACACGAAGATGATGAAGAGACGGGATAAAGATCCCCCGAGCTATCACATCTCAGCATAACCTGACCCGTCTTGAAGTCCTTCACAGAGAAACCAAAACGATCAAACTCAATAGAAGCATTATTATCCGTGACGAAACGGCGGACAGAAACAAGGTTTTTAATAATGTGAGGAGCATGTATAACGTTGGATAAAGTCAGAGAAGGATGAGTCGGGGTTAAATATGCATTACCATATCCCAATATTGGAATGTGATGACCATTCTCGACCACAACATGACGATTAGTGCCAGAACTAATATAAGAATTTAGACTACCTGAGTCGGAAGTCATATGAGAGGTCGCACATGAATCCATGTACCATTGGTCGGGTGGATTTAACGTCATAGAGCGAAAGGCAACATCAATACTCGTTGGAACATTATGCTCTGTTCCATAGGTGGAGGAAGCAGCACGTGATGGACCATGGCTGAGGAAGCTTTAGGCCTGATTCTGATTGGAGGAAGGAGCCTGACCACGTGGGCTTGGAGGTGGCCCAAGGAGCCCTGACTGGGCGTGCGCGTGGGAGATCGGATGCGGCTGACTCTGTTGCGCGTTGATATTGCTGGGAAAGTGTGGGCCGAGCGTTCCAGCCCAATAAGCCCTTGACCATGTGGCCTGTGTTGGATACGGGCACGGCCCAAGTTGCCATTGTGCCTGTCCAGACCCATTTGACCGCGAATTAAACCCCATCTGCGAATGACGATCTAGGGTTCCTCTTTGCTGTGATCGGAAGTTGCCAGAGACGCCATGGCCGAATTGTTTGCTCCGTCCACGTGCTGACCTGTCAGGTCGTCGGCCACGCTGCCGACCAGAAGAGGTGTCGGATCCGGCTTCTCTGCCAGACACCTAAGACACAAGAGCTGAAGGTACGCCCAAGAGAGACTGCTTCTGCTTTCTTACTTCTTCCAATATCAACTGAGATCGAGCCTCGTGAAATAGAGGTCACGGGTCACGCTGCTGTATAAGGGCTGCAACATTGTCATATGCGTTGGTTAGGCCTGTGACCATTTGTACTACCAACCTGTTATTAGGCACTGGAGCACCGACGTTGGCAAGCTGATCGGCAATGGATTTCAGCTCCGGACAGTATGCTGAAATTCCAGTGAAAGCCTCCAAATGTGTGTTTGAGAATTGATTTTCAAGGTGGACAATCCGTGTGTGACGATTGTCTTGAAAAATGCTCCGCAAGGCAGACCAAGCTTGAGCAGCAGTGGAGTCTGGTTCGATTATAGTTTGCAACAGATCGCTGGAAATTGTGGCATAAATCCATTGCAAAACAACAACATCAACACGAAACCATAACTCGGTGTTTGGAGTAGTAGATAAAGCAACAACCTGAGAAGAGTCAGCAGCCTCGGTGGTGCTCTTTTTCGTTGCAGCAGCTTTGTCGCCTTGGTCTGCAGCAACCGGTGGAGTTGCTTCCGAGGACTCGTCCGAAGCTTCAGCAATGGCAGCGAGATGTGTTGTTGCTGCGACTCCGGGAAGAATATGGTGAATCACCTGAAATGCTCTATAGTGTATTTTGAATAACTCTGCCCATGAAGCATAGTGTTGCTTTTCCATGTCGAGGACAATAGGAATGGCCAGACGAATATTTGATACAGTAAGAGCTGCGTGGGAAGCCATGTATAGCAAAATAAGCAACTCTGCAGAGAAGAAACACAAGGGTGCAATAATACCAATTCTGCGGAACAGAAAAGAAAGTAAGGAACCAATATACGTATGAGATAATGAAGAGTGATGAGAAGAGAGAGGTTTAGTTAGGATAGAAGTGTAGGCTCTGATACCATGTTAAAGCCCAATCCAACCCAAAAGCTCGAACTGATGGGTGGAGGCATCAAGACGTATATCAAGGGGTCAATTAATCCACACACTTTCGATGTGGGACTCACACTTCAACACTCCCCCTCACGTGTAGGACTGGACATCTACACGTGGGTCATAGCAGGACTGGACATCTGCATATGGGCCGGAGACCACAAGGTAGAGGCGACAAACAGGTCGTGGGCCAAACCAGCTCTGATACCATAAAGGAATTGGTATGAATCGTGTCTTGTCATTCATTCGTGTTCAGAATATATACAAGAGGGTTATCCTAATTCAAATACAAATGCTAGGATAAGGATCACCTATATTCAAATACAAATGCTAGGATAAGGATCACCTATATTCAAATACAAATACATTTGAATATACGATATGCTAACAGTACTGAGATGAACACACAACCACAACCACCTATCATACAACCAACTGAACAACCACACAGTTCACCTCAATATTTTCCAAACCCACATAATCGAGCTTGCGATTCCGAGATAGCTGAGTTATTAGTGCAGTTTGAAGTGGTGAAAAAATGTCGGGTTGTAGAACGGCTTCGTGTGAGACTTGAGATGATCACTTAGTTGTTGCTGATGCTAATTGGAACCTGGATCACAAGCATGCTAAGGTACTATTATTCTTTGATGAGTTATGTTTCTATGATTCAGTTAGACAAGTTTATGTATTGGCACCTTATTGATTATCTATGAGGGCTTGATATATTTGTCTATTGTGTCTAATTGTTCTTGGCTGAAAAATGGTCTGTGGGGCATAGGAATCACAACTGCAGTTGATATGATGTCGTGTTATGGACAAAATAGAAGAGTTGCTCAAAAAGTGGTGTTGTTTATTGAACCTATTATACTTTTTGCATATGAGTTCATAAAGATACTTGTTCTGCGAGGCAAGATTTGGACGCTTGTGCCAACATTTACTTTATTCTTATTCTTCATCAAATGTATTAGAAGTAGAGCTTGTGATAACTACTCATCTAGTTGTGAGGGGAAGCTATCATTGCTTTAGCTTTCTCATATATGAAAACATGATGGATGACCAAGTTCAGTTTAATATTGAGTTTGAGGATAATTCTCTAAGTAATTTTGGGAGTTATAGTTGGTTATATAAGTTGTTATTGCAAGAAACTTATCATGGTGTTGCTTCTCTTGCTGCTTATGTCTGCCATCGCCTACTATTATATGAAGTTGCTTCAGGATATGAGTGCATAGTTGTTGTTGTACTTGGAGGTCTCCTTGTTGTTGGTCCCATAAACGGTCCTTATGTGGCAGCTTCTACAAGTAAAGCAGTTGCTCCTGATTACGGCTTGGCTGATAATTGTGTGCTTGTAAGTTATGCCTTTGGAGACATGAAGCTTAACTTGGTAGATTGGACTATGTTATCGTGTTGGAATCTTGTTCACTTGAGGTTGCTTTTATGGGCTGCGAAAATGTTTCTCAAGTAGTACTACATAGCTTGCATCCTTTTCAATTGTTATCAGCATCAGGGACAAGAATCTTGAAATGGGGTTCTGCTTCACAGCTTTGGGGCGAATTGCCTAAATTGATGGGCAATATTACAAACTGTTGTCATCGTCTCAGTATGTGAAGGTACTTGAAAAATAATTCCATATCCTTGATCTTACTACACAAAGAGATCCCTGCCAAAGAACTGTTGGGGCTGATTTCCTTGGTATTTATGGGGTGGAAAGAGGTCATGGCCAATTTCGGGGTTGATCAGTATTGAAGGAATGTGATATCAAACATGCCTTCATTTGGTGTCCTCCAAGGAGAGACTAGGCTAGCAAATTTGAAAACTCTCAATCCACTGCTTTGTCCGTTTTCATTTTATTGCCCAAGACTAGAAGGCGATTTAGATCAAAGGAAGCAGACACTTACCTTCAACTCTACACTTGGATTGTTGTACAGAGTAAGCTATAAAAATGGTTCTCATATCGTTAGTGGTAAAGAAATAGCTATGTGCTCTAATGAAGGTGGAGCGTTCTTATTCAGACCAACAAGTGATGTTGAGCTTATTATTGATTTTAATGGAGAAATAGGCATCTCTGCTCATTCCTCATATATTTATTTTGGGAGTTCAATTTAATTACTTGTGATGGCGCCACTGGTTATGAAAGAGTTCTCCTACGAATGAGCCCAAATCAAAAGGAGGATCAATATCTTGTTGATTCATGCTTCCTATTCATGTTTCAGTTCCAGGTTGGTTATAGCTCAAAGTGGGTGGGGATGCTATCCATATAAGAACCGCTCCCGGTCAACGCTAGTCAAATCGGCAGAAAAACAGAAAAATTTAAAATTTTGGGACAGACACCTAAATGAACCTAAACTTGACCCCGAGGGTCATATCGGACTTAAGTTGACCCCGATATCGACCAAAGTGAGTTCTGGGGGACCCCGGGGCAACTTTTTGACCAATTTGGGAAATGTTGACTTTTTGCCGGAAAAGTCAACCGAGCGACGTTTGGGTCCGTTCGAGACCCGTTTTGGATCCAAAAAGCTTAGCCGTCGTTACATCGGTCTTAGTTGGGCCGTTTCCTTGTAGCACGTGAAATTTCGTAATTTCTTGGAAATTGGGCCGGTTCGGGGCCCGAGACGGCCGATCTTCGCGAATCTGATAGAAAAATATCTACAAAGATATTTTTTAAAGAGGTGGGACCTGTTGGGTCTTGAGGTAGGGTTGGAGATGAACCAACTCGCAGCGGAAAATCAATGAAAACCAAGAGACGATTAAACCATGAAACAACTAACATAATGGATTCACAAGAGAAAAATTCAGCACTATTTCTTACCAAAACAAGAACACCGGTTAACGAATGATTGACTTGAGTCTCCAAGACGCCTACGTATCCACATGGGAATCAAAGCCACGTAGTTCTTCTCTTTGAGGACTCAAGAACACAAAAATGGAGGTGAAAACTAGCCAAACCCGAAATGGTCATGGAAGAGGGAGAGAAAATGTGTTTCCTATTCTTGTCTTGTGTTTGTTATGTTGAAAAAAGATGACTTAAACATAACAAACCCCATACTTTTCCAACTAAAGGCATGGGACAAGCATGATGACAAGTAAGGTGTAAATAGGACAAAGTATGGCAAGACAAGATTGGGTTAGGTGGTGAATCACCAACACCTTAATCCTTGTCTTGCTTACTTAGTACTAATTAATCAAGACTTGATTAATTAGTTCCATGGGCCTTGGTTGCATGGGCCTCTTGGAACATGTCCCGTGGCCATTTCCAACGAGGTCCCGTGATTCGCTCATCGCCTCCAAGCCTTCCATACCGGAAATGTCCAACATTATCCGACGCGATCAATCCCAAGATTCCAAGCCTTGTCTCGATCCGTAAAGTCCTATTCACTTACGGGCACGTGACCCAAAACCCATTTTTGGTCATGTCCCGAGACAACTCCCTTTTGGCCATTCTCCATAAATGTGTCAATGAGTTTCATCCTCCGGTGTGACCCTTAGGTTTATGCATGTCAATAGATCAACGTAAAATCCCATTTTACTTGATCCTATTTAAGTGGCAACTAACGAGATTTTAGTATTGCCTGACACTACATAGCGAATCGACCCTGTCGATTCTAACCTTTCCGTCGTCCCTGTCATTATCCTTTTATCTCCGATATCCTGATTGGGATAAGGCACCGAGTCGTCATCCTTATTATTCTCAATCACTGTTCCTTGATATGTGAGATGACTGAAGATATGATACCCAGTATCATGTGCATGGCCATGCTATTCTTTCAGTCACTCTCGATCAAGCGGCCGAGAACCGATATCTTTCCCATACCTCAGTATGAGGGATAAATCCCTTAGCCGTCTTTAGTGTCACTCATGTATCTCATCCCCAAGCCAATCCTGGCCGTTATGGAAACCCTGTTACACACAACGTTAGGCTCAGGTCAAACTCAGTTGTTGACTACATAGCGATCACAAAGACTCCTTGGTCTAAGGATACATGACAAGCTACGACACTGAATATGTTCATGACTTAATCTATGGCACATATTCAGGGCGGGTTGTCCAATATCATGTCCCACATAATATCTATGATCAGACTCCGGAATCCCATTCCAATGACTAAAAGAACGTAAGCCATAAAGAGCCATCTTTCATACTAGTCGCTTCTAGTGAAGCTTTGTTGACTAGGGACCCATCGAGTGTGATCTATCTCGATCTATGGTTCTATTCGCATGGTGGGCATAGATCAGAGCACACATCGATATATTACTCCAACACATAAGTAATATAAATCCGCTTTAATTTTATTGCTAACGATGATATATACATTTGGACATTTATGATTGAACTACGGGCACTAAGACTAACAATCTCCCACTTGCCCTAGTTCCAATCTAAACTCCAATATGTCCCCATTGACTTTACATGTCTAACATGTTCAGGCAGCGACACTGCCTTAGTCAAATGGTTGGCTATGTTATCATCTGTTGCAATATAGGTTATCTTCACTTCACCTCAGTTCCGTATTTCTCTTATGAGGTGGATACGCCGCAATACATGTTTGGATTTGTTATGCGATCTGGGCTTTTAGCTTGTGCAATGGCCCTTGTGTTGTCGCAAAATGGATTCACCGGGCTGGATGGGTTTTTGATTACACCTAACCCTGCCGTGAATTTCCAAATCCACATAGCCTCCTTAGTTGCTTCTACGACTTCCATGTACTTGGCCTCTATCGTAGATTCAGCGACGATATCTTGCTTTACGCTTTCCCAGCTAAAGCTCCGTCATTCAGCGTAAACACATATCCTGGCTGACTTCTAAAGTCATCTGGATTTGTCTTGGAAAACTAGCGTCTACTCATCCTTCGACGACTAGTTCAGCATCATCTTTCCCCCGGGTTAGACTGATGTCTACTGGTACAACATAAGGCTTACGAGACGTCCGGTCTCATACATGTCATGGCATATATGATTGATCCTTCCCCCATGCACATAGGATTCTCATCATCCTTTTCAGCTCATCAGGTGTCTTAGGACACTGAGTCTTGCTGAGATGAATGCCATGACTAGTGGGTAAGAGTCCTTTCTTTGAATCTAGCATTGAGAACCTACTCAATGCCTTGTTCACATAGGTTCCCTGACTTAAAACCAAGACCCTCTTGGTGCGATCTCTACATATCTTAATCCCTAAGATATAAGCAGCATCGCCTAAGTCCTTTATTGAGAAACACTTCCTCAACCAAGCTTTAGTCTCGTGCAAGGTTGGGATGTCGTTTTCAATGAGAACCAGAAAGGTAATCTTGCTCCCACTAGCCTTCTATAAACGCAAGATTCATCCTCGTTCTTGATTAAGCCAAATCCAATTACAGCTTCATCAAAACGAAGGTTCCAACTCCGAGAAGTTCGTTTCAATCCATAAATGGATTTCAACAACTTATAAATCTTTCGCTTATTCTTCGGATCATCAAAACCTTTGGGTTGAGACATAAAACGTCCTCGGCCAAACTTCCATTTAGGAAAGTGGTTTTGACATCCACTTGCCATATCTCGTAATTATGATACGTAGTTATGTCAAGAAGAATTTGGATCGATTTTGACCATAGCCTCTAGGGAGAAGGTTTCCTTATAGTCAATCCATTGGATATGCCTAGAACCTTTCGCCACCAGTCGAGCTTTGTAGGTCAGAGGGTTGTCGTCCATGTCCATCTTCACCTTAAAGATCCATTTGCATCCGATGGTCCTCACACCATTGATGGGATCAACCAGTTCCCAGACTTGGTTGTCCGACATGGATTGCATTTCCCCCCTCATGGCTCCCAGCCATAACTCGGAGTCGGGTTCATCCACGACTTCCTGAAAGGTGGCTGGATCATCGTGATCCACCATGACTTCATTGTCTCCTCCGGATACCATATCTTGGAGGTGGACGACTGATCGTTTCAGATTGCCTTGGACCTTCCAAGATTGTAACAGGAATTGGTTATTACTCTACGACAATCTCTGGCTCCTTTCTACTGGGTTGTCAATTGGTTTAGACAGATCGGTAACATCCTGAATTTCGTCGAGATGCACAGTCCTCCCAATGACGTCTTTGGAAACAAAACTCCTTTTCCATAAAGACCCCACCCCAAGCGACGAACTCCATGTTCTCACTGGGATTGTAGAAGTAGTATCCCCTTGTTTCTTTGGGATACCACACGAAGGTGCATATCTCAGATCTTGGTTCGATCTTAATCGAAACCAAATGTTTCACATAAGCATCGCAACCACAAACCTTTAGGAAGGACAAAGCGGGCATCATCCCGTACCATTTTAAAACAGTATCCCTTCCACACCCTTCGTCGAAGCCCGAATCACTATGAATGCGGCCGTCTCTAGAGCATAACCCCAGAAAGAGATTGGGAGATCAGTCCAACTAATCATGGAACGGACCATTGTCTAACAATGTCCGATTTCTCCGTTTGGATACACGTTTCAACTATAGTGTCCCAGGAGGAGTCCATTCCAAAAGGATCCCATTCTCTTTTAGATGTTCTAATAACTCTGTGGTCAAGTATTTTCCACCTCGATCCAATCGAAGTGCCTTAATACCTTTGTCGAGCTGGTTTTCTACTTTAGTCTTAAACTCTTTGAATTTATCAAAAGGTTCAGACTTATGTCACACCGAATAGACATAACCATATTTACTGTAATCATCAGTAAATGTGATAAAGTAGCTAAAACCCCTCATGGCAAGTGAACTTATTGGTCTACACAAATTCGAGTGTATCAGCCCCAATAATTCACCTGCCCTTTCATCGCGATCGATAAAGGGCACTTTAGTCATTTTGCCCATCAAACAAACCTTGTACCTATCGATCAAATGGAATTCGAATGAACCTGAAAGCCAGCACTTCTGAAGTGTTGATAGGCGCTTCTTGTTTATGCGGCCCAAATGATAGTACCCTAACAGAGTTAGGTTTAAATCGTTGGATTTAGACCTCTTGGTATTAACGTAATATATAGAACTTGAGTCATTGTTACCCATATCTAATATGTACAATCCTCCAACCAAGTCAGTACTGGTATAAAACATATCATTGCATAGAACATTGAAAACTCCATTTCCAATATTAACATTATACCCTTCCTTGTCAAACACGGATACAGATATAATATTCCTACTAAAAGTAGGTATGCAATATACATTATACAATACTAAGACAAGGCCACTTGGCAAAGCAAGACTCATGGATCCTACAACAGTTGCCACAACTCTGAGGTCCACTTCGTGCTTTCCAAACCTCTCCTACTTTCAGCCACCATATATTAGTGCATGTGTGAGATTCAGTCCTGGTATCTAATACCCATGAATCTTTGGAAGTAGAGAGATGTAGCTCTATAGAGTTAATACCGGATGAAGGCACGGTCCCACCGCCCTTCCTTAGATCATCTAGGTTTCCTGATGAAGGCGCAGTCCTACTCCCCTTCTTCAGATCATTCAGGCTATTTGATGAAGGCCCAGTCCCACTGCCCTTCTTCAGATCAGCCGTGAACTTCCTGTAATCCCGGTTCCAATGACCAGGCAATAGAAGCAGACATTCTCAAGTGTCACATCTCTTCCGCCAAGTGTGCATGGGCCCCGCCCTTGCCACTTCCAATTCCCTTGTTGACCATCAGAATATCCTTGGATCCCAGATCCCTGATATATTCTTCTCAGCAGTTAATGACACTTCATGTAACTCTGATATGGTCTTAGACACAGCCTTGTCAAGGACATATTCTTTGCGTTCAGACTTGAGGATTATCCTCAAAATTCTGTACCAATCCAAATAGTTTGTCCCATTTAGCTTGACCCTGTCAAGAATGGTTTTTAATGACAAACTATTAATGTTCGCTGAATTTGCCATTTGATCTACAACAGATAAAATTCAATCAGTAAACTGAATAAATTTTATGAAGATCAAGCTTAAACACCAACAATCGATTCTAAACCTTTAGAATCTGAAACCAAGATCCTTAATTCACTCGATTAAGCTGAACTAATGCTCACCACTTAATCGAGCTATGTAGGTAGGACTCCATCCAATCACATCCAATGTGACTCTTGGCTAGGGTATGTACTTATGTACACGGCTTACCCTATTTGTTACCGTAGCTCAACCTCAGGCTGAGAATCGTAGTCGGGTCCACCAATTTTCAACTATGGCCCGTCACTATGTAGGTGCTCCGCTAATGCGCACGACACCCACATATGTCGTCCAAACCTACTACCCCACTTTCCCATGGATGCTCCGCTAATGCGCACGACACCCATAGGACGGGGAGGTAGTAAGGTGTTGATAATTGGGAGGTATCGGACATGACCTGCTTTTACTTGTCCGGTTGTGTTTAAAACTTTGGCACATCCTAGATGCGATGAGCACATCAACTACATTCCAAATGCAATGATGCCTCAAATTACATCCAATGTAATTCTTCCTTCGAATCCGTCAACTACATCCAATGTAATGACGATTCTAAGGGCTCATATAGAAGGATTAAAATTCCAATTTTATCTTTGCATGTGAGGTGATATGCTCGGTAAATAAAGTTAAGCATGCAATTCTAAAACACATAGAATTAATCGTGCATAAAATAAACCAAGCATAAAGCGATAAATGTGCACATAATAGCCCCCTAAACTAACTCCCACTAGCTTCTTGAGCTCCACCGACTCCAAGCCGAAGCCAACACCCGAAAAGCCACCAAATGACCTTTTCGCCCTTTCTTCGTCTTGAGTAAAATATTACAATTTAATACACGACTCGCAGGTCGGGAATAAATAAATATTACAAACAAGTGGTTCGACGACCACACCTTGAAAGAATAATTACACGCTAACTCTAACGGCTCGCAGGCCGTGAAAAACGATAAATAATTAAATCGAGCTTGGGGCTATTATGTACACCATGCCAACATCACATCACACATCGTGTTATCAAACAATCATGTTATCAAACATCATGTGATTTTCCGGTTTTATTTAATAGCCAAGTTTCGAAATTTTTTGATGCTCGGTTTATCGAAACCGTTCAAAAATGAAACTTTTGAACATTTGATCTTCGAGTTCGTCATGACGAGCCAAACTCGTCATAACTAACAAAACGGTTTAGCCTTAGCATATCAACCATCCAATGGTCATGCTTGGCCTAGCTCCCTCCAACGGAGCCCCGTTCGGTCCCGGTTTCGGCTCCCCGAGAGTCCCGCTCCCGAGACCCGAAAAATCAAATCTTTTTCAATATTTCCAGATTTGAAATAATTTTCAAATTTTCATTTTACATGCATTAAATCCATAAACAAGAATTTAAAACATGTTATCAAACAGTTTAGCAAAACAACATGCCAAAAACGAAACTTTCAAGCAAAACCGAAACTTTGAACACCGTCTTGTGAATCCCGAAGGTAGCACGGCTCTGATACCACTGTTGGGTCTCGTGGTAGGGTTGGAGATGAACCAACTCGCAGCGGAAAATCAATGAAAACCAAGAGACGATTAAACCATGAAACAACTAACAAAGAATGGATTCACAAGAGAAAAATTCAGTACTATTTCTTACCAAAACAAGAACACCGGTTAACGAATGATTGGCTTGAGTCTCCAAGACGCCTACGTATCCACATGGGAATCAAAGCCACGTAGTTCTTCTCTTTGAGGACTCAAGAACACAAAAATGGAGGTGAAAACTAGCCAAACCCGAAATGGTCATGGAAGAGAGAGAGAAAATGTGTTTCCTATTCTTGTCTTGTGTTTGTTATGTTGAAAAAAGATGACTTAAACATAACAAACCCCATACTTTTCCAACTAAAGGCATGGGACAAGCATGGTGACAAGTAAGGTGTAAATAGGACAAAGTATGGCAAGACAAGATTGGGTTAGGTGGTGAATCACCAACACCTTAATCCTTGTCTTGCTTACTTAGTACTAATTAATCAAGACTTGATTAATTAGTTCCATGAGCCTTGGTTGCATGGGCCTTTCATGGGCCTCTTGGAACATGGCCCGTGACCATTTCCAACGAGGTCCCGTGATTCGCTCATCGCCTCCAAGCCTTCCATACCGGAAATGTCCAACATTATCCGACGCGATCAATCCCAAGACTCCAAGCCTTGTCTCGGTCCGTAAAGTCCTATTCACTTATGGGCACGTGACCCAAAACCCAGTTTTGGTCATGTCCCGAGACAACTCCCTTTTGGCCATTCTCCATAAATGTGTCAATGAGTTTCATCCTCCGGTGTGACCCTTAGGTTTATGCATGTCAATAGATCAACGTAAAATCCCATTTTACTTGACCCTATTTAAGTGGCAACTAACGAGACTTTAGTATTGCCTGACACTGCATAGCGAATCGACCCTGTCGATTCTAACCTTTCCGTCGTCCCTGTCATTATCCTTTTATCTCTGATATCCTTATTGAGATAAGGCATAAAGTCGTCATCCTTATTATTCTCAATCACTGTTCCTTGATATGTGAGATGACTGAAGATATGATACCCAGTATCATGTGCATGGCCATGGTATTCTTTTAGTCACTTTCGATCAAGCGGCCGAGAACCGATATCTTTCCCATACCTCAGTATGAGGGATAAATCCCTTAGCCGTCTTTCGTGTCACTCATGTATCTCATCCCCAAGCCAATCTTGGCCGTTATGGAAACCCTGTTACGGACAACGTTAGGCTCAGGTCAAACTCAGTTGTTGACTACATAGCGATCACAAAGATTCCTTGGTCTAAGGATACATGACAAGCTACGACACTGAATATGTTCATGACTTAATATATGGCACATATTCAGGGCGGGTTGTCCAATATCATGTCCCACATGATATCTATGATCAGACTCCGGAATCCCATTCCAATGACTAAAAGAACGTAATCCATAAAGAGCCATCTTTCATACTAGTCGCTTCTAGTGAAGCTTTGTTGACTAGGGACCCATCGAGTGTGATCTATCTCGATCTATGGTTCTATTCGCACGGTGGGCATAGATCAGAGCACACATCGATATATTACTCCAACACATAAGTAATATAAAGCCGCTTTAATTTTATTGCTAACGATGATATATACATTTGGACATTTAGGATTGAACTACGGGCACTAAGACTAACAGGACCCACTTGCCATTTGTCACACAAGTGGTCGTGGTAGGTATTTTGAACAAACGAAAGGGAAGAGAGAGGGGAGTGGTCGGCCACAACAAAAAAAAGAAGGGAAAAGGAGAGAGAAAGAAGAGAGAAGAAGGAGAAGGAGAAAAAGGAAAAGAAAAGGGAGAAAGTGTTAGGGTTTGTCGATTTCCCGACAATCTGACCGACGGATCGTCTCAACGGTTGTATAATCGAGCTCCCTTCGTCATTCCCTATGGTGAGAACCTATTTGTTTCTCGTTTTGATACGTTTGAAAGTTAGGGTTTGTGTTTAAACGAGTTAAATATGGATGAGTTGAGGTGTAGGGTTCGTTGGGGACGTTTTGGGGTGAAAATGATCGGATTCCGGTGACCGGAGGCTCGGGTGAGCTCCGGCCACCGTGGGTGGTGGCTGGCCGGAGCTGGGACCGGCCACCACTGTGATGAACCGGTCCAAAACCGGTCCAGCCACCCACGGGTGATGGTGGCCGGGTGGGGCCCACGTGTCGGGTCTCGGGTTTTTCGTGTTCGGGTGGTTTTGGACGATCCCTAAATCGATATTTCACACCCGGAACGAATTATGGAATTAAATTGTGAAAGTTGGAAATTTCGGGTTTAGAAACTTTAAACACGAATTAAATCGCTCGGAAGTCGGAAATTGATTCCGTCGATTGCATTGGAACCCTTGAATTGTTTTGGGATCATAGAAACGGAAACGGGAATTTTCGGAGCCCCGGAAGGGCGTTTTCCGATCCCGGGCAGATTCGCTGAGCCGGGAGAATCGGGCCTTTCCGGACCCATTGTTAACAATGTCGAGTAATTGGGAAGTTTGGGAGTGATCGGCATTAACGGGGTTGCATTTGGGCGTCAAATTCATTAAAATTCAACTTTGCCTGAGAACTTAAAAAGTGCTTTAATTTGTGTTCATGTTAGATCGTGCCGCCGACCGCAGAAAGGGGAGGCTAGACGAGTGATTGCGAGCGCGCCGGAGCTTGGGCGTGGACTTTTGGGAAAGCGTTACGAGGTAGGGAAAAGTAGCCGGATCTCGGCCCTGACTAGGGAAAGTTAACAGTAGAAATGCATGTGACACCTAGAGGTGTCGTAGGATAAGTGTACGTATCGAACAATAGAAATGCATGCGACACTTAGTGGTGTCATAGGATAAGTGAACGTATCGAACATTAGAAATACTTGTGGCATTTGGTTCTGCCCGTAAGTTGATTGAATTGTCTGTGTTTGTGGGTGGCCATGAGTGCCTGTGGGGAGTTGAACCCGTATTGGTTGACTGACTTGCCGAGTGGTAGTTAGTCGTGTTGTCGTATTTTTTATTATTTGCGGGGTATTGTGTGTTATTTGGTTGTGACTGTGATTGTTCTGGTGATGACTGTTGAGCTATGCCCGATGGGTGTGTCGTACCCTCCGGTGCGCGGTCGATAAAGTGTTGAGGGCTGTGGTTCCCGTCAGGTGCGTCGTACCTTCCGGCGGGTGATCGGTAAAGTGCTGAGGTTAGAACTGTGCCTGGGGGGTGTGTCGTACCCTCCAATGCGTGGTCGGTAAAGAGCAGAAGGCTGTGGTCCCCGTCAGGTGTGTCGCACCTTCCGGCGCGTGATTGGTAAAGTGCTGAGGCTGGATTTATGCCCGAGGGGTGTGTCGTACCCTCTGGTGCGCGGTCGGTAAAGAGTAGAGGGTTGTGGTCCCCGTCAGGTGTGTCGCACCTTCCGGCGCGTGATCGGTAAAGTGTTGAGGCTTGTGGTTGTGGTTTGCGTGACTTTGATCACTTTTGTGTTGTGTTCTTCGAGGTCGTCTTTACTGTGTCGGGTCTACACTACGGGTACGGGTGTTTAGATGGTTGGGGAAAGTAACAGTTTTCGTGTGACAGTCGAGTTATTTGAGTTTGAGGATAGTAGTCCCCGGTGTTTTGTTTGTTGTTGGTGTTTCCGGCATTTCTGCTAGAATGTCGTAGTCAGTATGGTATCCGTGGTGGTGAGCGAACGCTCACCCCTAGCTGCTTTTCCTACAGGTACTGGTCGCGAGGCGGACTAAGGGAACTCTCGAAGTATGAAGAGCTGGGAGCGGGAGTCCGGGTGTTTTGGGAGTTTAGCAACGTACGCTTTGGTTTTTGTCTGCTTGTTTTGGACGTATTTTCAGTTGTAAAATATTGTCTTTTGATTAACTTAAGTGGTGATTTTAAGCGGTTTTATTAAAATGTTTGAAAATTGTTTTATTGTTTCACCGTTCGTGTTCCGGACTCGGTTCTACCGAATTCGGGGCGTGACAATCCACATCACCAAGTGTAGCAGTTGTTGTAAAAGCCAAGAAAGCTCAACCACAGTCGGTTATATTGGACAAACAAAATCAAGAGAAGACTTGCTGCTTTTCTCGTAGAGTTTTCAGCCCAACCACTGTCTTGATCAATCACGACATTATAGATTTTTTGACGAGTCAGTATGATCTACAACCAGAGTTTGCACTGATTTGGGAAGTCATTAGAGGTTTCAGAAATTTTGTATTCTACATCAAAAGATGGTCAAAATTGGATGGCTTGCCAATTGTGGGAAGTGTTCAAAAGGTATGGGATCCAGGTTTAATGCACCTTCAAAATTATTATTGCCCTTTTGATTTTCAGATTTGGGTGCTTATACAGATTTCTATACATGTTGCTGGGTTTAAAACTGATTTTGTTCCAGAGGTTAATTTAACAATCATCCAACGGCAGCAACTTGGTGATTTGTTTGGATGGTTTATGAGATGTCTTGCATGTTAGTCTTAGTGCCCGTAGTTCAATCATAAATGTCCAAATGTATATATCATCATTAGCAATAAGATTAAAGCGGCTTTCTATTACTTATGTGTTGGAGTAATATATCGATGTGATTTCTGATCTATGCCCACCATGCGAATAGAACCATAGATCGAGATGGATCACACTCGATGGGTCCCTAGTCAATAAAGCTTCACTAGAAGCGACTAGTATGAAAGATGGCTCTTCATGGCTTACGTTCTGTTAGTCATTGGAATGGGATTCCGGAGTCTGATCATAGATATCATGTGGGACATGATATTGGACGACCCGCCCTGAATATGTGCCATAGATTGAGTCATTAACATATTCAGTGTCGTAGCTTGTCATGTATCCTTAGACCAAGGAGTCTTTGTGATCACTATGCAGTCAACAACTAAGTTTGACCTGAGCCTAACGTTGTCCGTAACAGGGCTTCCATAACGGCCAGGATTGGCTTGGGGACGGGTTGCATGAGTGACACGAAAGACGGCTAAGGGATTTATCCCTCATACTGAGGTATGGGAAAGATATCGGTTCTCGGCCGCTTGATCGAGAGTGACTGAAAGAATAGCATGGCCATGCACATGATACTAGGTATCATATATTCAGTCATCTCACATATCAAGGAACAGTGATTGAGAATAATAAGGATGACGGCTCTATGCCTTATCTCAATCAGGATATCGGAGATAAAAGGATAATGACAGGGAGGACGGAAAGGTTAGAATCGATTGGTTCGATTCGCTATGTAGTGTCAGGCAATACTAAAGTCTCGTTAGTTGCCACTTATATAGGATCAAGTAAAATGGGATTTTACGTTGATCTATCGACATGCATAGACCTAAGGGTCACACCGAAGGATGAAACTCATTGACACATTTATGGAGAATGGCCAAAAGAGAGTTGTCTCGGGACATGACCAAAACTGGGTTTTGGGTCATGTGCCCGTAAGTGAATAGGACATTACGGATCAAGACAAGGCTTGGAGTCTTGGGATTGATCGCGTCGGATAATGTTGGACATTTCCGGTATGGAAGGCTTGGAGGCGATGAGCACGTCACGGGACCTCGTTGGGAATGGCCATGGGCCATGTTCCAAGAGGCCCATGAAAGGCCCATGCAACCAAGGCCCATGGAACTAATTAATCAAGTCTTGATTAATTAGTACTAAGTAAGCAAGACAAGGATTAAGGTGTTGGTGATTCACCACCTAACCCATCTTGTCTTGCCATACTTAGCACCATGCTTGTCTTACTTCACACCATGCTTCACACCTTACTTGTCCTTGATGGTTGTTGATGGTTTAAGTCATCTTTTTCCTACAACAAATCACAAGACAAGAATAGAAACACAACTTCTCTCCCTCTCACACTACAATTTCGAGTTTGGCACTTTTCCCCCCTCTTGTTGTGTTCTTGAGTCATCTAAAGAAGAACTACGTGGCTTTGATTCCATTTGGATACGTAGGCGTCTTGGAGACTCAAGCCGATCATCGTTTCTTTGGTGTTCTCTTCCTTTTCTTGAACTAGTTGGTAAGGAAACATCCATATTGTTTATTCTCTTGTGTATCTAATATTTGGTAGTGTTCTATGACATGGTCTCGAGTTATTTCCGCTGCAAGTATGTGTTCATACCCTCCATCGAGACCCAACAGTGGTATCAGAGCCGTGCTACCTTCGGGATTCACAAGAGAACTTTCGGTTTTGCTTGCTAGTTTCGGTTTTGCATGTTAATTTGCTAAATTGTTTGATAACATGTTTTAAATTCTTGTTTATGGGTTTAATGCATGAAAAATGAATTTTTGAAAAGTTTATCAAATCTGGAATTTTTGAAAAAAATTTGATTTTTCGGGTCTCGGGAGCGGGACTCTCGGGGAGCCGAAACCGGGACCGAACGGGGCTCCGTTGGACGGAGCTAGGCCAAGCATGACCATTGGATGGTCAATATGCCGAGCTAAACCGTTTTGTTAGTCATGACGAGTTTGGAACCGTCTTGATGAACTCAAAAATCAAATGTTCAAAAGTTTCAATTTTGAACGGTTTCGATAAACCGAGTATCAAAAATTTTCGAAACTTGGCAATTAATTAAAACCGGAAAATCACATGATGTTTGATAACATGCTTGTTTGATAACACGATGTGTGATGTGATGTTGGCATGGTGTACATAATAGCCCCGAGTTTGATTTAATTATTTATCGCTTTTCACGGCCTGCGAGCCGTTAGAGTTAGCGTGTAATTATTTTTTCGAGGTGTGGTCGTCGTACCACTTATTTGTAATATTTATTAATTCCCGACCTGCGAGTCGTGTATTAAATTGTAATATTTTACTCAAGACGAAGAAAGGGCGAAAAGGTCATTTGGTGGCTTCTCGGGTTTTGACATCGGCTTGGAGTCGGTGGAGCTCAAGAAGCTAGTGGGAGTTAGTTTAGTGGGCTATTATGTACATATTTAACGCTTTATGCTTGGTTTAGTTTTTGCATGATCTTTTCTATGTGTTTTAGAATTGCATGCTTAACTTAATTTACCGAGCATATCACCTCACATGCAAAGATAAAATTGGTTTTAATCATTGTCTGTGAGCCCTTAGAATCGTCATTACATTGGATGTAGTTGACGGGTTCGAAGGAAGAATTACATTGGATGTAATTGGAGGCATCATTACATTTGGAATGTAGTTGATGTGCTCATCGCATCTAGGATGTGCCAAAAGTTTAAAACACAACCGGACAAGTAAAAACGGGTCATGTCCGATACCTCCCAATTATCAACACCTTACTACCTCCCTGTCCTATGGGTGTCGTGCGCATTAGCGGAGCATCCATGGGAAAGCGGGGTAGTAGGTTTGGACGACATGTGTAGGTGTCGTGCGCATTAGCGGAGCACCCACATAGTGACGGGCCATAGTTGAAAATTGGTGGACCCGACTACGATTCTCAGCCTGAGGTTGAGCTAGGGTATTAGATAGGGTAAGCCGTGTACATGAGTACATACCCTAGCCAAGAGTCACATTGGATGTGATTGGATGGAGTCCTACCTACATAGCTCGATTAAGTAGTGAGCATTAGTTCAGCTTAATCGGGTGAATCAAGGATCTTGGTTTTAGGTTCTAAAGGTTTAGAATCAATTGGTTGGTGTTTGAACTTGATCTTCATAAAATTTATTCAGTTTACTGATTATATTTTGTTTGTCGTGTAGATCAAATGGCAAGTACTTCAGCGAACAATAGTAGTTTGTCACTAAAAACCATTCTTGATAGGATCAAGCTAAGTGGGACAAACTACTTGGACTGGGACAGAAACTTGAGGATAGTCCTCAAATTCGAGCGCAAAGAATATGTCCTAGACCAGGCTATCCCTGAGGAGCCAGCTAATAATGCCATTAGGGCTGTTAAGGATGCATACCAAAAGCACCTTAGCGATTCTATAGATGTGGCATGTATTATGCTGGGCTGCATGGAGTCTGATCTCCAAGACCAGTTCATGGAGTACTCTGATGACCCCTATACTATGATGGGGATCATAAAGGGTATGTTCAAGGAAAGGGCACGTATCGTGAGATACAATGTCCTTAATGAACTTCTCTCCTGCAAAATGTCAGCAGGAGTCTCCGTGGGTCCTCATGTCCTAAAGATGAAGGGGCATCTCGAACATCTTAATCGACTGGGTCTTAAGATAGAGAACGAGATGGCAGCGGATGTGGTTCTGCGTTCCCTTCCTCGTTCATATGCTACGTTCGTCATGAACTATCATATGCACGATATGGACAAGACCATTTCAGAGTTGCATGGAATGTTGGTAACTGCTGAAAAGAACGTCAAGGATCAGGGATCCAAGGATGTTCTGATGGTCAGACAGGGAAACAGTTTCAAGAATAAGGGAACTGTTAGTGGTAAGGGCAAGGCCCCTATGCACTTGGCAGGAAAGATGAGGCATCCGAAGCGTCCTAACCCTCCTAGGACGGGGGAGTCCTCAAGGAAGGGGAAGGATGTCGAGAATGTCTGCTTCTACTGTCAACAGCCTGGTCACTGGAAGAAAGATTGCAGGAAGTTTCTGGATGATCTGAAGAAGGGCGGTGGGACTGTGCCTTCATCAGGTATTTTCTTTATAGAGCTAAATCTCACTACTTCCAAAGATTCATGGGTATTGGATACCGGGGCTGAATCTCACATTTGTACTAATGTGCAGTGGCTGGAAGGTAGGAGAAGCTTGAAGAAGGACGAGGTGGACCTCAGAGTGGGCAACAAGACTAGAGTTGTGGCGACTGCTGTAGGATCCATAAGTCTTCTTTTGCCAAGTGGGCTAGTTTTTGTTTTGAACAATGTATATTGTGTACCTACTTTCAGTAGGAATATTGTATCTATTTCTTTGTTGGACAAGGAAGGATACAATTTTGATGTTGGAAATGGGATTTTCAATATTTTATGCAATGATATATTTTATGCTAGCGCCAAAATGGTTGGAGGATTGTACATATTGGATATGGATAACAATGCCTCAAGCTCTATATATAATGTAAATACCAAGAGGTCTAAGTCCAATGATTTAGACCAAACTCTTTTATGGCATTGTCGTTTAGGCCACATAAACGAGAAACGCATATCAACACTTCACAAGTGTGGACTTCTTAGTCCATTCGAATTTCATTCGATTGATAGATGCGAATCTTGTTTGATGGGAAAACTGACTAAAGCGCCCTTCATCGGTCGCGGTGAAAGGGCGGGTGACTTATTGGGGCTAATACACTCGGATGTGTGTGGACCAATGAGCACACTTGCCAGGAGGGGTTTTAGCTACTTTATCACATTTACTGACGACTTCAGTAGATATGGTTATGTCTATTTGATGAGACATAAGTCTGAAGCTTTTGATAAATTCAAAGAGTTTAAGACGGAAGTAGAAAACCAGCTCGGGAAAAGTATTAAAGCACTTCGATCAGATCGAGGTGGAGAATACTTGACCACAGAGTTTTTAGATCATCTAGCAGAAAGTGGGATCCTTTCGGAATGGACTCCTCCCGGAACACCACAATTGAATGGTGTGTCCGAACGGAGAAATCGGACTTTATTGGATATGGTCCGGTCCATGATTAGTGGGACTGATCTCCCAATCTCTTTCTGGGGTTATGCTCTGGAGACGGCCGCATTCATTTTGAATCGGGCTCCGACGAAGGCTGTGGAAGGGACACCATTTGAGAAATGGCGCGGGAGAAAGCCCGTTTTGTCCTTCCTAAAGATTTGGGGTTGCGAGGCTTATGTGAAACGTTTAGTTCCGACTAAGCTCGAACCAAGATCTGATAAATGCACCTTCGTTGGGTATCCCAAAGAAACAATGGGGTACTACTTCTACAAACCCAGCGAGAACACGGTGTTCGTCGCTCGGGGTGGGGTCTTTATGGAAAGGGAGTTTATTTCCAAAGACGTCAGTGGGAGGGTTGTACATCTAGAAGAAATTCAGGGTGGTACAGATCCAACTGATCCACTGGACAACCCTGTAGAAGAGCCTGAGATGGTCGTAGAGCAAGGACCAGTTCCTGCAACAATTCCAGAAGGTCCAAGGCGATCTGAAAGGGTTAGTCGTCCACCTCCGAGATATGGTTACTTTGTGTCTGGAGGTGACGGTGAGCTTGTGGTGGATCACGATGATCTAGCTACATTTCAGGAAGCTGTGGACGGACCCGACTCTGAGTTATGGCTGGGAGCCATGAGGGAGGAAATGCAATCCATGTCGGACAACCAAGTCTGGGAACTGGTTGATCCCATCGGTGGTGTAAGAACCATCGGATGCAAATGGATCTTCAAGGTGAAGATGGACATGGAAGGCAACCCTCAGACCTACAAAGCCCGACTAGTGGCGAAAGGTTATAGGCAGATCCAAGGGATTGACTATGAGGAAACCTTTTCCCCAGTGGCTATGGTCAAATCTATCCGAATTCTTCTTGCCATAGCTGCATATCACGATTACGAGATATGGCAAATGGATGTCAAAACCGCTTTCCTAAACGGAAATTTGTCGGAGGACGTTTATATGTCTCAACCCGAAGGTTTTGTCGATCCGAAGAATAAGGGAAAGATTTGTAAGTTGTTGAAATCCATTTATGGATTGAAACAAGCTTCTCGGAGTTGGAACCTTCGTTTTGATGAAGCTGTAATTGGATTTGGCTTTATCAAGAATGAAGATGAACCTTGCGTTTACAAGAAGGCAAATGGGGGTATGATTACCTTTCTGGTGTTGTATGTCGATGACATACTACTCATTGGAAACGACATCCCAACCTTGCACGAGACTAAAGCTTGGTTAGGGAAGTGTTTCTCAATGAAGGACTTAGGCGATGCTGCTTATATCTTAGGGATTAAGATATATAGAGATCGCACCAAGAGGGTCTTGGGTTTAAGTCAAAGCACCTATGTGAACAAGGTATTGAGTAGGTTCTCAATGCTTGATTCCAAGAAAGGACTCTTACCCGCACGTCATGGCGTTCATCTCAGCAAGACTCAGTGTCCTAAGACACCTGATGAGCTGAAAAGAATGATGCGAATCCCATACGCTTCGGCGGTAGGATCGATCATGTATTCCATGATATGCACGAGACCGGATGTCTCATATGCCTTGAGTTGTACCAGCAGACATCAGTCTAACCCTGGTGAGGAACACTGGATAGCGGTCAAAGCGATTCTCAAATATTTGAGAAGAACTAAGGACGCGTTTCTAGTGTACGGGGGAAAAGATGATTCTGAACTAGTTGTTAATGGATATGTAGACGCTAGTTTCCAGACAGATCCAGATGACTTTAGAAGTCAGTCAGGATATGTGTTCACGCTGAATGGCGGAGCTTTCAGCTGGAAGAGCGTGAAGCAAGACACCGTCGCTGACTCCATGACAGAGGCCGAGTACATAGCGGCTGCAGAGGCGGCCAAGGAGGCTGTGTGGATTAGGAAGTTCACGGCAGGGTTGGGTGTAATCAAAAACCCATCCAGCCCGGTGAACCTATTTTGCGACAACACAGGGGCTATTGCGCAAGCTAAAGAGCCCAGATCGCATAACAAATCCAAACATGTACTGCGGCGATATCACCTCATCAGAGAGATACTGAACCGAGGCGATGTGAAGATCACCTATATTGCAACTGATGATAACATAGCCGACCCGTTGACTAAGGCACTATCGTTGCCTAAACATGAGAGGCATGTAAGGTCAATGGGAATAGATTGGAGTTTAGATTGGAGCTAGGGCAAGTGGGAGATTGTTAGTCTTAGTGCCCGTAGTTCAATCATAAATGTCCAAATGTATATATCATCATTAGCAATAAGATTAAAGCGGCTTTCTATTACTTATGTGTTGGAGTAATATATCGATGTGATTTCTGATCTATGCCCACCATGCGAATAGAACCATAGATCGAGATGGATCACACTCGATGGGTCCCTAGTCAATAAAGCTTCACTAGAAGCGACTAGTATGAAAGATGGCTCTTCATGGCTTACGTTCTGTTAGTCATTGGAATGGGATTCCGGAGTCTGATCATAGATATCATGTGGGACATGATATTGGATGACCCGCCCTGAATATGTGCCATAGATTGAGTCATTAACATATTCAGTGTCGTAGCTTGTCATGTATCCTTAGACCAAGGAGTCTTTGTGATCACTATGCAGTCAACAACTAAGTTTGACCTGAGCCTAACGTTGTCCGTAACAGGGCTTCCATAACGGCCAGGATTGGCTTGGGGACGGGTTGCATGAGTGACACGAAAGACGGCTAAGGGATTTATCCCTCATACTGAGGTATGGGAAAGATATCGGTTCTCGGCCGCTTGATCGAGAGTGACTGAAAGAATAGCATGGCCATGCACATGATACTAGGTATCATATATTCAGTCATCTCACATATCAAGGAACAGTGATTGAGAATAATAAGGATGACGGCTCTATGCCTTATCTCAATCAGGATATCGGAGATAAAAGGATAATGACAGGGAGGACGGAAAGGTTAGAATCGATTGGTTCGATTCGCTATGTAGTGTCAGGCAATACTAAAGTCTCGTTAGTTGCCACTTATATAGGATCAAGTAAAATGGGATTTTACGTTGATCTATCGACATGCATAGACCTAAGGGTCACACCGAAGGATGAAACTCATTGACACATTTATGGAGAATGGCCAAAAGAGAGTTGTCTCGGGACATGACCAAAACTGGGTTTTGGGTCATGTGCCCGTAAGTGAATAGGACATTACGGATCAAGACAAGGCTTGGAGTCTTGGGATTGATCGCGTCGGATAATGTTGGACATTTCCGGTATGGAAGGCTTGGAGGCGATGAGCACGTCACGGGACCTCGTTGGGAATGGCCATGGGCCATGTTCCAAGAGGCCCATGAAAGGCCCATGCAACCAAGGCCCATGGAACTAATTAATCAAGTCTTGATTAATTAGTACTAAGTAAGCAAGACAAGGATTAAGGTGTTGGTGATTCACCACCTAACCCATCTTGTCTTGCCATACTTAGCACCATGCTTGTCTTACTTCACACCATGCTTCACACCTTACTTGTCCTTGATGGTTGTTGATGGTTTAAGTCATCTTTTTCCTACAACAAATCACAAGACAAGAATAGAAACACAACTTCTCTCCCTCTCACACTACAATTTCGAGTTTGGCACTTTTCCCCCCTCTTGTTGTGTTCTTGAGTCATCTAAAGAAGAACTACGTGGCTTTGATTCCATTTGGATACGTAGGCGTCTTGGAGACTCAAGCCGATCATCGTTTCTTTGGTGTTCTCTTCCTTTTCTTGAACTAGTTGGTAAGGAAACATCCATATTGTTTATTCTCTTGTGTATCTAATATTTGGTAGTGTTCTATGACATGGTCTCGAGTTATTTCCGCTGCAAGTATGTGTTCATACCCTCCATCGAGACCCAACAGTGGTATCAGAGCCGTGCTACCTTCGGGATTCACAAGAGAACTTTCGGTTTTGCTTGCTAGTTTCGGTTTTGCATGTTAATTTGCTAAATTGTTTGATAACATGTTTTAAATTCTTGTTTATGGGTTTAATGCATGAAAAATGAATTTTTGAAAAGTTTATCAAATCTGGAATTTTTGAAAAAAATTTGATTTTTCGGGTCTCGGGAGCGGGACTCTCGGGGAGCCGAAACCGGGACCGAACGGGGCTCCGTTGGACGGAGCTAGGCCAAGCATGACCATTGGATGGTCAATATGCCGAGCTAAACCGTTTTGTTAGTCATGACGAGTTTGGAACCGTCTTGATGAACTCAAAAATCAAATGTTCAAAAGTTTCAATTTTGAACGGTTTCGATAAACCGAGTATCAAAAATTTTCGAAACTTGGCAATTAATTAAAACCGGAAAATCACATGATGTTTGATAACATTCTTGTTTGATAACACGATGTGTGATGTGATGTTGGCATGGTGTACATAATAGCCCCGAGTTTGATTTAATTATTTATCGCTTTTCACGGCCTGCGAGCCGTTAGAGTTAGCGTGTAATTATTTTTTCGAGGTGTGGTCGTCGTACCACTTATTTGTAATATTTATTAATTCCCGACCTGCGAGTCGTGTATTAAATTGTAATATTTTACTCAAGACGAAGAAAGGGCGAAAAGGTCATTTGGTGGCTTCTCGGGTTTTGACATCGGCTTGGAGTCGGTGGAGCTCAAGAAGCTAGTGGGAGTTAGTTTAGTGGGCTATTATGTACATATTTAACGTTTTATGCTTGGTTTAGTTTTTGCATGATCTTTTCTATGTGTTTTAGAATTGCATGCTTAACTTAATTTACCGAGCATATCACCTCACATGCAAAGATAAAATTGGTTTTAATCATTGTCTGTGAGCCCTTAGAATCGTCATTACATTGGATGTAGTTGACGGGTTCGAAGGAAGAATTACATTGGATGTAATTGGAGGCATCATTACATTTGGAATGTAGTTGATGTGCTCATCGCATCTAGGATGTGCCAAAAGTTTAAAACACAACCGGACAAGTAAAAACGGGTCATGTCCGATACCTCCCAATTATCAACACCTTACTACCTCCCCGTCCTATGGGTGTCGTGCGCATTAGCGGAGCATCCATGGGAAAGCGGGGTAGTAGGTTTGGACGACATGTGTAGGTGTCGTGCGCATTAGCGGAGCACCCACATAGTGACGGGCCATAGTTGAAAATTGGTGGACCCGACTACGATTCTCAGCCTGAGGTTGAGCTAGGGTATTAGATAGGGTAAGCCGTGTACATGAGTACATACCCTAGCCAAGAGTCACATTGGATGTGATTGGATGGAGTCCTACCTACATAGCTCGATTAAGTAGTGAGCATTAGTTCAGCTTAATCGGGTGAATCAAGGATCTTGGTTTTAGGTTCTAAAGGTTTAGAATCAATTGGTTGGTGTTTGAACTTGATCTTCATAAAATTTATTCAGTTTACTGATTATATTTTGTTTGTCGTGTAGATCAAATGGCAAGTACTTCAGCGAACAATAGTAGTTTGTCACTAAAAACCATTCTTGATAGGATCAAGCTAAGTGGGACAAACTACTTGGACTGGGACAGAAACTTGAGGATAGTCCTCAAATTCGAGCGCAAAGAATATGTCCTAGACCAGGCTATCCCTGAGGAGCCAGCTAATAATGCCATTAGGGCTGTTAAGGATGCATACCAAAAGCACCTTAGCGATTCTATAGATGTGGCATGTATTATGCTGGGCTGCATGGAGTCTGATCTCCAAGACCAGTTCATGGAGTACTCTGATGACCCCTATACTATGATGGGGATCATAAAGGGTATGTTCAAGGAAAGGGCACGTATCGTGAGATACAATGTCCTTAATGAACTTCTCTCCTGCAAAATGTCAGCAGGAGTCTCCGTGGGTCCTCATGTCCTAAAGATGAAGGGGCATCTCGAACATCTTAATCGACTGGGTCTTAAGATAGAGAACGAGATGGCAGCGGATGTGGTTCTGCGTTCCCTTCCTCGTTCATATGCTACGTTCGTCATGAACTATCATATGCACGATATGGACAAGACCATTTCAGAGTTGCATGGAATGTTGGTAACTGCTGAAAAGAACGTCAAGGATCAGGGATCCAAGGATGTTCTGATGGTCAGACAGGGAAACAGTTTCAAGAATAAGGGAACTGTTAGTGGTAAGGGCAAGGCCCCTATGCACTTGGCAGGAAAGATGAGGCATCCGAAGCGTCCTAACCCTCCTAGGACCGGGGAGTCCTCAAGGAAGGGGAAGGATGTCGAGAATGTCTGCTTCTACTGTCAACAGCCTGGTCACTGGAAGAAAGATTGCAGGAAGTTTCTGGATGATCTGAAGAAGGGCGGTGGGACTGTGCCTTCATCAGGTATTTTCTTTATAGAGCTAAATCTCACTACTTCCAAAGATTCATGGGTATTGGATACCGGGGCTGAATCTCACATTTGTACTAATGTGCAGTGGCTGGAAGGTAGGAGAAGCTTGAAGAAGGACGAGGTGGACCTCAGAGTGGGCAACAAGACTAGAGTTGTGGCGACTGCTGTAGGATCCATAAGTCTTCTTTTGCCAAGTGGGCTAGTTTTTGTTTTGAACAATGTATATTGTGTACCTACTTTCAGTAGGAATATTGTATCTATTTCTTTGTTGGACAAGGAAGGATACAATTTTGATGTTGGAAATGGGATTTTCAATATTTTATGCAATGATATATTTTATGCTAGCGCCAAAATGGTTGGAGGATTGTACATATTGGATATGGATAACAATGCCTCAAGCTCTATATATAATGTAAATACCAAGAGGTCTAAGTCCAATGATTTAGACCAAACTCTTTTATGGCATTGTCGTTTAGGCCACATAAACGAGAAACGCATATCAACACTTCACAAGTGTGGACTTCTTAGTCCATTCGAATTTCATTCGATTGATAGATGCGAATCTTGTTTGATGGGAAAACTGACTAAAGCGCCCTTCATCGGTCGCGGTGAAAGGGCGGGTGACTTATTGGGGCTAATACACTCGGATGTGTGTGGACCAATGAGCACACTTGCCAGGAGGGGTTTTAGCTACTTTATCACATTTACTGACGACTTCAGTAGATATGGTTATGTCTATTTGATGAGACATAAGTCTGAAGCTTTTGATAAATTCAAAGAGTTTAAGACGGAAGTAGAAAACCAGCTCGGGAAAAGTATTAAAGCACTTCGATCAGATCGAGGTGGAGAATACTTGACCACAGAGTTTTTAGATCATCTAGCAGAAAGTGGGATCCTTTCGGAATGGACTCCTCCCGGAACACCACAATTGAATGGTGTGTCCGAACGGAGAAATCGGACTTTATTGGATATGGTCCGGTCCATGATTAGTGGGACTGATCTCCCAATCTCTTTCTGGGGTTATGCTCTGGAGACGGCCGCATTCATTTTGAATCGGGCTCCGACGAAGGCTGTGGAAGGGACACCATTTGAGAAATGGCGCGGGAGAAAGCCCGTTTTGTCCTTCCTAAAGATTTGGGGTTGCGAGGCTTATGTGAAACGTTTAGTTCCGACTAAGCTCGAACCAAGATCTGATAAATGCACCTTCGTTGGGTATCCCAAAGAAACAATGGGGTACTACTTCTACAAACCCAGCGAGAACACGGTGTTCGTCGCTCGGGGTGGGGTCTTTATGGAAAGGGAGTTTATTTCCAAAGACGTCAGTGGGAGGGTTGTACATCTAGAAGAAATTCAGGGTGGTACAGATCCAACTGATCCACTGGACAACCCTGTAGAAGAGCCTGAGATGGTCGTAGAGCAAGGACCAGTTCCTGCAACAATTCCAGAAGGTCCAAGGCGATCTGAAAGGGTTAGTCGTCCACCTCCGAGATATGGTTACTTTGTGTCTGGAGGTGACGGTGAGCTTGTGGTGGATCACGATGATCTAGCTACATTTCAGGAAGCTGTGGACGGACCCGACTCTGAGTTATGGCTGGGAGCCATGAGGGAGGAAATGCAATCCATGTCGGACAACCAAGTCTGGGAACTGGTTGATCCCATCGGTGGTGTAAGAACCATCGGATGCAAATGGATCTTCAAGGTGAAGATGGACATGGAAGGCAACCCTCAGACCTACAAAGCCCGACTAGTGGCGAAAGGTTATAGGCAGATCCAAGGGATTGACTATGAGGAAACCTTTTCCCCAGTGGCTATGGTCAAATCTATCCGAATTCTTCTTGCCATAGCTGCATATCACGATTACGAGATATGGCAAATGGATGTCAAAACCGCTTTCCTAAACGGAAATTTGTCGGAGGACGTTTATATGTCTCAACCCGAAGGTTTTGTCGATCCGAAGAATAAGGGAAAGATTTGTAAGTTGTTGAAATCCATTTATGGATTGAAACAAGCTTCTCGGAGTTGGAACCTTCGTTTTGATGAAGCTGTAATTGGATTTGGCTTTATCAAGAATGAAGATGAACCTTGCGTTTACAAGAAGGCAAATGGGGGTATGATTACCTTTCTGGTGTTGTATGTCGATGACATACTACTCATTGGAAACGACATCCCAACCTTGCACGGGACTAAAGCTTGGTTAGGGAAGTGTTTCTCAATGAAGGACTTAGGCGATGCTGCTTATATCTTAGGGATTAAGATATATAGAGATCGCACCAAGAGGGTCTTGGGTTTAAGTCAAAGCACCTATGTGAACAAGGTATTGAGTAGGTTCTCAATGCTTGATTCCAAGAAAGGACTCTTACCCGCACGTCATGGCGTTCATCTCAGCAAGACTCAGTGTCCTAAGACACCTGATGAGCTGAAAAGAATGATGCGAATCCCATACGCTTCGGCGGTAGGATCGATCATGTATTCCATGATATGCACGAGACCGGATGTCTCATATGCCTTGAGTTGTACCAGCAGACATCAGTCTAACCCTGGTGAGGAACACTGGATAGCGGTCAAAGCGATTCTCAAATATTTGAGAAGAACTAAGGACGCGTTTCTAGTGTACGGGGGAAAAGATGATTCTGAACTAGTTGTTAATGGATATGTAGACGCTAGTTTCCAGACAGATCCAGATGACTTTAGAAGTCAGTCAGGATATGTGTTCACGCTGAATGGCGGAGCTTTCAGCTGGAAGAGCGTGAAGCAAGACACCGTCGCTGACTCCACGACAGAGGCCGAGTACATAGCGGCTGCAGAGGCGGCCAAGGAGGCTGTGTGGATTAGGAAGTTCACGGCAGGGTTGGGTGTAATCAAAAACCCATCCAGCCCGGTGAACCTATTTTGCGACAACACAGGGGCTATTGCGCAAGCTAAAGAGCCCAGATCGCATAACAAATCCAAACATGTACTGCGGCGATATCACCTCATCAGAGAGATACTGAACCGAGGCGATGTGAAGATCACCTATATTGCAACTGATGATAACATAGCCGACCCGTTGACTAAGGCACTATCGTTGCCTAAACATGAGAGGCATGTAAGGTCAATGGGAATAGATTGGAGTTTAGATTGGAGCTAGGGCAAGTGGGAGATTGTTAGTCTTAGTGCCCGTAGTTCAATCATAAATGTCCAAATGTATATATCATCATTAGCAATAAGATTAAAGCGGCTTTCTATTACTTATGTGTTGGAGTAATATATCGATGTGATTTCTGATCTATGCCCACCATGCGAATAGAACCATAGATCGAGATGGATCACACTCGATGGGTCCCTAGTCAATAAAGCTTCACTAGAAGCGACTAGTATGAAAGATGGCTCTTCATGGCTTACGTTCTGTTAGTCATTGGAATGGGATTCCGGAGTCTGATCATAGATATCATGTGGGACATGATATTGGACGACCCGCCCTGAATATGTGCCATAGATTGAGTCATTAACATATTCAGTGTCGTAGCTTGTCATGTATCCTTAGACCAAGGAGTCTTTGTGATCACTATGCAGTCAACAACTAAGTTTGACCTGAGCCTAACGTTGTCCGTAACAGGGCTTCCATAACGGCCAGGATTGGCTTGGGGACGGGTTGCATGAGTGACACGAAAGACGGCTAAGGGATTTATCCCTCATACTGAGGTATGGGAAAGATATCGGTTCTCGGCCGCTTGATCGAGAGTGACTGAAAGAATAGCATGGCCATGCACATGATACTAGGTATCATATATTCAGTCATCTCACATATCAAGGAACAGTGATTGAGAATAATAAGGATGACGGCTCTATGCCTTATCTCAATCAGGATATCGGAGATAAAAGGATAATGACAGGGAGGACGGAAAGGTTAGAATCGATTGGTTCGATTCGCTATGTAGTGTCAGGCAATACTAAAGTCTCGTTAGTTGCCACTTATATAGGATCAAGTAAAATGGGATTTTACGTTGATCTATCGACATGCATAGACCTAAGGGTCACACCGAAGGATGAAACTCATTGACACATTTATGGAGAATGGCCAAAAGAGAGTTGTCTCGGGACATGACCAAAACTGGGTTTTGGGTCATGTGCCCGTAAGTGAATAGGACATTACGGATCAAGACAAGGCTTGGAGTCTTGGGATTGATCGCGTCGGATAATGTTGGACATTTCCGGTATGGAAGGCTTGGAGGCGATGAGCACGTCACGGGACCTCGTTGGGAATGGCCATGGGCCATGTTCCAAGAGGCCCATGAAAGGCCCATGCAACCAAGGCCCATGGAACTAATTAATCAAGTCTTGATTAATTAGTACTAAGTAAGCAAGACAAGGATTAAGGTGTTGGTGATTCACCACCTAACCCATCTTGTCTTGCCATACTTAGCACCATGCTTGTCTTACTTCACACCATGCTTCACACCTTACTTGTCCTTGATGGTTGTTGATGGTTTAAGTCATCTTTTTCCTACAACAAATCACAAGACAAGAATAGAAACACAACTTCTCTCCCTCTCACACTACAATTTCGAGTTTGGCACTTTTCCCCCCTCTTGTTGTGTTCTTGAGTCATCTAAAGAAGAACTACGTGGCTTTGATTCCATTTGGATACGTAGGCGTCTTGGAGACTCAAGTCGATCATCGTTTCTTTGGTGTTCTCTTCCTTTTCTTGAACTAGTTGGTAAGGAAACATCCATATTGTTTATTCTCTTGTGTATCTAATATTTGGTAGTGTTCTATGACATGGTCTCGAGTTATTTCCGCTGCAAGTATGTGTTCATACCCTCCATCGAGACCCAACATTGCATTGTTTATGATGCCGCCTAGTGTGCTTCAGGTTGTGGAAATGACTAAGCAGCTTTCTGATAAGGTGCTTAATGGGAAAGATCAGCATCATGTTTGTGTTGTGGAAGCTCTTGAAATGGAAGAGTATGCACACAAGGCTCTTAATGGGTTCTTTGGAGGGTTTATGGCTAAGTTGACAGAAGCTAAAAAGACTCGAAATAGTTCATATGTAATGGAGGACAAAAATGTTAGATTGGAAGGTGCTGAACATAGTTCCAAGGAAATTGAGACCAAGAACGCTAGGCCGGATCATGTGGGAGATGGTGAAGCCGAACATAATTGTATCGAGGTAACAAATTCAGAGGTGGTCCACCAATTTTTCACAACGGTTGTAACACTTGAAGAAGAACTTTATATGGTTCCTGGTATATGGAAGCTGAGGGAGATCGTTGGAGCAGGTCGAGTATTATTGAAACATAAGTGTGCTGGGGAGACCTGTTTGAGCAAGTTGGAGATTCAAGTGAGTACAATGCCATTGCAATTAAATTGGGGTGGCGAGGCAAGTTTCGGAAAAAAATTGTTCTGCCTATTCAAGTTTGTGGTAGACTTGCAAGAAGATTGTTCAAAAACCAAGCTTGAGGACAAGCTTGTTCAAAGGAGGGTGTATTGTCACGATGACGTCTATTACCAGCAAGTCCAAGCAGAGGATGCGACGTCGTTTGGAAGTGAGGAACTAAAAGGCAATACACCGTTTCGATTAGCTGGGGTGCTTGGGGGTTCGCTATCTGATACGGTACTGTTTCGATTTCACTGTGCTTCGTTCCCAAAAACCTACAACGCATAAAAGAGAGATGGAGGCAGCAAACACTTTTCATGACGAAAGATGATAATTGTAGTTTAGCTTTAGCCTTAACAATATAGCAGTAGAGTAGCAAAAGGTCTCCATAAGAGTTGTCATATCCGTAATTGTTCTACTATCCCTCTCTATCAATTTCTTGTATCATCAGGATTTCGGGTTTCAGTTATTCCAAACCCTAATCCCAAACCCACAAGAAACTTGCTACCCCTAAACCCCAAAATCGTCGAATCCTTTAACTCTAAAAAAACCCTGACACAAAAACCCCTTTCGTCTGCAAAATTTTACAGCAAACCACGCCTCGCCAGACTGTCGCACCGCCGTGTTCCACCGCGTTCTGGTGAATCAAATCCGTGCTCCGACCAATGTACTTTTCCTCTGATTTCTCTGCCATGGAAGCCCTAGGACGATAATTGGTTCGTGGAAGAACGAGAAGGAAGTATGAGAGGGAGATAATTGGTTCTTGGGAATGGAAGTTTATTCAATTAGGTTAAGGTGATTAAAAGGAACAAGAGAAGGTGGATTAGATGAAAAAAAGGGTAAGTTAGGTATTTTTCAAAAAAAGGGTCATGTGCTATGCACATGACCTTTTTCTGTTAAAAAAATTAACGCTGTTTGTTTAGTTTGAGCATAACTATAAATTAAGGTATCGTTTTGTTACTTTTGAAAGTCAAGTGTAACTTTTTGAAAATAGCTGAAAGTTAAGGGTAATTTTATGATATTATCCCTTTATTTTATTGCTAATGATGATATATACATTTGGACATTTAGGATTGAACTACGGGCACTAAGACTAACACAATGACTGTGTGTAAGGCCATGCGGATCCCAATATCTTTATCCATCCCTTTATGAGTTTTTATTGCGTAATTCTTTATTCGGTTTTCCTTAATGGTCCTTACATGAAGTTAATATTTTTGCATTGATTCTTTAGAATAAAATGAAGGACGACACTATGTTCACTTGACTGACTTCCGTATTCGTCCAAACTTAAATATTCTTGACAAGTTCTCGCAAGTTGTACCAGTCAGTGAGGGCAAGTAATTCAAGATTATCGGGGAGATGGTCAACAGAGGGGATGATATGCACATCTGAGATGTAAGTGGGGGTGTCGAAGAAGAACCCAAGTCCTCCAAGGATCCCAATTCCAATCCTCATAATCTTGTCAACGATGTTAACTTAAATATAGTTTGATACTCAGTTGGCCCAAAAGATGTCGAAGATTGAGACACAGTTAAAGGAGGAGCTCCACGAAATTAAAGAATTAGATCATGGAACAAGCAAACGAGAAAATCAAATATGGATAGATAAATTTTTATCCTTTTTTTTTATCGGCAAAGCAAATTTAAATTATATCCTCTTTTGAGTTAAAAGAGGAAATGAAACCACTTACAAAAAGGGCACCCAACCATAACAATTCAGAAAGACTATGAGTCTTAACCTTGTGAGACAAGTTTGGTAAAAACCTAATGCAACTTAACCAAAGTAACAACTTGTACTAGACCAAAGCAAAGTGGACAACCAACTAGAATGATCTTTCAAAGCTGCAGCAATAAGCAATTCCTTATCAGCAACCTTCAGCAAAACTTTCAATGCAGCAGCAAAATCAACCCCTCAACAATATCATTCAGCAAAGGCAGCAAGGGCTAATAGTGAATATGAGGTAAAGAGCAACAACCAAAGAAACCAGAATTGAAATCAATCTTCAGAGAATTTAAGCATGGACAATTCAACAGCTTCAAACTGATATATCCAACAGCAACAACATTCCAAGTGACAATATCCAGTTGTTAGAACAATTCAGCAGAATACTGAAGCATTAAACCTTGTGAGGCTCCAAAACCTTCCAAAAAAGATAAAGTCCCCAAGGGATCAAGCAAAACCAACTTCAGCAGCAGAGAAGCAATCCCACAGCAGAGAAGAAACCAAGCAGGAAAAAAGAAAACTTGCACAAAAACACTCAGCTAAAACTACCCACACACCAGAATAAAAGAGAGGGAGGGAAAGAACAACACACACATCAAGATCTAATTCTACCCCCAAAATGCATGCTCACCTCACAAAAGAAAAGAAAAGAAAAATCCCAAGCCCCCCCCCCCCCCCCCCCCCACAACCACCCAACCACAAGCAAGAAGGCCTAAGCATCAGAGACCACAATTCAGAAGCAGGATTTTGGGAAGGATAACCAGGAGTTATAAGAGAACTGAAATGACCCATTTTTGAAATTTGCCCACTCACAAGAGTATGACTGATTTTGAATTTTTGCTAAGATATCCTAAGGAGTGCAGACATGATTTTTAAAAACTGCCTCATTCCTGGCCAACCATATCGGCCAAGTAGCAATTTGAAGGATAATTCTCCAACCCTTTTTTGATATAGCTCTCCCCAAATAGTTCCATTCTATAAATAAATTTTTAGTGGACTTAGGAATTATCCAAGAGACTCCCCACAAGTTGAGGATAAGACTCCAAACTGTCCAAGCTCTAGAACAGTGGAGGAGAGTGTGATATGCATCTTCCAGATGATTATTAAAGACTTGATAGAGGAGACCTTAAAGAGATAAATGTAGTCCTCTAGAGTCAAGGAAGCACCTGGTTGGGAATGCTTCCAGGCAAGCCAGCCAACAGAAAACAGAAATTTTGGGAGGAATTCCAGGGATCCATAAGGCCTTAGTCCAATTTGCTGAGATAAAAGGGGCTGAGGATTGAGTATCAAGCAAATTATAAAGTTTTTAACAGTAAAGCCCTTTGAACCAGCATTCCATCCCAACTGATCTTCTTTTTGGGAGAGAGATATGTCATTTATGATACCCAACAAAATGATCCAATCAAATTCAGCTCTCCCTTTAGGAGTGGCTCTAAAATCCAGATCCCAAACTCCATCAACCCCAACATCAGCTACCAGTATATTTTTGGATTGAGAGAGAGTAAACAGTCTTGGGAATAGAAATTTGAAGGATACCTCTCCCCACCAAACATCAGTCCAAAAATGAATTCTTTCACCATCACCCACTTTCCAAGTTAGCCGTTTCATCCCAAATACTTCTTCAAAGAAAGGATCATCATTTAGAGCTAGTATATTATTCATAAAACTAGGAGTGCCAATTTCAGGAAAGCAAGACAGATCCCATTCACTAAGGCTCCACCCAAATTTACTACATATAACCTTCTTCCACATACTATTTTTCTCCAAAGCAAACCTTTACCACCATTTAGATAAAAGGGCAATATTCATCTTTGCCAGACATTTTGTCCCAAGACCACCATCTGATTTTGATCTACACACCAAGCTCCATTTGACTTTACAGAAAGACCTGGGATTAGTACTTCCATGTCAGAGGAATCTCTTTTGCTAAGACTCCATAATTTGGATAACTTTTTTAGGGGCTTTGATGATTGAGAAGAAGTACATAGGAAGAGCACCCAGAGTAGATTTTAAGAGAGTAATCCTCCCCCCCAAAGAAAGAATTTTAGCTTGCCAAAGGCGTAAGACAACTTTGAATTTTGCAATAATAGGATCCCAAGTTTTAATTCTTCTTGGATTTGCTCCCAAGGGGAAACCACAATATTTGGTTGGAAGCTTCCCAGAGAAGCACTGTAGTATTTCCATAATTCTTCTTTCCTCATCTTCATCTAAGTTTAGAAGGATTGCCACAGATTTTTCATAGTTCACAGATAGGTCAGCATACAATTTAAACATTGAGAAGGCTAGTTTGAGGCACAAGGCATTATCATCAGTTGCTTCTAAGAAGAAAATAGAGTCATCAGCAAATTGGAGATGGGATATGTCACGCCCCAATTTCAGTAAACCGAACTCGGGACGCGAACATTTAAAAAGATACAATACTTGAAACCTGTTTTCATTAAATCACTTTGAAATGCCAGTTTAGTTCAACAAAAGAATAATATTTACATCTCAAAAATAAGTCCCACACTTGGACAAAAAACGAGGTACACGTCACTAGACTCAAAACACCCAGAAGCCCGCTTCAAGCTCTTCAAGCTTCAGAAGCTCACCTAGTCCAGACTGCGAACGGTACCTATAGGAAAAGCAGCTAGGGGTGAGCGTTCGCTCACCACCACAGATAACAGACTGACTACGGCATACTTAGTAGACAAAGCCGGTGACACCAACAACGACTCAAAAGACACACACACGACCAACACTTTTCTCAACCGACTCAAACACTCGGACACGGGATGTAGACCCCACACAACAATTGACGACCTCCTCCAAAGACACGACTGACAACCACGCAATACCAAGATCACTAAGGATCGCATACCAGCTGCTCAGTAACCATCTCTGTTTCTCGCCCTTTCCGATCCCAGTCGAGCCAGGCGGTCGACCTGTCTCAGTAACCTCTTTGTCCCTCGCCCTTTCCGATCCCAGTCGGGCCAGGCGGTCGACCTGTCTCATAACTTCCCCCGATCCCAGTCGGGGAGCTAGCCCACAACCTCTCCGCTTCTCCCGATCCCAGTCGGGAGGCTAGCTACACCACACAACCTCCACCATGATCAAGTAACCAAACACAATCACAAACAAAGTTCAACAGACAGTAACGACACCAGTCTCAACTCCACAGACACTCAAGGCCACCAAGACACCAACAACAAAAACACGGGTTCAACAACCCTACGGGCCCTCATGGCCACCCAAGACTCCAATGGTAAAGTACGGGTTCACAACCCCACGGGCACTCACGGCCACCCAAAAAACCAATAATAACAACACGGGCTCTCATGGCCACCCAAGACTCAACAATAATAACACGGGCTCTCAAGGCCACCCAAAACTCAACAATAATAACACGGGCTCTTAAGGCCACCCAAAACTCAACAATAATAACACGGGCTCTCAAGGCCACCCAAAACTCAACAATAATAACACGGGCTCTCAAGGCCACCCAAAACTCAACAATAATAACACGGGCTCTCAAGGCCACCCAAAACTCAACAATAATAATACACAACAATCTCTGGCATACTCAATGCCTCCAACAGTCCTAAGATCACTAGTTTCACAAACAACCTCCGGGCATGGTCATATGCCTCCAGTAATTCTAATATCGCTAAGTTCTCTGCTCCTACGACACTACTAAGTGTCACATGCTTTTCCAATAATTGCTACAATCATGTATCATGCTTTTCTAATATTCGATAGCCTAAATAACCCACGACACCCCGGTGTCACATGGAATTCTACAGTTAACTTTCCCTAGTTAGGGCCGAGATCTGGCTACTTTTCCCTACCTCGTATACAACTCCAAAAGCGCTCCACTAAACCTCGATGTGATCCCAGTCACTCGCCGAGCTTCCCTTTGCCTCGGTCCGCAACACGATCTAAAAGAATACAAATTTAAGGCACTTTTAAACTAGTAGGAATAAGCCGAAATTTAATAAACTTAACGCCCAAACGTAACCTCGACAATGTCGATTACTCCCAAACTTCCCAATTACTCGACATTGTCGATAAAGGATCCGTAAAGGCCCAATTCCACCGACATGGCGAATCTGCCCGGGTTTTTGTAAATGGCCTTCCGGGGCTCCAAAAGCCCCCGTTTTCGTTTCTACGGTCTTAGAATAGTTCAAGGATCCCAATGCACTTGACGGGATTTAATTCCGACTTCCGAGTCAATTAATTAACGTTTAAAGTTTCTAAACCCGTTAATTACAACTTTTCCAATTTAATTCCAAATTTCGATTCGGTTAAGGATAAATGGTCCGGGGAACGTTTTAAACCTCCCGAACACTAAACCCGATCACCCGAGCACGTGGGCCCCACCCGGCCCACTTGGCCGTGGGCCCTAGGGTTCCAATGGGGCTCGGCCACCATGGTGGTGGCCGGCCATAGCTCCGGCCAGCCACCTCCTATGGTGGCCGGCCACCTCCTAAGGTGGCCGGCCACCTCCTAAGGTGGCCGGAGCTCCTCCCGAGCTCTCGGTCGCCGAAAAACGTTCAAACAACCCTCCAAACACCTCTAAAACGTCTCCCATAAACCCCCAACCTTACTACAACCCTAACTCATCAATTAAACCCAAACCCTAACATTTGAAAATTAACAAAACGGGAATCGGTTTGGTGCTTACTCAAGAGGAAGACGAGGGGAACGATGTTGCTCCTTGCCTTGAGACGATCCAAAGGCTCGATAATCCCCAAAACCCTAGCTTCTTATCCTTCTCTCTTCTTCTCCTTCTCCTTCTCCTTCTCTCTCTAACTCTCTTCTTCTTTTTCTAATTTCAAACAACTAACTCATTTTCTATTTTTTTTCTCTTTTAACCACATGTGGCCGGCCATGCTTCCTCTCCACTCATTTTCCCCCCAAAACTAACACCACCACTTTTTGGACAAGTGGAAAGGTGGGTCCCACACCTTTTGGAAAATATTTACTTGATATTTTCCAATCAGATTCGCGAAAATCGGACGTTTCGAGCCCCGAACGGGCACTTTTCCCAAGAATTTACAAAACTTGACGGGCTACTAGGAAACGGCTCAAATAAGACCGCTGCGACGACGGCTAAGCTTTTTGGATCCCAAACGGTCCTCGAATGGACCAAAACGTCGCTCGGTTGACTTTTCCAGCGAAAAGTCAACATTTCCCAAATTGATCAGAAAGTTGCCCTGAGTCCCCCGGAACTCATTTTGGTCGATAACGGGGTCAACTTAAGTTCGATATGAGCCTCGGGGTCAAATTAGGTTAAATTAAGTGTCTGTCTCAAATTTTTTAAATTTTCCTGTTTTTCGCAGGTTTGACTGACGTTGACCAGAAGTGGTTATTACAAGATATTATAGGACCTGTGGTGTTAAACTGTATGCCATTGAAGAAACCTTGATTCAAACCAGCTTTGATTATCTGGTTAAGACTCTCAGCCACAATCACAAAAAGCAAGGGAGACAATGCACATCCTTGTCTTAACCCTCTAGAGATTTGAAAATCAGGGCTAGGTGAACCATTTATCATAACAGAAACATGGGCCCTCAAACAAGAAATGATCCATAATTTCCACAGGGATCCAAACCCATCCTGGTTAGAGTTTGAAGAAGAAAACACCAACTAACTTTGTCAAAAGCCTTTTCAAAGTCGGTTTTGAATATAATGCTTTTCTTTTTGGAAGATTTGATGTAATTGACCACTTCAGATGCAATCAGGATGCCATCAATGATCTGTCTGTCTGGAATGAAGCCTGATTGTTATTCTCCCACAATAAAATTGATCACCTGCTTGAGTCTAAGAGACAATAGTTTGGAAAACACCTTATATGCACCCCTATCAGGCTAATAGGTCTATAATCATCAAAAGATAAAGGGGCAGGATTCTTGGGGATTAAGGTCAAGAATGAAGAATTAAGACCCTCTCCTAGCTGGCCAGTTTGGTGGAAGCAGAAGAGAAAGGCCATAGAATCATCTTTTAATATTTGCCAACACGCCTGCAAAAATCTTAAAGTGAAGACATCAAGTCTTGTGGCCTTTTCTGGACTGCAAGACATTACAGCTTGAAGGGCTTCCTCTTTAGTGAAGGGTCTTTGGATCCAATTTGATTGTTCCACTGTGATGGTCTTGAAGGGGAGATCCTCAAAAGCTAAGTCTGAGGGAAGATCAACTGTGAATCTCTTAGCAAAATGCTCAGCATCAACCCTTTTTATATCAAGAGGAGAATGTAAGGTCTCATCCTTATGAACAATCTGAGAAATCCTTTTGAGGTTTCCATCGAAATTAGCTATTCTGTGGAAATACTTAGACCCTTTGTCCCCTTCATCAAACCATTTCTTCCTTGCCTTTTCGCTCCATAATTTTGAGGATAGCTTATACTTTCTTATCAAAGTAGCTTTGAGTTCCCCTCTGAGAGAGCATTCTTATGGAGAGAGATGCCTGCTTTCAACAATAGTATCAAGATCATCAATTGCTTTTATCAAAGTTTTTATGTGAGTGTCAAGATGTCCAAAGACTTGTTCATTCCAAATTTTTAAGTCAGCTTTCAACAGCTTAAGCTTCATCCACAAGACATAATAGGGTTGGCCAGAAATTGAATTAGAGTTCCAAAAACCCTGGACAGCCTCAAAAAACCTGGGATCTTCAATCCAAATATTTAGAAACTTAAAGGGCATGGGACTAGCATCAACCACATTATCAAGTAGAGTGATGGGCCTGTGGTCAGATAAACTTCTTGGCAGACAAAGTTGGGAGAGGGAGCTGCATTTATCTGAGAGATCTTGAGAAATCAAAAACCTGTCTAACCTTGAAGCTCTAGACTGAGGTCCAAACCAGGTGTATTTTCCACCATTTAAAGGAAGATCAATAAGGCCTAATTGGGAAATGAAATCTTGAAAGCACCTCATATCAGATCCACCACTTCTCCCAGAAGTTCTTTCGGATTCTGAGCTGATCACATTAAAGTCCCCTCCTAAGAATACCAGGTGATTTGAGGCTAGATCGTTGATTTTTTTTTTCTTCAAGGTGACCCACATCTCTTTTCTCCCAATTTTTGAGGTTGGAGCATAAACATTTATAATACAACACAGATTATTCAGGTCAGAAGAGAAGCCAAACCACAAGAGAGCTCCATCCACACAAGTATAACTATTGAAATGAAAATCCTTGATCTTCCAAATAGAGATTACCCCCCAGCATTGTCCACATCATCTATATAACAGAAGTCCCAACCACTTGAGACTTTACAAGACCTAAGAAAATTGGAAGGCATTTTATCCATCTTGGATTTTTGCAGCAGTATAAAGCTTGGAGATTGCTTGGCTATCAAGGAACTCACACTCCTCCTCTTTTGATGAGAGGAGATTCCTCTCACATTCCATGAGAGGAATTTCATAGATATTACAGATGAGAAAGGTGGGTGGAATCCTTGTCTACCAAAATATCAAGATCAGAATCTCTATCTAAATCCACATATTCATCCTCAGAGCCCCCATCAAAATCTACAGATAGATTCTTGAGATCATCTAAGGCATTGAGTTGATTAATAATTGCTTGATCACTAACTCGAGCCTTGAAGCCTATGGCTTTGCCAAAACCCCAAGCCTTTTTTGCAATCGATTTCTCTTCAAGAAAGGAGCTTTTTCCTTTTTTTCAGAAGCTTCTGTCACTCTGGGAGCAGGATCTTTGACTCTTGATCTTGTGCAATAGGCATGAGGAGATCGACCTTTAGCTGATGCTTTCTTCTTTGTGATAGTTCTGTTCTTGGCTTTGGGACTTGAGGGTAATAATCCTAGACAATGTGCTACATCATCAATTTGGGTCTGAACTACTCGGACTTGGAGAGGGGATAAAGCAGCTTCAAATGTGTTTCCATTGTTGAGATATTCCAGTCCTCAAGGATCCAGTGAGTGTGATTGTGAGAGACCAACATCCCTTGCATTGTCAGAGATCATTAAAGGATTGAGCATATCCTTTGAAGAAGAAGGGAGAGGAGTTTATTGGGCCACACCCAACCATAAATGCTCAACCACATCTGTCCTTTCTTCTAATACTATATTAGATTGGGAGGGAATTATTTGCTGAGTAAAGGTTGTGTCCAGAGGATTAAGAGATGCCCTAGTGTCTACAATCTCTAAAGTAGAAGCTTGATTGGAGATGATAGTGCTCATGAGCTGTTGAGATGGCATCTGATTAGGCATACTTTGAATTTGATTTCCCTTTCCCATAACAACTTCTACTTTAGGAATTTGATTTACCTCTCCCAAAACAACTTCTACTGTAGGAATTATAGCTTCACTTTCCAGATTCAAAATGTTCAAAAGTATCTTCCACCATCAAATCTTCCAAATCTCACTGGACTTCCAGAGTTAATGTAATAACCACTCCCGGTCAACGCTAGTCAAATTGCGAAAAACAGGAAAATTTAAAAAATTTAAGCAGACACTTAAATGAACCTAAATTTGACCCCGAGGGTCATACCGGACTTAAGTTGACCCCGATATCGACCAAATTAAGTTCCGGGGGACTCAGGGCAACTTTCTGACCAATTTGGAAAATGTTGACTTTTCGTCGAAAAAGTCAACCGAGCGACGTTTTGGTCCATTCGAGGACCGTTTTGGATCCAAAAAGCTTATCCGTCATCGCAGCGGTCTTAGTTGAGCCGTTTCCTTGTAGCCCGTGAAGTTTCGTAATTTCTTGGAAAAGTGCCCGTTCGAGGCCCGAAACGTCTGAATTTCGCGAATCTGATTGGAAAATATGTACGAGATATTTTCCAAAAGGTGTGGGACCCACCTTGCCACATGAACCAATGTGGTGGTGTTAGGTTTGTTGGAAAAAACAAGAAGACACTAAAGGGGAGGGAGTTTGGCCACTTTGGAAAAAAAGGAGAAATTGGGGTGTTTTTAGAAAGAGAAAGAAGAGAGAAGAAAGGGAGAGAAGAAGAGAAGGATGCTAGTGTTCTTGGCACTATTCACGAGCATCGAACCATGGGATCGTCTCAAAGCTAGGAGAATCGAGCTCACACCGTCTTCCTCTACGGTAAGCACCGAACCGATTCTCGTTTTGCTAAGTTTCGAAATTAGGTTTTGGTTTAAACTGAGTAGTATATGGTGGAATTGAGGTGTGTGGATCGTTGGAGACATCTTGGAGACGTTTTGGAACGAAGTTTGACTTTTTCCGGTGACCGGGAGCTCGGGGGGAGCTCCGGCCACCGTAGGTGGTGGCCGGCCGGCCATGGGGTGGCTGGCCGGAGCTAGGCCCTGCCACCACCATGGTGAGCCGAGCCCAAGGTGGCCCTATCCACCCACGGCCAAGGGTGGCCAGGTGGGGCCCACGTGCTCGGGTGCTCGGGTTTCGTGTTCGGATGGTTTAGAACGTTCCCCGAGCCATTAATCTACAACCGGATTGAATTTTGGAATTGAATTGTGAAGGTTGTAATTGACGGGTTTAGAAACTTTAAACGCTAATTAAATGACTCGGAAGTCGGAATTCGATTCCGTCGAGTGCCTAGGAACCCTTGAATTATTCTAAGACCGTGGAAACGAAAACGGGAATTTTCGGAGCCCGGAAGGGCGTTTCCAAAACCCGGGCAGATTCGCCATGTCGGGCAAATCGGGCCTTTTCCGGGTCCAATATCGACAATGTCGAGTAATTGGGGAGTTTGGGAGTGATCGACATTGTCGGGGTTACTTTTGGGCGTCAAGTTCTTTAAAATTCAGTTTATGCATGCAAGCTTAAAAGCGTTTAAAATTGTGTTCTTTTAGATCGTGCTGCGGACAGAGGAAAGGGAAAGCTAGGCGAGTGACCGATCACGCCGGAGCTTATTTGTGCGCTTTTGGAGAAAGCATACGAGGTAGGGAAAAGTAGCTGGATCTCGGCCCTGACTAGGGAAAGTTAACAGTAGAAATGCATGTGACACTGGGGTGTCGTGGGTTAAGTAGGTTTATCGAATATTAGAAAGGTAGGCGACACCGGGTAGTGTCGTATGATTCGGGAACGTATCGAACATTAGAATTGCATGTGACACTTAGTAGTGTCGTAGGAACATAGAACTTATCGATGTTAGAATTACTGGAGGCATATGACCATGCCCGGAGGTTGATTGTGAACTTATCGATATTAGAAGTACTGGAGGCATATGACCATGCCCGGAGGTTGATTGTGAAACTGTTGATATTAGAACTGCTGGAGGCATTGGTTGTGCCCGGAGGTTGATTGTGTAATTTGTGTCTTGGGTGGCCATGAGAGCCCGTACTTTACTATAGTGTCTTGGGTGGCCATGAGAGCCCGTGCTTTACTGTTGTGTCTTGGGTGGCCATGAGAGCCCGTGTTTTACTGTTAGTGTCTTGGATGGCCATGAGTGCACGTGGGGTTGTTGAGCCCGTGAGTTACTGTTGGTGTGTCTTGGGAGGCCGTGAGTGCCGTGGGGTTGTTGAGCCCGTGATTACTGTTGGTGTGTCTTGGGAGGCCGTGAGTGCCCGTTGGGTTGTTGAGCCCGTGAGTTACTGTTGGTGTGTCTTGGGAGGCCGTGAGTGCCCGTGGGGTTGTTGAGCCCGTGAGTTACTGTTGGTGTGTCTTGGGAGGCCGTGAGTGCCCATGGGGTTGTTGAGCCCGTGAGTTACTGTTGGTGTGTCTTGGGAGGCCGTGAGTGCCCGTGGGGTTGTTGAGTCCGTGTTTTTACTGTTGGTGTCTTGGGTGGCCATGAGTGCCTGTGGAGTGTTGAACCTGTGTTGTTGTTGTTTGTTGAACTTTGCTTGTGATTGCGATTGTGGTTACCTGAGGTTGGAAACCCGACTTTGTGTCGGGGAAGTTGCGTGGTGTGGCTAGACTCCCGACTGGGATCGGGGGAAGCGGAGAGGTTGTGGGTTAGCCTCCCGACTGGGATCAGGAGAAAGCTTGCGAGGTTGGTGGTGTGGCTAGCCTCCCGAAAAAGGTCGGGGGTAGGGGAGAGGTTGTGGGCTAGCCTCCTGGCTGTGTGTCGGGAGAAGTTTCGTGGTTTGCGCGGGTGTGGCTAGTCACCCGACTAAGATCGGGGGTAGGGTAGAGGTTGTGGGCTAGCCTTCCGACTGAGATCGGGAGAAGTTGCACGGCAGGTCGACCGCCTGACCTGACTGGGATCGGTAAAGGGCGAGAGAGAGATGGGGTTACTAAGCAGCTGGCGTGCGATCCTTTGTGATCTTGTTTGGTGTGCGATCCTTTGTGATCTTGGGTGTTGTGTGGTTGTATGTCATTTCTTTGGAGGAGGTCGTCAATCGTTGTGTCAGGTCTACATTACGTGTTCGAGTGTTGAGTCGGTTGAGGAAAGCAACTGTGGGTGTGTGTCAGTTGGAGTACTTGAGTTGGGGACAGTGATCCCCGATGTTGAGTTTGTTGTTGGTGTTACCGGCATTGTCTGCTAAGTATGCCGTAGTCAGTCTGTTATCCGTGGTGGTGAGCGAACGCTCACCCCTAGCTGCTTTTCCTGCAGGTACTGGTCGCAGGTTGGACTAGGTGAGCTTCCGAAGCTTGAAGAGCTAGGAGCGGGAGTCCGGGTTTACTTTTGAGTCTAGCGACGTATACCATGGTTTTTGTCCACTTGTTGGGACGTATTTTGAGTTGTAAATACTTATTTTGTTAAGCAAATTGTTGGTTTTAAAGCGATTTATTCAAAATGTTTTATTGTTTTAAACGTTCGTGTCCCGAGTTCGTTTTACTGAAATTGGGGCGTGACAGCTTGGTATCAGAGCTCGAGGTTTCGCACCTCAGAGTGTACGTCAATCAGGTGGGGAGAGTCGAGTCAGTAAAGTCCCGTCGTGCATTGGGTACGCAAGTCGGAAACCGTGTGTAGACCCGTATTGTCTTGAGTCCTGTTGTGATTGTGTGTATGTGCAGTATTTTGTTGCTGGCATACTGATTGTGTGTTGCTTCGTGAAAAGTTTTCAAGCTGTCGCGACTCGTCTCAGGAGCGCTCCTGTAGTCGAACGTGACGGTGTTGACATCAATGGGTACAATGTAGTTTGGGGACGCCTGAACCGGGTTGTAACTACGTGATGTCAAGTATGAGGTTTTAAAATGAAAAGGAGAAAGTTTTAAAATTGGTTGGCCCGGTGGGCGTGTTTGATTTTGATTGGTCCTGTGGGCGTGTTTGATTTGGATTGGTCCTGTGGGCGTGTTTTGATTTTGGTTGGCCCGGTGGGCGTGGTTCAGTGTTGGTTGTCCCGGTGGGCGAGTGTTGTTGTGTTGTTGTTTGGCCGTGTCGGCTTATGGTTGAGGTTGGGGAGACTTGTGTTTGGTCTTGAATTGTCGTACGTGTGTTGGTAAATTGTGGGTCGAGCGTGTGTGTCGTTCAAGGTTTTCTTTGAGGTTAAAAAGGAGTAAGGGTCGAGTTTGAAACGTTTTTGGAAAACTGGCCTGCGCGAGTGTCACGGACCCTGTCACGGATCCGTGACGGAGCAGCGCGTTTTGGCAATTCTAGAGCCTTCGTCACGGCACCGTGATCCCAACCGTGACGGGGTCTGTCACGGGTCCGTGATCCCTATCTGTTCCACCGTCTTGATTGTTCAGTTTGAGTGTTGGCTTTGCGTGGCGGTGTTCACGGTTGTGTTGGGTGTAGAGGTCGTAAGTTCGGTGTTAAGGGATGAGGTCTTGGGTTCGAGACTCATCGATAACCTGCAGTAGTGTTACAACGCCTCGGTGTGAGAGTCTCACCAAGGAGAGGGGTTAGGGTTGGTGCGTTGCGGCGCCATACGAACTAGGTTTCACTATGTGAACGGGTGTTCGAGGTTTCCCTCGCGTGAATGGGTGGGTTGAGGTTTCCTTCACGTGAGTGGGTTATTTGAGGTGTCCTTATGTGATTGGGTTATTGGGGTATTGATAGTGTGAGCAATAGTGATTTACTGAATTGAGGACGTGTTTCCTGTGTCGAGGTTTATCTTACATGAGCGAGTACTTGAGGTGTTGATAGCGTGAGCAGTGTGACGTTCGGCATCAGGTTTTGAGGTAGTGGTTTGCCCTGGTTAGATCGGTAAGTCTTTAGTGCTTTACTAGTATGCCATAATCGAACGGGTGTCCGTGGAGGTGAGCATAACACTCATCCCCTTTACTACTTTTCCCGCAAGGGACGAGTAGCGAACACTGGTTTGGTTGCGGAAAGTTATAAGTAAATGCATAGAGGATCGTGTGAGGGTTGCACTAGACCTTACCGGGGTGACTTATGGAGTGGGTGTTCGGTCTCCGATTTAGGCGTCAGTTTTATTGGATACTGGGATGTCACACTCGTTTGTTCGTCGAGTTGTGCTGCGAGGTTGGGGCTGAGTTTAGAGCCATTGAGTCCACCCCTGCGTCTAGACACATCGGTTGGTGGTGGGGTGGTGTTGACTAGGGTCTGTCGTGCCTGCAGAGTTGGAGAAGCGAACCGATACAGGAGGTTCAAGAGAGGGCTCAAGAGCCCTGATGTTGGATCGAGTCCTCGCCCCGAGGATCGGGTATGTTCGGAGTTGGTAGGCACGACGATGGTAGTGGAGCGAGGTCTTAGAGAGACTACGAGGATCGGTAGCGACTGAGCTTGTGCGTGTATCCGTGGGAAGGATACTTACGAAATGACAACCTTTAAACGTAATCTTGGGAATGGATTGGCTGACAAAGTGCCGAGCCAATGCCGACTGTTACTGGCGACGAGCTGCGAGAGTCGCATTATTCGCGTCTGACAATGCACGTGGGTAGCACTAAGAGGAGCGCGACATCAGGTGGCATGTCTAGTGGAACAGGATGAGGAGAGTGGTCGCAGAGTTAGTATCGCGATGCCTCACTCGTCGGCAGGTGAGAGCCGAACAACAGCGTCCCGCTGGATTATTGCAACCACTGCGGGTTGCACAGTGGAAATGGGGACACGTCACGATGGGTTTCGTGAGCGGTTAGCCGAGTTCGCCTACAACAACAGCTTTCAAGCCAGTATCATGATGACACCATTCGTAATGTTGTATGGTAGGTCGTGTCGGTCGCCCGTGTGCGGGGCGGAAGTGAGGAAGGAGGGTTCACTGGATCTAGAACAGGACCGAGAGACAGCTGAGTCGGTCGTGCCGAAGTTGAGCGGTTAAAGACCGCGCAGAGTCAGCAGGAGCTATGCTGATAGACGGCCCCGACCTCTCGAGTCAGCAATCAGTGGTCCTGTATCCCTGGAGGTTAGTCCGAAAGGTGGACTAATGCATTTTAACCGCGGCGGAGGCGGGTTAGCCCCGCGGTGTATCGGGCCTTTCGAGGTCTTGAGTACGTCATTGAGTGGGCAGAGGTCAAGGTAACGGGTGGTGTCTCGTATGAGGAGAAACCGTTTTGGGAAACGGATCCACGGGAGCAGGTCCTGCGCGGAAAGGTTATCCGCTTAGAACGGGTGCGGTGGCGGCACCACGAGACTGAGTCGACTCGGGAACGCGAGGACGAGGTTCGCGCGAAGTACCCCGATCTGTTCGACTCCTGAGGTGCGTTGTTTAAAATTTTGCGGACGAAATTCCTTTAAGGGGGGTAGATTGTACTAACCACTCCCGGTCAACGCCAGTCAAATCTGCGAAAAACAGGAAAATTTAAAAATTTTAAGCAGTCACTTAAATGAACCTAAATTTGACCCCGAGGGTCATACCGGACTTAAGTTGACCGCGATATCAACCAAAGTAAATTCCGGGGGACTCAGGGCAATTTTCTGACCAATTTGGAAAATGTTGACTTTTCGCTGGAAAAGTAAACCGAGCGACGTTTTGGTCCATTCGAGGACCGTTTTAGATCCAAAAAGCTTAGCCGTCATAGCAGCGGTCTTAGTTGAGCTGTTTCCTTGTAGCCCATGAAGTTTCGTAATTTCTTGGAAAAAGTGCCCGTTCGGGGCCCGAAATGTTTGAATTTCGCGAATCTGATTGGAAAATATCTAGGAGATATTTTCCAAAAGGTGTGGGACCCACCTTGCCACATGAAACCAATGTGGTGGTGTTAGGTTTGTTGGTAAAAACAAGAAGACACTAAAGGGGGGGGGGGCGCGGGGTTCGGCCACTTTGGAAAAAAAGGAGAAATTGGGGTGTTTTTAGAAAGAGAAAGAAGAGAGAAGAAAGGGAGAGAAGAAGAGAAGGATGCTAGTGTTCTTTCCACTATTCACGAGCATCGAACCATGGGATCATCTCAAAGCTAGGAGAATCGAGCTCCCACCGTCTTCCTCTACGGTAAGCACCGAACCGATTCTCGTTTTGCTAAGTTTGGAAATTAGGTTTTGGTTTAAAGTGAGTAGTTTATGGTGGACCTGGTGCTGTATCAAGGGTCTCAACAGAATAAATTGCCAGAGAATGTTTTGTCTGTAATGGTATGTTTGTTTGATCCTCCAATAAATGCTGCTAGGAGGTTGGTGTAACAGAAGCCATTTAAGAATCCCCTTCCAATATAGGTTATAATAATTCCACTCCCATCATATAAGTTGACTGAGCCCTCACAACCTCTTGATCTATCTGTATAGGATCCTTCAAAAATTTACCCTGATCATCAGAGGAAGAGCAGCCAAACTGGGAAGATATAGCTTGATTAGAGTTCTGAGTAGAAGGAATGACTGACTTAGAAGAACCACTGAGGGTGGTTGTATCTAGCTTTAGAGGAAGGAAGCTTGGCAAGGCTTGAAGCTCCACAAAATTGACCCACACCTCAAAGGATTCATTACCCAGAATGATCTTACTTTCCACAGAGAAAACATGTAGCTTCTTAGAGTGCACCAAGACATAAGCAATATCAACATAATCACCAGCCTTTGTTTTAGGATGAGCATAAACCAAAGTTCCAATATCAATTACAGCAGCCTGGAAGGATTCTTCACAGCAGTCATGAAAGGGGATTCCATGTATTGAAATACACAAAGCACACAGATGACTAAAACCAGGAAATAAAGTTAGCCAATTTTTGAGCCAAGAAACTTCAGCATTAAGAATCTCCTTTTCAAATTGTTGATCCGGACAATGTAGTAGGAAGGCTTTGTTACCAAGAGCTTTTAGTTGAACTTCATACACTCCCTACAGGGCTAACTCCAGAGTGATTACTTCCACAGATAGATTGAGGTGAGTGACTGCAAGATGAGCCCTTTTCAATATCTTGGCTTGGGATGACACTATTGACCCTTTACGAAGGAAGTCATCATAGTTTAGACTGGTCTTTGGAATAGGAGATTGGTGATGTCTTGGAGAAGAAGAGAAGGAGGGAGAGTTTTTGTCCCATGCCTTGCAGACATATAGCTTAGAACTTTGAAAATATCTTCCATTGAACTGATCAATAGCTTTCTAAAGGTGGAGAGGATGATTGAAATACACAAAACCATATCTACTTCCTCTCTTATTTGTCTTTAGAGCCACTAGAGCCTTACAGAATCCAGTTGATGAGCCAAACACATTCTCCAGCCAATTATCCCTATCAAGTAGAGGTAAATTACAGACATATGCAGTGTAAAAGAATCTGACCTTCTCTTTATTCACCACTTCCTCTTGTCCCTTTTGAGTTTGGAACCATTTTCTTTTTTTCAACAGAGATGAGGGATGGACATTTTCAAATCCTAGAGGAGGGAAGCCCATAGAGGAGGAGTCTTGAACCCCTTGATGAATTTGTTGATTTTCCGAGACAATAATCGATTTTAGCTTTGCAAGGCCATTGGATTGAGCATAATCTTCCAAAGGTTCTTGATCAGCTTGCACTTCGAGATACTTCTTCGAGTGGGATTTAAGCATCCTGATAGACCCATCATCCCTTTTTTGGAAGAACATCTTTTCACTATCAAACATATTGGTGCACTTGAAATTTACCCGGGTGTATCTTCTATCTTCTAAAGATGTTGGAGAATCTAACAGCGGTTGCTTTGAATTCCTTAGTTCATCAGATTGAGCAGAAGCTGATGGCTGGACTGACTTAGCTTGTGAGGCTCTTCTAGAATGATGTGAGATGCCATCTTTAGTAGGGGGCTGTAGATAGGAAAGAAGCTCTGTTCTTGAGGTCAACCAGTGATGATTCTTCTAAGTGTAGTAGAGCTGACAAGAAGCCATCACAATCTTCCATAATAATTAGCAGAAAACAAACGTTCTTCAGTTGCTAAGGAAAATCAGAGAGAGAGCAAAGAGAACTGAATAACTCATGAAGATCAAACCATGTTCTTGAGGATGAACAGTTATCTTCATAGTTACTGTAGTTCTCTAGAGTTGCACAAAATAAATTTGGTCCACCCAATTTTTGTAAGAGTAATATCTATGTATAGATCTGTTAAACTTTCCAAATGTTTTTGTTGTATGCTTAAAACATTTTAAAGTTATTAGTTTTTGGATAATCATTAATATATATCTTTTTTCATGATTCCTCTCAATCATTTGGAATAATGATTTGTTTTATTGTGAATTGTTATTTATTTACAAGAACAAGTTTTGAATGGAAAGGGGTTACCAAAAATGGTGAATAGTTATTTTTCAAGACCATAGAAACATGCTGACCCTACTGATCACACGCGCCTCTTGTTTTCGACCCCCCACCTGAGATTGGTTTTCAAACCTTGCCAAGCCAGAGATTCGTGATTCGTTGAATCGGTGGCTGCAGGCAACATCAGTTTACTTCGGAATGGTTTTTGGCGTAATAAGGTGTGCGTTCAGAACTGTTTTTGGATCTGTGTTTGCTATTTTTGTTACTTTCCAGGCTAATTTCAAAGGAGTTAAACATGCGTTTTCTACCGATCGATCCAAGGAGAATTCCGAGCATATCAAACTTTTGGTTAGTCATTTGTCTTACCAAGCAACAGATGATTGGCTTTTCAACCTTTTCAATCGGCATGGAAAGGTGTTTAAGGCGGATGAAATTCAAAAGCCTGACCGTGGAGGTCACTATTTCAGTTTTGTATGGGTTCGTGATGTTGATGTTGATGTCATGTTATCAAATCTCCATGATAGCTCGTTTCAGGGGTATGTGTTGTTGGTTGATCGAGGTTGGGAGAGAGGCAAGTCTAGTACCTTTTTTGGCAAGGTTTGGAAGAGGAAATTGAAACCTGCGTCTAATGCATCTATGTGCCCCCAGGAGACTCTTTTGAGGTGTAAAGGCTCAACTATCCCTGAATGTTGCGATATGGTTTCGTCATGGTGTTTAGCTGTAGCCCGTGCTTCTCGTAGCTTGGATGCGATTCGGGAAGAGATTGAGAGAGAAGGGGTTCTGGATTTAGAGTTTCGTTCTTTTGGCAACAAGGTGTGTCTTATTACTTGTTCAGACCTGGTTTTTGAAACGACGATGAAGGATACAAAGTGGCGTTGGTTGGAGAGGTGGTTCGTGATATCAGATTGTTCAGGGGATCTGGTGCTCAAGAGTGGTTTTTTTTTCAGTGGGTGGTTATTGATGGTATGCCCTTCCATGGTTGGAGCATCGAGAATCTTTTATCCATTGGAAAGCTTTTTGGACCAGTCCTTACGATTCAGGGAAAGGAACTTGTGGCTTCTTCAGGTCGAGCATTTGTCTTGGTTCATAGCGATAGGGCTTTGATGGGCGAGGTGGTAGAGTTGGTCCTTGATGACACTGTTTTTCGTGTCTTTGTTCGAGTCATTGATGAGAGTAGAGTCCCTAGTACTCTAAGCTCGTGAGTTTTGGCCGGTGTTTCAGTTCACTCTGACATTGTTTCTAAGTCTGATTCAGAAGACAGTGATGTTGGATCGGCCTCCTTTTTAGGTGCAGGGTCCAGGGAAGGTGATGATCCATCAAAATCATCACGCCTACTCTAGAGTTTTTGGAGTCCGTAGACATTAACGAGTTCTGTCCCTCCGATAGTTCATCAGTGTGCACCATGTTTAGAGGTTTATGATCCTCGCCCATCTCCCTCTACTGGTAATACACTTATTGAGGATGATTTCACTGTTGTGGGTCGGGGTCAGAAGAAGAAGAGGAGGCCTAGAGGTTAAGGGAAGAAGAAGGTCCCAGCAAAGGTGTTTTATTAGATTTAGCCCAAGTCTAGCAACAAGGATCGAAGAGAGGTGGTTTCGATCGTTACAGATAGTAAGGTCGTTCATCGTGCTTGGCCATGGGGTTGTCTCCCATGTACAAGTCTTCGAGTTCTGAGGTTGGGATTCAAGATGAGACCAGTTTACTTTGTGACGGTCCATCTTTGGTTTGATTGGTTATGTTGGACTTGTTCTTTAGTTTTTGTTTCTTCCCTGTTGTGGTCGGGGTTTGTTACTTTGTTTGGGTCGTGCTTTTGTTGAGTTGTTTTTTGTGTTCTTGGACTGTTTTGGTTGTTTCCTCCGTGTGGGAGGTGGTTGCTTTTGGTTAGAGTTGTTAGCTCTTTTAGCTTTGTTCTAGTATTGAGGATGAGGACATTTTTCGGGTTTCTCTCTTTGCCTTGTTCTTTCCATCTCAGGAGGACATGTGCTTAATAAAATTTCGCTTATCAAAAAAAAAGTTTTGAATGGAACAAGTACGGAGTGATCAATGCTTCGTTTTTTTATGTGCGCGATGTTGTGATGCCTAAGTGGATCTACTAAGGCGACGCAAAGATGGATGCAAAAGACAACAAGCTAAGTTGATCTATCTACTAGCATAACACAATCAACGCATTGACATGATGAGACTGAGTTGTGTCACCTAAGTGTGACTTAAACGCTGCAAGATAATTCCTTGTACAACAAATCAGCACTAATCCTTAATAAATCCAAATTGGGCTAGAAGCGAGAATTAAGAACTTGTAGTCCTTGAAGAAGACCTTTCACAATGAAGCGTCCTTGTCGAGAATTCTCGGTTTCTTCTTGAGTGGTGGCGGTCAGATTAACGTGGTTAAGCAGTACATTTTGACAGGGGACACTCGAGCTACACAACAACGTCACTACGGATCGTCTGTTATAAGTTCCCGTTATGTTTCTGAAATATATGTCACTTATGTGCACCAACGAAGGCTAACCACAAACAGAGACACAAGCAAAGGAGTTAACAAATAATCCAATACACAATTAATAATTACTGAAGGAAGTAGGATCCTTAATTACCTTAGTGGTGTTGCAAGTGTTAGAAGGGCAATACTCTTGATCTATGAGGATGGGGTTGGTGACATTGATCATCATTATATCCTCAAACCTCATGTTAGAGGCCATGCTCGGTGAAGCTCCCGGCCATGTCTTTATTCTCACTCCGTTTTGTGTTCCCTTGATCGTGCAATTCCTCACCGTCACCCCCGTCACATTATTCTCACCTATATACTTGCCTAAACTTCCCACACTGCACCAACATTGCATTAACATTTGTTCCTTGAAAATAATGTTAATTTTGCGTAGTGTAATGGATTCAAGGCGAGTTTTGTATTCTCCCGCTCAGATATAATTAAGGGATATTTACAGATACCTACACTGACTGTAATTTTAACTGATAGGTTAGTGTAGGTATATGTTAATATCTTGAAAAAAATATAAAGGTCAATGTAGCCGTCTGTAATCTTGCAAGGCCAATCTATGATATGTTGGTGTAGGTATTTGTAAATAGAGAAGAAATCAAATAGAAACCACCTCTTAACGTAAAAACCGTGTGAACCAATCCAACCCATTCATTTTAAGAATCGATGGATGAGATGCAATTGATTTGTTGACTTCAAAAAAACAGCATTTTTTAGTAAGTAGTAAGGGATTTTTAGTAAAAACATCATATTTTTTTTTACCAATTCACTAATTTAATTTTTCCCACTTCGTTTGAACTCCGATTGGCTTCAAACTTGCGCCATTAGTTTTGTTTTTTCAAGGTCTTTCTATCAAGATCAGTCATGAATATATTTTGAAGCACGAAAAAAAAATAATTATTTCGGGACTGATTTTTTTTAAAAAGTTGAGTTTGGGTAATTTTTATCAACACTATACACTGGGTTTATCAACACTATACACTGGGTTTATCAACACTGACCACTAGTTTTATCACCTCATTTTCCAAAATCGAACATGATTTGTATCACATCATCACGTGTTTTTTATGAACACTAAGCACTAGTTTTATCAACACTAAACACTATGTTTATTATTAAATTACATGTGTTTTTATCATCCCATCACATGTTTTTTTATCGACACTAAACTCTAGTTTATCACCCTTATTTTGGGGTTGATTTTTTAAAAAAAAGTTAAGTCTGGGTAATTTTTATCAACACTATACAGTGGGTTTATCAACACTGAATACTAGTTTTATCACCTCATTTTCCAAAATCGAACATGATTTTTATCACATCATCACGTGTTTTTTTATGAACACTAAGCACTAGTTTTATCAACACTAAACACTATGTTTATCACTAAATTACATGTGTTTTTATCATCCCATCACATGTTTTTTTATCAACATTTAGCACTAGTTTGATACCCCGATATAAAAAATTTGTTAGTGAAGATTTATCAACACTCAACATTGTTTTTATCACCCCAATATAACTATTTTTATTTTCGTACTTCAAAACATATTCATGTCTGATCTTGATTTAAAGCCCTTGGAAAAAGAAAAATATTGGCGCAAGTTTGAAGCTAATCGGAGTTCAAACGAATCGGGAAATATTAAATTAGTGAATTAGTTAAGAAAAAAATAGACACTTGTCCACAGGGCACCATGCTATTACAATTATGCCCTTGCTTGTGTGAGAGATGATGAAAGTGGCGTGAGTGTTGGTGGAATTGGGGTGATGATGTGGCATTATGGTGAATGTTGGATCTAAAGGATGTGTGGCTAGGATTGGTTCACACATTTTTTAGGATAAGAGGAGTTTGTATTAGATTTCTCCTCTTTGTAAATATCCCTATAACTAATTTATGTGCGTTTTACCTGATTCCATGACCCGGACCACAATTGATGTTGGAAACGGAGATGTTGAGGCTTCCAGGACCAACGGATATGCAATCGTCACCGACGCCAATATCGGAGGAAGTAATGTTGATGTTGTTGGAGTGGCTAATGTGGATGCCATCGGTGTTAGGACTGTCCTCCGGCGCCATGATCTTCACGTCATGCACTTGTATATTGTTGCTCCTATGGATCCCAACTTGGAACCCTTTGCTGTCCTTTATGTGAATATTGTTGATTGTCCCATGTGACACATTGCTAAATTTCAGAGACTGCACCAAGTAAATAAAATATAATCCATTAATTATAAGGATTGGTATGATCCATTAATTAGTAACAAGTGATTTTACTTACTATAGGGAAGGTACCACACTTTTTTCCTTGATGGCATCTAGAATGTGTCCATGCCTCTTCTCCTTGTGCATCCAATACGCCTGACTTTTGGGGTCCTCCGGTCATATGTACTCCTCTGAGGTCTTTGAACATGATCCAATCGGTCTTTGGGAAGGCTTTGAGGGCGGCCAAAGCCTTCAACGTCCCCAGAATCACCACTGTCGGAGAGTTGTTCCCCTGACAAGGACCGGACAATAAGATCGAGCCAACAAAGTAAGTCCCTTTGGGAACGTACAATGTTGAATCTGCTGCATGACCACATGCATCTTCCCATGCCTGTAGGAATGCCTAAACATATAAACAAATCCTTTTTGTTAGGATAAAAATTTAGAAATTCCAATTGGATACACATGACACGATTTTAATTCTATGAAACAACAAAAAACGACCAATATATATGTGCTCACAATGCTACAAGTCAATTTATGCATTATTTAGTCCAATTGAGTCAATGTACAATCAATACTCAACTCAAGAGGTAAATTTCTATGAAAGAGTTATGGGAGTCGTACCGAGGTACAATTGGTCCCTCCATCAGCCACTGCACCATAGTTAGTGACATCAAATGCTCCTGTTACCGGAGATTCGAAATCTGATGACGGAGCTGGAGCTGGAGCTGGAGCAAATTCTTGATCAAGATCAAGTGAGGCAAGGATGTCGTCCCAATCAGAAGACAACGCGGTAGTGAAATGGAGAAAACAAATAGAGAAAAAACCTACGACACCAACCATAATTCTCCAAAGTTTTCTGAGACACAGAAGCTTCATGAGTTGATGATGATATTTATAGGGCCTGCAAATTAGCAGGTGACCAACACAAAACCCAGGTGCATGTAGTTTTGTTTTCTACTTGGAAAATTAATGATGAGAGTTTTTTGAAAATCCAAGCACACCTTCGTTGTGATTAAACTACTACTTACAACGAAATTTTGCACTTATGCTGTGCATTTTGTAGGTGCTTCTCTGTCTAAGTAGTTTATTTTTTTTGTGAGAATGAACGATTGGTGTTATAAATGATAAAAAGTGTTTATAAAGCAAGAAGCAATAAAACACTAGAATGGTAAATTTAGTGTTTATAAAGTGTTTAATAAAATTTTGCTTGGGGCTGGTGCTGGTATTGGTGCTGGTGCTGCTGGTGCTGGTGCTGTCTCCTTCGCCTTCGCCTCCTTGTTGTTCCCCTCCTTGTCCTTCGCCTTCTCCTTCTCCTTGTTCCCCTCCTTGTCCTCCTTATCCTGCTCCCCTTCGTCCTCCTCGTCCTCCGAGTCCTCCTCCTCTTCGTCCTCTTCCTCGTCGGAGTCCTTCTCCTCCACCACCGACCACGGGTCCTCCTCCGAGTCGGAGTCCTTCTCCCGTAAACAGGGGTCCTCGTTAGGGTCCCCCTCCTCCTCAGCCCCGGAGAAGGGCTCGTCCTCAAGGGCGTCGGAGTCGTCGGACTCCCAACGCTTCCGTTTACGGCAGTCGGAGTCGTCGGAGTCACTGCTGCTTATGTTTGTGGCAGCAGACGGGGGACTGTTATGGGGGTATAGGCTAGGTTTGGAATCGTCGAATAACCAACCCTCGGGCGAGTTGGGTGGTGGGGATGGTGGTGGTGGAGAGTCCATGGATGGGGGGAGTTGGTTGAAAACGTAAACGAAGAGGAAGAAGAAGAAGAAGAAGATACCTTTGGTACCAGGCAGAATGGATTTTCAGTGTGGGTTGCATGGGTTCTAGATTGGTTTCTTATATAGGCTAGGAAAAGCAGTTACATGATTACTAAAATTTATTTTGACATGACAAGTTGGGTTAAAGAAGTTATTACAAGTGATAATTACACCCATCTTCCAAAAGACTCTTCGGTTCATGTATAGGCATGGCCCTATAACTGTAATTACTTTGACAAGACACAACTGTTCACAATCCAATTACAACCGCTTGCCACCTAGATTCATGTATTTGAAATGATTGTTCTAGAATTTAAATTCATTCTAGAAATATATATTCTAGAATTCACATACATACGTGTCATATACCTTCTAGACTTCCAAACCATTCTAGAAACATATGTTCTAGACGGACAGTTCAGATTGGAAATATGTTCCTAGAATGGAACAGAATTAGACTCCGACCGTAAATCTGTCCTCATATGTTCAGTTTCCAAATAAACCTAACGTACAAAATAGTATAAAACCAATTAACAATACAATCCATTCAACATAAGGCTAACATTATACTAATACATGAAAGCAGTTTAGATTTAAAACCAATCTTGGTCACCAAAATAATAAAAATCACATCAAAGTGTACAATTCAAATTACAATCCACCTCAAATATTCAAATTATAAGTCATTGAAACAGTTAAGTTTTATCCTCGATGATCATATGAAAACTCATTCATGTTTGTAATCCAAGAACTTCTCGAATTGTGTTGCTATGTCCACACACATCTTCAAGCGGTAAACAGAGACATACTGTGGATGCATGTAAATAGGGATCGGAAATGATTGGAGCTCCAGCTCGCAATACTTCAGCGCATAAACACCCGAGTCTCCTCTGCACAATAAATGCAAATTACTGACTACTAAGTAAGGGTAACAGTTATAGAACAATAAAATGTTATAACATGCAAAGTTGTTATAAAATTCCATACCTAAGCTCCGCTTATTGCAAATCAGACCGCCTTTCACACGTCCATTTGGTGCCCGAATGCAGTAATTCCGCGTGAAAATTCTTGGCAGCAATGAGAATTTGTGGTAACATCACCACAAAAGGTTCCATCACTGCATAAAGGGAATTATCCGGAACTGTTCTATAGCAGTCATACATGATGAGCTTGCAGAGAGTTACGTCCGCCTCCACCATAACCCAATGCTGTGATACTTTGTCCACCAGCAAAGGAAAAAATATTCTGTCACAACCTGCCCATTCCTTACCAGCAAAGATTGGAAGATCGCCCCTAACGTATTCCATTAAACGATCTGCTACTTGGGGGTTCTCACTTTGAGTCCATGCCATGTGCCCTTCCTTAACGGCATCTGCAAATTCTGCGTCCAACACCACAACATTCTGTGCATAGTGCTTCTTGCAACGCCCCTGCCGCTTTCTAATTCCAAACAGGCAATCATTCATGTGCTGCATACATAAAAGTAATTTTATTACATTTAAATTAAATTGAAAACAAGGAAACAATGCAAATAATTAAGGTTCCACCTTACCCTTGCATTCAGCTTTTCGTTTGACCCGCTGAGAGTTGTGTAGTAAGACAAGCTGACTTCTCCGTAAGGTGTTTTTGGGATTTCCTCTAAGGGTATCTTCTTCCTCTTCAGTTTTGCGATCACATCCTTATACACCTGGGTTGTGGATTGATCAGGCATAAGGAGAGGGTTCAACTTCTCTAAGTTCCCTTTAAGTCTCCTCTTCTTCTCCTTCGTTGCTTCGCTGTCCCGCTCGTGTATAACAGGAGCCGAGACTTTCGTCGAGCTTGATTCTTCTCTCTTCCGCTTGCTTGTGCCAGGATTCTTTGTGGCAGCTCCCCTCCTCTTTGTGGCCCTTGTGGCAGGCTTCTTTGTGTTAGACTTCACCTTTTTTGCAAGACGCTTACTTCTAGTAAGTCTAGCTGGAATTTCCTTGGCCTTTTCAACAACAGCCGGCTCATGGACCTCTTGGTTCACCTCATCTACTTCCTTCTCCACGGACTGTTCTTTTTCATTCACATCTTCCCCTTCATTGCCTTCCTCTTCTTCATTACCTTCTTCATTCACTTCTTCATTAGCTTCTTCATTCACATTTCCTTGTTTGTTCACTTCCACTACAGCGGGCACACCTTCTTGTCCAGCTGCCACTCCTTCTTCTTCTTGTTGTTGTTTGTTCACTTCCTCTTCAACGGCTGCTCCAATTTTTAAAACATCAACTTCCTCTCCATCCTCTCCACCATTGGGAACTCCCACTTCTTGTTGGTTCTCATCCATTTCCTCCTCGGGCACTTCTTCTCCTTGGTTCACTTCAACTCCAGTGGCCATACCTTCTTGGTTCAACTCCTTCTCACCAACATCCCCCGTCACATTATCGAACATGTCCATGTCATCTTCTTGGTTCTTCTGTTTGTCCTGCCCAGGAAATGATGCTTCAGAACCTGCTCCGAAGTGGTTTGATGGACTGTCTTCATGTTGTCGGGCTGACAGAGCTCCCATGATCGCCTCAAATTGTGTCTTCTGCACTTCCAACACACTTTTCACATCAGCCTGCACTGACAGGACCTGACTCTTTAGCAGCTCAATTTGCTCCATGATAGCCTTGTAAAGTCCATCATCGGACTGTGGGTGTGACGTAGGAACCTGAACCTCCTCTGGTGCTGCTGGTGGAGTTGGTGGTGCCACATGGACGGTCTGATCTTCTGGAAATGAAACAACAAAGCCTTGCTCCATCTTTTCCACCATGTTGTCCAACAACGGATTCGGATGTTCTTCTTCTTTGTTCACGAATTCTTCCATCCAAGGTTGCTTCTTTTCTTCCTCAGTGGGAACCAACAGACTTACGATTTCCTGAGCACAAAAACGAATAAAATTTAATACGTGGAATTTATATGAAAACGCATATATTATATGAAAATTAAATTCCTAACCTCCGGTGAGCTTTTTAAGAGTGCTTCCCTAACAACACTGTAGGACGGATTTCTACTCCACGTTGTCTTCCATTTTAGAATTCTAGGCAAGTCTACGCCGAAGTCTTCACGAATTGTTGCGAACTTCGTTACTAATGATGGTATGCATTCAAATGCAAGTACCTACGACAAAAGATACAAATCATAAGAGACATCATGTACACTACGATATTAAAAATATATTTGTGTGAAGGATTAGTTACTTACTGTGAGAGGAAGGAAGAAGCCGGCATATGTCATACTACTCTCATTTCTTGGGTTCTTCTGAGCCACCAACATTTTATTTCTCAACTTCTTTTCTTTTATCTGTTTTAGTAGATAACTGAGGGACAGAGTACCCCAAGGGTATGCGTAGAACATCTTCAAGTTATCCACTAAAGCGAAATACTTGCGATCCAGCTTATGGAAGCGTCTATCCAATGGCATCAATACTCCCTCGATGATCAACAGCAAGCAAACCCTAATAATATCCCAATTAGGCTTCGTAGAAGGCCTAACCTCCATTTGTTCGCCAACCAACTGGGTCAATTTCTTCTCTAAGGTCAACATACTAGCATCTAGTGTCGGGAAGTGTTTCGAGGACAAAACTTTGGACTTCATTTGTTTTTTAAAAAGTTTATCATCGGGAAAAGCTCCACACTTCAGCCCCGATATTAAACAGAATTCCTTTAAAGAAAACCTGACCGGTCTTCCTTGGACCAAGAACCAGATTTCGGACGACCGATCAATTTGTCGAACTAACAGAGACCAAGGAATTTGACAAGAATTGTCACCACTCGGTTGGATGTCCATCAAATGACCAAATGGAGCTTTTTTAAGGGTACGAAGGTGGATTTCATCATCACTTAACCTCTCAAGTTCTCCTTTGATGAACTTAAAAGTTCCCCCTACATGACTCTTCACTGATACCTTGCAATCGAAATGTTCACTCTCGGCCAAAATAGGTTTAAACTCCGGCAGCTCAATTTGGACTAATCGTGCATTATCTAGGCTTGCACTTGAACTTTCACCCTCATCATAACTTGGAATTTCTCCGTCGAAGGAAGTTGACCTAGAACTTTCATTTTCTTCACCATTTGAGTTTTGCCTACTCTCTAGGGATGATAAACTTGCCTGGTAGGGTGCAAACAAGTAATTACAATAACAGAAAACAATGCATTTCAAATTGAACTGCAAAACTATAAACACACTTCATTTCAAATTGAACTTTAATTCCCAGATTGCCAACCATAATCGCCATAGATTTAATGACCTAACAATCCATTCTAGAATATCAACTCCCAGATTGCGAGCCAGAACAACCCCTGATTTTACGACCTACATATCCCCTAAACTGTATCTAAGCATAACGAATAAACCCCCCTAAATTTCTACATTCAAACAGGAATTCAACGTAGCTACACGACAATTAAACACAATTTCACCCTAAATTCAGCCTATCTAAGCACAACCAGGGAATGGAAACCGAGAACAATTAGGGCTTACTTACCATCTCAGCTCCGACAATACTTGTAGCTCGTGGAGAATGGCCGGAAACTGGAACTCGATCCTTCGACCTTGCTGGAGAAGAACGGAGACGATTCCTTGCTGGAGATCAGTTGGGTCGAAGGTTTCTGGGTTTTGGGGGGGTTTTGGAGTCGAACAAGAAGAAGAAGAAAATAGAATTGAAGGAGGGAAAAACGACACAGCTTAACATAAGTTGTTTCAATTTGAAGTTGAAGCTGACTAGGATAATTTGAAGAGCTGACAAGGATAGTTTGAAGATGACAAGGCAATGTTGTTGAAGTGCTAAAAGGGCACAAATGTAATCTTATGCATTTTACTCATAAAAAGAAAATCAAAAATAAATGAAATAAGTTCAACTAAATTACGGGGTCTGCCATGGTAAGACTTTGCTAGAATAAGGCCATTTGGGTAATAAGGCCTTTGCATCACAGCATAAGATATAATATCAAAGTAGCAAATAAGTAAAATTAAGAGAAAGAAAAGACCAAATCAATGTATTTCAACTTTGAGCTAAATGAAGGAAACATCTAGTAACTTACAATTAGAATTTTTGGGATCACATCCAACCCTTGCTTTTGTATCCTGAGAAGCATTTCATTCTGTAAGGCACGTACTTGATCGAGTATGTAAACAACCAAGGGTCTTTATCGACCAAGACAATTATGTACACTTCAATAAAGCAGGCAAACACTCTGATAATGCGGTTAGAAACCGAGGTAATTCGGAAAATGACCTTATTTTGAAGTTTGTTTAAGAATTTAACCTCTAAAAAAAAGTTTTTGGTATCTAACCTTCCCTTCAAGTGAGTCTTTCTCATTCTCAATTTTACTCCTTTTTTTTGGATAAGCTCGAAAATTTATTAATAAGACCGATTCCTAGAAAAGAATCGGAATACCCTAATTCACAAAGAGACAGGGTGAAAACCAAATGGACTGCAGTAAAAGGAGTCAAAAGGCCAAGCCTTTTCAAAAAAGGAAAACACGAACCAAAAATCACAAAAAGAAACCCCGCCTGTAAAACCCCACTAAATTCTAAAGGGTAATACTTTGAGAAAGTCGAAACGTTGGGTAGGGAAGTGCAACGAGTAAATTTAAAAAGGAGGAAATCAAAAAAAAAGGAAAGGGAAAGAAGTCTTGGGCTAAGTTGGGCCGGTCAGAAGCAAACTTGGCCCAGCCAGCGCAACACGCGGCCCAACCCACGCTTCAAAAACCCTAGCCCCAAACCCTGTGCTTCTTCTTCGGTGTTCGAGCACGCATCACGAGGATAGTCGACGCCCACTTTTCCCTTCTCTCTCTCGAAACCTTCTGTTCCCCCTTCCTCTCTCTCGTCGACTACTCTCAAAATCGCGCCGCCCCCTCAGGAGTTCTCCTTCCCCGTGTGCGAATCGAAGCGTGTCAGCACAGAACCAAGACGCCGGAGACCCCTCAACCGTTCGTCTTCTCCGATCGCGATTCGTGCAGCGACGGCGACAAAGGCGTGACCCCGATTCGCACCTCCGCCGCTTCTTCCTGTTTCGCAGACCACTCCACCAGACCTCCCTCTTTCTGGCGATGCCAAGGACGGGCTCGGGCTGGATGTCGCCGGCCAGAACCGCCCCTCCGGCAAATTTCCTCGCCAGATCTAAGGCGGAGAGGTCGAGGAGCGCGTTAGCCACCGTCGCCATGGCCTTAGTCTCGCCAAAGCCCGCCGTCTCCCTCGGCCGTCGCCGGACATCCCTCTGAACTCCCCCCCCCCCCCGACCATCGTCGCCGCTGGAGAAATTCCTCGCCGGCCCTCTTCTCCCGTGCTCGAGCTTCAGGCCGGCCAAGCTTGGGCCAATTGGGTCTTGGGCGGGGACGCAACTGGATCTGGCGAGATGGGCCATAGGCCCAGGACGGGTTTCGTGGCAGACCAGGACACATCGGGCCTTGAGACCGGGCAGGCCCAGGCTGGACCTGGATCAGGTCAAGTGCGGGTCAGACATAGTACCGGGTCCGGGTCAGTTGGATTCGGGTCTGGGTCTGGTTTGGACCTGGATCCGGGTCGAACCGATTTTAAAGTTTAAATATTTTAAAATCAGTTTTAATTAATTAATTAATTAATTTGACTTAAAATTGGACCTTTATCTGTTAAACTCAGATTGAACTTCGCCCGAGAGCTGGGACTTCGCTCGAGAAGACGAAGACCACTCCGGAACCCGTGTGAAGAACGGAGAAGAGGCAAATCGACTTTACAGCAGAGTATTATTAGAGGAAGACCACAAGGTAGGGAAAGTCCTAACTACTCGAGTATTTCATTACTAGTATGCCTATTAGGTTAGTAAAATTGGAAAGGTCCTAGAATTGCATATAGGATGCGAATAACTAGAATAAGCGTCTTTTCAATTACTAATAATCGGACGTGTCTAGTATGTATGCATAGGATGTGAATAACTAGTGTAACTCGCTTTCAATACTTGGGAATTGTTTTACTGGTAGAGAGGCCGTGATGAGCCCTCGGATTAGTTTTGTGTTAGGTTCACATGCTTGGTTGCCTAGTTGGATAAGTCAAGAGTCTAACGAAACTAGTTAAATCGTATGCTTGATTGATCGATTGAATGTTTACATGATTGGTCGATTGATTGAATGATTGAATGATTGAATGCTTGAACGGATGATCGAGTATGACTGATTGTGCCAAACGGTATGATCAGGTAATCGATGGACCGATGGATCATGACAGGTAAGTATAACGGTAAGTGTGAGGATTAATTGGATGTCTTTGGTGTGTTGTGGTGAAAGTGGGATTTGATAAGCGTTGGTTGGTTAATGTGATATTGTGTGTTTCCCTTATTCTTATTCTTAAGATGTTTGGTATCCGGTATGGCACCCACGCTGCGGGTGGGGTAGTGCCTATAAGGTACCCACACCAAAGGGGAATGTTGGTGTGGGTAGTACCTAAGCTGATAACTGGGTATCCGGTATGATACCTACACCGAAGGAAGTGCCGGTGTGAGGTAGTATCATAGCCGGTGGATTGGACCATGCGGGGCATTTATTATTGGACCCTACAGGGCATTGATTATTGAGCCTGCGGGCAATGGTTACGAACCCTACGGGGAAATGGTTACGGACCCTGCGGGGCATTGGATATTGGACCCTGTGGGGCAATTGGACGGTTTTACCCTGCGGGGATTGATTACTTGTTATTTCACCCGAGTGTATGCTTCCTGCGAGAGCATTACCTTGGTTCCCTATGACATATGGTCCTTTGGAGACGTTTCCGAGAATCCCAATGATATGCGTCCTCCTAGGGATGTTTCCGGCATTCTCGACGTTATACGTCTCTGCGACGTTATGTGTAATGACCACTTTCGGTCAACGCCAGTCAAACCTGCGAAAAACCGGAAAATTTAAAAAATTTGAGCAGACACTGAATTGAACCGGAATTGGACCCCGAGGGTCATACCGGACTTAAGTTGACCCCGTTATAGACCAAAGTGAGTTCCGGGGGACTCAGGGCAACTTTCTGATCGTTTTGGGAAATGTTGACTTTTCACTGGAAAAGTCAACCGAGTGACGTTTTGGTCCAGTCGAGGACCGTTTTGGATCCAAAAAGCTTAGCCGTCGTCGTGGCGGTCTTAGTTTAGCCGTTTCCTTGTAGCCCGTGAAGTTTCGTAATTTGTTGGAAAAAGTGCCCGTTCGGGGCCCGAAACGTCCGAATTTCGCGAATCTGATTGGAAAATATCTAGGAGATATTTTCCAAAATGTGTGGGACCCTTTTGCCACATGTCACACAAGTGGTGGCGTTAGGTTTATTGGACAAAACAAAAGATGGGACTTGATGGTTAGTTTTGTAAGTATGGAAAGTGTTGTATTTTTGAAAAAATACAAAGATGAAAGGCATAGTGATGTTCGGCCATTTTTGTGAAAAAGGGTGAGATTTAGAGAGAGAAAGTAGATAGAAGGAAGAGAGAAAAAGAGAGAAAAAGAGAAGAGGCTTGGGGGATTTGTGACGTTTCTCGTTCATCAAGCCGTTGGATCGTCTCAACGATAGAAGATTCAAGCTCACACCGTCATTCTCTACGGTGAGCACCTAACCGATTTTCGTTTTGGTACATTTGAAATTTAGGGTTTGAGTTTAAACGGTTTGATTATGGTTGGGTTTTGGTTAGAATTGGTTTAAAGATTGAATGGTTGAGGTTTGGGGTTCGTTAGGAACGTTTTGGGGCAAAAAGGGAATTTTGCCATTGTGGTCGTGTGGGGCCCACGTGCTCGGGTTTTGTGTTCGGGTGGTTTAAAACGTTCCCCGGACCATTTATTCTTAACCGAATCGAAAATTGGAATTAAATTGGAGAAGTTGTAATTTATCGGGTTTAGAAACTTTAAACGGTAATTAATTGACTCGGGAGTCGGAATTCGATTCGGTCGAGTACATTGGGACCCTTGAATTATTCTAAGACCGTAGAAATGAAAACGGGAATTTTTGGAGCCCCGGAAGGGCATTTACAAAACCCGGGCAGATTCGCCATGTCGGGCGAATCGGGCCTTTACGGGTCCCTTATCGACAATGTCGAGTAATTGGGAAGTTTTGGGAGTGATCGACATTGTCGGGGTTAAGTTTGGGCATCGAGTTTAATGATTTTCCGTTGTTCCTGCGAGTTGTTAAGTGCCTTTAAATTGTGTTCTTTTAGATCGTGCCACGTACCGAGGCAAAGGAAAGCGGGGTGAGTGACTGAGATCATCACCGGAGCTCGTTGGTTGGCTTTTGGGAGAACACGCACGAGGTAGGGAAAAGTAGCCGGATCTCGGCCCTGACTGGGGAAAGTTAACAGTAGAATTGCATGTGACACCGGGGTGTCGTGGGTTGAATAAGTTTATTTAAATATTAGAAAAGCATGATACGGGAACGTAGAGAATATTAGAAAAGCATGATACGAGAACGTAGCGAATATTGGAAATGCATGTGACACTTAGTATTGTCGTAGGAGCAGAGAACTTAGCGTTATTAGAATTACTGGAGGCATATGACCATGCCCGGAGGTTGATTGTGAACTTATTGATATTAGGAGTACTGGAGGCATATGACCATGCCCGGAGGTTGTTTGTGAAACGGTTGATATTAGGACTGTTGGAGGCTTTGGTTAAGCCGGAGGTTGATTGATCTTTTGGTGTCTTGGGTGGCCTTGAGAGCCCGTGTATTATTATCGAGTTTTGGTTGGCCTTGAGAGCCCGTGTTATTATTGTTGAGTCTTGGGTGGCCTTGAGAGCCCGTGTATTATTATCGAGTTTTGGGTGGCCTTGAGAGCCCGTATTATTATTGTTGAGTCTTGGGTGGCCATGAGAGCCCATGTTATTATTCGTGTTTGGGTGGCCATGAGAGCCCGTACTTTACTGTTGGTGTTTTAGCTGGCTTACGAGTTAGAGTCTCGGTAAGTTGCGAGCGTGTTTTATTGTTGAGTTTTGGGTGGCCATGAGTGCCCGTGGGGTTGTTGAACCCGTGTCTTTATTTTTGGGTGTTTTAGCTGGCTTACGAGTTAGAGTCTCGGTAAGTTGCGAGCGTGTTTTATCGTTGAGTCTTGGGTGGCCATGAGTGCCCGTGGGGTTGTTGAACCCGTGTCTTTACCTTTGGTGTCTTGGGAGGCCGTGAGTGCCCTTGGGGTTGTTGAGCCCGTGAGTTATGGTTGGTGTGTCTTGGGAGGCCGTGAGTGCATGTGGGGCTGTTGAGTCCGTGTTGTACTGTTGGTGTGTCTTGGGAGGCCGTGAGTGCCTGTGGGGCTGTTGAGTCCGTGTTGTACTGTTGGTGTGTCTTGGGAGGCCGTGAGTGCCTGTGGGGCTGTTGAGTCCGTGTTTTACTGTTGGTGTCTTGGGTGGCCATGAGTGCCTGTGGAGTGTTGAACCTATGTTGTTGCTGTTGGTTGAACTTTGCTTGTGATTGTGATTGTGCTTGCCCGAGGTTAGTGACGCAACTGTGTGTCGGGAAGTAGTTCGAGTCCCGGTAGGTTACGAGCATTCCTTGGCTGGCTTAACCAAGTTTGAGTCCCGGTGTGGATTTTGGCAGGTTACGAGCATTCTTTGGCTGGCCTGACCAAACTCGAGTCTCGACAGGTTCTGAGCATTCTTTGGCTAGCCTGTTCCGTGTCCGGATCCCGAAAGGTTATGAGCATTCTTTGGCTAGCCTGATCCGTGACCGGGTCTCGGCAGGTTACGAGCATTCTTCGGCTGGCCTGATCCGTGTTCGAGTCCCGGCAGGTTGTAAGCATTCTTTGGCTAGCCTGATCCGTGTTCGAGTCTTTGTCGGGGAGTGGTGTGGATTTTGGCAGGTTACGAGCATTCTTTGGCTGGCCTGACCAAACTCGAGTCTCGACAGGTTATGAGCATTCTTTGGCTAGCTTGTTCCATGTCCGAATCCCGAAAGGTTATGATCATTCTTTGGCTAGCCTGATCCGTGACCGGGTCCCGGCAGGTTACGAGCATTCTTTGGCTGGCTTGATCCGTGTTCGAGGCTCGGCAGGTTGTGAGCATTCTTTGGCTAGCCTGATCCGTATTCGTATCGTTGGAGGAGGTCGTCAATGGTTGTGTCGGGTTTACTTTATGAGTTTGAGGTTGAGTCTGGTGAGGGAGGTTACTGGGCAGCTGGTATGCGAATCTTTGTGATCTTGCTTGGTGTGCGATCCTTTGTGATCTTGTTTGGTGTACGATCCTTTGTGATCTTGTTTGGTGTACGATCCTTTGTGATCTTGTTTGGTGTACGATCCTTTGTGATCTTGTTTGGTGTACGATCCTTTGTGATCTCGGGTTTTGGCGGTCCTTGAGTCCTTGGAAGAGGTCGTGATCGTTGTGTCGGGTCTACTTTACGCGTCAGAGTATTGAGTTGGTCAGGGAAGGCAACAATGGGTGTATGTTCAGTCAGAGTACTTGGGTTGGGGAAGGTGTTCCCCGGTGTTGAGTTGTTGTTGGTGTTACCTGCTTTGTCTGCTAATTATGCCGTAGTCAGTCTGTTATCCGTGGTGGTGAGCGAACGCTCACCCCTAGCTGCTTTTCCTACAGGTACTGTTCGTGGGACGGACTTGGTGAGCTCTCGAAGCTTGTGGAGCTAGGAGCGGAGTCCGGGTTTTGTCTTTTGAGTCTAGTGACGGATGCCTTGTACTTTTGTCCACTTGTTGGGACGTGTTTTAAACTGTAATTATTATTTTGTTGACCAAATGATGTTTTTAAAGTGATCTATAAAAAGGGTTTCAAAAATGTTTTATTATCTTAAATGTTCGCGTCCCGAGTTCGGTTTACTGAAATTGGGGCGTGACATTATGCGTCTCCTCTAGACCGAGGGAAAATCTGATATGACATAGAGAGTATTGTGAATCGGAGGGTGGCGACTACATGTCCCACAACATTATTCTACTTGTCCTGATGACATATGGTCCTTTGGATACGTTTCCGAGAATCCCGATGATATGCGTCCTCCTAGGGATGTTTCCGACATTCTCGACGTTATACGTCTTTCCGACGTTATGCGTCTCCTCTGGACCGAGGGAAAATCCGACATGACACAACGAGTATTGTGGATCGGAGGGTGGCGACTTCATGCCCCACGGCATTACTTGAACGTTCGATCTTCTATTGAGTATTTAAGAAATGCATTGATTCTCTTATTTTCCTTCGATCATTATTGACTCTTTGAAATTGTTAAACATTCGGTTTGCCTCCGTATTTCATCATCGGTTTGGTTTCACGTTTTATTAAGATTTGAATGAACTTGTGAACTCCTGTTTATTAAACTAAAAGGGTGACCTGATTATGCATTCTCCCTAGTGAGTGTAAGCTCACCCCTCCTGTCTTTGTGGTGTTTCAGGTGTTGAGCGGGGACAGTATTAGCCGAACTCTCGGAGCTTGGGAGCTTAAGGGTTTAGCTAGTTTTAGAGACGTGTACTCTTTTATGTTGGATATTGTGTTTTACCGTTTGAACTGTGACTCTTTACATTTTGAAGGATTTATATCATTTGGAAACTTTATTTTATTTCATTACTTTTGTTTTACTGTAAATCTTTAGTCACGTCTCGAGTCTGGGCAAAACCGGATTTGGGGCGTGACACCGCCTCCTGAAGTCAACGACGAGTCATCGCGTCTTTCTTCCTGGCAGCCAATTCACGAATTGTAGTCCAAGCGTCAGTTCTCTAAGACGAATCTGCAACTTGAGTGTTTCCATTTCGGCCTTGCTCTACCTGTTTCCCAATGTCGATGGGACGAACATACCTTTCTCGGTCCAAAGAGACTTTTGGTTTACACGACATGGTATAAAACTCCGTTAACTGCTTACGGGCGACTAACCCACTTCGATTTAACGAGAGCATCCTTCCACGGAGATGCCACATGTTGTGATGGTTGTTGATCCACTACGTCAATAATTGCTCCAACATCAACATGTTCAATCGAATCAGTAAAACGAGCCGAATCCACCACATGTTGCGACTTAGAAGATAACTGATCTGAATTGGTCCCTTGAACAGGCCCAGACCCACCTATTGCAGCAACACCTTGTTTAGGCCCATACACTGGCCCACTAGAAACACAATCATCGTCGTCAACTTCAAAAGTGCCGCATTTCTGGACGCAGAAGCGACCGCGATCTCGATCTCATCCTCCCCATTTGTTATGCGATCACCAGAATTAGGGGCGAGAGAATAACGATTTTCCATCTCATCTGTATCATCCAGAGAAATTGAATTCGCTTGAAACTCGGGATCATCTACATGTACATCCGGCTCCGGTGAGTCTTTGGTGAAGCCGATACATACCTCGTCGGTCCCCTGTACCAAATTCTTTGCGGAGCTCTGTGTGTCCACACACTCTATGATTGGGTTCGCCATCAAAATTGGCTCAACCGGCGCATGCTCAAGGGTGCTTTGTTTTTGAACCCCAAAAACAGAGCATTACTTTTGAAATACAGAACTTCGTTGTTCCAATTTCGACTGACGGTGCCAAGCCAAGGCAACGAAAATAAGGTACCCATTGCTTTTAAAACCATTTGGGACCTCAATCGCCTTAACCGCTGCTTATTTTGATTCAAAACGAATGAAGCCAAAATACCTACCATTTCGGTGCAGCCGTTTGAGTACAAACATGGAAGCAATCGAACCAAAGGGACTGAATAAGTTTAGAGTCCAATCTTCTGACGACTCGAAGGGTAGATTGCTCACAAATACCTCGTCCTCTTGTTCCACAAAACTATTACCTTTTTTCATTGCCGTGAACTGGCGAATAACCTTAGGTGCTTACGTTACCGGTTTCTTAGCAGGCAACGAAGACCCATCTCCACAAATCACCTTTTGCACCTCTTAAACATATTCACCCAACTTCGACACAAAACACGTTGTTGTTCTCTCTCTACTGTTGGACGGGTTGCAACCTTGGACTTGGCCAGAGAATTGCGCGCATCAGACGGTGTCCCAGAGTGCTTGGCCGTTCTTCTGCACCAGCGACCCTTCTGATCACCACCAAAGCCTTTCTTCCCCGAGACGTCCGCACTCAACTTCTCCCCATTCTTTTTGTTACCTAACTCTACAACTTTACAATACTCAGCGTACAAAGTTATCAAAGTTGAACCAAAATCAAAGAAGGAAAGGGTGGTCTCCATTTTCTAAGATGCGTCATTGAACCAAAAACTTGTTGATTGATTATCTAACCGGAGCCTGGCCTAGTTTTGAATCTACAGCGGTACTTTACGACGATAGAGCAAAAGAGAGTGTTGCTCCAACAATCTTGCTTGCAGATCCAGTTTCCGGTTAACAACTGTGATCCTCTGTTTCAGAATCCAAACTAGACAGCCACTCCTTTGTCCTCTGATTCAAAAACACAGAGACTCACCGGTGAAAATGGAAAAGTGTGAACCTGAAGCCACCGATGTCCGACACAGCACCGTCCCTCCTTCGCCATCGTTACCCACAAATCCGATCAAAGCAAGCCGATCGAGCTTGTGGCAGTATGGCTGCGATCCTTAAATGCACTTCTCGCCGGCTGGAAACACCACCACACCACCAATCGGCTGCGGATCCAAGAGCGACTCACCCTATATATATCTGGGCATCCTGTTATAGGTTTTTTTTATTGAAAAGACAAATTCAAATTAAACCCCTCACGAGGAGAAAGAGGAGTACAACAAGAAAGTCTAGCTACATACTCCAAAAACCCTAAAAAGGACGCAACCTTCTGAACGAGAACAATAGAAACCAAAGACCTAACCAAGAAAGAGAATACAACCATAGAAGAACACCAACCTAAACAATAAACAACCAAGAAAATACAACCAACAACCCAAAGTAAACAATCCCAAGAAGCTAAAAAATACAAACCATGGTCTAAAACCCCGAATATGACCACCGTGAAGCATAAATTTGTAAAAGAAGGTGTATAATAGCCAAATATGACCACCGTGAAGCAAATAAGGGAGAAAGCTTCCAACAGCAAACACAAACAACCAGATACTATTTTATCCCTAACCTTGTTGGATCTGAACAACTCCCTACTCATTAGTACTACCATCCCTCATTAGAGAAAATTGCAACCACTAATACGTCGGTAGCTAGCACCGCTATCGGTAGAGACAGACCTAGTGGTCACCTGTAAAGACCGGGTTTTTTTTAATACCTTAATTTATTGTTGGAACGTCGAGGTTTGGGAACAAGTTTATCTTGGATCGAGTTAAAAAAAAAGAAAAAAAAAGGAGAGGAGCTGAACTAGATCTGGGCCAGCCAGACTCGGAATTGGGCCGACCAATGGATCAAGCCCGACTCGCGTGCCCAAGCCCAAGTGCAGCCCAACCCTTCAGCACTCAAAACCCTAACAGAGCGCCTCTTCAGCTTCACTTCTACGCACGCCTCCCGAGGGACCTCACCCTCGCCTCTCTCGCTCTCGTTCTCCTCTCGTCCTCGCCGGAGCTTCAACCTTCTGTTCCATCTCTCCTTCCGCTTCCACTCTCCAAATCTCGACCTTCCCTCACTCCACACCACACCTAGAACCAGAAATCCCCCTCTTCCTCATTCTTCTCCTCCATCTCAGATCCCCTCCGCCGCCCTTCGTTCCTGCTCGAGTTCGCGACGCCGGCGACGTTGTTCCGGTCTTAATCCGAACCACGCGGGCACATGGTCGACACCGGAGCTCCAGATCGTTCCTTCCCCCTCGTGTCCACCACCTTCCTTCACCCTCTCGACCCAGAAACAACCCCCGCCTCATCTTGTGTCTCAGCACGGTTGAGGGAGTACCAACCCGCTCGTCTTCTCCGACGACCCTTTCCGTCGGAATAATCGCAAGCTCAAGTCATCCCCTCGGTCGTGCTTCATCTCGACGGCTTCTGCTCCGGTGGCGTCGAATCCAACCCAGATCTACGATAGGATTTGAACCCCACCACCACCGCCTTCCTCCGAGCAACCCTGGATCCCAGCCGGACTTCGGGCCTGTTCCTGAAGCGGGCCGGACAGAGACGCGCGGGCCTTGGGGCCAGGACGTTTGGGCCAGGCGATAGAACGGATCAGGTGGGTATTTGGGCCAGGCCGTGATTCGATGGGTCGGGGAACGGATCCGGGTCTGGATCCTGGTCCGGGCTCTGGACCGGGTTCGGGTCGGACTCGGGTCGGGCCAGTCTGACCAGTTTAATTAAATTATTATTTAATTAAATAAGTGTTTAAAATCAGATAATTAATTCGAGGATTATCGGACTTTTGGACAACTGTTTGGACTTATTTAATAAATTGAGAAACCGTTGCGGTTTGGACCGGGACTGATACGTCCCCTTTGTGTTAAACCAGGACGTTACCCCGAGCGCGTAGAAGACCGGTGTTGGCCAGGACGTCAGCAGCTAGGAGACGCAGCTGCTAGTTCTTCAAGATGTAGGGATTACCTCGAATCCGCTTTATTACGGTTTTACTAGTATGCATGTAGGGAAACCTAATAAACCGGCTAAACAACTAGTATGCATATAGGAAACGAACAGCTACGGTAGACGTATCAAACTGCGAACATTTACGATTTCTGTCTTGGGAATTGTTGTGCTGGTAGAATCGGGTCATGTCGCGCCCGTAGGACTTGTGTGCTGAATGTATCTGTGTATGCCTTGATGTTTGAACGGTTAATAAATAACGAACACGAAAACGAGTAGAATTGACTAGAGAACGCATGATCAGCGATTTGAGTGCCTTTCCCTATTTTACTTGATATATGGGGTTGGGAATGTTTGAGGATACCGGTTAAGCCGGTGGGGTAACCACGTGGAGAGTAGTATCGGTAAGTAATGGTATGTGCCTGTTGGCGGTGTTATTATTGAAACATGACTGTGGTTGTGAAAGTGATTGTGACTGTTCTGTGATAGTTGTATTGAGTGTGTCCGAGAGGGTGTCGGTAAGTGATGGTCAGTACGGAACAGTTGTGAATGTAATTTAAGGGTCGAGACATATCGTATTCGGTGTGAAATGTCGTTGTTATGTGTGGGCAAGTGTGCCGTGTTTGTGTTGATGTGAACCCTTAGTTGTGATACGGTCGGGTGAGTGATAGACCGACGTGAACGTGAATGAGGTAATGGTACGGTGGTTACTTGTGGTTTTGTTCATGTTTGTGAGTGTGATTGCGATTGTGTTGATGCGCGGCCGGTAAAGTGTGGGAGAAGTACTTCCGTCGGGTGTATCGTACCTTCCGGCACGTATTCGATTAATTGTTGGGTTTGCGGTACTTGGGTTACATGAGAAAGGTGGTTTCCCTACCTTCCGACCAGGAGTCGGTAAAACGCTGTGTCCTGCGAAGAGGTGATTTCCCTACCTTCCGACTAGCACTCGGTAAAACGCTGTGTTGAGCACCGCGAGAGATGAGGCCGCGAAGAGGCGATCTCCCTGCCTTCCGTCGATCGGTAAAACGCTGCGTCCGCGATGAGGTCGACCGCCTATCCTGACTTTGTGTTAGGGAAGTTGTGTGCGGTTACGCCGGGCCGAGAGGGTTGCTCCCTAGACCGTGCAATGGCTACGGGCCGTTTCATTTTGAATTGCTTTGAATTGACTAAGTATTGTTGTGTTTTGACTTTGGGTGTTCTTCTTTGTTATGAGTTGCGTGTGACCGTGAATGACTCAATTTGCTGGTCTTTTGGTAAATTCATGTGTGTGGCTTCCGTGTAAGTTAAAGTGTCGTATTTGTGGTTGTCCTTAAGTCGTTTGTGTAGGGGCTTGGGATGTGGATTCTCGGGACAGTTTGTGGTCGGGTAAAGTGAAGATTAGTTAAGTTGATTATATGTCTCGTTGTCATTTTCTCTTTTCAATCGTTAAAAGGTTAGTTTAGAAGCGTAATTGGGTGTCTAAACTGGATTGTTCCGTTCGTTGTGTCCCTTAGTCGATTGGATGGTGTGGCTTGGATTGTTCATGATTTTACCTGTGAGTGTCGTTGACTACGTGATGGGAAATTGTGGTTGGGTTGTTCCGTGGTGTGGCCTCAGGGTAGGCGCTGTGTGGAATCGGTTTCAGTATAGTTGGACTTTGAGTATCCGAGTTTAAAGAGGGTCTTGGCTTTTATTAGGTTTAAAGGTCGTATTGTGTTAAAACCGTTATTATATTTTAAATTATGGAACTGTATTATGGTGATTTCGAGATAAGGTGGTTTGACGGTGTTCCCTACTGAGCGTCAAGCTCACCCCCCCTATTTTACCGTGTTTTCTACAGGTAGTGGTCATGACTTGGAGTTGAGGACATCGCAGAGCATGGGGCTAGCGAGGGTCCGGGTTTACGTTCATTTATTATTTTTGTAGTGACGAACGGTTATTTCAGACTTATGTATTTTACTGAGCGTAGGACTCGGAAACTCTAACTCGTTGGTTTATGTTATTTATCTTTATCAGCTATTATTTGTCTTAAATTACTTTTAATTGAAATTCACTAAGTCGCGTCACGGGTCCGGTCAATACCGGATTTGGGGCGTGACATCACCCACCGAAACCCACTTTATCATACAAACTCAAATGAGTGGTTTCATATAAAGGAAGAAAAATGCTCTAAACCCTCGCCGATAGTCAACACATTTAATCGGCGAGCACGAACCATACTCCGTGGAGGAGAAGAATAGAATACCAAACGCTTAGGCATGCGTGAAAATGGAGGGAGAAGAAGAGAATACCAAACGCTTAGGCGTGCATGAAAATGTAGGGAGAAGAAGAACCAAACAAAGAAAGAGAAGAGACAAAGCACCTCACTTCGAGTAGAAAATCATCCCGGAGATAGGCCATTTCCCGCACTCGATCCTTTGTTACCAGAACCGTTAACCCATTTTCGGTCAACACCGAGAAATGCCCTAAAAGGAGAGGTCTAGTATCTCCACTGAGCACGAGGAGGCTGTAAAGACAGTCAGATATGTCTTCTAAAAACACGAGCTAGAAAAGATGCGAGTCCATGAAGCGTGACAATGAAAGATAGGGGGTCATGAGAGCGATAGAGCACTGAAAGCCATATATCTAGCCGATACAAGGCCAGATCTATAAACAGAGAAGAAAGGCGAAGGCCTTCATCAACACGATCAAGGAAGAGGCTGGACCAAATCTGCGTCGATCCACACTTAAGCAAGTGGAGAAAAGCGTCCCACAGCCGGATTTGAGAAAGTCGTCGTTGTTGGAGATGAGATTAAATAACTGAGCTTCACCAGAGAGAAACAGAGAAGAAGAAAGGGTTGAGGGCAGGGTGATAGAGAGAGGGAAGCCGCCACCAAAAGATAAGATAACGAACAACAACAGAATAAAAAGGAAGGGTTTCTACATAATGGTCAAAGACTCTCTCTTGAACGTTAAGTTGAGATCGTTGGAATAGTTGGGCATGCAGAATCTTGCATTCTATTATATGGTTTGTGTTCATCATCTATGGGCTTGGCCATAATCTCATCTTTTTTCTTTTCATCATTCCATAATTGTGTTCGTTTGATTTTCACAAGTAATAAAATTCTTATCATGTTCAACTAAAATCTTCCAAATAACATAGATTTTTTTATAGAAAGCCATACAAAATCTGCCAGCTGTTGTGAAACACACGAGTTCGCTCCGTTTTAATCGTTAAGCTTTCTCAACTTATTATTCAGTGCGAACTCTCTGCTTTACTTCCATGTATCATATTTTCATATTATCATTAATTTGTTTATACCCGATTCATGCTCATTTATATAAGTTTATTTATGCTTTCCAATAAGTATGATCTGTGACTACCAATATACATTGGATCTTTCATATCAGAAAATATGACGGTTATCACATATATTTGTATTTAATTAATTATTTTATATGTGATACTCGTAATATTGAGGTTTATTAAAATTGAAACATTTTGAACCCAAAGTTCATATATCGACGAGAAAAGTTTCACAGAACCTGCAGTTCTGTTTTAAAGACCGTGGGTCTTATAATAACTGAATTTAATGTGACCCGAAGTTCACATGGACCTAACATTAACAAGCACGTATGTCTCACACGTCGGGGGTGTTTTCGCTCGGTACGGTTTAGGCACTGTGCAACTACTGTTCATCTACTATGCATGTATTATGCATGTACAGTTGCAAATTTGAATTTTGTGTGGGTGTACAACACACCCCACGACTTCGCTCATTATGCGATTATATTTTTATTTGGTTATATATATTTGTAACCTGAAGTTTACAAATACTAGCGACCCAATGTATGTTGGACCAGAAGTTCCAAATACATAATATTAGTGACCCGGCGTACTTTGGGCCAAAAGTTCCAAGTACTCCATATCAACGACTGGAGGTCGGGTATGATGTATGTCGATATGTTCATATTGAAATATCTTGACATATAAAGGTTTCGATTCATGTTAAGGATGCATAACTTTTATAATATGGACTACTTCATGTATCAATGAAGTGAAACATTCTTGTATCGAAACTAAATCATTTGAGACCAGAAGCTCCAAATGAGAAATTGCAGGCCAATGCATGATACTTGCCTTTTTTTTACGGTCAAACGATGAATCACAATCCTGAAGCTTGATACTTGTATTTATGACCGATAAATAAGCCACATGCCCGAAGCCCATAAGATGTCATTAAAGACAGAATACAAACCACATGCCTGAAGCCTATAACTTGTATTAAAGTCACAAGAGGCCCGAAGCCTTTGACTTGTGTCTAAGACCTGAAGCATAAAATTTATATGCAATTACTTATATTTATTATGTCTACCGCGCGAGCTTGCTCGTTGTGCGGTTTATACATATATTTAATTTCAGAATTTCTTATGGCTACCCCACGAGTTCGCTCGGTGTGTGGTTATGCTTATTATTACTATGTTCACCCCATGAGTTTGCTCATTGTGCGGTTATATATTTAACTGTGATGAATCAAATGACATATATTTGTAACCCAAGGTTTAAAAATATTGAGATATTTTGGACCTGAAGTTCCAAAATTGTTAAAGATATGTTCATTGGGACAATCGTTCAAATAGAATAGGTATGTGCACCATTGCTATATGTCGTATGGCAGAAGCTCATACAGACTTAACATTCTATAGAATTTGAGATGAATGTGTTGAACCATTCGTTTCATGAGAATTTATATGTGCAATGTTGTTAAATGTCGTATGGCCAGAAGTTCATACCGACTTAAACTTTAATAGAACTTGAGATTTTATTTCAAGATGAACTCTTACAGTTTATATGGTCAGGAGTTCATATAAACTTAAACTCCCAGAAGTGATCTGTTATATATGAGAAGGGAGAAATCATTGGTCGATTACATGTTGTATGACCAAATATTTTGATAGCTTTATATCAAGCGTCAAATAAGGGCAAAAGAAAATGTTGATAGAGATAAAGTTTGATCGATGACATAGATCTAGAAGATCTAAAGTGAATTTAATATCTCAGACGACTCTACATATAACAATAGGTCCATATGATCATGGTTCATTTCGCCAATTATATATGGATCCCTGAAGTGTTCAATTCATGTGCGAAAATGAAAATGATATTGTATCACTACATAGTACGGGTGTCATTGGTACAATTAAGAGCTCCGGAAGAGCTACCATGTCATCGAGATTTACAATGAAGTTAAGCATTGATGCTCTATATGAAAGTAGATCCAGAAGCATCTACTCAGTGTTAAACGATGTATATGAAAGTAGATCCAGAAGCATCTACTTAGCATTAACGACATACATGTCATGTTGAGACCATAAATGAGACTGAGTTTCTCTGTATCATCAAAGGTGATAAATATGGTGAAAAACATGTACTTGAAGAAATTACAGGCTCTATCATCAGTTTTGTGTTATACAACCATAAGGGCAATTAAAACCTATGTGACTAAGAACCAGATTTCATTAGTTCATATATTTTTATGCTTTGGCAATATTGTCCTGGTCATCCTGGATCAACGATGATGCGTAGGGTTGTTGAGAACTCATGTGGACATTCATTAAAGGGTCGGAAGATCCTAATGTCCAATGAGATATCATGCACAACTTGTTCACAAGGGAAATTAATGGTCCAACCATCTAAAGACAATTTTAGCATAGAATTTCAATTACTCATGTAGAGAATTCATGAGGATATATATGACCATACTTATTTTATAAGAGATGCATCTAAAAGATTGTCTTATGGTATCTTGATACTTACTTTATAAGAGACGCATCCAGAAGATGGTCTTAGATGGTTTTACGATATCTTGAGTCCCTGAAGGACAAGATATCTATAGCATGATATGTTAGTTTCATTTTGATGAGGCAGCATCAAGCACAACTCCAAGCACGTTTCGTGCGTTGCACTCTTTTCCTCACAGGTTTTGTCCCACCGGGTTTTCCCGATGAGGTTTTTAACGAGGCAACTTGAAGGAATTTTTTATGGTGATGTCCACGGGGGGGGGGGGGGGGGGGGGGGGGGGGGGTGTTGTGAAACATACATATTAGCTATATATATACATGTAATGCATGGTGCATAAAGATATATACAAAAACGACAATAAGAAAGGTGCTAAGCAAGTTCGATCTTTCTCTGTTTGTGCTCTTATTTTTACCTATCACAGCCTTACCTTATATACATCCCATATCTATCATGTTGATCTTCCAAGGCAAGCTCATCATCTAAAGTATGGCTTGATCATCCAAATAAGATCCATCATAAAGAGTTGTGTCCGTATAAATTATTTCTACAACACCAGTCAGTATTTTAACATTTCTTCCGAAGAAGAAAAAGTCACCATGTTATGAAAACACACATGTAGGTTGGAGTGGCCACCACCTCTACATGAGCAACACATGTCCTTGACTCATCCATATATGAGTTGTATATATAGCTACCAAATTTCATTCATGTAAGACACGGACAAAAGTTCAGTAAATTGTTAAGTAAAGAAGTTTGTTTTTTTTAGCAAAGTAAAGGGAGCTTGATCATTCAGTAAGTTTCGGCTCTGATCGTTTTGAGAAATAATCAAAACACGTTATCAGCACGATTCCGCTCCGTTTAAATCGTTAAGTTTTTTCAACTCGATATTTAGTACAAACGCTTTGCTCTACTGTTCAGGTATCAGATTTTCATATTTTCGTTAATTTGTTTATACCTGATTCATGCTCATTTATATAAGTTTATTTACGGTTTTAATAAGATGCTCTGTGACTGCCAATATAAATTGGATCTTTCACATCAGAAATTTGATATATACCGTATGCTTGTATTTTATCGTTAATACTTGAATTTAAGATTCGTTGAAACCAAAACGTTTGGACCGGAAGTTCCAAATACATAATACCAGCGACCCGATATGTATTGGACCAGAAGTTCCAAAATAAAATACCAACGACCTGAAGTCGAGTATGATCCTGACATGCAATTATTTTGATCAATGTTCAAGATGGACAACTTGACAAAGCTTAATTATGCACCCCTTAAACTAGACGGGAAGAACTATTATGAATGGGCGCTAGACACGACTCTCCACTTGAGATATTAGAATCTTGGAGACGTCATAAAAGAGGGGAATAACGAATCAGTCAAAAACAAAGCCACAGCCACAATATTAATTTGTCATCACATGCATAGAGACCTACGACTTGAATATATAATTGACGAAGACCCCCTTAGTTTATATGTTCATCTCAAGGAGAGATTTGAGCATATGAAAGCAATAGCTCTCCCTCGTGCCCTATATGATTGGTCTAACCTCATGTTACGGGACTTTAAGTCTATAAATGGGTACAATTCGGCCATGTTTAAAAACATTCTCCACGTTCCATCCCTCGAATATGCTCTTGCAGCAGCAATATCGAGAGAAAAAGTTTCATACATTTACAGATTTGATTGCTTGTTTGCTTGTTGCAAAGAAAAACAATGAATTATTAATGAAGAACCATCAAACTCGCTCTGTAGGCAGTGCTCCATTCCCTGAAGCGAATGTGACAGGATATGATGGTAACTCTAGACCCAGACGAGGCCGAGGACCCTTTAGTAGTCGAGGTCGAGGTCGTGGACGTGGTCGCAGTCATGACTATGGGCATAACAATTTTCAACCCTATAGAAGAGATGATAAGTGTACCACCAGAAGTGGACCCGATATGAGAAAGGAAAAGGCCCACATAACCCGACTCCCAGAAATGTCGAAAACATATGTTACCATTGTGGAGGGGCTGATCATTGGTCACGTGTATGTCGTGTGCCAAACCACTTGGTAAAGTTATACCAAGAGTCGATCAAGGGAAAAGAGAAGGTCACTGAGACAAATTTTATTGATCATGTGAGCCCTGAAGATACTCCGATCAAGCTTACAGTCTCCGACTTCTTTAAAGATGATGACGGAAATGTGGACCGTGATGAAAATGTAGATTGAACTTGTGTCATTATGTATTCCCCTTCTTTTAGTCAATGTGAAATATATATTTTGTAATCCTTTCATAAGTTTATAAACTAATGTAATAGTTTTTTATTAAAGGATTTAGATCCCAACTATGGGTCACGTATTTGCAGAAATGATGGCAACTTATGTATTGTTGATTACGCGTCGACGCACACAATCTTAAGAGACAAAAAATATTTCTCTTATCTAACCTTGGTTGAAGCAAATGTTAGCACAGTTATGGGTACTGAAAATTTGATAGAAGGCTCCGGAAGAGCTACCTTGATATTAGAAAATGGAACAAGGTTAAATACCCATAATGCTTTATACGCAAGTAAATCCAGAAGAAATCTACTTTGCTTCAAGGATATTTGTAGCAACGGATATCATGTCGAGACCAGAAGTGAAAATGATTCTGAGTTTCTCTATATCACTTTTAATAAGTGTGGTGAAAAGCGTGTACTTGAAAAATTACAGGTTATATCATCAGGTTTGTATTATACAACCATAAGAATCGTTGAAACCTACGCAACAATGAACCAGAAGTTCAATAATCCAAATGTTTTTATGCTTTGGCACAATCGTCTTGGTCATCCGGGATCGACAATGATGCGTAGGATTGTTGAAAACTCATGTGGGCATTCATTAAAGGACTAGAAGATCCTAATGTCCAATGAGATATCATGTACAACTTGTTCACAAGGAAAATTAGTGGTCCGACCATCGTAAACCAAGATTAACATTGAAATGCCATCTTTCCTACAGAGGATTCAGGGAGATATATATGGCCCTATACATCCAGCTAGTGGACCATTTAGTTATTTCATGGTCCTGATAGACGCATCCAATAGATGGTCTCATATTTGCTTATTGTCAACGGGAAATGCTGCATTCGCTAAATTGTTGGCACAAATCATTAAGTTGAGGGCACATTTCCCTGATCATCCCATTAACTCGATTCGTCTTGATAATGCTGGTGAGTTCACATCAAGAGCATTTGATGATTATTGCATGTCTTTAGGGATTCATATTGAACATCCTGTTGCACATGTCCATACCCAAAATGATTTAACAGAATCGTTTATTAAACGTATACAGGTAATTGCACGTACATTACAATGCAATCACAATTACTTATTTTTGCTTGGGGACATGTTGTATTACATGCTGCATCTTTAATTCGTATAAGACCAAGTGCATACCATCTATATTCTCCTGTACAACTTGTATGTGGGCACCAACCTAACATATCCCATTTGCGAACCTTTGGGTGCGCAGTGCAAGTGCCGATCGCACCTACTCAACGCACAAAAATGGGACCCCAACGTCGGTTTATATGTTGGTTTTGATTCACCGTCCATTATAAGGTATCTTGAACCTCGGACGGGTGATTTGTTTACTGCAAGATTTGCAGATTGTCATTTTGATGAGACAACATTTCCACCTCTAGGTGAGAAAGATAAACCTCCTGAAGTAAGGCATGAACTCTCGTATAAGCCTCTTGAAGTTGGGCATGAACTTTCTTGAAAAGTGAGTTCGTTGTCTCATTTAGACCCACGCACACCACAATGTGAAATAGAAGTTGTCACGCCCCAAATTCAGTAGAACCGAACCCGGAACGCGAACGGTAAAACAATAAAACCAACTTCAAACATTTTAAATAAAACGCTTAATATCACCATTTAATTAATCAAAATAATTATTTACAACTCAAAAGTACGTCCCAACAAACGGACAAAAGACAAGGCGTACATCGCTAAACTCAAAAGGAAACCCGGACTCCCGCTCCAAGGTCTTCAAGCTTCGAGAGCTCACCTAGTCCGTCCCGCGACCAGTACCTGTAGGAAAAGCAGCTAGGGGTGAGCGTTCGCTCACCACCACGGATACCAGACTGACTACGACATACTAGCAGACAATGCCGAAAACACCAACGACAAACCAAACCCCGGGGACTACTATCCCCAACTCAAGTAACCCGACTGACACACAAACTGTTACTTTCCCCAACAACTCAACACTCGGACACGTAATGTAGACCCGACACAACGATTACAACTTCCTCCAAAGTGCGAAAGACAACAACGCAACACCCAAGATCACAAAGGATCGCACACCAAACAAGATCGCAAAGGATCGCACTCCAGCTGCTCAATGCCCACACAACTTTTCCCGACACGCAGTCGGATCAGGCGGTCGACCTGTCGCACTTTTCCCGACACGCATTCGGATCAGGCAGTCGACCAGTTGCACTTTTCCCGACACTCAATCGAATCAGGCGGTCGACCTGTCGCACTTTTCCCGACACTCAATCGGATCAGGCGGTCGACCTGTCGCACTTTTCCCGACACTCAATCGGATCAGGCGGTCGACCTGTCGTACTTTTCCCGACACGCAATCGGATCAGGCGGTCGACTTGTCGCACTTTTCCCGACACTCAATCGGATCAGGCGGTCGACCTGTCACACCCCATCCTTAGGCAACCACAATCACAATCACAAGCAAAGTTCACCAAACATCAACAACACCGGTCTAACACTCCACAGGCACTCATGGCCACCTAGACACCAACAGTAAAACACGGGTTCAACAACCCCACGGGCACTCATGGACACCCAAGACATCAACAGTAAAACACGGGTTCCACAACCCCACGGGCACTCATGGCCACCCAAGACACACCAACAGTAAAAATATGGGTTCAACAACCCCACGGGCACTCATAGCGACTCAAGACACACCAACAGTAAAATACGGGTTCAACAACCCCACGGGCACTCATGGCCACCCAAGACACAAAATAAACAATCAACCTCCGGGCATAATCAAATGCCTCCAGTAATTCTAATATCGATAAGTTCACTGCTCCAACGACACCACTAAGTGTCACATGCATTTCTATTGTTCGATACGTTCCCGTATCATACGACACCACCCGGTGTCGCCTGCCTTTCTATTGTTCAATAAACTTACCTAACCCACGACACCCAAGTGTCACATGCATTTCTACTGTTAACTTTCCCTAGTCATGGCCGAGATCCGGCTACTTTTCCCTACCTCGTATGATTTCCCCAAAAGCTCACAACCAAGCTCCGGCGTGATCACGATCACTCGCCTAGCTCTCCCTTTCCTCTGTCGGTGGCACGTGTTGGGTCTCGAGGTAGGGTTGGAGATGAACCAACTCGCAGCGGAAAATCAATGAAAACCAAGAGACGATTAAACCATGAAACAACTAACAAAGAATAGATTCACAAGAGAAAAATTCAGCACTATTTCTTACCAAAACAAGAACACCGATTAACGAATGATTGGCTTGAGTCTCCAAGACGCCTACGTATCCACATGAGAATCAAAGCCACGTAGTTCTTCTCTTTGAGGACTCAAGAACACAAAAATGGAGGTGGAAACTAGCCAAACCCGAAATGGCCATGGAAGAGGGAGAGAAAAAGTGTTTCCTATTCTTGTCTTGTGTTTGTTATGTTGAAAAAAGATGACTTAAACATAACAAAACCCATACTTGTCCAACTAAAGGCATGGGACAAGTATGGTGTCAAGTAAGGTGTAAATAGGACAAAGTATGGCAAGACAAGATTGGGTTAGGTGGTGAATCACCAACACCTTAATCCTTGTCTTGCTTACTTAGTACTAATTAATCAAGACTTGATTAACTAGTTCTATGGGCCTTGGTTGCATGGGCCTTTCATGGGCCTCTTGGAACATGGCCCGTGGCCATTTCCAACGAGGTCCAGTGATTCGTTCATCGCCTCCAAGCCTTCCATACCGGAAATGTCCAACATTATCTGACGCGATCAATCCCAAGACTCCAAGTCTTGTCTCGATCCGTAAAGTCCTATTCACTTACGGCCACATGATCCAAAACCCAGTTTTGGTCATGTCCCGAGACAACTCCCTTTTGGCCATTCTCCATAAATGTGTCAATGAGTTTCATCCTCCGGTGTGACCCTTAGGTTTATGCATGTCAATAGATCAACGTAAAATCCCATTTTACTTGATCCTATTTAAGTGGCAACTAACGAGACTTTAGTATTGCCTGACACTGCATAACGAATCGACCCTGTCGATTCTAACCTTTCCGTCATCCCTGTCATTATCCTTTTATCTCCGATATCCTGATTGAGATAAGGCATAGAGCCGTCATCCTTATTATTCTCAATCACCGTTCCTTGATATGTGAGATGACTGAAGATATGATACCCAGTATCATGTGCATGGCCATGCTATTCTTCCAGTCACTCTCGATCAAGCGGCCGAGAACCGATATCTTTCCCATACCTTAGTATGAGGGATAAATCCCTTAGCCGTCTTTCGTGTCACTCATGTAGCCCGTCCCCAAGCCAATCCTGGCCGTTATGGAAGCCCTGTTACGGACAACGTTAGGCTCAGGTCAAACTCAGTTGTTGACTACATAGCGATCACAAAGACTCCTTGGTCTAAGGATACATGACAAGCTACAACACTGAATATGTTCATGACTTAATCTATGGCACATATTCAGGGCGGGTCGTCCAATATCATGTCCCACATGATATCTATGATCAGACTCCGGAATCCCATTCCAATGACTAACAGAACGTAAGCCATAAAGAGCCATCTTTCATACTAGTCGCTTCTAGTGAAGCTTTGTTGACTAGGGACCCATCGAGTGTGATCTATCTCGATCTATGGTTCTATTCGCATGGTGGGCATAGATCAGAGCACACGTCGATATATTACTCCAACACATAAGTAATATAAAGCGGCTTTAATTTTATTGCTAACGATGATATGTACATTTGGACATTTAGGATTGAACTACGGGCATTAAGACTAACAGCACGATCTAATAAGAACACAATTTAAAATACTTTTAAGTTCCCAGGCATAAACTGAATTTTAATATACTTGACGCCCAAATGTAACCCCGACAATGTCGATCACTCCCAAACTTCCCAATTACTCGACATTGTCGATAATGGGCCCGGAAGGGCCCGTTTCGCCCGACCCGGCGAATCTGCCCGGGATTGGAAAACGTCCTTCCGGGGCTCCGAAAATTCCCGTTTTCGTTTCCATGATCTTGGAATAATTCAAGGGTTCGAACGCAATCCACGGAATCAATTTCCGACTTCCGAGCAATTTAATTCGCGTTTAAAGTTTCTAAACCCGTCAATTTACAACTTTTACAATTTAATTCCAAAATTCGTTCCGGGTGTGGATTAACGACTTGGGGATCGTCCTAAACCACCCGAACACGAAAACCCGATACCCGAGCATGTGGGCCCCACCCGGCCATCCTTGGCCGTGGGTGGCTAGGGCCGGTTCACCATGGTGGTGGATGGTCCTAGCTTCGGCCAGCCACCACCCCAACTCCGGCAGCCACCATACACGGTGGCCCGAGCTGCCCCGAGCCTCCGGTCACCGGAAAACGTTCATCTTTCGCTCCAAAACGTCTCCAACCAACCCCACACCTCAACTCATCCAAAGTCTACTAGTTTTAACCCAAACCCTAAACTTTAAACTTAACAAAACGAAAATCGATTAGGTGCTCATCGTAGGGAATGATGACGGGAACTCGATTCTTCGATCGTTGAGACGATCCGTCGGTTGGATCGTCGGGAAATCGACAAAAGCCCAAGCTTTCTTCTCTTTTTCTCCCTTTTCTCCTTCTCTTTCCTCTCTCCACTTTCTCTCTCTATTTTCTTCTCCTTTTTGGTGTTATGGCCGAACAATCATATTTGCTCTTCCTTTTGTTTTGTTTTAAAACAACAACCAACACTTAAATTACAAAACTAACACTCGAGTCTCATCTTTTGTTTTGTCCCAATAACAAAACCTCATCAAGTCAGATTCGCGAAATTCGATCATCTCGGGCCCCGAACGGGCACTTTTTCCAAGAGATTATGAAACTTCACGGGCCACAAGGAAACGGATCAACTAAGACCGCTGTGACGACGACTAAGCTTTTTGGATCCAAAACGGGTCTCGAATGGACCAAAACGTCGCTCGGTTGACTTTTCCAGCGAAAAGTCAACATTTCTCAAACTAATCAGAAAGTTTCCCTGAGTCCCCCGGAACTCACTTTGGTCGATATCGGAGTCAACTTAAGTCCGGTATGACCCTCGGGGTCAAATTTAGGTTCATTTAAGTGTCTGTACAAAATTTTAAATTTTCCTGTTTTTCGCCGATTTGACTGGCGTTGACCAGGAGTGGTTCTTATAGTCTACCCCCCTTAAAGGAATTTCGTCCGCGATATATAAAACAGACGCACTTCGCGCGAACCTCGACCTCACGCTCCCGAGTCGACTCACTCTCGTGGTGCCGCCACCCACCCGTTCTAAGCGGATAACCCTTCCGCGCAGGACCTGCTCCCGTGGATCCATTTCCCAAGCCGGTTTCTCCTCATACGAGACATCATCCGTTACCTCGACATCCGCCCACTCAATGACGTGCGAGGGGTCCGCATATACTTCCGCAACTGGGAAACGTGGATATTCCCAAGCTGCGGTGGCAGTGCACGTCGGTATGCAACTGCTCCCACTCTACTCAAGACCTCGAAAGGCCCGATACACCGTGGTGCTAACCTGCCTCCGCCGCGGAAGAAACGCACCAGTCCACCTTTCGGACTCACCTCCAAGGATACATGCTCGCCGACTACTGACTCGAGAGGTCGGCGCCGTTTGTCATCATAGCTACTGCCGACTCTGCGCAGTCTTCAACCGCTCACACTTCGGCACGACCGATTCAGCTGTCTCTCGGTCCAGTTCTAGCCCCAGTAAACCCTCATCTCTCACTTCCGCCCCGCACACGGGCGACCGACACGGCCTACCATACAACGCTCCGAACGGTGCCATCCTGATACTGGCCTGAAAGCTGTTGTTGTAGGCGAACTCGGCTAACCGCTCACGAAAGCCATCGTGACCTGCACCCATCTCCACTGTGCAACCCGCAGTGGTTGCAATAATCCAGCGGGACGCTGTTGTTCGGCTCTCACCTGCTGACAAGTGAGGCACCGCGATACTAACTCTGCGACCGCTCTCCGCATCCCGCTCCACTAGATATGCCGCCTGATGTCGCACTCCTCTTAGTGCTACCCACGTGCACTGTCAGACACGAATAGTGCGACTCTCGCAGCTTGTCGCCTCCACCGTTACGCGGTATGAACAAACCTCCACGATACCATAACTCCCAATTAGCACGATGATCCCAGCCCTCAGCGTCAACCCCGCCGGCAACTCTCTCCAGGATCTCTGTCGTCTCGACATCCACTGATTGTGCCTCTATCCCTCGGCCAAGCCGGGTGGGCTGAGCCACCAAGAAGCACGTGGCCACGCCGCCGGTAACCTCTTCTAGCTCCAACCCGACCGTGCCCAGCTCTCCCATCACGTCCCACTCCCGGACTGAGATGCTAGCAGGACACGGCATCGGCTTCCTACTCAGGGCGTCGGCACTCACATTCGCCCTACCCGAATGGTAGAGTAGCTCAAAGTCGTACTCCTCAGTAGTTCCATCCATCGCCGCTGGCGCATGTTCAGGTCTCGTTGGGAAAAGATGTACTTAAGGCTCTTATGATCCGAGAACACCTGAAATCGCCCGTCATACAGATAATACCTCCAGCCCTTTAGCGCGAACACGATTGATGCTAATTGCAAGTCATGGGTAGGATAGTTGCGCTCGTGCGTCACAAAAGACCTCATACTCGACCCCGCGCTCTGGCACTATCAACACTGGAGTGGTAGTCAGACGAGCTTTCAGCTCCATGAACGCACGTTCACAATCCTCTGTCCACACAAATCCGACTCCCTTGCGCGTCAAAAGAGTCATAGGCGCGGCTAGACGCGCAAAGTCCTGGACCAACCGCCGATAATATCCTACCAGCCCCAAGAAGCTGCAGATCTCAAAAACGCTCGTGGGCCGCGCCCACTTCAAAACCGCGTCGATCGCCACCGGATCGACCAATATACCGTCACGGGACACAACGTGACCGAGGACTCTCACCTCAGCGAGCCAAAACTCGCACTTCTCCAAGTTGGCGTATAGCTGATGTGTGCGCAACAGGGTCAGAACACCCATCAGATGTTCCTCATGCGCCGCCTCGTTCTGCGAGTAGATCACGATGTCGTCTACAAACACCACCACAAACTGATATAAGAACAGCCGGAATATACTGTTCATCAGATCCATGAACGCTGCAGGTGCGTTCGTCAGTCAAAAAGGAATCACCAAGAACTCGTAATGCCATAGCGTGTCCGGAATGTAGTCTTTGCGACGTCCCCCTCTCGGACTCGCAATTGGTAATATCCGGATCGCAGATCGATCTTCGAGAAGCATGTCGACCCTCTCAACTTCTCGAACAAGTCATCTATCCTCGGCATCGGGTATCGGTTCTTCACCGTAAACCCGGTTCAACTTCCGATAGTCCATACACATCCGAAGCTCACCACTCTTCTTCTTCACGAAGAGTGCTGGTGCTCCCCACGGTGATGTGCTCGGCCGGATAAACCCCTTCTCCCAAAGCTTCTCGAGCTGACGCTTCAGCTCGGTCAACTCGGCTGGCGCGAACCTATAAGGCGCCATCGATATCGATGCCGTTCCTGGCACCAGGTCAATCCTGAACTCCACCTCCCGAACTGGTGGCAACCCGCTCAATTCATCCGGAAGGACCTCGAGGAACTCCCACACCACTCGCGGCTCTGCACAACCGATACTTCCTCCACCGCGGACAATGCCGACAGGAGGACCCCGCTCTTACTGCCCAGAATACACGAACCTTTCGTGTTGCCTGTTGACACCGCCACTCGTCTCCAGTAACAGTCGATATTGGCTCGGCACTTCGCCGGCCAATCCATTCTCAGGATCACGTCAAAGGCTGTCATTTCGTAAGTATCCTTCTCACAAATACACGCACAAGCTCAGTCGCTGCCGAACCTCACGGAACCTCGCGGTCTCTCTAAGACCTCGCTCCTCTACCGTCGTCGTGCCTACCAACTCCGAACATACCCGAATCCTCGGAGTGAGGACTCGATCCAGCATCAGGGCTCTTGAGCCCTCTCTCGAACCTCCTGTATCGGTTCGCTTCTCTAACTCCGCAGGCACGACAGACCCTAGTCAACACCACATCACCCCCAACCGGCGTATCCAGACGCAGGGGTGGACTCAATGGCTCTAAACTCAACCCCAACATCTCAGGACCACTCGACGAAGCAAACGAGTGTGACACCCCGGTATCCAATAAAACTGACGCCCAAATCAGAGACCGAACAACCCCTCCATTTGTCACTCCGGTAAAGTCTATCACAACCCTCACACGGTTCTCTATGCATTTAGTTATAACGTTCCGCAACCCAACCAGTATTCGCTACTCGTCCCCAATCTAACCAGGGAAAACCAATACCTCAAAACCTGACACCAAAACGTCACGCTGCTCACGCTATCGGTACCTCAAATACTCGCTCACGTAAGGGAAACCTCGAATGGGGATCATATTCTCAACTCCGCAAGCCACTACTGCTCACAACCTCAATACCCTAATTACCCGATCACGTAGGGAAACCTCAAACGGGGATCATGTTCTCAACTCAGCAAACCACTATTGCTCACAACCTCAATACCCCAATTACCCGATCATGTAGGGAAACCTCAAACAACCCACTCACGTGAAGGAAACCTCAAACCACCCGTTCACGTGAGGCAAACCTCGAACACCGGTTCACATAGGGGAAACCTAGTTCGTATGGCGCCACAACGCATCAACCCTAACCCCTCTCCGTGGTGAGACTCTCACACCGAGGCGTTGTATCACTACCGTAGGTTATTGGTGAGTCTCGAACTCAAGACCTCACCCTTTAACACCGAACTTACGACCTCTACAACCAACACAAACGTGAACACAGCCATGCAAAACCAACACTCAAACTGCACAATCAAGACGGTGGAACAAGACAGGAAATCACGGATCCGTGATAGACCCCGTCATGGTTGGGGTCACGGAGCCGTGAGGAAGGCCCAAAACTCGCTAAAAAGCGATGCTCCGTCACGGATCCGTGACAGGGTCCGTGACGCTCGCGCATGCCTATTTCCCAAAATTGTTTCAGACTCGATTTTTACCCCTTTTTAACCCCAAAAACAGTTTTAAGCGTCACATACGCTCGATCACCAAATTACCGACCACACGCACAACGACTCACAGACAAATTCAAGTCACCCAACCTCAAACACAAGCTGACAAGGCCAACCAAAAATCAAAACACGCCCACCGGCCCAACAAATTCAAAAACATGCCCACCGGGCCAACAAATTTAAACACACGCCCACAGGGCCAACCAATTTAAACACACGCCCACAGGGCCAACCAAAAATCAAAACACGCCCACAGGGCCAAAAAATTTAAAACTTTCCCCTTTTTCATTATAAAACCTCATTTCTTGACATCACGTAGTTACAACCCGGTCCAGGCGTCCCCGAACTACATTGTACCCACTTGATGCCAACACCGTCACGTTCGACCACAGGAGCGCTCCTAAGTCGAGTCGCGACAGCTTAAAAACGTTTCACGCAGCAACACACAATCAGTATGCGAGTAATAATAATACTGCACATACACACAATCACAAACAGGACTCAGGTCCCTACGGGTCTACACACGGTTTCCGACTTGCGTACCGAACGCACGACGGGACTTTTACTGACTCGACTCTCCCACCTAATTGACGTACAGTCCGAGGTGTGAAACCTCGAGCTCTGATACCAAGCTGTCACGCCCCAAATTCAGTAGAACCGAACCCGGAACGCGAACGGTAAAATAATAAAACCAACTTCAAACCTTTTAAATAAAACGCTTAAAATCACCATTTAATTAATCAAAATAATTATTTACAACTCAAAAGTACGTCCCAACAAGCGGAAAAAAGACAAGGCGTACGTCGCTAAACTCAAAAGGAAACCCGGACTCCCGCTCCCAGCTCTTCAAGCTTCGAGAGCTCACCTAGTCCGTCCCGCGACCAGTACCTGTAGGAAAAACAACTAGGGGTGAGTGTTCGCTCACCACCACGCATACCAGACTGACTACGACATACTAGCAGACAATGCCGGAAACACCAACGACAAACCAAACCCCGGGGACTACTATCCCCAACTCAAGTAACCCGACTGACACACAAACTGTTACTTTCCCCAACAACTCAACACTCGGACACGTAATGTAGACCCGACACAACGATTACGACTTCCTCCAAAGACGCGAAAGATAACCACGCAACACCCAAGATCACAAAGGATCGCACACCAAACAAGATCGCAAAGGATTGCACTCCAGCTGCTCAATGCCCACACAACTTTTCCCGACACGCAGTCGGATCAGGCGGTCGACCTGTCGCACTTTTCACGACACTCAATCGGATCAGGCGGTCGACCTGTCGCACTTTTCCCGACACTCAATCGGATCAGGCGGTCGACGTGTCGCACTTTTCCCGACACTCAATCCGATCAGGCGGTCGACCTGTCGCACTTTTCCCGACACTCAATCGGATCAGGCGGTCGACCTGTCACACCCCATCCTTAGGCAACCACAATCACAATCACAAGAAAAGTTCAACAAACAACAACAACACCGGTCTAACACTCCACATGCAATCATGGCCACCCAGACACCAACAGTAAAACACGGGTTCAACAACCCCACGGGCACTCATGGCCACCCAAGAAATCAACAGTAAAACACGTGTTCCACAACCCCACGGTCACTCATGGCCACCCAAGACATCAACAGTAAAACACGGGTTCCACAACCCCACGGGCACTCATGGCCACCCAAGACACACCAACAGTAAAAATACGGGTTCAACAACCCCACGGGCACTCATGGCCACTGAAGACACACCAACAGTAAAATACGGGTTCAAAAACCCACGGGCACTCATGGCCACCCAAGACACAAACTAAACAATCAACCTCCGGGCATAATCAAATGCCTCCAGTAATTCTAATATCGATAAGTTCACTGCTCCTACGACACCACTAAGTGTCACATGCATTTCTATTGTTCGATACGTTCTCGTATCATACGACACCACCCGGTGTCGCCTGCCTTTCTATTGTTCGATAAACTTACCTAACCCACGACACCCAAGTGTCACATGCATTTCTACTGTTAACTTTCCCTAGTCAGGGTCTAGATCTGGCTACTTTTACTTACCTCGTATGCTTTCCCCAAAAGCTCACAACCAAGCTCCGACGTGATCACGATCACTCGCCTAGCTCTCTCTTTCCTCTGTCGGTGGCACGATCTAATAAGAACACAATTTAAAATACTTTTAAGTTCGCAAGCATAAACTGAATTTCAATATACTTGACGCCCAAATGTAACCCCGACAATGTCGATCACTCCCAAACTTCCAAATTACTCGACATTGTCGATAATGGGCCCGGAAGGGCCCGTTTCGCCCGACCCGGCGAATCTGCCCGGGATCGGAAAACGTCCTTCCAGGGCTCCGAAAATTCCCGTTTTCATTTCCACGATCTTAGAATAATTCAAGGGTTCGAACGCAATCGACGGAATCAATTTCCGACTTCCGAGCAATTTAATTCGCCTTTAAAGTTTCTAAACCCGTCAATTTACAACTTTTACAATTTAATTCCAAAATTCGTTCTGGGTGTGGATTAACGACTTGGGGATCGTCCTAAACCACCCGAACACGAAAACCCGATACCCGAGCATGTGGGCCCCACCCGGCCATCCTTGGCCGTGGGTGGCTAGGGCCGGTTCACCATGGTGGTGGACGGTCCTAGCTCCGGCCAGCCACCACCCCAACTCCGGCAGCCACCATACACGGTGGCCGGAGCTTCCCCGAGCCTCCAGTCACCGGAAAACGTTCATCTTTCGCTCCAAAACGTCTCCAACCAACCCCACACCTCAACTCATCCAAAGTCTACTAGTTTTAACCCAAACCCTAAACTTTAAACTTAACAAAACGAAATTCGATTAGGTGCTCAGCGTAGGGAATAATGATGGGAACTCGATTCTTCGATCGTTGAGACGATCCGTCGGTTGGATCATCGGGAAATCGACAAAAGCCCAAGCTTTCTTCTGTTTTTCTCCCTTTTCTCCTTATCTTTCCTCTCTCCACTTTCTCTCTCTATTTTCTTCTCCTTTTTGGTGTTATGGCCGAACACTCCTATTTGCTCTTCCTTTTGTTTTGTTTTAAAACAACAACTAACACTTAAATTACAAAACTAACACTCAAGTCTCATCTTTTGTTTTGTCCCAAAAACCTAACACCACCACTTGTGTGACATGTGGCAAATGGGTCCCACCCCTTTTTGGAAAATATCTTCTATATATTTTTCGGTCAGATTCGCGAAATTCGACTGTCTCAGGCCCCGGGCACTTTTTCCAAGAGATTATGAAACTTCACGGGCTACAAGGAAACGACTCAACTAAGACCGTTGTGACGACGGCTAAGCTTTTTGGATCCAAAACGGGTCTCGAATGGACCAAAACGTTGCTCGGTTGACTTTTCCAGCAAAAAGTCAACCTTTCCCAAATTGGTCAGAAAGTTGCCCTAAGTCCCCCGGAACTCACTTTGGTCGATATCGGGGTAAACTTAAGTCCGGTATGACCCTCGGGGTCAAATTTAGGTTCATTTAAGTGTCTGTCCAAAATTTTAAATTTTCCTTTTTTTCGCCGATTTGACTGGCATTGACCAGGAGTGGTTCTTACAGAAGTACAAAGAATAATTCATTTGCAAAATGTTGCAAATCAAATGCCTGATGCATTTGCAGACACGTCAAAGATGACAAGGTCTTATATAGATGCAATCAATGTACCAACTAGAATTAAGGTCACTGGTGATACTGCAAAAGTAACTATCGCTTCCTCTAATGCACGCCTGAAGCGTGGGAGACCAGTTGGATCAAAAGACATTGTACCCCGGAAGAGGAAATGTCAAACGAATATAAGGGATAAGAAAGTGGTGGTTTTAGAAGAATCAACCGATGAGAAAGCTTCATTACCAGAAGTAGTTCCAGAAGAACTACCAGAGCCGGTTCCAGAAGAACCAATCGGTCAGAAGTACCAGAAGACTCTAATACTCCTGAAGAGTTAAGAAATGAGAAAATTATTGTCGATGAAGTCTTTGCGTTCACGGTGGCAACGAGATCATAAATGAGTTTGATTTTGAGCCACGAAGCATCGGCGAATGTCGTCACAGGGATGATTGGCCTATGTGGGAAGAAGCAGTTCAGGCAGAATTGGCCTCATTTGCGAAATGCCAAGTTTTTGGGCCCGTTTCCAAGACACCAGAAGATGTCAATCCATTCGCCCGATATAAGGCTAGACTTGTGGCCCAAGGATTCTCTCAACAACCAAGATTCGATTTTGATGAGACATATTCCCCAGTAATGGATATGATCACTTTCAGATATTTGATCAGCTTATCAGTCTCTGAAGGACTTGATATGTGCATGATCGACGTTGTGACTGCTTATCTGTATGGTAATTTGGACAGTGATATCTATATGAAACTCCCCGATAGGTTGAGATTGCCTTAAGAAATGATAGATATCCCCAGAGATCTGTGTTCAATAAAGTTACAGAAATCTCTGTATGGACTAAAGCAAAGTGGTAGGATGTGGTACTATCGCCTTAGCGAATACCTTACCAGAGAAGGCTATAAGAACGATGTTATATGTCCATGTGTGTTCATTAAGAAAACAACCTCCGGGTTTGTTATTATAGCAGTATACGTTGATGACATAAATCTGATTTGGACTCCAGAAGAGATCCTCAAAGCTTTAGATTATCTGAAACGAGAATTCGAAATGAAAGATTTAGGAAGGACTAGACATTGTCTCGCCCTGCAGCTCGAGCATCTGTCTGATGACATTTTGATCCATCAATCTACATATGTTGAAAAGCTGTTGAAGTGCTTTAGTATGGATAATGCTCACCCTTTCAGTACTCCAATGGTCGTCTGTTCTTTAGATCCCAAAAGAGATCCATTCCGTCCCAAGGAGGCAGATGAAGAGATACTTGGTCTTGAAGTACCATATCTAAATGCTATTGGGGGTTTGTTATATTTGGCACAATGTACGCGACCTGACATAGCGTTCGCAGTAAATGTACTTGCCAGGTTCAGTTCAGAACCCACTCGATGACATTTGAACGGTATCAAGCATATACTTCGTTATCTGAGCGGGACCAGAGATTTGAGACTTACGTATTCTAAGTCCATGGGGAGCATTGGCCTAGTTGGGTATGTAGATGCATGCTATTTAAGTGAAGACCGCCTCAGTAAAAGAATTAATTTATTTATTAATCGTTTTTTTTTATCGGAGCTTCGAGGTTGAATTGTGAGGCGGTTTTTGGGTTCGTCGTGGTTTGAAAACAGATCGAAGAGTGGTGGCTTTTGCAAAAAAAAGAAGAAGAAAGGAATGAACCGGATTGGTCCGGACCCAACCAGCAGACCGGCCAGGCCAGACCCGCCCGATCCAATCTCTTCTTTTTGGGCCACGAAGCCTAATAGTGGGTGAAGCCCACTTTCAGTCGGCTCGGGGTATATAACCCACGGATTAGGGTTTCGCGTCAGTGCCTTCTTCCTCCTCACACGCGACTCTCCCTCAGAACCTCTCTCTCTCTCTCTCTACGTTTTCTCTCCCTCCTTTCCAGTTCACGCCCGCCGCCGCCGTTCTCGATCTCCGACTTCCTCTCCTTCATCTGCCGACCCTCTCCGACCTCGACCTCTCTGACCAACTCTCCGAGCTCCTTTCCCCCTTCCTCCTCCGTTACTCACCACCTCTCCCTTCTCCACGCCAAGCCCACCGCTCCTCTCTCCTCAAGCCACCACCCCTTTCTCTCTGTTTCCCCTCTTAATGCCGAACCCATCTCCCCCCTCAACCTTCTCCTTCTTCTCCTTCGCTTCTTCTTCCCGGAGCGTAGCTGAGCTCCTCGTCTCCTCCCGTGTCGTTTCAGACCGCCGTTAGACGGTTACACGCGCCGGCGTCGCCCCGGAGAGAACTGCCGAGACAGATTCGTCGCGAAATCGTCGAGATCCGCCCGCTCCTACACCCATAGCAACTGCCGCCGCCTTTTTTGTTCCCTACGGTGAGGCCACGGTCGCCGGCGTCTCTGCTGGTGACCGTTCGGATTCTGACCGATACCCTCCTTTTTTCTTTCGTTTTGTTTTTCGAACTACTGTTGAATCTGGGTTTTTGTTGAAACAGATCCTTTGGATCTGTCTGGTTGTTTGGAAACGGATTTGAATCGAGAAGTTTAAGAAAAAAATTTGTTAAAAGGAAAATAAACTAAAACGAGTTTGGATTTAAAAGTTGATTTTGTGGTTTTGGGACTGAAATCGTTGGAAATAAAAGAATGGTTTTAGAAAATTGAATTAAAGCGAAAAACAGATTAAAATCAGATTTGAATTAAAACGGACCTTGAACTGTTGAACGTGGAACGAATACCCGGATTGTTGAATCTGACTTAGAAAGGGTTTAAAAGCGGAACGCTGAATCGGGTGCCTCGGGAATCGTGCCCCAAAAATTCGTATCTCGGGAATCATGCCACGAAACCCATACCTCGTAACCCGCGCCTCAGGATCAGTGCATCGGGAAACGTGCCTCGGGAAACGTGCACAGGGTTCTGTGCTCGGGGCTTTAGTACTTGAACCCGATTCGTCGTTTAATCCCGCTCTTAGCCTGCTCGAGTTAAAAGGCAATTGTTGAACTTAAACCGAAACCGTCGTAACGTTTAATTCGACTTCGGAACCGTTTTTGAGTTTGGCTTTCGTTTTGTTTTAGAGTCCAGCGTCAATCAAAGAGAAGACCGGAGGTAGCGAGCCAGGACGCCAGCAGCTAGGAGACGCAGCTGTCGGTTCGCTTTGAGGTAGGGAAAGTAGCGAGTACCGGTTTAATTACGGAAAGTTACTAGTATGCATGATAGGAAATAATAAAACCGGAAAGATAATAGTTCTCATGTAGGATGCGAACAACTATCATAGACGTATGAACTGTGAACTTTTACGTTTTCTGTCTTGGGAATTGCCGTGCTGGTTGTTTCGGGCCATGTCATGCCTGTAGGATTTTTTGCTGTGTGTCTGCTGGTGTGCTTTGTGTTGTTTGAACCGATAATGAATTACGATGATGAAAACGGATAGGATTGAACTAGTGATGCATGTTGATGACCTGTGTGGTTATTTCCTGTTTAGTTGATATGTTGAACTGTGGGCTGGTTGGGGATTTGATACCGGTTAAGCCGGTGGGGTTACCACGTTGAACGTGGGGTCGGTAAGTGATGGTTAGTGCTTGACGGTTTGAGTGTGTTTAAGAGTTTAATAAGATTATACTCGGTGTTGCATGATTGTGACTGTTGTGGGCAAGTGTGCCGTGTGTGTTGTAATGTGAACCCTTTTCTGTGATATGACCGGGTGAGTGCTAGACCGGCTGTGTGCTATGTTGTGATGGTCCGGTCGGTATACCGAGACTAGCTTGGGCTTTGTGCTGTGTGTTTTATCCTCGTTGTGTGTTCCAAGAAAAGACGTAACCGGAGTGATACTTACACCGTGGGATAGTTCCGGTGTATTGTATCGAGGCCAAGGATGGCGTGTTTGATACCCGAGTCTGTGTGACGGGAAGAGTATGGCCCTGAGTCTACGTGACAGGAAGACGTCCGACTGAGGGATTTCCGGTCTGGCATGTTACCCCGAGTCTACGTGACGGGAAGGTGTCGGGACTGAGGCTTCGTGATACGGTACAACATAAATGGTTGTGTGCATTCGGTGGTGTTGGAAACTGTTGTACGAGATATGTGTTGTTCTGATGTGTGTTCTATGCTTGTTGATTGGCTGTGTGCTCTGTTTTAAGTGTGGTTTGGTCTTGAGTTGAGGATTGTGTTTACGAGTTCCGTTGAAAATGGTTGTACTAGAATTTGTGATTTGGTCTGAGGGTCATGCTGGGACAACGGGTATTATGGTACTTACGGGTCGAGTGATTGGACCTACGGGTCGCGTTTTACCCCGATGATCTATGGTCCTTTGGGAACATTTCCGGGCCCTCCGATGAGGTGTGTTCTTAGGGAACGTTTTCGGTCGCCCCGATGCATGTGTCTCCTCTGGACTGAGGGGCTATCCGAGATGATACGATAACTTTATGGGACGTTCTGTTAGTAATTCGGGAACTGTAGTACATGATGTACATTGGTTATTTTTGTGTGTGATACGTTGTGGTTCGGTTAAGGTTTTACTTGTGAAAGTGGTCGTTAAGTGTGTTGTAAGTTTGGCTATGAATCCCGTGTCGGCAGTTAGATATGCTGTACTAGTATGCCCTAATTGGACAGTTATTCGTGGTGGTGAGCCGATGTTCATTATTTTAACTACTTTCTCTACTAGGCGAAAGCTCACCCCTTACTTTGTTGTGTTTCAGGTGTTAAGCGGGATGTGTGCTAGCAGGACACAACTGAGCTTGGGAGCCGGCGAGGTCCTAGGCTAGTTGTCTAGTGACGTACTGTGTTTTGAACTAAGAACTGTTTTTACGGTTTATTTAAGAGCTATTGACCCTTTATTTGAATTTATGAACTCTCGATTTATTATCTTAAGCTTTATTCATTTAACATTTTAGTTCACGTCTTGAGTCCGGTCAAAACCGGATTTGGGGGCTGACAATTTATCAGATCCTCAATAAGCTCGCTCCCAGACAAGATATGTTTTCAGCTGCAGTTAAACAGCCATTTCCTGGCGCTCTACGAAGCAGACTTTGGTTGCGACATCCTCGAACCACTCGGAGATTGTGGCGCTACATGAAGCTAGTCGAGAATGTGTATTCTTGCGATCCATTGTCAAACATGTATTACGCTCAATCGACATTTCTCCGCCAAGCTCTCCTTCCATCATATATGCAACTTGTATTGCTCAAGTCAGAGGAGGCTATATCAAAGGACACATGATCAAGCACATCTCTCCGAAGTTCTTTTATACTCATGATCTCCAGAAGAGTAATGAGATAGATGTCAAGCAGATTCGGTCCTGCGAGAATCTTGCTGATTTATTCACTAAAGCCTTGCCGACTTCTACCTTTGAGAAGCTAGTTCACAGAATTGGCATGTGTCGCCTTAGCAAGCAACCAAAGTAGCCAGCCTGAAGTCAGGGGGAGACAAATTGTGTCCGCTGCACTCTTTTTCCCTTATCCAAGTTTTGTCCCACATGATTTTCTTGGAAAGGTCTTTAACGAGGCAGAATGAAGCACGTTTTACGCGTTGCACTATTTTCCTTACATGTTTTGTCCCATCGGGTTTTCCTGAGGAGGTTTTTAACGAGGCAACTTAAAGCGTATTTGATATATTCGTAGATGGTGGTGTCCAAGGGGGAGTGTTATGAAAACACACGTGTAGGTTGGAGTGGCCACCACCTCTACATGAGCAACACGTCCTTGACTCATCCATAGATGAGTTGTATATATAGCTACCAAATTTCATTCATGTAAGGCACGGACAAAAGTTCAGCAAATTGGTAAGTAAAGAAGTTTGTTTATTTAGCAAAGTGAAGGGAGCTTGATCATTCAGTAAGTTTCGGCTCAGATCGTTTTGAGAAATAATTACAACACACCGGTGTTAATAACAATACACTATTTTTTTTTGATGAAATAACAATATGATATTAAGCTACAGAAAAAAGAATAAAGTACTTGTGCAAAAATAAAAAATAACAAAGAAAAATAAAAGAAAATCGATCCCGTTGTCGAGGACGACGTCACATATCATTGGTTTGTCAGCTCAATCATTTCGACCCACAACATAAGTCTACTCATCACAGTTCCGTATCAAAATTGACCCATTTTCTTCCTCAATCCAATTTCTTCTCTTTCTTCTTCTTGTTTGCTACTTCGAAGGCGAACCAGAGACGCGGCTATGGCGGCCGGAAAAGACTCAGCTCACGGGCTCGATCTCGATGCCTTGTTCCGTTACTCCTCCGCCAACATCCCCGGCTTCCCTCCCACTGCCTCCAATTTCTCTCTCTCTCAGGTTCGTCAATTTGCTCTTATCCGATTTCGCTGTTTCCGATGCTTGATTTTGATGCCTTTTTCTAGTTTGGGCACGGCCAATCGAACCCGACCTATCTCATGGAAGTCGGCGCCGGAGCTTCCGTCCACCGTTATGTTCTGAGGAAGAAGCCTCCCGGGAAATTGCTGCCTTCAGCTCACGCTGTCGAGAGAGAATTTCAGGTTAGAGAAAAAAGTGTTTTGACTTTGAAATTGTGCTATCATATTTCTGATTCAGTTAGTATAATGTTTAGCTAATAGTCAAGCACCCAGTTTGAGTTTATATACTCTACACATAGAGAGACTGAAGAAGAAGAATTTAATCACTTTATATCTATCAACCGAGAAATTTCCAAGTCCATAAAATGGCTTTGATTAGCTTTGACCTATTTTCTGGAGCTGAGAACAAGTTCTGGAAGAGAAATGAGAAAGAAAAAAGCATCAGATCTGTTGACATTAGCTGGTAATGTGTGAGTCTTGTGAAGATGTTAACTTTGATTTTTTGCAAGACTCGAGGATCACAGAAGAGTGATTCATTTTCATCCATATGATCCAAGTGGCCATGTATTTTTTATTGAACCGCCAAAATCAGGAAGCAATACATTTATTTTGAAAATGAGGGACTAGCAACTTTCTTGCTCCCACTTATCTTTTTAGTGGTAAAAAAAGATTACAGAAAATATATGATAAAGCTTTCATTGAATGATATGACAGGTTCTTCAAGCACTGGGAGCTAATACACAGGTTCCAGTACCTAAAGTCTTCTGTTTGTGTACTGATCCTAGTGTTATTGGAACTGCATTCTACATCATGGAGTTTCTGGAAGGCCGTATATTTCTAGACCCAAAGCTACAAGTATGCCGTTTACTTTGTCATCTTATTTCCTATGTTCGAATTCACAACAATTTTCCCACGATACAGGATACTTTTGTTATTGCAGCTACCTTTAATGTATTATCAATCTTAACCAATATTTGATTAGGGGGTCTCACCTGATAGAAGAAGGGCTATATATCAAGAAACCGCAAAGGTTCTAGCATCACTACATTCTGTTGACGTGGACGCCATTGGTTTAGGGAATTTTGGACGAAGGGACAACTATTGTAAGCGACAGGTACGTGAATCTTCCACGACTTCAGGTGATAAAAATAATATTGTACCCTAGTGGTTATTGTCATATAATTAAGTCATAGTTGTCTCGGAGGAATCTCAATTAGGTGTTGTAGGCTTGTAGCCTCATAATAGGAATCTTGGATGAGCTTAAATTGCAGAAGAATGCAGAATGTATATCTTATGATATTTGTTATTTAGTACCATCAAATTCGTAGTGACTCCTAACGATGTGGGTCTGTACTTTCTTTCTAATAATTTAATAATGGTTGTGAGTTTCAATGTTTTCCTTAGGTTGAGAGATGGGCTAAACAATATATGAGTTCAACCAGTGAGAATTATAAGCCCAATCCAAAAATGCTTCAGCTCATAGATTGGTTGCGGAAGAACATTCCACAAGAAGATTCTTCGGGAGCTGGGGGAATAGTTCATGGAGATTTTCGCATTGATAATGTGGTTTTTCATCCTGTAGAGGTCTGTTGATTCGAATTCTCGACTCTTTTTAGATGCATATGTTTCAGTATGGTCAGAATTGTACAGAAATGCTAGTTCTTCACAGCTGAAAGGATAAAAGTGGCACATTTGATAAGGAACTCTTAATGATGCAGGATCGGGTGATTGGTATCCTTGATTGGGAATTATCTACACTTGGAAATCAAATGTGCGATGTTGCATATATTTGTCTGGTACTTCTCTATTTAGCCGGCTTTAAATTTTGGCATTGAAAAAATTATCCACTATCTGGATGTTCTTGATCACGAGTTGTGCACATGTTATACTTACTTTCTAACTTTTTTATTTGTACTTACATACTTCTGATTTCACATTACATCTAGTTCCACTCAGAAAGCTATAATAATAGTGTTACAAATGCTAAAATGACAAGCTAATTACTAATTTTATTCATTGCAGCCTTATGTTATTGATCTTGACAGTGCCACATCAAATTCGGGTAAAGGATTGGAATATTCAGGTGTTCCGCAAGGGATTCCCTCACAGGCACAATATTTGGCAGATTACTGCTCATCAGCTGTAAGCCATATATCTCTAGTTTCCTCTATAATAATTGTATAACGTGCATCCACTCATACACAAACTCATGTGGTTGGTTGGTAAAGGCATTTAAAGTGGATAACTAGGGTACATCATTTCATTGCTGTATGTTTATGCAAATTTATGGTCCAACTCAGCGGCTATTATTATCTCTTACTACAATACTCCTGTCCCTGAATTAAAGACAAACTGATAGCTTAAATCTATATTTTTTAATGCATTGCTGAGGTTCTGTCTTCATACACCCTTGATATTGAAATAAATAGTTATAGTAGCTATTTATATACTTGATTTAATGACTCTTGCTGAAATCATTGTAATGTAGAGAAAGCCTTGGCCTGCCGCTCAATGGAAGTTCTATGTTGCCTTTTCCATGTTTCGTGGTGCAGCAATCTATGCAGGAGTCTATAGTAGATGGCTCATGGTACCATTGTTTCCTGTGTTGATTCCATGTCATAAAGTTTTTTTTCTGAGGGAATTAAGGGCATTGATAGATTTTGTCTGCTAACCTCAACTACGTAGGGTAATGCTTCCGGAGGTGAGCGTGCTCGACGTGCTGGAACAACAACTAACGCTATTATAGACGCAGCATGGGAATTTATTGAAAGAAAATCAGTGCTTCCCGAGCGTTCTCCATCTGGTAAATACGCCAATTGGCAATTTTCTTGCCTTGGATTTATTCATTGAAGACATAATTACATGAGTCTTGTAATTAGATTTCATAAGCACTAACAAGTCAAGAATATTAATCAATGACCATAGTCAGGTGATATGTGATGATTATATCATAAAACCTATAAGCAGAGGGTGTTGTGAGAACTTGGCAAAATCATTTTTTATGTTTTTCGTAGACATAGTAGGTTTTAGATTTGGTTGCTCCTGGTTGAGTGGCACAGTTCAGTTTTTTTTGTTTTTCCATAGTCTATCAACAATAGCTTTATTCTAATGAGCTGTATGCAGCGAGTTGCAGATTTACTCCTAGGACCATGAGGAATCTTACTTTTTAAAGTGAACTTAGAAATTTTTAGCAATTGTGTTTTTAGCTATTGTTTGGATTTTTCTAATGAGCTTTATTTCAGTTTTTAGAATTTACTTTGGTACTCTTGGTTAAGCAGTTTGTTGTAGCGTGACCTTAATGATTATTTGCTTTCTGTTCCATTACTTATATTGTGTACTTACTTAGAACAATTGCCTAAGTTGTTCTTTCCTTCTCAACTACCCAGATCCACTGGCATCTGTTCAAAGTCTTTCTAAAGGAAATGGGAGATTCGTTCCCAGTCAGAAAGTTCTGGAGCTGAGAAACAAGTTGATCAGGTTTATGGATGAGCATATATATCCTGCGGAGGCTGAGTTCTACAAACTTGCTCAGTCTGACTTGAGATGGACAATTCACCCAACGGAGGAGAAGTTAAAGGACTTGGCTAAGAGAGAAGGACTATGGAACTTATTTATACCTGTATGCATCTTTTATTTTCTTCAGTCACCTGTTCCTCCTTTTCTAAGTCTTGATTTCTTTTCCCCTGCTGGCTGATATTATGATCAAGCTTTCTGTTGAGGATCATGTTCTTATTAACATGTTTCACTATTGCTTGTCTTTCTGTGCAGTCAGACAGTGCTGCTAGAGCAGAGAAGCTGATATTTGATGGGAGAAATGACGCTTTCAGCAGTAGTGAAAGCAATAACTTGCTAGGTGCAGGCCTCTCAAACCTTGAATATGGCTACCTTTGTGAGATAATGGGCCGTTCTGTTTGGGCTCCACAGATTTTTAATTGTGGGGCTCCTGACACTGGAAATATGGAGGTAAGCAAAGACACTAATTTTGGCTTAATGATAATAGGTACAGTGAGATCCACTATCCCATGTGCGCTTTCATTTTAGGTACTGCTGCGTTATGGGACTAAAGAACAATTACATGAATGGCTTATTCCCTTGCTTGAGGGGAAGATCAGGTCAGGATTCGCAATGACAGAACCACAAGTAGCTTCTTCTGATGCAACAAATATTGAGTGCTCTATCAAGAGGTAGGTTCGTGAAATATTCTCGTATCGAGGGCTGTATGTATAATTATTGGATTAAATCTTCAGACCCTCCTCAGGAAAAAAGGTCCTTGATCGAAAGTTTGGATGTACTTGTCCTTCATAGCATAACTCCATTGCTAATCTGTTTCCCATATATATATATGTATATATATGAATACCTTTGCATTTTTTGTACAGAGAAGGGGACTCATACATTATCAATGGAAAGAAGTGGTGGACAAGTGGAGCTATGGATCCAAGGTGCAGAATTCTTATACTCATGGTCAGTGTTCTTCAATGGCATATTGATACTTTAATAGTGGTTATCATGTACTTATAGACTGTGGCTTGAACAATGTTCAGGGTAAAACAGACTTCAGCTCCCCGAAGCATAAACAGCAATCCATGATCTTGGTGGATGTGCGGACTCCAGGAGTACATATAAAGAGACCCCTGATGGTGTTTGGTTTTGATGATGCACCTCATGGTCACGCAGAAGTGCACTTTGAGAACGTTAAGGTTCCAGCAAAGAATATCTTACTGGGAGAAGGTCGAGGATTTGAGATCGCCCAGGTAAACTAGTTAAGGAACTAATTGTTTTGAAATCATACTAGTTGCAAAGTGTTCTTATATTGTTGCACTGGCTGGATATTGTCGCAGGGTAGGTTAGGACCTGGAAGGTTGCATCATTGCATGAGATTGATAGGTGCGGCTGAACGCGGCATGCAGATGATGGCTCAAAGAGCTCTTAGTAGAAGAGTGTTTGGAAAGTTGATTGCTGAGCAAGGTTCTTTCCTTTCTGATATTGCCAAGGTAATTTTCATCTACATAATCACTTTGCACAAGCACTATCAGTTAGAACATCAATGACGTTGTGTTTTGTATGTGATCTAGTGTCGAGTGGAACTAGAGAGTACGAGATTGTTGGTTCTGGAAGCAGCTGACCAGCTTGATCAATACGGAAACAAGAAAGCCCGCGGGATTCTTGCAATGGCCAAGGTGATCATATTTGGTGTATGATGATTTACAGGATATGGATGTAATGTTTGCTTACACATATGTTTCGGTGTTGGAGCAGGTAGCGGCTCCAAACATGGCACTGAAGGTTCTTGACACTGCAATGCAAGTGCATGGTGCAGCAGGCTTATCCTCAGACACTGTTCTGTCACATCTCTGGGCAACAGCAAGAACATTGAGACTTGCAGATGGCCCCGATGAAGTTCACTTGGGCACCATTGCCAAGCTAGAAATACAGAGAGCCAAGCTTTGATCATGTTTATGCCAATGCCTAAATAAGGGAAAACAAAATATGATATCATCCCTGCAAGATACTGTTTATCTATATTATCCATACTTATTCTGTTAACTATTTTTAGCACTCTTATGTTTAAAATTGTTGAATAAAAGTTCGTGCATGTTGATAATTGCATTCTTTTAGGAAAAATAGATGGAATATTTCGCTTTTTTGGTATATGATAGTGAAGTTTCGATCTGTATTTATTCATCTGAACCTTACGGATTTTATAAGAGAAATTATCATTTTATTCTCATCCAATAATAAATAATAAATATTTTTGACAAATTATTTGCTACAAAAACTAATTTTTATAAAAAAATAAATTGTAAAATAATTTCTTATAAGAAAATGTAAATTAATGATTTATTTTAACAATTTATGAAAATTAGTAACACGGTAAAAATGTCTAATTGTTATGAAAATATGTGTTGGATGAATAATTCATTTCATAGACTTTTTTTTTGAAACGGGTAACCGGAGATTTCATTAATGCAAAAAGGCAATCAAACAGGATGAGGCGTGACCGCCTCAGGTTCCAGATATTTGTCCGGGCTGACCGTAGCAAGCCCGACGCTCATGGACCCATAATATTAGCCCACTTGAACTCGTGGGCAACAACTCCCCTACCATCGTTCCAACATACGTTACAAAGAAATAATAAACCAAAGTCCTAAACTTATTCGACCTAGCACAGTCCCAAACGGTTAATCGACCTAGCACAGTGAATAACCAATAACTTATTCGTCCTAAAATAGGAAAAGAAATTAGCACACGATCCAGAGAGCAGACTACCAAAACTGTGATGCCAGGTCTTCTAGGCCCCGTGCCATTGGAGCGATCTGGTATCGTCAATTCTTCATCTTGATTCGCCCTGCTCGTTCGAAGTAGTGCAAAAGGCGAGAACTTCGATTCGATCCGCAGCGGTTTGTTCGAGATCGAGGGTCCCGGCTTCGGGTGTCGTGGAGGCAGACCCCGTCTTATCGTCCTTCCTCCCGGATCCCAGGTCCGTCGGGGGAACGGACCCATGCCGGCGATAAGTGGCACGACACATGGAGCCCGTAACCCGGAGAGTGGCAGGAGGGCCACGGTGGCTGCGAGACGTCCGGGAATCAGGACGCAGGGTGAAAGAGCGGCTGGTGGGCGGCAATGGACGGCGATGACGGCAGCGGCGGACCTTAAGTCGGGTAGACTGGATCTCACCTGTAGGTAGTGGAGAACCTTGAAGCCGGGGCTTCGATGGTAGAGGCATGGAACTGCCATGGAGGAGGGTGGGGAGAGGCTGCACGCAGAGAAAACTAGCACGAGGGAGAAGGAGCTTCAAACGATGAAGGAGGGACGGTGGCTGGCGGTGGAGCGGCGGCGGCGGCGGCAACGACTGTAAACCCTAGAAAGGGTGAGTCGGTACCTCAGAAGAGGTGTGTGGAGAGCTTGAAGGTAGAGGCTTCAATGGTGGAGAAGAAGGGGGGAAGGGGGAGGAGGCTGCGCAGAGCAGCCCCTAGGGTTCTGTAGGTTTGTTGTCTCTAATTTCGTCTTCTTGGTGTTGGACCCCTAAAATTTATCCATTTCATACAGACTTAAGTTGCAAGACTTTTGGCTTTTCATTTCCCTTCTTTATATGTAGGTTAATGTGTATAGGTTAATATGTCATTAAAGTTATGACCTTTCATGTACATGTTATGAGCCTATAAATAGAGGTTATTGTAAAGGATGAAAATATATCGATGAAATTATCTATTCTACTCTCTCCATGTTCTTTTAATCTTTTTGATATTGTTCTTCTATTCACAAGTATTGTTCTTATTTTTACAACACGTTATCAACACGAATTGCTTTACTGTCCAGGTATCAAAGTTTCATATTATTGTGAATGTATTTATATTTGATTCATGCTTATTTATACAAATTCATTTACAACTTCCAATAAGTATGCTCTGTGATTGCCAATGAAACATTGAATCATTCACATCAGAAATTTGATGTTTATTATATACTTGTGTTTTGTTATTGATAATGGAATTTGAGGTTTGTTGAAACCGAACCATTTGGACCTGAAGTTCCAACATGCAAACTACATTAATCATGTACAGAAATGAATTTGATATACCATCTATTCACACGTTTGTAATATGAAATTAATACAGATTATATTCAGCTTATAGTTTTACAATGTCGAATGATTTTGAACCCGAAGTTCAAATATGAACGAGAAAATGTTTACGGAACCTGTAGTTTTGATTAAAGATCGTGGATCTTATGACTTACTAAAATTAGTGTGACCCAAAGTTCACATGTACCTAATGATGAGAAAATCCAAAGTTTTGGTTCAAAGTATAAACTTGAAACTTACTTTTATGACTAAATGACAAACCACAAGCCCGAAGTTTGTAACTTGTGTCCATGACTTGAAGCCTAAAATTTTATATGTAGTTATTTATATTTACTACAAATACCCCACGAGCTTTCTTGGTGTGTGGTTATATACATATCTCATTTCTATATTTATACACCCCACGAGTTCACTAATTGTGTAATCATGTTACATATTTATTCATATTTTGTGTGGACATTATGTATATTCAATATGTGTAACCCGAAGTTTACACAAGTCATGATATTTTGAACATGAAGTTCTATAATCGTCAAGAAACAAGTTTATCGAAATTGTCATTCAAGTAAACAAGATACCCGAAGCTCATACAAATACCTGAAGTTCTAAATCGATGATCCCTGCAGGATAAATCAAAGAAACTATTTTCACGCATCATCATATTAGAATCAATGAAAAATGTTATCATTCAAGTAAACAAGATACATGCAATTACTAGAAAAAAAAGTGACCGGAAGCTTACATAAAAACTTGAAGTTCTAAATTGATGATCTTTGCAGGATAAATCAAAGAAACTATTTGCACACATCATCATATTATAATCAATGTAAAATGTTTTCCTCTACATTCCTTCCATCTAGTATGCTCCTGAAGTAGCATTACCGAGAATACAAAAAGAATCAGAGTTAATATATTCATTGCTGAAATAATGAATTATTACTAAAAATCATCAAGCTCGCCCTGTCGGCAACGTTCCATTCCTTGAAGTGCATATGATAGTATATGATGGTAGTAGATTTAAACCCAAGCAAGGCCGAGGCCCCAGATGTGGTCGCGGTCGTGGTCATGGTTATGAGCGTGATAATTTCCAATTCCATGAAAAATAATGTGTACCACCATAAGTGGAATGAGTATGAAAGGCACAAGAAATATATATATATATATATATATATATATATATATATATATATATGGCCCATTAAATGAAAACTCATGAACATGATGAAAGTTATTTTGTAATAGTTGATTGTGTACCTGAAGTATGATCAAAGAGTTGATTGAAGGCAAATAATAAAAGGGTAGGGAATTTTTTATTGATGACCTGGATCCTGAAGATCTAATCAAATGTCTCGAATTCATTTGCAGATGATGATGGAAAATAAGTATCATTATTATGAGCCAACTTTGAATAATTATTATTAATATTTCTGTTATATATTCTTATGTAGTTAGTAAACTAATACATCATTTTTCTAAGATAAAAGGATATGGATCCCAGAAGTGATATATCTGTTTACAGAAAAGGATAATGATATGTGTATAGTTAATAGTGTCACTACACATACAATTATGATAGTCAAGAAATATTTTTCATGTTTGGCCTTGGTCATGGAAAACGTGAACATCATTATGAGTGCTACGAATATAATAGAGGGCCCTGGAAGAGCTACCTTGTTATTAAAAATGAAACATTTGGAGTGTCTTGTTTCTAATTTTATTTATTTGTCTTATGAAGAACTATGGACAAAAGTCTCCTAATTATGTTAAAAGCAACGGGAAATATCTGGTGCATCGGATCTTATTGAAGGCTCCGGAAGAGCCAATGTAATGTTACACAATTTATTACCAATGATGCAATGTTCTAAACCAGATAAAAAAGAAACTTGTTAAGTTTCAAAGATATTCGCTGAAATGGTTATCTCATTGAGACAACAAATGAAAATAATGTTGAATGTTTATACATCGCGTCCATGGTCTCGGTGAGAAAAGAAATTGTGGAAAAACTCCCTTCATATAGTTCTGGATTATTTTATACTTTCATTAATTGAATTGAATCCAATATGGTGATTAACCAAAAACCAATGGACCCATCAAATTTTATGATATGACATGATCGTTTAGGCCAACCGGGTTCCATAATGATGCGAGGAATCATAGAAAATTCACATGGACATACCTTGTATAGTAAAAATGTACTTTTTGTCAAAAGATTACCCATGTGTTGCTTGTTTTCAAGGAAAACTTATTACAAGACAATCTCCAATGAAATTTGAGACTGAATGTCCAACATTTTTAGAAAGAATTCACATAGATATATTGGAAATCATGACATGTGATATGTTTACGGCACGATTTGCCGACTGTCAATTTGATGAAACAATTTCCCTACATTAGGGGGAGATAAAGAAACGTCTGAAAAAGAAAGACGAGAAATTTCATGGAATGTAAGAACCACTCCCGGTCAACGCCAGTCAAATCGGCGAAAAACAGGAAAATTTAAATTTTTGGGACAGACAACTAAATGAACCTAAATTTGACCCTGAGGGTCATATCGAACTTAAGTTGACCCTGATATCGACCAAAGTGAGTTCTGGGGGACTCAGGGCAACTTTTTGACCAATTTGGTAAAGGTTGACTTTTTGCTGGAAAAGTCAACCGAGCGACGTTTTGGCCCGTCGAGGCCCGTTTTGGATCCAAAAAGCTTAGCCGTCATTACAGCTGTCTTAGTTGGGGCGTTTCCTTGTAGCACGTGAAATTTCGTAATTTCTTGGAAAAGGGGCCCGTTCGGGGCCCGAGACGGCCGAATTTCGCGAATCTGACTGAAACATATCTACAAAGATATTTTTCAAAAAGGTGGGACCCACAAGACAGTTGTCACACAAGTGGTGGTTGTTGGTTTTTAAAATAAAGAAAAGAAATGAGGGGTAGATTGTAATTAAGAGGTTTGGTTTGATTTTAAAACAAAATAAAAGAAAGGATGAGTGTCTCGGCCAAAAACAGAAAAAGGAGAGGGAGAAGAGAGAGAAAGAAGAGAGAGAAGGGGAAAGAGAGAAAAAGAGAAGGAAGTGTAGGTTTTTGGCATTTCACGACGATCCGACTGACCGATCGATTCAACTGTTAGTCTTAGTGCCCGTAGTTCAATCCTAAATGTCTAAATGTATATATCATCGTCAGCAATAAAATTAAAGCGGCTTTATATTACTTATGTGTTGGAGTAATATATCGATGTGTGCTCTGATCTATGCCCACAACGCGAATAGAACCATAGATCAAGATAGATCACACTCGATGGGTCCCTAGTCAACAAAGCTTCACTAGAAGCGACTAGTATGAAAGATGGCTCTTTATGGCTTACGTTCTGTTAGTCATTGGAATGAGATTCCGGAGTCTGATCATAGATATCATGTGGGACATGATATTGGACGACCCACCCTGAATATGTGTCATAGATTAAGTCATGAACATATTCAGTGTCGTAGCTTGTCATGTATCCTTAGACCAAGGAGTCTTTGTGATTGCTATGTAGTCAACAACTGAGTTTGACCTGAGCCTAACATTGTCTGTAACAGGGCTTCCATAACGACCAGGATTGGCTTGGGGACGGGCTACATGAGTGACACGAAAGAAGGCTACGGGATTTATCCCTCATACTGAGGTGTGTGAAAGATATCGGTTCTCGGCCGCTTGATCGAGAGTGGCTGAATGAATACCATGGCCATGCACATGATACTGGGTATCATATATTCAGTCATCTCACATATCAAGGAACAGTGATTGAGAATAATAAGGATGACGGCTCTATGCCTTATCTCAATCAGGATATCGGAGATAAAAAGATAATGACAGGGACGACGGAAAGGTTAGAATCGACAGGGTCGATTCGTTATGCAGTGTCAGGCAATACTAAAGTCTCGTTAGTTGCCACTTAAATAGGATCAAGTAAAATGAGATTTTACGTTGATCTATTGACATGCATAAACCTAAGGGTCACACCGGAGGATGAAACTCATTGACACATTTATGGAGAATGGCCAAAAGGGAGTTGTCTCGGGACATGACCAAAACTGGGTTTTGGATCATGTGGCCGTAAGTGAATAGGACTTTACGGATCGAGACAAGACTTGGAGTCTTGGGATTGATCGCGTCAGATAATGTTGGACATTTCCGGTATGGAAGGCTTGGAGGCGATGAGCGAATCACTGGACCTCGTTGGAAATGGCCACGGGCCATGTTCCAAGAGGCCCATGAAAGGCCCATGCAACCAAGGCCCATGGAACTAATTAATCAAGTCTTGATTAATTAGTACTAAGTAAGCAAGACAAGGACTAAGGTGTTGGTGATTCACCACCTAACCCAATCTTGTCTTGCCATACTTTGTCCTATTTACACCTTACTTGTCAACATGCTTGTCCCAGGCCTTTAGTTGGACAAGTATGGGTTTTGTTATGTTTAAGTCATCTTTTTTCAACATAACAAATGTCACGCCCCAAATTCAGTAGAAGCGAACCCGGAACGCGAACGTTTAAGACAATAAAACATTTTCAAACCTTTTAAATAAATCGCTTTAAAACCACCATTTAGTAATCAAAATAATAATTTACAACTCAAAAGTATGTCCCAACAAGCGGACAAAATACAAGGCGTACGTCGCTAGACTCAAACAGGAAACCCGGACTCCCGCTCCTAGCTCTTCAAGCTTTGAGAGCTCACCTAGTCCGTCCCGCGACCAGTACCTGTAGATAAAGCAGCTAGGGGTGAGCGTTCGCTCACCACCACGGATAAAAGACTGCCTACGGCATACTAGCAGACAATGCCGGTAACACCGACAACAACTCAACACCGGGGATTACTTTCCCCCAACTCAAGTAACCCGACTGACACACAACTGTTATTTTCCCAACCGACTCAACACTCGGAACGTATTGTAGACCCGACACAACGATTACGACTTCCTCCAAAGACACGAAAGATAACCACGCAACACCCAAGATCACAAAGGAACGCACACCAAACAAGATCGCAAAGGATCGCACGCCAGTTGCTCAGTAACCCCCTGCCCTTTTCCCAGCACGACGGTTGGATCAGGCGGCAGACCTGTCGCACTTTTCCCACCACGACGGTTGGATCAGGCTGTCGACCTGTCGCGCTTATCTCGACCCCAGTTGAATCAGGCTGTCGACCTGTTGCACTGTTTCCGACACAAGGTCGACCTGTCACTCACCAACCCCAGGTAACCACAATCAGTATCCCTGCCCTTTTCCCAACACGACGGTTGGATCAGGCGGCTGACCTGTCGCACTTTTCCCGACCCCAGTCGGACAGGCTGTCGACCTGTTGCACTTTTCCCAACACGACGGTTGGATCAGGCGGTCGACTTGTCGCACTTTTCCCGACACAAAGTCGGATCAGGCTATCGACCTGTCACTCACCAACCCCAGGTAACCACAATCACAATCACAAGCAAAGTTCAACAACAGAAACAACACCGGTTCAACACTCCACAGGCACTCATGGCCACCCAAGACACCAACGGTAAAACACGGGTTCAACAACCCCGCGGGCGCTCATGGCCACCCAAAACACCAACGGTAAGACATGGGTTCAACAACCCCACGGGCACTCATGGACACCCAAAACACCAACGGTAAAACACGGGCTCAACAACCCCACAGGCACTCATGGCCACCCAAGACACACCAACAATAAAAATACGGGTTTAACAACCCCACGGGCACTCATGGCCACCCAAGACACACCAACAATAAAATACGAGTTTAACAACCTCACGGGCACTCATGGCCACCCAAGACACCAACAGTAAAACACGGGTTCAACAACCCCACGGGCACTCATGGCCACCCAAGACACACCAATAGTAAAATACGGGTTCAACAACCCCACGGGCACTCATGGCCACCCAAGACACCAGTAGTAAAACACGGGCTCAACAACCCCACGGGCACTCATGGCCACCAAAGACACACCAACAATAAAATACAAACAATACAATCAACCTCCGGGCATAACCAAATGCCTCCAGTAATTCTAATATCAATAGGCTCACTTATCCTACGACATTAATAAGTGTCACATGCCTTTCTATTGTTCGATACGTTCCCGTATCATACGACACCACCCGGTGTCGCCTGCCTTTCTATTGTTCGATAAACCTACTTAACCCACGACACCCCCGTGTCACATGCATGTCTACTGTTAACTTTCCCTAGTCAGGGCCGAGACCCGACTACTTTTCCCTACCTCGTAACGCTTTCCCAAAAGTCCACAACCAAGCTCCGGCGTGCTCGCGATCACTCGCCTAGCTTTCCCTTTCCGCGGTCCTCGGTACGATCTAACAAGATCACAATTAAAACACTTTTTAAGTTTGCAGACAAAGCTGAATTTTAATGAATTTGACGCCCAAACTCAACCCCGACAATGTCGATCACTCCCAAACTTCCCAATTACTCGACATTGTCAATAATGGGCTCGGAAAAGCCCGATTCGCCCGACATGGCGAATCTGCCCGGGTTTTGAAAACGCCCTTCCGAGGCTCTGAAAATTCCCGTTTTCGTTTCTACGGTCTTAGAATAATTCAAGGGTTCCAATGCAATCGACGAAATCAAATTCCGTCTTCCGAGAGATTTAATTCGCGTTTAAAGTTTCTAAACCCGAAATTCCAACTTTCACAATTTAATTCCAAAATTCATTCCGGGTGTGAATTAACGACTTGGGGATCGTCCTAAACCACCCGAACACGAAAAACCCGAGGCCCGAAAACGTGGGCCCCACACGGCCACAACGGAAAACATTTCTTTTCGCCCCAAAACGTTCCTAACGAACCCCAAACCTCAACCCAACCTTAATCAAACCATTAAAACTCAAACCCTAAAATTCAAACGTTCCAAAATGAAAATCGGTTAGGTTCTCACCGTCGGGAATGAAGACGGGAGCTCGATTCTTTAACTGTTGAGACGATCCGTCGGTCAGATTGTCGGGAAATCACAAAACTCTAACCTTTCTCCTTTCTTTTTCCTTTTCCTCCTTCTCTTTCTTCTCTCCACTTCCTCTCTCTACAAAACTCCCCTTTTCTGTTAAATGGCCGAGGCTAACAAGTCATCTCCGTTGTTTTGTTTCAAAATCACACCCTTTTACTATAATTACCAAACTAACACCACCTTTCCATCTTTTGTCTTGTCCAATAAACCTAACACCACCACATTGGTGACATGTGGCAAGTGGGTCCCACACCTTTTTGGAAAATATCTTCTAGATATTTTCCAATCAGATTCGCGAAATTCGGCCGTTTCGGGACCCGAACGGGCACTTTTTCCGAGAAATTACGAAACTTTACGGGCTACAAGGAAACGGCTCAACTAAGACCGCTGCGACGACGACTAAGCTTTTTGGATCCAAAACGGACCTCGAACGAACCAAAACGTCGCTCGGTTGACTTTTCCAGCGAAAAGTCAACATTTCCCAAATTGGTCAGAAAGTTGCCCTGAGTCCCCCGGAACTCACTTTGGTCGATATTGGGGTCAACTTAAGTCCGGTATGACCCTCGGGGTGAAATTTAGGTTCACTTAAGTGTTTGTCTAAAAATTTTAAATTTTCCTGTTTTTCGCAGATTTGACTGGTGTTGACCGGGAGTGGTTCTTACAATCTACCCCCCTTAAGGGAATTTCGTCCATGAAATTTAAAGCAACGCACTTCAGGAGTCGGACAGATCGGGGTACTTCGCGCGAACCTCGTCCTCGCGCTCCCGAGTCGACTCAGTCTCTTGGTGCGGCCACTGCACCCGTTCTAAGCGGATAACCTTTCCGCGCAGGACCTGCTCTCGTGGATCCATTTCCCAAATTGGTTTCTCCTCATACAAGACATCACCCGTTACCACGACATCTGCCCACTCAATGACGTGCGAGGGGCCCGCATATACTTCCGCAACTGGGAAACGTGGATATTCCCAAGCTGCGGTGGTAGTGCAAGTCGGTATGCAACTGCTCCCACTCCGCTCAAGACCTCGAAAGGCACGATACACCGCGGGGATAACCTGCCTCCGCCGCGGTTGAAACGCACCAGTCCAGCTTTGAGACTCACCTCCAAGAATACATGGTCACCGACTGCTGACTTGAGAGGTCGGCGCCGTCTGCCAGTATAGCTACTGCCGACTCTGCGCGGTCTTCAACCGCTCACGCTTCGGCAAGACCGATTCAGCTGTCTCTCGGTCCAGTTCTAGACCCAGTAAACCCTCATTCCTCACTTCCGCCCCGCACACGGGCGACCGACACGACCTACCATACAACGCTCCGAATGGTGCCATCATGATACTGGCCTGAAAGCTGTTGTTGTAGGCGAACTCGGCTTAACGCTCACGAAATCCATCGTGACGTGCCCCCATTTCCACTGTGCAACAGGCAGTGGCTGCAGTAACCCAGCGGGACGCTGATGTTCGGCTCTCACCTGATGACAAGTGAGACACCGCGATACCAACTCTGCAACCGCTCTACGCATCCCGCTCCACTAGATCTGTCGCCTGATGTCGCGCTCCTCTTAGTGCTACCCACGTGCACTGTCAGACTCTCGCAGCTCGTCGCCTCCACCGTTACTCGGTACGAAAAAACCTCCGCGATACCGTAACTCCTAATTAGCACGACGATCCCAGCCCTCAGCGTCAACCCCGCCGACAGCTCTCTCCCGGATCTCTTTCGTCTCGACATCCAACGACTGTGCCTCTATCCCCCGGCCAAGCCGGGTGGGCTGAGCCTCCAAGAAGCACATGGTCACGCCGCCGGTAACCTCTTCTAGCTCCACCCGAATGTGCATAGCTCTCCCATCATGTCCCGCTCCCGAACTGAGATGCTAGCAGGACACAACATCGGCTTCCTACTTAGGGCATCGACAATCACATTCGCCTTGCCTGGATGGTAGAGTAGCTCAAAGTCGTACTCCTCAAGTAGTTCCATCCATCGCCGCCGGCGCGTATTCAGGTCTCATTGGGAAAAGATGTACTTAAACTCTTATGGTCCGGGAACACCTGAAATCGCTCGCCATACAGATAATACCTCCAGCCCTTTAGCGCGAACATGACTGTTGCTAATTCAAAGTCATGGGTAGGATAGTTGCGCTCGTGTGTCTTCAACTACCTGGAGCCATAGGCAAACACCTTACCGAACTGCATTAGCACGCAGCCCAATCCTTCCCAGACGCGTCACGATAGACCTCATACCCGACCCCGCGCTCTGGCATTATTAGCACAGAAGCGGTAGTCAGACGAGCCTTCAGATCTGTGAACGCTCGTTCACAATCCTCTGTCCACACAAACACGACTCCCTTGCGTGTAAAAGTCATAGGAGCGGCTAGACGCGCAAAGTCCTGGACAAACCGCCGATAATATCCTGCCGACCCCAAGAAGCTGCGGATCTCGAAAACTCTCGTGGGCCGCGCCCACTTCAAGACCGCGTCGATCTCCACTGGATCGACCAATATACCATCACGGGACACAACGTGACCGAGGACTCTCACCTCAGCGAGCCAAAACTCGCACTTCTCCAGATTGGCGTATAGCTGATGTGTGCGCAACAGGGTCAGTACACCCCTCAGATGTTCCTCATGCGCTGCCTCGTTCTGCGAGTAGATCAGGATGTCATCAACAAACACCACCACAAACTGATCTAAGAACGGCCGGAATATACTGTTCATCAGATCCATGAACGCTGCAAGTGCGTTTGTCAGTCCAAAAGGCATCACCAAGAACTCGTAATGCCCATAGCGTGTCCAGAATGCATTCTTCGCGACGTCCCCCTCTCGGACTCGCAACTGGTAATATCCGGATCGTAGATCGATCTTCGAGAAGCATGTCGACCCTCTTAACTGGTCGAACAAGTCGTCAATCATCGGCATCGGGTATCGGTTCTTCACCGTAACCCGGTTCAGCTTCCGGTAGTCGATGCACATCCGAAGCTCTCCACTCTTCTTCTTCACGAAGAGTGCTGGCGCTCCCCACGACGATGTGCTCGGACGGATAAACCCCTTCTCCCGAAGCTCCTCGAGCTGACTCTTCAGCTCGGTCAACTCGGCTGGCGCGAACCCGTAAGGCGCCATCGATATCGATGCCGTTCCCAGCACCAGGTCAATCCCGAACTCCACCTCACGAACTGGTGGCAACCCGCTCAACTCCTCAGGGAAGACCTCGGGGAACTTGCACGCCACTCGCGGTAACTCTCGGCTCTGCACGGCCGATACTTCCTTTACTGCGGACAAGCCCGCAGGAGAACTCCGCTCCTACTGCCCAGAATACACGAACCTTTCGTGTTGCCTGTTGACACCGTCACTCGTCGCCAGTAACAGTCGATATTGGCTCGGCGCTTCGCCAGGCAATCCTTTCTCAGGATCACGTCAAAGGCTGTCATTTCGTAAGTATCCTTCCCACGGATACACGCACAAGCTCAGTCGCTGCCGAACTTTACGGAACCTCGCGGTCTCTCTAAGACCTCGCTCCTCTACCGTCGTCGTGCCTACAAACTCCGAACATACCCGAATCCTCGGGGTGAGGACTCGATCCAACATCAGGGCTCTTGAGCCCTCTCTCGAACCTCTTGTATCAGTTCGCTTCTCTAACTCCGCGGGCACGACAGACCCTAGTCAACACCACATCACCCCCAACCGGCGTATACAGACGCATGGATGGACTCAACGGCTCTAAACTCATCCCCAAGACCTCAGCACCACTCGACGAAGCAAACAAGGGTGACACCCCGGTATCCAATAAAACTGACGCCTAAATCAAAGACCGAACAACCCCTCAATTAGTCACTCTGGTAAAGTCTAGCACGACCCTCACACGGTTCTCTATGCATTTAGTTATAACGTTCCGCGACCCAACCAGTATTGGCTACTCGTCCCCAATCTAACCAGGGCAAACCACTACCTCAATACCTGACACCAAAACGTCACACTGCTCAAGCCATCAACACCTCAAGTACTCGCTCACGTAAGAGAAACCTCGAAACGGGGATCATGTCCTCAACTCAACAAACCACCAATGCTCACAACCTCAATACCCCAATTACCCGATCACGTAGGGAAACCTCAAACGGGGATTATGTTCTCAATTCAGCAAATCACTATTGCTCACAACCTCAATACCCCAATTACCCGATCACGTATGGAGACCTCAAACGGGGATCATATTCTCAACTAAGCAAACATTATTGCTCACACTATCAATACCCCAATAATCTGATCACATAAGGAAACCTCAAATAACCCACTCACGTGAAGGAAACCTCGAACACCCGTTTACATAGGGGAAACCTAGTTCGTATGGCACCGTAGCGCACCAACCCTAACCCCTCTCCGTGGTGAGACTCTCACACCGAGGCGCTGTATCACTACCGTAGGTTATTGATGAGTCTCGAACCCAAGACCTCATCCTTTAACACCGAAATTACGACCTCTACAACCAACACAATCCTGAACACAACGACGCGAAACCAACGCTCAAACTGCACAATCAAGACGGTGGGCCCCACACGGCCACAACGGAAAACATTTTTAAACCCGAAATTCCAACTTTCACAATTTAATTCCAAAATTCGTTCCGGGTGTGAATTAACGACTTGGGGATCGTCCTAAACCACCCGAACACGAAAAACCCGAGGCCCGAAAATGTGGGCCCCACACGGCCACAACGGAAAACATTTCTTTTCGCCCCAAAACGTTTTTAACGAACCCCAAACCTCAACCCAACCTTAATCAAACCATTTAAAATCAAACCCTAAAATTCAAACGTTCCAAAATGAAAATCGGTTAGGTTCTCACCGTAGGGAATGAAGACGGGAGCTCGATTCTTTAACCGTTGAGACGATCCGTCGGTCAGATTGTCGGGAAATCACAAAACTCTAACCTTTCTCCTTTCTTTTTCCTTTTCCTCCTTCTCTTTCTTCTCTCCACTTCCTCTCTCTACAAAACTCCCCTTTTCTGTTAAATGGCCGAGGCTAACAAGTCATCTCCTTTGTTTTGTTTCAAAATCACACCCTTTTACTATAATTACCAAACTAACACCACCTTTCCATCTTTTTTCTTGTCCAATAAACCTAACACCACCACATTGGTGACATGTGGCAAGTGGGTCCCACACCTTTTTGGAAAATATCTTCTAGATATTTTCCAATCAGATTCGCGAAATTCGGCCATTTCGGGCCCCGAATGGGCACTTTTTCCAAGAAATTACGAAACTTTACGGGCTACAAGGAAACGGCTCAACTAAGACCGCTGCGACGACGACTAAGCTTTTTGGATCCAAAACGGACCTCGAACGAACCAAAACGTCGCTCGGTTGACTTTTCCAGCGAAAAGTCAACATTTCCCAAATTGGTCAGAAAGTTGCCCTGAGTCCCCCAGAACTCACTTTGGTCGATATCGGGGTCAACTTAAGTCTGGTATGACCCTCGGGGTCAAATTTAGGTTCACTTAAGTGTCTGTCTAAATTTTTTAAATTTTCCTGTTTTTCGCAGATTTGACTGGCGTTGACCGGGAGTGGTTCTTACAACAAAAACATGACAAGAATAGGAAACACAACTTCTCTCCCTCTCTCCTTGCAATTTCGGGTTTGGCAAGCTCTCACCTCCATTTTTGTGTTCTTGAGTCCTCAAAGAGAAGAACTACGTGGCTTTGATTCCCATGTGGATACGTAGGCGTCTTGGAGACTCAAGCCAATCATTCGTTAACCGGTGTTCTTGTTTTGGTAAGAAATAGTGCTGGATTTTTCTCTTGTGAATCCATTTTTGTTAGTTGTTTCATGGTTTTAATCGTCTCTTGGTTTTCATTGATTTTCCGCTGCGAGTTGGTTCATCTCCAACCCTACCTCGAGACCCAACATCAATGACTGCGGATTCGAACTCCCCTCGTCATTCCCTACGATGAGAACCCGATCTTTTTCGTTTTGGTACGTTTGAAAATTTGGGTTTGAGTTTAAACGAGTCAAATATGGTTGGGTTTTGGTTAGAATTGGTTTAAAGATGAATGGTTGAGGTTTGGGGTTCGTTAGGAACGTTTTGGGGCGAAAAGGAAATTTTCCCATTGTGGACGTGTGGGGCCCACTTGGCCGGGCCTCGGGTTTTTCGTGTTCGGGTGTTTTTGGACGATCCCCGAATCGATAATTCACACCCGGAACGAATTATGGGATTAAATTGTGGAAATTGGAAATTTCGGGTTTAGAAAATTTAAACGCGAATTAAATCGCTCGGAAGTCGGAAATTTTTTCCGTAGATTGCGTTGGAACACTTGAAATATTTTAGGATCGTAGAAACGAAAAAGAGAATTTTCGGAGCCCCGGAAGGGCGTTTTCCGATCCCGGGCAGATTCGCCGAGCCGGGCGAATCGGGCTTTTCCGGGCCATTTGTTGACAATGTCGAGTAATTGGGAAGTTTGGGAGTGATCGGCATTGTCGGAGTCGCGTTTGGGCGTCAAATTCATTAAAATTCAGCTTTGCCTGCGAACTTAAAAAGTGTTTTAATTTGTGATCTTGTTAGATCGTGCCGCCGACCGTGGAAAGAGGAGGCTAAGCGGGTTTACTGCGAGCACGCCGGAGCTTGAGCGTGAATATTTGGAAAGCGTTACGAGGTAGGGAAAAGTAGCCGGATCTCGGCCTTGACTAAGGAAAGTTAACAGTAGAAATGCATGTGACACCTAGTGGTGTCGTAGGATAAGTAAATTTATCGAACAATAGAAATGCAGGCGACACTCAGTGGTGTCATAGGATACGTGAACGTATCGACCAATAGAAAGGCATGTGACACTTGGTAGTGTCGTAGGATAACTGAACATATCGAAAAAAAGAAATACTGGTGGCATTTGGTTGTGCCTGGAGGTTGATTGAATTATTTGTGTTTGTGGGTGGCCATGAGTGTCTGTGGGGAGTTGAACCCGTATTTTTACTATTTGTGTGTCGTGGGTGGCCATGTGTGCCTTTGGGTTGTTGAACCCGTGTTTTTACTGTTTGTGTGTCATGGGTGGTCAGGTGTGCCTTTGGGGTGTTGAACTCGTGTGATACTGTTTCGTGTGTCGTGGGTGGCCATGTGTGCCTGTGGGGTGTTAAACCTGTGTTGTCACTATTTGTTGAACCTTGGGTGATGATTGTGATTGCATGGAGGTTGGGGCCCGCCTGACAGAAAAGGGGTCTTGTGGTCGCGCGCGTGGGGGTTCGCTAGCCTTCCGACTAACCATCGGTAAAGTTGTGCATTCTTCGGCGATGAAGGGCGGCTCCCCTTCCGACCAGCTATCGGAAAAGTATTGATGTATATATCGCTAACAGGTCGACCGCCTGGCCCGACTGAGTGTCGGGGAAAGTTGCGTGGGGCAGGCTCAAGCCCAGCCGGTTAGCAACCGACACTGAGTAGCTGGAGTACGATCCTTTGTGATCTTGATTGTTGTGTGCGATCCTTTGTGATCTTGGGTGTTGTGTGGTCGTTATTTGCGTTTCTGGTTGAGGTCGTAACCGTTGTGTCGGGTCTACATTACGCGTCCGGGTTTTGAGTTGGTTGGGGAAAGTAACAGTTTTCATGTGACAGTCGGGTCATCTGAGTTTGGGGATAGTAGTCCCCGGTGTTTTGTTTATTGTTGGTTTTCCGGCATTTCTGCTAGTATGTCGTAGTCAGTCTGGTATCCGTGGTGGTGAGCGAACGCTCACCCCTAGCTGCTTTTCCTACAGGTACTGGTCGCGAGACAGACTAGGGGATCTCTCGAAGCTTGAAGAGCTGGGAGCGGGAGTTCGGGTTTTTGGGAGTCTAGCGACGTACGCTTTGGTTTTTGTCCGCTTGTTTTGGACGTATTTTAAGTTGTAAAATATGATTTTGATTAACTCAAAGTGGTGATTTTAAGCGGTTTTATTAAAATGTTTGAAAATTATCTTATTGTTTCATCGTTCGCGTTCCGGGTTCAGTCCAATTGAATTCGGGGCGTGACATGGAATGCATTGACATTGTCTCATTTTGATCCTCGTACGAACCAATGTGAACTAGAAGTTCAGAAAATTATCCACTTACGAAAGGTTGCAAACACATTGCCTAATGCATTTATAGATGTTAAGACTGTGATAAAATCACAGATACCAGTTGCTAATGTTCCTTGTAGAATTACTCTTCCTGATGAAGAAATGGGAAATATGCTAGCGTTAGCAAATGAGTCTAAAGCACGCAAAAAGCGTGGCAGACCTATTGGATCCAAAGATAAAAACCCAAGAAAAAGAAAGGAACAGGTTCAACAAGTTGGTACATCAAATGATATAACAATTCCTAAAGAAATAAAATGTGATAAATGAAGAGACGTCTTCAAAAGATGATGAAACACCTTAAAAATATGACAATAAAGAGATCTCGATTAACTATGTCATTTAAGGTGAAAGATGAAATAGAAAAGAAGTTATTGTGGATGATATATTTGCACACGCAGTTGCATTAGATATTTCAAAAGAAAACGAGGATCATGAACCAAGATCGGTCAGTGAATGCCGACGAAGAAATGATTGGCCGAAATGGGAAAATGTCATTGAGACAGAATTGAATTCACTCAATAAAATCCAAGTCTTTGGACCTGTCATCCAGACACCTGAAGATGTTAGACCCGTAGGATATAAATGGGTATTTGTGCGCAAAAGAAATAAGAAGAACGAGGTAGTATGATACAAAGCGTGACTCATCGCACAAGGATTTTTCAACGACATGAATTAATTATGAAGAGACATATTCACCGGTTATGGATGCAATCACGTTTAGATTTTTACTAAATATGTCAATTTTAGAGGGACTCCAAATGAACTTGATGGATGTCGTGACAACCTATTTATATGGGTCACTTGATAATGACATTTACGTGAAAATCCCTGAAGGACTAAAAATGCTTGAAACATGCATCTCAAAACCTCAAGAAATGTACTCAATAAAGCTCCAAAGATCTTTGTATGAGCTAAAACAATCTGGTCGAATGCGGGATAATCGTCTCAGTGAATATCTTTTGAAAGAAGGATACATCAACAATAAAATATGTCCATTAAACAGACGAAAACCGGATTTTCCATCATCGCGATTTATGTTGATGATTTGAACATAATTGGAATGCATGATGAATTTGTAGAGACGATGAAATACTTGAAAAGTGAATTTGAAATGAAAGACTTGGGAAAAACAAAAATTTGTATCAGCCTTCAAATTGAATATTTGTCGAAGGGGATTTTTTTTCACCAGTCATCATATATTTAGAAGATCCTTAAACGATTTAATATGGATAATTCACATCCTTTGAGTTCCCCCATGGTTGTTCGATCACTTAATGTAAAAAAGTATTATTTCGCCCCCGAGAAGAAGAAGGAGATCTCCTTGATCCTGAAGTACCATATCTTGGTCCCGAAGTACATATCTTAGTGACATTGGGGTGTTAATGTATCTTGCTAATTTCACTCGTCGTAATATACTACTTTTTGTTATCTATCTAGCAAGACTTAGTTCTTCTCCGACTCAAAAACATTGGACTGGTGTTAAACAAATTTTAAGATATCTTCGAGGAACATTATATATGGGGTTATTTTATTTAAAAGACTCGAAGTCTGTATTGATGGATATGTTGATGTCAGATATTTATCTGATCCCCAAAAAGCGCGGTCAGAAATTGGGTATTTACATAAGGTGATACCGTTATATCTTGGTGCTCAACAAAACAGACCCTTACAACCACTTCTTCAAATCACGCTGAGATGATAGCTCTTTATGAAGCAATTTGTGAACGTATATGGATAAGGTCTTTGATCCTTCATATCCGAGAATCATGCGATCTTTCAATAAATAAAGGAAGCCCAACTATCTTATACGAAGATAATATAGCTATACTTAGGTCAAAGGAGGCTACATCAAAGGACATAGAACGAAACACATTTCTCCTAAGTTCTTCTTTACTCATGAACTTCATAAAAGGGGAGATATCGATATTTGTCAAAATTCGTTCTAGTTACAATCTTGTAGATTTGTTCACTAAAATGCTTCCTACAACTTCCTTTGAAAAATTGTTCTACAAAATCGGCATGAGAACACTCCGTGATATATGAGGAGATGTTGTAATCAGGGGAGAAATACGTGTTACACTCTTTTTCCCTTGCTTTAGGTTTTATCCCAATGTGTTTTTCTAACAAGGTTTTTAATGAGGTAACTACTATAAGTATTGTACAAATTATATACTGTTTTTCCAAGAAAGGTTTTAACGAGGCATAATAATATTTGTACGTGTCATCCAAAGGGGGAGTGTTAGGAAAATATGTGTTGGATGACTAATTCATTTCATGGAGACTTAAGTTGCAAGACTTTTGGCTTTCTATTTCCCTTCTTTATGTGTAGGTTAATGTGTATATGTTAATATGTCATTAAGGTTATGACCTTTCATGTGCATGTTATGATCCTATAAATAGAGGTTATTGTAAAGGATGAAAATATATCAATGAAATAATCTATTCTACTCTCTCTATGTTCTCTTGTTCTTTATGATATTATTCTTCTATTCACAAGTATTGTTCTTACTTTTACAACTCTAATAAAAATTTAAAGAATTTTTTTTCTAGAACTTGATAAAATTTTGAAAAGAACTAATTATAGAAAGGATTTCTGAAAATTAATAGTAAAGAACTGAATAAGAATTTAAGAAAAAATAAGTTAATTTTTTTTTGTGGAAAATGAAAAAAATTATTAGGATTTATGTAATGATATTATAAAGTATAGATTGATTAAAATGAATAGTGGTAAAAATTTCAGTTGATATAAGGAATGTTAAATTTTATGAAGAGATATATTGATCATTTCGTGCTCTTATGTTATTTTTTCTAGTGATAATTACATTTACCTACCCTCAAGTACATACGATTATGAGATGAGTACCCTGATGTCTTTTTAAGTAATACATACCCATATGTTTCATCTCTGTTAGTCTTTTTTGTTAAATGATAAAAATACACTCAACTGCTTTCTAATATTACACAACTATGTCATTCCTTTTCTTTAATTATTTTCTTTATTTTAAATTCTTTTAGTTTAATTTTATTACTTGTTTTTCATTTTAATCTCTTTTTTTTTGTAAAACCAGATGAACAAATATGCAAAATGCACGACTCTAAAAACCCATATCTGCCCTCCAGATCTCTCCTTTCTGGGTAAATCCTTGAGATGGAAACAAAATCAAAGTCAAGAACTCAAATACCCATTACCCTTTTCTCCAATTTGAGATGAAGTCACAACTGCATCTGTTATTTATTCTTCACCAACAATATGAAGAACTCGGAAAAACGATCTAACATCTCAACTCTAGTATTGAAGCAACATCCAACATCAAAATTTGAAAAAATTCGTCAGTAAAATCTTAGAAATTGAAGCAAAATTGATTAATTACAACAAGAATCACAGAAATCACAGAATGGGTATGTTCTTCCCCTCCAAAATCTCAACTTAACGTAATCATGAATTAACCCAGACTCAAGAACACGAACTCTAAAACCAAATCCAACAAAACTGTTATACAATGTAATCCCTTGCCTAATATACTGACATAGAGAGTTTATATTTATAGATAGAGAAGAGGTACAATGGTTGGACAATAACTTAATAATAACTACAATTACAACTACATGATGACTAGGATTGTATAACTGCTAATACTCCCCCGCAGTCGAAGCGGGAGAAAGGCGGACGCTTTGACTGGAGCGACTGAGATGTGGAAAGGGCTTCTTGAGCCGAGTTCATGCCTCGTAGGCAGAGGATCCGATTTTCGGATTGGGCACCAGGACTCGTAGTCCATTCTTCAGCGGTCGTGTCGTCGACATGAAGGATTACTGAGCAATTGATCTCTTGGAACATTGCTAAATGATGAACACATTTTGAAGAGATTCTGAAAGCAATCATATTGCTTGTTGCGAGGTGACAGCATGGGGTTGTATCCATCAAGAAGTGATGAGTATGAGGGTGGTGGTGGATAGACATGGTTTTAATTCAACCATGGTAATAATGAAAAACATATAGAATAGATGGGTGGTGATTCATTGCCATAGCAAGAATTTGATAAGATGAATAAGACAACAAAATTTTTTTGAAGGAATTACAGGTCTTCAGATTCTTGCTCTGATACCATGTTAGTAGTTGTGTAATCCCTTGCCATATACTGACGTAGAGAGTTTATATTTATAGATAGAGAAGAGGTACAATGGTTGGACAATAACTTAATAATAACTACAATTACAACTACATGATGACTAGGATTGTATAACTGCTAATAAAAACCCCTTAAATATCCTAAAACACCAAACCTTTAGTTGTACAACGTTTAAATATGGTTTCTGAAAACAGATCAACGTCTGCGTGGGTTTGAGGGAAGGAGAAGTCGAGATTGATGCCGACGTGGGTTTGAGGGAGCTAGAAGAGAGCTTCACTAGAGGCCGAGACCACGAGCGTGACTTCACGGGGTATAGTGTGGTTTCACGGGGGCAACTTCACGGCTACCACGGGATGTGAACGACGACCAAGCTTCAAGCCGAGCTAGTCTGTGACAATAAGGACAACCCATTTCACTAGATCTATTCAAGCGATTGAAGGAGAATAGGGTTTGCTGAAATAATTACTGAAGTAAAGTAAAAAATAATTTAATTACTGAAATAAAATAAAAAATATAAACACTTTAAATGTACCAAAATAAAATTAAATATATAATAAATAAATAAAAATGTTAAAAATTATATAAATGAAAAAATATTTTTATAAATAAAACTATATATATAAAATAAAATTTGGATATTTTAAAATAAATATGACGTTTTAAAAATAAATTTTATATTAAAAAAATTTATTTCTTATATATAAAAACTGATTTTTATATATTTTAAAATAGGGAAAACCTCGTATCAGTTCGATATTTTGACCTTTTTTCGCACGTAAAGACTGTCCTCACCTTTGATTTCATGTCATGACAGTCCACCTATTCGATATTATTAGATAAGGACAAAAAACATCCGAAAAAACGGTGCCATGGATGGAAACAGAGGGTGTGTTTCACGTGACCTCGAAATCATTTTAAAATACCACGAATACCCTCTGCTTTCTCTCCAAAAACTGACCCTCAGTCCTCATTTTCTGTGTGCTCGTTCTTTTGTTTTGAGAAAGTGAGGAGTGGAGAGAGGGAGAAGGAGCTCCGAGGAAGAAGGTGATACCGACATAAAGAAACCATTGAGAAGGTCATCAAGGACAGAGATGAAGAGTTGAGCATGGTAAGCCAAAAAAACATCTCTGAATTTTTTTTAACTAGGGCACGCAATTCTCTGAATTTTTGAACTAGGGCACGAAATTGAGCATGGTAAGCACAATTTTTTTGAAGTAGGGGACGAAATTGAGCATGGTAACCATGGAGAAGGCTCGTTCCTTTGAACATGGTAAGCACAAAAAATTCTCTGATTTCTTTTTTCAAAATTGATGGTGGCTCTTAAAAATCATTGACCTCTTTGCTTACTCTTCAAAATCTGGGGCACGAAATTGAGGATTTTTCCTCTGTATTGAAAACCTAGGTGAAAATTTTAGTGTTTAGGTCTTCAACATATTAGCTTAAAATTATCAGGTGAAAGTATAGATTCAAAATTATAAGCTTAAAATTATAAGATTCAAATTATAAGCTGAAAATATAGATTCAAAATTATAAGATTGAAAATATGTTAAAATTATCAGCTGAAAATTTTAACATAGGGTTCTGGGTGATGAATTGCAGTTTGTGGTACAATTGAAGGTATAAGATAAAATGTGTATGCAAACAAAATCAGTTTACTAATTCCGTTAACATATAAGGTGTGTGAAAGCAAAATGAAATGTGATTAACTCCATCAAGTTGATCTTCTATTACTAGGGTGGACGAACCGGTAATGAAGGAATAGTGCGTTGTTATTGTGGAGTACCGACTCCACTTCGAATGTCCTTCTCTAGAGAAAATCCCGGTAGGAGGTTTCTTGGTTGTGGAAATTTTCATGTAAGTACACATATCTTCAGTCATTCATTGGTTTGACATAATATCTTAATCCTTTGCTACCGTATATTTGCAGACTGGTCGAAAGTGTGGATTCTTCATATGGGTTGATTCTCCTTTGCAAGTTTTTAGTCGTGGAAAAATAGTGTTGTGTGAATTGTATATTAGAATTGAAAGAATGGAAGGTGATCTGATGAAAGAAGAAGAGAAGAACGTGGTGCTGATGAAGAACGCAACATGGAACCAGAAATGTCGTTTTGTATTGTTGGGTATTATAGTGATTCTATGTCATATAATATTAGGACGCATGTTTAGTGGGTATGGGAACGTAGGTGGGAAGAAACAGTTGAGGTATATTTGAGTGTGTAACATTGTAATCCCGGTGGTACTGTTGTTATGTTATGTTTTAATGTACTGTTTTGAAGTTATGTTATGTTATGTCAGACGTTTTTTTGGAACGGTCCTTGGTCCGGGTCAGAACTGAGACAACGGGACCTTGATTCGTCTTCGGCACGGATGGAGGCAAGGAACGGGTCTGTAACCGGCCCTGTTGGACTCACGGACCGGGCCTGTAACCAGCCCTGTTGGACGCACGGACCGGGCCTGTAACCGGCCATGTTGGACGCACGGTCCGGGCATGTAACTGGCCCGTTTGGAAGTGTGGTCCGGGCCGGGTACCGGGTCAGAACAGAGACGTTTTGTGCTTAAATGTACATACTAACAAATTGGGAGCTTAAATAGATATGACAAAATCTTAATACTAACATCATAGGTTTTAAGGACACCTAATAATGGAAAAAGCTTAAAACTACATAGACTTGAACGACTACATGACGAAATAAAGGGGTTGCGTTCTTTATTATTAAGTACATTTAGTTCCACAACTACCTTGAGAAGAAACGTATGGTTCTTCACCGTCTTCTCCATCACCGTAGTAATCTTTGGATGGTGGATGTAGAGGAGTTGTAAGGTTTTGTTGGGTTGGTCGGGCCTCTTCAGTTGGTCAGTGTTGTTCCTGTGCCGGAGATTCTACAGTTGGGAGTTGTTGTTGATATGGTGGTGTCTTGAATGCCAGATCGTCTTGATAGTTCGGGTAGTCATTGTATGGTGGCTCATTATCAGATGGTGGTTCTGGTTCACATGGCTCAGGTTCTTCTGCTGAAGGTAGAATTTGTTGGATGCAGGCTTCTACATTGTGGTGTCAATATGCTGAACGAGGAGGCATGTCATATGACGGTGCTTTTTCCCATTGATCACTTATATCTGTTGATGATTTCGAGTGAAATACCCCGACCATTTCCGATAATAGAGGGGGTAGAGTCTGAATCAAACATCAGCAGCTTCCATAAGATTGAAGTAGGCATTTTTTTTTGCTTCACTTGTTGAACCTGTGTTCACTTATTGTCACGCCCCAAATCCGGTTTTGATCGGACTCGAGACGTGAGCTAAGAAATAATAATAAATAAAACAAGTTTAAACGAAATAAAGCTCCAATAGGTTGTTTAAAGTCAATAATACCGAGTCAATGCTCGAAAACCACAGTAAAACGAAGTCTAGTACAAAGGGAAACACGTCGCTAGACAACCCAAAAACAAGGACTCTTGCCAGGCTCCCCAGCTCTGAGACGTCCTCTCAATCAATTCACGATCAAAACCTGTAAAACAGTAATGAAGGGGGTGAGCTTTCGCTCACTAGGAAAAAGTAGTTAAGGGGATGAGCTATCCGCTCACAACCACGAGTAACCGTCCAATTAGGGCATACTAGTACGCACAAAACTGACGAATCAGTTAAACAAGAACCCAAGACAATGCTTGACCCCCACTCGGGAGCAACCCGTAAATCGAACTCTACACTGAACCGAACTCATGCATTTCTTCTCGAATGTTCCCTTAACCACTATCACCCAATCGATTCTCAATGGACAACTACCACGGTTATTTCGCAACCGATCGTACGTGCGAACTCGTACGACAATACACTGAACTCAGGTATAACTATATTCAAAATAACAGAAGATCACATAACAAGCATAAGTAATCACGGCAACCAAAACAGATCAACACACAGAGTAATATTATTAGTAACCACGTCCACCCTTGGTATCCAAGAGCAATGCGCCGGACTCCCATAGCTCGACTTATCCACATCGTACCAAACTCGACATCGGCCTAGACATCTTCTCGGAACACAACGCATCGGGGTACAACTCATAATATAGCGGACTGGAATCCACTGTCGGTCGGGTATATCTTCCCGTAGCACGGGGCATAAATCACATCACACGTACCATACCGGAATCTCAACCTCGGCCTAGGTATCCTATACAGGAAATCTCTTCGGTATAAACATTGCTCTGGAACACCCTCCTCGGATCTAGATCTCTTGTACCGGAATACACACATACAGCGCAGGTATCGCGCCGGAACCAATCCTCGCCCTGGATATCCTATACCGGACTCCTCCACGGTATAGATAACATACCGGAAGCCTCGGTCTAGATATCCTATATCAGAACCATCCATCGATATAGATATCGGACCGGAACACACCGCCTCAGAACATATAGTGCCGGAACACACAACATTACCCACAATATCGGACCGGAACATAATCCTCAAACACATCATACCAAATATACCACACCAGCAAACCATACCGAACACACCACATCGGTCTATCAATCACCCGATCATATCACAAGGCGATAATTCACACTAACACGTAACACGTTCTCATAGCATATCATGATATTTAATTTAACAACGGAACATACCACATATCGAATAGTACAAGCTACTAATCACAAACAAGCGCAACCAACACACAATCCTACGGGCCCAACCAGGGACCCACATGTGATACTACAACACAACAATTTCTACACATACGAGCACGACCTAGTCCGCAAGTGGTTCAATGTTTATATGACTAAGATTAAAAGTAATACGAGAATTAATAATAACTCTAGGGTGGTTCAAACAGAGAAATAACCAAACTAACCCCCAATTACTCAACTTGTCAAATTTTTTTTTCGGAAGGCCCATTTTGCCCAGGATATGGAAAACGTCCCTCGGGAATCTGAAAATTTCCCTTTTTCGTTTCTATCATTCCTAATTAAATTACTTGGTCCAACGCACTTGACGGAATCAAATTCCGATGTCTGAGCGTTCTAAACCCGCAATTAAAGTTTCTAAACTCTAATTTCCGAATTTCCACGAATCACTTCCATAATTCGTTCCGGGTGTGAATTATCGATCCGGGGATCACCCAAGACCACCCGAACACGACACACCCGCTCCTCGGCCGAGTGGGCCCCACGGCCACACGTGGACCGTGGGTGGCCGGTCACGGTTCCGTGCCCCCCTCCGGCCATGGCCGGTTATACCCCCCGGTTACCGGAATTTCCGGTGACTGGCCGGAGCTCCGACGAACCTTCGGTCCCCGGAAAAACACTCCCTTTCTCCAAAAAGTTTCTAACAAGCTCTAGATTCTCCAAAACTCCATTGTTAAGTCTCTAAAACCTCCAAATTAACCTCAACAACTCCAAAAATTTGAAACCCAAAGTGAATTTCATCCAAATAACAACAAACCCAATTGATGTTCATCAACTCTTCCACTTTCTCTCCACAAATCCTCTAATTAACCATCAAAACCCCAAACCCATAACACACAAACCTAGTTCATGCAATTTCTACCAAACCCACAACTATGAATTTTAATAAAAAGGAAGTTAAGTGCATGATTACCTTAGGGAATGGTTAGATGATGAAGAAAATGGAAGAAAATGAGGGTTTTGGGGGTAGAAATCAAGTGAAAGGAGGCACTTTTCTTCTCTTCTTCTCCTTTCTTGTTGTTCAAGCTATGGAGGCTTCACACATCCTCTCTCTCTCTCTATAAGTTTCGGCCAAGGAAACAAATGAGCTAAAAAATTGCTCCATGTGGCCTTTAACCTAAAAGGGGAAAGTCCCTTTTGTCCTTTAGCCCCTTTCTCTCTCTTTTGTCCACAAGTGGGGACCAAATGGTCTTTTTCCCACCCTTTTCTTCCCCTCCAAGAAATCAGGGACATGTGTCCATGTGGGGTCCACCTCTACCAAAAATATCTCAGCTCAAATTAAATTAATTCGTTAAGACCCCTAATTCGACTAATTTGACCCGAGTTTGACTTTTTCGCAAAAGTAGTCATTTGAAAGGAAATGACCCCCCCCCCCCTGAGAAAGTCGGGATTAGGAGAAAAAAGCTTCAAATTTTGATCCCATGAGCTTTAAATGGGCGATAGAATGCCGAAAGCGTCGATCACTCGGGTTCGCCGACAGCATCGTCGGCCAAGTGTTGCTCAGTCCATTGTATCCTTCTCTTCCTTTGGTTTAACCATGCTCTCTCTGTTTCGGGAGTTTATATCCATTGCTCCTGTTTTGGACGATGGGCACAAGGAAAAGTCTCCCGCTGTTATGGATGCCGGTAAAGTGAAGGTGGCCGATAAAGCGAAGATGGCCGGCAAAGCGAAGGTGGCCGGTAAAGCTGTTAAAGTGAAGGTTAAGGAAAACAAGGGTCTGACTGAGGAGCGTTCGACGGCATTTCCGGTGGTTCCTGCAGCAACGGTAGGGGCAATTTCTCAGCCTCTGTTTTAGGAAACGCAAACAGGGGAGGATAGCTCCAAGAGTTGCAGGATATTTATATACAACCTGCCTTGGGGGACTACGTCGGAGTGGGCGCGCAACTCATATCTCCATTTGGTGAGGTTGTTGATGTGAAGGTCGTCTCAAAACCAAATCGGAAAGGGCGTTGGTTCGGATTCGCAGAGTTCGCCAACTCGTCCTCGGCTACGCAGGCAATTCAAGTTTTGAAAGGGTTTAAGTTAAATGGCTATAATCTTTTGGTTTCCATGGATCGTGTGTCATGAAGCTCAATAACATCACCGACGAAGGAAGGGGTTCGTCTATCACGAAGCTCACGAAGCTTTCCGGCGAGGGAAGGGGTTTGGGTCAGCGAGGATCACGAGCAGGATCGTAATCGCGTGGATGGTGGCGTTTCGATTTCAAATCCCGTGATTCCAGCTGAAGATAGCGATCCTTTGGTAGATAACGATCCTCTGTTTCCAAAAGAAAAGCGATCGCATCCGGAATCGCGCGAGGAAGACGGCCTTCACGGAGTAGGGTTAGCTGGACTGACACAGTTGGTAACTGGATCGGTTGCAGGCCCAGATTCTGTTGATTTTGGGCCTTTTCATGGTCCAGCTGCCCATAAGCTTGTTTTTGGGCAATTAACGGGCCAATCGGTGGCCCATACCCAAGTGCTCAAAAACCAGCCAACGATCTGAGCTTGTTTGACGTTTTTAAACGCATTGGCACTGATTTGTCTTCAGGTAAGGGCATATCTTCGACTGGGCCTGAGGTGGATAATACCAATCAAGTCCAGCGTGCCCTAACAATTAATCAAGCTCACGAGATGTCTGGGGATGCAATCCCTGCGACGATAGTTGACGGAGGAACCCTTGTGGAACAAGATGGAAGTCCGTGGAAAGACATTCTTCTGAGTAAAACAAGTATTCCCATAGAGGTTCCAAAGAAACGTGGTCGTCCAAAAAAAAGGACAGCCAAAAAAGACAGCTCCTCCAACCGTCTTTTACCAGACAAGAGCCAAAACATCAGCTGACAAAGGGGGTCAGGCGGGCAGTTTCACTATTGATATTGCTAAACAAAGTAAGGAAGGAAAGTGGAGTTTTAGCAAACGATTTGTGAAAAAGGTTGTTGCCAAGTCCACTGTTTTTGAATCCCCACAGCATGTTGAGTCGGAGGAGGAAACCAAGGATAGCGATTCCTCTCCTTGAATCCGGATAGGAAGTAGGCAAGGAGGGCGGTGCTCTATTTAGTTTGCTTTCCTATTCTTGTTTTTAGTTTTGTTATACGCTTGTTTCGGTTTGGGGAAAAGGTCCCTTTAAGGATCGTTTTTCTTGCATCGTTTTACGTTCTTGTAGAACGTTTGCCTAATAAAATTTCCGCTTATCAAAAAAAAAAGAAAGGAAATGACCCAACTAAGCTAACTGTCGTGACGGCTAAGCTTTTTGGGTCCCGGAAAGGTCCCGAATGACTCCCGGAGTCATCGGTTGACTTTTCCGCAGAAAGTCAACTTTCCCCAAATTTCACCGGTTCGACCGGTGTCGACCGGGGCGGTTCTTACAATCTACCCCCCTTAAAGAAATTTCGTCCGCGAAATTTAAAACGAACGTACCTCAAGGGTCGAATAGGCTGGGGTACTTCGCACGAACCTCATCCTCGTGCTCCAAGGTCGACTCTGCTCCGTGGTGCCGCCATTGCACCCGTACCAGTCGGATAGTCTTGCCACGCAAGACTTGCTCCTGCGTATCCAAAATCCTGACCGGCTGCTCCTCATACGAAACATCCTCAGCTACCTCGATGTTCGTCCACTCAATGACGTGGGAGGGGTCCGTAGTGTACTTCCACAGTTGGGAAACGTAGAAGACGTTATGGACAGTCCCAAGTTGCGGTGGCAATGCAAGACGGTAAGCAACGACTCCTACTCTGCCCAAAAACTCAAAAGGTCTGATATACCACGGGGCCAACTTGCCTCCGCCGTGGTTGAACCGTACTATCCCCTTCTTCGGGCTCACCTTCAGGAATACATGATCACCGACTGCAAACTCGAGAGGTCGGTGCTGTCTATCCGCATAACTCTTTTGTCGACTCTGTGTGGTACTCAACCGCTCACGAATCAGCGCGACCTTCTCGGTCGTCTCTTGGACCAGATCCGGACCACGTAAACTCTTATCTCCCACTTCTGCCTAGTATACGGGCGATCGACACGGCCGACCATAAAATGATTCGAACGGTGTCATCCCAATACTGCCCTGGAAGCTATTGTTGTAGGCGAACTCTGCCAACGGCAAGTGGTCCTCCCATGACCCTCTAAAGTCCAACACACAGGACCGTAGCATATCCTCTAGAATCCGAATCGTGCGCTCTGACTGGCCGTCTGTTTGTGGGTGGTACGCTGTACTGAGCAGAACCTCGGTCCCCAGTGCTCTCTGTAAACTTTCCCAAAACCTGGAAGTAAAACGAGGATCTATGTCGGACACAACCGACACTAGGACCCCGTGGAGACGGATAATCTCACGAATGTACAAACGACTCAGAGCGTCAACCGTATCGGTCATCCTCATGGCTAAGAAATGCGCTGACTTGGTCAGTCGGTCGACCATTACCCAAATTGCGTCGTGCCCTCTCAGCGATCTCGGTAAGCCGCACACAAAGTCCATCGTGACGTGCTCCCAATTCCACTGTGCGATCGGTAGTGGCTGTAATAAACCAGCGGGAAGCTGATGCTCAGCCTTCACTTGCTGATAAGTGAGGCACCTCGAGACAAACTCTACAACCGCTCTCCGCATCCCGCTCCACCAAAATTGTCACCTGAAATCCCGATACATCTTAGTGCCACCCGGGTGCACAGCAAGACGCGAGTGATGAGACTCTCTCAACACGTCGTCTCTACAGCTGCACGACACAAACAACCCTCCTCGGTACCGTAATCCCTGATCAGCACCCTACTCCCATCTTTTCGCGTCAACACCACTGGCGATTCTCTCTCGGATCTCTACCGCTTCGGCATCCTCTGCCTACGCCTCGAACACTCGGGCAACCAATGTGGGCTGAGCCAATAGTGAACACATGGCCACACCATCATCAACCTCATCTAGCTCAGGCATAAACGTGCTCAACTCTCCCATCATGTCCCACTCTCGGACTAATATACCAGCAATGCAATGGATCGACATCCTACTCAGGGCATCGGCAACGACGTTCGCCTAACCCGGATGGTAGAGTAGCTTGAAGTCGTACTCCTCAAGTAGCTACATCCACCGCCTCTGTCGCATGTTCATGTCTCGCTGGGAGAAGATGTACTTGAGACTCTTGTGATCCGAAAACACCTAAAATCTCTCTTCGTACAAGTAATGTCGCCAGCTCTTCAGCGCGAAAACGACCGCTACCAACTCCAAGTCATGGCTATGGTAGTTACGCTCATGCGTCTTCAACTGCCTGGAGCCATAGGCAACTACCTTCCCTGACTGCATCAACACACACCCGAGTCCCTCACCGGACGCATCACAGTAAACATCATACCCAATCCCACGCTCCAGCACTATCAACACAGGAGAGGTAGACAAACGAGCCTTCAGCTCGGCGAAGGAGCGCTCACAAACCTCGGTCCACACAAACTCGGCTCCCTTGCGTGTCAGGGCAGTCCTCGGAGCGGCCAGGCGTGCGAAATCATGGACGAACCGTCGGTAATAGCCTGCCAGCCCTAAAAAGCTGCGGATCTCAAAGACACTCGTGAGCCGTGCCCACTTCGAAACCGCATTGATCTTCGCCGGATCAACCAGTATACCCTCCCGAGACACGACGTGCCCGAGGAATTTCACCTCGGCGAGCCAAAACTCGCACTTCTCTAAGTTACCGTACAATTGGTGGGTACGCAACAAAGTGAGCCCTAAAAAGCTGCATGAGCGTTCGTCAGTCCGAACGACATCACCAGAAACTCGTAATGTCCATACCGAGTCCGAAATGCGGTCTTCGCTACATCCTCCTCCAAAAATTTCAACTGATAGTATCCGGATCGCAGATCGATCTTCGAGAAACACTCGCCCCCTCTTAGTTGATCGAACAAGTCGTCAATCCTCGGCATCGGTTAGCGGTTCTTTACCGTGACCCGGTTCAACTTCCGGTAGTCTATACACATCCTCAGCGCTCCACCCTTCTTCTTCACGAAGAGTGCGGGAGCTCCCCACGGCTAAGTGCTCGGGCGGATAAACCCCTTCTCCCGAAGATCCTCAAGTTGGCGCTTCAACTCGACCAACTCCGCTGGTGCAAGCCGGTACGGAGCCATCGATATCGGCGCCGTCCCCGATATTAGGTCAATCCTGAACTCAACCTCTCGCACAAGCGGTAATCCTGCCAGCTCCTCCGGAAAGACCTCCGGGAACTCACACACTACTCGCGGCAGCTCTCTGCTCCGCACAGTCGCCACCTCCTCTCCCGCGGTCAATGCTGACAGGAGAACTCCGCTCCTACTGCCCAGTACACAAGTGACGATCGTGTCGCCCGATACCACCGTCACCTGCCGCCGATAGTAGTCGATCGACGCTTGGTACCTCGCAAGCCAATTCATCCCCAGGATCACATCAAACGCCGTCATGTTCAACACAAGTAGATCACCAAAAAAAGGGCAGTAAGCTACTGTAATCTCACACGCACGACATACACTTCTCAGAACCACATCACCCATAACCGGTGTGTGAATACACAAGGGTTAACTCAAGGGCTCTACTCTTAGTCCCAACATATCAGCGAAGGTAGAAGAAATAAAGGGAGAATGCGACGCCTATGGGTTATGGTCCCACCACGCTTCCGCTGCACCACTGTGATCCTATCGTCACTCGGCTACCTCCCCTGACCGGTCTGACTGCTTACTGGTACTACTGCGGCCCTCCGCCGCTCGGGCACTCGTCTCCGATGTCTCGGTTGCCGACAGTGTAAACACACTGGCCCTCGTTCTAACGCGACAAGCCCTATCGATGCTATTGATTCTGTCTGCCTCAAACCGTCGGACAGAGTCTATGGCCGGGAGAACCCTATGGTTCTCTGCCTCCTCGGTTCTCGAGTCTCGTACGGTCCCACAACACTGCTCGGTCGCTGCCGAATCTCACAGACCCTCGCGGCCTCTCTACGACCTCGCTCCACTTTCGTCGTCGTATCCACTAGCTCAGACTACACCCGAATCCTCAGGGTGAGGACTCGATCCAACCTCTGGGCTCGTACTTCATCTCTGGTACCCAGTCCCGTCGCAGCTCCGAGACCGGCTGGTGTCGCTCCTATCCTCCCCAGTGAGAGTACCCTGGGCACCTGTGCTCCAATGGCTTACCTCTACTTCCTCGAGGTGCCACGTCGCAAGTACCCTTCGCACGGGTACACGCACACGCTCAGTTCTTACGTTCGCATAAAGCGATGCGCTTAAGCCACTAGCGTTCACACACGTTTCACAAAGGCTGCACTCGAACTAAACAACATGCCTAATCTTAGCATAGTCATAACTAGTTTTACACAACCAGGTAAAAACCCGCACAGTTGTGCGTCCCAAAAAGTCAACCACACAGTTCAACAATTGCAAACAAAAGTCACACAGTCCACAATTCAAGTCACACAACAATTCCACAAAAGTCTCAACATCAACTTAATTCCACAGGTTCTCAACACTTTTTCTCCTTCTAACATAACATTCCATGTCGATATCATGTCGTTACAACCCGGTTCAGGCGTCCCCGAATTACATTATAACCACTTGACATTCCCCCATCACGTTCGACTACAGTGGCGCCCCTGAGTCGGATCGTGATAGTACAAACACTTCAGTTTTGCAAAAATTTGGGCATGACCCGTTGGAAAATTCTACTAACCATCCGCTTACGCGGGACATTCAACTCACATCCTGCACAAAGCACTCAACACAATCATAGAACACAGCAGTCAACAAACACAATCATTGGTACCAACCACAATGGTTCACCCTAAGTACACGGCACCTAGACAGGACATTTCACCAAACCGAGACTCTCTTCATCTTGATTTTACGCGTAGGACATTTCTGATTTGCGTCACCGACACACCGAAACCTAACGACTTAACTCTACCCAACTAGTTGACGTACGGTCCGAAGTTTTGAAAAAACCAGAGCTCTGATACCAAATTGTCACGCCCCAAATCTTGTTTTGACAGGATTCGAGACGTGAGCTAAGAAATAATAATAAATAAAACAAGTTTAAACGAAATAAAGCTCCAGTGAGTTGTTTAAAGTCAATAATACCGAGTCAATGCTCGAAAACCACAGTAAAACGAAGTCTAGTACAAAGGGAAACACGTCGCTAGACAACCCAAAAACAAGGACTCTTGCCAGGCTCCCCAGCTCTGAGAAGTCCTCTAAATCAACTCAGGATCAAAACCTGTAAAACATTAATGAAGGGGGTGAGCTTTCGTTCAGTAGGAAAAAGTTGTTAAGGGGATGAGCTATCCGCTCACCACCACGAGTAACCGTCCAATTAGGGCATACTAGTACGCACAAAACTAACGAATCAGTTAAACAAGAACCAAAGACAACGCTTGACCCCCACTCAGGAGCAACCCGTAAATCGAACTCTACACTAAATCGAACTCATGCATTTCTTCTCGACTGTGCCCTTAACCACTATCACCCAATCGATTCTCAGTGGACAACTACCACAATTATTTCGCAACCGACCATACGTGCGAACTCGCACGACAATACACTGAATTCAGGTATAACTATATTCAAAATAACAGAAGATCACATAACAAGCATAAGTAATCACGACAACCAAAACAGATCAACACACAGTAATATTTTTAGTAACCACGTCCACCCTTGGTATCCCAAAGCAATGCGCCAGACTCCCATAGCCCGACTTATCCACATCGTACTGAACTCGACATCGGCCTAGACATCTTCCTGAAACACAACGCATCAGGGTACAACTCATAATATAGCGGACCGGAATCGTCCGTCGGTCGGGTATATCTTCCCGTAGCACGGGGCACAAATCACATCACACGTACCATACCGGAATCTCAACCTCGGCCTAGGTTTCCTATACCGGAATTCTCTTTTGTATAAACATTGCTCTGGAACACCCTCCTCGGCAATAGATCTCCTGTACCGGAATACACACATACAACACAGGTATCGCTCCAGAACCAATCATCGGCCTGAATATCCTATACCGGACTCCTCAACGGTATAGATATCATACCGGAAGCCTCGGTCTAGATATCCTATATCGGAACTATCCATCGATATAGGTATCGAACCGGAACACACCGCCTCGAAACATATCGTGCTAGTCCTTTTTATAGATGGGATGAAGACCAAGGGAAACTATGTAATTAATTTGCATTGCATCAAATCCTTGCCAAAATACTTTTCAGTAATTTCCATGAGTTGTCCTACAAAATACAGCTCCCGAATGGTACTCATAGGAGAGGGAATATATTCCCATTGGGTGTTTCAAAAGAGTGGTGGTCCCCCACATGTTTTTGTCTGCCACACTTGATACAAAAAGCCATTGAATGACAGTCACACTTAGTACAAAAAGGCATTCAATGGCAGCCAACCACTCACTACCTACATCTACACCTACCCATTACCAACACACATGGATAGCTAGGGCTGAGAGCTCCTCACAGCACCATCAATGCCTCCATTTTCACTCAAACTCGGTTTAGATGAACTTCCATCTTCATCCTTGCCCCATTTTTTATGACCCTCTGCCATGTAGCAATTTCTGCTCCTGCTCCTCCTTGCAAATTCAAGATTCCCACATAAAGGTAAGCACACTTAAAATCAACTTTAAATATAATAATCTTGAAAAAGCAATGACAATATGAATGTTCAGGTTCATTTCACTTTCATTTCAAACACCATACCAGTAAGCTAATTTTCATTTCACACACCATACCAGCAAATGAATTTTTAAAAAACATTCATGTCAAATTCATGCCAAATTAATGTCAAATCCATTCCAAACTCATTCTAAATTCATGTCAAAATCATGTTATTTTCAAGTTATAGCTCATATACCCTGTCATCTAACCAAATTTCATGTTCATTTCATGTTAATTTTAAACTAATTTCAAGTTCATTTGAAGTACATTTCATGTTTTATTTCAAGTTAATTTCAAGTTCATTTGAAGTAAATTTCATGTTCATTTCATTTTAATTTCAAGTTCATGTTAATATAGGAAGAAGAATCCAGGGTTAAGAAGGTTAGGGAGGAGGAAGCTGCTGTAATGTAGTTTGAAAAGTGCAAAGGATAATTTTCAATCGACGCTGAAGGTACTACCGTTATGAAAAATACTCGCTGTTTATTGAGTTTTGTACCGTTATGAAAAAAAATCGATATTTTGCACCGTTATGAAAAATACTCGATGTTTTAAGTTTCACCAACTTCTCAGGATTTTTAGAACATTGCTAAAAAATGAATTATTAATGTTTAAAAATAGTCAAATAGTTTAACTTACAAGATTCAAGTAAATTTCGTGTGTACCTGATTTGTAGTATATGCATCCCCAAAATTACCATTTTTTCCACTCAGCAGCAAGTCTTTTGAAGGCCTAAAATCGCTTCTCCATGTCAGCTTTTTGTTGCTTCTGTATTTCGGATGCAATCTCACGTTGACGCTTAGATATCCTGCCTAATGCCTCCTTCCTATTAGCTTCAGCTCTTGCAATTTCACCGGGAGTCATCCTCCTAAAAATCAGTAGTAACATGTGGTAGGGTCAGACCTCCAATTTTAGGAGGTGGGGTACACTCTTCAATTTCTTCTGCCCAAGCCTCTTCCGTCAAGACCCCCATGTAGATTGTCAGAAAGAGGTGACCAATCCTCCTCATCAGCTGATCCACCAAGTGGTGATGTGTGTTGATCGACTTGTGAAACATCGACATCAGTAGCTTCCTCAGGCATAACAGGTTCATCAACCACTTCCTCAGGCATAATAGGTTCATCAACAACTTCTTTAGGCAATACAGGATGTTGTGCTTCACGAGCAGCTCGCTCTTGGGCTCTTTTCGCTCGTTTTCGCATCTTGTCTTTCTCATTTCTTGCCAAACTTGCCTCTTTTTTTTTGTAGGACAGATCCAACGGCAGCTCCAACACCTCTAACTCCATATGAGGTACCCGACACCACACTTGGTACACCTTCCGCCCCATCAGCCACACTTGGTACATTTTCCACCCCATCACTGTTACATGATGCATTATTCCCACTGGTTGTAGGTGGTCTAGATACAGTAGGACCCGATGTTGAACCGGTATTATTCACACCGTAATCCTTCGTAGTACAGCTTCTCCTGTTATGTCCTCCCTTACCGCACTTACTGCAATGGATCACGATCCCCTTCCTAGACCTCAGGTTCTTGCTACAAGCTTCTGCAGCAGTGGCTGCCCTTCTCTGACTGTTCCCAGGATTCTCCAAGCATCCCTTGCTTCGATTCTGACGCGATCTTCCAAGCTGCTTCCGAACAATTGGAGGTAGTAGAGAGTCTAAATATCTCTTGCTCTTGCACTTGTGGATACCCAATATAGGAATATGTGCCCATCATAAATATGGTTGTATGTCTCCATGTAGTAGTAAGGGGCAACCGTCTTCCATGGCTCCTTCCCGTAATGCTTCATGGCAGCAATACCATGCATGCACGGGATACCGTTCAGTTTCCAATTAAGGCACGAGCACTTCTCCTCAACCACGTTGACAATGTAACCTTCCAAGCTGTCACGCCCCGAATTCGGCAAGACCGAACCCGGAACGCGAACGGTGAAACAATAAAACAATTTTCAAACATTTTAATAAACCTCTTTAAAACAACACTTAAGTTAAACAAAAAACGATAATTTTACAGCGGAACATACGTTCAAAACGATGTACACACGAGCTACAAGGTACGACACTAACTACCCAAAGACCCGGACTTCCGCTCCTAGCACTTCAAGCTTCGAGGGCTCTCCTAGTCCGTCTCACGACCGGTACTTGCAGGAAAAGTAGCAGGGGGCGAGCATTTCGCTCACCGCCACGGATACCGGGTTGACCACGGCATACCAGCAGAAATGCCGGGAACCCAACAACAACCCCGGGGACTACTACCCCAAAAACACAATTTAGACTAACGGTCACGCAATACAACTGTTCAACTTTCCCAACCATCTCAAACCCCGGACACGTAATGTAGACCCGACACAGCAGTTACGACCTCAACCAAAAACGCAAATAATAACCACCCAACACCCAAGATCACAAAGGATCTCACCCAACAATCAAGATCACAAAGGATCGCACCCAACAATCAAGATCACAAAGGATCGCACACCAGCCACTCAGTTGTCGGTTGCTAACCGGTTGGGCTTGAGCCTGCCCCACGCAACTTTTCCCGACATGCAGTCGGGCCAGGCGGTCGACCTGTTCGCGACATATACAGCAATACTTTTCCGATAGCTAGTCGGAAGGGGAGCCGCCCTTCATCGCATAAAACTGCACACTTTATCGATGGTTAGTCGGAAGGCTAGCCAACCCTTACGCGCGCGACCCCGTGGCACCCCTTTATTGTCAGGCGGTCCCCAACCTCCATGCAATCACAGTCATCACACAAGGTTCAACAAATAGCGACAATAATATAACGACTAACTACCCCTCAGCATGTCAGTCAACAACCATACATGTTTAACACCCCACAGGCACACATGGCCACCCACGAAACACAACCAGTAACATACGGGTTCAACACCCCAAAGGCACACATGACCACCCACGAAACACCACCAATAACATACGGGTTCAACACCCCAAAGGCACACATAGCCACAATCATAAACACAACAAGTTACTTAACCTACGGGCACAACTAAGTGCCCACATGCATTTCTACTGTTCGACAGGTTTACTTATCCTACGACACCAACAGTGTCACATGCATTTCTACTGATAACTTTCCTTAGTCAGGGCCGATATCCGGCTACTTTTCCCTACCTCATAACGCTTTCCAAATATCCACGCTCAAGCTCCAGTGTGCTCGCAGTCACCCGCTTAGCCTCCTCTTTCCGCGGTTGGCGGCACGATCTAACAAGATCACAAATTAAAACACTTTTTAAGTTCGCAGGCAAAGCTGAATTTTAATGAATTTGACGCCCAAACGCGACCCCATCAATGTTGATCACTCCCAAACTTCACAATTACTCGACATTGTCGACAAAGGGCCCGGAAAAGCTCGATTCGCCCGACTCGGCGAATCTGCCCGGGATCGGAAAACGCCCTTCCGGGGATCCGAAAATTCCTGTTTTCGTTTCTACGATCCTAAAATAATTCAAGTGTTCCAACGCAATCGACGGAATCAATTTCCGACTTTCGAGCGATTTAATTCGCGTTTCAAGTTTCTAAACCCGAAATTTCCAATTTCCACAATTTAATTACATAATTTTATACAGGTTTGAATTATCGACTTAGGGATCGTCCAAGACCACCCGAACACGAAAAAATCAACCCCTGAACACGTGGGCCCCACCCGGCCACACCGGAAAATGCTCATTTTTGCCCCAAAACGTTCCTAACGAACTCTAAACCTCAACCGTTCATCATTTAATAAATTATAAACGAACACTTAGAAATCAAACACGTCGAAACGAGGAAAATTCGGGTTCTTACCGTAGGTAACGACGAGGGGAGCTCGATTACGCAAGAAAAAACCCGATCCACTGGTCGGATCGTCGTCGATCTACAATTTTCTAAACTTTCTCTCTCTTTTTTCTTTTCTCTCCTCTCTCTTGTTTCTCTCTCTAGCTCTCTCTCCTTTTTTCTGTTTTTGGCCAAGACCCCCCCTTCTCTTCCCTTTTATTTTGTTTTAATTTCATACAACACACTAAATTACCAAACTAACCTCATTACTTCCTTTTCTTTAGTTTTAAATCAAAGGGTAATTCGGTCCCTTAATCTCCCTTCCACATCCTAAAACTACCCTCAGATTCGCGAAATTCGGCCGTCTCGGGCTCTGTACGGGCCCATTTTCCAAGAATTTACGAAAATTTGCGTTCTACTGGAAAACGGCCCACCTAAGACCGTTGTGATGACGGCTAATCTTTTTGGATCCAAATCGGGCCTCGAACGGACCAAAACGTCGTTCGGTTGACTTTTTCGGCAAAAAGTCAACTTCTCCCGAATTGGTCAAAAAGTTGCCCTGAGTCATCCAGAACTCACCTTGGTCGATATCGGGGTCAACTTAAGTCCGATATGATCCTCGGGGTCAATTTTAGGTTCATTTAGGTGTCTGTCTCAAAATTTTACATTTTTCCGTTTTTCCGCCGATTGATCGGCGTTGACCAGGAGCGGTCCTTACACAAGCGATCCTTCACTTCATAAATCCATCTCCCACTAACAACGACCTTAAACTTCTTAGCATGATTGATAGCCTTCTCCACCTTCTCCTTGATTTTTGGACACACTTGCCCTCCCTATATATCAAGAAATGGTGATTTAGTTGCAAACCACTTCATTAGTTTCAGCCGATACATCTCCAGAAAAGTCAATATAGGCTTGTCCCTCGCCTTCAGAATCCATGCATTGAAAGTTTCACTGATGTTGTTTGCCTGGGCTCCACACTTAGCGCGTTCACTGAAAAACGCATTGACCCAGTTCTTTGGTGGCTTCTCATTTAGCTCCTTCAATTCTCCCATCGTCTCCTCAAATATCTCTTCGCTTGTACTGAGGGCGCAACAATACAACAATTTCTTGAGATCGAGGGACTTGAAGGACTTGAACTAGTTCTGATACAGGTGGCAGATACAATGACAGTGCTCCATATATGGATTGTTGCTAAACGCCTCAATTAATCCCTGCAAAACAATATAACACAATAAATACAAAACAAATTGGAATTTAATAACCATTCAACATGCAGTACTAAAACCTCATATACCTTATGTTTGTCGGATATGAAAACCCAACCATTTTCTTCTCCAGATCCATAATCAGCGAAGAACTCGTCCATGAACCATCGCCATGTCTCGATCGTCTCCTGCTCACCCACTGCAATTGCTAGTGGGAACATACCATCGTTTGTACCCCTCGCTGTTGCGGATAACAGGATACCACCATAATATGCTTTCATATGGCAGCCATCCAAACCTACCAACGGCCTACATCCCTTAAGGAAACCTGCCTTTTGGGCACCATACCGCAAGTATAGCCTCTTAAACCTCGGTGGCACTTGCTCATTAGTTACAACCTTGAAAACAAAATATGGATTGCCCCTCATCAACAACTCCCGACATTTCTTCAGCATCCCATAGTGTAATCCTTCATCTTCATGGTGAATTTCTCCCCCATGCCTGATTATACGGTACAACTTTTGCGCATGTAGCTCCATCCCCAAATCATCGTCAATAACATCCTTGAATGAACCGATCTCAATTTTAGGATGTGTCTTTATATAATGGGAGTACCTAAAACATAATCAAATCAAATAAATTAACATGTATCAGCTAAATATTCAAAAATAGTTACAAATTCAATTGTACATTCAAATTGAAAAATAAATACTTGTATGCTAGTGCCTTGGCAGTGATGTCACGACACTCAAGATCCGATGGTTGGCAAGTATGTTTCTCCCGGAATCTTTTAAGTCCTAAACAGTCCAAAGATTTTATCACCCCACACCATATGTACAACTTGCAGTTATCTTTTGTGCACACCACTCCAATGCCATCTCCCTTTTTATTGCGAGTGCAGGTGAAAGAGAAATTCCTCTCAGCAACATACTCCAGTAACACCACCCTAAACCATTTAGCACTCTCAAAGGTGTCCACGACTACTAGCCTTATACGTTTAAGCTCGCATTTCATATCCCAAAGTTTGGGCGACCTTTAACCACCTTGTACAGGTTCGAAATCATCTTCATTCTCCGTGTCCACTTCACACCCTAAACCATCATCACTAATATCATCTTCAGACACATCCTCACTACAATCATCCTCATCATCATCTCCACTTGTGTCATCACTGTCGTCTCCACTTTCATCTTCCATATCATCTATATTGAAATCTTCATCACTTACACTAAATTCATCATTTTCATCACTAACATATCCTATTTCCTCTGCAGTCAACACACCTATTTGATAATCCTCATTTCCATCTCCATCCTCTTCAGCCTGAGCAATCAACTCATCCTCTTCAGGTTCATCAACCAACCTACGTCTTATAGGTAACTTAGGTGGTCGCGACATCTACATGCACCAACGTCAATTCAGTTAGAAACATTCCATCCAAAACAGTCCAAGGATTTTATCACCCCACACCATATGTACCACTTGTAGTTATCTTTTGTGCACACCGCTCTAATGCCATCTCCCTTTTTATTGCAAGTGTAGGTGAAAGAGAAATTCCTCTCAGCAACATAGTCCAGTAACACCACCCTAAACCATTTAGCACTCTCAAAGGTGTCCCCAACTACTAGCCTTATACGTTTAAGCTCACATTTCATATCCCAAAGTTTGGGCGACCTTTAACCACCTTGTACAGGTTCGAAATCATCTTCATTCTCCGTGTCCACTTCACACCCTAAACCATCATCACTAATACCATCTTCAGACACATCCTCACTACAATCATCCTCATCCTCACTACAATCATCCTCATCATCATCTCCACTTGTGTCATCACTGCCGTCTCCACTTTCATCTTCCATATCATCTATATTGAAATCTTCATCACTTACACTAAATTCATCATCTTCATCACTAACATACCATGTTTCCTCTGCAGTCAACACACCTATTTGATCATCCTCATTTCCATCTCCATCCTTTTCAGCCTGAGCAATCAACTCATCCTCTTCAGGTTCATCAACCAACCTACGTCTTATAGGTAACTTAGGTGGTCGCGGCATCTACATGCACCAACATCAATTCAGTTAGAAACATTCCAACTACAAAAATATTCGTTTTGGTAATAAACACAAGTCTGCATAAAAATACGAGATGACAAACACAAGTCTGCATAAAAATTCGTTTTGCTAATAAACACAAGTCTGCACACATAAAAGAGAAAATCATCAACGAAAGATCAGCTTTTTTTTGTTTATTTAGACGACGAATCGACGTATAGAATGACCTTAATTGTGGATGGTCTTATTAAAACTAGTTTTGAAATATACTAGTTTAAGTATAAATTGAACTTGTTTCATCAATCATGACTCGTGTTTCTGTTACTGTCAATGGATCATAGCAAGTACGCTTGCGCAACTTACAAGTCTTAAAGTTATATACTGGCCAAGCATGATTTTTTTTTTTTGATCAGCAATTTTGTATTTATTAAAAACCAAGTTTTCGAAAAGAAAACCAAAGTCAAGGGATTATCCCTCCGAGACAGTTACAAAAAACCCCCCAACCTAACCATTAGCGGTTCCTTGGTTACTAAGCTACCCAACTAACATTCAAAACTAAGCTTTGAAGTGCGTAACTTGCACCCCAAGCAATCTGAACACCAAGAGATAAAACCAGCAAAAGCCTCAAAAACCCCCAATCCTACCCCAGTTACAGTACACTTTGGCCAATAGTTCAGCCCTTTCCAATTGTTGTGTCATTACCATGTTGAAACAAAACTTGTACCTCTGCAGCAAGTCCAGAAACTCTGTAGGCCGGCACCATTCAACCAATTTGCAACTGATACCTTTCAAAAACATTCAAAAGTGTATCCAAACCACTTGTGTTACCCTATGAAACCCCAAATACAGTGATTGATATTCACAAAACCAAAACTCAGAAGACTGAAGCTGCTCCTCCCTTGCCTTGTCAGTTAGAGCATAAACCAAAAGTCAGAAGACTGAAGCTGTTCCTCCCTTGCCTTGGCAGTTAAAGCATCAACAGCTACAACCTGCCAAGAAAGGAACCTAACTTGATCTAACAACAAACAACACTCTCAGCTAAAATACTACCCCACTCAAAAGAACAAAAATAACAAGGAAAAAGGCCACATCAAGTAGCCAGAAACCCCCACTCCAAAAAGGCAGACAAAACCCAATGACTCTCAACTAACCTCACCATCCTATACCTCACCCCAAACCCTCCCAAAAACCATCCCTTCCCCCAGACCCCAAAAGAAAACCAGACAACACCAAAATAGTGACCAAGACTGTCCCTTTACTGCAGCACCACAGTTCTGAGAACATTCCCAATAGAATGTTTAGGTTTCTTTATTAAACAACTAGCTGGGTGATTTATCCAATCCAAAAAGGAGAAAAATGTTGTTCTCTTAGAAAAGGCCCAAACCAACTGATAAACATCATTTTGAATCTGTTGAACTACTTGTTCAGGACTGAGTAATAATTGATTGAATACCATGTTATTTCTGCACAACCAGATTCTCCAAAGGGTAAAGAAAATTATGAATCTCCAAGGTGATTGAGAAGAAAAGGACCCAAGATATTTCCAAGAAATGAACCAATGCTTGATACCCTCTGGACAAGTTATTTTAACCCCCCACCAATCCAAGATTAATGACCAAATGGACCAGGATAAATCACACCCAAGAAACAGATGATCTAGCTCCTCTTGCTCATCACTGCAAAGAGGACACCAAATGTTATGAGAGAAAATTCCTCTACTGAGCAGGAAACACTTGGTAGGCACAACTTGTAAACACAAAAGCCAAACAACAGCAGTTATTTTTGGGGGCACTTTAGGTTCCCATAATAAGGCTGGCCAGATGAGATCTTCCTCTGGTATATTGAGTAGATAATGATACATTCTATGCACTGAGAAACCTTTGTTATCCACCACCCAATCCACCTTGTCTTCCTCAGAATTTAATGGATGCAGAGCATTTAATTTGTCACTTAAAAGGAGGAAGGTATCTTCTTCCCAACCTCTCAGTTCCCTTCTGAATAATAATACCTAGTCCCCATCCAGATACACCTGATACACCTTTGCCTTCTTTTGATAGCTGAGATGATATAGTCTTTGGAACAAGGATTTAAGTGGAACATCAGTCAACCAAAGATCATCCCAAAAAAGCACAGTTCTACCTGAATTGATAGTCCAATGGAGTCCTACAGCTCCAAAAGCAGTTGCAAATCTTGGAAATTCTAGGATAGAGCCCACATGTCTCAAAAAACTCTGATCAGTTCCAAGAATGAATTTTGATAAATCCCAGGCTGAAGGGTCCCAACCATATTTAGCACATAGTAATGCTTTCCAAAGTGAATCATGTTCAAGTGCAAACCTCCACCACCACTTGGCCAATAATGCCATGTTCATGACCTCCAATTTCAAGATCCCCAGGCCCCCAGCACTCTTAGGCTTGCAGATATTCTCCCACTTTACTTTATGTAGTGCTTTTTTGCTCAATTTCCCACTCCACAGAAACTGTTTTTGCCATTTCTCCATTTCCTTTATAATTCCTTTAGGAGCCTTGTACAAGGACATATAATACAATGGGAGAGAACTTAGGGAGGACTTAATAAGAGTAATTCTCCCACCCAATGATTTATTCTTGGCTTGCCACATACTCAGATTGTTTTTAAATTTGTTGATCACAGGTTCCCAAGTTTTAGCTCTTCTAGGATTAGCACCTAACTTGAAACCCAAGTAATCAAAAGGCAATTGCATTGAACATCACCCCAAGATATCAGTTACTTCTTCAGTGTTCATGACACAAGGATTCATCAGTAGAACTTTGGACTTATTGAAATTTATCTTTAAACCAGTTGCAAATTGGAGGCACTTGAGTGTATGCTTCAAATTTATTGCCTGTTGCCTCCCAGCTTGTATAAAAATTAGGGTGTCATCTGCAAATTGAAGATGAGTGATCTCTGGCCCTTGTTCACTACACTTGACCCCAGAAAACATATTTGAGATAGCCCATTTTGTCATCAACTGGTGTAGGCTCTCAGCTACCAAAGCAAATAAAAGAGGAGATAGAGAGCAACCTTGTCTAAGCCCTCTTTGAAGAGGGAAATCAGCTGAAGGTGACCCATTTATTAATACAGAAGTCCATGCCTCAATACACACAGAGATCCAATGTTTCCAAACATCTCCAAATCCCATAATAGTCAGAATATTCATCAAAGCTCCCCAATGTATATGATCATAAGCTTTTTCAAAATCCAGTTTAAGCACAATAACCTCTTCCCCCTTCCTTTTAATATAATGGATGAGCTCAGATGCAATAAGAACCCCATCCATAATTTGCCTGCCAGCAATGAATCCAGTTTGTGTATCATGCACAAGCCCATTCATCCAAGGCTTGAGTCTTGCAGCAAGAACTTTGGAGAAAATTTTGTAGGTACTATGAATAAGACTGATGGGCCTAAACTCATCAAAACTCAAAGGGGCATTATTTTTTGGGATGAGAGTTATGAAAGAAGAATTTAACCCCTTCCCCAACTGTCCACCCTTATGAAAATGTTCAAAAACTCCCAAGATGTCTTTTTTAATCACCTCCCAGCACTTGTGATAAAATAGCATTGAGAACCCATCAGGACCAGGAGATTTGTCACCATTGCAGGCCTGAATTGCACCCAGAATCTCAGTTTCTGTAAAAGGAGCTTCCAACTGATTGGCCTGAATCAAGGAGATGGATTTAAAGGGCAAACTTGAGAGATCCAAACAGACACTGGAAGAGCCTTGAAACCTATTAGCAAAGTGCAGAGAAGCAGCCTGTTTTATCTGATCAGGATCTTGGAAAATCACTCCTCCATCTTCAATACTAGTGATTTTCAATCTAGCTTGATTAATTTTAGCTACTATATGATAATATTTGGAGCACCTGTCCCCATCAGTACTCCATTTTTGCCTGGCCTTTTGACACCAAATTTTGGCTTGAGTTTTGAATTTCTGAATGAGCCTTGCATTTAATAAAGCCCTATTGGATATCTCCTCAGGCAAGAGTCCTCTGACCTCAAAAAGATCATCCAATGCCCCAATCTCCTCTTTAATCTTCTCAATCTGTGAATCCAACCACCCAAAGACAGAAAAATTCCATGCTCTATAGAAAGCTTTAAGTGATTTAAGTTTGAACCATAACTTGTAGGATGGGGAACCTTCAACTTGTATAATGTCCCAATGCTCTTTGGTATGCTGATAGAATAGAGGATGAGTGACCCAGGCATTGATGAACTTGAAAGGCCTAGGCCCCCAATCAACCACAGGATTGGATAGAAGAATAGGTTTGTGGTCTGAGATGGTCCTAGGAAGACAGGATTGAGTGAGATTGTTAAACAAAGCCAGAAGTTCAGTTGAGACTAAAAATCTATCAATCCTTGAAGCCATACTCCTAGAGTTAAACCAAGTGAATTTACCCCCAGCCATGGGCAAATCCACTAACCCTTGATCAGCCACAAAAGTTCTGAAAATTCTCAGACTGGTGGAAGAATAATTTGAACCAGTCTTCTCCATAGGATCAAGTATGGCATTAAAATCACCTACCACCAGTAGGTTCTTATGTAAAGACTGAGCAACTTCTCCAACCTCTTCCCAAAGAGCTGTCCTAGCACTGACAGAGCAAGGGGCATAGATGTTAATCACATAAATAATTATATTCAGAGGTAAATAACAGCCAGTCCAGTAGATAGCATTGGTATCACATAAGTTTTGATGCATCTCAAAGATTGCAGTATCTCACAGGGTGAATACACCCCCAAAAGTCCATAATGATGCACTACAAATACCCTCCCAAGATGAACTGAGTCCACAAGAGGAAATGAAATACACTGGTAAAATTGGTAACTTGGTCTCTTGAATCAACAACATTGCTACCAGTTGCTTGGAACACACGTTTCGAATGGCTCTCCTCTTTTGTCTTGAGGAAGCCCCTCGAATGTTCCAAGAAATCAACTTCATGGTGAGGAGAGTCTGAGGGGGGCAATTGATCTTCCCACCTCTAAACCATCTTCTTCAAACTCCTCCAAATCACAGTATTCATCTTCAGTGGTTGTGTCCAAGTCCACAGAATGATTAACCTCTTGATCAAGATTATCAAATTGTTCAGCTACCAAGTCATCAGATAAATATGCCTTTAAACCCAGTGATTTACAGTACTCAAGTGTTCCAGCCCCTCCTTGCTCGAACTTTTGTCTGACAGAATCACTCTTCTTCTTAGTAATGGGTCTGAGTTTGGCCACAATGGTTTTGGCTTTAGACTTGGAGTTATAAGCTACCACCTCAGTTCCCTTCCCTTTCTTCTTGTTCAACAAACCTTTGTTACCAGTTGTAATACTTAAAACTTTATTAGGAGTTAAAAAGGATTTTGAAACTTCATTTCCCTCCAAAACCGAGTATTTAGGCAAAGTAGGTTGGTTGATGGGCCCCAAAATAGCAGCAAAAGAGGAGGAACTTGCTATCTCATTAATGCCACCCCAACCCAATGTACTCAATTGTCCTTGCACCTCCTTGCCTGTCTCTTCAATCAGCTGGTGTGGAAGAGAGTTAACTGGTTCCAACAATGGTAATGTGCTAACTATATCAGCCTGTTTGGTCGGAACAGTGACCAAAGTGACTGTGTTTTCTTCCCCCAACGAGTCTGGAGCAATTAAGAAATCCTTGGAGGTAGGTGAAGCCAATGGTAAATCAACAATGTTGTTTCCCAAATTCTCAGAAGGAATGAGAATGTTTGTCTGTGCAGATCCAAGCTCAATAAATTCTTCCACCAAATTTTCTACCAACACTGGGGCAACCTTAGGCTCAGCTGCATCTAGTAAAATTTGTACCTCATTATAAGCTCTTAACACTCCTTCACTACAATGTTCACTCCCAGAAAGAGTAGCCCCAACCTCATGGGAGGAAACAATTTCAGAGCTAGAAGAGTGATGTTCTGTAGGCTCAAAATTCACTAGTGGCACCACTGTACTTTCAACTGAACTGACCATGATGTTATACACCTTGTCTTCTAACAAGAGCCCTGCTTCTTTATACACCCTTGGATAATCTGTAGAGTGCATTAAGACAAAACCTACCCCAAAGGAAGAACCCATCAAAGTTTGTGGATGTATCCAAACCACAGAACCAAGGTCTTCACAAATGGCTTCGAAGGTTTCTGTACACCAACCCAAAATGGGAATGCCATGGAGAGCGACCCAGGTAAATTTTCCTCCCTCTCTACACAGATGTACTTTGTCTACCAGTACAGTCATCCAGCTCTTCAACCATTCAGCATCCTCTTTGAGAGCCTCCTTTTCCACTTGTTCTTGAGGAAAAAACAAGAGAACCACTCTGTTTCCCAGAGATTTAATACAAATTTGACCATCTCTTTCCGCTTGAAAATCCTCCATGATCATCTCCAGTGAATAATCCTTGTTTAAAACCGCTAAATGTCCCTTTTCCAGCCAGGTTCTGTAATCTTCATTAACCTTTCCTTTAGGATAGTTCATCTGGGAATGGTGGTCCGGCTCAGTCCAAACCCCTGTTTGAGGACCATTGCGGTTCTCCTTTCTCTTCCAGCTGAAGTTGTTTCCAAACCTTTGTGGCTTATTGTCCCAAGCAGTAGCAACAAACAACCTGAAACCTTTTAGCACAAAGCCATTGAAGATCTCAATACATTTCTCCCTTGCTTCCTCAGAGTTGAAAGTCACAAAACCAAACCACTTCCCTCGGCTGTTTGGATTGATCGGTGTTATCACTGTCACAATCTCACCACACTCTAAAAACAGGCTCTTGAGCCATTGACTGGATGTTTTGGGCGGGAGGTTGTGTACAAACACTTTGAAATGTAGAACCCTTTCTTCAACTTGATCAGCTAATAACTGAAACCGGTTTTGGGAGGCAACGATTACCGAATCCAGCCTCCGACCTGAAGCCATCCCAGAAACAGAGGTGTTTTCAAAGCCTGGAGGAGGGCCCGTTGCCGATGACGAACCCATGGAAAGTACACAAACAGGGCCTTAAAATTGAAACGGGGAATAGATCCAAAACTGGTGGTTTGATGTCAAGTACAACAGCACCTTGAACACAACACCAATTCCTCAGCTCCACCACCAAACACAGCAAGAATCACGAAGTGACCAAAATGAAAACCATAGCTGAATGTAGAAAGATACACTCGAAACCCAGAGACAAACGGTGGTCCGATGACCTGTAGGTCAACCAGGACACTACACCAGAGCAATGAAGGAAGATCTTCAAAAACGATTGCAGGTACACTGAAGCAGAAGGATGATCTTCATGGTGTTCTTGAGAAAACATTGTACCTCCTAGAGAGAGTTTGATGCAAGAAGTGATATTCTACCTTTAATTTGTTCTAATAACAAATGCGGGGTATGTTTGATTGGCCAAGCATGATTGAATAACATATAAGTCTGCTTGCTCTTCTTTACTTCACTAAGTTTAACTATTTGGTAAAACTGAAAAGTATAAGTTATCAAAAACGCTCTCCAAAATAAACCTCCCAGAGGTTGCTCTCGAAACCTAGTAGGTTCCAGCCGCCGCCGCCCTCATCTCGCCTCTTCGACCACTGTCGCCGGCCTATTCTCTGCCTCTCCATCGCAACCGGCCTCTCTTCATCGACCGGTGCCCAGTCACGGTCGTCCACAGCGATCGTGGTTCATTTCCGCCTACGGTGCCAGAACAACTTCCGCCACCACCAGATCCCCTTCATCTCCTCCGTGACCATTTCCGATCCTCCGATGACGGACGACCCTCCCACTCGCTGTGCTGAGCCGGAAATGACCAAATCCGGCCAGATCCGATCGCATGCAGAGGTCGCCCGTGGCCTCGGGACTTCCGTACTGCACCCGACTCGCAACGCCACTGAGTTTCAGCCGCTGTCTGCCCCGACATCTCCACCTGCTCGTCAGCAGCCACCCAAGATGACGGATCCGAAGGACAAGCCGGGCTCGTCCTCGCCAGATCTGACGGCCCTCTCGGGTCCGACCTTGCCCACTGAGCCGCCCCTGATCGCTGGCGGTGTGACTGACCTGGCGGGTCTCTGTCCGTCCTACCCCAGCCTATCATCAACGCCAAGGGAGGTCTACCGGGACATGCTCACTCTCCCCCGGCCGATCCAAACCCCAACGAATATCCACCGCCCTATTTCGTCCGAGCGGGGACGAATTGCTACCCCCAACACTCCAAGGGTTGGCCGGCCATCAGGGCCAGTTTTGGAGACTCAGCCACCTGGCATCTCTCCAATCCCGGACTGGGAAGACGAGGACGAGGACCTGGTGGTCTCGGACGAGGGGATCCCGTTGTTTACCTCAGGATCATACGAATTCCCCTTGGCCGCAAGGGTAGCAGGGGACGGCTCGCACAATCAGCACATCGTCTGCGGGATGATGCTGAAGAAATGGAAGGTTACGGGGATCCGTGTTGAATTCCTGACCCCCACCGTCACAGGGTATCATTCCCCGTCCGCATGGACTATGGAAGACATCCGCCACAGGGGTCCCTGGAGTTTTAAGGGATTCCCCCTCCTATTTGAACCGCTCCGGCGCTTTGAGCGACCGGAAGATATCACCTTCGGTCATGTGGAACTTGGGGTCAGAGCACTGAATGTCCCGGGGGAGCGAGGAATTCCTACATTCGAGGTCTCCTGGCGAGCAGTATAGGCACCCAAGTCCTATCGGCCCCTATCCCAACGGTCCGACGGGAGGACAGGCACCTCTGGATGCGAGTCCGTGTGGAGCTGTCCCGCCCACTGCGACGGAGAACCAAACTCCGTTTCTCAGGTACCGATTCATCCACTGTGATTGACCTACAATATGAGAGGGTGGTGGACTTTTGTCGCAGGTGTGGCATGTTGACACACAGGCTACCGAACTGTCAGACGCTGCTCCAAGGAATTGGTTGGGAGGAGGTCCGCTATGACAGGTCTATCCTGGTCCCCCGGGACCTGGATGTGGACCAGCTGATCAATAGGGTTTGAGAGACACCTCTCCCAGCTTCCCACCCGACGATCACCTACCTCCTGAGTGACCTCACTCTAAACCCTATGATCCGCTCTAGGGAGATAACTATGGAGGCTGAGTCATCCGATGCAGGCAGTCCAAAGCCTGACCCTCTGGCTAAGGTTAACCCGGAAGGGTTGACCACTACCTTACAGGAGGATGGACGTGGAGAACCCTACCCGCCTCCCAAGTCCACAAAGTCTGACCTTCTGGCTAACATCCACTCTGCCGATGGTCCCGCGACCGGAGCTCCTCCTGGATCCAATGCGATGATGAGGAAGGAAGAAGAGCCAGAGCCACGGGGCTACCCAGCGGATCTTCAGGGGAGTCTAGGAAAAGGAGGCCCCAGAAGGGGCAAAGGGAAGAAGACCATCGTGAAGACTAGAAGTGGATTGCAGTATGATCGCCCACCGGAGACCAAGAAGCGCAAGGGGGATCTGGATACCCATCAGCAGTCCTGGGAGCTGCTATTTCGAGGGGAGGCCCAAGCAGAGGGAGCGGAGGTCCAGAGGCCTTCGATGGAGGAATGATCTGCCCAGTAGGGGTGGGAGGCGTCGTCGTCAGCCTATACCCACAGACCCGGGGTAGCCAATGCTGGGAGGTCCCGGGCAGCCTGCACTATCAGCACCAGCCACTTTACTTTTCAACTATTTCAGTTATGTTTTTTGGGACTATGTTTTTTTGTTGGTTTTGGACATTGCTTTATTTTCCCCCGTTATGTTGAAACGGCGGTATGGGGTTATCTTGAGTTGTTGCCCACAAGTACAAGTGGGCTAAAATTATGGGTCCATGAGCGCCGGGCTTGCTACGGTTGGCCCGGACAAACATCTGGAACCCAAGGCGGTCACGCCTCAACTTGTCTGATTGCTAGTTGGCATTAATGAAATTGCCGGTTACCCGTTTCAAAAAAAAACTATTTGGTAAAACTACATACTGTTTTTTAATTCTCTGACCTTCAAATTCAATGCTACTCTAATCAAGCTTTTTTTTTTGTTAATAAACAAGAACTCGTCCATGAACCAAGTTTTGCTCAGGCACAAATCTTCATAAAAAAACCAAGAACACTTAAACTTTGTCCACACTAATTTTAGGCTTCTGCAGATGATTTTCTCACCAATACCTATTCTCAATTTTCGAATCCTTAAGCTTCATATACACAAACAAATTCAGCTTCATATGTTTCAGAAGTGCGGAGCCGTCCCGCCCCTGATCTATTTTGAACGGAGTTGTGTGGAGAGAGACGGAGTTCATCTTCTTCATTCGGAACAGAGACGACGTGCCAGGTTTGTTGTAGGTTCTCCCTGTGTTCTGCGGGCCCGAGCTCGACCATTTTTAGGTCTCATGGAGGCGCACGCTCTAGAATTAGTGTTAGGATTAGCCACGAGGGAGTTCTTTGCACGGAGAAAGAAGGGTTTATCGAGTGATGTCGTAGGAAGGAAGGAGTCTTTTGCCTCTTTCTGCTCGATATTACTTTCTGCGTATGGATCGTATTGTGCCATTGTTGATTCTCGGAAGGTGTCTTCAATTGGTGCCAAGTCAGGTTTGGTTGTTGTTCGTCGGATATCTGGTGCACAATCAGTTGTGGTTGAGGACGCTCCAGCCAAAAAGACTCTTGTTCGTAGATGCAAGAAAAAGAGCTCAAAGTTTTCAGTTGAGACTTATGGGGGTGGGGTGAACACGGTCAAGGATGGTGATACAAGCTCTACGCCTGGGTCCAAGGTTATTGTTGTATCAAATGTTACATCTGAGCTGGTCGCCTCTGATCAGATTTCGGTGGCTAAAGTTGTGTCTCAAGTCTCAATAAGAGCGATGGCTGAAGCACCGAAGGATCAAGGTACGAAGGTTTTTGTTTATAATATACCTTTTGGTTCATCTGATGAATGGATTCGGAATACCTTCGGGGAATTCGGAGAAGTTGTGTCGGCGATCGCCATCAAACAGCCAAACAGGCGGGGAAGATGTTTTGGTTTTGTTGATTTTCTGTCGGCATCAGCAGCAAAGAAGTCCATTGAGGTGTACAATGGATAGAAGTACAATGGATATATTCTTTTTGTGGTTTTAGCGCGGCCAGAAAAGGTTTCGTTTCTTGTTCATTGATCTGGTTCAAAACAGAGCATGACCTCTTTGGCTCCTTCTAGTCGTGTGGAAGGGGATACTCCGGTTTTGCAACAGTCGGTGTCGTTGGGGAAAGAGGATGGTTCTTCTTCTCAAGGTTCAGGGCATGTCGATCTAGATTTGAGCGGGTTCAACTGTAAGGCTCTAAAACAGAGCATTTTTCTTGGACGCTCAGGATCGTTGTTCATGCCAGAGAATAAGCCCAAACTGAAGGATGAGATGTTGTTGAAGTTGCTGCTCGACGGTTGCCGGAATTTGACCTCGGTGGTCGACTGGTTGACGGAGGAGATTCGAGCTTAGATTGTTCGTTATCCTCTCCGTCTTTTTCGCGATTCTTTTTCAAATTCTGGAATTGATTGTGGTTGTTTATATCGGCTGATAAAGTTGATTTTTCGGGATGCAGTGAAGAACAATCAGTTTCGGATCCTTTGGGTTGTCTTCACGCCCAAGCAACTCCGGCTTCTATTGCGCGTCCAGTCCCAAATTTTGTTGCGTGTTTGAGCTCAAATAGTGGGTTATTGGGCTTGGCTGCTAAGGATCAAGTAGGCTTAACTGAAGCCCATTGTCGTGTTTATGATCCACCGGGTGTTGTACATACGTATTCGGAGACGTTGTTTGAAGCCAAAAGTCAGGTGGGCTGTCCTAATGCGGCAACCCAACTAAGGAGGTTTCTCTGGACGGTGTGTCGACAGGTTCGGTAATCGAAGAGTTGGAGGTACCGGTGGAAGCGAAGGAGAAGGAGGGTAGCCCGTGGAAGGACGCCCTCCTCCAATCTCATCAGAGCCGACCGTCCACTTATACAGTTGTTACTCGGTCGAGAGATCGTTCTTTGACTCAGGAACGTTCCATCAAGGCAGCGCCCCCCGTAACGACTTTATGGAGAGCGTCTCATAATGCTTGGCAGAAATCAGCTTGTTAGGTTTTTTTGTTGGGTCTGTTCGATTTTCTTTGTTTTTGGGTTAAGGTCTGCCTTAGGGTTCTCACTTAACAAAACTCCCTTGTAAGTGTGTTACTGGTCTTTTGACCTCCTTTTCTAAGATTTTCCTAGAATCAGGGTTTTTCTGAATCCTTCCTTGAACTCGGTTTATTAATAAAAATTTTGAGCTTATCAAAAAAAAAATTAGCTTCATATACACAAAAATCAGTTCGAAAAAAATCAATTATCTTCATGCTTCATTTGAATCCCTTAAGCCCTTAAGCTTCATATACAAAAAAAATTTGAAGGACAAAGTATCAGACATGTCCTTACCGGCGGGTCAGCTTCTGAATCAGCTTCTGCAGATGGCCGGCGTTCAGCTTATACAGATGGACGACCTCGGGCTTCTCGGCCAATCATGGTTTGCCAGCGTTCGGGAGAGATGGGGAGAGATGGAGACGACTTCGGGATATATGGGGAGAGATGGAGATGACTTCGGAAGTCAAAATGAGAAACTTGATTTTCTGGATCTACTTCACCCCGAAAAAACCACAACACATGGGCAATTTCAACTTTTCATCTGCCATTTTGACGGTGCCGTTATCTACTCACGTTTTTTTGCCCTAAATTGAAAATGGGAAGTATCTTTCAGGCAAGACATAAAATCGAAACCTTAAGACAGTCCATAGATGAAAACCGACCTTTGTCCACAGGCCCGAAATGTCGTTAACCCTTTAAAATATTATTAATGTATTTTTTATATAAATAAAACTATATTTTATAATAAAAACTAAAATTTCAAAATATCTAAGGACATTTTGGGTATTTCTGAACAAATGAATAGTAAAACAGATGAAACAATAGACGAATAGGGTGAATCGTTACAAGTTTCAACTTCAGGGTATGTATTAGTTACAAAAAAACAGAAGGGTACTCATCCCATAATCGCGTATATTTGAGGCTAGATAATTATAATTATCATTTTCTTCTAATAGAACGATGTTATCAAAACGTATGAACTTTCATTGAACACTTTTGAACAAAAGGATACTAAAAGTGTTATACCAATTCAAAAGGGATACAAAATATAATTAGTCTTCTATTTTTATTACGACTTGCTGTTTTACAATAGCTTTCATCGACCATCTAACTATTTAAGGTTTTTTAGTAACAACTTTTGTATTTGTTTTATATTTTATGTTACACTTATTACATGGAAATAGTATGTTTGTGACACTCGTATATAATAAGGAAAGTTCTCAAATAAATATTTTCACATATATGTTTTCGAAATTATATCATTAAATCATAAATTAGGGGTTAATAAACAAAACCAAGGGTTCACACCCCCACCCATTGTTGTGGGGTGGAAATCCTCGACCTCTTATCAACTCCCAAATTTTGTGCGTCAAGAGGGAAATAGCAACTAGGCACCACAAAATTCCCTCTGATTGAGGGCTAGCCCACTGTTGGTGATCACATTATATGCCCCCCTTGGACCCCTTCCGTCCTCGGGTCCCCGGAGTAGGGTCGTTGAAAGAGTAGGCATAATATACCATGGAGATCGATTTGTGCATGGTAGGAGTACAACGGATGGTGATGCGAACGAGGGAAGAGGGAGAATTCTGTCAGGATGAGTGCCCAAGTGGCACTAGCATAAGGATCGACTAGAGGTAGGGCATCATGTTAATGATCGAGAGATAGAGTAAGGCGTCGACATGGTGACACAATGGTCTCATCGAATATACATGTAGGAAGCTATTATCACCCCTTCATGGACCTATTAGCACCCTACAAGAAGCTACTAGAATCCTGCAGAGCCAATCAGCATCCTGCAGGAAAGTATTAGCTCCCTGCAGATATATTCTATAATAGGTTTTATGGAACAAAAGTTTGTAATTCAAAATACAATTATCTAATAATCATAGAATTGTAAATTTTTAATAACCCAATTCTATGTCTTTCGAAACTAAACCAAATCAGAGTCATTGAGTAAAACAATACTAATATCTCAATCTTTTCTATTTTAGAGGACAGTTCCTACTGTCATGTTTGTTTGTAAGCTGCCGACATGTCCTGCAAAGTCTTGGTGGCTTGTTTGCTGCTACTACTGCTTCCTCCATTTTTGTAACTAGTCTTCTTGTCCTGTGGGATCCTTGAGTTGTTGGATTGTGGAGGATTTTAGACCTTTATTTCTCTCGACCTCTTAATTCAAGTCACTTTCTTCATTGTCTTCTCTTTTTGCAACTTTGATTTCCTATAGTTTTCATTGTTGCTATGTATAGTTGTGTTCTTCATATTCTGAAAAAACAACCCGTAGATTTGCAAAAGATGGATATGGCACAATTATGAGCTCATTGAACCTTTTTTATGTCTTCCAACATTTTGTTTGCATCTTGAGGATCCATGTTGGTTGTTCTAGCTCCTGGATTTCTGACTGATTCCCTACACCATCTTTTATTTACCACAGTATCGAGGATGAACTTGAACCTTGAATTCTAGAGAGACATCATAATGTGTGATCATGGTAATCCCTTTGACTAGACCCTTTTATAGGTACAATCAAAATCATTGGTCGCCAATGTTCGTGTTACGCTGTACTTGTTTCCATAGTGATCGATTATGTGAAATGCCTTTGTAGTATCGTCCTCAAGCATACTGTCGAGCGTCAGTTTGTTAGCTCGTTGTATAGCTTTTTGGACACTGAATAATATTGGAAGGATGTAGAGGTTCCAAGCACCACGATCAATTTCTAGATCGACCGACTTTGTATTGTGGTTGACATGTGGAACACTTCATAGCCATATAATTCGTAACCTCCTTTTGGCCATTCACTACACCTTCAAATCTCCACATGAATTGCACCATTGTTAGGAATTTGTTTGTGAATTTGCCAAAGGCTCTATTTTGGCTCTTAGAGCGAGATGTTGTCCTCATCAACCTAGCCATGGGGATATCACGAAAGTAAGCTGGTATCTAGTCCTCTCTCATGTCAAAAAGTAATTGCAGCCATGCATTATCCTCTAATTTGATCTCTATCATGAGTTTAGGACATTATTTTTCAAATGTTGTCTTGTCCATCGTTCTTGACCATACTATATCCTGTTGGGTTTTTACCTAGGCCCAATCGGGTTTAAAGCCCAATTGAGTCTTGGACCCAATACTTAATAGTATATTAAGAGAAAATTAGGTTTAGAAAATATGATTCATCTTATTCTCTCGTAGCCTCTTTTTTCTCTACTCTCCCAAAACACAAAAAGAAGAATCGTTCTTCCTCCATAGCCATCTCAATTTATTGAAAGCATCATATCGCCAACCGGTGTGGATACACTAGAGGCTTCGTACTTTCGGAGCTATATTAGATTTATTCTACATATCAAGTAAGTAAGCCTTACAATTTTAGCATTGATTTGGATCGAATGTTTTAATTCCGCTGCGAACATGTGATGCTTTTTCGATCTTTTTTTTGATAAGCGAAAGAATTTATTAGGCAAACGTTCTACAAGAAAAGTAAAACGAAGCAAGAAAAGTGATCCTTAAAAGGACCTTTTCCCCAAACCGAAACAGGCAAAAAGCCAAACTAAAAACAAAACAGAACAGGAAGCAAACGAAGCAGGGCACCGCCCTCCAAACCTACTCCCTATCCGGATTCAAGCAGAGAAATCAGTTAGAAACCGGAACATGAGATACTTCTGGAATAACCTCAAACTCGCTATCCTCGACGTCCTCCTCAACCTCACCCTACTGTGGGGATTCAAAACCTGTGGAATGAGAAACCGCCTTCTTCACAAATCTCTTGCTAAAACACCACGTTCCGTCTTTACTTTGTTTAGCAATGTCAATAGTGAAACTACCAGCAGGGCCCACTTTAGATTTGGCTCTTGTCTGGTAAAAAACAGTTGGAGGAACTGTCTTTTTCGGCTGGCCTTTTTTGGGCGACCACGTTTCCTTGGAACCTCTACGAGAATACTGGGTTTACTCAGAAGAATGTCTTTCCACGGACTACACGGACACTCGATTTCCAAAGCTTCTTCATCTCGAGGCTGGAAGTTTGGGTCCGAGCCCACAACCGATGGACCCAAATCAGTGTTCATGCGTTTAAAAACATCGAACAGTCTCGGATCACTGGCCGATTTTTGTTCACCTGGGCCTGACTGTGGCCTGGTAACTACACCTTCTTCAAAACTATGTAGGACTACACCTGCAATTGGTCCAAGACCCACCAGATCCGGTCCAATTGCTACACCTCCACGCAACTTGTCGCTCTTGTGCGCGGAGACCGATCCCCACCGCAGCCCAAATCCATCACTTGTGCTTGGGCCATTTGATCTCCTCCTTGTGAAACCAAGTGACTCGTCCCACACTCACACCCAAGCGGTCCAAATGACGGAGCCGATCTACGCCTTTCTTCCCCACGCGTTTCAGAAGATAGCCGCGCCTCAGCTTGCATCTCCAAACCAGGAACGCGATTCGAAATCACAGAGATCACGGGCGTAGGATCCGGGATTTTCGTAACAGGAGAGTCAACAAACACTGTCATAGAATCTGGGATTTCCGTAACGTGCGTGACTAGGCTGATTTCCTGCTGATTCATCAATCCCGGGGATCGCTCAACGTGCTTCAGTGTTGCAGAAACTACGCACCCAGAATCAAAGACTCCACCTTCCGTCGAAGCTCGTCGGAAAAAATCCGCCTCCTCTGAACCCGAAGAAGTGCACCCAATGGTGCTCTGTTTTGCAGGTAGAAGAACAGAGGAGTTGGGCAAAGCCTTGCGCCCGTGCTGGTCCGAGTCCGGTCGAGCTACTGCTACCAGGAGTTTGTACCCGTTCAATGTGAAACCGTTGAGCACCTCAATGGCCTGTAATGCCGACTCCTTGCTTCTGAATTCTGCAAACCCAAAATACCGCCCTTTCCTGTTTGGCTTCTTTAGTACCACTGCTGACAGAACATCACCGAACACTCCCAAAGAATTCTGAACCCAAACCGAAGAGGTATTATAGGGGAGGTTGTAGATAAATACCTTTCAACTTTTGGCCTCATCTACGACCGGAATCGTCGCATCCAAACCCACAAGATCACCCTGTTTTGGACGCGAAAAAGTACTGAAAAGCTCACCAGTAACTCCACCTGATGCGTCTTCTCTGAGGCAAAACATGTCCCTGCAGAATCGCCCTCCAAAGGTACTCGCTGTTCCTTGGCCGGGATCGACTCGGTCTGAGACTCTTTGGCGTTCTCGGTCCGAGGCTTTTTGGCCACCACTTTCTTGGGCAGAGGCGGCTTCACCTTTGCCTTTGCCGGAGAGACACCATCACGAACCTTGATGGAGGACACAGATTCCTTTCCCAAAGAACTAGCTACGATTTTACAATAAGAATCATAGCTTGATACTAACACCGAGCAAAAAACTGGGAAAGAAATTGGCTTCAGCGTCTTAGAGAGAAAATTGGATGTCAACTTCATCTCTCCCGTGTTATTTGCTATAATCTGTAGAGCATTCTGAATTTTCGAAATTCATCCAAAACATATTTCTTTTTTTTTCGATCTTTCAATTGGTATAGAGCCATGGTTATTTGCGTTTAAATCAATATGTGTTCATGGGAATATAAGTTTTTTTCCCAATTAATGGATTAACAATCCTACGGTTTATATATGATATAAATATCTTTTGATGGTAATACATATAATTGATGATGTAGATGACATGTGCTTATGTCCTTTGATGATACATATATATGTTATACTGTCGTGTATATATAATGGTGGTTTACTAGAACACACATATTGTATAAATGATATATGTACATGTATTGCTATTATGGGTTATAGTCATATATGTCTAACATGATTGTGATTTTTTAAAGTTGTTGTGCACTTTCCATGATCAAGGAGTTGATCATATATATCAATATGGTCATCTTTACATGTATGGTGGTGAGAAGAAGGAGAAAGACGGGACGAGGAGGTGCTGGTCGCCGGATCTGCACAGGCGGAATCGGAATCGGAGGGATTTGGGAAGCAACCACCAACTCAATCTAGCTCAACTTCTTCATTCCCTACATTTTGATGTCAAATAGTTCAACTCTAAAGCTCAGATTGATTCATCTTCATTGGTTTTTAACGATACTGGAATTTAGATCGATTGATTTCGTAGACCAGACTATGCCTCCTCAACATATAGATTGAATCATGGGCTTATGGTTTCTGACGCTAACATTGAACATGCAACATTGACTGGAAAAGTTGCAAAATGCTCTCTAGAGCTACAGTGGTGTTCTTCATAGTTCTAGTTCTACAGTGGTTTTCTTCATCTTAGTTCATCGATCTTCAAGACTCTATCATCGATCTTCAACTGGTTTCTTTTCTTCTCAAGTGTAGTGTTCATGGTGATCTCCTCCTTCATCACCGAACCACTGTGAGACTCACACGCCTACAACTCCTTCATTTACAGTACCGTTTCACTCTGTTTTCTCTATTACTCTTCTAATCATGCTTTCTGTTGACGAGCTGAGTGGTAGCTCGACTTCTTTACAACCTACATTGCTGAATCGTCCTTCGTGCTCCCCACAACAAACACCCATCAGGACTCCCGAGTCGTCTGCACTGGAAGGAAATTTGGGAAAAACTCCAACCTCTTCTGAAGATAGGAACTATATCAGAAAAACCTTCAAATGCTCCAATATGTTCGATAGTGAGAAAAGGTTCTTCAAGGCAAGAGCTGATGGTTCCATGCGTCTACTTAAGTCACACACTCGACCTTTGAATGAGCTACCCTTGGGAGAACAACAACCTTCGGCATAAGACCAAAACTTGGCATGGAGAACTTCTTCTTCTTCAGTGGGCCCTCCACCAGGTTTTGAGGGAAGGTTGGGGTTAAAAGTGAATAAACACCCAAGATTGGAAGAAGAAATCCAGAACACAGCTTTTGAGAGGAAGTGGAGAAGAAGATTGGGACCAAGGGTTGAGGAAACAGGGGATAAAGGTTGGTCGGATGTCAAGACTGGTGAAGAAGAGTTCTGGGTTTTCATAAGCAACATTCCTCCCAGATCTTCTTGTTTGTGGATTGAAGATCAATTTAAGGAAGCAGGGAGGATTTTAGCAGTTGAAGCACCAACTAAACCAAATCTCAGAGGGAGATGGTTTGCTTTCATCAAGTTCCATGATGAGTTGGGCCAAAAAAATGCTATAGAAGGATACAACGGTTGGCACTTGTGTGGGAATAGAGTCTTGGTGGCCAAAGCTTGGAGGAAAATGAAGAAACAAAATTTTATCTCACCTGGGAATGTGGAGTGGAGGGAGAAGAAGAAGCCTGTCCAAGAAGAAACAACAAATCAGACACAACCAATCCACAGCACTCCTAGAGGCTCAATAGTCACAAACCAAATGAATCAAATTAAATGAGCCCATGTTGCAATTTCTTTTAGAAACCTAAGTGCCAAAGCAATCTTGAGAGAGATGGCATCAGAAGGAGTTAATCTAATACAGATCCAAGATCTTGGGAATAGGTGTGTCTTATTCAATGGAATTGATGAAGAAGTGGATGATCTTCTGATGAATGAAAACAGAAAGTGGCTGGAGAATTGGTTTGAGATAATTCCTAACAAACAAGCCTTGTGTCTTAAGAATGGGATGTTTCAATGGGTGACAGTCAGAGGCATGCCACTCCATGGTTGGTGTGAAGAAACCATTGTTGCAGCAGTGGAACAGGTTGGAGAATATATCTATACTCACCCAACCTCACTCTTGGGAATCAATAGAGATCAAGCATTTGTACTGGTTCATACCCCCATTGTGCTACCAATCTTGAAACAAACCTTCTTTTTATTGGGAGATGACACTTTTGAGGTCAGTGTAGCATCAATAAATCCCAGCATCTTACCACAGTGGGAACTGGCTTCTGAGAATGATGAATTGATTGCCTCTGATAGTTTATCCTCATCTTTGCTGGGTACACCTTTATCCACTCCCTCTCCAATACAGGTAACTAATAATACTTCTCCAAACACTAATGACATTACACCCACTTTGCTTGTTCCTCCCATTGTTGCATCACAAGAGCAACCTCCAGCCTTAGGAGAAAAGGAGATGTTGTCAGTAATACAGGAGGAAGAGAATCACCAAGTTCAAGTACACACAGAAATGTCCCCCAAGGATCGTCCTACTCTTATTGCTGAGGGAGAAGCTGGAAGTCTTAATCTGCTTTCAGTTCATACAAACCAATTGGATCTTTCTTTAAATGATGAAGTTGATTTTTTGAGCACTGAGGTGTTGACAAAAGGAATGTGCAGAGCAGAGAATGTGGAGATTTTAGAGCCTCAACAACCCTCTTCTAAGGTGGCATTTACTTCCCCAAACTTGGAAGTTTCTGCAGTGATCAAAGATACATTTGATGGGGCATCTTCCTTGTCACCTGGTGAAGAAGGCATTAACACTCTGATTGTTCTTTCTTCTCCTTCACCAACCTTGCCCCTTCAGACTCAGCCACTGTTGGAGAGGTCTGCTTCACACTCTCTCTCCGGTTCTGGACCAGTGGATATGGGTTTATGCTCTTTGTTGTCAGGTTTGGGAAATGAGAAACCCTCAGATTTGGGGACTGAGAAACCCTTGGAAGCTGTTGTGACAGAGGGTATTAATGAGATGGTAAGGGTCACTACATTGTCTACTTCATTGGGGCCACATCACCTTGCTCAAAATGGGAAGGATCTTTTTTTGGAGGGAAAAAGTTATGCAGACATCACATTTTCTCAACCCAGGGCACCAAACCCTTTTAACTCTGGTACTTCCACTCCCAAAATTGCCTCTAATAGAAAGACCAAAAAACCACAAGTTTCTTATGTATATGACACAAGATCTAGAAAAGGAAGACAAGTTTCATTGGTTGCACTCCCTGATAGTAGAGGAGCTGGGAAGAAGAAGCTGATTTTGGCAGAGGAACCTAAAAGTCCATGGGATTACTGTAAATCTATTGGGATCAAAGCTTTGGTAGCTGATCAATTGGTGATTGATCAGTTTGACAATCTGGAGGCAGAAATCAACCAAAGAGTGGAGTTAGATGCAAACTCAAGTGATGATTTTTTAGATCTTGAAGGGGAAGGTGATCCTTGTCTGGATGAGATTCAGTCTCAGGCCAGAAAGGACTTTGATTACAATCCATGAAAGTACTCTCATGGAATATGAGAGGCTCTTCCTCTGAGCAGAAACAGAGGGCATTAAGAGACATAGTTGGTAAATATTCTCCTACTTTTATCTTAATCCAAGAGACAAAGTTGCAAACTTTTCCTCCTTCTTTCTTAAGAGCAGTGGGTTTGAATTGGGATTGGGATGAGACCCATTTGGACTCTGAAGGAGCCTCTGGGGGTATCTGTTCTATTTGGGACAAGAAGTATTTTCAAAAGATTAATATCAAACCTGTGAAGCATGCAATAATCTGGTCTGGCTTATCATTGGAATGGAATGTGATCATTTCAATCATCAATGTATATGCTCCCTGTGGGGTGAGAGCTAGAAGAGAGCTATGGCAAACACTACTACTGGAGATCCAAGGCCTTGGTGACTACTACATTGTAGCTGGTGATTTCAATTCAGTTTTGGGGCCTTCAGAGAAGTTTGGTACCTCACAGGTTTCCTCAGCATCATATCATTTCTCATTATTCCTAGAAGAGGCCCCTTTGGTTGATATTCCCCTCTCTGGAGCTAAATATACTTGGTATGGTCCCTCCTCTAGAGCATCCAGATTGGACAGATTTTTACTTGGGCCTCAAGTAAGTGTTGATCATAGGAATTTGGCTCAGTCAGGCCTTTGTAGGCAAATCTCTGATCACAGACCTATCCTCCTCTCTGAACCTTTTGTGGATTGGGGGCCAAGGCCATTTAAGTTTCTAAATGCTTGGATTGATCATCCACTATTCTTTTCTGATGTGAAAAAATTCTGGCTGGAGTTAGTGGTCTTTGGGGAGCCTCAGTACATCTTGTGGCAGAAGTTAAAATTACTCAAGAATTTTTTGAAATCATGGAACATCAATGCCTTTGGGTGGTTAGAAAAAGATATTGATATCTTGAAGAATGAAATAAATGACCTGGATAATGTGATTGACACTAGAGAGCTATCAGACTCAGAAAAATCTAAGAGAGCTCTCCTTGGAGCAGTCCTCATTCAGAAGTTAAAATCCCTTTCTAAAGTGTGGAGACAGAAGGATAGATTTAAATGGTTGAGAGAGGGGGATAGATCCTCTAAGTTCTATCACCTGGTTGCCAATTTTGCTGGTCTCAGGAAGAAGATCACTGAGATTTTGGTTGGGGATAGAATATGTTCTGACCCTGTGATGATAAAAGAAGCTGCTAAGGCACATTTTGCAGCTAGATTTCTGAAGAATTCATCAGTTGTCCTTGATCTCTCTGCATTACCTTTCAACTCCTTGTCAACACATAAAGCATTGTTCTTGGAGAGACCTTTCACTGAAGCAGAGATTTATAGTGCAGTTATGAGCTGTAATGGAGATAAGGCAACTGGCCCTGATGGGTTCACCTTAAAATTCTTTCAGGTTTGCTGGGATTTTCTTCAAGTGGATGTTTCAAACTTCTGCCATTATTTCTTTGATACAACCTTGTTAGATAAAGGGATCAACTCCTCCTTCTTCACTCTCATTCCCAAAATTCCCAATCCTACAACTTTTGAAGATTTTAGGCCTATAAGTTTGGTTGGTTCTGTGTATAAAATCATATCTAAACTACTTGCTGCAAGGCTAAAGACAGTCATGGACCAGTTGGTTAATGATGTTCAATCAGTGTTCATAGCAGGTAGACAAATTCTTGATGGGGTCCTAGTAGCAACAGAGGTGATTCACTCTATTAAAGCATCAAAAGAAGAAGTGGTTGTTCTAAAGGTGGATTTTGAAAAAGCCTATGATTTTCTGGATTGGGAGTACCTGGAACAAATTTTAAGAAGAATTGGGTTTGGAGTGAGATGGATTGGGTGGATGGCATCTTGTTTCAAAGCTTGGTCATCTGTTCTGATCAATGGATCTCCCTCAGCAGATTTTGAACTCACTAGAGGCTTGAGACAAGGGTGCTCCCTCTCCCCACTTTTATTTGCTCTAGGAGCTGAAGGACTTCACCAAATACTGGAGCAAGGTTTGGCAGCTGGGAATTTTGAAGGCATCTAGTGTGGAATACAAGGCCCCTCTATATCTCATTTTCAATTTGCAGATGACACCTTGATAATCATAAAAGCCAAGGCCAATCACATTCATAATCTGAAGTCCTCACTCAAAGCCTTTCAGTTGGCTTCTGGGCCAAAGATCAACTACAACAAATCTAAGGTGGTTCTTCTCAATCCTTCCTCTCTGACAGTTGATGAGGTTGCTCATATTCTAGGATGTGAACCCTCAGTATTGCCACTTGATTACCTTGGTTTCAAATTAGGGGCAAATCCTAGAAGATACAACACTTGGCTTCCCATTATAGCTAAGTTCAAGAACAAGCTGAGTATTTGGCAGGCAAAGAATTTGAATTTTGGGGGTAGAATAACTTTGATTAAGTCCTCCTTATCATCTCTCCCTCTCTATTACATGTCATTATTCAGAGTTCCAAAAAAAGTCCTTAAAGAAATGGAGATGTGGCAAAGGAAGTTTCTGTGGAATGGATCATTAACCAAGAGAGTGCTCCACAAGGTTAGATGGGATCTGGTTTGCCTTCCAAAAGACAAAGGTGGGTTGGGGATAAAAAGCTTATATATTATGAACTCTGCCCTTTTGGCCAAATGGTGGTGGAGGTTTGCCATTGACACTGATTCATTATGGAAGAGATTTTTGTGTTTAAAATTTGGTTGGAACCCTCAGGACTGGAACCTCTCTAATATTAACATTGCTGGGAATCAGAATTTTCTGGCTCACATTCAATCTCTTCTATCAGATCAAAAGTTTAGCAGTGCAGTTGGTTTCTCAGGATTGGAATGGTTTGTGGAGAATGGGGTGAGAGTTGATTTTTGGGAGGATGTTTGGCTACTAGATATTCCTATTAAGAGAAGATTTCAGAGACTATATCACTTGAGTCTGCACAAAAAAGAGAAGGTGGCTTTCTTTTGGAATAATGGAGATTGGCTGCTCCATTTTAGAAGAGAACTAAGAGGTTGGGAGAAAGGCCAGTTCAACATCCTATCAGATTCACTTAATCTGTTTTCATTACATGACAGTGGTCAAGACAAGGTTGTGTGGAAAATTCATACTGCAGGTTTTAAAGTCAGAAAGATGTACTCATACTTAGAGGAGAATGATGTGCAACAAAAACCTTGGGCTAGACAGCTCTGGAATCCCTTCCTCCCTCCAAAAATTGATGCCTTTTTATGGCTGGCTTGCCATAATGCAGTACCAACAAAATTATTCTTAGAGAGTAAGGGTCTCAAGTTTAATTTCAATGACACTCTCTGTCCCATGTGTAACAATGATTTTGAAGAAGTGAATCACCTACTCCTCTCTTGTCCTAGAGCCTGGTTAGTTTGGACTGCAGTCTTAAAATGGTGGGGGTTCTCTGGTCAGTTCAGTAATGATATTATCACATTTATCTACTCTTGGGATTCTTTCTGCAGTCACTCTTCCCTAAAGCAATGGAAAAATATATGTTTCATCACACTTTGGTTTATCTGGTTGGCTAGGAATGCAGTAGTCTTTAACAACAAAGCTTCCTCACACACTGAGATCCTCAATCAAATTATGAGCTACAGTTTTAATCTGGAATGGTCTCTCTTCTCCAACTCTAAAGCCTTTCCTTTCATCCAGTGGAGAGCTTGCCCTTCCTCTTGTGTTAGGAGGAAGATCAGAATTTATTGGGGTTTCCTTTGGGCTTATGATGGCCTGTGGAGACTCAGGTTCTGTTTGTTTTGGGGGTGGGGGGGGGGGGGGGGATGGGATTTAAGGGTGGTTTGGTGGTGAGTTTTTTAGGATTGAGAGGTAGGAGTGAATTGGGTTGAGTCACAGTTGGAGTGTGGGTTTAGTTTACTTTATTCACTTGTCTGGTTTTTACAGTCCCATTTTGGAGTATGGGTAAGTCCTAGGGAGAGTTTCAAGTCTTGTTTTTAGATCTTTTAATCTGTCATGCAACACAGATTATGGTTTGGAGGTTTGTATGTTCCATTGTATTTTGGGGTGCTACTCTCATCTATTTTGGCTGTGGAGTTTATATCACAGAGTTTGAAGACACTGGTGGAAGAATTGCAGGTCTTGGTGGAGTTTTTATTGGTGGTGTGGTTTTTTTATATACTGTGGGATATGGTGCTGCATAATTCCCTGCATTATACCTCAATGACTTCCATCTATACCACTGAAGCTCTTCAACCTTATACTTCTGGAAGATTGGAGAGGACTGGATCAAAAAACAGAAGTGTGTCATTGTCAGTTTTGTTTCAACTACTGAAGACTGTACTTATGTACACAGGTGTAGACAGTTTTGAATCAGTTTAACTGGTTTTGGGTTCAGACTTGCGCCACAAGTAAGGCCGGATAGGTAGGAAATTCAGTTTGTCTTGTGCCTTGAAGCACAAGTAACAGGTTCACCTAGTTCATTTTCAAAAGGGTAGGGTTATTTTGGTTCAATTGTGTATGGTTTCTTGGAGAGTTCCTTGTATCTCTTGGCCCTTTCTTTACTTCAAAGAATGGGTCTCTTAATAAATTTGCTGATCAAAAAAAAAATATGTATTTGTAATGTACTGTAACAGTATGACCTATGCCTTTTAATTTTCAAATGCTACAGTACAGTATGAATAGTGGGCTTATTGTCTTGTGCACATGGTTATTTAATTATATATTAAATAATTGTTTATGTGTATTATAAGTGTGGTAATATTTGAAACTTTATGTATGTGTTTTTCATATACTAAAAATTGTATTAAAATGGTTTTAATACAAATAAAATTTTAAAATTATTGAGTTTTAATTGATAAAATATGAGATATTTTATCAGCGGCTTTTCCATCCAAGTAGATAAATAATATCAATTTTTGTTTACAAGAAACTACCTGACTACCAGGGGACTTGTAGTTCGAAATAAAATTTATTTTTGTTTACAAGGAACGACCTGACTATCAGGGCACTTGTAGTTCAAAGATAAATGTTATTTTTCTTTACTACATATGATGCAAGTATAAAATTATATTTTGTTTACAAGGAACGACCTGACTACCAGGGGACTTGTAGTTCAAAATAAAATTTATTTTTGTTTACAAGGAACGACCTGACTACCAGGGGACTTGTAGTTCAAAGATAAATGTTTTTCTTCCTCCGTTGTATATGATACAAGTATAAAGTGTATAAATTTTATTTTTGTTTACAAGAAACGACCTGACTACCAAGGGACTTGTAGTTCAAAGATAAATATACTCTTTGATTGCATATGATGCAAATGGAAATAGAAAGTTATCTAATATAGTACTTATAGTCTGAACTACCCAGAGGGTATAAAATTAATTAACTTTGGGAGGAAATGGTATATTCTGTTGCATATGATGCAAGTGAAATTAAAATTATTTAACGTTATACTTATAGTCTGGACTACCCAAAGGGTATGATATTAATTAATTTTTGGAGAAAAATAATTAATTCTACTGCATATGATGCGAGTGTGAAGAAAAGTTATATAATGTTATACTTATAGTCTGGACTACCCAGAGGGTATGATATTACTTAATTTTCTGTCACAAGGATGGATAAACTCAAATGTACTAATGGTACCAACCTGACAACCAGGTGACTATGTAGTATATAGCATGCTTTGATTTTATATGATAAAATCAAGAGAACTTTAATTATGCGTGAGATCCGACTTGACTACCAAAGGGCTCACTCATGTTTTAAAGTTTGTATTATCATTTTGATGAAGTCCATGTCTTAATGATACATGTTTGTGCTATTATTGTTTTTCCTTTGTGGTTAATTTCTGAAATGACTACTATTTATCTGCATGACATACTTGATGCTAACAATATGACTGGTACCGGAACCCTAGAATTGTTCTCATGCATGAAAAGCTTATCGATGTGATCGATAACCCCGCCATGGAAGCTCCTATTGAGGAAATGACTGTTGTAGTTGCATTAGATGTATATTTGAAGTACGGGGAACGAAGTACTACTACTCAGTGCACCATTTTGGCTTTCATGAGTCTTGTCTTTAAGAGGAAACATGAAATTATGAATCCAGCACATATAATAGAACATCTTAAGAAGATGTAGGAGTCTCAGAATATGAATGCTAGATATCATATATCTAAGTCTCTATTCATGTCTGAATTAAAGCTCTATGAGCTGCTGCGCATCCATGATCTAAAGATAATTGATCTTATAGAACAACTTGAGAAGTAAGGATACACACTTATAGCATGATTTGATCTTGTAGTCCCTTGATGATACCTCTGTTATGTTAATGTTAACATGAACAAGGTGGATTGTGATATTCATGAATTGCTCAATATGTTGATCAATTATGAAAAACAATTCACATCGAGAAAACGAAAGTATCAGGATCTGTACATTTGATTGATGAATCTTTAAAGAGTAAGTGGAGAGGCAAATGGATGCCTGAGAGAAAACCGCTTGCACTTAAGAATGTTTTTATGAACACATTCAATAAATTAAACATGATCATCGATCAATGTGATGTTGGACGTTTCTTTTGTAAGAAGTAAGGACATTGTAAGAGAAATAATCAAACAAATCAAGGCTACTTTTAGCTTTATAGGCTTGGTCATATCAATGAGAAAAGAGTAAACAAGTTGCATAAGGCAGTATGTCTTAGGCAGTATGATTATGAACCATATGATACTTCTGAATCTCGTCTCATTGGGAAACTGACAAAATCTCCTTTTACTGGAATTGGAGAAAGAGCTAGTGAACTTTTAGGACTCATACATACTGATGTATGTGTGCCAATGAAAGTTCGAGCTAAAGGTGGATATTCTTACTTTGTTACCTTCACTGACGATATGTCGAGATATGATTTTATATATCTCATGAGACATAAGTCAAAATCTTTTGAAATGTTCAAAATATTTAGAAGTGAAGTTGAGAAACAAATCGGTAAGAATATCAAGGCACTAAGATCTGACCGTGTGGGTGAGTATCTCATGGACAATTTCATTGATTATTTGCCACAAGATGAGATCCTATCATAGTGGACTTCGTACCTTATTAGATATGGTGCGATCGATGATGGGATTTACAGATTTTTTGGTCTTCCTATGGGATATGCTTTAGAAGCTATTGCATATTTATTAAATAAGGTTCCCAATAAAGTAGTTGCTGAAACACCATATCAGATAAGGAAAGGTCGGAAAGCTAACCTTAAACATTTAAGGGTTTAGGGTTGTCCAACCTATGTTAAGCGACTGCAATCAGACAAGCCTGAGGCTAAGTCTAACAAATGCATATTTGTTGGTTATCTCAATTAGACTATGGGATACTATTTCTATCATCCTTCTGAGCACAAAATATTTGTGGATAGAAACGCGAATTTTCTTTTTGAAAAGAAGTTCCTTGATGTTGGAAGAACTGGATGTAGAAATAGATCTTGATGAAATACAAGATACCAATGAGTCAGCGCCGACTCAAGAGCATGGGATGCATATTGAGAAACCTTTTCTTGATGTCTTACAGTTTCCACCGAGGGCTCCAACCTCAAACGTTGAGGTAAATGATTTGGTTAATGAACCAAATCAGGAACAAGGGTAACAACAGAATCAAGAAGTACAAGAGCCGCCTAGAAGATCAATTAGAGAACGTCGTGCACAAAATAGGATTAATCTATTAGTGTGTGATAATGAGGACAATCATATTGATGATGACCTTATTATTAAAGACGATCCTAAGTGTTTCCAAGAGGCGATGGCTATGTCCAGACCATGAGAAATGGCTAGCCACCATGAAATCCGAAATAGAGTTAGTGAAAATCAATAAAGTATGGGCTTTAGTTGATGACTCTAAGGACTTAAAACTTATTGGGTTAAATGGGATTTTTAGAAAAAGATTAGAGCGGATGGTAAGGTTGAAACCTTTAACGCCCATCTGGTTGCTAAAGGGGTAAAATCAAAATGAAGATATTGATTATGAAGAAACGTTCTCCCCTGTAGCAATGCTTTAATCTGTTCGGATTTTTCTTGCTATTGTTGCATACTATGATTATGAGATTTTACAAATGGATGTGAAAATGGCTTACCTTAATGGTGAGCTCAAGGAAGATGTCTATATGAGTCCATTTGAAGGTTTCACATTGTCATCTGCTCCTAGTAAAGTATGTATGCTACAACGATCCATTTATGGAATAAAGAAAGATTCTCATAATTGGAACATTTGTTTTCACACGACAATCGAAAAGTTCGATTTTGTGCGTTGTGAAAAGGAGTGATGTGTGTACAAGTAGGTTAGTGGGAGCGTTGTCATTTTCCTAGTGTTATATATAAATGGCATACTGCTAATAGAAAATGAGGTGTCAGCCATGCAAGAAACAAAGATTATGGCTATATGAAAAGTTCTCCGTGAAAGATATGGGATAAGCAACTTATATTCTTGGAATAGAGGTCTATAGAGATAGATCAAGGACGTTGTTTGGGATCTCACAATCGATGTACATTGATATTATCTTAAGGAAGTATCACATGGATAATTCCAAAAGGGGGTATTTACCTATTGGAACTGAAGTTTCTCTTTTGAGGGATGATAGTCCTAAGACCCTAGAGGGAAGAGAACGCATGAGTTGAATCCCATATGTTAACACAGTGGGAGCTATCATGTATACCATGACATGTACGAGACCGGATGTTTCGTATGCGCTAGGAGTAGCAAGTAAGGTACCAAGGAAATCCGGGTGAGGCACATTGGAAAGTTGTTAAAACTATTCTTAAGTACTTGGGAAGAACTAAAGACCAATTTCTCATACATGGAGATAATGAGCTTAATTGTTAAGCCATATCGATGCAAGTTTTGCATCTGATAAGGATGATAGCAAATCTAAATCTGGTTATGATTTACCTCGAATGGTGGAACAGTAAGTTGGAAGAGTTCCAAACAAGTTACCGTAACTATTTCAGTAACCAAAGCAGAATACATAGTTGCATGTGATGTTGTTGAGGAAAATGTATGGATAAAGAAGTTCTCAATTGAGCTTGGTGTGGTTCCTTCAGTAAAGGAAAGTGTTCCTTTATTATGTGACAATAAGGGGGTTATTGCACAAGCTAAGGAGCCAAGAGCACACCAGAAATCCAAACACATTTCTCGGAAGTTTCTTCTAAGTAAAGAAATAGTTGAACGTGAGACGTTCAAATTTTGAATTTGGAAGGAAAGGAAAACGATGCAGATCCTTTCACTAAGACACTTGGTTCAAAGGAGTTTGACAAGCACAAGTGGAATATAGGATTGAAATTCATGAATGTTTGGCTCTAGTCAAATGTTAATCTTCATGGAACATTGTTTTAGCATATTTCATATCGTGTTTTTCTTATTAGTGGTGAATAATATAATGGTTGTTATTGTTATCATATATGAATGTTTATTTACATTGGATATGATAAGTCCTTGATTAAACTGGTATACTTGTCATCATAATAGGGATTATGATAATGAGAGTCAAGTATTATAGAGTTTGATCTAAAAGTGTTCTTGGTCATAGGATCATCCTATTGGGACTAAGGTGATCCGGATAGACCAATATATGTATAACAATACTCATTGGATGAGTAATAATAGATCTCATTCATTAAGTTATAATATAGATGATGCATATAGTGGATATGATCATTGAACTGACTAAAAGTAAAATTTCCAAATGGTTGATTTTACCTATACTGTTAGTGTGGAAATTTTCTTAAGGAAAAAATGTATATTGTTTGTCCTTTGACCTGAGATCACCATAATGGTTAATAGAATACTTGTTATACTTTGATACCGGAAACCTAGTGTGTAAAAATGCTAGTTGAAAGGTCATTGGGTATAATTGAGTACCTATATAATCAATGGCGAGTCAAGAGGGGATCCATCAACTCAAGGTAATGAGTTTGAACTCTATGTTGTTATGAATCTTATGGTTGGAAAAGATCATTGGCCAAGGCAGAAGAGTGATTTAAGAAATGAGTTTCTTAAAGTCATTCAACAACCAGTAACGATCAACATGAAACATAGTGGTTATCTATTAGGGTTTGACAGTCAAACCATACCCTAGGATAATCCGGAGTTGGAAAGATGGAAGGAAAAAAATTCATCATCCTTAAACCAAGTTTGTATTTATTGGATATTGATATTACGTTATCCGGTCGTCGGGGAGTGTTGTTAGAAGCCAACCTCGATTAGTAGTTAATGAGATTAATTACTACTGGTTTAGCGTTGAACCTATGTGGTCACACACTTACGAGTGACGTTTGATGTTTAAGATCATTTAATTCATTATGAGATAATTCATTGAAATGATCTAGATGGCATATTTGTTATACTTTCTGCTAACACAGAAATATAATAAATATTGGAATTCTTGATGGATTGGATCTAGGTCAAGTAGGAGATTGTTGTGTTTTGCCCTAGGCTCAATCGAGTTTAAATCCCAATTGAGTCTTGGACCCAATACTTAATAGTATATTAAGAGAAAATTAGGTTTAGAAAATATGATTCATCTTATTCTCTTGTAGCCTTTTTTTTCTCTACTCTCCCAAAACACAAAAGGAAGAATCGTTCTTCCTCCATAGCCATCTCAATTTGTTGAAAGCATCATATCATCAACCGGTGTGGATACACTAGAGACTTCGTACTTTCGGAGCTATATCGGATTTATTCTACATATCAAGTAAGTAAGCCTTACAATTTTATCATTGATTTAGATGCAATATTTTGGCTTTGGATCGAATGTTTTAATTCCGCTGCGAACATGTGATGTTTTTTCGATCCTTCAGTTTCATTTGAATTCTACGCCTCGTGAAACCTGTCAACACCATTTCAATGTGTAAAGTATTAGCAGAATGTAGTGTAACATGTCATCACCATTTATGCGAACCTACCAGCAACAGATTTTATGAAATCAGATGAAGTTGTACTCACCTTTTTTGGGACTTTATCTATGATGTGCCACATGCAGACATTGTGTTTTGTCTCTTTGATTACCTCCTTGACTGCAATTTTTCATGGTTGGGTCTTGGTCAGTTATGAAGACTAGTGGTTGCTTCCCTTTCATGGCCTTGAATAATGTTTGGAATATCCAAACAAAAGAGGCAGTGTCTTCTTTTGTTATCATGGCTGCCCCAAACGTGATTGATTTATCGTGAATGTTTATTCTGGTGAAAGGAGAGAATATTATGTCATATCTACAGTTGGAAGAGATTCAGACTTATGTTTCATTAGATAGACATAGTCATATCTACTGAAATCATCTGTGAATGTAATGAAGTACTGAAATCCACCTCTAGCAGTTGTACTTAACGGACCACATACATCTGAATGTATAAGTCCTAATAAGCCACTAGCTCTCTCACCAATTCCAGAAAAAGGTGTCTTTGTCATCTTGCCCATTAAACAAGATTCGCATGTTTCCAATGATTCACAATCAAAAGAATTCAAAAGTCCATGGTGTTGGAGTTTTGATATGCGTTTCTCATTTATATGACCCAAGCGACAGTGCCAGAGGAATGTAGGGTTTGTCTCATAGGACTTAAACCTTTTTGTATTAATGTTATAGAGAGATTTCTCATTAGAGTCTTCTATGTTCAAAACAAAAAAAAACCTCTAACTCGATAAGTAGTTGCATAATAAACATTATCATGATAAAAACTAAATTTGTTATTCTTAATAAAAAATTCAAAACCTTCCATGTCCAAACATGAAACATAAATAATATTGCTGCGAAAAGTATGTACATGATAACAATTATGTAATTGCAAAATAAGCCCAGTGGGCAAGGCCAACTCGTATGTCCCCACAGCTAAGGCAATAACTCCATGGTCATCCCCAACTCGTAGATAATCTCGTCTTCCTTCAATGTCCTTCTACTATTGAGACCCTGCACATTAGTACTAATGTGAGATTTGGATCCAGTATCCAATATCCAAGAACCAAAAGTAGATGCGTTGATTTCTATAACATGAATACCTGAAGAGCTTGGTACACTACCCTGGTTCTTCTTCAGATCATCCTTGTATTTCTTGCAGTTCCTCTTTCAGTGACCAGCCTTATTGCAATAATGACAAATTGAATCTTTTGGGAGTGGAAATCCAGGTCTCGGTCCATATGTAGGCCTTTGTCCATACGCGGACCTATGTCCATACGCGGGCCTATGTCCATACACGGGCCTTTGTGCATACGCGTGCCTTTGTGTGTACATAGGCCTTGGCATTGACATGGGTTTCTGAAAACCCGGTGGTCCTTCAATAGGAGCCTTTCCTTTTCCTCTCCCCTTCCTTTTGAACTCAGTTGTCTTCTTAACCATCAAAACATCCTTAGTATTACTTTGGATGCTCTTCTCAGCAGTTTGAAGCATCTCATGCAACTTTGAGACAGTCTTCACCATATTGTGCATATAGAAGTTAAGAATGAAACCATGAAATTCATCATGAAGTGATTAGAGAAGGATATCTATAGCCAACTCAGGTTCCATCTTGAAATCGAGTATTTCTAGATGCTCAAGATAACCTTTCATCTTGAGCACATGAGGGCTAACATTCTTCCCAGCGGGCATCCTGCATGACATGAGGCTCTTAACAGTATTGAACCTTTCAATCCTAGCCTTCTCTTGGAACATTTCATTGAGTTGAGCCATTATGTCATATGTAGGCTCCTCCATCAATTTCTTTTGGAGATCAGCCTCCATGCAACTAAGCATTATACAAGCGACATCTACCGAGTCGTTGAAATGTTTGGTCCAAGCATCCTTTTGTCCCTTACTATCATTTAAGGTTAGTTCCTCAGGATCGGGCTCATCAAGAATAAACTGTTTTCTCTCCTGCCTGAGAACAATTCTTAGGTTTCTGGCCCAGTCTAGAAAATTTGTCCCATTCAGCTTATCCTTATCAAGGATCGATCGTACCGATAAATTTTGTGAATTGTTTGAAGACATGATCTACAACAAAATTAAATATGCAAAGTAATTAATAAAAATATAACATTTTAAAACAATCAACTCTTAAATATATATTATAAACCAAGACCCATATTCCATTTCACTTAAAGTAAGCTTTGGCTTATCACTTTAAGCAGAATTATTTAGGTAGGTAACTCCTTACCAATTGCATCTTATTCAACTCTTGGATAGAATAAACACATCATATGTGTTAACACATCATATGTGTTAACACATTCTATCAGATGCCCTAGGTCCAAAACCGTTTTGATAACCTAGTTAAGTTTAACCATATAAAACGCATGGATATCACCATTATCCATCCTATCTAACTTAGAAAACTATGTGAACAATGCTTTGGCATAACCTACACATAGCAATATAAGGTTCGATAAGTGTTTCATTTATGGAAAGCATCTCATCGACTTAATATTTGCTTAGAGTTGATTTCAAATTATTGTATCTCATACAAAACGGCCCAAGCATGTTACTATCATACAAACGGCCTAAGCATGTTACTATCATACAAGATATGCAAGTCATACAAATGCATAAAATAAACGTGTCATAGCATAATTGTCTCGCCCCTGATTCAGTAGAACCGAACCCGGAACGCGAACGTTTAAGACAACAAAACAATTTCAAACCTTTTAAATAAATCGCTTTAAAACCACCATTTAGTTAATCAAAATAATAATTTACAACTCAAAAGTACGTCCCAACAAGCGGAAAAAATACAAGGCGTACGTCGCTAGACTCAAAAAGGAAACCCGGACTCCCGCTCCTAGCTCTTCAAGCTTCGAGAGCTCACCTAGTCCGTCCCGCGACCAGTACCTGTAGTGTCACGCCCCAATTTCAGTAAACAAACTCAGAACGCGAACGTTTAATACAATAAAACATTTTGAAACCTTTTACATAAATCACTTTAAAAACACCAATTGTTCATCAAAAATAATCATTTACAACTTAAAGGTACGTCCCAACAAGTGGACAAAAAACAAGGTATGCGTCGCTAGACTCAAAAGTAAACCCAGAATCCCGCTCCTAGCTCTTCAAGCTTCGGGAGCTCACCTAGTCCAACCTGCGACCGGTACCTGTAGGAAATGCAGCTAGGGGTGAGCGTTCGCTCACCACCACGGATAACAGACTGACTACGGCATACTTAGCAGACAATGCCGATAACACCAACAACAACCCAAACACCGGGGATCACTATCCCCAACTCAAGTAACCCGACCGACACACACACACTGTTACTTTCCTCAACCGACTCCACACTCGGACACGTAAAGTAGACTTGACACAACGATTGACGACCTCCTCCAAAGACACGACAGACAACCACACAACACCCAAGATCACAAAGGATCGCACACAAAACAAGATCACAAAGGATCGCACGCCAGCTGCTCAGTATCCCATCTCTCTTTCGCCCTTTACCGATCCCAGTCAGGTCAGGCAGTAGACCTGTCGCGCAACTTCTCCCGATCTCAGTCGGAAGGCCGGCCCACAACCTCTCCCCTACCCCCGATCTCAGTCGGGTGACCAGCCACACCCGCGCGTACCTTCTCCCGATCCCAGTCGGGAGGCTAGCCCACAACCTCTCCCCTACCCCCGATCCCAGTCAGGTGGCTAGCCACACCTCACGCAACTTCCCCAACACAAAGTCGGGTTTCCAACCTCAGGTAACCACAATCACAAACACAAGCAAGTTCAACAAACAGCAACAACACAGAAATCAACACGCCACATGCACTCATGGCCACCCAAGACACCAACACTAAAACACAGACTCAACAACCCCACGGGCACTCACGGCCTCCCAAGACACACCAACAATAACTCACGGGCTCAACAACCCCACGGGCACTCACGGCCTCCCAAGACAGACCAACAGTAAAACACGGGCTCTCATGGCCACCCAAGACACAACAGCAAAGTACGGGCTCTCATGGCCACCCTGTTAGTCTTAGTGCCCGTAGTTCAATCCTAAATGTCCAAATGTATATATCATCGTTAGCAATAAAATTAAAGCGGCTTTATATTACTTATGTGTTGGAGTAATATATCGATGTGTGCTCTGATCTATGCCCACCATGCGAATAGAACCATAGATCGAGATAGATCACACTCGATGAGTCCCTAGTCAACAAAGCTTCACTAGAAGCGACTAGTATGAAAGATGGCTCTTTATGGCTTACGTTCTGTTAGTCATTGGAATGGGATTCCGGAGTCTGATCATAGATATCATGTGGGACATGATATTGGACGACCCGCCCTGAATATGTGCCATAGATTAAGTCATGAACATATTCAGTGTTGTAGCTTGTCATGTATCCTTAGACCAAGGAGTCTTTGTGATCGCTATGTAGTCAACAACTGAGTTTGACCTGAGCCTAACGTTGTCCGTAACAGGGCTTCCATAACGGCCAGGATTGGCTTGGGGACGGGCTACATGAGTGACACGAAAGACGGCTAAGGGATTTATCCCTCATACTAAGGTATGGGAAAGATATCGGTTCTCGGCCACTTGATCGAGAGTGACTGGAAGAATAGCATGGCCATGCACATGATACTGGGTATCATATCTTCAGTCATCTCACATATCAAGGAACGGTGATTGAGAATAATAAGGATGACGGCTCTATGCCTTATCTCAATCAGGATATCGGAGATAAAAGGATAATGACAGGGACGACGGAAAGGTTAGAATCGACAGGGTCGATTCGCTATGCAGTGTCAGGCAATACTAAAGTCTCGTTAGTTGCCACTTAAATAGTATCAAGTAAAATGGGATTTTACGTTGATCTATTGACATGCATAAACCTAAGGGTCATACCGGAGGATGAAACTCATTGACACATATATGGAGAATGGCCAAAAGGGAGTTGTCTCGGGATATGACCAAAACTGGGTTTTGGGTCATGTGCCCGTAAGTGAATAGGACTTTACGGATCGAGACAAGGCTTGGAGTCTTGGGATTGATCGCGTCGGATAATGTTGGACATTTCCGGTATGGAAGGCTTGGAGGCGATGAGCGAATCACGGGACCTCGTTGGAAATGGCCATGGGCCATGTTCCAAGAGGCCCATGAAAGGCCCATGCAACCAAGGCCCATGGAACTAATTAATCAAGTCTTGATTAATTAGTACTAAGTAAGCAAGACAAGGATTAAGGTGTTGGTGATTCACCACCTAACCCAATCTTGTCTTGCCATACTTTGTCCTATTTACACCTTACTTGACACCATACTTGTCCCATGCCTTTAGTTGGACAAGTATGGGTTTTGTTATGTTTAAGTCATCTTTTTTCAACATAACAAACAGAAGACAAGAATAGGAAACACATTTTCTCTCCCTCTTCCATGGCCATTTCGGGTTTGGCTAGTTTCCTCCTCCATTTTTGTGTTCTTGAGTCCTCAAAGAGAAGAACTACGTGGCTTTTATTCCCATGTGGATACGTAGGCGTCTTGGAGACTCAAGCCAATCATTCGTTAACCGGTGTTCTTGTTTTGGTAAGAACTAGTGCTGAATTTTTCTCTTGTTAATCCATTCTTTGTTAGTTGTTTCATGGTTCTAATTGTCTCTTGGTTTTCATTGATTTTCCGCTGCGAGTTGGTTCATCTCCAACCCTACCTCGAGACCCAACACACCCAAGACACAACAGTAAAATACGGGCTCTCATGGCCACCCAAGACATAAACTAAACAATCAACCTCCGGGCATGGTCATATGCCTCCAGTAATTCTAATATTGATAAGTTCACTGCTCCTACGACACTACTAAGTGTCACATGCATTTCTAAAGTTCGCTACGTTCCCGTATCATGCCTTTCTAAAGTTCGATAAACCCACTTAACCCACGACACCCCGGTGTCACATGCAATTCTACTATTAACTTTCCCTAGTCAGGGCCGAGATCCGACTACTTTTCCCTACCTCTTGAAGCGTGACAAACCCGATACTCTTACTCCGGCGAAGCTCCATAATTCCCGCTTAGCCTCCTATTTCCACGGTAGGCGACATGGTCTACAATCATTACAATTAACACACTTTTTAAGTAAGTAGGCGAAACCCGAATTTAAAGAACTAAACGCTCAAATGCAACCCTGACAATGTCGATCACTCCCAAACTTCCCAATTACTCGACATTGTCGATAATGGGCTCGGAAAAGCCCGATTCGCCCGACATGGCGAATCTGCCCGGGTTTTGGAAACGTCCTTCCGGGGCTCTGAAAATTCCCGTTTTCGTTTCTACGGTCTTAGAATAATTCAAGGGTTCCTATGCACTCGACGGAATCCAATTTCGACTTCCGAGTAATTTAATTAGCGTTTCAAGTTTCTAAACCCGTCAATTACAACTTTCACAATTTAATTCCAAATTTCGATCTGGTTGTAGATTAATGACTCGGGGAACGTTCTAAACCACCCGAACACGAAACCCGAGCACCCGAGCACGTGGGCCCCACCCGGCCAACTTTGGCCGTGGGTGGCTAGGGTTCCAATGGGCCTGGCCCACCATGGTGGTGGCCATCCCTAGCTCCGGCCAGCCACCCCATGGCCGGCCGGACACCCTCCATGGTGGCCGGAGCTCCCCTCGAGCTCCCGGTCACCGGAAAACGTCCCTCTTCACTCCAAAACGTCTCCAACTATCCCCAGACCTCAATTCCACCATAAACCACTCATTTTAACCAAACCCTAACTTTTGAAATTTACCAAAACGAAGATCGGTTCGGTGCTTACCGTAGAGGAAGACGGTGTGAGCTCGATTCTCCAAGCTTTGAGACGATCCAAGGGTTGGATGGTCGTGAATAGTGGCAAGACCCAAGCTCCTTCTCTCTTTTTCTCTCTTCTTTCTTCTCTCTTCTTTCTCTTTCTAAAAACACTAAACTTCCCTTTTTTGAACCAACATGGCCGAACCACCCTCTTGTCCTCATCGCGAAATTCGGACGTTTCGGGCCCCGAACGGGCACTTTTTCCAAGAAATTACGAAACTTCACGGGCTACAAGGAAACGGCTCAACTAAGACCGCTGCGACGACGGCTAAGCTTTTTGGATCCGAAACGGTCCTCGAATGAACCAAAACGTCGCTCGGTTGACTTTTCCAGCGAAAAGTCAACATTTTCCAAATTGGTCAGAAAGTTGCCCTGAGTCCCCCGGAACTCACTTTGGTCGGTATCGGGTTCAACTTAAGTCCGGTATGACCATCGGGGTCAAATTGAGGTTCATTTAAGTACTTGTCCAAAATTTTTAGATTTTCCTGTTTTTCGCAGGTTTGACTGGCGTTGACCGAGAGTGGTTATTACATGTAGGAAAATAAGCTAGGGGTGAGCGTTCGCTCAGCACCACAGATAACAGACTGACTACGGCATACTAGCAGACAATGCCGGTAACACCAACAACAACCCAACACCGGGGACTACTATCCCTAACTCAAGTAACCCGACTAACACACGATTATTACTTTGCTCAACCGACTCAACACTCGGACACGTAATGTAGACCCGACACAACGATTATGACTTCCACCAAAGACTCAAAGATAACCACGCAACACCCAGGATCACAAAGGATCGCACACCAAACAAGATCACAAAGGATCGCACTCCAGCTACTCAGTCCCCACGCACTTTATCGATCCCTGTCAGGCCAAGCGGTCGACCTGTCACACTTTTCCCAACACGACGGTTGGATAAGGCGGTCGACCTGTCGCACTTTTCCCAACACAAAGTTGGATCAGGCTGTCGACGGTTGTCAGCTGGAGGTCACTCCTATTTAATAATTTTCCAGCTTTCCAAGATATATCGACAAATAACCGATATTAAGCCCGAGTTTGACCGATAGTTGACTTTAACAATATTACAGTCAAACTGAAGGAAACGACCCGACTAAGGTAACCGTGCTAATGGCTAAGCTTTTTGGGCCCCGGAAAGGTCTCGACTGACTTTCCGAGTCATCAGTTGACTTTTCCGGCCGAAAGTCAAACTTAGCAAGGATTCACCGGTTTTACCGGGATCGACCGGGGGCGGGTCTTACAATCTACCCCCCTTAAAAGAATTTCGTCCTCGAAATTTAAAGACAAGGCGTACCTCAGAGGTCGAACAGGTGGGGATACTTCTCGCGGATCTCCTCCTCGCACTCCCACGTGGATCCAGATCCTTGGTGACCCCACCGCACCAAGACTAACGGAATCTTCTTGTTCCGCAGGACCTTATCCTTTGTACCCAAGATCTCTACGGGCTGCTCTTCAAAGGTGACATCATCTGCTACCTCGATGTCTGACCACTCAATGATGTGCGAAGGGTCTGCTATGTACTTCCGCAGTTGGGACACATGGAAAACGTTATGCACGTTCCCAAGCTGCGGTGGCAAGGCCAAACGGTAAGCTACAACTCCAATCTTCTCTAAGACCTCAAATGGTCCAATAAAACGTGGTGCTAGCTTGCCTCCACTGCGTCTAAACCGTACTAGACCCTTCCTTGGGCTCACCCTCAGAAACACGTGCTCCCCGACCATGTACTCGAGTGGTCTACGACGTCTGTCGGCGTAGCTCTTCTGCCGACTCTGCGCGGTCTTCAGCCGCTCTCTAATCAAAGTGACCTTCTCGGTCGTCTCGCTGATCATGTCTGGCCCAAGTAAGCTCCGGTCTCCAACCTCAGCCCAACACACCGGCGATCTGCAAGGTCTGCCGTATAAGGCCTCAAATGGTGCCATACCAATGCTGGACTGGTAACTGTTGTTGTAGGCAAACTCTGCCAAAGGAAAATGATCCTCCCATGACCCCTGAAAGTCAAGCACACATGCTCGAAGCATGTCCTCTAGAATCTGAATGGTGCGCTCTGACTGTCCATCTGTCTCAGGATGGTAAGCTGTACTCAACAGTACCTCAGTGCCCAAGGCCTTCTATAGACTCTTCCAGAACATGGATGTGAAACGGGGATCTCTATCCGATACCACTAACACGGGTACACCGTGTAGACGAACAATCTCCCTGACATACAACCGACCCAACGTGTCCACAGAATCAGTCATCCTCATACCCAGAAAGTGTGCCGACTTGGTCAGTCGATCAACCACCACCCAAACAGCGTCGTGTCCCTTCGACGACCTGGGTAACCCACACACAAAATCCATAGTCACATGCTCCCACTTCCACTCGGAGATCGGTAAAGGCTGTAGCAAGCCTGCGGGACGCATGTGCTCGGCCTTCACCTGTTGGCAGGTGAGGCATCGAGAAACGAAATCTGCAACTGCTCCACGCATCCCACTCCACCAAAACTGTCGTCGCATGTCTCTATACATCTTGTTGCCACCGGGGTGCACAACCAGACGGGAGTGGTGGCACTCACGCAATACGGTGTCTCTGCACCCACTGGGCACAAACAGCCGTCCTCTAAAGCGGATACCCTGATCGGTGCCCATCTCCCAACCCTCAAGCTCGACATCATCCCTCAACCTCTCACGAATCCCTGCTGTCTCAGCGTCCTCAGTCTGTGCCTCTAGCACTCGAGAAAAAAGTGAGGGTTGAGCCACTAAGGCACACAAGGCCATACTCTTTGTGACCTCCTCCAACTCCAGTCTGAATAAGCTCAACTGCTCCAGCATGTCCCACTCTCGGACTGCCATGCTGGCAACGCAGTGACTCGACTTCCTGCTCAAAGCATCGGCGACCACGTTCGCCTTGCCTGGATGATAGAGCAACTCGAAGTCGTACTCCTCAAGTAACTCCATCCATCGCCTCTAGCGCATATTCAGATCACGCTGTGAGAAGATATACTTGAGGCTCTTGTGGTCTGAAAACACCCTGAACTGCTCACCGTACAGATAATGTCTCCAGCTCTTCAGCGCAAATACTACCGCTGCTAGCTCGAGATCATGGGTCGGGTAGTTGCGCTCATGCACCTTCAGCTGCCTCGAGCCGTAAGCAACCACCTTCCCTCCCTGCATCAGAACACAACCTAGCCCTTCGCCTGAGGCGTCACAATACACGTCATAGCCCACTCCCCGTTCTGGAACAATCAACACTGGGGCGGTAGTCAATCGAGCCTTTAGCTCGCAAAAAGAGCACTCACACTCATCCGTCCAAATGTACTCCGCTCCCTTGCGGGTCAAAGCTGTCATAGGTGCTGCAAGGCGGGAGAAATCCTGAACGAAGCGCCGGTAATAGCCTGCCAACCCGAGGAAACTCCGAATCTCAAATACACTGCTGGGTCTCGCCCACTTCGACACTGCCTCAACCTTGGCTGGGTTGACCAAGATACCCTCCCGAGATACCACGTGCCCGAGGAACTTCACCTCTATGAGCCAAAATTCGTACTTCTCCAGATTGCCGTACAACTGGTGAGTGCGTAAGAGTGTCAAAACGGTCCGCAGATGCTCCGCGTGCGCCTCCTCACTGGGCGAGTATATCAAGATGTTATCGACGAAGACTACCACGAACTGGTCTAGATAAGGTCTGAAGATGCCATTCATCAAGTCCATAAAGGCGGCCGGCGCGTTCGTCAAACCGAACGGCATCACCAGAAACTCGAAATGTCCATAACGAGTATGGAATGCTGTCTTCTCTACGTCCTCAGCTCGGACTCTCAGCTGGTAGTACCCAGATCGAAGATCGATCTTTGAGAAGTACTTTGCTCCCCTCAGCTGGTCGAATAAATCATCAATCCTCGGCATCGGGTAGCGGTTCTTCACCGTCACTCGGTTCAGCTTCATGTAATCTATACACATCCTCAAGGCTCCACCCTTCTTCTTCACGAAGAGGGCGGGCGCTCCCCGCGGAGATACGCTCGGGCGGATGAACCCCTTCTGCTGCAGTTCCTCGAGTTGTCGCTTAAGTTCGACCAACTCGGCTGGCGCAAATCGATACGGCGTCATCGAGATCGGCGCCGTACCCGGGATCAGATCGATCCTGAACTCCACCTCTCGGGTGGTAAGCCCGATAGTTCCTCCGGGAAGACCTCTGGGAACTCACGCACTACCCTCGGTAGCTCACTGCTACTCCGCACGATCTCTGCCTCAGACCCCGTAGTCAAAGCGGATAAGAGAACTCCGCTCTTGCTACCCAGAACACACGTGATCACCCTATCACCTGACCTCACCATCACCTGACGTCGATAGCAGTCGATCGTCGCTCGATACCTCGCGAGCCAGTCCATACCAAGAATCACGTCAAAGGCGTTCATGTCAAGAACGAGTAAGTCACCCAGAAAAGGGCAATCTGCCACCCTAATCGCACAGTCTCTGCAAACGGTGCTCAACACAACCGCACCCGTAGCCGGGGTCTCCAAACAAAGGGGTTGGCTCAAAGCCTCCACCCGCAAACCCAAAGAAGCAGCAATAGACGAAGATATGAACGAATGGGAAGCTCCCGTATCAAACAAAAAAGAAGTCCACGCATTATAAAGTAAACACGTACCCTGGGTGGCCTCATGGCCGGCGTACGGCCTCTCAATCCTGGAATCAGTAACTGCAAAGACTCGGCCCTGCCGTGCCGGTGGTCCTCCTCTCAGTGGTGGGGGAAGTGCCACCTGCTGCTCAGTTCTCGGCTGGTGCCTCTGACCTGCTGCTCCCGCCGCCTGACGCGGAGCTCTCTACTGCGGTGTCTGACGTGGTCTGCCAGGTGGTGCAGGGCGAATCTGAGTCTGCTGGGGCCTCGGTGCAGGTGCTCTACCAGCTATCTCAGGGCATCCCGGATGAAATGATCAGATCGGCCACACTGGTAGCATCCTCTCTGTCCTCCCTGCTGTGCTATCTCAGGACACGCACGCATGAAGTGATCGGCACTGCCACAGTGATAACATCCCCTCGGCTCACTAGGCTGTCTAACACTGGTCCCCTGGGGACGACCATCATGACGCTCTACAGGTCCATTGCCCCTCGGGCAGTCTCGTGCCAGGTGGCCCTGCCGTCCACACTAAGGACACAGCTGTGCCACCGGGGCGGGTCCAACTGACGCTACGGTCCCTGCTCGGCGCATGCCATCCTGCTAAAACTGAGGCTGAAAGTGTCCTGCAACTCTCTGTCTGCGTCGGTCTCGACGGTCAGACAACAGCACAAAGCCACTCGGCCTAGGCCTGGTCTCTCGCACCCTGCTAGTATCCCTGAAGTGTCTCTCCATGGCCAAGGCCTGATCCAAGAGTGTGGAGTACTCTGCGGTCCTGAAGGCGATGACCCGTTCGGCTATCGACGGAGTCAGCCCGTTCTCAAATCTCCTGCAACGGTCGTCCGCGGTCCGGACCAACTCTGGTGCGAATCGGGCAAGAGAAGTGAACCTCACCGCATACTCCGAAACGCTCAAGCCTCCCTGGCGCAGATCCAGAAACTACTGGCGTCTGTCATCCCGAATGGAGCGAGGGAAGTACTGCTCCAAGAATAACCTGCTGAACAACTGGAAATCGCTGCCGATCCTGTCCTACACTGACTGCCACCAGTAGTAGGCCTCTCCCTCAAGCTGAAAAGTAGCGAACGAAACTCTCAAGCGTCCCTTCGATACTCCAGAGGTATCGAGGTTACGGGTAACCCGCTCCAACCAGCACGAAGCTGCCTCGGGGTCCGCTCCCCCGGAGTAGGTCGGCGTACCAAGTCTACGGAACTCTCTGAGTGCTTGGGCCGTGAGACTGTCAAGATGGCCTGGCCTCTCCCCAAAATCTGCTGAAGCAACAGGCACGGGCTCTGGTGCCGGTGCTGTAGTCCCCTGCTGCGCACTCAAGGCTGCTAGTACAGCGCGAACCACCTCCTCGAGAGGGGCCGCCTGAGTCGGCTCTGCGATTGGAGATGTCCTGGGTGGCGACCCAGTTGGTCCACCCTCAAAGCTCTGATGCTCTGTGGAAGCAGCATCCTGGGCGTCAACTGCCCTCTCCTGCTCAGCGGCAGGTGCCTGCCTCGGACCCCCAGCTGGGCGGCTCCGGGTACCTCTAGGAACATACGTACGAGCCATGTCGCCTATCCGCCTGCACGGATGACGCACATGTTCAGTACTTAGTTCAACAACGGTTCTCACACGTTACAAGGCCGGACACACACGCGCCTACACAAGTCACCCACAGATACGCCCCTCACACTAGTATATATATATATATACTCATATAATATAGCACACAAGTTCGCATCTCTATGCGTCACACAACAACAACCAGCGATTTAGCAATCAACCACCAACTCCCACAGGAGGGTTCAAACTCAAGCACACCACACAAGGCACAACGCAACAGGCATACCCCTTGCTCGGGTATCCTTTCACAAGGAGGGGTTTAGTACTTAACACAATTCAATAATCACCCTTAACCTTTCCTTCCCTTCCATGAATTCTCATTTCTTAACTTTTACCAAACCTTTTCATGTCGATCTCAAGTTGTTACAATCCGCTTCAGGCGTCCCCGAACCTCATTGTAACAACTTGACATCAAACATCACGCTCGACTACAGTGGCGCCCCTGAGTCAACCAGTGATGATGTAAACATTTTAGTTCTACTGAAAATTCGGCATGACCCATTCGTATTTTCACTTAACCCTCCGCTTAAGCGGGACAACCACCAACACAAATTTACCAGGTAAAAGTAAATAGAGTTCTCATGCTCTGCCAAAGACATCACACAGTCCATAAACGGAGTTCTCGTGACCCAAAACTCAACAATAACACTCGCTCGCAACTTACCGAGACCCTAACTCGTAAGCCAGCCAACAAATGCTCGCAGCCTCGTAGGCCGGCCAAGGAATGCTCGCAACCTTCCGAGACTCTCACTCGTAGGCCAGTCAAAGTATGCTCGCAACCTCCCGAGACTTCGCTCGTAGGCCAGTCAAATACCACGGGGTACTCGTGCCCCAAACTCGCCACCTACACGGGCATACGGGATACTCGCGTCCCAATCTCGCCACCTCAGCGGGCATACGGGATACTCGTGTCCCAATCAAAACACTCAATAACAGCATACATGGAGTGATCATGCTCCAGACCAACAGTCAATCACAAGTCAAAACTTGAACAGGACCAAACTACAACTTGAAAATTTCCGAAGTAATACGCCAAAGGGCAACACCACCAACCGTTGGCTCACCCTACCATGAATGCATAGCGGGTCGGTCATTGACCGTTAATCCAATTCCGATCTCAACCTTTCGGCTTCACCGATCACTAGGGAGAGGATACCAATCAAGTAATGCCAACATTGTAGTGCAAGATTCCATTTAGGACAACTCTAAAAGCAACTCAAGACTCAACTCCCTAACTCTACCCACCTAATTGACTTCGGTCCGAGGTTTGAAAATCAGTTCATAAGACACCTGTTTCAAATGAAACTAGGCTCTGATACCAAATTGTCACGCCCCAAATCCGGTTATCGCCCAGACCCGAGGCATGACGGGTAATAGAAGACAATAAATTAATAAATCAACATTTAGTTCCTGAAAATCTCGAATAAGAAACTCCAATCCACAAAATCTAGTTTAAACATGAATAACCCTCCGGGGGTGTAATAATAAATCTCCACAAAATCTGGTCCAACAGAAATAAAGATAAACACGAAGTCTCTATGGACACCCACACCGAGAAGCTCCCGAGCCTCTACTCCTCTATCAAGCCTGTAAACACAACAATAAACTCGTAGGGGTGAGCTTGCGCTCAGTAGGGAAAACATATAACAAGATGGACCTTCAACTCAATAAGCTCAACAACAAAGTCAACCAAAAACATCTTAACAACACAGGTAATAGATAAATCAACCAATGTCGTGGCACATGAAGTCTCCACCCTCCGATCCACATGATGTGTCCTCTCGGATTTTCCCTCAAATCCAGAGGAGACGCATAACATTGAGGCGTCCGGAAACAACCCCTCGGGGCGCTTATCATCGGGATTCTCAGAAACGTCTCCAAGGGATTTTATGTCCTCGGGAACCAAGGTATTACTCCCATAGGAAGCATACACTTGGGCAATTCACTAAATAACCATTATATCATCCTACACCGGAGTCCTCAACGGTGTAGGTACCAACCGTATCAACAATAATCACTATCTCACCCTACACCGGACTCCTCCACGGTGTAGGTACCATACCGTCCCACCCATAATCAGATAACCACTTGGTAACGCACTCAACCGACACACGACGCAATCCAATCCAACCACCACCAATCCACTAACACACATAGCTCACACATCACTGATTCACCATAGCACACAGCACACGAATCACTAAATCATATCACACCAATCACACAATCCCAACTTACCGTTCACTTACCAGTTCGAACCACCGGGGCATCGATCACCTGATTGCACCGCTCGGTACAACCAGTCATACTCGATGCTCCAAACAACCATTTAAGTAAATCAAACAATCATTCGAATACAATCAACGAGCAAGTACGAGAGTAATCAACTAAACATATAAACCTTCAAGCGAGCATTCACACATGCAATTCAACTAGTTTCGCTAGACTCTTTAGCCTATCCACTAAGCAACCAACTACCAAGCATGTGACCCTATCACGCAACTAATCCGAGGGCTTTGCCAAGGCTCCTCTACCAGACAAACAATTCCCAAGTATTGAAAGCGAATTACACTAGTGATTGGCATCCTAATCGGTCACCACTAGACACTTCCGGTTATTAGAAATTGAAAGACGATTATGCTAGTTATTCGCATCCTATAGGCATGTCTAGGACTTTTTCCATTTTATTAGCCTAACATGCATACTAAGCATCATAAACGAGAGGTTAAGGCTTTCCCTACCTCGAGGTCTTCCTCTCAACACTCTGACGAAAAGTCCGGTGGTCACCTCTCCATTCTTCACTCGGGTCCCGGCGTGATAAAAGCTCCTCTAACTCGTGTCCACGTTCTTCCTCCTTTCCTAGCTTGATTCCAAGGTTTTGAACCACCAAAAGAACACAAATTAGATTCCTCAACCAAGTGTTCTTCTCCTCAAAACACACAACAATGTTCAGAAATGGATCAAGATTTGAAGAGGAAAAGTGGGAATCAAATTGAGCTAAAAGGAAGGGTTTTGGGCTCTGGGGATCTGATCCGGAATGCCAAACGGACCGTGTGGCTTGCCGTGCCGGAACATGACACGGACCCTGTCACAGGCCGGCCTGGAATCCAGAATGGAACACGACACAGACCGGCCCGGTGAGCGACACGGACCGTATCAGGTCCCGTGCCGGACTCCCGCCCGTTCCGTGCCGGGTGTCGTGCCGGTACCAGGCACGTTCCATGCCGGTGCCGTGCCGGTACCAGGCACGTTCCGTGCGGCCTACCGTGCCGGTACCTGGCCCGGTCCGGGTCAGATTCCGTATCAGACCTGACCAGCTCCTTCCCCTTTCTTCCCCAACTCGAATTTCACGAAAATCCCAACACAAACTCCATTTCTAAACTCTCCTAGCTCCAAAATAATCCACCAAAGATACCCAGCAACTACACCCTCAATGGGTTCATCAAACTTCAACCAAAACTCAATCCAACAACCTACTTCACTACTTCTTCTCCAAGCAATCAATCAAAAAGCAAGTTCTTCAACTTTTAAGCCAAAACCCACAAAACCCATAGATTGGAAGTGGAAGAAATGAAGAGTTGAGAGCATCCTTACCTCTAGATAGTTGAGATGGAGAAGATGGAGTGAAAATGAAGGCAAAAGGACCAAGAACAAGCTTCAAAATCCAAGCTTTCTTCTCTATCTTCTTCCTCAAGAAAGTGAGCTCCTCCTCTCCTCTCTCTTGTGATTTTCGGCTGAAACAACAACAAAATGGGCTGAATTGTTGCTCTCTTTCCTTTAAATTGTTGGGTCTCGAGGTAGGGTTGGAGATGAACCAACTCGCAGCGGAAAATCAATGAAAACCAAGAGACAATTAAAACCATGAAACAACTAACAAAAAATGGATTAACAAGAGAAAAATTCAGCACTAGTTCTTACCAAAACAAGAACACCGGTTAACGAATGATTGGCTTGAGTCTCCAAGACGCCTACGTATCCACATGGAAATCAAAGCCACGTAGTTCTTCTCTTTGAGGACTCAAGAACACAAACATGGAGGTGGAAACTAACCAAACCCGAAATGGCCATGGAAGAGGGAGAGAAAATGTGTTTCCTATTCTTGTCTTGTGTTTGTTATGTTGAAAAAAGATGACTTAAACATAACAAAACCCATACTTGTCCAACTAAAGGCATGGGACAAGTATGGTGTCAAGTAAGGTGTAAATAGGACAAAGTATGGCAAGACAAGATTGGGTTAGGTGGTGAATCACCAACACCTTAATCCTTGTCTTGCTTACTTAGTACTAATTAATCAAGACTTGATTAATTAGTTCCATGGGCATTGGTTGCATGGGCCTTTCATGGGCCTCTTGGAACATGGCCCGTGACCATTTCCAACGAGGTCCCGTGATTCGCTCATCGCCTCCATGCCTTCCATACCGGAAATGTCCAACATTATCCGACGCGATCAATCCCAAGACTCCAAGCCTTGTCTCGATCCGTAAAGTCCTATTCACTTACGGGCACATGACCCAAAACCCAGTTTTGGTCATGTCCCGAGACAACTCCCTTTTGGCCATTCTCCATAAATGTGTCAATGAGTTTCATCCTCCGGTGTGACCCTTAGGTTTATGCATGTCAATAGATCAACGTAAAATCCCATTTTACTTGATCCTATTTAAGTGGCAACTAACGAGACTTTAGTATTGCCTGACACTACATAACGAATCGACCCTGTCGATTCTAACCTTTCCGTCGTCCCTGTCATTATCCTTTTATCTCCGATATCCTGATTGAGATAAGGCATAGAGCCGTCATCCTTATTATTCTCAATCACCGTTCCTTGATATGTGAGATGACTGAAGATATGATACCCAGTATCATGTGCATGGCCATGCTATTCTTCCAGTCACTCTCGATCAAGTGGCCGAGAACCGATATCTTTCCCATACCTTAGTATGAGGGATAAATCCCTTAGCCGTCTTTCGTGTCACTCATGTAGCCCGTCCCCAAGCCAATCCTGGCCGTTATGGAAGCCCTGTTACGGACAACGTTAGGCTCAGGTCAAACTCAGTTGTTGACTACATAGCGATCACAAAGACTCCTTGGTCTAAGGATACATGACAAGCTACAACACTGAATATGTTCATGACTTAATCTATGGCACATATTCAGGGCGGGTCGTCCAATATCATGTCCCACATGATATCTATGATCAGACTCCGGAATCCCATTCCAATGACTAACAGAACGTAAGCCATAAAGAGCCATCTTTCATACTAGTCGCTTCTAGTGAAGCTTTGTTGACTAGGGACCCATCGAGTGTGATCTATCTCGATCTATGGTTCTATTCGCATGGTGGGCATAGATCAGAGCACACATCGATATATTACTCCAACACATAAGTAATATAAAGCCGCTTTAATTTTATTGCTAACGATGATATATACATTTGGACATTTAGGATTGAACTACGGGCACTAAGACTAACAATCTCCCACTTGCCCTAGTTCCAATCTAAACTCCAATATGTCCCCATCGACTTTACATGTCTAACATGTTCAGGCAGTGACACTGCCTTAGTCAAAGGGTTGGCTATGTTATCATCTGTTGCAATATCGGTTATCTTCACTTCACCTCAGTTCAGTATTTATCTGATGAGGTAGATACGCCGCAGTACATGTTTGGATTTGTTATGCGATCTAGGCTTTTAGCTTGCGCAATGGCCCTTGTGTTGTCGCAAAATGGATTCACCGGACTGGATGGGTTTATAATTACACCCAGCCCTGCCATGAATTTCCAAATCCACATAGCCTCCTTAGCTGCCTCTGCAGCATCCATGTACTTGGCCTCTGTCGTAGATTCGGCAATGGTATCTTGCTTTACGCTTTCCCAGCTAAAGCTCTGCCATTCAACGTAAACACATATCCTGATTGACTTCTAAAGTCATCTGGATTTGTCTTGGAAAACTAGCGTCTACTCATCCTTCGACGACTAGTTCAACATCATCTTTCCCCCGGGTTAGAATGATGTCTACTGGTACAACATAAGGCTTACGAGACGTCTGGTCTCATACATGTCATGGCATATATGATCGATCCTGCCCCCCAGCGCATAGGATTCTTATCATCCTTTTCAGCTCATCAGGTGTCTTAGGACACTGAGTCTTGCTGAGATGAATGCCATGACTAGTGGGTAAGAGTCCTTTCTTTGAATCGAGCATTAAGAACCTACTCAATGCCTTGTTCACATAGGTTCCCTGACTTAAATCCAAGACCCTCTTGGTGCGATCTCTACATATCTTAATCCTTAAGATATGAGAAGCATCGCCTAAGTCCTTTATTGAAAAACACTTCCTCAACCAAGCTTTAGTCTCGTGCAAGGTTGGGATGTCGTTTTCAATGAGAACCAGAAAGGTAATATTGCTCCCACTAGCCTTCTTATAAACGCAAGATTCATCCTCGTTCTTGATTAAGCCAAATCCAATTACAGCTTCATCAAAACGAAGGATCCAACTCCGAGAAGTTCGTTTCAATCCATAAATGGATTTCAACAACTTATAAATCTTTCCTTTATTCTTCGGATCGTCAAAACCTTTGGGCCGAGACATACAAACGTACTCAGTCAAATTTCCATTTAGGAAAGCGGTTTTGACATCCACTTGCCATATCTCGTAATTATGATACGCAGTTATGTCAAGAAGAATTTGGATCGATTTTGACCATAGCCACTAAGGAGAAGGTTTCCTCATAGTCAATCCATTGGATCTGCCTATAACCTTTCGCCACCAGTTGAGCTTTGTAGGTCAGAGGGTTGCCGTCCATGTCCATCTTCACCTTGAAGATCCATTTGCATCCTATGGTCCTCACACCATTGATAGGATCAACCGGTTCCCAGACTCGGTTGTCCGACATGGATTGCATTTCCTCCCTCATGGCTCCCAGCCATAACTCGGAGTTGGGCCCATCCACGACTTCCTGAAAGGTGGCTGGATCATCGTGATCCACCATGACTTCATTGTCACCTCCGGATACCATATCTTGGAGGTGGAAGATTGATCCTTTCAAATCGCCTTGGACCTTCCGGAATTGTAACAGGAATTGGTTCTTACTCTACGACAATCTCTGGCTCCTTTCTACTGGGTTGCCAATTGGTTTAGACAGATCTGTACCATCCTGAATTTCTTCGAGATGCACAGTCCTCCCAATGACGTCTTTGGAAACAAAACTTCTTTTCCATAAAGACCCCACCCCAGGCGACGAACACCATGTTCTCACTGGGATTGTAGAAATAGTATCCCCTTGTTGCTTTGGGATACCACACGAAGGTGCATATCTCAGATCTTGGTTCGAGCTTAGTCGAAACCAAATGTTTCACACAAGCCTCGCAACCACAAATCTTTAGGAAGGACAAAGCGGGCATCATCCCGTACCATTTTTAAAATGGTGTCCCTTCCACACCATTCGTCGAAGCCCGATTCACTATGAATGCGGTCGTCTCTAGAGCAAAACCCCTAAAAGAGATTGGGAGATCAGTCCAACTAATCATGGAACAGACCATTGTCTAACAATGTCCGATTTCTCCGTTTGGCTACACCTTTCAACTACAGTGACCTAGGAGGAGTCCATTCCAAAAGGATCCCATTCTCTTTTAGATGATCTAATAACTCTGTGGTCAAGTATTTTCCACCTCGATCCAATCGAAGTGCCTTAATACCTTTGTCGAGCTGGTTTTCTACTATAGTCTTAAACTCTTTGAATTTATCAAAAGCTTCAGACTTATGTCTCACCGAATAGACATAACCATATTTACTGTAATCATCAGTAAATGTGATAAAGTAGCTACAACCACTCCTGGCAAGTGAACTTATTGGTCTACACACATTCGAGTGTATCAGCCCCAATAATTCACCCGCCCTTTCATCGCGATCGATAAAGGGCACTTTAGTCATTTTGCCCATCAAACAAACCTTGCACCTATCGATCGAATGGAATTCGAATGAACCTGAAAGCCCGCACTTCTGAAGTGCTGATAGGCGCTTCTTGTTTATGCGACCCAAATGACAGTACCATAACAGAGTTAGGTTTAAATCGTTGGATTTAAACCTCTTGGTATTAACGGAATATATAGAACTTGAGGCATTGTTACCCATATCTAATATGTACAATCCTCCAACCATGTCAGTACTGGTATAAAACATATCATTGCATAGAACATTGAAAACTCCATTTTCAATATTAACATTATATCCTTCCTTGTCAAACACGGATACAGATATAATATTCCTACTAAAAGTAGGTATGCAATATACATTATACAATACTAAGACAAGGCCTCTTGGCAAAGCAAGACTCATGGATCCTACAGCAGTTGCCACAACTCTGAGGTCCATTTCGTGCTTTCCAAATCTCTCCTACTTTCAGCCACCATATATTAGTGCATGTGTGAGATTCAGTCATGGTATCTAATACCCATGAATCTTTGGAAGTAGAGAGATGTAGCTCTATAGAGTTAATACCGAATGAAGGCACGATCCCACCGCCCTTCCTTAGATCATCCAGGTTTCCTGATGAAGGCGCAGTCCTACTGCCCTTCTTCAGTTCATCCAGGCTATTTGATGAAGGCGCAGTCCCACTGCCCTTCTTCAGATCAGCCGTGAACTTCCTGTAATCCCGGTTCCAATGACCAGGCTGTTGGCAGTAGAAGCAGACATTCTCAGGTGTCTCATCTTTCCTGCCAAGTGCGCATGGGCCCAGCCCTTGCCACTTCCAATTCCCTTGTTGACCATCAGAATATCCTTGGATCCCAGATCCCTGAGATATTCTTCTCAGCAGCTGATGACACTTCATGTAACTCTGATATGGTCTTAGAGACAGCCTTGTCAAGGACATATTCTTTGCGTTCAGACTTGAGGACTATTCTCAAAATTCTGTACCAGTCCAAATAGTTTGTCCCATTTGGCTTGACCCTGTCAAGAATGGTTTTTAATGACAAACTATTAATGTTCGCTGAATTTGCCATTTGATCTACAACAGATAAAATTCAATCAGTAAACTGAATAAATTTTATGAAGATCAAGCTTAAACACCAACAATCAATTCTAAACCTTTAGAATCTGAAACCAAGATCCTTGATTCACTCGATTAAGCTGAACTAATGCTCACCACTTAATCGAGCTATGTAGGTAGGACTCCATCCAATCACATCCAATGTGACTCTTGGCTAGGGTATGTACTTATGTACACGACTTACCCTATCTGTTACCCTAGCTCAACCTCAGGCCGAGAATCGTAGTCGGGTCCACCAATTTTCAACTATGGCTCGTCACTATGTAGGTGCTCCGCTAATGCGCACGACACCCACATATGTCGTCCAAACCTACTACCACGCTTCCCCATGGATGCTCCGCTAATGCGCACGACACCCATAGGACGGGGAGGTAGTAAGGTGTTGATGATTGGGAGGTATCGGACATGACCCGCTTTTACTTGTCCAGTTGTATTCAAAACTTTGGCACATCCTAGATGCGATGAGCACATCAACTACATTCCAAATGCAATGATGCCTCAAATTACATCCAATGTAATTCTTCCTTTGAACCCGTCAACTACATCCAATGCAATGACGGTTCTAAGGGTTCACACACAAGGATTAAAATTCCAATTTTATCTTTGCATGTGAGGTGATATGCTCGGTAAATAAAGTTAAGCATGCAATTCTAAAACACATAGAATTAATCATGCATAAACTAAACCAAGCATAAAGCAATAAATGTGCACATAATAGCCCCCTAAACTAACTCCCACTAGCTTCTTGAGCTCCATCGACTCCAAGCCGATGCCAACACCCGAAAAGCCACCAAATGACCTTTTCGCCCTTTCTTCGTCTTGAGTAAAATATTACAATTTAATACACGACTCGCAGGTCGGGAATAAATAAATATTACAAACAAGTGGTTCGACGACCACACCTTGAAAGAATAATTACACGTTAACTCTAACGGCTCGCAGGCCGTGAAAAGCGATAAATAATTAAATTGAGCTCGGGGCTATTATGTACACCATGCCAACATCACATCACACATCGTGTTATCAAACAAGAATGTTATCAAACATCATGTGATTTTCCGGTTTTAATTAATAGCCAAGTTTCGAAATTTTTTGATGCTCGGTTTATCGAAACCGTTCAAAAATGAAACTTTTGAACATTTGATCTTCGAGTTCATCATGACGGTTCCAAACTCGTCATAACTAACAAAACGGTTTAGCCTTGGCATATCAACCATCCAATGGTCATGCTTGGCCTAGCTCCGTCCAACGGAGCCCCGTTCGGTCCCGGTTTCGGCTCCCCGAGAGTCCCGCTCCCGAGACCCGAAAAATCAAATTTTTTTCAAAATTTCCAGATTTGAAATAATTTTCAAAAATTCATTTTACATGCATTAAATCCATAAACAATAATTTAAAACATGTTATCAAACAATTTAGCAAAACAACATGCCAAAAACGAAACTTTCAAGCAAAACCGAAACTTTGAACACCGTCTTGTGAATCCCGAAGGTAGCACGGCTCTGATACCACTGTTGGGTCTCGAGGTAGGGTTGGAGATGAACCAACTCGCAGCGGAAAATCAATGAAAACCAAGAGACAATTAAAACCATGAAACAACTAACAAAAAATGGATTAACAAGAGAAAAATTCAGCACTAGTTCTTACCAAAACAAGAACACCGGTTAACGAATGATTGGCTTGAGTCTCCAAGACGCCTACGTATCCACATGGAAATCAAAGCCACGTAGTTCTTCTCTTTGAGGACTCAAGAACACAAACATGGAGGTGGAAACTAACCAAACCCGAAATGGCCATGGAAGAGGGAGAGAAAATGTGTTTCCTATTCTTGTCTTGTGTTTGTTATGTTGAAAAAAGATGACTTAAACATAACAAAACCCATACTTGTCCAACTAAAGGCATGGGACAAGTATGGTGTCAAGTAAGGTGTAAATAGGACAAAGTATGGCAAGACAAGATTGGGTTAGGTGGTGAATCACCAACACCTTAATCCTTGTCTTGCTTACTTAGTACTAATTAATCAAGACTTGATTAATTAGTTCCATGGGCCTTGGTTGCATGGGCCTTTCATGGGCCTCTTGGAACATGGCCCGTGACCATTTCCAACGAGGTCCCGTGATTCGCTCATCGCCTCCATGCCTTCCATACCGGAAATGTCCAACATTATCCGACGCGATCAATCCCAAGACTCCAAGCCTTGTCTCGATCCGTAAAGTCCTATTCACTTACGGGCACATGACCCAAAACCCAGTTTTGGTCATGTCCCGAGACAACTCCCTTTTGGCCATTCTCCATAAATGTGTCAATGAGTTTCATCCTCCGGTGTGACCCTTAGGTTTATGCATGTCAATAGATCAACGTAAAATCCCATTTTACTTGATCCTATTTAAGTGGCAACTAACGAGACTTTAGTATTGCCTGACACTACATAAAGAATCGACCCTGTCGATTCTAACCTTTCCGTCGTCCCTGTCATTATCCTTTTATCTCCGATATCCTGATTGAGATAAGGCATAGAGCCGTCATCCTTATTATTCTCAATCACCGTTCCTTGATATGTGAGATGACTGAAGATATGATACCCAGTATCATGTGCATGGCCATGCTATTCTTCCAGTCACTCTCGATCAAGTGGCCGAGAACCGATATATTTCCCATACCTTAGTATGAGGGATAAATCCCTTAGCCGTCTTTCGTGTCACTCATGTAGCCCGTCCCCAAGCCAATCCTGGCCGTTATGGAAGCCCTGTTACGGACAACGTTAGGCTCAGGTCAAACTCAGTTGTTGACTACATAGCGATCACAAAGACTCCTTGGTCTAAGGATACATGACAAGCTACAACACTGAATATGTTCATGACTTAATCTATGGCACATATTCAGGGCGGGTCGTCCAATATCATGTCCCACATGATATCTATGATCAGACTCCGGAATCCCATTCCAATGACTAACAGAACGTAAGCCATAAAGAGCCATCTTTCATACTAGTCGCTTCTAGTGAAGCTTTGTTGACTAGGGACCCATCGAGTGTGATCTATCTCGATCTATGGTTCTATTCGCATGGTGGGCATAGATCAGAGCACACATCGATATATTACTCCAACACATAAGTAATATAAAGCCGCTTTAATTTTATTGCTAACGATGATATATACATTTGGACATTTAGGATTGAACTAGGGGCACTAAGACTAACATAAATGACCTAAAATGTCAATTTACTCAAAAGCCCTTAAGGTCTTATCCCTTTAAAGGTAACTTAGGAGGGTATGAGGGTCATTTGGAGCCCCAAATCTCATCCTCCAAGCCAAGCATGACAAGTGTCATGTGAGGTCACTCCTGTTTAATAATTTTCCAGCTTTCCAAGATATATCGACAAATAACCGATATTAAGCCCGAGTTTGACCGACAGTTGACTTTAACAATATTACAGTCAAACTGAAGGAAACGACCCAACTAAGCTAACCGTGCTAATGGCTAAGCTTTTTGGGCCCCGGAAAGGTCTCGACTGACTTTCCGAGTCATCGGTTGACTTTTCCGGCCGAAAGTCAAACTTAGCAAGGATTCACCGGTTTTACCGGGATCGACCGGGGGCGGGTCTTACACCTGTCACCACCACGCACGCGTTGCCAGGACCCCTTTACTCTCAGGCGGGCCCCCTACCTCGTTTGAACATGCATACGCGCGCGATCACGGGACCGTCGTTATTATGAAGCAGGCCCCATGTTGGGTCTCAAGGTAGGGTTGGAGATGAACCAACTCGCAGTGGAAAATCAAGGAAAACCAAGAGACGATTAAAACCATGAAACAACTAACAAAGAATGGATTCACAAGAGAAAAATTCAGCACTAGTTCTTACTAAAACAAGAACACCGGGTAACGAATGATTGGCTTGAGTCTCCAAGATGCCTACGTATCCACATGGGAATCAAAGACACGTAGTTCTTCTTCTTTGAGGACTCAAGAACACAAAAATGGAGGTGGGAGCTTGCCAAACCCGAAATTGGAAGGAGAGGGGGAGAGAAGTTGTATTTCCTATTCTTGTCTTGTGTTTGTTATGTTGAATAAAGATGACTTAAACATAACAAACCCCATACTTGTTCAACTAAAGGCATGGGACAAACATGGTGACAAGTAAGGTGTAAATAGGACAAAGTATGGCAAGACAAGATTGGGTTAGGTGGTGAATCACCAACACCTTAATCCTTGTCTTGCTTACTTAGTACTAATTAATCAAGACTTGATTAATTAGTTCCATGGGCCTTGTGTTGGAATTCTAGGGAGCAAAGCACAGCGGAAAATAAAAAAAAACTCCCTAGAATCGCCTCAGGATCCATGTAATTCCGAGTAAACCGACAAACAAAAATTAAAGGAGAGATTACCTCTTCCAATTTTTCAGCTTGGTTCGAGACAGGGACCAACTTGCAGATCGTATAACTCAGCAACGAACCGTTGGAATGAAAATCCCTCCGGTCAGATTGAAGGCCAATATGTGAAGAACGTTCATCCCAAAACTCAGCAAGATCGGACCTCGGATGAACCTCCGATCGAGCTCTTTACAGTGGCTGGTCGGACAGAATCTGGGCAGAAAAATCTGGGCAGATTTTTCTCTTCTTCTTGCAAACCAAGAACACTCGAAGCAAATAGGTTTGATGGATTAAGTGTGAGTTGAGACGTTTCCAAAAGGATCCGTCCTCTACCGGTATCCACACCAACAAGATATCCCAAATCGCTTGTGTGCTAGCATAAAGGAAGAACACTTCTTCCTCTCTTTCTCTCTAGCTCGTTTCTCTCTCTACCCTTTGAGAACCATTCTCAACACAATGAAAAATCTGATTTTTCTTCCCTCTCTTGCATGCTTATATAACCCAACATGACCACACTTATTTTATTTGGAAAAACCCAACACTTGGACTTCCAACTTGGACAAATGTCTCACTTAGTTTTTGCATGCTTACTATTCCTAAACATGACTCCACTAAGTAATTTCAAGCAAGTCCAACTCTTGGACTTTCTTTTATGACAAGTGTCTCATTATAGGAGTAGTGCTCATGCAAAAATACCCTCTTTGAGTTTCACAAATTCAAGAGTCATTTTTGCATTTTAATTGCCCAACATAATCTTCATTATATTGGCAATTCGAAAAACGAGTTAAATGAATAAATAAATATTATATCGAATATAATATATTATTTTATTCACTTGAGGGACTTCATAAGTCCAATTCGATTTTGGGCTCGTTGTTGTGTCCGACCCTGTAGGCTCATAACACGTGTTGGCAGTGGGCCCGAATTCCTCATTTCGTCCACATGTCATAGTTGGCCTCTAGCAAGGCATTATGACTACCCAAACGTTTATGATGATCGTTAATCCGAATTAACCTTTACCCGTTAATATGCTAACCCTTCTGTCAACGATATCTCGATCGAATAAGGCATAGGGCCGTCATCCTTATTTATTCGATCGATGTTTCTTGATCTTAAGTAGACTGCCAGTGATAACTCTTTATCAATTCGCATGACCATGCTTTTTCTACAGTCTCACTTATCAAGGGGCCCAAAAGATATCTCTCATATTTATATGAGTGACAGATCCCTTATTAATCAACCATATCTCTCACATAAACACTTATGCACCCAATCACAGCCTTTATAATTGCCCGGTTAAAGACAACGTTTAACTGTGTCAAAGCACACAGCCACCTATGTAGAAATCATGATGACTATAAGGTCAGAGGACTTAAGTCATATTACGGTACTGAGAAATACTCATGACAGTTTCTATGTAGTATTCTCATAGTGGGTCATCCAATGCCATTTCCCTAAATGACATCTATGATTTGACTTCATATCCAATATGTATGATCAGTAAAACGTAATCATCAGCCAACATCATACTAGTCTTAGTATATCAGTAAGACCAGGGATCAAGTGAATAATACTCTATTACTTCTAAGAGTTTTACTATCAGGTCCTCAACCCGATGATCTTAAGAAAGAGTATTATTCACACTATTAACATTTCACAAATGATAATAGTAGTGTCGGTGTATTAATGAAATGATAATGCCGTCCAACTCCGAGAAGTTCGTTTCAATCCATAAATGGATTTCAACAACTTATAAATCTTTCCCTTATTCTTCGGATCGTCAAAACCTTTGGGCCGAGACATACAAACGTACTCAGTCAAATTTCGATTTAGGAAAGCGGTTTTGACATCCACTTGCCATATCTCGTAACTATGATACGCATTTATGTCAAGAAGAATTTGGATCGATTTTGACCATAGCCACTAGGGAGAAGGTTTCCTCATAGTCAATCCATTGGATCTGCCTATAAGCTTTTGCCACCAGTTGAGCTTTGTAGGTCAGAGGGTTGCCGTCCATGTCCATCTTCACCTTGAAGATCCATTTGCATCCGATGGTCCTCACACCATTGATGGGATCAACCGGTTCCCAGACTCGGTTGTCCGACATGGATTGCATTTCCTCCCTCATGGCTCTCAGCCATAACTCGGAGTCGGGCCCATCCACGACTTCCTGAAAGGTGGCTGGATCATCGTGATCCACCATGACTTCATTGTCACCTCCGGATACCATATCTTGGAGGTGGAAGATTGATCCTTTCAAATCGACTTGGACCTTCCGGAATTGTAACATGAATTGGTTCTTACTCTACGACAATCTCTTGCTCCTTTCTACTGGGTTGTCAATTGGTTTAGACAGATCTGTACCATCCTGAATTTCTTCGAGATGCACAGTCCTCCCAATGACGTCTCTGGAAACAAAACTCCTTTTCCATAAAGACCCCACCTCAAGCGATGAACACCATGTTCTCACTGGGATTGTAGAAGTAGTATCCCCTTGTTGCTTTGGGATACCACACGAAGGTGCATATCTCAGATCTTGGTTCGAGCTTAGTCGAAACCAAATGTTTCACATAAGCCTCACAACCACAAATCTTTAGGAAGGACAAAGCGGGCATCATCCCGTACCATTTTTAAAATGGTGTCCCTTCCACACCCTTCGTCGAAGCCCGATTCACTATGAATGTGTTTGTCTCTAGAGCCTAACCCCAGAAAGAGATTGGAAGATCAGTCCAACTAATCATGGAACGGACCATTATATAACAATGTTTGATTTTTCCGTTTGGCTACACCTTTCAACTACAGTGTCTCAGGAGGAGTCCATTCCAAAAGGATCTCATTCTCTTTTAGATGATCTAATAACTCTGTGGTCAAGTATTTTCCACCTCGATCCAATCGAAGTGTCTTAATACCTTTGTCGAGCTGGTTTTCTACTTTAGTCTTAAACTCTTTGAATTTATCAAAAGCTTCAGACTTATGTCTCACCGAATAGACATAACCATATTTACTGTAATCATTGGTAAATGTGATAAAGTAGCTAAAACCCCTCCTGGCAAGTGAACTTATTGGTCTACACACATTCGAGTGTATCAGCCCCAATAATTCACCCGCCCTTTCATCGCGATCGATAAAGGGCACTTTAGTCATTTTTCCCATCAAACAAACCTTGCACCTATTGATCGAATGGAATTCGAATGAACCTGAAAGCCCGCACTTCTGAAGTGCTGATAGGCGCTTCTTGTTTATGCGGCCCAAATGGCAGTGCCATAACAGAGTTAGGTTTAAATCGTTGGATTTAGACCTCTTGGTATTAACGTAATATATAGAACTTGAGGCATTGTTACCCATATCTAATATGTACAATCCTCCAACCAAGTCAGTACTTGTATAAAACATATCATTGCATAGAACATTGAAAACTCCATTTCCAATATTAACATTATATCCTTCCTTGTCAAACACGGATACAGATATAATATTCCTACTAAAAGTAGGTATGCAATATACATTATACAATACTAAGACAAGGCCACTTGGAAAAGCAAGACTCATGGATCCTACAGTAGTTGCCACAACTCTGAGGTCCACTTCGTGTTTTCCAAACCTCTCCTACTTTCAGCCACCATATATTAGTGCATGTCTGAGATTCAGTCCTGGTATCTAATACCCATGAATCTTTGGAAGTAGAGAGATGTCGTTCTATAGAGTTAATATCGGATGAAGGCACGGTCCCACCGCCCTTCCTTAGATCATCCAGGTTTCCTGATGAAGGCGCAGTCCTACTGCCCTTCTTCAGATCATCCAGGCTATTTGATGAAGGCACAGTCCCACTACCCTTTTTCAGATTAGCCGTGAACTTCCTGTAATCCTGGTTCCAATGACCAGGCTGTTGGCAGTAGAAGCAGACATTCTCAGGTGTCTCATCTACCTGCCAAGTGCGCTTGGGCCCCGCCCTTGCCCCTTCCAATTCCCTTGTTGACCATCAGAATATCCTTGGTTCCTAGATCCCTGATATTCTTCTCAGTAGTTAATGACACTTCATGTAACTCTGATATGGTCTTAGAGACAGCCTTGTCAAGGACATATTCTTTGCGTTCAGACTTGAGGATTATCCTCAAAATTCTGTATCAGTCCAAATAGTTTGTCCCATTTAGCTTGCCCTGTCAAGAATGGGTTTTAATGATAAACTATTAATGTTCGCTGAACCAAGATCCTTGATTTACTCGATCAAGCTGAACGAAGGCTCCGCACTCAATCGAGCTATGTAGGTAGGACCCCGTCCAATCACATCCAATGTGACTCTTGGCTAGGGTATGTACACGGCTTACCCTATCTGATACCCTAGCTCAACCCTAGCTGAGAATCGTAGTCAGGTCCACCAATCTTCAACTATGACTCGCCACTATGTAGGTGCTCCGCTAAGGTGCACGACACCCACATATGTCGTCCAAACCTACTACCCCGCTTTCTCATGGATGCTCCGCTAAGACGCACGACACCCATAGGACGGGGAGGTAGTAAGGTGTTGAGAATTTGGGAGGTATCGGACATGACCCGTTTTTACTTGTCTGGTTGTGTTTAAAACTTTTGGCACATCCTAGATGCGATGAGCACATCAACTACATTCCAAATGCAATGATGCCTCAAATTACATCCAATGTAATTCTCCCTTCGAACCCGTCAACTACATCCAATGTAATGACGATTCTAAAGGCTCACACACAAGGATTAAAATTCCAATTTTTTCTTTGCATGTGAGGTGATATGCTAGGTAAATAAACTTAAGCATGCAATTCTAAAACACATAGAATTAATCAGGTATAAACTAAACCAAGCATAAAACGATAAACGTGCACATAATAGCCCCCTAAACTAACTCCCACTAGCTTCTTGAGCTCCATCGACTCCAAGCCGATGTCAACACCCGAAAAGCCACCAAATGACCTTTTCGCCCTTTCTTCGTCTTGAGCAAAATATTACAATTTAATACACGACTCGCAGGTCAGGAATAAATAAATATTACAAACAAGTGGTTCGACGACCACACCTTGAAAGAATAATTACACGCTAACTCTAACGGCTCGTAGGCCGTGAAAAGCGATAAATAATTAAATCGAGCTCGGGGCTATTATGAACACCATGCTAACATCACATCACACATCGTGTTATCAAACAATCATGTTATGAAACATCATGTGATTTTCCGGTTTTATTTAATAGCCAAGTTTCGAAAACTTTTGATGCTCGGTTTATCGAAACCGTTCAAAAATGAAACTTTTGAACATTTGATCTTCGAGTTCGTCATGACGGTTCCAACCTCGTCATAACTAACAAAACGGTTTAGACTTGGCATATCAACCATCCAATGGTCATGCTTGGCCTAGCTACGACCAACGGAGCCCCGTTCGGTCTCGGTTTCGGCTCCTCAAGAGTCCCGCTCCCGAGACCCGAAAAATCAAAAAACAAATTCAAAAATTCCAGATTTGAAATAATTTTCAAAAATTCATTTTACTGCATTAAATCCATAAACAAGAATTTAAAACATGTTATCAAACAATTTAGCAAAACAACATGCCAAAACCGAAACTTTCAAACAAAACCGAAACTTTGAACACCGTCTTGCGAATCCCGAAGGTAGAACGGCTCTGATACCACTGTTGGGTCAAAAGGTAGGGTTGGAGATGAACCAACTCGCAGCGGAAAATCAAGGAAAACCAAGAGACGATTAAAACCATGAAACAACTAACAAAGAATGGATTCACAAGAGAAAAATTCAGCACTAGTTCTTACCAAAACAAGAACACCGGGTAACGAATGATTGGCTTGAGTCTCCAAGACGCCTACGTATCCACATGGGAATCAAAGAAACGTAGTTCTTCTTCTTTGAGGACTCAAGAACACAAAAATGGAGGTGGGAGCTTGCCAAACCCGAAATTGCAAGGAGAGGGGGAGAAAAGTTGTATTTCCTATTCTTGTCTTGTGTTTGTTATGTTGAAAAAAGATGACTTAAACATAACAAACCCCATAATTGTTCAACTAAAGGCATGGGACAAGCATGGTGACAAGTAAGGTGTAAATAGGACAAAGTATGGCAAGACAAGATTGGGTTAGGTGGTGAATCACCAACACCTTAATCCTTGTCTTGATTACTTAGTACTAATTAATCAAGACTTGATTAATTAGTTCCATGGGCCTTGGTTGCATGGGCCTTTCATGGGCCTCTTGGAACACAGCCCGTGGCCATTTCCAACGAGGTCCCGTGATTCGCTCATCGCCTCCAAGCCTTCCATACTGGAAATGTCCAACATTATCCGACGTGATCAATCCCAAGACTCAAAGCCTTGTCTCGATCCGTAAAGTCCTATTCACTTACGGGCACATGACCCAAAACCCAGTTTTGGTCATGTCCCGAGACAACTCCCTTTTGGTCATTCTCCATAAATGTGTCAATGAGTTTCATCCTCCTGTGTGACCCTTAGGTTTATGCATGTCAATAGATCAACGTAAAATCCCATTTTACTTGATCCTATTTAAGTGGCAACTAACGAGACTTTAGTATTGCCTGACATTCCATAAAGAATCGACCCTGTCGATTCTAACCTTTCCGTCGTCCCTATCATTATCCTTTTATCTCCGATATCCTGATTGAGATAAGGCATAGAGCCGTCATCCTTATTATTCTCAATCACTGTGCCTTGATATGTGAGATGACTGAATATATGATACCCAGTATCATATTGCATGGCCATGCTAATCTTTCAGTCACTCTCGATCAAGCGGCCGAGAACCGATATCTTTCTCATACCTCAGTATGAGGGATAAATCCCTTAGCCGTCTTTAGTGTCACTCATGTAGCCCGTCCCCAAGTCAATCCTGGCCGTTATGGAAGCCCTGTTACGGACAACGTTAGGCTCAGGTCAAACTCAGTTGTTGACTACATAGCGATCACAAAGACTCCTTGGTCTAAGGATACATGACAAGCTACGACAATGAATATGTTCATGACTTGATCTATGGCACATATTCATGTCGGGTCGTCCAATATCATGTCCCACATGATATCTAAGATCAGACTCCGGAATCCCATTCCAATGACTAACAGAACGTAAGCCATAAAGAGCCATCTTTCATACTAGTCGCTTCTAGTGAAGCTTTGTTGACTAGGGACCCATCGAGTGTGATCTATCTCGATCTATGGTTCTATTCGCATGGTGGGCATAGATCAGCGCACACATCGATATATTACTCCAACACATAAGTAATATAAAGTCGCTTTAATTTTATTGCTAACGATGATATATACATTTGGACATTTAGGATTGAACTACGTGTTGGGTCTCGATGTCGTGGACATGTTAAACACAAAATGCAGAGGAAGATTAACCACGAATCAATCGAGATGAGTCTACCAAATATGAAAAACAAGTCTGAAAATGCAGCAAAGGTATATGAACATCACCTTTGCAAGTGCCTCATCTTGCAGCTGGTATATCTAGAAAACGAACCGTTGAAACTCAAATCTCTTTGGTCAGATTGAAGTCCCATATGTGGAGAACGTTCACTCCAAAAATCAGCTTCATCGGACATCGGATGAACCTCCGATCGATCTCTTGAAAGTGACTGGTCGGACAAAACTGTGCTGAAAATCAGCACCCTCTATTTGTCAGAAATTGGTTCAATAACACCCAACTTTGAATGGCTTGAGCCCCTTGGACGCCTACGTATCCTTAACGGAATCAAAGCCAACGTAGTTCTTGAGTTTGATGACTCAAGAACATGAAAGACCAACCTTGAAGCTTGGAGGGAGTTTGGCCAAGGTAGAGGAAGAAGAAGAAGACTCTCTCTAATTCTCTACACTTGCATGTTATTATATCCAACCTATCTTGCATGCTTAGTTAAGTGGAAACACTTAGCTCTCTACTTGAGACAAGTGTCCATGCCAAGATGCTAGGTGGAACTAATAAACAACCTAGTTTATTAGTTTAGTGGAAATTGGGTCCCACCCAATTTTGGTCAACAAGACTAATAGTCATCTAATGACTTGAGTCCTTGTTGGGCCTAGACTATATGGGCCGGCCATGGGCCTCTCCAAGAGAGCCCATGCCGAGCCCAATATGCTAGCCGGTCCACTATGGCGATCCCCGCCACAATTCCCTCCAACTCAGGTTCGTCATGTTCTTATCGAGTATCAAACTGTCGGTGTGACACTTAGGTCTATGCATGTCGGTAAGATCAACGTAAAATCCCATTTTACTTGATCTTACCAAAGTGGCGACTGACGAGACTCAGTATTGCCCGACCCTGCATAACAAATCGCGTCCTGTCGATTCTGACCTTTCAGCCGTCCTTGTCATTATCCCTTTATCACCGATATCCGGATTGAGATAAGGCATAGAGCCGTCATCCTTATTGTCCTCAATCCATGTTCCTTGATATGTGAGATGTCTGACCTTATGATACCCAGTATCATGTGCATGGCCATGCTTTCTTGTCAGTCATTCTCGATCAAGCGGCCATGAACCAGATATCTTTCCCATACCGTAGTATGAGGGATAAATCCCTTAGCCGTCTATCATGTCACTCATGCAGTCATTCCCCAAGCCAATCCTGGCCGTTATGGAAGCCCAGTCACGGTGCAACGTTGGGCTTTCAGGTCAAACTTGGTTGTTTACTGCATAGCAATCATATAGACTCCTCGGTCTAAGGATACCTGACAAGCTACGACTCTGAACATGTTCATGACTTAATCTATGGAACATATTCAGGTCGGGTCGTCCAACATCATGTCCCACATGATGTTTATGATCAGACTCCGGAACCCTTTCCTATGGCTAATAGAACGTAAGCCATCAAGAGTCATATCTCATACTAGTCGCTTCCAGAGAAGACTATTGACTAGGGACCTCATCGAGTGCAATCCATCCTGATCTATGGTTCTATTCGCATGGTGGGTATAGATCGGAAATACACATGACATATTACTCCAACACTTAAGTAATATAAAAGCCGCTTTATTTTATATTGCCAACAATGATAATTACAATTGGACATTTACGATCGGACTACGGGCACTGAGGCTAACAATCTCCCACTTGCCCTAGCTCCAATCTAAATTCCAATCTAATCCCATTGACCTTACATGCCTTTCGTGCTTGGGTAACGAGAGCGCTTTGGTCAACGGGTCGGCTATGTTATCATCCGTTGCAATATACGTGATCTTCACATCACCTCTGTTCAGAATCTCTCTGATTAGGTGATATCGCCGCAGTGCATGTTTGGATTTGTTATGCGATCTGGGCTCTTTAGCTTGAGCAATGGCCCTAGTGTTGTGGCAAAATAGGTTCACCGGGCTGGATGGGTTTTTAATTACACCCAACCCTGCCATGAACTTCCAAATCCATATAGCCTCCTTGGCTGCCCCTACAACCGCTATGTACTCGGCCTCTATCGTGGACTCAACGACGGTATCTTGCTCCACGCTCATCCAGCTGAAAGCACCGCCATTCAGCGTAAACAGATATCCTGACTGACTTCTAAAGTCATCTGGATTTGTTTGGAAACTAGCGTCAACATATCCTTTGGCGACTAGTTCAGCATCATCCTTCCCCAAGGGTCAGACTGATGTCTGCTGGTACAACACAAGGCACACAAGACATCCAGTCTTGTATATGCCATGGCATATATGATCGATCTTGCCCCTCTCAGGCGCATGGGATTCGCATCATCCTTTTCAGCTCATCAGGTGTTTTGAGACACTGAGTCTTGCTGAGATTAATGCCATGACGAGCGGGTAAGAATCCTTTCTTTGAATCGAGCATTGAGAACCTACTCAATGCATTGTTCACATAGGTGCTCTGACTTAATCCCAAGACCCTCTTGGTGTGATCTCTATATATCTTAATCCCTAAGATATAAGCAGACTCGCCTAAGTCCATCGTGAAACACGTCCTCTCCAAGCTTTTGGTCTCGTTTAAAACAGGGACGTCGTTTCCGATAACAAGTATGTCATCGACATACAGCACCAGAAAGGCAATCTTACTCCCACTAGCCTTCTTGTAAACGCAAGGCTCATCTTCGTTCTTGACAAAACCGAATCCAATTACAGCTTCATCAAAATGAAGATTCCAACTCCGAGAAGCTTGTTTCAATCCACAAATGGATTTCAACAACTTATAAATCTATCCCTTATTCTTCGGATCGTCAAAACCTTCGGGCTGAGACATAAAACGTCTTCAGTCAAATTCCCGTTTAAAAGCGGTTTTGACATCCACTTGCCATATCTCGTAATAAAAATACGAGACTATGTCAAGAAGAATTTAGATAGATTTGACCATAGCCACTGGTGAGAAGGTTTCCTCATAGTCAATCCACAGGATCTGCCTATAACCTTTTGCAACCAGTCGGGCTTTGTAGGTCAGAGGCTTGCCATCCATATCCATCTTCACCTTGAAGATCTATTTGTTAGTCTTAGTGCCCGTAGTTCAATCCTAAATGTCCAAATGTATATATCATCGTTAGCAATAAAATTAAAGCGGCTTTATATTACTTATGTGTTGGAGTAATATATCGATGTGTGCTCTGATCTATGCCCACCATGCGAATAGAACCATAGATCGAGATAGATCACACTCGATGGGTCCCTAGTCAACAAAGCTTCACTAGAAGCGACTAGTATGAAAGATGGCTCTTTATGGCTTACGTTCTGTTAGTCATTGGAATGAGATTCCGGAGTCTGATCATAGATATCATGTGGGACATGATATTGGACGACCCGCCCTGAATATGTGCCATAGATTAAGTCATGAACATATTCAGTGTTGTAGCTTGTCATGTATCCTTAGACCAAGGAGTCTTTGTGATCGCTATGTAGTCAACAACTGAGTTTGACCTGAGCCTAACGTTGTCCGTAACAGGGCTTCCATAACGGCCAGGATTGGCTTGGGGACGGGCTACATGAGTGACACGAAAGACGGCTAAGGGATTTATCCCTCATACTATGGTATGGGAAAGATATCGGTTCTCGGCCGCTTGATCGAGAGTGACTGAAAGAATAGCATGGCCATGCACATGATACTGGGTATCATATCTTCAGTCATCTCACATATCAAGGAACAGTGATTGAGAATAATAAGGATGACGGCTCTATGCCTTATCTCAATCAGGATATCGGAGATAAAAGGATAATGACAGGGACGACGGAAAGGTTAGAATCGACAGGGTCGATTCGTTATGTAGTGTCAGGCAATACTAAAGTCTCGTTAGTTGCCACTTCAATAGGATCAAGTAAAATGGGATTTTACGTTGATCTATTGACATGCATAAACCTAAGGGTCACACCGGAGGATGAAACTCATTGACACATTTATGGAGAATGGCCAAAAGGGAGTTGTCTCGGGACATGACCAAAACTGGGTTTTGGGTCATGTGCCCGTAAGTGAATAGGACTTTACGGATCGAGACAAGGCTTGGAGTCTTGGGATTGATCGCGTCGGATAATGTTGGACATTTCCGGTATGGAAGGCATGGAGGCGATGAGCGAATCACGGGACCTCGTTGGAAATGGCCACGGGTCATGTTCCAAGAGGCCCATGAAAGGCCCATGCAACCAAGGCCCATGGAACTAATTAATCAAGTCTTGATTAATTAGTACTAAGTAAGCAAGACAAGGATTAAGGTGTTGGTGATTCACCACCTAACCCAATCTTGTCTTGCCATACTTTGTCCTATTTACACCTTACTTGACACCATACTTGTCCCATGCCTTTAGTTGGACAAGTATGGGTTTTGTTATGTTTAAGTCATCTTTTTTCAACATAACAAACACAAGACAAGAATAGGAAACACATTTTCTCTCCCTCTTCCATGGCCATTTCGGGTTTGGCTAGTTTCCTCCTCCATTTTTGTGTTCTTGAGTCCTCAAAGAGAAGAACTACGTGGCTTTGATTCCCATGTGGATACGTAGGCGTCTTGGAGACTCAAGCCAATCATTCGTTAACCGGTGTTCTTGTTTTGGTAAGAACTAGTGCTGAATTTTTCTCTTGTTAATCCATTCTTTGTTAGTTGTTTCATGGTTCTAATTGTCTCTTGGTTTTCATTGATTTTCCGCTGCGAGTTGGTTCATCTCCAACCCTACCAAGAGACCCAACAGTGGTATCAGAGCCGTGCTACCTTCGGGATTCACAAGACGGTGTTCAAAGTTTCGGTTTTGCTTGAAAGTTTCGTTTTTGGCATGTTGTTTTGCTAAATTGTTTGATAACATGTTTTAAATTATTGTTTATGGATTTAATGCATGTAAAATGAATTTTTGAAAATTATTTCAAATCTGGAAATTTTGAAATTTTTTTGATTTTTGGGTCTCGGGAGCGGGACTCTCGGGGAGCCGAAACCGGGACCGAACGGGGCTCCGTTGGACGGAGCTAGGCCAAGCATGACCATTGGATGGTTGATATGCCAAGGCTAAACCGTTTTGTTAGTTATGACGAGTTTGGAACCGTCATGATGAACTCGAAGATCAAATGTTCAAAAGTTTCATTTTTGAACGGTTTCGATAAACCGAGCATCAAAAAATTTCGAAACTTGGCTATTAATTAAAACCGGAAAATCACATGATGTTTGATAACATGCTTGTTTGATAACACGATGTGTGATGTGATGTTGGCATGGTGTACATAATAGCCCCGAGCTCGATTTAATTATTTATCGCTTTTCACGGCCTGCGAGCCGTTAGAGTTAGCGTGTAATTTTTCTTTCAAGGTGTGGTCGTCGAACCACTTGTTTGTAATATTTATTTATTCCCGACCTGCGAGTCGTGTATTAAATTTTAATATTTTACTCAAGACGAAGAAAGGGCGAAAAGGTCATTTGGTGGCTTTTCGGGTGTTGGCATCGGCTTGGAGTCGGTGGAGCTCAAGAAGTTAGTTTAGGGGGCTATTATGTGCACATTTATCGCTTTATGCTTGGTTTAGTTTATGCATGATTAATTCTATGTGTTTTAGAATTGCATGTTTAACTTTATTTACCGAGCATATCACCTCACATGCAAAGATAAAATTGGAATTTTAATCCTTGTGTGTGAACCCTTAGAACCGTCATTGCATTGGATGTAGTTGAAGGGTTCAAAGGAAGAATTACATTGGATGTAATTTGAGGCATCATTGCATTTGGAATGTAGTTGATGTGCTCATCGCATCTAGGATGTGCCAAAGTTTTGAACACAACTGGACAAGTAAAAGCGGGTCATGTCCGATACCTCCCAATCATCAACACCTTACTACCTCCCCGTCCTATGGGTGTCGTGCGCATTAGCGGAGCATCCATGGGGAAGCGGGGTAGTAGGTTTGGACGACATATGTGGGTGTCGTGCGCATTAGCGGAGCACCTACATAGTGACGAGCCATAGTTGAAAATTGGTGGACCCGACTACGATTCTCAGCCTAAGGTTGAGCTAGGGTAACAGATAGGGTAAGTCGTGTACATAAGTACATACCCTAGCCAGGAGTCACATTGGATGTGATTGGATGGAGTCCTACCTACATAGCTCGATTAAGTGGTGAGCATTAGTTCAGCTTAATCGAGTGAATCAAGGATCTTGGTTTCAGATTCTAAAGGTTTAGAATTGATTGTTGGTGTTTAAGCTTGATCTTCATAAAATTTATTCAGTTTACTGATTGAATTTTATCTGTTGTAGATCAAATGGCAAATTCAGCGAACATTAATAGTTTGTCATTAAAAACCATTCTTGACAGGGTCAAGCTAAATGGGACAAACTATTTGGACTGATACAGAATTTTGAGGATAGCCCTCAAGTCTGAACGCAAAGAATATGTCCTTGACAAGGCTGTCTCTAAGACCATATCAGAGTTACATGAAGTGTCATTAACTGCTCAGAAGAATATCTCAGGGATCTGGGATCCAAGGATATTCTGATGGTCAACAAGGGAATTGGAAGTGGCAAGGGCTGGGCCCATGCGCACTTGGCAGGAAAGATGAGACACCTGAGAATGTCTGCTTCTACTGCCAACAGCCTGGTCATTGGAACCGGGATTACAGGAAGTTCACGGCTGATCTGAAGAAGGGCAGTGGGACTGCGCCTTCATCAAATAGCCTGGATGATCTGAAGAAGGGCAGTAGGACTGCGCCTTCATCAGGAAACCTGGATGATCTAAGGAAGGGCGGTGGGACCTTGCCTTCATTCGGTATTAACTCTATAGAGCTACATCTCTCTACTTCCAAAGATTCATGGGTATTAGATACCATGACTGAATCTCACACATGCACTAATATATGGTGGCTGAAAGTATGAGAGATTTGGAAAGCACGAAATGGACCTCAGAGTTGTGGCAACTGCTGTAGGATCCATGAGTCTTGCTTTGCCAAGAGGCATTGTCTTAGTATTGTATAATGTATATTGCATACCTACTTTTAGTAGGAATATTATATCTGTATCCGTGTTTGACAAGGAAGGATATAATGTTAATATTGGAAATGGAGTTTTCAATGTTCTATGCAATGATATGTTTTATACCAGTACTGACATGGTTGGAGGATTGATTGTACATATTAGATATGGGTAACAATGCCTCAAGTTCTATATATTCCGTTAATACCAAGAGGTCTAAATCCAACGATTTAAACCTAACTCTGTTATGGTACTGTCATTTGGGTCGCATAAACAAGAAGCGCCTATCAGCACTTCAGAAGTGCGGGCTTTCAGGTTCATTCGAATTCCATTCGATCGATAGGTGCAAGGTTTGTTTGATGGGCAAAATGACTAAAGTGCCCTTTATCGATCGCGATGAAAGGGCGGGTGAATTATTGGGGCTGATACACTCGAATGTGTGTAGACCAATAAGTTCACTTGCCAGGAGGGGTTTTAGCTACTTTATCACATTTACTGATGATTACAGTAAATATGGTTATGTCTATTCGGTGAGACATAAGTCTGAAGCTTTTGATAAATTCAAAGAGTTTAAGACTATAGTAGAAAACCAGCTCGACAAAGGTATTAAGGCACTTCGATTGGATCGAGGTGGAAAATACTTGACCACAGAGTTATTAGATCATCTAAAAGAGAATGGGATCCTTTTGGAATGGACTCCTCCTAGGTCACTGTAGTTGAAAGGTGTAGCCAAACGGAGAAATCGGACATTGTTAGACAATGGTCTGTTCCATGATTAGTTGGACTGATCTCCCAATCTCTTTTAGGGGTTTTGCTCTAGAGACAACCGCATTCATAGTGAATCGGGCTTCGACGAATGGTGTGGAAGGGACACCATTTTAAAAATGGTACGGGATGATGCCCGCTTTGTCCTTCCTAAAGATTTGTGGTTGCGAGGCTTATGTGAAACATTTGGTTTCGACTAAGCTCGAACCAAGATCTGAGATATGCACCTTCGTGTGGTATCCCAAAGCAACAAGGGGATACTATTTCTACAATCCCAGTGAGAACATGGTGTTCGTCGCTTGGGGTGGGGTCTTTATGGAAAAGGAGTTTTGTTTCCAAAGACGTCACTGGGAGGACTGTGCATCTCGAAGAAATTCAGGATGGTACAGATCTGTCTAAACCAATTGGCAACCCAGTAGAAAGGAGCCAAAGATTGTCGTAGAGTAAGAACCAATTCCTGTTACAATTCCGGAAGGTCCAAGGCGATTTGAAAGGATCAATCTTCCACCTCCAAGATATGGTATCCGGAGGTGACAATGAAGTCATGGTAGATCACGATGATCCAGCCACCTTTCAGGAAGTCGTGGATGGGCCCAACTCCGAGTTATGGCTGGGAGCCATGAGGGAGGAAATGCAATCCATGTCGGACAACCGAGTCTGGGAACCGGTTGATCCCATCAATGGTGTGAGGACCATAGGATGCAAATGGATCTTCAAGGTGAAGATGGACATGGACGGCAACCCTCTGACCTACAAAGCTCAACTGGTGGCGAAAGGTTATAGGCAGATCCAATGGATTGACTATGAGGAAACCTTCTCCTTAGTGGCTATGGTCAAAATCGATCCAAATTCTTCTTGACATAACTGCGTATCATAATTACGAGATATGGAAAGTGGATGTCAAAACCGCTTTCCTAAATGGAAATTTGACTGAGTACGTTTGTATGTCTCGGCCCAAAGGTTTTGACGATCCGAAGAATAAAGGAAAGATTTATAAGTTGTTGAAATCCATTTATGGATTGAAACGAACTTCTCGGAGTTGGATCCTTCGTTTTGATGAAGCTGTAATTGGATTTGGCTTAATCAAGAACGAGGATGAATCTTGCGTTTATAAGAAGGCTAGTGGGAGCAATATTACCTTTCTGGTTCTCATTGAAAACGACATCCCAACCTTGCACGAGACTAAAGCTTGGTTGAGGAAGTGTTTTTCAATAAAGGACTTAGGCGATGCTTCTCATATCTTAAGGATTAAGATATGTAGAGATCGCACCAAGAGGGTCTTGGATTTAAGTCAGGGAACCTATGTGAACAAGGCATTGAGTAGGTTCTTAATGCTCGATTCAAAGAAAGGACTCTTACCCACTAGTCATGGCATTCATCTCAGCAAGACTTAGTGTCCTAAGACACCTGATGAGCTGAAAAGGATGATGAGAATCCTATGCGCCTGGGGGCAGGATCGATCATATATGCCATGACATGTATGAGACCAGACGTCTCGTAAGCCTTATGTTGTACCAGTAGACATCATTCTAACCCGGGGGGAAGATGATGCTGAACTAGTCGTCGAAGGATGAGTAGACGCTAGTTTTCCAAGACAAATCCAGATGACTTTAGAAGTCAATCAGGATATGTGTTTACGCTGAATGGCAGAGCTTTAGCTGGGAAAGCGTAAAGCAAGATACCATTGCCGAATCTACGACAGAGGCCAAGTACATGGATGCTGCAGAGGCAGCTAAGGAGGCTATGTGGATTTGGAAATTCATGGCAGGGCTGGGTGTAATTAAAAACCCATCCAGTCAGGTGAATCCATTTTGCGACAACACAAGGGCCATTGCGCAAGCTAAAAGCCTAGATCGCATAACAAATCCCAACATGTACTGCGGCGTATCCACCTCATCAGATAAATACTGAACTGAGGTGAAGTGAAGATAACCGATATTGCAATAGATGATAACATAGCCAACCCTTTGACTAAGGCAGTGTCACTGCCTGAACATGTTAGACATGTAAAGTCGATGGGGACATATTGGAGTTTAGATTGGAACTAGGGCAAGTGGGAGATTGTTAGTCTTAGTGCCCGTAGTTCAATCCTAAATGTCCAAATGTATATATCATCGTTAGCAATAAAATTAAAGCGGCTTTATATTACTTATGTGTTGGAGTAATATATCGATGTGTGCTCTGATCTATGCCCACCATGCGAATAGAACCATAGATCGAGATAGATCACACTCGATGGGTCCCTAGTCAACAAAGCTTCACTAGAAGCGACTAGTATGAAAGATGGCTCTTTATGGCTTACGTTCTGTTAGTCATTGGAATGAGATTCCGGAGTCTGATCATAGATATCATGTGGGACATGATATTGGACGACCCGCCCTGAATATGTGCCATAGATTAAGTCATGAACATATTCAGTGTTGTAGCTTGTCATGTATCCTTAGACCAAGGAGTCTTTGTGATCGCTATGTAGTCAACAACTGAGTTTGACCTGAGCCTAACGTTGTCCGTAACAGGGCTTCCATAACGGCCAGGATTGGCTTGGGGACGGGCTACATGAGTGACACGAAAGACGGCTAAGGGATTTATCCCTCATACTATGGTATGGGAAAGATATCGGTTCTCGGCCGCTTGATCGAGAGTGACTGAAAGAATAGCATGGCCATGCACATGATACTGGGTATCATATCTTCAGTCATCTCACATATCAAGGAACAGTGATTGAGAATAATAAGGATGACGGCTCTATGCCTTATCTCAATCAGGATATCGGAGATAAAAGGATAATGACAGGGACGACGGAAAGGTTAGAATCGACAGGGTCGATTCGTTATGTAGTGTCAGGCAATACTAAAGTCTCGTTAGTTGCCACTTCAATAGGATCAAGTAAAATGGGATTTTACGTTGATCTATTGACATGCATAAACCTAAGGGTCACACCGGAGGATGAAACTCATTGACACATTTATGGAGAATGGCCAAAAGGGAGTTGTCTCGGGACATGACCAAAACTGGGTTTTGGGTCATGTGCCCGTAAGTGAATAGGACTTTACGGATCGAGACAAGGCTTGGAGTCTTGGGATTGATCGCGTCGGATAATGTTGGACATTTCCGGTATGGAAGGCATGGAGGCGATGAGCGAATCACGGGACCTCGTTGGAAATGGCCACGGGTCATGTTCCAAGAGGCCCATGAAAGGCCCATGCAACCAAGGCCCATGGAACTAATTAATCAAGTCTTGATTAATTAGTACTAAGTAAGCAAGACAAGGATTAAGGTGTTGGTGATTCACCACCTAACCCAATCTTGTCTTGCCATACTTTGTCCTATTTACACCTTACTTGACACCATACTTGTCCCATGCCTTTAGTTGGACAAGTATGGGTTTTGTTATGTTTAAGTCATCTTTTTTCAACATAACAAACACAAGACAAGAATAGGAAACACATTTTCTCTCCCTCTTCCATGGCCATTTCGGGTTTGGCTAGTTTCCTCCTCCATTTTTGTGTTCTTGAGTCCTCAAAGAGAAGAACTACGTGGCTTTGATTCCCATGTGGATACGTAGGCGTCTTGGAGACTCAAGCCAATCATTCGTTAACCGGTGTTCTTGTTTTGGTAAGAACTAGTGCTGAATTTTTCTCTTGTTAATCCATTCTTTGTTAGTTGTTTCATGGTTCTAATTGTCTCTTGGTTTTCATTGATTTTCCGCTGCGAGTTGGTTCATCTCCAACCCTACCAAGAGACCCAACACTATTTGCATCCAATGGTCCTCACACCATCGATGAGATCAACCAGTTCCCAAACTTGGTTATCCGACATGGATTGCATTTCCTCCCTTATGGCTCCCAGCCATAACTCGGAGTCGGGCCCATTCACGGCTTCCTGAAAAGGTGGCTGGATCCTCACGATCCACCATTAGCTCACTTTCACCTCCAGATACAAAACAACCATATCTCTAGGGTGGGTGACTAATCTTTCAGGTTGCCTTGGACCTTTAGGAATTGTTATGGGAATTGGTTCTTGCTCTACGACCACTTCAGGCTCCTCTACTGGGTTGTCATGTGGTTCAGAGGCATTTGTACCATCTTGAACTCCCTCTAGATGTACATTCCTCCCACTGACGTCTTCGAAAACAAATTCCCTTTGCACAAAGACCCCATCTGAGTGACGAACACCATGTTCTCACTAGGTTTGTAGAAGTAGTATCCCCTTGTTTCCTTGGGATACCCCACGAAGGTGCATTTATCAGATCCTGGTTCGAGCTTACTGTGAACTAACCGCTTCACATAAGCCTCGCAACCCCAAATCTTTAGGAAGGACAAAACGGGCCTCCACCGTGCTATTTCCCAAATGGTGTCCCTTCCACAGCCTTCGTAGGAGCCTGATTCAAAATGAATACGGCCGTCTCCAGAGCATAACCCCAGAAAGAGATAGGGAGATCAGTCCAACTGACCATGGATCAGACCATTGTCCAACAATGTCTGATTTCTCCGTTCGGCTGCACCTCTCAACTATGGTGTCCAGGGAGGAGTCCATTCCGAAGGATCCCATTCTCTCTTAGATGATCTAAAACTCTGTAGTTAAGTATTCTCCTCCTCGATCCAATCGAAGATCCTTAATACTTTTCCCGAGCAGGTTTTCTACTTCAGTCTTGAACTCTTTGAATTTATCAAAAGTTTTAGACTTATGTCTGATCGAATAGACATAATCACATTTACTACAACCATCAGTAATTGTGACAAAGTACCCAAAACCCCTCATGGCAAGCGAACTTATTGGTCTACACATCCGAGTGTATCATTCCAATAATTCACCCGCCCTTTCACCGCGATCGATGAAAGGCGCTTTAGTCATTTTACTCAACAAACAAGCCTTGCATTTATTATTCGAATGAAATTCGAATGGACCTCAATGTCTGCACTTGTGAAGTGCTGATATGCGTTTCTTGATTATGAGACCTAAATGATAGTGCCTTAACAGAGTATGGTCTAAATTATCGGATTTAGACCTTTTGGTATCAACCTTATAAACAGAGCTTGAGGCATTGTCACCATATCCAATATGTACAATCCTCCGACCATGTTTGTTTTAAACATATCATTGCATAGAATATTGAAAATTCAATTTCCAATATCCATATTATATCCTTCAGTGTCTAACACGGATACAGATATAATGATCCTAATAGGTATGCAATATATTGTTCAAAACACAACAAGACTATTTGGATGATGAAGACCCATGGATCCTACAACAGTCGCCACAACCCTTACTTGTTGTCCACTCTGAGGTCCAATTTGCTCTTCTCCAATCATCTCCTACCTTCCAACCACTACACGTTAGTGCGTATGTGAGATTCACCCTTGGTATCCAATACCCATAAATCTTTGGAAGTAGCGAGATGTAGCTCTATTAGGTTAATACCTAAAGATGGCGCAGTCCCACTGCCCTTCTTTAGATCATCCTGGTTTTCCCGCAATTCCGAATCCAATGATCAGGCTTCTGGCAGTAGAAGCAGACAATCTCATCCTCCTTAGCCTTCCTTGAGGACCCCCGGGCCTTGGAGGGTTAGGAGCGATCGTGTGTCTCATCTTTCTCGCCAAGTGCACAAGGGCCTTGCCCTTGCCACCACCAGTTTCCCTCCTGAAACTGGATCCCTTTCTGACCATCAGAATGTCTTTGGATCCTAGATCCCTGATATTCTTCTCAGCAGTTACAAACGTGCCATGTAACTCTGACTTGGTCTTGTCCATATCGTGCATATGATAGCTCACGATGAACTCATCATACACACGAGGAAGCGAGCGCAGACCTATGTCTGTTTCTATCTCCGACACTATCTTAAGACCCAGTCAATTAAGATGTTCGAGATGCTCCTTCATTTTCTGGACATAAGGGATAGCCTTATCAAGGATATGTCCTTTTGCGTTTAGAGTTTGAGGACTATCCTCAAAACTCTATACCAGTCCAAATAGTTTGTCCCATTAAGCTTGACCCTGTCAAGTATGGTTTTCAATGACAAACTATTGTTGTACGCTGATGTGTTAGCCATTTTGATCCACACGACAAAGCGAATTTGATCAGTAAACTGAATAAATCATGAAGATCGAGTTCAAAACACCGACAGGCGATTCTAAACCTATAGAATCTTGAACCAAGAACCTTGATTCACTCGATTGAGCTGAACTAATGCTCACCACTCAATCGAGCTATGTAGGCCGGACTCCATCCGATCACATCCAATGTGACTCTTGGCTAGGGTATGTACTTGAGTACACGGCTCACCCTATCTGATACCCTAGCTCAACCTCTGGCTGAGAATCATAGTCGGGTCCACCAATTTTCAACGATGGCATGTCACTATGTAGGTGCTCCGCTAATGCGCACGACACCCACATATGCTGACCAAACCTACTACAACGCCTTCCTATGGATGCTCCGCTAATGCGCACGACACCCATAGGTCGAGGAAGTAGGAAGTTGTTGATAAACTGGGAGGTATCTGACATGACCCGTTTTTACTTGTCTTGTCGTGTTTGAACGTTTTGGCACATCATTGATGCGATGAGAACTTCAACTACATTCCAAATGTAATGACGTCTCCAATTACATCCAATGTAATTCTTCCTTCGAACTCGTCTACTACATCCAATGTAAAGACGGTTCAAGGGTTCACAAGCAAACGATTAAAACCAATTTTATCTTTGCATGTGAGGTGATTTGCTTGAAAGTTTAAATCTAAGCATGCATTCTAACCATACAATCATGCATAATTTAAACCAAGCATCAAGCATAAAGACGTGCACGTCAAAGCCCCCTAAACTATTCCCAACCCGGTCTTGAGCAACCTTGACTTCAAGCTGACGATGTGAGCCTCCCACTCGCCCCTTGACGTCCGTCTACTCCAAGCCGTTTCCTGCGGTCTCCCACTTGCCTCTTGAGCTCCTTCGTCTCCAAGCCGGCAATAACGGTTACAATAAAATACACGACTCGCAGGTCGGGAAATAATAATTATTACAAACAAGTGGTACGACGACCACACCTTTAAAAGAATAGTTACACGCTAACACTATCGGCACGCAGTCCGAGAAAAGCGATAAAACTACCCGGGGCTTAATAACGTGCACCATGCATAAATCATCACATCATACAACGTGTTATCAAACACCGAGATATGACTGATTTTAGTTAGCTTCCAAGTTTCGAAAATTATTACACGGTTTATCGAAACCGGTTTCAAAAATGAATTTTCCGAACGTTTAATTTCGTGGTTCATCATGACGGTTCCAAACTCGTCGCAATTCCCCAAATGGTTTAGCCCCAGCGTTCTGACTATCCAATAGTCACGACTCGGCCTAGCTCCGTCCAACAGAGCCCCATCCGGTCACGGGATCGGCTCCCCGAGAGTCCCGGTCTCGTGACCCCAAAATTAAACTTTGTCCAAAAAAATCAGATTTGATTTTATTTCGAAAATCACAAATTTCATGCATAATAACCACATGCAAGAAACTAAATCATGTTAACAATCAAGCATACATCAATATATGCAAAAACATGAAATTAAGAAGCTAACATGCATTTTTATGCACTTGAAATAAAAAACCAGCAAGCACACCAAATTTTCAGCACCAAAACTGAAAAATTTCAGCTCTTGTTTTTCCCGTTGGTAGCCATGCTCTGATACCACTGTTGGGTCTCGATGTCGTGGACATGTTAAACACAAAATACAGCGGAAGATTAACCACGACTCAATCGAGATGAGTCTACCAAATATGAAAAACAAGTCTGAAAATTCAGCAAAGGTATATGAACATCACCTTTGCAAGTGCCTCATCTTGCAGCTGGTATATCTCGAAAACGAACCGTTGAAACTCAAATCCCTTTGGTCAGATAGAAGTCCCATATGTGGAGAACGTTCACTCCAAAAATCAGCTTCATCGGACATCGGATGAACCTCCGATCGATCTCTTGAAAGTGACTGGTCGGACAAAACTGTGCTGAAAATCAGCACCCTCTATTTGTCAGAAATTGGTTCAATAACACCCAACTTTGAATGGCTTGAGCCCCTTGGACGCCTACGTATCCTTAACGGAATCAAAGCCAATGTAGTTCTTGAGTTTGATGACTCAAGAACATGAAAGACCAACCTTGAAGCTTGGAGGGAGTTTGGCCAAGGTAGAGGAAGAAGAAGAAGACTCTCTCTAATTCTCTACACTTGCATGTTATTATATCCAACCTATCTTGCATGCTTAGTTAAGTGGAAACACTTAGCTCTCTACTTGAGACAAGTGTCCATGCCAAGATGCTAGGTGGAACTAATAAACAACCTAGTTTATTAGTTTAGTGGAAATTGGGTCCCACCCAATTTTGGCCAACAAGACTAATAGTCATCTAATGACTTGAGTCCTTGTTGGGCCTAGACTATATGGGCCGGCCATGGGCCTCTCCAAGAGAGCCCATGCCGAGCCCAATATGCTAGCCGGTCCACTATGGCGATCCCCGCCACAATTCCCTCCAACTCAGGTTCGTCATGTTCTTATCGAGTATCAAACTGTCGGTGTGACCCTTAGGTCTATGCTTGTCGGTAAGATCAACGTAAAATCCCATTTTACTTGATCTTACCAAAGTGTCGACTGACGAGACTCAGTATTGCCCGACCCTGCATAACGAATCGCGCCCTGTCGATTCTGACCTTTCAGCCGTCCTTGTCATTATCCCTTTATCACCGATATCCGGATTGAGATAAGGCACAGAGCCGTCATCCTTATTATCCTCAATCCATGTTCCTTGATATGTGAGATGACTGACCTTATGATACCCAGTAGCATGTGCATGGCCATGCTTTCTTGTCAGTCATTCTCGATCAAGCGGCCATGAACCAGATATCTTTCCCATACCGTAGTATGAGGGATAAATCCCTTAGCCGTCTATCATGTCACCCATGCAGTCATTCCCCAAGCCAATCCTGGCCGTTATGGAAGCCCAGTCACGGTGCAACGTTGGGCTTTCAGGTCAAACTTGGTTGTTTACTGCATAGCAATCATATAGACTCCTCGGTCTAAGGATACCTGACAAGCTACGACTCTGAACATGTTCATGACTTAATCTATGGAACATATTCAGGTCGGGTCGTCCAACATCATGTCCCACATGATGTTTATGATCAGACTCCGGAACCCTTTCATATGGCTAATAGAACGTAAGCCATCAAGAGTCATATCTCATACTAGTCGCTTCCAGAGAAGACTATTGACTAGGGACCTCATCGAGTGCAATCCATCCTGATCTATGGTTCTATTCGCATGGTGGGCATAGATCGGAAATACACACGACATATTACTCCAACACTTCAGTAATATAAAAGCCGCTTTATTTTATATTGCCAACGATGATAATTACAATTGGACATTTACGATCGGACTACGGGCACTGAGGCTAACACTACGGGCACTAAGACTCACACCCCCAACCTCAGGTAACCACAATCACAATCACAAGCAAAGTTCAACAAACAGCAACAACACCGGTCTAACACTTCACATGCACTCATGCCCACCCAAGACCAACCAACAGTAAAAACACGGGCTCAACAACCCCACGGGGACTCACGACCAACCAAAACACACTAACTGTAAGGACACGGGCTCAACAACCACACGGGCACTCACGGCCACCCAAAACACACCAACTGTAAAGGCACGGGCTCAAAAACCCCACGGGCACTCACGGCCACCCAAACTACAACAACGGTGAAACACGGGCTCAACAACCCCACGGGCACTCATGGCCACCCAAGACACCAACGGTAAAACACGGGTTCAACAACCCCACGGGCACTCATGGCCACCCAAGACACACCAACAGTAAAGACACGGGCTCAACAACCCCACGGGCACTCATGGCCACCCAAGACACACCAACAGTAAAGTACGGGCTCTCATGGCCACCCAAGACACAAACAGTAAAGTACGGGCTCTCATGGCCACCCAAGACACAAAATAAACAATCAACCTCCGGGCATAAACAAATGCCTCCAGTAATTCTAATATCGATAAGTTCACTGCTCCAACGACACTACTAAGTGTCACATGCATTTCTATTGTTCAATACGTTCCCGTATCATACGACACCACCCGGTGTCGCCTGCCTTCCTATTATTCGATAAACTTACTTAACCCACGACACCCCGGTGTCACATGCATTTCTACTGTTAACTTTCCCTAGTCAGGGCCGAGATCCGGCTACTTTTCCTTACCTCGTATGCTTTCTCCAAAAGCTCACAAACAAGCTCCGGCGTGATCTCGATCACTCGCCTAGCTTTCCCTTTCCTCTGTCGGTGGCACGATCTAATAAGAACACAATTTAAAATACTTGTAAGCTTGCAGGCATAAACTGAATTTTAATAAACTTGACGCCCAAATGTAACCCCGACAATGTCGATCACTCCCAAACTTCCCAATTACTCGACATTTTCGATAATGGACCCGGAAAGGCCCGTTTCGCCCGACCCGGAAAGGCCCGTTTCACCATACAAGTCCGGCCAGCCACCCTACACAGTGGCCGGAGCTCCCCCGAGCCTCCGGTCACCTGAAAATGTTCCAACTTCGCTCCAAAACGTCTCCAACGAACCCCACACCTCAACACATCCAAAAACTACTAGTTTTAACCCAAACCCTAACTTTTAAACTTAACAAAACGAAAATCGGTTAGGTGCTCACCGTAGAGAATGTAGATGTGAGCTCTATTCTTTTATCGTTGAGACGATCCACCGGTGTGATCGACGGGAAATCACCAAACTCCAAAAACTCCCTTCTCTTTTCTCTCCTTCTTCTCTCTTCCTTCTATCTACTTTCTCTCTCCAAAAACTCATTTTTCTACACTATGGCCGAACACTTGTATTTGCCTTCCCTTTTGTTTTGTTTTTAAAACAACAACTAATACTTAATTACAAAACTAACACTAATGTGGTCTTCTCTTGGTTTGTCCAATAAACCTAACACCACCACATTGGTGACATGTGGCAAGTGGGTCCCACATCTTTTATCAGATTCACGAAATTCGGACGTTTCGGGCCCCGAACGGGCACTTTTTCCAAGAAATTACGAAACTTCACGGGATACAAGGAAACGGCTCAACTAAGACTGCTGTGATGACGGCTAAGCTTTTTGGATTTAAAACGGGTCTCGAATGGACCAAAACATCGCTCGGTTGACTTTTCCAGCAAAAAGTCAACCTTTCCCAAATTGGTCAGAAAGTTGCCCTGAGTCCCCCGGAACTCTCTTTGGTCGATAACGGGGTCAACTTAAGTCTGGTATGACCCTCGGGGTCAAATTTATGTTCATCTAAGTGTCTGTCCAAATTTTTTAAATTATACTGTTTTTCGCCGATTTGACTGGCGTTGACCGGGAGTGGTTATTACAATCTACCCCCCTTAAAGGAATTTCGTCCGCGAAATTTAAAACAGACGTACCTCAGGAGTCGAACAGATCGGGGTACTTCGCGCGAACCTCGTCCTCGCGTCCCAAAGTCGACTCAACCTCGTGGTACCGCCACTGCACCCGTTCTAAGCGGATAACCTTTCCGCGCAGGACCTGCTCCCGTGGATCCATTTCCCAAACCGGTTTCTCCTTATACGAGACACCACCCGTTACCTCGACATATGTCCATTCAATGACGTGCGAGGGGTCCGCATGTACTTCCGCAACTGGGAAACGTGGATATTCCCAAGCTGCGGTGGCAGTGCAAGTCGGTATGCAACTGCTCCCACTCTACTCAAGACCTCGAAAGGCCCGATACACCGCGGGGCTAACCTACCTCCGCCGCGGTTGAAACGCACCAGTCCACCCCTTAGACTCACCTCCAAGGATACATAGTCACCGACTGCTGACTCGAGAGGTCGGCGCCGTCTGTTAGCATAGCTACTGCCGACTCTGCGCGGTCTTCAACCGCTCACGCTTCGGCACGACCGATTCAGCTGTCTCTCGGTCCAGTTCTAGACCCAGTAAACTCTTATTCCTCACTTCTGCCCAGCACACGGGCGACCGGCACGGCCTGCCATACAACGCTCCGAACGGTGCCATAATGATACTGGCCTGAAAGCTGTTGTTGTAGGCGAACTCGGCTAACCGCTCACGAAATCTATCGTGACGTGCCCCCATTTCCACTGTGCAACCCGCAGTGGCTGTAATAACATAGCGGGATGCTGATGTTCGGTTCTCACCTGCTGACAAGTGAGGCACCGCGATACCAACTCTGCAACTGCTCTCCGCATCCCACTCCACTAGATCTGTCGCCTGATGTCGCGCTCCTCTTAGTGCTACCCACGTGCACTGTCAGACGCGAATAGAGCGACTCTCGCAGATCGTCGCCTCCACCGTTACTCGGTTTGAACAAACCTCCACTATCACAGCCCTCGGCGTCAACACCGGCGACAACTCTCTCCTGGATCTCTGTCGTCTCGACATCCACCGACTGTGCCTCTATCCCCCGGCCAATCCGGGTGGGTTGAGCCACCAAGAAGCGCATGGCCACGCCGCCAGTAACCTCTTCCAACTCCAACCCGAGCGTGCCCAGCTCTCCCATCATGTACCACTCCCGGACTGAGATGCTAGCAGGACACGGCATCGGCTTCCTACTCAGGGCATCGGCAATCACATTCGCCTTACCCGGATGGTAGAGTAGCTCAAAGTCGTACTCCTCAAGTAGTTCCATCCATCGCCGCTGGCGCATATTCAGGTCTCGTTGGGAAAAGATGTACTTAAAGCTCTTATGGTCCGAGAACACCTGAAATCGCTCGCCGTACAGATAATACCGCCAGCCTTTCAGCGCGAACACTACCGCTGCTAATTCCAGGTCATGGGTAAGGTAGTTGCGCTCGTGCGTCTTTACCAGGAGCGATAGGCAACCACCTCACCTAACTGCATTAGAACGCAGCCAGTCCTTCCCCGAACGTGTCACAATAGACCTCGTACCCGACCCCTCGCTCTGGCACTATCAACACTGGAGCGGTAGTCAGACGAGTCTTCAACTCCGTGAACACACGTTTACAATACTCCGTCCACACAAACTCGACTCCCTTGCGCGTCAAAAGAGTCATAGGCGCGGCTAACCGCGCAAAGTCATGGACGAATCGTCGATAACACCCAGCCAACCCGAAAAGCTGCGGATCTCGAAAAACACTTGTGGGCCGCGTCCACTTCAAAACTGCGTCGATCTCCACCGGATCGACCAATACACCGTCACGGGACACAACGTGACCGAGGACTCTCACCTCAGCGAGCCAAAACTCGCACTTCTCTCCAGGTTGGCGTATAGCTGATGTGTGCGCAACAGGGTCAGAACACCCCTCAGATGTTCCTCATGCGCCGCCTCGTTCTACGAGTAGATCACGATGTCGTCTACAAACACCACCACAAACTGATCTAAGAACGGCCGGAATATACTGTTCATCAGATCCATGAACGTTGCATGTGTGTTCGCCAGTCCAAAAGGCATCACCAAGAACTCTTAATGCCCATAGCGTGTCCGGAATGCCGTCTTTGCAACGTCCTCCTCCCGGACTCGCCACTGGTAATATCCGGATCGCAGATCGATCTCCGAGAAGCATGTCGACCCTCTCAACTGGTCGAACAAGTCGTCAATCCTCGGCATCGGGTATCGGTTCTTTACCGTAACCCGGTTCAGCTTCCGGTAGTCGATGCACATCCGAAGCTCTCAACTCTTCTTCTTCATGAAGAGTGATGGCGCTCCTCCCGACGATGTGCTCGGCCGGATAAACCCATTCTCCCAAAGTTCCTCGAGCTGACGCTTCAGCTCGGTCAACTCGGCTGGCGCGAACCTGTAAGGCGCCATCAATATCGCTGCCGTTCCCGGCACCAGGTCAATCCCGAAATCCAACTCACGAACTGGCGGCAACACGCTCAACTCCTCAGGGAAGACCTCGGGGAACTCGCACGCCACTCGCGGTATCTCTCGGCTCTGCACGGCCGATACTTCCTCCACTGCGGACAAAGCCGACATGAGAACTCCGCTCCTACTGCCCAGAATACACGAAACTTTCGTGTTTCCTGTTGACACCGTCACTCGTCGTATGTGACAGTCGATTTTGGCTCGGTACTTCGCCAACGAATCAATTCCCAAGGTTACGTCAAAGGTTGTCATTTCGTAAGTATCCTTCCCACGGATACACGCACAAGCTCAATCGCTGCCGATCCTCACGGATCCTCGCAGTCTCTCTAAGACCTCGCTCTACTACCGCCGTCGTGCCCACCAACTCCAACATACCCGAATCCTCAGGGTGAGGACTCGATCCAGCATCAAGGTTCTTGAGCCTTCTCTCGAACCTCCTGTATCAATTCGCTTCTCTAACTTCGCAGGCACGACAGACTTTAGTCAACACCACACCACCACCAACCGGCGTGTCCAGACGCATGGGTGGACTCAACGGCTCTAAACTCAGCCCCAACATCTCAGCACAACTCGACGAAGCAAACGAGTGTGACACCTCGGTATCCAATAAAACTGACGCCCATATCATAGACCGGACAACTACCCCATTAGTCACACCGACAAGGTATAGCACAACCCTCACACGATCCCATATGCATTTACTTATAACTTTCCGCAACCGAACCAGTATTCGCTACTCGTCCCCTGCGGGAAAAGTAGTAAAGGGGATGAGCGTTCTGCTCACCTCCACGGACACCAGTTCGATTATGGCATACTAGTAAAGCACTAACGACTTACCAATCTAAACAGGTCAAACCACTACCTCAAAACCTGATACCGAAATGTCACACTGCTCAAGCTATCAATACCTCAAATACTCTCTCAAGTACGGGAAAACCTCGAAACAGGGATTATGTTCACAATTCAGCAAACCACTATTGCTCACTACCTCAATACCCAAATTACCCGATCACGTAGGGAAACCTCAAACGGGGATCATATTCTCAACTAAGCCAACACTGTTGCTCACAATATCAATACCCCAATTACCCGATCACATAAGGGAAACCTCAAACGGGGATCACGTACTCAACTAAGCAAACCACTATTGCTCACAACCTCAATACCCGAATTACCCGATCACGTAGGGAAACCTCAAACAACCCACTCACGTGAAGGAAACCTCAAACCACTCGTTCACGAGATGAAAATCTCGAATAACCCACTCACGTGAAGGAAACCTCGAACCACCTGTTCACGTAGGGGAAACCTAGTTCGTATGGCACCGCAGCGCACCAAACCTAACCCCTCTCCGTGGTGAGACTCTCACACTGAGGCGCTGTGTCACTACCGTAGGTTATTGATGAGTCTCGAACCCAAGACCTCACCCTTTAAAACCGAACTTACGACCTCTACAACCAACACAACTGTGAACACAGCCACGCAAAACCAACACTCAAACTGCACAATCAAGACGGTGGAACAAGACAGGAATCACGGATCCGTGACAGACCCCGTCACGGTTGGGGTCACGGAGCCGTGACGAAGGCCCAAAACTCGCCAAAACGCGCTGCTCCGTCACGGATCCGTGACAGGGTCCGTGACGCTCGCGCAGACCTAGTTCCCAAAATTGTTTCAGACTCGATTTTTACCCCAACAACGGTTTTAAGCGTCACACACGCTCGATCACCAAATTACCGACCACACGCACAACGACTCACAGACAAATTCAAGTCACCCAACCTCAAACACAAGCCGACAAGGCAAACCAAAATCAAAACACGCCCACCGGGCCAACAAATTTCAAAACACGCCCACCGGGCCAACTAATTTAAACCCACGCCCACCGGGCCGGCCAATTTAAACACACGCCCACCGTGCCAACCAATTCAAACACACGCCCACAGGGCCAACCAATTTTAAAACTCACGCCCACCAGGCCAACCAATTTAAACACACGCCCAACGGGCCGACCAATTTAAACACACGCCCACTGGGCCAACCAATTCAAACACACGCCCACAGGGCCAACCAATTTTAAAACTCACGCCCACCGGGCCAACCAAATTTAAAACTTTCTCCTTTTCACCATAAAATCTCATTTTGACATCAAGTAGCTACAACCCGGTCCGGGCGTCCCCGAACTACATTGTACCCACTTGAAATCAGCACCATCACGTTCGACTACAAGAGCGCTCCTGAGTCGAGTCGCGACAGTTTAAAAACGTTTCACGCAGCAACACACAAACAGTATGCCAGTAATAACCGTACTGCACATACACACAAACACAAACAGGACTCAAAACACAACGGGTCTACACATGGTTTCCGACCTGCGTACCCAACGCACGACAGGACTGTACTGACTCGACTATCCCCACCTAATTGACGTACAGTCCGAGGTGTGAAACCTCGAGCTCTGATACCAAGCTGTCACGCCCCTGATTCAGTAGAACCGAACCCGGAACGCGAACGTGTAAGACAATAAAACAATTTCAAACCTTTTAAATAAATCGCTTTAAAACCACCATTTAGTTAATAAAAATAATAATTTACAACTCAAAAGTACGTCCCAACAAGCGGACAAAATACAAGGGGTACGTCGCTAGACTCAAAAAGGAAACCCGGACTCCCGCTCCTAGCTCTTCAAGCTTCGAGAGCTCACCTAGTCCGTCCCGCGACCAGTACCTGTAGGAAAAGCAACTAGGGGTGAGCGTTCGCTCACCACCACGGATAACGGACTGACTACGGCATACTAGCAGACAATGCCGGTAACACCAACAACAACCCAACACTGGGGACTACTATCACCAACTCAAGTAACCCGACTTACACACGATTATTACTTTCCTCAACCGACTCAACACTCGGACACGTAATGTAGACCCAACACAACGATTACGACTTCCACCAAAGACTCAAAGATAACCACGCAACACCCAGGATCACAAAGGATCGCACACCAAACAAGATCACAAAGGATCGCACTCCAGCTACTCAGTCCCCACGCACTTTACCGATCCCTGTCAGGCCAGGCAGTCGACCTGTCCCACTTTTCCCAACACGACGGTTGGATCAGGCGGTCGACATGTCGCACTTTTCCCGACACAAAGTCGGATCAGGCTGTCAGCCTGTCACCACCACTCACGCGTTGCAAGGACCCCTTTACTCTCAGGCGGGGCCCCTATCTCGTCTGAACATGCATACGCGCGGGATCACGGGACCGCCGTTATTATGAAGTGGGCCCCCAACCTCAGGTAACCACAATCACAAGCAAAGTTCAACAAACAGCAACAACACTGGTCTAACACTTCACAGGCACTCATGGCCACCCAAGACCCACCAACAGTAAAAACACGGGCTCAACAACCCCACGGGCACTCACGGCTACCCAAAACACACCAACTGTAAGGACACGGGCTCAACAACCCCACGGGCACTCACGGCCACCCAAAACACACCAACTGTAAAGACACGGGCTCAAAAACCACACGGGCACTCACGGCCACCCAAACTACACCAACGGTGAAACACGAGCTCAACAACCCCACGGGCACTCATGGCCACCCAATACACCAACGGTAAAACACGGGTTCAACAACCCCACGGGCACTCATGGCCACCCAAGACACACCAACAGTAAAGACACGGGCTCAACAACCCCACGGGCACTCATGGCCACCCAAGACACAACAACAGTAAAGTACGGGCTCTCATGGCCACCCAAGACACAAACAGTAAAGTATGGGCTCTCATGGCTACCCAAGACACAAAATAAACAATCAACCTCCGGGCATAAACAAATGCCTCCAGTAATTCTAATATCGATAAGTTCACTGCTCCTACGACACTACTAAGTGTCACATGCATTTCTATTGTTCGATACGTTCCCGTATCATACGACACCACCTGGTGTCGCCTGGCTTCCTATTATTCGATAAACTTACTTAACCCACGACACCCCGGTGTCACATGCATTTCTACTATTAACTTTCCCTAGTCAGGGCCGAGATCCGGCTACTTTTCCCTACCTCGTATGTTTTCTCCAAAAGCTCACAAACAAGCTCCGGCGTGATCTCGATCACTCGCCTAGCTTTCCCTTTCCTCTGTCGGTGGCACGATCTAATAAGAACACAATTTAAAATTATTTTAAGCTTGCAGGCATAAACTGAATTTTAATAAACTTGACGCCCAAATTTAACCCCGACAATGTCGATCACTCCCAAACTTCCCAATTACTCGACATTGTCGATAATGGACCCGGAAAGGCCCGTTTCGCCCGACCCGGCGAATCTTCCCGGGATTGGAAAACGTCCTTCCGGGGCTCTGAAAATTCCCGTTTTCGTTTCTACGGTCCTAGAATAATTCAAGGGTTCCTATGCACTCGATGGAATCAATTTCCGACTTCTGAGTAATTTAATTCGCGTTTAAAGTGTCTAAACCCGTCAATTACAACTTTCACAATTTAATTCCAAAATTCGATCCGGGTGTGGATTAACTACTTGGGGAACGTCCTAAACCACCCGAACACGAAAACCCGTGACCCGGGCACGTGGGCCCCACCCAGCCAACTTTGGCCGTGGGTGGCTAGGGCCATATTTGGGCCGGTCCACCATGGTGGTGGCTGGTCCTAGCTCCGGCCAGACACCCTACACGGTGGCCGGAGCTCCCCCGAGCCTCGGGTCACCGGAAAACATTCTAACTTCGCTCCAAAACGTCTCCAACGAACCCCACACCTCAACACATCCAAAAACTACTAGTTTTAACCCAAACCCTAACATTTAAACTTAACAAAACGAAAATCGGTTAGGTGCTCACCGTAGAGAATGTCGATGTGAGCTCGATTCTTTTATCGTTGAGACGATCCACCGGTTTGATCGACGGGAAATCACCAAACTCCAAAAACTCCCTTCTCTTTTCTCTCCTTCTTCTCTCTTCCTTCTATCTACTTTCTCTCTCCAAAAACTCATTTTTCTACACTATGGCCGAACACTTGTATTTGCCTTCCCGTTTGTTTTGTTTTTAAAACAACAACTAATACTTAATTATAAAACTAACACTAATGTGGTCTTCTCTTGGTTTGTCCAATAAACGTAACACCACCACATTGGTGACATGTGGCAAATGAGTACCACACCTTTTTGGAAAATATTTTCTAGATATTTTCCAATCAGATTCGCGAAATTCGGACGTTTCGGGCCCCGAACGGGCACTTTTTCCAAGAAATTACGAAACTTCACGGGCTACAAGGAAACGGCTCAACTAAGACTGATGTGACGACGGCTAAGCTTTTTGGATTTAAAACGGGTCTCGAATGGACCAAAACGTCGCTCGGTTGACTTTTCCAACAAAAAGTCAACCTTTCCCAAATTGGTCAGAAAGTTGCCATGAGTCCCCCGGAACTCACTTTGGTCGATAACGGGGTCAACTTAAGTCCGGTATGACCCTCGGGGTCAAATTTATGTTCATTTAACTGTATGTCCAAAATTTTTAAATTATACTGTTTTTCGCCGATTTGACTGGCGTTGACCGGGAGTGGTCATTACAATAACGGTCTTCATAGGCCCATATGAAGACCAAAGTCAATCCTAGGGGTGAAACATAATAGGGAAAACTCCAGGAAATAACGGTCATTTAACTTCCTAGTTCAAATTGGAACTGTTGGCTATTTTATCGTCCAGTATACAACTGTACAGAAACGTAATATCCAAAAACCAACATTTACCATCCCATTTAACAGCAAACGCTTGTTACTTTTTTGTTAATGAAAATAATGCCCTTACAATTATTCACAAATTATAATTGTTCAACTTTTGTCTACAGTTATGATTTGAAAAAATGAAAGTATAGTTTAGAGGGCAATTTCGACATTTCGAAGTGGCTGTTAACTGGCCGTTTAAAATTTTGACGGAAAATGTTGGGTTTTGCTAATTACTTTTCTGTACAGTTGTATAATGGACGATAAAATAGTCAACAGTTCCAATTTGAACTAGGAAGTTAACTAACCGTTATTTCTTGGAGTTTCCCCAACATAATAAAAACTTCAAGGTAAATCTTCATCTTGAATCTCCATCTTTGATCTCCATCTCGGGCCACCTTTGTAAGAACCACTCCCGGTCAACGCTAGTCAAATCGGCGAAAAACAGGAAAATTTAAAAAATTTAGACAGACACTTAAATGAACCTAAATTTGACCCCGAGGGTCATACCGGACTTAAGTTGACCCCGATATCGACCAAAGTGAGTTCCGGGGGACTCAGGGCAACTTTCTGACCAATTTGGGAAATGTTATCTTTTCGTTGGAAAAGTCAACCGAGCGACGATTTGGTCCGTTCGAGGCCCGTTTTGGATCCAAAAAGCTTAGCCGTCGTCATAACAGTCTTAGTTGAGCCGTTTCATTGTAGCCCGTGAATTTTCGTAATTTCTTGGAAAAAGTGCCCGTTCGGGGCCCGAAACGTCCGAATTTCGCGAATCTGATTGGAAAATATGTACAAGATATTTTCCAAAAGGGTCTGGGACCCACTTTCCACATGTCACACAAGTGGTGGTGTTAGGTTTTTGGACAAGACAAGGAAGACTACAGGGGAGACGGTTCGCCCATGGCTAGGAAAAAGGAAGAGAGTTTTAGAGAGAGAAGGAGAAGGAGAAAAAGAGAAGGGTTGCTAGGGGTTTTCCACTATTCTCGATCATCAAACCGTTGGATCGTCTCAAAGATAGAAGAATCGAGTTCGCACCGTCATTCTCTACGGTGAGCATCTAACCGATCTTCGTTTTGTTAAGTTTGAAAGTTAGGGTTTGGGGTAAAACTATTAGTTTTTGGTTGAGTTGAGGTGTGGGGCTCGTTGTAGACGTTTGGGAGCGAAGATGGAACATTTTCCGGTGACCGGAGGCTCGGGGGAGCTCCGACCACCGTGTAGGGTGGCTAGCCGGACTTGTAGGGTGGCCGGCCGGAGCCAGGACCGGCCACCACCATGGTGGACCGGCCCAAACCGGCCCTAGCCACCCACGGCCAAAGATGGCCGGGTGGGGCCCACTTGCTCGGGTTTTCGTGTTCGGGTGGTTTTGGACGATCCCCAAGTAGTTAATCCACACCCGGAACGAATTTTGGATTTAAATTGTAAAAGTTGTAAATGACGGGTTTAGAAACTTTAAACGCGAATTAAATTACTCGGAAGTCGGAAATTGATTCCGTCGAATGCATAGGAACCCTTGAATTATTCTAAGACCGTAGAAACGAAAACAGGAATATTCAGAGCCCCGGAAGGACGTTTTCCAATCCCGGGCAGATTCGCCTGGTCGGGCGAAACGGGCCTTTCCGGGTCCATTATTGACAATGTCGAGTAATTGGGAAGTTTGGGAGTGATCGACATTGTCGGGGTTACATTTGGGCGTCAAGTTTATTAAAATTCAGTTTATGCCTGCGAGCTTAAAAGTGTTTTAAATTGTGTTATTAACAGATCGTGCCACCGACAGAGGAAAGGGAAAGTTAGGCGAGTGATCGAGATCATGCCGGAGCTTGATTGTGAGCTTTTGAGGAAAGCATACGAGGTAGGGAAAAGTAGCCGGATCTCGGCCCTGATTAGGGAAAGTTAACAGTAGAAATGCATGTGACACTTGGGTGTCGTGGGTTAAGTAAGTTATCGAACATTAGAAAGGCAGGCGACAATGGGTGGTGTCGTATGATACGGGAACGTATCGAACAATAGAAATTCATGCGACACTTAGTAGTGTCGTAGGAGCAGTGAACTTTCGATATTAGAATTACTGGAGGCATTCGGTTATGCCCGGAGGTTGTTTGTTTAGTTTGTGTCTTGGGTGGCCATGAGAGCCCGTACTTTACTGTTTGTGTCTTGGGTGGCCATGAGAGCCCGTACTTTACTGTTGTGTCTTGGGTGGCCATGAGAGCCCGTATTTTACTGTTGGTGTGTCTTGGGTGGCCATGAGTGCCTGTGGGGTTGTTAAACCAGTAGTTTACTATTGGTGTGTCTTGGGTGGCCATGAGTGCCCGTGGGGTTGTTGAGCCCGTGTTTTACCGTTGGTGTCTTGGGTGGCCATGAGTGTCTGTGAAGTGTTAAACCTGTTTTGTTGCTGTCGGTTGAACTTTGCTTGTGGTTGTGATTGTGGTTACCTGAGATTGGGGGCCCGCCTCATAATAAAGGGGGTCCCATGATCGCGCGCGTATGCATGTTCAAACGAGGTAGGGGGCCCGCCTGAGAGTAAAGGTGTTCTGGCAACGCGTGCGTAGTGGTGGCAGGTCGACCGCCTGATCCGACTACGTGTCAGTAAAGGTGCGACAGGTCGACCGCCTGATCCAACCGTGGTGTTGGGAAAAGTTGTGTGGGGACTGAGTTGCTGGAGTGCGATCCTTTTCGATCTTGTTTGGTGTGCGATCCTTTGTGATCTTGGGTGTGGCGTGGTTATCTTTCGTATCTTTGGAGGAAGTCGTAATCGTTGTGTCGGGTCTACATTACGTGTCCGAGTGTTGAGTCGGTTGAGGAAAGTAACAGTTTGTGTGTCAGTCGGGTTACTTGAGTCTGGGGATAGTAGTCCCCGGTGTTTGGGGTTGTTGTTGGTGTTACCGGCATTGTCTGCTAGTATGCCGTAGTCAGTCTGTTATCCGTGGTGGTGAGCGAACGCTCACCCCTAGCTGCTTTTCCTACAAGTACTGGTCGCGGGACGGACTAGGTGAGCTCTCGAAGCTTGAAGAGCTAGGAGCGGGAGTCCGTGTTTCCTTTTTGAGTCTAGCGACGTACGCCTTGTATTTTGTCGGCTTGTTGGGACGTACTTTTGAGTTGTAAATTATTATTTTGAGTAACTAATTGGTGGTTTTAAAGTGCTTTATTTAAAAGTTTTGAAAATGTTTTATTGTCTTAAACGTTCGCTTTCCGGGTTCGGTTCTACTGAATTTGGGGCGTGACAACCTTTCTTGATTTCCCGTCCTTCTCTTGAGAAAACACCGTCTTCAACTTTCTTGACACAAAAGGTGTAAAAACGAATCTACTACTATTACAAGAAAATAAACGACATGCATGCCGTATTTGAAAAACCCCAAATAAAGCAACCCAATCACATTGGTCGAATTGGGCTATGCTATGCACCATGTGACAACAAAATCATACAATATAAACATATTATATACAACATGTTATCACACCACTAAAAATAAACATATTAATTAATGACAATTGTAGCGCCTCTAACGGGGTCAAGGGGCTGTCCCCTTGCGGGGTCCAAGGGGTAGCGCCCATGTTCGAATTTGTTTTAAAACAATTCGAATAACCACATTCCTATCATCAAACCACAATCATATTGTGATTAATCTCATATGTTCTTAACAAAAATACACATAGTTCATAACCATGATACCCATTAGATTTCATCTGCATAATCACAGTTCATAACTGCAACACATGATATATAATCCTATTATCATACATGTTCAATTGTGCAGATTCGGCCTACAAACTTTCTCAGTGAAAACAGAGAACAAAATAACCAACATGCATCAAACATACATGCAATAAAAAAAGCTCTTAAACTCGAAACTTTCATACATCAAACAAGCATGCATGGTCAGTTTAAATGAATTATAAGAGGCTATGATACCACTGAAGGATTCTAGGGTGCCAAAAACGCAGCGGAAATTATAAAATCCCTAGAAATTCCTTCGTATCCATGTAACCCACAAAGTAGCATTGTGCTTAAAATGGTTACTCAAGTACATGAACGAGAGAATGTAATACCTGAAGTTGTACCACGAGTACGAAGGAGGTCTGATATGACATGTCAAGCCCCTATGAGATATGGGTTTCTTACTTCGGAGAATAATGATATGATAGTTGCGGATCAAGATGAACCCACATCCTACCAAGATGCCATTGGCAAACTGCGGAGATCCATTCATGGATTGAAGCAGGCTCATCAGAGTTGTAATATTCATTTTGATGAATCAGTCAAAGAGTTTGACTTCACCAAGAAAAAGGACAAGCTTTATGCATACCAGAAGGCTAGTGGGAGCACGATCGTATTCTTAAGTGGTGTATATAGATCACATACTGCTCATTGAAAATGACATCACTATCTTGCAAGAAGTTAAGGCATGGTTAAGGAAATGATTTTCAATGAAAGACTTAGGCGAAGCTTCCTATGTATTAGGTATCAAAATCTATAGAGATAGATTTACAAAGCTTCTGGGCCTAATTTAGAGCAATTACATTGACAAGGTGTTGTCAAGGTTTGGTATGCAAGCCTGTAAAAGAGGGTTTTTGCCAATGTCCCATGACATTAGTCTCAACAAGACTCAGTGTCCTATGACACTTGGTGAGCGAGATCGCATGAGTAAAATCCCATATGCATATGATATTGGATTTATCATATATGCGATGTTGTGTACTAGACCCATTGTCTCGTATGCATTGAGTGCAACGAGCAGATACCAGATAGTTACATGTGAATGTCACGGGAAAGCAGTTAAAAGATCCTTAGGTACTTCAGAAGGACTAAGGGTGTCTTAAAACTGTATGTCGGTCAGAAAGGTGAACTAGTTGTAAAGGGTTACACAGATGCTAGCTTCCAGACCAACATAAATGATTTTAGATCACAGTCTGGTTATGTGTTTTTGTTTGAATGGAGGTGCGTTCAGCTTGAGAAGCTTGAAGCAGAATACTGTTATTAATTCTACAACAGAAGTTGAGAATCGGATGCAGCTAAAGAAACTGTTTGGATCCGTCTTAGGAATCATTCATAGTATATCAGATCTGGTAAACATGTATTGTGATAACTATGGGGCGATAGCACATGACAAGTAGCCTAGATTGCACCAGAAATCCAAACACATCCTGAGTCGTTACCATCTCATTCAAGAGAGATGAAACTTTAAGATATGCAAAGTGATCCTCTAACTAAGGCTCTTCCACAGCCTAAGCATGAGGGTCATGTTAGATCTATGGGCATTACTTGTAATGTAAATTGAACCTAGTGCAAGTGGGAGACTGTTAGTTTTGTGCCCTAGGCCAATCTTTTCATGTATGACATTATCATTTATTAATACATTGACACTTTCATTATCATTTTGTTAAATGTTAATTGCGTGAATAAGCAACTCTTCCTAAGATCATCAAGTATGTGACTTGATAGTAAAACTCTTACATGAATAAGGATTATTATTCCATTGATCTCTGGTCTTACTGATATACTAAGACTAGTATGATGTTGGTTGATGATCACGTTTTACTGATCATTCATGTTGGATATGAAGTCAAATCATAGATACCATTTAGGGAAATTGTATTGGATGACCCACTGTGAGATTACTACATAGAAACTGTCATGAGTATGTGTCTTGACGCAGTTCAACGTTGTCTTTAACCGGACAACAATAAAGATTGTTGTTGACTACATAATTGGCTGTGTGAGGAATGTGAGCGATTGATAAGGGATTTGTCACTCATGTAAATATGAGAGATATCGTTTGGGCCCCTTGATAAGTGAGACTGTGGAAATGCATGGCCATGCGAATCGATAATGAGTTATCACTTACAGTCTTCTTAAGATCGAATAAAATAAGGATGATGATCATATGCCTTATATTCGATCGAGATATCGATGACAAAGAGATTAAGATATTAACGATAAAAGGTTGAATCGTATTGTCTATCTTCATATAACTTTGGGTAGTCATAATGTCTTGCTAGAGGCCAATTATGACTTGTGGGCTAAATAGAAATTTTAGGCCCACTACTAACGTTATGTGAACCTATAGGGTCACAAATAGAGCAAGCCCAAAATAAATGAATTGGACTTTTAGAAATCCAATTAAATATGAAAATATATTTATGTGATAAATATAATAAATGTATTTTTTGTCTAGATTATTATTTAAATTTAAAATAATAATTTTTGACAGAATTGATATCAAATGAGATTTGATATACTAAATATATTTAATTCAATTTTAAAAGTGTGTTTAAAATTTAATTTTTTTTTTGAAATTTGATTTTAGTATATGTGGTTTTATGGTCAAACAAAAATAGTTGAAAGATCATTTGCTATTTTTGTGTTAAACTTTGAAAAGGTTTACACGCAGTGGTAGTTATATTTTGAATGATCTCTTTTAATTTTATTTTAAATAAACAATTAAAATATATGGCAGGTAGTTATACTTGGATGGGGATTATTATCCTTTAGTTTTAACTCATGGTAAAAAGGAAATTAATAGTAGGTTTAAGTATGGTGCAAAACTAAGGGTTTCTGGTCTGCACTCCTCTCGGTCTCAGAATAGGGTTCCACCGCCAGAAGTGACGTGTGGAGGACGGTTCCGGCTTCGTCCGGCTTTGGGTGTGTTGGTTCCGGCGTCGTCCGGCCTGGTTACTGAAGGGTTTTTGTGGGAGAAGGACTCGTGACAAGGGGAGGTCGGTAGAGAAGGCAGCGATCAGGGACGGCTGCGTTTTTGGTGATCGATTCCGGGACGGCTGCGTTGCTGGCGATCGGTCAGGTTGCAGAGGCGCTTTCTCCGGGTGTGTCTGTGCAGGAGGTGGAAGGGACACACGTAGAGAAGGACTGGTGATAGGGGGAGAGAAGACCTCGTCACAGGGCCTCTTGCGTCTGGCGTCTTTCCGAGGATCTCCTACGAACGGATCTCGTTTTTCAGGTGAGTTTGTTTCTCTGATTTTGGTACTTCAGATTCTGTTATATTGAGACGTGTGGAATACGGTACGACTGGTTCGGGTTTCTGGGGAGTTCTCGGCGTCACATTGGGATCGACGGCAGATCCGAGTGTAGCGGTGAGGAAGTGGGTAGTGGTGCGGTAACGATGAACGACTTACAGGAAAAGTTGCAAGGTATAGTGATCGATAGCGACGATGATGAGGAGGCAGTGGTGCCAGAAGAGGCACTGAAGCTGGAGGAGGAAAAGTACAGGTTTGGGTTGGCTGTCAATGTATTCACAGGGAAGAAATATAGAGATGAGATATTCCGAACGGTGATGAAGAATGCTTGGAATACAAAGGACGCGATAACACAAACCCTAACACCGGAGATTACAGGCTTCTTCTTCAAATCAGAGCGGGAGAGGAGAAAGATCTTGGAGATGGAACCATGGCACTTTAATAAAGCCCTAGTGGCCATGGAATTGTTCTCACCGGACGTCAAGGTTTCGGACTTGAACTTTGATCACACAACTATATGGGTTCAGGCTTCGAACCTTCCGTTCCATGCTCTGTCAGCGGTGGTAGGGGAGGTGATTGGGAACAAAATAGGAAAATTTATCGAGGTAGAGACCAATGATGAAGGTAGAGCGCCGGAGGAATATCTTCGGATTAGGGTGCGATGGTCCCTAAACAAACCCCTGAGAAACACAGCGAATATCACACTTGGGAGGGATGAGGAACCGACGATTGTTCGACTCCAGTATGAACGATTGCCGGAATTTTGTTATAAGTGTGGTAGATTGGGTCATACTGAAAAGGACTGTGAGTTTGAACCGGAGAAGGAAAAAATATTGGGTCGATATGGACCACATATGCGTGCAGAGACCCCGAACCCGCTGGGGGGAGCGAGAATGGGGGCAGGGGATCAACACCACGGTGAGGGACAATGGAGAAAGGGAGTAGAGGGTGTAGCGATTCCAATGGCGATTGACAGGAGAAGGATCGGGGAACGGGGGAAGGAAGGGGAGAAGCAGGACCGACTGAATATGCCTGCGGCAGGAATAAGATCAGAGGGATTGGAGTTGGAAGAAAGAAGGAAGGGTACTGGCGAGCTGGCAAGGCCGGAGGCGGGAAATGAGATGATACCAGTCACCAGAGCGCTGAATTCCTTGAAAGACGCTTTGGGGGAGGGAGGTATGAGGACGGCCGAAGGCAACGGGTCGGGTGCAATGGAGACAGACTCTAGAAAGAAATATAAGCTCAAGTCCTGTAAGATAATCAGGAGGGTGGTGGAGGAGAATGGGGAGGAAGGTGAGGGGGAGCAGGAGAAGGCACCGAGAAAAAGGAAGAGCGAGGCGGAGAACGTTGATCTAAACCTAGAGCCTGGAAAGTCAATTCCTGCCCTAGAGGAGGAGGAAACGAATGTTTTGGCGAGGGCTGCAAAGCAGCCCCGCCAGGAGTAATGATTTTGTTAGCATGGAACTGCCGGGGGCTTGGGAACCCCTGGAGTCAACGGTTCCTATTAGAGCTAGTAGCTCAAAAGAAGCCCGAGGCTGTCTTCCTGTCCGAAACGAAATGTCGGAAGGAGGTGATAGAAGTGATGCGAGGAAAGATGGGGATGGAGGGGGCGTTCTGTGTGGAAGGAGCTCATGGGAAAGGAGGTCTTGCGTTCTTCTGGAGATATAAGGAGGAGGGAACGCTGCAGACATTCTCGCCTAATCATATAGATATGATATTACAGAACGCGGACGGGCACAAAGTACGGGTCACGGGTATCTATGGGGAACCGAGATGGGATAAAAGAGGGATGACGTGGGACTTAATCAGGTCTTTGGGGGCTCGTATGGACCTACCTTGGACGGTCCTAGGTGATTTCAATAATATGCTCTCGGAGTCTGATAAACGGGGTGGCAGAAGGTACTCGACCAGGTTAATACATGGGTTTCGTAGGGCTTTGGATGATGGAGGACTACGGGATGTGAACATTGAAGGATATCGGTACACATGGGAGACAGGGAGAAACGGACCTAACAGAATGGAGGAGCAACTTGACAGGGCGCTTATAAACAGGGAATGGGAGAACCTGTACCCAGACACGAGGCTTATAAATGGGGGGTTATCTCCCTCGGATCATGCTCCGATCTTGGTCACGGGGGAGCGGGAGGTTTCGGAGAAAAGACCGCCGGTGTTCAGGTACGAGGAATCTTGGGGACGGACGGAGGAATGTGAGGTGTTGGTACAAGAGGCGTGGGAAGGTGGTGTGGGCTTGCCCCTCACGGGTAGGCTGGGTAAGGTGGCGGGAAAGCTGTCAAACTGGGCCCACTCGAACAAAGAACCGTTAAGTCAACAAATACGAGGGTGTAAGATGGAGATGGACCGGTTGAAACGACGTTGGGATAGGAGAAGTGGGGAGAGGGTATGTGAGCTGCGCCGGAAGCTCACAGGGTTGCTTTTGCAGAAAGATGATCAATTATGCCAAAGGGCGAAACAACATTGGTACAAGGGAGGCGATCGCAATACCAAGTATTTTCACAGAAAGTGCGCTAAGCGACGGCGGAGGAATAGGATCAAGAAGCTGAAAGACAAATCTGGAGTCCTCAAGGACTGGGGAGCAGGGCTTGAGGAGGTGATCACAGAGTACTTTGAGGAGTTGTTCACACCGGAGTTCCAAAATCAAGACGAGGTCAGTAATTTGATTCCGGTTTCAATTACTCCTGAGCAAAATCAATGGCTAATTCGGCCGGTCAGTAGTGAGGAGGTTAGGCGGGTAATGTTCAGTATGCTCCCACTGAAAGCTCCAGGGCCGGACGGGTTTAACCCGGGGTTTTATCAGAGGTATTGGCCGGTAGTGGGGGCGCAGGTGGTCCAGATGGTCCGGGAGTGCTTCGAGCTAGGGAGGCTGCCACAGGACATTAACGACACCAATATTGTGTTAATACCGAAAACACACAGACCGGAGAGAATGGAGGAATTCAGACCTATCGCACTCTGCAATGTGTGCTATAAAGTGATTACGAAGGTCATGGTACAGAGAATGAAGGGATGTATGCAGGAAGTCATATCAGAGTCGCAGAGTGCTTTCTTGCAAGGCAGGCTGATCACGGATAACATAATTATTTCGGGAGAAATATTACATGCTCAGAGGAACCGGCGACAAGGGGGCCAAGGTCTGATGGCCATGAAAGTCGATATGTCGAAAGCATATGACAGGGTGGATTGGGATTTTCTGGAGAAGGTGCTAATAAGAATGGGTTTTGACGGAAAATGGGTGCAGTTGGTGATGGATTGTGTCAGGACACCAAGGTTGTGGGTGACGGCGGAAGGGAGACGGGTAGGTCCGATTATACCGGAGAGGGGTATCAGGCAAGGGGATCCTTTATCCCCATACTTGTTCATAACGTGCGCTGAAGGACTATCTAGATTAATCTCCCATTATGAAAGGCAGGGCAGGGTCCACGGGCACAGGGTGGTGCGGGTATCTCCATCAATCACACACCTATTTTTTGCAGACGATAGTTTCTTGTTTGGCAGGGCAGGGGCAGAGGAGGCCGAACAGTGGAAGGGGTTATTGGGGAAGTATGAGCAAGCTTCGGGTCAGAAAATAAACGTTCAGAAATCATCGGTTTCTTTTAGCCCAAATACTCCCCAGGGTACGAGAGAAAATGTCGCTGCTATACTGGGAATGGAAGTGGTAGAGGAAGTGGGCACTTATTTGGGGTTACCTGCAGTGGTTGGGAGAAGCAAGGTGAGAGCGTTTAATTACATAAAGGAGCGCATTCAGAAGAGGTTGAGTAGCTGGGATGAGCTCCTGTTGAGTAAAGCGAGGAAGGAGATACTGTTAAAAGCTGTGATCCAGCCATTGCCCACATACACAATGAGTGTTCACAAGCTGCCAGATAGTTTACTGAGGGAAATTGAGGTGGTGATGAATAAATACTGGTGGTCTCATAAGCAGAGTAAAGGGGCAGGGATAAAATGGAGTGACTGGAGGAGGTTGTGCGAGCATAAAAAGGACGGCGGGCTAAGCTTCAAACTCCTGGGGGATTTTAATGTGGCATTGCTGGGCAAACAGGGATGGCGATTGTTGCAACATCCAACCAGCTTAGTGGCCCGGATCCTGAAAGCCAAATACTACCCCATGTGTGACTTCCTACAGGCCACGGTTCCGGCGGGGGCAAGTCCGATATGGAGGAATCTCTGTGCGGCGCAGGAAATATTACGGAAGGGGTTAAGGAGGTACATTGGGGATGGAGAGGATACGTGGGTACACGAGCGGTGGTTGGGGTCCGAATCAGGACGGTTGGAGGAAGTCTCGAGTAGAATGGAGGGATGGCGGGTGTCGCGGTTGTTCAGGCGGACGAGCCAGGGATGGAACGAAGAGCTGGTCAGGGGAGCTTTCTCGGTAGAGGAGGCGGAGGCGATTCTCCGAGTACCGCTGCCTATCTTCCCAACTAAGGACGGATGGTACTCGGGGAACGCCAAAGATGGCAGATACTCTGTTAGGCAGGCGTATAAGGATATGCAGGAAGAAAAGAACCCTGGAGGGCAAGGGGCCGTGGACGTATTCTGGGGAGACCTTTGGAGGTTGAGATTACCGCCAAAGGTTAGTCACTTTTTGTGGAGAAGCGGCTGACCTTTTGCCGGTTGCAACCAAACTTAGGGAGAGAAGGGTGCAGGTTCAGGAAGGGTGCATTCTACGTGGGGAACCAGAAACCGGGATGCATGTGCTTTTTAAGTGCCGAAAAGCCCACGAGGTGTGGGGCAGGACCCAGGGCTTCAGACTGGTGGAGGGGGCTTCTGTGAAGGAGACCATGAAGGAGAGTTGGGGGAGAAGTGGGTGGGAAGAAGCTGAAGTAGCGGGGGTGATTTGTTGGGAACTGTGGAAGGCGCGCAACTCGAAGGTTTGGAATGACAAGGACATGTCAAGTGAAGCAGTTTGTCGGGCAGCATCCTCGTTGCTGGCCGAGTGGAGAGGAGCAAACAAGATCGGACGGTCGGGTCCTGAAGGGAGGACGGACAGGAGGGGTCGGTGGGAAAAACCGGAGGGTGTAAATCTGAAGGTTAATGTTGACGGAGCGACCAGTGGGTTGGTCGGGGGCAGTGGAGGGATGGTGTGCAGGGATAGGGAGGGTGAAGTGCAGGGGTGGAGATGTGTAGTGTTTCCGGGGGTGAGAGACCCGGAGACGGTCGAAGCCTTGGCGGTTCGGGAGGCTTTAGCGTGGTTCCGCAGGGAAGGGTGGGCAGTAGGGGAGGTGGAGTCCGATTGCCAGACAGTAGTAATGGCGATCAATCACCCGGAGGTAATACTGGGGCCGGTATGGGGGAATAATCGGTGATTGCAAAAAACTGCTGCAGGAATTACAGGGTGTTTCAATAAAGCATGTCAGGAGAGAGGCTAATCAGGTAGCTCATGAGTTGGCGAAGAAGGCAAGTGATTGGGTAAATGTAGATTCAAATAGTGGTGTAATACCGGATTGTCTAACCGGTTTGTTGATTTTGGATCGATCATAATAATATACCCAGTTTTACTCAAAAAAAAAACTCATGGTAAAATGATTTTAAGATCTTCTAATTTTAGCCGCCATTAGTCACGTACAAAGTAGTTGGCGATATTTTGGTTTTTAATTTTTTAAGAAACAAAATACACCAGAACGGAGAACAGTGTATACGGTTAAGGCTTCTTGGTTAAAATATAATCTTTTTGCTTTTGTGCGAGAGAGAGTTCTACCAAAACTAGACAATTTCTTTAAAATCTTAAAATTGTTTTGACAGTTACAAGTGCTAGCACACATTGGGCTTGTTCGTAGGGATACGTACAGAGGACGGATCCCGTTGGAGACGTCTCGATCGCAAAAGGTACGGAAGCGATACTAATCAAAGGTCCCCGTCTCGAACCAGGCATCGAAACTACAAGAGGTAACCATTTCTATTCTTTTCTTATAGGTTAATCGAATTACATGGATCCAACTTTTAGGTTTTAGATTAAATTTTTAATTTTCTGCTGCATGTTGTATATTAAAACCCAACAGTGGTATCAGAGCCTCTTGTAATTTGATTAATTGATCGTGCCTGTATGTGGTTATTTGTATGGTTTAATCTGTTTTAAATTATGAGGTTTTCAGAAATTGTATTAAATTGTTTTGAGAAATAGTTTTAATTTAGTTTCTGATTATTGAATTAAGATGCATATAGTTTAAAACCATAAAAACGGTTTATAATTTTGTGAAATTCGTTACGAACGAATTCTAAAATTGCATTTAATTGTTAAACGAATATGTTTTTTTTGGTTTGTATGTGTTTTTAATTTGCATGGTGCATAACATAACCCTTTTGAGACCAATGTGATTGCTTTAATTTATGAGTTTATAATTTTCTAAATACGGCCTGTGTCGTTTATTTTGATGTAATTTATTTTTGAAGTACGACATGCGTGTCGTTTCTTTTATTGTAAAAGGTAGAATAGAAAAAGTTTATTCTGTAACAAGAGCCAAATGTGGTCATTTCAAGAGATGAAAATCTTGGAGGAAGATTGGGTTTGGAGGCCCGGGATGGAGATTCAAGTTGAAGACCCAAGATGGAGTTGAAGGCTTTTTCTTTTGTGTTTACCCCTAGGATTGACTTTTGGTCTTCATATGGGCATATGAAGATCAAATTAGTAACGGGCTATGCTATGACACATTTATTTTGCATATGTATGATTTGCATGACTTGTATGATAGTAAAATGCTTAGGTCGTTTCGTATGTGATACAATAAAATGAAATCAACCCTCAACTAAATATTAAATCGGTGAGATGCCTTCCATATATTAAACACCTAACGAACCTTAGATGGCTATGTGTAGGTTATGCCAAAGCGTGGTGCACACAATTTTCTAAGTTAGATGGATCAAACCTTAAATTTCTATGTGTAGATTATGCTAAAGCGTGATGCACATGGTCGTTTATGTAAGAACCACTCCCGGTCAACGCCAGTCAAATCTGCGAAAAACAGGAAAATTTAAAAATTTTAAGCAGACACTTAAATAAACCTAAGACTGACCCCGAGGGTCATACCGGACTTAAGTTGACCCCGTTATCGACCAAAGTGAGTTCCAAGGGACTCAGGGCAACTTTCTGACCAATTTGGGGTGTTGACTTTTCGATGGAAAAGTCAACCGAGCGACGTTTTGGTCCATTCGAGGACCGTTTGGGATCCAAAAAGCTTAGCCGTCATCGCAGCGGTCTTAGTTGAGCCGTTTCTTTGTAGCCCGTCAAGTTTCGTAATTTCTTGGAAACAGTGCCCGTTCGGGGCCCGAAACGTCCGAAAGGTGTGGGACCCACTTGCCACATGTCACCAATGGGGTGGTGTTAGGTTTATTGGACAAGACAAGAGAAAACTACTTTTAGTGTTAGTTTTGTAATTAAGTATTAGTTTGAGTTTTAAAAAACAAAACAAAAGGGAAAGGAATTGGATGGTTCGACCATTTCAATCAAAAAAGAGAAAAAAGGGGTGTTTTTGGAGAGAGAAAAGAAGAGAGAAGGAAGAGAGAAAAAGAGAAGAGGTTGGGGAAGTTGTTACGTTTCTCGTTCATCCAACCCTTGGATTGTCTCAAAGCTAGGAGAATCGAACTCCCCTCGACATTCTCTACGGTGAGAAACTATCCGATCTTCGTTTTGGTTAATTTCAAAAGTTAGGGTTTGGTTAAAATGAGTAGTTTATGGTGGAAATGAGGTGTGGGGATTGTTGGAGACGTTTTGGAGACGTTTTGGGAGTGAAGAGGGACGTTTTCGGTGACCGGGAGCTCGGGGGGAGCTCCGGCCACCATGTAGGGTGGCCGGCCACCATGTGGGGTGGCTGGCCGGAGCTAGGGCCGGCCACCACCATGGTGGGCCGGGCCGCTTTGAGCCCTAGCCACCCACAGCCAAGTTGGGCCGGGTGGGACCCACATGCTCGGGTTTTAGGGTTTCGTGTTCGGGTGGTTTAGAACGTTCCCCGGGTTATTAATCTACAACCGGATCGAAATTTGGATTTAAATTGTGAAAGTTGTAATTGACGGGTTTAGAAACTTGAAACGCTAATTAAATTACTCGGAAGTCGGAATTCGATTCCATCGAGTGCCTAGGAACCCTTGAATTATTCTAAGACCGTAGAAACGAAAACTGGAATTTTCGGAGCCCCGGAAGGGCGTTTTCGAAACCCGGGCAGATTCGCCATGTCGGGCGAATCAGGCCTTTCCGGGTCCAATATCGACAATGTCGAGTAATTGGGGAGTTTGGGAGTGATCGACATTGTTGGGGTTACTTTTGGGCGTCAGGTTTATTAAAATTCAGTTTATGCCTGCAAGCTTAAAAGCGTTTAAAATTTTGTTCTTGTTAGATCGTGCCGCTGACAGAGGAAATGGAAGGTTAGGCGAGTGACCGAGATCACGCCGGAGCTTAATTGTGCGTTTTTGGAGAAAGCATACGAGGTAGGGAAAAGTAGCCGGATCTCGGCCCTGACTAGGGAAAGTTAACAGTAGAAATGCATGTGACACTGGGGTGTCGTGGGTTAAGTAGGTTATCGAATATTAGGAAGGTAGGCGACCCCGGGTAGTGTCGTATGATTCGGGAACGTATCGAACATTAGAATTGCATGTGACACTTAGTAGGTGTCGTAGGAGCAGAGAACTTATCGATGTTAGAATTGCTGGAGGCATATGACCATGCCCGGAGGTTGATTGTGAACTTATCGATATTAGAAGTACTGGAGGCGTATGACCATGCCCGTAGGTTGTTTGTGTAATTTGTGTCTTGGGTGGCCGTGAGAGCCCGTACTTTACTATTGCGTCTTGGGTGGCCATGAGAGCCCGTACTTTACTGTTGTGTCTTGGGTGGCCATGAGAGCCCGTGTTTTGGGTGGCCGTGAGTGCCTGTAGGGTTGTTGAGCCCGTGAGTTACTGTTGGTGTGTCTTGGGTGGCCATGAGAGCCCGTGTTTTACTGTTGGTGTGTCTTGGGTAGCCGTGAGTGCCCGTGGGGTTGTTTAGCCCGTGAGTTACTGTTGGTGTGTCTTGGGTGGTCGTGAGTGTCCGTGGTGTTGTTGAGCCCATGAGTTACTGTTGGTGTGTCTTGGGAGGCCGTGAGTGCACGTGGGGTTGTTGAGCCCGTGAGTTACTGTTGGTGTGTCTTGGGAGGCCGTGAGTGGCCGTGGGGTTGTTGAGCCCATGAGTTACTGTTGGTGTGTCTTGGGAGGCCGTGAGTGCCCGTGGGGTTGTTGAGTCCGTGTTTTACTGTTGGTGTCTTGGGTGGCCATGAGTGCCTGTGGAGTGTTGAACCTGTGTTGTTGCTGTTTGTTGAACTTTGCTTGTGATTGTGATTGCGGTTACCTGAGGTTGGAAACCCGACTTTGTGTCAGGGAAGTTGCGTGGTGTGGCTAGCCTCCCGACTGGGATCCGGAGAAGGATTGCGAGGTTGGTGGTGTGGCTAGCCTCACGAGTGGGATCGGGGGAAGCGGAGAGGTTGTGGGCTAGCCTCCCGGCTGTGTGTCGGGAGAAGTTTCGTGGTTTGCGCAGGTGTGGCTAGTCACCCGACTGAGATCGGGGGTAGGGGAGAGGTTGTGGGCTAGCCTTCCGACTTAGATCGAGAGAAGTTGCGCGATAGGTCGATCGCCTGACCTGACTGGGATCGGTAAAGGGCGAGAGAGAGATGGGTTACTGAGTAGCTGGCGTGCGATCCTTTGTGATCTTGTTTGGTGTGCGATCCTTTGTGATCTTTGGTGTTGCGTGGTTGTCTGTCGTGTCTTTGGAGGAGGTCGTCAATCGTTGTGTCGGGTCTACATTACGTGTTCGAGTATTGAGTCGGTTGAGGAAAGTAACAGTGGGTGTGTGTCAGTCGGAGTACTTGAGTTGGAGATAGTGATCCCCGGTGTTGAGTTTGTTGTTGGTGTTACCGCATTGTCTGCTAAGTATGTCGTAGTCATTCTGATATCCGTGGTGGTGAGCGAACGCTCACCTCTAGCTGCTTTTCCTACAGGTACCGGTCGCAGGTTGGACTAGGTGAGCTTCCGAAGCTTGAAGAGCTAGGAGTGGGATTCTGGGTTTACTTTTGAGTCTAGCGACGTATACCTTGCATTTTGTCCATTTGTTGGGACGTACCTTTAAGTTGTAAATGATCATTTTTGATGAACAAATGGTGATTTTAAAGTGATTTATGTAAAAAATTTCAAATGTTTTATTGTTCTAAAAGTTCGCGTCCTGAGTTCGGTTTACTGAAATTGGGGCGTGACAGCTTGGTACCAGAGCTCGAGGTTTCACACCTCGGACTGTACATCAATTAGGTGAGGAGAGTCGAGTCATCAAAGTCCCGTCGTGCGTTGAGTACGCAGGTCGGAACCGTGTGTAGACCCGTTGTGTTTTGAGTCATGTTTGTGTTGTGTGTATGTGCAGTACGGGGTTACTGGCATACTCTTTGTGTGTTGTTGCGTGAAACATTTTTAAACTGTCGCGACTCGACTCAGGGGCGCCCCTGTAGTCGTGCGTAACGGTGTTGATATCAAGTGGGTACAATGTGGTTCGGGGACGCCTGGACCGGGTTGTAACTACCTGATGTCAAGAAACGAGGTTTTTAATGAAGTGGAGAAAGTTTTTAAATTGGTTGGCCATGTGGGCGTGTGTAACTTTGGTTGGCCCGATGGGCGTGTGTTGTTGTTGTTTGGCCGTGTTGGCTTGTGGTCGAGGTGGGGTGAGTTGCGTTTGGTCTTGAACGGTTGCACGTGTGTTGTTAATTTGTTGGTCGAGCGTGTGTGTCGTCAAGTGTCCTCTTTGAGGTCAAAAAGGAGTAAGTGTCGAGTTTAAAACGTTTTTGGGAAAACTGGCATGCGCGAGTGTCACGGATCCGTGACGGAGCAGCGCGTTTTGGCAATTTTAGGGCATTCGTCACGGCACTGTGACCCCAACCGTGACGGGGTCTGTCATGGGTCCGTGACCCCTGTCTCTTTCACTGTCTTGGTTGCGCAGTTTTCGTGTGGTTGTTCCGTGACTTGGTGCACGTTGGTGCGGTCTATTTGAGGTCTCTTTACGTATTATTATATTTAAAATACTAATAGCGTGAGCGGTGTGGCGTTTTAGTAACAAGTACGATAGAGATAGACGTAGGCCGTGCGAACGCTAGTATTTTTGAGCATGTCGTCGTTATATAAATTCGCAAACTAAACGTTTGCGTGTATCCGTGCAGAGGATACCGACACATGGCTCGGGGAAGACGAGGACGATCAGCCGGGACACGGGGACAGGCGCCCGCGCGAGGCAGGCGGGGACGGTCAGCAGGGACACCAGGACGGGTGCCCACCGTGGAGCCCGCTGAGTACGCAGAGGCCCAGGGGACTCCTGTCGGAGAGGACAGGAGGAGCGACGCGGGACCTTCTACGGGCACGCCCAGCGTCCCGCCGGTCGCAGACCCTCCCATTACTACTGTCCTGGACGAGCTGACCAGGACAGTACAGAGTTTGGTGGCGATCATCGCCAGTAGAGAGTCGGCATCGCCAGCTCCAGAGGCAGCAGCGATCCCAGTGAGGCCCGTTCAGGCAGAGGACCATACGGCCCGGACCCTGCTGGACTTCCTAAAGCTAGGCATATCCACCTTTGTCGGGGAGCCGAACCCAGATGGCTAGAGCAGGTCACGCGGGACCTGGACACCTCAGGTATCGAGGATGGTCGCTGAAGAGTGTCCTTTGCAGCTCATCAGCTGAGGGACAGCGCCTACCACTGGTGGGGGCGTGTGAGAGACAGAGTCGGGCACGACTATGGTATCTTCCAGACAGTCTTTTGGCAGAGTATTTCGCCGAGTCGGCTCGGTTGGACCGACATCGGCAGTTTCTGGACCTGCAGCAGGAGGGGATGTCAGTGGCAGAATACGAGGCCAGATTCACGGCCCTGACCAGATTCGCGCCAAAGATGGTGGCAATAGAGCAGAACCGTTGCCTGCGGTTCGAGGGGGGACTAAGGCCGGTGATTCGGGATAAAGTTCTCGCCTTGAGGTTGCGGGAGTACTCAGAGCTCGTGGACACTGCAACGACGGTGGAGTAGGGTATCCGGGATGCGGCCAGGACCCGTGAGGTTCGACAGCGACCGACCAGCTTTGTAGGGCCGTCCGAGTCACGAGACCCAAGGAGACAGAGGACCACAGAGTTCTTTCAACCAAGTGCTCAGCAGGGTGGAGCGAGATAGATGGGGTCGGTAGCGTCAGTGGGGCCAGTCGCCTTAGAGAGGGGGCCGACATGTTTTACCTGCGGGCAGTGAGGCCACTTTCGTCGAGAGTGTCCGATGGGAGTAGGGCCCGCGGCGCTACCAGCTACCAGCCGGACAGGCCAGAGCACGGAGTCGAGAGCCGACGAGACCAGCTGTTTCCGGTGCGGCCGGTTTGGACACACTATGGCATGGTGCCGTGAGCCGTTGGGGGCAACGTCAGCGCAGCAGCCGCAACAGTCGTATACCGTGCAGTCGCCCAGAGGTCGCCCGCGTTAGAGCCAGCAGTCGAGGTTCTCACAGCCGTCCACGAGCGTGCCGGCTCCGAGACAGCAGCAGGGATCTGGGTATCCAGCAGACAGTGCGTCGGGTCGGAGGCAGCAGGCGTCAGAGGGAAGAGTGTACGCGGTCACCGACTCCCGGGCCCCAGGATCAACTACCTACCGCGAGACCTTTCAGGGTACGTATTTTATCGTATCATTATGGGCGTTGTTCTAAATTTCGTGGACGAAATTCCTTTAAGGGGGGTAGATTGTAAGAACCACTCCCGGTCAACGCTAGTCAAATCTGCGAAAAACAGGAAAATTTAAAAAATTTAAGCAGACACTTAATTAAACCTAAGATTGACCCCGAGGGTCATACCGGACTTAATTTGACCACGTTATCGACCAAAGTGAGTTCCGGGGGACTCAGGGCAACTCTCTGACCAATTTGGGAGATGTTGACTTTTCGCTGGAAAAGTCAACCGAGCGACGTTTTGGTCCATTCGAGGACCGTTTGGGATCCAAAAAGCTTAGCCGTCGTCGCAGCGGTCTTAGTTGAGCCGTTTCCTTGTAGCCCGTCAAGTTTCGTAATTTCTTGGAAAAACTGCCCGTTCGTGGCCCGAAACGTCCGAATTTCGTGAATCTGATTGGAAAATATCTAAAAGATATTTTCAAAAGGTGTGGGACCCACTTGCCACATGTCACCAATGGGGTGGTGTTAGGTTTATTGGACAAGAGAAGACTACTTTTAGTGTTAGTTTTGTAATTAAGTATAAGTTCGGCCATTTCAATCAAAAAAGAGAAAAAAGGGGTGTTTTTGGAGAGAGAAAAGAAGAGAGAAAAAGAGAAGAGGTTGGGGAAGTTGTTACGTTTCTCGTTCATCCAACCCTTGGATTGTCTCAAAGCTAGGAGAATCGAACTCCCCTCGACATTCTCTACGGTGAGCAACTATCCGATCTTCGTTTTGGTTAATTTAAAAAGTTAGGGTTTGGTTAAAATGAGTAGTTTATGGTGGAAATGAGGTGTGGGGATTGTTGGAGACGTTTTGGAGACGTTTTGGGAGTGGAGAGGGACGTTTTCGGTGACCGGGAGCTCGGGGGGATCTCCGGCCACCATGTGGGGTTGCTGGCCGGAACTAGGGCCGGCCACCACCATGGTGGGTCGGGCCCCTTTAGCCCTAGCCACCCACGGCCAAGTTGGGTCGGGTGGGGCCCACGTGCTTGGGTTTTAGGGTTTCGTGTTCGGGTGGTTTAGAACGCTCCCCGGGTCATTAATCTACAATCGGATCGAAATTTGGATTTAAATTGTGAAAGTTGTAATTGACGGGTTTAGAAACTTGAAACACTAATTAAATTACTCGGAAGTCGGAATTCGATTCCATCGAGTGCCTAGGAACCCTTGAATTATTCTAAGACCGTAGAAACGAAAACGGGAAATTTCGGAGCCCCGGAAGGGCGTTTTCGAAACCCGGGCAGATTCGCCATGTCGGGCGAATCGGGCCTTTCCGGGTCCAATATCGTCGATGTCGAGTAATTGGGGAGTTTGGGAGTGATCGACATTGTTGGGGTTACTTTTGGGCGTCAGGTTTATTAAAATTCAGTTTATGTCTGCAAGCTTAAAAGCGTTTAAAATTGTGTTCTTGTTAGATCGTGCCGTTGACAGAGGAAAGGGAAGGCTATGCGAGTGACCGAGATCACGCCGGAGCTTAATTGTGCGTTTTTGGAGAAAGCATACGAGGTAGGGAAAAGTAGCCGGATCTCGGCCCTGACTAGGGAAAGATAACAGTAGAAATGCATGTGACACTTGGGTGTCGTGGGTTAAGTAGGTTATCGAATATTAGGAAGGTAGGCGACCACCGGTAGTGTCGTATGATTCGGGAACGTATCGAACATTAGAATTGCATGTGACACTTAGTAGTGTCGTAGGAGCAGAGAACTTATCGATGTTAGAATTGCTAGAGGCATATGACCATGCCCGGAGGTTGATTGTGAACTTATCGATATTAGAAGTACTGGAGGCGTATGACCATGCCCGGAGGTTGTTTGTGTAATTTGTGTCTTGGGTGGCCGTGAGAGCCCGTACTTTACTATTGCGTCTTGGGTGGCCATGAGAGCCCGTACTTTACTGTTGTGTCTTGGGTGGCCATGAGAGCCCGTGTTTTGGGTGGCCGTGAGTGCCTGTAGGGTTGTTGAGCCCGTGAGTTACTGTTGGTGTGTCTTGGGTGGCCATGAGAGTCCGTGTTTTACTGTTGGTGTTTCTTAGGTGGCCGTGAGTGCCCGTGGGGTTGTTGAGCCCGTGAGTTACTGTTGGTGTGTCTTGGGTGGCCGTGAGTGCCCGTGGGGTTGTTGAGCCCGTGAGTTACTGTTGGTGTGTCTTGGGAGGCCGTGAGTGCTCGTGGGGTTGTTGAGCCCGTGAGTTACTGTTGGTGTGTCTTGGGAGGCCGTGAGTGCCCGTGGGGTTGTTGAGCCCGTGAGTTACTGTTGGTGTGTCTTGGGAGGCCGTAAGTGCCCGTGGGGTTGTTGAGTCCGTGTTTTACTGTTGGTGTCTTGGGTGGCCATGAGTGTCTGTGGAGTGTTGAACCTGTGTTGTTGTTGTTTGTTGAACTTTGCTTGTGATTGTGATTGCAGTTACCTGAGGTTGGAAACCCGACTTTGTGTCGGGGAAGTTGCGTGGTGTGGCTAGCCTCCCGACTGGGATCAGGGGAAGCGGAGAGGTTGTGGGTTAGCCTCCCGAGTGGGATCGGGGGAAGTGGAGAGGTTGTGGGCTAGCCTCCCGGCTGTGTGTCGGCAGAAGTTTCGTGGTTTGCGCATGTGTGGCTAGTCACCCGACTGAGATCGGGGGTAGGGGAGAGGTTGTGGGCTAGCCTTCCGACTGAGATCGGGAGAAGTTGCGCGACAGGTCGACCGCCTGACCTGACTGGGATCGGTAAAGGGCGAGAGAGAGATGGGTTACTGAGCAGCTGGCGTGCGATCCTTTGTGATCTTGTTTGGTGTGTGATCCTTTGTGATCTTTGGTGTTGCGTGGTTGTCTGTCGTGTCTTTGGAGGAGGTCGTCAATCGTTGTGTCGGGTCTACATTACGTGTTCGAGTATTGAGTCGGTTGAGGAAAGTAACAGTGGGTGTGTGTCAGTCGGAGTACTTGAGTTGGAGATAGTGATCCCTGGTGTTGAGTTTGTTGTTGGTGTTACCGGCATTGTCTGATAAGTATGTCGTAGTCAGTTTGTTATCCGTGGTGGTGAGCGAACGCTCACCCCTAGCTGCTTTTCCTACAGGTACCGGTCGCAGGTTGGACTAGGTGAGCTTCCGAAGCTTGAAGAGCTGGAGCGGGATTCTGGGTTTACTTTTGAGTCTAGCGACGTATACCTTGCATTTTGTCCATTTGTTGGGATGTACCTTTAAGTTGTAAATGATCATTTTTGATTAACAAATGGTGATTTTAAAGTGATTTATGTAAAAGGTTTCAAATGTTTTATTGTTCTAAAAGTTCGCGTCCTGAGTTCGGTTTACTGAAATTGGGGCGTGACAGTTTAAGTATGATAAAATGGAGAGAATTTTAGATTGATATGTGTAGGTTATGCCAAAGCGTGGTGCACATAGTTGTCTGAGTTGCGTATCCGGATATGGTTGAACTTAACTAGGTTAACGGTTTTGGACCTAGGGTATCAGATAGAATTTGTGTTGATACATATGATGTGTTTATTCTATCCAAGAGTTGCACAGTGATGCAATTGGTAAAGAGTTACCTACCTAATTAGTTTCGTTTGGGGCGATAAGCCAAAGCTTACTCTAAGTGTAATCAAATATGGATCTTGGTTTTTACTGTATCTTTAAGATACAACTAAGAGCTGATTGTTTTATATTTGTATTAATAACTTTGCATATCTTTTCTGTTGTAGATCATGTCTTAAAACAAATCACATAGTTTATCGTTACGATCGTTCCTTGAGAAGGACAAGCTCAATGGGACAAATTTTCTTAATTGGGTCAGACACTTGAGAATTATTCTCAGGCATGAAAGAAGAGAGTATATTCTGGGCCATGTGAGGGCAATGGGCCGGGCGGACACATGGGTACGGGCTGGCATTCGAGGGTGGGTACTGGGCCAGGGGGTCGGAATGGTGGAGCTGCGGTAGGGTGGACTCGGGGCGGGCTGGATGACATCGCCCGGTGGGCTGCCCGGTATGGGTCTGGGGTGGGTCAAGACCCGCGGGTGAATCCGACTGGACCGGAGTTGGGAGACGGTTCGGATCCCACTCGGATGCCAATTCTAACGGGTCATCTGGGACCGGGACGTGGTTTTAATCCGTTTGGAGCCCGAGAGTGCAAGGAGAGCGACTTGCGTGGTTTGGGGGAGCAAGTTGGGGACTTGGGGTCACGGCTGGCGTCGATGAGAATCAAGGAGGTTGTTGTGCCTATACAGAAGATCACAGGTCGCGGAGCCCAGTATCGGTTTGCGTTGGCAGCTAAGGTGCTGACGTCTAAGAAAGGTTTTCTGGAAGTCCGTGGTGGCTCGGATGGATTATATGTGGAGTATGAAGGTCGAGGCGAAACCGTTGGAAGGGGGCTTGGTCGCTTTCTTCTTCAGGACGGCGAAGGAAATGGAGAGGGTTCTGTTGGGGGAACTGTGGTCTTTCTGAGATTCGCTTGTGTTATTTACTGATTTGCGAGCTGATATGCAGGCCAGGGATCTCGAGTTCCATCACTTTTCCGTATGGGCACGTGTTTCCAACTTGTCGGTGGGTGCGTGGACTAGGGACGTGGGGTTCAGAGTGGGGAACGCATTGGGTGTCTGCCAGGGGGTGGATGTGGATAAATCGCGGCTTTGCCGGGGGGATTTCATGAAGATCAGGATTAGGGCGGACATTAGAGTACCATTGCAGAGTCAACTATGGTTTCGTTTATCGGAATCACAGGTACGAACCCTTCTCTATGTGTCTTATGAACACCTCCCAGACCACTATTTTGGCTATTGTTGTGCGGGCCATTTATTTCCGGCCTATCTGGTGGCCGGAAGTGTTAAGGGACCATCGTTGAGGGCACCAGCGGATCCGAGATACGCATTAGGGAAGGCAAAACATGGGAAGGCTACCCCGGGAACGAATTGGACGTATATAGGAGGTCTTGGTGGAGTGAAACCCAAACCAGCTAGACCTCAGACCCCCCCCCCCCCCCCCCCCCCCAGATTAGGAAAGAGAGAAGTACTAGGGGCAGGCGGGCTATAACGAGGAGGTGCCGGTAGGATGGCTTCCTAGGGATCCTTCACCGTCGTTGTTAGGGAAGAAAAGGTTGGAGAGGGACGAGGAACCTGAGGAGGAGGAATGGTCGTCGGCATCCGATGGGGCATCACAAGTAACGGCGGGGGGCTTCAAGCACCCCCTTCTCCAAGAATGAATCTCTGGAGGCCTAGGGAGGGCTTGGTCGACTGCACCACTTCCCTGGTAGAATGGTGGCAACGGTTCTGCCAACAGTCGACATGATTCTCCCCTACCAGTTCGAGGTAAGAAATCCCGTGTTTAGGAGCCCTACATTTATCAGTCAAGGGAGGACAACGCACGCTAACTTTCCGGGGGAGCTATCGGTCCACCACTATAAAATTTCCACTTGGTCTGCTCGATCAGTGTCTTGTGGTTGGAGCATGTTGTATCGGTGTCTTTGGATGCTACCACAGTTTCCCCCCTCCGACCGCCTCTATGCCCATGAGCAACATTTACTATCCAACACTTGATTTCCAGTTTTATTATACATTCTTGATTTGTATGGTGTTAGCAGTTTTGCGGCCACCTGAATGATTTAATTAATAATACTGTCATTTATTCTCAAAAAAATAATTGTTCACTATTTTATATTAAAAGTTATATTATTTTTAAATATTGATGCCTTGATGGTGCAAATTTGATAAATCAATGAAGATTGTAAGAGACGAAAAAATGAAATAAATTTTAGAAGTGTAAAGGAGTATATGGAGGAATATGTGAGCTCAGCTAGTCAGAGAAAAGCATTCTGGTATCCGGAAAAATAGGGAGAAAAGATTTCAACTGATTCGGGGCCATTTCACGATTCAGGCAAAGTTTGTGGACCTCAAGTTCAATTAGTAAAAAAATGAAAACGGATTTTTGAGCAGTTTGAAACTCACGTTTGATGCGTGTCGCTCTCCTCTCTCTCTGTACCATCTTCTTCCTTCTCTGATGAAGAAAATGACTGTAATGGGTCATGGCGCTCTTCGTCTTCTTTCTCCTGCACTTCCTCCTCGTGTTCTTAGACGCCATTGTTGAGCACGAAGAGAAAAGCTCTCTCCTTTTCTTCAGAAATGCTCTGGAGAACAAAGACCTCTTGGCCTCATGGAACCAATCCACCCGCCACTGCGATTGGGTCGGGGTTTCTTGCCAACTCGGTCGAGTCACCTCACTGGCACTGCCGACTCTGGGTCTTCAAGGTCCGCTCTCTCCTTCCCTTTTCTCTCTCAAGGGCCTGCTTGTCCTCGACCTCTCTTCCAACCTCCTCCACGGCAAAATTCCGCCGGAGATCGCCAACCTGAAAGCGCTCTGATCTCTGGACCTGTCCAACAACTCGCTCTCCGGCGAATTTCCCCGCGAAATCGGCCATCTTCAGAACCTCACCTACCTCTACATTGGCTCCAACAATCTCTCAGGCGCGTTGCCGCGCGAAATCGGCGAGCTTTCGCGCCTGGAGAGCTTCTACGGTCCACGGTGCTCTATATCGGGTCCCTTGCCGGAAGAAATGGCGAAGATGAGTTCTTTGAGCAAGCTGGATCTCTCCTACAACCCTCTAAAGTGTTCCATACCGCCATTTCTAGTGGAGATGCAAAATCTGACTTCACTGAACCTCGCTTACGCTGAGCTTCACGGGTCGGTTCCTGCGGAGCTCGGGAGGTGTCGGAGCTTGAAGTTGGTGGGGATTTCGTTTCATTCCCTTTCTGGGTCGTTACCGGAGGAGCTTTCGCAGCTCCCGATTCTGTCCTTCTCGGCAGAGCGCAATCAGCTCACCGGCTCGTTGCCGGCGTGGCTTGGAAAGTGGAACCAGGTAACTTCGATTTTGCTCTCCGGTAATCAGTTCGTGGGTTCAATACTGTCAAGAGTGTAAATGGCTCTTGAGCGAATTGACACAACAATGGAACTTTGATAAATATAAAGAGGAGCTCGAGGCTCTTACAAGGATTCAAAATGGTTCAACGTCTCTTTTACAGAGATTTTCGACTACAGCTACCAAGGATTATCCTTTCTACGCTAAAACTACAAGGATCAATTCATGTCCTCTTCCCTAAGACTAGAACTACTATATAAGGGACGACATCAACATGTGATGCACGCTGTCGACAACTGCTGCCATGCTCTGTTCTTCTTCAGGTCCTGCAACTCGCGCCAGACAAAACGGAGAAGACGACGAACTTGGTTGACTTCGGCAGTGGATCTCCAGCGTACACGTGTACTGCTCGAAACAGATAACGACTCTCTTCGCAGGTAAAACGCAGCGTTTCACTTAAGAGAACTTAAGTGAAACGGTCTGTTTCCATCGTCTTCAACAATTGGGAAGTTTGGCACTCACGGCATCGTGACAATGCCCTCCCCTTTAGCAGGCTTGTCCTCAAGCCTGGATTCGAGCAATCAAGTCCGGAAATTCCCCACGAATGAACGTGGCGTCCTCCCAAGTTGCATCCTCCGAAGCTGATCTCTCCCACTGAATCAAATATTACACTACGGCCATGTTGTTACGTCTGACTGAACGGGTGTCCAAAATAGCCGTTGTTACGTCAGACGACCATCCTCTGTGGTGTCCGGCAGAGACGCCACCAATCTGTTCTGGTGGCCCAGTTGCTTCTTGAGAAGTGAGACGTGGAAGACAGGGTGGATCTTTGGATCCTGGGGAAGGCGGAGGCGATACGCGAGCGAGCCCAGCATCTCTGTAACCTGGAAAGGGCCATAATACCGGGCTGCGATCTTCATCGATTTGCGGAGGTTCAGTGAATTCTGGCGATATGGTTGTAATTTGAGATAAACCCAGTCGCCCACTTCAAAAGAACATTCCGATCGTCTCTTATCCGCTTGGGACTTCATCTGATGATGTGCCTTGCGGAGATTCTCCTGCAGGACCTTAGAAATCTCGTCTCTTGTCCTGACGAATTGTTCCACCGCTGGCACATTTGAAGGATCTCCAGCCATACCGAACAGGGGCGGTTTGTAACCATACAAAACCTTGAAGGGAGACATGCCCAAGGACGAGTGGAAGCTCGAGTTGTACCAGAATTCTGCCAGCGTGAGCCACTGAGCCCATTTCTTGGGAGTTTGGTGGGTCATAGCTCGGAGAAAGTTCTCCAGGCATTGATTGACTCGTTCCGTTTGACCGTCCGTTTGGGGATGGTACGCCGTCGACAGCTTGAGCTAGACACCAACTCGTCTAAAGAGGTCCGACCAGAAGTTGCTGAGGAATAGGCGATCGCGATCAGAGATTATGTCTTGAGGCAAGCCGTGCAGTTTGAAGATCGTATCATAGAACAATTTGCCCAAGGTGGAAGCTGTGTATGGGTGTTTCAATGGAATGAAGTGAGCGTACTTCGAGTAACGATCCACGACGACCCAGATTGAGTTGAACCCATCCGAGACCGGCAAGCCCTTTATGAAGTCCATGGATATTTGTGTCCAAGGCTGTGATGGAATCGCCAAAGGTTGCAGAAGGCCCGGCGAAGCGACTGTCTCTACTTTGCAACGCTGGCAAGTATCACACTCCGAGACGAATTTGTGGATGTCCTTAGCCATATGAGCCCAGAAGAAGTAACGCTGGATACGTTTAGTTGTTGCCAAGACACCAGAATGTCCCCCAAGACCAGAATCGTGCAAGAAGGTCATGACTTCTGGCGGGCACCATTGCTCTTTCCCAGACAAATTTTCCCATTAATCAATAGCATACCGTGGCGAGTAGAGTGGTTGGGCAATGAATCAGGCTTCAGTGCCAATTGCAAGAACAGGTCGTTAATCTCCTTATCTCCTTCATAACTCTCTAGGACCTCTGTGATCCAAACTGGTAACAAGGTCGATAGTTCGCTCAGAGACTCCGCCGGTAAACGGGAGAGAGCATCAGCCACCTTATTTTCTCGGCCCCTCTTGTATTCGATCGTGTAATCGAGTCCCATCAGCTTGGATAGCCATTTTTGCTGGTAAGTTGTGCCCAGTCGCTGTTCGAGTAGGTACTTTAAGCTTTGTTGATCCGTGCGGATAACAAATAGAGATTGAGAGATGTAATGACGCCACTTCTAGATGCACGCGACAATGGCCATCAACTCCTTCTCGTAGGTACTTCGAGCCTTATTGCGATCGCCCAGGGCCTTGCTCATGTAAGCTATGGGGCGGCCACATTGCATGAGAACACCACCAATACCGGAGTCCGACGCATCATCCTCTATGATGAATGGCTTAGAAAAGTCCGGGAGAGCGAGGACCGGCGTCGACGACATAGCCTCTTTCAGGGTCTCGAAGCTTGCTTGTGCCTCCGGGGTCCAGACGAAGGAATTTGTTTTCAAAAGGTTAGAGAGAGGACGGGCCAATGTGCCGTAGCCATGGAAGAACTTGCGGTAGTAGCCTGTGAGCCCCAAAAAGCCACGCAAGGCCTTGATCGAACCAGGGGTTGGCCACTTGCGCATCGCCTCTATCTTTGCAGGATCAGTCGAGACCCCTTCACCAGTGATGATATGGCCCAGGTAAGCAATCTTTTCCTGCACGAATTCACACTTTGACAGCTTCGCGAAGAGGCTCTGTTTTCGTAGTGTTTGCAGGATCGTCCTCAGATGCAGCAAATGTTCGTCCCAAGTAGCACTATACACAAGGATATCGTCAAAGAAGACCAAAGCAAAGCGCCTGAGGTATGGGCCGAGCACCTGGTTCATTAAAGCCTGGAAGCTCGCCGGCGCGTTGGTCAAGCCAAAAGGCATGACGCGAAACTCGTAATGGCCGTTGTGAGTGCGAAACGCGGTTTTGAACTCCTCCCCCTCTTCCAAGCGTATCTGATGATAACCAGAGCGAAGGTCAATCTTAGAAAAGTACCTCATACCTTGCAATTCATCGAGCAACTCATCAATCGTGGGGATCGGAAATTTATCCTTGATTGTTTGATCGTTTAGTTGCCTGTAGTCGACGCACATGCGCCATGACCCGTCTTTTTTCTTCACCAAGATCACCGGGAAGGAGTATGGACTGCGGCTCTCTTGTATGACACCCGAAGCTAACATCTCATCCACCATTTTTTCAATCGCATTCTTTTGTTGGAAATTCTGGCGGTACGGCCTGATCGACGGTGGCGTTGCTCCCGAAATCAAAGGGATCCAGTGGTCGTGGGTACGACGTGGGGGCAGGGATGTAGGTTCAGCAAAGACATCGTCGAAGTCTGAGAGGAGGTTTTGGAGCTCCAGATGTTCCGTGGGGCGCACGGCATCGTCGTCGAGTGCCAAAAAATGGCCAAGGTGGAGTGATTCGCCTTGCTTAAGCTCGTGAAGGACCTATTGAGGTATGATTACTGCATATGGGGTTTGAGGAGTCGACTCCATGAGAGTGATCGAGTCGCGGCCATGGTGGATTGTGATCGAGCGAGATGCGTAATCCAAAAGGATTGGGTTGACTGTTTTCAACCAATCCACGCCAAGCACGACATCGTACGAACCCAGTGGCATGACGAGGAAGTACCAGGTGAAGTCAGTGCCTTGCATAGCCCATGTGACCGAACATCTAGAAGAACAGGTTTATGTTTTGCCGTTGCCCAATCGAACCAAGACCGGAGTCGCAGGCGTGATGGTGAGAGCCAAGTGTTTGGCCGTGAGCTGGTCTAGGAACGAAACTGAGGCTCTCGAGTCTACCAAGATTGACAGGTGATGACTACGAATAGTGCCAACAATGAGAATTGATTTGGAGTCCGTCGTAAGCTCAGATGTGCACGAAAACTTGGGTTGCAAATGGAAAAGGTCTTGAACATTGAGGTCCTCCGGAACTAAGCCCTCTGGCAGCTCTTCCGTCACTGGTGCTGGGTCTGTAACCAGTGGTGGGTCGTCCTCAAGATCGTCTCCCTCGTCGTCCTCCAAAAGTACATACAATCTCTGTTTGTTAGGGCAGACGTGGTCGCGGGTGTACCTCGCCGGACAAGTGAAACAGAGGCCTTTAGCACGTTTCTCATCGACAGACATAGGAGTGAACTTTTGGCCTTGTCTTGGCTGGGGTGTTGGTGGAGTAGGCAACAGGGGAACTGGTTGTGGGGAAGGAAGTAGCTGCTGACGAGGACGAGTGAAAGGCTGAAACGGAGGTCGCTGTGTTATTTGGGTGTATTGACGGAGACGGTACTCTTCGTGCCGTGCCAGGTACATGTCATGCATTAACGAGCGAGGGCCAAAAAGTTGCACACCTGGGCGGACCTGTGCCTTCAAACCTCCAATGAAGTTGGATATGTAAAAGTCGTCATTGAGGTGCGGGTAACGAATGGCGACCAAGACCTTCAGTTCGCCAAATTTGAGCTCGTATTCCTGGACTGAACCCGTCTGTTGGAGCTGCTTCAAATCGATCAGCACATCCTCTCGTCCCATGGTTTCGAACTTCCAAACGAAGTCGTAGCAGAATTAGTTCCACCAGATGACCTCCTTGCCAATGAGGTACTCCGTGAACCAAAACTCAGCAGGACCCGTCAGATGAAGCGAAGCCAGACAGACCTTCTGGTCCTCCGGAATGTCGTAAAATGAGAAATAGAGCGTCGCCTTTCTAGTCCAGCCTCTGATGTCCGACCCATCGAACAAGGGAAAGGACAAGGAAGGGGCTCGGAAGTTCAGCTGATGTTGTTGTTGTAGGGGAGGTTGAACTTGGTTCTGTGTGAAACATGGAGGAGGAGGGTTATGGATCTGGGGGTGTGGAGGAGTTGGTGGTTGAGGCATTTGTGGAACGAAGGTCGGTGGAAGGAGGCCATGAGAAGATGACCCATGGTCCTGAGGTGCTGGCCGTCGAATGAAGTTGTTTTGGGGAGTGAGTTGCTCCTGTGGAGGTGGAGTCAAGGTGGGTGGGAAAGGGTGTGGTGGGGAAAAAAATTTCCTGGTAACGGGCCCGTCGGAGCCTGTGGTGTGGTTGATGGGTTAGCCACCACGGAGGAAGCTATTGATTTTCCCATGTCGACTCCCTGGCCACCGTCAGGAGGTTGTGGTGGTGCCCTAGGAGGTGTGATGTGAAAATGCTCGAGTAGCGACTCCATGCCACGCCGGAGTCCTTCCAACTCGGCTCTGCTCTGTTCTCCCATAGCTTTGAGGCGAGCAACTCTAGATCTGAGTTCGTTGATGCCAGATTGTGTCGCGCACTCGTCGGTGGATACACTTGACGCCATGGTTCAAGGTCGATGGAAAGGGTGCTTTGATACCACTGTCAAGAGTGTAAATGGCTCTTGAGCGAATTGACACAACTGAAATGGAACTTTGATAAATATAAAGAGGAGCTCGAGGCTCTTACAAGGATTCAAAATGGTTCAACGTCTCTTTTACAGAGATTTTCGACTACAGCTACCAAGGATTACCCTTTCTACGCTAAAACTACCAGGATCAATTCATGTCCTCTTCCCCAAGACTAGAACTACTATATAAGGGACGACATCAGCATGTGATGCACGTTGTCGACAACTGCTGTCATGCTCTGTTCTTCTTCAGGTCCTGCAACTCGCGCCAGACAAAACGGAGAAGACGACGAACTTGGTTGACTTCGGCAGTGGATCTCCAGCGTACACGTGTACTGCTCAAAACAGATAACGACTCTCTTCGCAGGTAAAACGCAGCGTTTCACTGTTTCCATCGTCTTCAACAATTGGGAAGCTTGGCACTCAAGGGATCGTGACAAATACCTCCGTCACTGGGAAATTGTTCAATGATGTACCAAATTGGCTTGAACCACAACTTGTTGACTGGTTCCAAACCGGAGGAGCTCTGCGACGCGGTGGCATTGTCGGAGATCGACCTCGGTGATAATCTCCTTGAGGGGACGATTGAGAAGGCTTTTACCTGACCCAGTTGGTTCTGGTGGGCAATTGGTTTGTGGGGTCGGTACCGGAGTACCTCTCGGAGCTGCCATTGATGTTTCTCGACATCGATTCTAACAACTTCACGGGTCCTCTGCCTATGAATCTCTGGAACTCGACCAATCTGAGGGAGTTTTCAGCTCCAAATAATTTCATCAAGGGTCCTCTTCCCAGGGAGATTGGAAATGCAGTTGCTTTGCAGAGACTTGTTCTTGGTAACAATCTATTAAAGGGCACAATCCCGAGGGAGATTGGGAACTTGATCAATCTCTCTGTTCTGAACATGAATGCAAATCAGCTGGTGGGGAGGATTCCTCCTGAGCTCGGAGACTGCGGAGGGCTCACTACATTGGACCTCGGTGACAACCACCTTAATGGGTCTATCCCGGAGGAACTCGCTGGCTTGCCTATGTTGCAATGCCTGGTTCTATCTAGGAACAATCTCTCTGGGCCTATTCCTTCCAAGTCGTTGATGTCAGCATACCCGATACAAGCTTCATCCAGCACAATGGAGTGTTTGATCTGTCCCAGAATATGTTGTCTGGCTCAATACCTAAGGAGCTTGGAGAGTGTCTGGTGGTGGTGCATCTTGTGCTCAGCAACAATTTGCTTTCAGGTGAGATTCCAGCATCCCTCTCCAACTTGAGTAAAATTGTTACTTTGGATCTATCTGGTAATCAGCTCAATGGTTCGATCCCAACTGAGCTTGGCGCTCTCAAGTTACTACAAGGCCTCTACCTTGGTTAAACTGAATTTAACGGGGAACAAGTTATCTGGTGCTGTTCCGGAAACATTGGGTAGATTGGATTCACTTACACACTTGGACTTGAGCTCTAACGAGCTGACTAGCGAGCTTCCTTCATCTATTTCACACATGGCGAACCTTGTGGGGATCTACGTCCAATGTAACAAGTTTTCGGGTCATTTTTCTGAATTCTGTGACGTGGAAGGTTGAGATGATGAACCTGAGTCATAATGGTTTTGGTGGAGACTTGCCAAGATCTTTGGGCAACCTGTCTTACTTGGCGTCTCTAGATGTGCACGACAATGGGTTCACAGGAGAGATTCCTCAAGAGCTTGGAAATCTAATGTATTTTCATGCTTCAGGAAACATATTTTCAGGACAGATTCCAGAAAAGTTATGCAGCCTGAACAACCTGCTTTACCTTGACTTGGCTCAGAACAGATTGGAAGGGCCAATACCTCAGGCTGGCCTTTGTGGGGGAGTTATGGGTTTAGATTGCCAGGTTGATGGGAGATGGTCTTTGTTCAGCATTCGCAACCTTGTTGGGATCATCATCGCGATTATGATCATGGCTCTTGCAATATTTTTCGCTGTATGGATATGGACTGCTGGAAGGAGCAGGCAGAGCGATCCCGAGAAATTTGATGATAACAAGCTAAACACTCTTTGTAGTAATATTTATTTCATGGGCAGTAGCAGATCCGAGGAGCCTCTGAGCATCAACTTAGCTACATTTGAGCAGCCACTACTGAAGCTGGCCTTTGTTGACATTCTTGAAGCCACCAACAACTTCTGCGAGACAAACATAATTGGAGATACATTGTCTGATGGAAGCACGGTTGCAGTGAAGAAGCTGAGCCAGGCCAAGACCCAAGGTCACCGGGAGTTCCTAGCTGAGATGGAGACTTTAGGTAAGGTGAAGCACCAAAACCTTGTTCCATTGCTCGGATACACTTCTCTTGCTGATGAGAATCTTCTTGTCTACGAGTATATGGTGAACGGGAGTTTGGATCTTTGGCTGAGAAATAGGAGCGGGGATCTTGAAGTTCTTGACTGGGGCAGGCGCCTAAAAATCGCAGTAGGCTCTGCACATGGGCTTGCATTTCTTCACCATGGTTTCACTCCTCACATCATCCACAGAGATATTAAAGCCAGCAACATCCTACTGAATGAAGATTTCGAACCAAAAGTTGCAGACTTTGGGCTGGCAAGGTTGATTAGTGCATGCGAGACCCATGTCAGCACAGAAATCGCAGGGACGCTTGGGTACATTCCACCAGAATATGGGCAGAGCTGCAGGTCAACAACAAGGGGAGATGTTTACAGTTTTGGTGTGATTCTACTGGAACTGATTAGTGGGAAGGAGGCAACAGGAGCTGAGTTTGAGGAGATTGAGGGAGGCAACTTGGTGGGTTGGGTGTTCCAAAAGATTAAGAAGAAGCTGGCCGTTGATGTTCTTGATCCTACAGTTGTCGATGTGGACTCCAAGCCCGTGATGCTTAAGGTGCTTGAGATAGCTGCGCTGTGCCTTTGTGATAACCCGGCCAAGAGGCCTACTATGAAGCACATTTGGAAGCTCCTTAGAGGCCTACTAGAGTAGTAATGTACTGTGTTTGAGTCACAGTTTATCAGTGCATACTAGATTGTTTTTGTTAGTAACGTGGACCTGTGAAAAAAGTTGTCTGCAGTTTAGTCTTCTTTTCTACCATTATTTTGATTAGTATATTTTTTTTTTCTGATCGCTGCCGGAAATTGTACATTCATTTCATGGGTTTTCATATCTCCATCTGGATTGCGTGTATTGTGCTTAGCTTGTTATTGACTTCAGTTTTTACAGAGCAGAGTATATATTACACATGCAATTCTTTTTTTTTTTTGTTATTTAATCCAAGGGATAAATCTGATCCTTAGTTTTGTTACATGTTTACATCTGGCCAGTCACAAGTAAAATAGTATAATTTTTACCGGGGAAGCTGTAAGATTTTTCTAGGCTATGGAAGGATTAGTTTATGGATATCATTGATTTGTATATATAATATGTCTATAGTGAAATTGAATTAACTGTGATGTTGATGGGCTGCGGGTTAAGGGAGATGGGATGGAGTCAAGGATAAACCATTTCAGATAATTTGCTGTTTTCGTAATTATGTTTAATCCATCTAGCTGACTCTAGATTGAATCACTAATCCATTCTTACAGTTTATTATACAGTTAAATTTCATTCATTTTGCATGTGTAAAAACTGTTTGATGGTTAGGGTATCCACTTTCACAATCATTTAGTCATTAAGCGATCTTGATTAGTTCTTTATGATTTACTGTAGGGGGTTTTGTTCCTTTCACATGTTTTTACAGCAGAGATGGTGACAATGGAGTGAGTTATTTCCCTCCTTTCATATTCTCTCTTTTCTAGAGAAAATCATTTCTGCCTGAGGATTTATATTTGAGCAAATGGAAGTGCCAAAAGACTTATTTGGCAAGGCAGCACCATATGGAAAAGGTTGGAAACTCTCATTCGTAGTAGGACTTACAACGTTTTAAGTCCTAATTGCTGTTCATCAACAACATTTTGCCTATATTCTCCAAAGCTGAAGTATGACATTTTGACATGAAGAGAGGAAATGAACGGGATTGTGGTACAGATGTTTGATGGAAGGGCTTTGTCTGCGTCTGTTCCCAAGCAAGTGCCTTGTACTGATAAAGTTCATATCAAGGGTCGATGTCGTTTAGGCATCATCATATATTGATATCGATTACATTAGCACGTCTTCTTTTTAGTCATTTAAACTTGAATCACAAACTTTATACAAGAAGGTTTTGCTGGACAATGGCCTCACTGTACAAGTAAGCTAAGCTAAGAGCATCTCCAACGGTCGTGCCTACACGTCGTGTCTGGCGTAGGCACGGCCCAGACACGATTTGTCGTGTCTGAAGCCGTGTCTGCGGGGGCGTGGCTACGAGTCGTTGCTGGGTCTGGCAACAACGCTGCTGGTCGTGTCTGGCGCCAACGGCTAGTCGGTTGGCCAGTCACGACCCGACACGTGGCGACGCCGACTCCTATAGTGCCCAACAGTTTTCTATAAATTCAGATCTGCCCCAAATTGAAATCTCACTTCTCCTCTCTTCTTTCAAGCTTCTATTCATCTATTCCTCTCCAAATCCTATAGTTTTTCATATTCTATTTTTTTCGATGGCGAGTCTTCCGACGCTAGACGAGATGAAGCAAATGACAGAACAAGAATTAGACGCCGCGGTGGATAGGTATCTGGAGGCAACACAACAAGCATTGGAGGATCAACTGATGGCAGCCGTACAACCAATGAGTGAGGATGATGATGAGGCCGAGAGCTCATTGTCGGCGCCGAGACCCAAGCGGAGAGTGATTGAGCGCAACCGCGAAGATGCACACGAAGGGTTGATCCGTGACTACTTCGCGCCTCAACCGGTGTACAGCGACCAACAATTTCGGCGACGGTTCCGGATGTCGAGGGACATGTTCATCCGGATCATGAATGGTTTGAGTGGCCGGTACGCCTACTTCCGTAACGGAAAGGATGCTACGGGGAGGGCCTCTTTCAGTCCACACCAGAAGTGCACGGTAGCACTTCGTCAGCTCTGTTATGGAAGTCCAGCCGATGCTTGCGACGAGTATTTGCGAATGGCGGAGACCACTGCGCTGGACTGCCTGAAGAAGTTTTGCATTGGCGTCATCAAGGTGTACGGGCGGACCTATCTACGACGCCCGACCGTGGACGATACAAAACGGTTGTTGCGAATCAACGAAGAGTGCGGCTTTCCGGGGATGTTAGGGAGCCTGGACTGCATGCATTGGGATTGGAAGAACTGTCATGTGGCATGGGCTGCACAGTTCGCAAGTAGGGACCACGGCAACGTCCCCACAATCATGCTCGAAGCCGTAGCATCCCAAGACCTTTGGATCTGGCACGCTTTCTTCGGGACACTGGGCTCCAACAACGACATCAACGTGCTCAATAGGTCTACACTATTCTCCCAAGTAGTAAAAGGCTTCGCCCCAGATGTGAAGTTCAAGATCGGCGGTAGAGAATACGAAACCCCGTACTACTTGACAGATGGAATCTATCCTGCTTGGGCAACATTTGTGAAGTCCATACCTGCTCCACAAACGCCGAAACAATGATGCTTTGCTAGATACCAAGAGGCATGTAGGAAGGACATCGAACGAGCGTTTGGAGTTCTACAGGCCCGGTTTCACATCGTTACTCGCCCGGGTCGAATGTGGGATAGGGGCTCACTCGCAATTATCATGACTGCTTGTGTGATCCTACACAACATGATCGTTGAGGATGAGCGTAGGCCGTGGCTCACTGATCCGCTTGCAGATCTTGTTGTCCCAGACCACACCGTATGTCACACCCCAAATCCGGTTTTGGCCAGACTCGAGACGTGATCAGAAACAAACGAGGTAAAAGTAGTACACTTGAAACAAATTCTTTTAAAGCTGAAAACGAATCCAAAGTATCCCGCAATAATTCAATCTAAACTTCAAATATAGTGTCAAAACTTGATAAGTAACAAAAGGTAAATAAAGTTCAACAATGAGGACCAACACATCTCTATTACAACTCTCAGGACATCCGGAAGCTCCCGAGCCTCGAATTTCCCAGATCCCAAGCACACCTGTACACACAATAAGTAAACAAATAGGGATGAGCTTACGCTCATTAGGGAAAATCGTAAATAACTTTAGTCTCTGAGTTTAATATTAAATCTGCTTTAAATCGATGTCACAAAAGTATTTAAAACCCTTAGACCAAAAAGTATAATAAACGAATAAGAAGCAGCGATAACAACAACGCATTCTCGAGGATAACGCTGAGCTCTCAGAGAATAAACAGATAACATTATACTAACATAGAAAAGTCGACACAACGGGAACGAGTAAATTCTATAAATCAATGAAATGTTATAGAATCCCAATAATGAAATAGTATCGTTTTTTCCCAAGATAACAGTAACTTAAAAGAAGTTCATAATAAATGCTTTAACGGATCAATAAGAGTAAAATGGGAGTAGTCAATCTTGCCAACCACTTGCTTTCTCAAGCCTCCGATCCATGGATAGATTTTGGGATCACCTCGGTTCCCATATTCCGATCCACCAGAGTATCCATATCATCTCAGATTTTCCCTCGGTCCAGAGGAAGCACATGCGTCGGGGCACCGGAAACAATCCCAATTGGGCGCTTATCATCGGGATTCCCAGAAATGCCTCCAAAGGACCATATGTCATAGGGGACCAAGTAGTGCACCCACTGGGATGCAGTTCCTTGGGGTGAAACCATGAGTAATCCTTTCCCCGCAGGGTACACTGTCCAATTGCCCGCAGGCCCAATAACCAATGCCCCGCAGGGTCCCATAACCGATTGCCCGCAGGCCCAATAACCGATTGCCCGCAGGCCCAATAACCAATGCCCCGCAGGGTCCAATAACCAAACGCCCGCAGGCCCAATAACCAATGAATATCCCGCAGTGCCAATACTCAACTCTCATAATATCCAGTAACCAATGAATATCCCGCAGGATCTGCCAATACTCAACTCTTATAATATCCAGTAACCAATACCCTCAGGCTCTAAACTCAGTCATTAACTCACTGTATCTGTCCAACTCCAACCACCTCATCGGCACCGGATTACCCCCCCGGTGTAGTACCAAACCAAGCAAACGAACAGACAAACCAATAAACGAACATACATTCAAGAAGAAGAATAAAGGAACAAGCATTTCATTCATCTGTCAAGCAACACACATCGGAACTCACTTTCATCACAACCAAGACAACCAACACCATTCCATACTTACCGTACACTTACCTGTTACCAACCATTGGTACATCGATCACCTGGTTGCACCCCTTTGGCACAACCAGTCATACTCGATCATCCGTTCAACCAACAATTATATCAACATAAACACTCAGTCAACCAAGCATGTATTCAACCAATCAATCATCATGTGAACGAACAAATGGTCATTCGATAAGAGAACCTAATCTAGTTTCATTAGACTCTTAAGTTAACCTAATAACTATCAATCAAGCATGTGATCCTAGCACACAACTAATCCGAGAGCTCCTCACAGCCTATTTACCAATAAATCAAGTTCCCAAGTATTGAAAGCACACTTCACTAATTGTCATCGTCTTAAGCATGCATACTAGACTCATCCATTTATTAGTAATTGAAATACGATTATTCTAGTTATTCGCATCCTATAGGCAATTCTAGGACCTTTCCGATTTTATTATCCTAATCATGCATTCTAAGCGGTAATTAAGTAATTAAGACTTTCCCTACCGCTTGGTAAATCTCTAAAACTCTGTCGTCAATCTCGGTAATCTCTTCTCCGTTCTTCACACGGCTTCCGGCGTGATCTTCGTTCTTCTAGCTCGGGTCCAAGTTCTTCTCTCTCGGGTGAAGTCCCGTCTAGGTTTGACAAATAAAAAGTCCAAATCAAAACCAGTAATTGTCCAACGGTCCACTGATTAATCCAAAAAGTATCTTTTAAATTTCTCACCTTGAATTAATTAAATTCGATAATTAAATCTGATTTTTAAAACATTTTTCTATGAAACCGGGTTGACCCGGATCCGAGCCCAGACCCGACCCAAACCTGGTCCAGACCCGGACCCGGAACCAAGCTGACCCGGGTCTGACCTGATCCAGGTCCAACCTGGGCCTGCCTGATCTCAAGGCCCGTCCTGTAATGGGCCAAGGCCCGTTCTAGCTGCTGGCCCAAGGCATTCTAGTTCAGGCCCAAAAGCCCACCTGATTTGCCTCTTCGAGCTTGACTCCGGCGAGCTCTCCGGCTTGACATAGCGACGGTGGTGGTCGGGAAGTCTGGAGAAAGGGCCGGTCTCGGGACGGAGAGGGCGTCACAGGCTTGAAACGACGGCCACGCGCCGCTCCCGTCTCGTTTCTCAGATGCCCAGATCTGGCGAGACTGGATGCTCGCCGGCGATGTTCTGGTGAGGCCCGTCCCAGATCCAAAACGTCACGAGGAATCTCAGGATGAAGCGTGGTCGGAGAAGCCAAGGAACGACGGAGTACCACCTGCGTACCTCCGTTCCGTTACCGGCGTGGTCGAATCGAAGCCGGGAGAGAGAACCAGGTAAGGAACCTCCGGCGAGGCGTCCCATGCTTGACACCGGCGCGATTTGATTTGCAGAAGAAGGAGGGGCGTCCGGCGGTGAGGTCGGGTGTGAGAGAAGGAGAGGGAGAGAGGAGTTCCGGCGGTGATTCGCGAGGGAGACGACGCCGTGATTTCAGATCTGGAGAAGAAGGGATGCGCGAGAGAGAAGGAGGCATCGTCTCGAACCGCGTGCACTGAATGAAACGCGAACAGTCGCATTTGGGTGTAGGGTTACACGCGACTGGGCCTCCCGTTAGTTGGGCTTGGCAGATCCTCTGATGGCCCCAACTTTGGCCCAAGCTTGCCCAGCCCAATTTCCCTCTGTTTTTTTTTCTTTCTCTTTTTTTTTTTGAAATTTATTTCCATCAATTTCCATCCGTTGCAAACTCATACCCGAACGTTTCAATTTTCCAAAATGTTACCCTTTTGAAAGAGCGGGGTTTTACACCGTACGTAGAGGACCACCCCCAGCGGTGACCAACGACAGTATCTTGGGCCATAGAGCAAGGATTCGGGATCGGAATGTTCATCACCAACTCCACGATGATCTCATCAAACACATTTGGGCAAAATTTGGAGATGGCGGCCCCAATTAAATATTAATCAGCAACGTTAATGTAATTTCTATTTTGTTTGTAATAAAAAAAATAGTTATGCAATTCGTATTTGGGTTTTATTAAAAGTGTCACAAATATTTGGGTGCTTTTTTTAATTTACTGAAACTGTGTAGACACTGCTCCTGACACTGTGTAGACACTACCATTGGAGGAGCAGTGTCTGGAAGCAGTGTCTGAAAGCAAAAAACAATGGTTAGACACTGTTCATAGACACTGTACAGTGTCTAACCATTGGAGATGCTCTAAAGCCATCTCTTTAAAGAAATTTACATTAAGACTCATATGGCTAGGGGCACCCGTTCCATGAAGTAGTTGCAGCGCAAACCTAATATGTTATTGATAATTCACACCTAACTAAGGGATTATTTGGATTAAGTCTTCAAGTGCTCTAAGAAAGTAAGTCATACAAAAGCCAGTTTGACCAAGAAAAAACAAACTATAACACCCTTGTACAAGCAACTCTCTTTTTTCACAAGTCATATCCAAACATCCTCCTAACATATAAGTTAAGCTGCATAATTTATATGGCAATCAACGCAGAGGACAACTAAGAAAAAATCATTATGGATAGCGAGCTTTGTTGGCACGTAATCAGAATGCACTCTAGTGATACTAACTATGCTGCCAAAGAATAATAACATGGCAATCTGATTTATTAGCTAGATTAATTTGAAATGACTTGTGTGAAACCATTTCTCATTTTGATTAATTGGTTTGAGATTGATTTTTGATGTATTCTTAGTCCACCAGTGAGGTTCTGTTTCAATTCAGTCAGAGTTCACACGATGACCATATAAAAGTGGGATCATATTTGTACAGAGCTACACAAGAGAGACTATTTATGGAGAGATAAAGTTCATTTCTTTGCCATACTATTCAAATATGGTTTTGTTCTATGTTTTTTTGGTTTTGTTTCATTGTTTTATTTAGATTATGCAAATAGATCCTTGGTGGTTGCTTGGAGTGTGAGTAACACAGTTTGTTTATAAAACATATATACTGTTGAGATAAATCTCTAATATGTCTGTCTGTGGTTATTCGATGTCCGTTTAAAACATATTTTTCAAGCTTGTACTTAGTTTCAGATATATAAATAATGCTCTGAGTATTTAGTTATGAAGTAATGTTTCCTTCTAACTTGTTTATATACTAGAGGTAGAAAAAGACTGAAAGCAAATTTTTGGAAGCACATCATATTATGTATTACAGCTTTTTGTTGGGTGTACATTATCGTGTCTACAACACATGGATTGGGGATTCTTGTAGAGGAAGGTACCTATCATATCTTGTACCAAGAACGTAATGAATCTTAGATGCTGGTAATAGTCTAGGCATATGCTTTGATTCAGAATAAGTACATAATGAAGCTTGGAGTCTGGTATTAGTCCCAACATTTGCTTTGATTCAGAATAAGTATGAGTCTGGTTCGCTCTCTCCTCTCTCTATCGCTATCTCTATATATGCATACATGATCGTGTATCTGTGTGATTTGTTGTTGAATTTTTGTTAATTTTGTTTAATTTCACCCAAACATTTCAATACCTAAACCTAGTTTGAAATAACACATCTGCAACTGTTGGGGATGGTAGGTTTGAGACTTGATTTGGAGCCAGCTTTGCTAATCTGGCAAAAATTTGATTTGAAGTTCTTCTACATGTATATAAATTTAGGCTTTGTTATTCTTATTGAAAAGGGTAATTTTGTGTGCGGAATTTGATTACGAGTTGTTTAGTTTATGTGTATCTCCCTTGATAATTTTGTGGGAATCAACCAAGATTTTTTTTTTTTGTGAATTTGAAAGTCCTGTTGTTTTGTGATCTGTGCAGGAATGGTGATTTTTTTTCCTATGGATGATTTTGTAAGACCCATTTAGTAGGAGAACTTGGAAAATGAAAATGGGAATTAGAAATTGTTTTCTTCCATTTTTTTTCTATGAAATGCAATACTGGGTTGGTGTTACATTATTTGTTGTATGTCTGCAATCGAACTAAGAGTATCCCAACATTCTATTGGCTTGATAAGATGTTTTGTTGGTGTTGATTCATCAATTTGATTTATCACAATCACTGTTTTCATTTTCTAAATTAGGATTTACAGTTGATGAAAGAGATGATTGGTGATGATTGTCCATTGTTTCGCGTTTTTTTCCTGTTTTTTTTTGTGGCGCTTGACTCTTTTTTTTGCTGCATTTTTGTGAAGCATCTCTGCGTTTTTTCTTAAGGGCTCATCGCGTTATTTCTGCTCCCCTCCTCACCGAACAATTCCTTCATGCTTATCATCTCTGTGTTGATTTCTCTCTCATGACGGTTTTCGGCGTGGTTTGTGTTTACCCAGATTGTCTGAGTGCGGACTAGAGTTTTTGTTCTTCATTGTTCTTATAATCGCTTGATTTGTTGATGCCTTTGCGTTTGTTCATTCGTATTTTGATGGTTGTATGTGTTCCCTTTTTTCCAATTGGTCTTTTGTCATTTGTTTTTAGAATCGGTTGATTTGATGACGCATTGTGTTTTTATTTCATGACTTATGTTTATAAATTTTGTTGACTGTTGATTTTTTCTTCTTTTTTCCATGATTCTGGTCAGGTTTTTTTCAATGATTTCAAGCCAACTGTGAGTTCTTTCTCTATTCAGTAAAATATATTGCAATTCGTTCTTTGCTGGTATGTTTGTATTGAGAATTTGGCTAATTGTTCATGATTTCACAAATTTCATTTATTTGGAAAGGTCAACCTAAATTTCATGTTCTGTCAAATGTCATTATATCCTATACAAAGTTTTTTTAGGGGTTTTGGTATCACATGATATCAACAGGTTTTTGAATTGTATACTACTCTAGGTATGATTGTTTTGTTCTATATTTTTTCTGACATGTTTTAATTTTTAGTTTGTAATGTGTTGTACCATTGTTTGGTTTTTGTTTTTTGGTGATTGGAGAGAATCAAATATTGGTTGAATTGTTGGAGAATGGGATACCAGTTTGTATCTAATTCTACTGTATAGGATTGAAGAGTCTTTTTTATATATCTTTTTTTAAATTTTTGAGGTTAAATTATGTAGTTTACTTGATGAAATCTTTGGTTGTGTAATAGTCTGTGATGGTGCATAAGTGACAAAAAGTGAAAACGGGATGATTTGGTTTATTTTTTAGGAAGTGTAAATCATATGGATATTATCAATGTCTACAAACATAGTGAGGTGTTGAAACACATTGTCTGAGAACTCATTTTGGCTTCAAGTGTCCTAAATACATTGGGTCTGGGAACTAAAGCTACATGTTCATTGGGGTTTCCCGTCCACCATCAAAAGTACAATTTGTGTAAATTTTGTGATAAATAATACCGAGTTGTTGTGCATTCCAAATTTAACAACTCTTGATTGTCGAGAGGCTAAGTTTAAGAGGATCATCTCACCCTTGAAATATCAGTCAAGATGTGTTGATCCTGGATTCTTGGTATGATATGCTCTTATATTATTTATTTCTGGTCCTCCCTAATGTTCTTCTTTGCTCAAGTTTGATGGGAGTGTTAATGTTTTCAATTGAAAATTTAAAAGTGTTTTGATGAAAACCAGTGAAAGAAGTGTATATAAAAAAAGAGAAGAAGTAATAACAAACTTTTGCAGCCCAAGAAGCTTTTCTTAGACATGGTGTATACATTAGATTACTATATCTTTGTTGCTCTTTTGTTTGTTTGTTGAAATCGTCGATATTTTGTTCTTGTTTGTTGAAATCGTCTATATTTTGTTTATTTTCTGTCTTTTTTATGAATTTCCGGGTTGTCGCAAATATGGGGCTTTGTGTGTATGTTGGTGCTATTAAATTGATATGGTATATTCTTGCTCTCTCAAAGATATGCACTCTTCATAGACGATTACCTTTGGCATTGTTGTTTCCTATAATCAAAGTTGACTTTTAGTTGCTTAAGCTAGATGAGTTGAATCAAAGTGTTTATGAAAATAGATTTTGTATTAATGTTACTCCTTTTTTTTGCTCTGGTAAGACATTGTTATCGTCTTCTTTGTTCAGACGTTCATAGTATAATTTATGAAAACTTCAGTTCATGTAAATAAAATATTAGTGAAATGTGGCTTATTCAGATTGCTAGAGTGGTAAAGGAATATACAGGCAAGGGAACCTTGGCAATTGGAGATGGTTCTAATGATGTTGGCATGATTCAAAAAGCTGATATTGGATTTGGAATCAGTGGTCCGGAAGAAATGTAGGTAACTAAATCACTATGGTCTGAAGGTGAGTTATTCCATTGAAGTCAATGGATAAGTAGTACGAACAACAAGTTTGGAATTCAGTATGTTAAAATAAATTCTTTTAATTACGTTACTTATATTCACTTTGCATCGTTAAGAAAAAAAATTCAATGGTTGATACTTCGAACACCTTTACACTGTTGCAGAAACATGCTGATATTTCACTTTTCAATTGATTATTTCATTGCTCTTATTTATGGAAAAGGAGATTTGAAACACCAAATATTGTTTCATGTTTGTGTCTTTTTCTCTAAATTTGCAATCTTTGGCTGCTCCCATGGCTTCATTGGTTGCATTTTGCATTTGGGTGTAACGGGTGAGACTTAGTTGGAGGATTTGGTGGGTTATGTTACTACATATTCAACTAACTTATATTTGTTTGTCCAGGTTGAGCCCGTAGAAATGTTTGCAGATGCTGATAATTGCGCTGCTGATAATATTACAACAAGTCCCTCTGATGATATTGTAGAGGATGGGGTATGTCTTTTCATCATTTACAGGATTTTTCATTTTTTTGCTTAATGATGTAATTATCTTGAACATATATGTAGTGTACTTGGACCATTCTTTGTTCTTACTATGTCTTGTCGCATGATCTCTGTTTCTTCGGATAGTTGGGCATTGGGCATCAAATCATTTTTTTGGCGATCTGGAGATGGTTATGATTTTTTATTGGGTGTAATAAACAGTGTTAATGAATGATTTCAATAAGTTTATGCTCTATTAACTTAGGTGTTATTTTCTGCCATGTAATTACATTGTCATTTGATATAATGCAAGGCAAAGTAACTCAGACAAGGAGCATAAAATTTCTTTTAATGCCTGAGAAATAATCATTAGTTATATTAATCATCTTATGTTGTAGGGCGAGCTTTATTGCAATAGTAAGTTACCTCATGGTTTGGAGGTCATAGGTTCATCCGTTCCACGAAGGTTAGAGCCTGGTGCACAAGGCCACCCTTTTTATCTTATATTGTCGGGTTCTTGATGTTCTAAAATGTAAATTCTCTTGAACATGAAGCTTAAAATCGTGGCTTTGTATTTTTACTCACTTTATTTTCAATTTCTCTTTCCAGGAACCAAAGTGAAGGTTTAATTTTTAAATCAAAAGCCTTTTATTTAAGCATTTACTTTAATGAGGCTACACCATAGCTGACTTGAAGATGTTTTTTTCATGGTTCAGTTTATGAGTTTAAGAGGTTTTGGGTGTTTTAGAGTTGTGTCCAGAAGTTGACCACAACCATTTTCTTATTTTGCATTGTACGAGCTGCTCTGTTGGAGATAAAGAAATCTTTTAGAGACGTGGACAATGTTCTCTATGCTTGGACCGACTCACCCTCTTCAGATTACTGTGTTTGGAGAGGGATTGCATGTGATAATGTCACCTTCAATCTTATTGCAGTGTAAGTATTTGACTTGCAGTGCTGTTCTAACCTGAGTTTGTGCTTCTTCTTTTGCTATGTTTTGAATTCAAAATTTGATTATCGTCTATGTTTGCAGTGATTTGTCAAGCTTGAATCTTGAAGGCGAAATATCACCAGCAATAGGAAGTCTTTTGTGTTTGTACTTTTAATGCACAAGGATATGACAAAGGAAGGACATAGAAAATCAAAATGAAAAAATGGTGTTATAAATTTCGGCCGTCCAAGCAGCAGGTCTTGAAGCTCTATTCTCGGCTGAAGAAATTTTCGACTCCTTATCAGATTGTGGCAATACTAAAGCACCCGGCCCGGACGGTTTTTCGATGTTGTTCTACAAATCTTGTTGGGATATAATCAAGTCAGACCTGTTGTGTTTCGACGAGGAGTTCCACTCGTCCGGGGGTTTTGGGAAAGGCCTTAGTTCGGCATTTATGGTTCTCATCCCCAAGATCCCGAGTCCGGCAACTTTTGATGACTTCTGTCCGATAAGCTTAATATCCGGGCCTTATAAGATTCTGGCAAAGCTTCTGGCAAACAGGCTCAAAAGGGTCCTTCCTGATTTAATTAGTGACACGCAGAGTGGTTTCATTGCAGGGCGTCAACTTGTCGATGGCGTCCTCATTGCTTCGGAAGTGCTTCATAGCATTAAAAAGTCGAAGAAGGAGGCGGTGATTTTGAAGCTAGATTTTGAAAAGGCTTATTGTCCCGCCCCAAATCCGGTTCTTGCCCGGACTCGAGGCATGACTAGTAAAACATGAATAAAAGAGATAACAATTCACAAAAAGTTCCAGAAAACTCCAATAAATAACTCGAATCCACCAAATTTAGTTTGAAACGTAAATAACCCTCCAGGGGTGTAATAATAATTCTCTACAAAAACTGTTCCGAACAAAAATAGAATAAACGAAGTCGCTATGGACACCCACACCGAGAGCTCCCGAGCCTCTACTCCTCAATCAAGCCTGTAAACACAACAGTGAACTTACAGGGGTGAGCTTGCGCTCAGTAGAGAAAACCCATAACAAGGTGGACCTTAAACTCAAAATAAGTCAACAGCAAATCAATAATATAGATCTTAACGAACACAGATAATAGATAACTCAGTTCAATGCCGTGGCACATGAAGTCTCCACCCTCCGATCCACATACGATGTGTCCTCTCGGATTTTCCCTCAAATCCAGAGGAGACGCATAACATTGAGGCGACCGGAAACAACCCTTCGGGGCGCTTATCATCGGGATTCTCAGAAACGTCTCCAAAGGATTTTATGTCCTTGGGAACCAAGGTATTACTCCCATAGGAAGCATACACTTGGGAAATTCACTAAATAACCATTATATCATCCTACACCGGACTCCTCAACGGTGTAGGTACCAAACCGTATCAACAATAATCACTATCTCACCCTACACCGGACTCCTCAACGGTCGTCTCAACCATAATCAGATAACAACTTGGTAATGCACTCAACCGAAACACGACGCAATCCAACTCTACCACCACCAATCCACTAACACACTTACCTCACACATCATCGATTCACCATAGCACACAACACACGAATCACTAAATCATATCACACCAATCACACAATCCCAACTTACCGTTCACTTACCAGTTTCGAACCACCGGGGCATCGATCACCTGATTGCACCGCTCGGTACAACCAGTCATACTCGATGCTCCAAACAGCCATTCAAGTAAATCAAGTAATCATTCGAATACAATCAACGAGCAAGTACGAGTGTAATCAAATAATCATAAAAACCTTCAAAAGAGCATTCACACATGCAATTCCACTAGTTTCATTAGACTCCTTAGCCTATCCATTAAGCAATCAACAACCAAGCATGTGATCCTAACACGCAACTAATCCGAGGGTTTTGCCAAGGCTCCTCTACCAGACAATCAATTCCCAAGTATTGAAAGCGAATTACACTAGTGAATGGCATCCTAATCGGTCACCACTAGACACTTCCGGTTATTAGTAATTGAAAAACGATTATACTAGTTATTCGCATCCTATAGGCATTTTTAGGACCTTTTCCAATTTTATTAACCTAGCATGCATACTAACATCGTAAACGAGAGGTTAAGGCTTTCCCTACCTCAAGGTCTTCCTTTCAACACTCTGACGATAAGCCCAGTGGTTACCACTCCGTTCTTCACTCGGGTCCCGGCGTGATCTTTGCTCCTCTAGCTCAAGTCCAAGTTCTTCCTTCCTTCCTTGCTCGGTACCACGGTCTTAGACCACCAAAAGGCCAAAGTTAATAACTTAACGGTGTTTTTATCCCCAAAGTATTGAATAATACTTAAATAATGGAATTAAGGTTTGGAGAAATGATTTAGGAATCAAAATGGGCTAAAAGGAAGGGGTTTGAGTTCTGAGGGTCTGATATGGAATGTCACATGTTCCATTACACTCAGAGGGCCGGAATGTGACATGTTCCATTCCACTCAGAGGACCGGAATGTGACATGTTCCATTCCACTCAGAGGGCCGGAATGTGACATGTTCCATTCCACTCAGAGGGCCGGAATGTGACATGTTCCATTCCACTCAGAGGGCCGGAATGTAACATGTTCCATTCCACTCAGAGGGCCGGAATGTAACATGTTCCATTCCACTCAGAGGGCCGGAATGTGGCACTCTCCATTCCTCGTTCCGTATCAAACCTGACCAGTTTCTTCCCCAACTCGAGTTTCACGAAAATCACCCTAAAAACCCCATTTCCAAGTCCTCTCAACTCCAAAATGTTCATCCAAAGTTACCCAACACCAACACCCTTAATGGGTTCATCAAAGCTTCACCAAAATGCAATCCAAACATCCTACTTCACTACCTCTTCTCCAAGCAACACCCACAAAGCAAGTTCTTCAACTTTTAAGCCAAAACTCACAAAACCCATAGATTGGAAGTGGATGAAATAGAGAGTTAGGAGTATCTTTACCTCTAGGGAGATGAGATGAAGAAGATGAAGTGAAAATGGAGCCAAAAGGACCAAGAACAAGCTCCAAAATCCAAGCTTTCTTCTCTATCTTCTTCCTCAAGAAATGAGCTCTCCTCCTCCTTTCTCCTAGTGAAATTCGGCTGCACCAACAAGGAATGAGCTGAATTGTTGCTCTCTTTCCTTTAAATGACCTAAAATGTCAATTTACTCAAAAGCCCTTAAGGTCTTATCCCTTTAAAGGTAACTTAGGAGGGTATGAGGGTCATTTGAAGCCCCAACTTTCATCCTCCAAGCCAAGCATGACAAGTGTCATGTGAGGTCACTCCCACTTAACAATTTTCCAGCTTTCCAAGATTTATCGACAAATAACCGATATTAAGCCCGAGTTTGACCGACAGTTGACTTTAACAATATTACAGTCAAACTGAAGGAAACGACCCAACTAAGCTAACCGTGCTAATGGCTAAGCTTTTTGGGCCCCGGAAAGGTCCCGACTGACTTTCCGAGTCATTGGTTGACTTTTCCGGCCGAAAGTCAAACTTAGCTAGGATTCACCGGTTTTACCGGGATCGACCAGGGGCGGGTCTTACACTTATGACAAGGTCAGTTGGTCGTATTTACTTGATGTTATGACCATTATGGGTTTTTCGGAGAAGTGGCGCATGTGGATGGCGAGTTGTTTTAAAGCAAATTTGTCTGTGTTAATCAACGGGGCCCCTAGTTCGGATTTTGAGACTGAGAACGGGATTCGGCAGGGTTGTCCCCTTTCCCCTTTCATGTTCTTATTAGCGGCGGAAGGCCTGAACCAAATGGTGATTAACGGTATTAAGTGTGGTGAATTCTCAGGGGTTGAAATAGGCCGGAATGGCTTGCAGGTATCTCATCTACAGTTCGCTGACGATACCATATTGTTCATTAAGGGTGAGGAGGAGGGGCTCAAGAATGTTAAATACCTGCTGGACCTTTTTCAATCTGTTTCTGGTTTGAAGATTAATTACTCAAAATCTAAGGCGGTGCTGTTAAATGGGGCGACTTTGTCTGCTGAAGGGATTTCCAATATTGTTGGGTGTGAGGTCTGCAACCTACCCTTGCCTTACTTGGGTTTTCAGCTGGGTCTTTCTCCCAAGAGATTGAGTTTTTGGGAACCGGTTTTCAATAGGGTGCGTAAGTATTTGAACGGGTGGAAAGCTAAAACCCTTAACATAGCCGGTCGAGTGGTTTTATTGAAGTCCACTTTGGCCGCCCTTCCGGTTTTTTACATGAGCATGTTCAAGGCCCCGAGTTCTGTGATCAAAAAATTGGAAAGATTACAACGCCGTTTCTTGTGGTCTCATAGTGTGGCACGAAGGGTAATACATAAGGTGAAATGGGACAAAGTCTGTCGACCAAAACCGGAGGGTGGGTTGGGCCTTAGACGTTTGGAAGAGGTGAATTTGAGTTTGTTGGCCAAATGGTTTTGGCGTTTTGCTGAGGACGACTCATCTCTTTGGAAACAGTTACTTTGTGACAAATACCGCTGGGATCCGGGCGAGTGGGACTTGTTAAAGCTTGACGTGCCCACTGACTTGTCCTCACTTTTCGGTCACATAGTGACCTTGGCAAATGACCCGCGTTTTCAAACCGTTTTTGGGGGTCAAGGTATTCACTGGAAAGTGGGGAACGGTGCAAGGGTGAGGTTCTGGGATGATGTATCGCTTGGGGATGAAGCCTTTTGTTATAAATTCCATCAGTTATTTGCAGCAGCTCGGGACAAAAAGGCCTTGGTGATGGATTACTAGTCCGATGGACATTGGGTACTGGTTTACAGAAGAAATTTGTTCGTCCGGGAGTTGGGGGAAGAACGGCTTTTACAGGAATTATTGAGTTCCTTTTGTCTCTCAGACGCCCAGGACAGGATGGTGTGGGTCAAAGGGAGTCGTTTCATTGTTGGGGCGGTCTACAGGCTAATCACCCCTACCTTTGATAAGGTAAGTTGGGCTTCAGTTTTATGGGTCAAAGGAATTCCGCCGAAGTTTTTCATGCTTATGCGGTTAGCATTACATGAGGCTCTCCCCACGATGACCTTTCTCGAGGCCCGAGGATGCAGAATTTCGCTGATCGCCATGAGATGCTATTTCTGTAAGTCCTGTTTTGAGGATTTGGATCACTTGATGTTACATTGTGCATTTTCTTGGAAAGTTTGGGGCCTGGTGCTCGATTGGTGGTCCATATCTTGGGTGGTGCCGCCCACATTCAGGATGGCCTTCGAAGGTTGGGCGTTGATCTCTTTAGGGAGGTCGGTGTGCCTCAAGATCTGTTACCTAGTGTGTTGGCATGTGTGGATTCAGCGCAATGCTATGGTGTATCATGCCTCTGTGATGTCAGAATCCGATTTGGTGGGCAATCTTAAACCCCATGCTTTCAGTTTATTGAGGATGGCAGGGGATTTAATACCGGAAGCTTCGTTTGATCAGTGGTCCGTTTACCCGAGTTCTTGCATCAGAAGAAGAAGAAGGCGCTGAGTTTTTGCCCGGAGCTCTTTGTTTGACCTTTTTGTTTGTTTCCTGCTTTTTGATTATTGTTTGGTCCTTTTCCTTGTACTGAGACTTTCTTTTTCTTCAGGTCTCCACCTTGGTTTCCTGTTGCAATAAAAATCGTCTATCCAAAAAAAACATCAAGAGTACATACACAGATATCTTAGACTAATATTTTTAATAATAATGAAGAAGTAGGCTACTTGAATACCAAAGGTGACTAAGAAAAGACATGGAAGCTAATATACAACACATATTGTGCATGGCAGAGTGCTATTTGACTCGTACATCTTGTTGATATGGAATGCATAGATGACATGATCGATCGAATAAAGTATAATTCAGTTCATGGGTATAGGAAGCTTATGTTCCATCAACATATATATGCTTCTAAACATCACAGAAACAAAATGGTGGACATTCACAAGGAAGAACGAAACCCAACCTGCTTCCTTTCTCGTCACCGATTCCCTATTCTTTATCATCCTCTTCTGCCTGAGTTCCTTGATAAGCTTGAGTTGCAGCACAAAACAACTTCACATAGAGTTGTAGAGACCATTTCTCACCTCACAACAATAATTCACATTGATCAAATATGTCATTTATAATAACCTACTATGGTTTTAACAATTTTTTTTATGAAAGAGATAAATATCAACTGATAAAATAACCTAAAAAGGAAAGTCATAATTTAATTATCACAAAAAAACAATAATCTAATAGAGACATCTATGTACGAATAAATATAATAATCTAACAAAAGGCTCAAGAAGCTGAAACTGTAATTCGTATTGAACAAATAAGTCATTTATATTGTAGCATCCAAGCTTCTAAAGTGAACTCTTAATAAAAACTATAAAAATGACGAATGTTTATCTTGGGCGGACCAATTTCTAAAAAGGCCTTATGGGAATATGTATTTTGAAAAAAACCCTCACCCATAATATATTTTGAAAAAAGGCCTTCAAGACCTTGAGGTCAACAAAACTTGGTCAATTCCTATACTACCCTTTTCTATTTGGTCAAATCCCTAAAATGAGCCCCCAATTTCCCCATCGCCTCGTCCCCGCCATTTTCAGACCCAAGCTCCACCTCTGAAAATCAGCACCACCGTACCGAGCGCAGTCCACCACCGTCCACCGGACCGACCGTGTCGTCAACCTCTTCGTGTCTGCCATTGAAGCAAGGTCCAAGTAAGTTCAATTCATCCTCATCCTCTTCAAATTTTGTACATTTCAGTTATAGGTTTGAGTTGAACTTCGAATTGAGGATGGGGAAAACGATTTTGAGTGGTATAAACTAAGTGAATGGATTGGAATGGGGAGCACAAACTGTAATTTGGGGGTGGTCAGAAATGCTGAACCAGAAGGGCCCGTACGACCAGGTTAGGTTGAACCCGTACGGCCGGATGTAGCCGTGCGGCACCACAGGCAGTTGGCAGATGACATACCAGTGCGGTTGGAAAATGACATACACGGGCAGTTGACCGCACGGCCGGATGGAGCCGTGCGGCAACCTTGTCACTGCCCGTGCGGTTGGTTCAATCGCCGTGCGGCCAGTTGCATATTCAACACAATTAGTAATATGTCTTTGTGAGGTTGTAATTGTTGTTATTGTTACAGGAATGTGTGAGGTTTGTAATTGTTGTTATTGTTCAGGAATGGGTAGAGTTGTAATACGTGTTACTTACGGTGGGGAATATAAGCTAAAGGGTGGCAAGTATAACTGGATATCAACAAACAAGGATCTGTTTAGTCTTCCAGTTGATGACGGTACAACACTGAACACATTGAAGGACCGCCTTTATTCTAGGATCGGGGTGAAGGAAAGTGAGACAGAATTAAAACTTAATTACCTAGCTAGGGGCTTTGAAGGATCTATGCCGCCAGAGAAGATCATAGACAATGTTAATGTTCAGTGTTTTGTAATAGATAACAGAAATATAGAATCCAGGGCCGCCTTACGTGTAGAGCCGATCAAGAAAGATACCATTGGCACCGAAGCTGAAATGGTGGAAGTTGAACAGGGAGTGCACTGTGTTGCAGTTGAGAATGCTGAACATGAAAATGGTGGGAGTGATAATTTGTTTGACGTTGATATTTGTAGTGGTGCGGATGTTAATGAAAACCTAGTTATTCGACGGCGTCGACGTAGAGAATGTGATTCGGATGCAGAAGCATCATCTCCTACGCCACCACCGGTAAGCTTGGATAATATTGATGAGAACGGTCAAATTGTGGATTATGTTGCTCGGAACCAGCAATTTCCGTTAGATACGGTCGATCCAGAACAAACCACGATCGGATTTAGGGATGGGTCAGATTTAGTAGTTGGCAAAGACTTTCGGGACAAGCAAACAGTGATGATGTATCTGACAGAGCTTCAGCACAAGAAGAAGTTTATTAAGCAAGCGTTCTACAAGACAGCAAATTTGCAGCATACCTTTTTTTTTTCTCTTTTTTCATGTAAATTGGTTCTAAAACATTAAAAGAAAAAAGAAAAAATAACATAACCAACTATTATGTACATGACTATGATTTTTTTTTTATAAGCGAAAGTTTATTAAGCAAGCGTTCTACAAGATAGTAGAACAATGCACGAAAACAATCCTAAAAAAATGACCATTTCCCCAGACCATTACAGCTACAAAGAGAACAACGAAAAAACAAAAACCTCCAAGCAGGAAAGCAAACAAAACAACTTTGCCTACTTTCTACCCGAGTTCAAGCAAATAAACCGGTTGGAAACCGGAACCGGTATTGAATCTGTTCCTGTAATCAGTTCAGGGTGATCCTCATCCTCACTATACTCAACGCCCTTGTCATCCACACGCTGCGGGACTCCATGATCGAGTGCTAGTGAAACAAGCTCAACTGCCTTTCTGCCAATTTTCTTGCAATAGCTCTAGTCACCCGAGCTATCCTTTGTAGCAATATATTAAGAAGTCTCGTCCAATTATAACTCTTATTTCTTTTCAAATTAAATTATTATATTGACAAAATATATTTATCATATTATCATAGAAATATATATAAGTATATTTTCACATTTAATTGAATTTTTAAAGCTTCCAATTTATATTTGGACTTGCTTTATGTGTGATCCTACAAGTTGATACAAGGTTGGTAGTGCGCCTAAAATCTCTATTTAACCTACAAGTCATAAGTATCATCTAGCAAGACATTATGATTACCCAAAGTTATATAAATATCGACAATCCGACTCAACTTCTTACCATTAATATCTCAATCCTTTTGTCTCTGATATCTTGATCGAATATGATGCATATGGTCGTCATCCTTATTATATTTAATCGTTAGTTTCTTCTTTTTTTTATTAGCAAAGTGAATTTAAATTAAACCTCTTTTTTAATCGTTAGTTTCTTAATCATAAGCAGATTGTGAGTGATAACTCATTATCGATTTGGCATGACCATGTATTTCCACATTCACATTTATCAAGGGGCCAACGATATCTATCTCATATTTACACGAGGGACAAATTTCTTATCAATCATTCACATTTCTCACATAGATTATTATATACCCCACAACAATCTTTATTATTGTTCGGTTAAAAATAATGTTGAATTGTGTCAAGATACAAGAATACCTATATAGAAATCTATGATTATTACAAGGTCAAAGGACTTAAGTCATATTACGGTACTGATTAATACTCATGACGATTCTTACGTAGTATTCTCACAATGGATCATCCACTACTATTTCGCCAAACAACTTCTACTACTTGACTTCATATCTCATATGCATGATTAGTAAAACATGATTACCAGTCAACATCATACTAGTTTTAATATACCGATAATATTAGGGATCAATAAATAATACTCTATCCATCTAAGAGTTCTACTATCAAGGTACTGGATGACCTTAGAAAGAGTTGATTATTCACATAATTAACATTTCATAAAATGAAAAGAAATATGTCATTGTATTAATAAATGATAGTGGCATACATAATCGAGATTGGCCTAAGACATATAACTAATATAGAGTCCGACCAACCATACAAATTTCATCATCATATACATAAAGTTTAACCAACCATAAGTTAACGCAAACCCTAAGGGGCTGCGCTCTCTGCGCAGCCTCCTCCCCTCCCACCCCCTCTCCTTCCTTGCTCCACCATGGATTCTCTTGAAGGCGCTCTACACACCCATTTATGGGTACACTCTACCCATTTTTGGGTTTTACTTTGTTGTTTTTGTCTTTTTTTGCAGCAGGTCTTCCCTCACAGGTCGCCGTCCAACGTTCAAGACGTGCCATGGTCTCTCCCTCGTCTCGCGCTACCGTTCCAGCATCGCCGGACCGGCCCCGCCTTCGAGCCGGTAGCCACCGTGGCCCCCTTGTCGTTCTATGGAAGACGGGCTCCACGCGCCGCCCTCCATCTGCAACAGCCTACCGCCCCGGGGTCACCCCTCGCCGGCGGAGGCCTGCTGCTCCCTAGATGGATCCGGGATCCGGGAGGAAGGACGATAGATTGGGGTCTGACTCCACGGCACCCGAAGTCGGGACCCTCGATCTCGGACAAACCATGGCGGATCGACTCGTTGCTCTCGCCTCCCGCACTACTTCGAAAGATCCGGGCGACTCAAGACGAAGATTGGCCGACTTCAGATCGCTCCAATGGCACGGGGCCTAGAAGATCTGGTCTCGCCGACTTGGTAGTTTGTTCTTTCGATCGTGTGCTGTTTTTCTATTTTGTTTTAGGTCGAATAGTTTGTCGCTTAGACATTTTGTTGTTTAGGATCTTTCATTTCCAGTCTCGTTGTTTTGAGACGATAGTTGTTTTAGGCCGAATAATTGGGACGGTTGTAAGGAGTTGGCTTAGTTCTGTGACCACGATACAGAGTGGTCTACTTTTATGGGTCCATGAGCGTCAGGCTTGCTACGGTCGGCCCGGACATACATCTGGAACCCGGGGCGGTTACGCCTCACCCTACTTGATTACCTTTTGGTATTAATGAAAATCTCCAATTGCCGTTTCAAAAAAAAAAAGTTTAACCAACCATACTACAAATCTCATCACTAGACGACCCAACTACACACATAACAACAATACTTTAGCAATGAAAATTAGGTACAGTACTCTTGTAATTTAACAAGTGTTTGAAAACTGCTTGAATTAGATAACAATGTTATTTTTTTCTAAACTAGTTTTCATCTTAGGTTTTTGTATAAAATTTGCCAGTCACATGAGTTGGACCTGATCCGTCCAAATATTTTGCGGCTGAAATCTACCAAATATTCATTTGTCACGGGAAGGTTGTGGATTAAAGAAATCCAAATCAACATCCGTGTAGACGGCAACAATACTCTTCCCACAGACGAATGTCTACCCATAAATGTTTTGTATATAGAAAAACAAAAGTAGGTGACACTTTCCATATAACACAGATCAATGGAAGGTAAAGACAGTGATGAAACATTCAAAAATCTTTCCAAACATTGAAATCCGAAGGCGAGTTGTTGTAGCTTCCTATATTGTCCTTACATCCCATAAAGAATGTACTATGTACACGATCCACGTTTACTATTGCGTGAGCTCTTCCGCTTGGACTAGCTGCCACTGCAACCTCATCTGCACCAACTATTACCTCCCCATACCCTTCATTATCAACCTCCCTCTTCTCCAACTGCCAATAGTTATAAGTAACTAATCACATGATAATGACACAAAAGAATATTGAAATATGAGACATTATTATCAACCTCCCCTTTCTCTGACTGCAAATAACTAATTAGATGATAATGATACAAAAGAAATACTGAAATTGCCTTTGACTTCTCTAACCATTTCTAATATCATGTAAGTGAGGCACGGACCAATAAATGCAATGAACTGCAAGAACTTGGGAGTTGTTATAGTTACATCTATTCTAACAAATAAGCCACAAAAGTACACATCATATACGAGTTAAAAATTTACTGTCTATTATATTAGGGATCCAATTAATCACTTCACTAGATTAACTTAGTAATATTTCAATGTATGATTCACACAATCAAACAAGCTAGAGAGCAGAGAGAAACTTAGACAAATTTATTCATTTACAAATCTAACATTTAGTTTAATATACTGAACGAACCTATTAATCACTATACTAGCATTTGATGTCTTTTCCTTTGTCGTGGATGATAATGACACACATCATATACAAGTTAAAGATTTACTGTCTATTACATTGGGGATCCAATTAATCACTTAACTCGATTAACTTAGTAATATTTCAATGTATGATTCACACAATCAAACAAGCTAGAGAGCAGAGGGAAACTTAGCCAAATTTATTCATTTACAAATTGATGCCCTTTCCTTTGTCGTGGGAGATAATGACGCGGATAGATTAAACCAGACAGCAAACTTAGCGGTTTGATTTACTTTAAATTTTATTATATCACTAATGTGATTAGATATAACTTATAAGCTAATACGAAATCAAATTTTGTTTAAAATCTCACTTGTTTTCACATCTTTCTATACCATCATGCAATAAAACAGTATAAACATGGGGGTTTATCAATTCCCATGTTCCATAGCACTGTGGGAGTCCAACTAGTGGAATGTATGTAATATAACATCACAGTATCCTATAACTTTTCTACCAGTTTGTAGATTGAAAACCAAAATTATTAGCATTGGTAACAGAAATCTAAGAAATCATTTTGTTCATCTATCAGAAGTAAAACTCAGTCATCCTTTGCCAAGTATATGGAAGTGGTATCTTACCCTAAACTTTGTGTTAGCACCCCAAAAGACAAATGTCTCATTACATGTATAGTGTCTGTGGTTACCCCTAAATGAACCGGGCCGGATTTCACCAATATGAACTGATGCACAACTCAAAGCACCACCTGCAGTGAACCAAACTCTTCACTGTAAACCTTTAGGATTGGGAAAATGTTAAAAAGAAAGGAAAACGCACCAGAAAGAACAACTCAAACTCTAATGATAGGGATGCATGTTCTTCACCTTTCAGTATCTAGTTGTCTATTGAACTTTAAAAAGTTCACTTAGCAATTCAAACTCCAATAACCAAGACCCAAGCAAAATAGTTTATCACTACACTAAGCTACTTCCCCAAAAACATTAAGCCAGAAATTAATTATTTCCTGTCCAATCTGTATTGAACCTGAAAGTAATTTCAAAACCATGGGGGGAGGGTAAAATATTTGTGGAGTTGGGTTCTCGCTCAGCAATTCAAACTCCAAGGCCCAGATAGGCAAAACAGCCCATCAGTGATCACTATATTGAGCTACTTTCATACGAACATTGCATAATCAAATATCAAACCAAATAGTTACTAGTAAATTGAAAAAACCTGCACTACACCATAAAGTAGTGAACTTTTTAGCTGAATACAAGAGAATCCAAATTGAAAATCAAAATTTGGGAGTTTTAAATGCCAAAAATGATGTGAACCTACTAAAACCCAAACGAGCAAAATAGGTGATCACTAGATTGACCCTACTATCTCAGAAACAGTGCATATTCAATGGTCAAATTGAAATTGAAGAAACCTGCACCTCACCATAAAGGAATATGATTTTTCTTAAAGAATCCCAAAAATCAAACCACCAGTAAGGAAGCTGACATGCCAAAAATGAAGAAAAGCCACTAAAACGATCAGTCAATAATAGAGAGAGAGAGAGAGAGAGAGAGAGAGAGAGACCTGAAATGCCAGAACGAAGGGCAAGAGCGATGGGGTCGAGCAACCAACCACGGTTGTCCTTGGCGATGAGGGACGGGGAGGCAGAGGAGAATCGGGCGAGATTGACCTTGGCGTCGTCCTCCTTGGAGCGCTGAGTGGTTTTATGGAGATGGGGAGGAGAAGAGAAATGGGAAGAGCGCTGGAATCTGAGAGAGGCCCAGGTTAGGAAGAGGAAGAAAGAGAGGAGGAATGGGAAGGCTTGGGGCTTCTTCAAGAAGTTTCTTAGGGAAGAGAGAAGAGAATGGTTCTGGCTCTGAAATGGGTTCTCGATGCTCAGGCTGTTCGAATAGGAGCTTCTTCTAGGGTTCATCATCATCCTCCCACCTCTTCTCTTCTTTCTTCTTCACATTTGGATTGTTTCACGATTTATTGATTGTGATCTGGCTCATCATGTCTTCTATGTTTGTCTCTTTTGTTCACTTGATACTAAATAATTAGATACATAAACGAATGGCTTTTTTTTTAGCATATAATTGTACCCATCTTACATGATAGAACCCAACTAAATAACAGAAAGCAATAACAAAAAGTAAAAGTTGCTCGATGCTTAGGGGCGGTTGAAGGGGGATATATGCGGTAACATCCAGCGGAACCCTGGATACCGATATAGCATGCTTCTACCAAATGACACTGGCCGAGCCAGCCAAGTGAGAGGGGAATACTGGTGGACTGCCATCTCCCCCGGTGAGTCAGCGTGCGTCGTCCTCCCTTGACTGATAATGTTAGGGCTCCTGAACGCGGGATTGCTGACACCGGACTGGTAGGGGAGACGGATAACGACTGTCGATGGTACCCTCGCCATCTATTCGCCAGGAAGGGGTCACAGTCGACCACCCCCTTCCTGGGCCACCTCAGACTCATTCCGCGAGGCGAGAGTGCCTGAAGCCCCTCGCCGCTGCTATGTTTGACGTACCATCATAATTCCGAGAACTCCTCGAACTTCGTGCCAGTACAGCCTGACCCGCCTCGTAACCCAGGCCCACGTCCATAGGCCCACCCAGCCCATCACCAAGGAAAACCCTAGAGGGTTTCTTCCCCGGCCTCCTCCACCACACAGCCGCCGCCGCCGTCCTCTCCATTGGCTTCTTCAGCCCACCCTTGTCATGCACCCTCTTCTGCAAGGCCACCACTGGAGACTATGGTACCAACCACTCCAACAGCGCCGCCGTCGGAAGTGGGGCAACAAGACCCGATTTTCCCCAAAAAAACGAGCCTAACTTCGTCGATTGAGTCCCCAAAATCCACCAGAAAATCAGAGAATCCAACGACAACACCGAACACAAAAAAGTTACCCCCATTCTATCTCCCGAATCTGAGGTGAGAGAGCACTTCCCGGCTGCACGCAAAACTGTTGCGCACGGTTAATTCCCCTTCGCGAAATCGACGAAGCTAGGGCCGGCCATAGCCATGGTAGTACCCATCATCACCCTACCTAGGATCATGGCCGTGATCATGGCCATGATCCTTCGCTGCATCACCATCTGCCTCTGCGGCGCTAGGGCAGCAGAGAGCATCGCTTCTCACGTGACCTTAATTGTATAAACGAATGGCTTACTTAGGTAAAAGAAATATATTATTTAATTATATCAAATTATGCCTAGCAAAAGTAAAACGATACCAAGTCCTAACATAATCAAGCCGTCTGTCCTAAATAAATCCTTAAGGTTCTCTTTGTCAACGTCGTCTAAGATCATGATATCCATAGTTTTTGTCATGCCTTCTAACCATGGTCGTTTTTCTTCTTCTCATTCGTTGTAGTCTTGCTTCAGACATCAACTCTATTGCGCCTCCTCTCCTTGTGAATTTGGCTAAAGTTTTTCTTGTTAGAGCTCCCTTCGCGATGCCTTTAGCCATCGCGACGTTGGTTTCTTCCCGCCACCAACGACGTGTTTTCCAGGTCTGTTCGGCATCACCTCTTCCTGTTAGGGTTCCCTTCGAGCCGTCTCTAGCCACCGCGACGTTGGCTCCCTCCCGCCATCAATGTCGTGTCTCGCGACTCTGTCCGGCACCCCCTCTGTAACTCCGATGGTTTTCGCTGAAGTCGCCACCAGCGCGTCCTTCTCCCAAGCCTCCACTACCGCACCCTCTAAAGTCGTCGTCGTCGTCGTCTCTGAAGCCATCATCGTCGTCTCTTACACTGCCTCCTCCTTGGCCTCCACCACCGCACCGCCTCCTCCCTGGCCTCCACCACCGCACCACCCTCGACCCCTCTCTCGATTATGGATCTGGCTAATCGAGTGGGTATTTTTTATTTTTATTTTCCATCGTCTTTACAGGATCAATGAAGAAATGAATTCAGTGTTTTAGGGACAGGCCTTGGGAGGGGTCCCTAGTAAGAGCTATGCCTCCCTCTGAAACTGATGATAACAGGTTCGGTCGCACTTTACTGAGTATGCAGCGTTTCAGAAATACCTTGAGCAGTCGTAGTCAGTTTTGTCATAGTTTAAAAATGGATGATAGCAGGTTCGGTCATACTCTATTGTGCATGCAACGTTTAAGCAAGACCTTGAGAAACCGTAGTCAACTTCGCCTAGTTTTAGTTCTAAGTCGCCTTTATGGAACCACATTCAATACCGTCAGGGACGGTTATAGTATGAAAAGAACTATGACACCATTGTGTCTTTTGTCTGTTCTTCGTGGTCAGGGATTTATTCCTGATACACTTAGATGTGTTTGAATTTAAATTAATGAATTGCACATTTCGCTCAAAATAATGACTCGCGTAGATTTACATAAAAGATATTAAAAGAGACTAATACTCTCACTATGAAAATTTAGGATTTCCTTTGCCTTTTCAGCCGTGCACCCTTTTCTTGTGCCATGGCGTCGTCTTCCCCATGTCACGACAACGACTCCTTTTCCAATTTTTAGAGCATGTATATCAAGGGGGTAGGATTCAGAGTGTAAGATCTGTGTATCAACTAGGATGAATTGTAATCTGTGGTTCTAAAATTGAGAGTATTCCATATTAAAAGGGACAAGTATGGAGATTATGGTTTCCAGGAGTTTTGACTGAATAACTAATTATGCTTTTGTTGAATTTTTTAAATTTATATTTAATTAACTAAATACTAAATAAATTAATTAACTAAATAAATAAATTAACTAAATGAAAATTAAACTTGAATAAATTGGTGAGACATTCGTAAATATGCTTAGAGATAAAATATTAATTTTATGACTTGTACATCAAAAAATCGTTAATTTTTTTTATTAAATTCTTTACTCGTAATCAAAATTAATTAAAAACATATAAGAAACTATTGATTTTTTAAAAAAAAAATATTAATGAAAATTTTAAAAAGTTGTAACAGAATTTTAAAATGTTTAAAAAATTACAAACGAATATTTATTTATTAAAAACTGAAAATATAATTAATAAATATAGAAAAATAATTAATTAAAAATAAAAAATAATTATATAAAAAATATTAATGATAGTTAAAAAATACAAATAAAAGAATTAATAATTAAAGGAATTAACAAAAAAAAAAGAATACTTGTTTATCTATTAAAACTAAAAATATAATTAATAAGAAATATAAAAAACAAAAGATAAATAAAAAATAAAATTGTAACATTTTTAGAAACTAGGTGTTAGCACGCCATTGGGCGCCGACGAAGCCACACACCCGCGCACCTCGATCTCGTTTTCATCGTCGTGGGCCACACCCGGACGCACGAACCACGAGTTTGTGGTCCGCGGTCTAGCACACCACACCGAGCGACACCGCGAACCACGATCCACAGAGGAGCTTCCTCTCACACACCAATCACCTTCCATCCTTACAACCGTCTCCTCGATGCGCGTGAGTAACGTCGATCCTCTTCAAAGACCATCAATGGCCAGACTTTTGGTCGGGTCCTAGTCGTCGGCCCCTCCCATATCCTTTCGGAGCCAACCTCCCTCTCAAGGGAAACAAGCATCTCGGCCTCTACCTCGAGCGCAACATGAAAATATCCTAGTAGGCACAGAGGCAACCACAGCGTCTCAGTCCTCTCAAATCTAGCCTCATGCTACCACGAGATCGGGACCACTGCTCCCGGCCGCCCCCTCAGTTTCGCGTGTCGTGGAGGACATCCTAAGACCTTTTCGGGGCCTTCTCGTTGGAGGAAAGTGAAGACAAAGAGGACACGGTGGCGCTAGTCCTAGAAGTAGTCATCTCGATAACATCGGACGGACGCTATCATCGCGCAATGGCTGGCGGGATAATGGTCGATATTGCATGCAACCTATGGACCCTCTATAGTGTCATGGCACAATGGTGGAAGATCCGGGTTTGGAGTTCGAGTACCTTTCCAAGGTGGTTGTGGTGTTCTATTTCCCAAGCAGTGTGGCCAAAGAGAGCATCCGCCACCGGGGATCTTGGGGGTTTAGCGGTCACCCACTAATTATGGTACCTTTCATGCCTTGCATACAATTGAGCGTCATTCCTTTTCAGTTCATGGAGAGTAGGGTTTGAGCTTTCAACGTTTCGGGGGATGCTCGAACGACCCCTAGTTGTTCCCTCTTGGCCAATACCTTAGGAGTCGTCGGTAGCTTTTCTTTCATGTTTCTTTATGTTCCCCTTCGTCTTCCTCTCCGACCTTAGTTTTTGTGTGCTTCTTATTGTGTATCAGCTCGTCGCCCGGGTGATCTGTTTCCTCGTCCCTTTTGAGGTATGGTAGTGTTGTTCTCTGCCTTTTGGATCCCCGGATGGTGTTGGTCACCGTTGGGTTGTCTTTTTGGAAGTTTAAAGTTGGTAGTGTGGTCTGATTTTGGTCGAGGGCTTCGTCTGATTTTTTGGTGCTTCATGTTGTGTCTCGTGAATATCAATTTTAGTTGTCCTTTATGGTTGGCGGTGCTCGTTTCCCTAGTCTCAATTGTGAACCTTTATCTGCTTCAGTGGTGGATTCGTGGGTGTTTCTCCCTTGTTTTTGGCTGTCATTTGGTGTTGGGCTTTGGTGGTTTTATCCCCCATAGGAGCTGAGAGTTGTGCATATTTGTCTATTTTGGACAATGGTGTATAGGTCTTCGCAGTGGATTTTGTTTTCCTTCTATTGCGGTCGGGTTTTGTACTGTTGGCCACTAGTTTCCAGGAAAGTCGTGTGCTCTCAAGAGATGGCTTTGAGCTCCCTCTGATGATCGAAGGAAATTGTACGTTCTCAAGGTATGATGTTCCCAAGGCGTTTGGCGTGGGCAACATCGTGTCTCTTAAGGGATCATGTTCGGTTGTTAGATAAGTTGTTGGCCCTTTTTGTTTTGTCTAGGCTTCTACCCCATTCATGTTGTGTTTTGACCAGTTTGATCAAATTTGTTTGTATGTTGTTGCTCAGGACTTTGGCCTTGTTGTTTGTACGGGAAACCTTATATCTTAACCCAATTTGAGTTCTGTTTCCACCATCTTAACTACGGATGGCGTTTTGTGACAATTTCTAACTATGAATTATCACGTTTTTACACAAACTAACAAAATCCGTTTGTTTTGACGTTGTCGTTAGTTTTTTGGGTACGTGTTGGTCACGTGCACAATAACATATTCCTGACGGGTTAAATACTTTTTGGTACCCATATGTTTGGTCCACGAACGTTTTGGTACCCTTATGTTTTAAATGACCAATTTGGTACCCCTAATGTTCGGTCCATGGACGTTTTGAGTCATTGGGGTTAAAAAACTAGCAGCCAAAGTGAAATGACCATTTTACCCCTTGTTGTTCCAGTTGACTTTTGACTTAAAGTAAAAAGACCATTATACCCCCACTTGTAGATTTAAGTTCATTAATATTATAATTAATTATAAATAATATCATTATTTTTTAATTTATTTATTTAAAATTAATTTTTCAACATCTTAATTTATATATTTTCTCAAACTTATTTAATTATTTTTAAATTTTTATTAACTTTGTATTCATTTTATTTTTCTTTGTTTTAAAATGTCTTGATATGTTATTTAATTATTTTTTAATTTATATATTTCATTATTTTTAATATTTTATTTAATTCAAAAATAATCACATGATTTTTTTTTGTTATTTATATTAATTTATTATTACGTTTCATATTTTTTTACATATTTATTAAAATCAAATTTTTAATTGAAAAAAAACGAGAAGAAGGCCTCGTTTGTTCGTCTTCTTCATTCCCTTTCAATTTTAATCAGAGTCCTCCAGAATTCTTAATCAATTCCTGAACCCAACAATATCCCCAAATTTGTTCAACCAAACCCTAAACTCGTTCAAAATTATCCCATCGCGTGACCCCATACACTCCAAAAGCCCGAATTCCAGAAGTTGCACACGTCCGGCAACACTTTCGTGACCAAACCTTTGCAGTTCCTCCCTACACTCTACAGATGTACGGCCACCGTCACAACTACGACATGCATTGATTTTTCTTCTTTTTCGGTTTCAGCATCTTCAAGCGTGGTTAAAAATCTCTCTTTGGGGAATTTGAAGCAAATGAGAATGACCCACAAGTTTTTCTCTCTTCTAATTCACTTTTGTTTCGAATCATATCTACACCAGAGAAGAAGAAACCCTCTGCCGCTGCTAGAGTCGAGGAGAAGAAGAGACCATATCAAACCAGATTTCCATGCCGAAGCCATCCCAGATCAAAAGAGGAACGAAGAACAAGGAAGAAAGGAGAGAGAAGCTCTGATGATGAAGTTGTGGGACATATCGTGGGAGGGAGAGAAGCTCCCGATGATGAGTCTCCATGCCATTGAAATCGATGAACACGATGTTGTATACAATAGTTTGAATGAGGGGATGAGATAGGTTTAGGTGAGAGGATAAGAATGTGAGTTTGTGGTAGATTCATAGAGTGTGAGGTAGATAGATATATTAGGTTAATTGATTACATTAGGTTAATAATTTTAAGTTTTTTCATAATTAGTTATTTTATTAATTTTAAATGAATAATTACTTTAGTTATTTATTATTTTTAATTCTTTAATTTTTTTTAATTTTATCAATTTTGCATTGGGAAAACGTTTTCGAGCATTTAATACGGAGGAAAAATGGAGGCAGTAGAACCGTTTAGGGGGAGCATAAATGGTGGTCCGGCCAAGTAGAAGCGAAATGGGAAACTTTCATATTTTAAGAAATTGGTAAGCCTCTCATCCTCTATCTCTAGTTTCTCTTTAATATATCATTTTAGTTTATATCACTCTTCTGAGTTTTGACTTTAGTGTCATCCTCCCCGCTGGTTGTATGGGCGGGTTGTCCCTCGCTGCTGCCCTCCGTTAGGTTATGGATCAGAGGCAACTTTTCTTTGTGAGACAGCGGGCGGGTTACACGTTCCACTGTGCCGAGATGTGAGGTGCAGGTGGTGATGATCACCCCGGGCTATGCGCTAGCGCCCTTGAGAACACTAACATATTTCAACATTTACCTGGTTGCCTCGTAGGATTGATGGATTGAGATTTCAGAACCAAACAACGTGGAGATGTGGAATCTAGGTGCTTCAAAATCGAAGGGAAAGGTAGTACAACCTAACCCTAATTTATTTTTCTACTTACGAGTGTTGAGTGAACTGTTTTAGGTTAATATGATATGATTTTTAAATTCTTAGTATGATTATGAACATGGTTAGTGTTGCATAATAATTTAGTGAGTATTGTATGTTAATTTAGTAACAAGTTTAATGTAGTAACTGAAATGAAATGCTTTGATTTTAAAAGTTTAAGTTTGATTTTAATCATGATTTTCAGTTTTAGGTTTGGGTTAAGAAACCATCCAAATTCTGTAAATTTTAAAAATATAGCTTGATGTGTACCTCTGAAATTGAAACTAATACATCTGAATTAGAGAGGTACCTCAATGACACGAGAACAAAAGATGAGACAGATTTTAATGTCCTTACTTGGTGGGCTGGAAATGAATCTAGGTACCCTATTATATCTAGAATTGCTAGAGATCTTTTAGCAATTCCAATCACCTCGGTACCCAGTGGGTGTATTTTCAGTGAGGGCAGTAGGGTAATCAAGCCATATAGGTGTTCCTTGAGAAATAGGATGGTACAAGCTCTTTTGTGTACCAAAGATTGATTGAAGGATGACCCAACAGCAGCTGCAACTTTGTCTTCTATAGTCAAAGAGATGGAAGAAATGCAAGTAGGAGATGATGGTATTATACTAAGGGAAAACTACAAATGCATATCCTTAAGTTGGTATGATTATCTGATGATAATCTTTGGTACACAAAAGAGCGGCGTTAATGGCCCTCCGTGCCGCCGTCGGTGGCCGGTGTGTCCGCGAGGTAGGTGGAGATTAGTTTTTTTTTATCAGCAAAGACATAAATTAAAAACTGTTCTTCGAGCAGGAGAGAAGTACAGTGATTGAGCGTCCCTCTCAAAGCGGAACCTCATGAACCCAAACCCACGCCGGGGTATGAAATCCCACACAGGGGAGATGAAAGAAACCCACGCAGGGGTGATGAAAGGTCTTAATACCCAGAAAAGCTTAACAATAATGCACAAAAAGAGACCTTCCGACTACCAAAAACCTAACCCAAAACAGCCTCTAAACCTTAACCTCACCGGGGTAAAACTCTCATCTCAGGTATGCCGGCGGCCAACACTATCGGCTGAGACTGGCCCAGAAAAGGACCGGGAGAAAGAAGCCCAATAAGGAAGGGAGAAGAGGTACCTTCAGATCTACCAACCAAAGCCCTGAGACGCACACTCCTCTCCAAACGAATCGGCCAACACCGAAAATCGCAATGAGGAAAGAATCCGTTATTTCTACACATGCAGACTTGGGAGGCTGTAGATCTGGACTCCACAGCACACACAGACCGCACGAACTATGGAGCAAGAACTGCATGCGAAGGCTGGAGCACGGAGGAGAAGGACCGGATCTGAGAGAATCCAGGTCCAAAATCAACACCGGGCTCGGGTCTTCAGAGCACTCGAACAGAGGGCAGTCAAGGCAAAACCGCGAGGATCTTCGACGAGGAGGCCGGAGAAGCTCGTCCCACTCCGGATCTGAGGAGACGCGCCTTTGTCGGTGTCGGAGGCTGAGACGGCGGGTTACCGGAGGGGGCCAAATGGGGGCCAGAGTGAAGAGGAAGAGGGTGAAAGGAGCGATTGAAGCCCTGGATCCGCTCCAATCCGCTAGGAAAGGTGCTCCCACAGTAGATCTGAGGCTTCATGAACAAGGGGAGGAAAGTTTGGCCAGATTTGAGACCGACCAAACAAGAGAGAGGGAAAAGGGAAACAAGCTCAAGGTAGGAAAGGAGGGGCGAAGAAGGAGTGAGGGAGAAGAGGGTACCGCCGGTGACCTCAAAGGAAGGAAGTCACCGGCGGTGGAGAAGCCGCGGCTACGACGAGGCGGGGAGGAAGAAACTTTGACTGGTTTCTAGAGAGAGGTCTCTCTCTCTCTCTAGAAACCCAGGAAACATTTACGAGTTTTTCTTCTCCAACCTTGGTGGAGATTAGGTTGACCATGGAAGATCCTTTAGGTACTCGAACCTCAACTTCAACTTTGGTCTAAATCTTCGACGCTTTGAAATTGTTGAGATTTTTCCCAAAAAGTCTCCGACCTTCGATTTCTGTCAAAGCCCAAAACCCTAAACGAGATTTTCTAGTCAGAGTTGAAGATGAACTTCGCCGGACCTAGATCAACTTTGTCGAGGTCTATGGACTTCCTCACTTCACCGCATCTGGACCAGCTTTGCCGACGTGTATTGGCTTTCAGATCCGGAGTTAAGAACATGATGAAATTGAAAATAAAAATAAAATAAAAAACGAATTAAAAATTTGAAACAGAGTTTTGTATATAATAAAAACAGATTTTTAATAATAACTTTGACTTTTTGAAATAAAACTGAAATTTTAAAAATAAAACTGATTTTTAAAAAGAACTTATTTTCAAAATATAAAAACTGACTTTAAAAATAAAACTGAATTTTTAAAATTAATTGATTTTTTTATAAATAAAAAGTGATTTTTTTTACAATAAAACTTAATTTTTAAAATTAAAACTGATAATAAAAATTTTAAATGAATTTTAAAAAACAAAAACTGAATTTTAAAAAATAAAAAAATAAATTACGAAGAATTGAATAAGGTTTATTTAAAAATAAATTATATTTAGGGTTAGAAGGGTAGGGGTGTAAATTTGAGTAATAGTTGAAGGTATTTTGTGTACTTCAGAGAAAAGGTAACAGAATATGAATGGAAAAGTGGACGGAAAGTGTTTTTGGTTACGCATATAATTGTGACAACATAAGGATATGCATTTGTAGTTTTCCCTTATACTAATATCGAATCTTTATATTTTTTCTGTTTTACATTAATCTGTTGTATGATGTGTTTTGTTATCTTATCATTTTTATATATGTTTATATTTGACTTCTAGAAATTGAGGACTTAACCACTCCAATAGGTGTGCCTACTATAATGTGATTTGCAAATTGCAACTATGATAATATGTTAGTTTCTTTTTAACTTTCTTTTTTGTGTATTTATTTTCGTCAATTTACTCATATTAATCTTTAAAATTTTATGTATTTTGTTGGCAGGTACCTTGATTTCAAGACTTTTGAAGACTTTTGACGAGTTTGAAGATATTTTTTTTTTTTGTAATAAGTTGATTGCAATTTACTTAAAACTATATTTTTTTGTTCTTCAACTCTGTGTCGTAAAAAATGGTTTGTGAAATCATGTACTGTTTTGTAAGACGATAAATATATGATTACGAGGTATTAGTTCTAGAAATTTTACTAGATCTTGAATGTTTGAATTCTCTAAAATAGGCAGGTTTGTTATATTAAATTGGAAGTTTGTGAAATGTGTAAAATGTTGTATGTTGGGTTACATTATTTAAGGCACAACAGAAAGCTAATTGGGTCTGGGTTGGCTGGTTATAACCGTCATCGTCCGATAGAAAGGTCGGGCGATTATCAACTTTCCCTCAAGCGACCGGTGATGGGTATGGGTACAGTTTTTAGGTAACTGGGAACAACAGTTTGGATAATGGGTTTTGGGAGCAGGTACCGGCCAATGCCCAGCCCTAAATAGAGGGAGTGATAAGACATGAGGTGTTGATATTTATAGATACTACAAATTATTATTAATATTCATTTTAGAATTTTATTTTAATTTAAAACCAATATAAAATGATTTAGCCAACAACTATTTTTTTTCATGTCCTCGCCGACAATTGCCAGGCCGTTGGTCTGTTCAAGGTAGCGAACATCGAATGATTCGCCAATAGGAATCCAACCGCTCGGTTCGGGTTCCCGATCCTATCGTAGGAGTCAGCTGCCCTCGGATCCTATTCCATGTAATGTTTGTTCTGAGTTCTGATTTTTATCAAATAGGAATAGACTACACCATTTTCGTTTGTTCTCTAGATGGTTTATTTTCAGGGATCAACCTCTTCCTCCAAGGTCGTGGCTTCTCCATTTATTGGGCCAAATGATGTCTCTCCTATTTAATACAATAATTTATTCTCAAGATTTTGGTATGCATGTCTACCATACAATTATTTCTACTATTTGCTAATATCTGAATGTCCTCCCCTCTCCATCTTCTCGTGAAATCCTAAACCCATGGAATGGAAATTGGCAAAGCTATGAATTCCAGCATCACAACATGCGATGAAGACACAATCAAGTCAAGTCGTCCTTCAGGTCCTTAAACAAGCTCAATTTGACAGCTCTTTTTTCTTGCTCACCTTTTCGCTCTTGTTTTCTTGTTCTTGTATCTGTATCTTTTTAGGCTTTGGTCTCCCTCCTAGGGAGGCTTAGCCTTTTCATTTATAAAAATCGCTACCTCAGAAAATTAATCTGCTGGAATCAAACAGATCAAATCAAGTCGAGCAATTCTATCAACCACACTAAAATTAAAATCTCTTATTCAACCTGAAGTCGTAAACGGATCAATAGAACACAATACAAAAAACTGCTTCACCTTATCTTCACGGCCATGACAGGTATTCCATGTCGGCATGACAAGCTGATATGTGCACCAATGACTAACCCAACTTGTTCCAAGTTCCTAAATATTACAGTTTTGTACAACCACCAAGTGCATGCCTCCCGCTAATTACAGATCTCGCTCGGCCCTGTTACTGCCTCTAAACACAATGCCTAACCAACTCTGTTGCTAATGGTTTGATATAGGGACTTGAGCTGCATGTTCCATTTCTCCGCAGCTGCATACTTCTTCATTCCCTTTGATCTGGATCAAGACAGTTGCAATGTAAATGTGAAGAAAAGAAACAATTAGAGGTTCTATCCGACACCCAAAATTTGAACTTTACCTGTCCCCACGCTCTAACAACCGGTTCACCTGATCTATGTGACCCTGGACTCGGTTATCCAAGATTAGTGACACCAATAGCTGTTCAACATCTGCCTCTGGTACGTTAAGCTCCTGAACACAAATGAACTCGAGTAAATACAGACATTTTACTTAAACCTAAATCATATAACACCAAACAGAGAAAATTCTACAACCTTATATGGTCCAATAGCACTTGACAACAAATAGGTAAGGGAACACACTAGTAAATCCAATAAACAAAACAAAAACAAGTAGATGACTATAATTCTGTTTATAACCCTTTTTTTTATCAGAGGTGTTTAAACCTAGTTCAACCTCATTCTACGCATAAAACTTCAAATGACCATTTTGGTCCAATATGATCTCAACATTTCATTGTAGACAAATTACATTGACATTTGAGTCTGTCCTTAGTCAACGGTAGTAGCAGGGGTATCAATCAACATATCCAACTTCCAATGCCAAACGCTAAACATGAAATATGCAAAACTGAGCTCACATAAAATGTTAAGAGCACAAACACAGAACAAGAAAGGATGATGAGTTGAGGAATTGTGACCCTATAATACTATGTCTGTTGAAGAACATAAGAGCCTGGTAACGTCGAGGACTAACAACCCCAGCAGATAAGATTGTAATTAGAGTATAAAGGGTGAGTTACAAGGTCCACTGAGAAACTACCTTCGATATAAAAGGGATCCTAATCCTTGTGTAAGGCTTGATGAGCTTGAGCAAAACTTGTGTTCTAATGTTCTTCAGCAAATCTTCAATATAATTTCTGATAAAAGGATCATCCATAATAGTTCTTCTGTTACTCTGCAAAGCAAGATAATGTCTCATCGGTGAAGCAATAGAAAACAGTGAAGAGATGTACCACAAAATTGATCTCAGCAGAATACCCTGAAGCACACACTAGAATTTACCTTCAGGATTTTCTCGAACTCCAGTATCTCATTTCGTTGATAAGCTGCTATTAGATTTGTCATTGCCAATATCTCAGGGTCATTTTTGTATCTGCATGAGAAGTATAATCAGCCAACCACATGAAACAAATGCAGAAAAAATTGAAAGCCCAAAGAATAGAAAAGACAGGGAACATAACTTGGACAAATATACAAATAAACGAAGCAAACTAGAGGACTTACGGCTTTGCCTCCTGCCCATCAAAAGGATTAACTTCAGATTCCATTAGCATATTTGCAAGAACCAGATATCTGACATACAAAATTAGTGAATGTCAAAATTAAGAACAGATAAAGTTAAATTGGTTTATGAAAGTTTTCTAATCTCTCTATCCATTATTCTCCATTTTATTTTAGCAGCGAATAAGGATTGGTGAGGTTATTGTTTCCTTTTCCTCTATGTGCCCACATCAGATGTATGGCCTATCCCACCAAGTGGTTGTAAGAAACTCAAACTAATGATGTTATTGATAATACATATATAACTAGCTTTCCCAAAACAAATGAGACATGTTTTGGGCATCCAATTTAAGAAGTAGGACAGAGGAAGTATATAACAACAACCAACCCATTTCCCAATCAGTGTCAGGGTTCTTCTGCTCCTATTCTCCATTTCTATCTCATTTCTTAAGCCAAATATTATTATGTCCTAGTACTATTAATTTTTTTCTTCAATAAATTATCTCACATTTCCTTATGGGGCCATTACCCCTCAACATTGCCAAGGATTGCCAAAACTCGGCAGGGTGATGAATAAGGAGGTTTTGACTTATCGGGATGAAATCGGCACAACTCATTTTGTATCACACACACACACATATATAATGCATATGTTAAAGATAAAAATAACAGTAGTTTAGTAAAATAAGATAACTCCAAACAACTTAATGAGTTAAAACAAAAGCACATACCATATTTCAAACAAAAACATAGATACAAGTTCAAACAACAGTAAGAATAAATAACAATTTTATTCATTTAAAAAAACATAGCTGACCGAGTTTTGGCCTACTCTGGACCGATTCACACTTCCTGAACTCGATGGCATGGTTCTGCCGAGAATTCCTCAAGTTCTCTCGAGTTTTAGAACACATGCTCAAACCACCCTAGATGGTTTTTCCTCACCTCTCACTTAACGCTACACGAAGTCTTGTTAGAGAAAATCTTTCTTCATTTTATCCTTTTCAAGTATTGTAAGAAATCTACCTAAGCATTCTCATCTCTACTACCCCAACTTATGATTTTAGCTTCTTTGACCCCACTATTTGGTGTCATAGAAGTTACATGACTGGATAGCTAACCAATATAAAAGTTAGAGAAATTCTCTTGTAACTCTCCTCCACTTAACCATCTTGTATCCTCTTCCTTGCATCCTCATCAATATTTATATATATAGGATAGCTTTCAGGTAAAATAAAATAAAGGGTTAATTACCTTTTGTACCCCTTTTGAATTGGTAACACACCATCAGTACCCCAAATTTTTATAACGTTCAACAAGAGCCCTTACGTTTTGGTAACACACCTTGAGTACCCCTTATGAATTGGTCACAGATCATTTAATACCCCTTATGTATTGGTAACAGAACATTTGATACCCCTTATGAATTGGTCACAGTCACAGATCATCAAAATGGCATAAACTTGGCCAAAATTTTGTCCAGTGCATTACCAATACATAAAGGGTACTAAAGATGTGTTACCAATACACAAGGGGCACTAAAAGTGACTAACCCTAAAATAAAACTTATGGTGCAAACTAAGAACTCGTCTAGGAGAGCTCATCTGGACCATCATTGTGTTAAATTTATAACTATTATAGGCTGGGATTGAATCTTCATTAAAGGCATTTCAGTAATTTTTAGCAAGTTGAATTTTATTTTATTTTTATAATAACCCCCCACCAAAAAAAAAATCAGAAGTCGTTGATGTTATTGATTCGACTGCTCAGATGAGTTCTTAGTTTGCACCATAAATGTTGTTTGAGTGTTTCCGTATACATATGTGTGTGTGTGTGTGTGTGTGTGTATGTGTGTGTGTGTGTGTGTGCATGTGTGTGTGTGTGTGCGTGTGTGTGTATTATATGTATATATCTTTTTGAGTAATAGGTGCAAGGTATCAAAAATTATAACTTGAGTTCAAAATCTAATAAGTTCGTGAAAGCATGTGCAAATAAAAGAAAATAGTCTACATCAATATTAAACATACTTTAAGCATTGGATACGCCGCTGATTTCCAGCTTCATCATAGTTCTTAAAAGCTTCGAAGAAGTCGGTTGCAGCTTCTGCCCATTGGCGTTCTGCCATATGCATTTTTCCCCCACATTCACGAATTATTCCCATTATTCTTGGATGAGGTATTGCTGATTTGATTGTAAGTGCTTTTTGGTATAGTTGCTGTACATAATCCATGTGATAAAAGATTAGACTATGGACAGAAAGAGATGTAAAAGGTAAGGCAGCAAAATTTGAATTAAACTGGAGCTCCATTTCACTTTGTTATTTTTAACGAAATAATTCTCCATAAAAATATTTTTTAAGAAATTAAATTACAAAGGATAAGTGCGACTGAGTAAATATATTGTTCAATTAATAAGTCAAAGCTAACCTAAATATGTAGGACTACAAGTACGAGAACTCGTTTGCTACATTTTATTTGAAAAAAAGGGCCAGTAAAAGGGAGCGGTTTATACAAAATGAACAGATGGTGCCACAAAACTGACAATGAAAGCACCATATATGAGGCCGAGCATTTGAAGACAAATAAAAACTGCACATAAAGCACCAAAGATTCCTAAATGATTTTAGCAAAGAACAAAGGGATAATTGTCCAAAACTACCCTAAAGTTTCGTCCACAAACGAGTTAATGCACAAAGTTTCGTCCACGCTGTGTGGCTACCCTGAAGTTTTGTCCACGACTTTTTTAGTTTTGACGTAATAGGGATGTTCAGAATGATGGTCTGGGGCCTCTGGGCAGTGCTTCCCGGATTGAATAGAAGCGTGGACAAAACTTCAATGCACCCACAAAAGCGTGGGAAAAACTTCAATGCACCAACAAAAGCGTGGACAAAACTTCAGAGTACCCACACAGCGTGGACAAAACTTTGTGCATCAACTCATTTGTGAACAAAACTTTAGGGTAGTTTTGGACAATTATCCCAAGAACAAAATTAATTTATCCACTATTATTCATCATAATCTATAAAGACATCAGTCTGTGAATACATATCAAATGTGGAGAAAGATTTGCAGAATACTAACCTTGAGTTTTTTGTTATTCTTGGTTTCGGTGTACATTTGAATCTCTATCGCATACACCTCCAGAAGTTGAGTTCCTTTCTTGTGGTCATCCGTACCATCTTCTTTTTGACAAGATTTGTGAAGCTCCTTCAAAATCTGCTGCATGTTAGACCAAATATTTCTTGCGTATACTAAAAAGAAAAAGGTGGGAAAATATCGTATCTGACCCAAGAAATACCTTATTCATCCGCCCATATTCCCCCATGTCAAACCAAATCTTACACAGCTTGAGATTTGTCTTAAACCAGAGTCTCTGAAAAGTAAGGAGAATTAATTAACAGGTTGACCACTTGACCTTGTTGACAAAACCAGTGTGAAATATACCAAAAGATTGTAACCTCATTCTTTGCCTCTTCAAGAGCCCTCAGAGTGGTTTGGTAGAATTCTTGCAGAAGACCAAAATTCTGACTAGCTGAGCCAGAAACAAAGTCCATGATGTTATTTATACATTTTTCACTGTAGTTTCGCGTCACAGCAGATTTAATGTATGTCAACATCTCCCTGTAGGATTCCATCATCTCTTTGTACTTCCCTAACCGGTAGTAAAGCTTAACAGTTTGTTTTAAAGCTTTGAATCCCCTGGTAAAAAAAAACATATTGACCAGTTTGTATATAATGCACGTGAAATTAACTATTCAGGAGATAAAAATAACAAGAAGAAGGATGCTTATGGATCAACTCCAAAAACTTCAACATGGTAGACAAACTGCAAAAAGTAACAAGATCTAAAAAAGAACTGCAATTCAGAATTCAAATTGAACCTATGAAGCATGAATACAGGAAGGAGTACCCAATAAGGTACATGCCAGGTACAATTATTTTTAATATGTTCAGGTATGGGTGAAGTCAGTTACTTTGAATTAAGGGTTAATTGCCCAAAACGACATCAAAATTTTGGACACAAACGGATGCATGCATAAAGTTTTGTCCACGCTTTATGGGTGCACTGAAGTTTTGTCCACCAACTTTTTTTATAAAAACGTAACAGGGATGTTCAGAATGAATGGTTTAGGCAGTTCTTCTCGGACTCAATAGATTTGTGGGAAATACATAATGCATTCTAAAGTTGTGTGGGCAATTCATAATGCACTATATAGTTGTGTGGGCAATACATTTTTCTAAAAAGTCGGTGGACACAACTTCAGTGCACCCACAAAGCGTGGCCAGAACTTTATGCATGCATCCGTTTGTGGACAAAACTTTAATGTAGTTTTGGACAATTAACCCTAGAATTAATGATTATAATACAGACAATACAGATTGGAAATTATAAGCAATTCAATTAAAAATGATCCAATTAACAAATTATTTATAATTTTAAATTTTACAGATAAACTTAAGATTTTTTAGATAGAGAGGAGAAGAGTAGGGAAAGTAGACAGTGAAATGCAAAATTGTTTTTCTAGAATAAATAGCAAAGTCTTAAAATCATAGCATTCATCAACACAAAAAGTCTGAAATAATGAAGCATGATTTTTGAAGTTTTGAACATCATTCAAGATGGCGGCGACAGCAACAGAGTGAATACAAGTGAGATCGAGAAGGAGCCAGGAGAGGGACAGGGAGCTATTCGCGATTTCAGATTTAAGGTTTTTTTTTAATTTTAGATATTTGGTTAATATTTGGACCCAATCTTTGCTTTTGTATCAAGCCCAATATTAGATCCAGATTAAAAGCCAAACACACAACAAAAGCCCAACAGAAATAAGCCCAAAACACAGCAAAAGCCCAATAGAAATCAGCCCAAAAGGCAAAAACACCTCAAAATTCTCTGAGGCGCCACCTCACAACTGAGGTGATGAGGCGTACACGCCTCACCCGCCACAACCCCATCCGAGGCGTACCGTTCTGATCTGCTTCATGAGGCGCTGCCTCGGGGATAAAAAAATCCACCTCGACCAATTTTTAAAACTATGCACTTAAGCAGACAACTTCGTACAATTTTGTTATTTAATTTAAATACATGTGGTAACGTAATTATTTTGAAGAGAAGAAGAGGGGTGAGGATGACAAGATGACCAATGGTGTAATTAGAACTACCAACAATATCATATTTGTATGTCACTCACCACTCTGATTTCTCGGGTTCCATTTGAACTACCTCACCAAAGCCAGCAAGTGCTCCTTCTGGGTCAGTTTCAACCAAGCCTGAAGAGAGAGATGAAATCAGTATTGTGACAACAAGACAACCAGTGACAAATTTCGCAACAGCCATGGAAGCTTGATCACTCACTATCTTTTTCATTCATTGTAAGCAGAACTCAATTATAAAAGAACTTGAAGGTTATTCCTGAATAAAAGTTTATGCCATACTGCTTTAACAAGGTTTAAGAGACATAAACGCATTCTTTATGATATGCAACACCTTGGTGGAATGTATTGTCACAAAATATCCAGGCATTATGAAGGGCCATCATGGAAGGCATATAAGCAATTGAGCTACTAATGATGAAGTACTACCAATGTAATCTACATGGATTTGAGGAAGAAAAGCATTAAAAGAAACTAAAGAAAATTCCACAACTGCCAAATGGTTGTTTGAAGTATCAATTTTTAGTAACTGAATAGTTAAGACAAGATAAAAAGAGTTAATGGTCCTGCTAAAGAGAAGTGAATCAAAGAGGCACTTAAGCACAAACTTGCTGAATTAGACCTACACACAATCTTATAGAAATGTTAACTCTGCATTAACACATTAACACTGAACAACAACACCACAACTTCATAACAGCCATCGACACGATACTACTCAATACTACCTCAAATGTTAAGTAAATTCAAGTTGTTGTACGTGTATGATAAAGGAGCAACGACAACACACACACACACACATATATAGGAATACAGCAAGATTGGCATAAGAATTGCAAGAGCTGTACATAATTTTGAGTTTAAACATAATCTGCACACATGATCATATCTATCTGAATCTAAGGACGAGTAAGAAAGTCTGGTTCATTTAGTTGGACGCAACTGATTATGTAATCAAGTGTATACAATATTATATAGTTGCAAGTGGTTATCTCTACAATCTTATCACAACATTAATGGGGAAAATGAGGGGATCAGATGACAAAAGTAGTGGTTATTAAAAGAGAATTATAAATTATTTTACTATTCTTTCAAAAAAAGAAAAAATATATATTTTACTAATGCTAATACAAATTGTTGTTACTGTCAGGACAAATTTGTATAAGTAAAAAAAGAAAAAAGAAAACAGTATAAAAAACACCTTTGGAGTTGTAATATTGGTTCTCAATGTCAACATCCTGCTCTTCCTGCTCCTCCTCCGAGTACTCAAATCCATAATCTTCCATGTCAGCATCTACAGAAACAAAAACCAAACATCCCCAAATCAGTTTCTCTTTAAGCACACAAAGTAAGTCATACAAGTTATATAACAAAAGGAGGGAAAAGACAGTTTCTTTGGATCATATGGCATCTTACAGTGACAGTGACCAATTATGTAAACATACACATACAACCAACCAAATCCAAGCACCCAACAAGCACAAATGTGACAAATTAGCATTATTCACCCAATACACAAAACCTGAGAGCAATCCACAATCAAAATTACATAATCAGAACTTAAGTAAGTAATGCCACAGATACAAAAAAAAATGGATATTACCTCTAAATTAAGAACAATCAATAATCAGAGCCAAAAAAATATTGTTTAAAATTAGTTAGACTATTGATACATAAAAAAAAACTTGCCTCCAAAACAAACCCACACAGACACTCACTCATCCATGTAACATCAAAGCAAGAAAAAAAGCACATGTCTACGTTCCAAAAATGAGAATGTGCTCTGAGGAGACCAAGGGGCTACTGTGCTCCGATTGCTTGCTCTAGGCACCGCCGTGCAATTTTCCATTCCCAAATTCGCATATAACTCACGTAACATTCTAATGATTATGTATTCGAACTCAAAACCATAATACGCAATAACTACGTGAAGTTTTCCTCTCGATCAAACGGAACACTGGTAGATAATTTTAAAAAAAATCAATTAAAAGTGGTAGGAACTCACCGGAACCCATGGATGTGAAAAGAGGAGAGGTCGAGAGAGGTCAGGAGAAAGAAGGTCGAATCGATCGCCGTCTTAGGGTTTGTGCAAGCGAAAAGATCGAGCTCCGTCGGGGGAAGGTAGAGACGGAGAGGAAGTGTTTTTTTTCCGACAAATGGGTAAAAAGTCTATTTACTCGTCGTATCCGGGTTTCAGACTCTCAACAATAAGCTTGTGGGCTTGGTCTTACTTCACCGTCCAGCTCGAGAAAAAAGACTTCCATCCCTAAGTTTCACTTAGATGCATCTCTTTTTATTTGAATGTGAAGTGGTGTCAAACCAAAATACCCAAGAAGCATTAGATCTCCCTAAAAAGGAGGTGATCCAGCCAGAGTGTCACACCTTCCAAAATTAGTTTTATAGGCCTTGGTTGACATGGGCCGTCCATGAGTCTCGTGAGAAATGGCTCATGCTCATTCTCAGCAAGGTCTCATGACATGCTTATCGCCTCCCAAGCCTTTTATATCGGAACTAATTAATCAAGTTTTGATTAATTAGTACTAAGTAACTAAAACAAGGATTAAGGTGTTTGTGATTCACCACCTAACTCCATCTTGTCTAGCCATACTTAGCATTATACTTGTCCTATTTACACCATGTTTGTCCTATATTATTGTTTATTATGTTGTTGGGATTTAATTGGTTTAAGTCATCATTTTCCAACACAACAAACACAAGACACAAAATAGCAAGACAACTTTTCCCTCCTCCCTCTAGAATTTCGGTCAAGGCAAGCTCTCATCCCCATTTTTGGTGTTCTTGAGAACTCATAAGAAGAACTACGTGGCTTTGATTCTCAAGTGGATACGTAGGCATCTTGGGAACTCAAGCCAAATCATTCTTCACCCGGTGTTCTTGTTTTGGTATGAAAGTTGTAAGAACCGCCCCCGATCGTTCCCGGTCGAACCGGAAGTTTTCAGCGAAAGTTACCTTTCTACCGAAAGAGTCAACCGATGACTCCAGGAGTCATTCGGGACCTTTTCGGGGTCCAAAAAGCTTAGCCGTCATCACGGTTAGCTTAGTTGGGCCGTTTCCTTTTCGGGGACTTGGTTTGTGAAAAAGTCAACATGGGTCAAATGACGCCGATTTAAGGACAAACTGATTAAATTATAAGTGCTGAATTTAATTGGGGTGGAGGTGGTCCCTAGTTGGACACTTGTCCCTAAAAGCTTGGAGGGGTAGTATGAGGGTCAAAAAGACTCATGTGTCCCTAAGATGAGTGGTCTTGGAGAGATAAGGGTGGAAGGGTATTTTGGGAACATCAAAAAGGGGGTTAAAGGCACAAAACCCTAGACAAATTCAGCATTTTAGTGTTGGTGGCCGAAATTGGTATAGAGAGGAAAAAGAAAAAGTGTTTTGGAGACTTGAAGGAGAAGAAAGGAGGAAAATTGGAAGCTTGAAGCCCTTTTCTACCCAAAACCACTCCAAACCTCTTGTTTCTCCATCTATTCATAACCCTCAAGGTAAATCCCTTTCCTATTTTCGTTTTTGATTGATTTGGTTCATGGGTTTTGGAGGAGAATGGAAGAACTTGGGTGAGTTTTGGAGTTTGATGGTTGGATTTTGATTTATGGAGTAAAAAGGAGATTGAAGGTTGGATTTATTGTGGTTTTGAGGAGTTTTGTCGATGACCCATGTTGGTTGTTGAAGTAGAGACGTTTTAGAACCTGTTTTGGAGCTTGGGGTGGTCTTCAATGGAGGTTTTGGGGGGGTTAAAATCGTGAAAACCGAAGTTGGAGGAAGAAGAAGGCGGACTGTTCCAGACCCGTCACGGATCCGTGACGGGCACCGTGACGGGAGACGTCACGGCTCCGTGGGGAGAACCGTGACGGTCCGGCCCACGGATCTGTGACCCGAACTGTGACAGACCCATTTTTGGGCCTTTTAGCCTATGTTTGGACCTCGGGCTTATTTTGGCATTTCCTCGTTAATTCAATTCAAATTTAGTACTGATTCGGGTTTTGTTTGTGTGGCCAAGACTTTGGGCCCGAGATCGACGGAGGAGGAGACCCGAGGGCACCGTGAAGTGGAGGAGGAAACAAGCCAAGACGTCAGCAGCTAAGAGATGTAGCTGTTTGGTCTTCTTGAGGTAGAGAACGTAGCGGATATCGGTTCGATTGTGGAAAGTTACTAGTATGCCTATAGGTTTTAATTACGTAATTGAATCGTTAGAAATGCATGAGTAGGAGGTGAGAAACGAGTGAATTGAGGGATAGCTTACGTGTCATGTCAAGCCGTAAGTTTGGGATTGTTGTGCTGATATAAATGCATGCGGGATATGTCGAGCCTCTAGGTTGTGTGTTGTTTGAATTGCCTTGATTTGATTGAAATGCACGCTGAGTGATTTAGGTATGTTAAATCGAGAAGCATGTTGTAGTATTACTCGTTGTAGTGTATTGTGGTTATTCTTGGGTAAGTGTGCCATGCGTGTTATGACGTGAATCATTGCTTGTGAAATGGTCGGGTGATTGATAGACCGACGTGACTGGTTGTGGTAAGATTGTTGGGCTTGGTAAGTCGTGTTTGAATTATGGAATTACGATGCGAGTTATTATCTTGATGTTTGTTCCAAGGGGAGTTGTATTCCGGTATGGTACCTACGACCGAGGGGGTACGCCGGTGTAGGGTAGTGCCTAGGCCGACGGTGTGGTCCCACGTATGCGCGGTCCCCCGGGTAGTGCTTCTGGTACGATACCTACATCGAGGGGGTATTCCGATGTGGGATATCTAGGCCGTCGGTTTGTGTTGACACTTGGTGTTGTGTTTTGGCTCTAGGAGTCGTGCCCCGAAGGAGTTCCGGGAAGATGTCTATGTTGGGTCTCGAGGTAAGGTTGGAGATGAACCAACTCGCAGCGGAAAATCAATGAAAACCAAGAGACAATTAGAACCATGAAACAACTAACAAAGAATGGATTAACAAGAGAAAAATTCAGCACTAGTTCTTACCAAAACAAGAACACCGGTTAACGAATGATTGGCTTGAGTCTCCAAGACGCCTACGTATCCACATGGGAATCAAAGCCACGTAGTTCTTCTCTTTGAGGACTCAAGAACACAAAAATGGAGGAGGAAACTAGCCAAACCCGAAATGGCCATGGAAGAGGGAGAGAAAATGTGTTTCCTATTCTTGTCTTGTCTTTGTTATGTTGAAAAAAGATGACTTAAACATAACAAAACCCATACTTGTCCAACTAAAGGCATGGGACAAGTATGGTGTCAAGTAAGGTGTAAATAGGACAAAGTATGGCAAGACAAGATTGTGTTAGGTGGTGAATCACCAACACCTTAATCCTTGTCTTGCTTACTTAGTACTAATTAATCAAGACTTGATTAATTAGTTCCATGGGCCTTGGTTGCATGGGCCTTTCATGGGCCTCTTGGAACATGACCCGTGACCATTTCCAACGAGGTCCCGTGATTCGCTCATCGCCTCCATGCCTTCCATACCGGAAATGTCCAACATTATCCGACGCGATCAATCCCAAGACTCCAAGCCTTGTCTCGATCCGTAAAGTCCTATTCACTTACGGGCACATGACCCAAAACCCAGTTTTGGTCATGTCCCGAGACAACTCCCTTTTGGCCATTCTCCATAAATGTGTCAATGAGTTTCATCCTCCGGTGTGACCCTTAGGTTTATGCATGTCAATAGATCAACGTAAAATCCCATTTTACTTGATCCTATTTAAGTGGCAACTAACGAGACTTTAGTATTGCCTGACACTACATAACGAATCGACCCTGTCGATTCTAACCTTTCCGTCGTCCCTGTCATTATCCTTTTATCTCCGATATCCTGATTGAGATAAGGCATAGAGCCGTCATCCTTATTATTCTCAATCACCGTTCCTTGATATGTGAGATGACTGAAGATATGATACCCAGTATCATGTGCATGGCCATGCTATTCTTCCAGTCACTCTCGATCAAGCGGCCGAGAACCGATATCTTTCCCATACCTTAGTATGAGGGATAAATCCCTTAGCCGTCTTTCGTGTCACTCATGTAGCTCGTCCCCAAGCCAATCCTGGCCGTTATGGAAGCCTTGTTACGGACAACGTTAGGCTCAGGTCAAACAAGGTTGTTGACTACATAGCGATCACAAAGACTCCTTGGTCCAAGGATACATGACAAGCTACAACACTGAATATGTTCATGACTTAATCTATGGCACATATTCAGGGCGGGTCGTCCAATATCATGTCCCACATGATATCTATGATCAGACTCCGGAATCTCATTCCAATGACTAACAGAACGTAAGCCATAAAGAGCCATCTTTCATACTAGTCGCTTCTAGTGAAGCTTTGTTGACTAGGGACCCATCGAGTGTGATCTATCTCGATCTATGGTTCTATTCGCATGGTGGGCATAGATCAGAGCACACATCGATATATTACTCCAACACATAAGTAATATAAAGCCGCTTTAATTTTATTGCTAACGATGATATATACATTTGGACATTTAGGATTGAACTACGGGCACTAAGACTAACAATCTCCCACTTGCCCTAGTTCCAATCTAAACTCCTATATGTCCCCATCGACTTTACATGTCTAACATGTTCAGGCAGTGACACTGCCTTAGTCAACGAGTTGGCTATGTTATCATCTGTTGCAATATCGGTTATCTTCACTTCACCTCAGTTCAGTATTTATCTGATGAGGTGGATACGCCGCAGTACATGTTTGGATTTGTTATGCGATCTAGGCTTTTAGCTTGCGCAATGGCCCTTGTGTTGTCGCAAAATGGATTCACCGGACTGGATGGGTTTTTAATTACACCCAGCCCTGCCATGAATTTCCAAATCCACATAGCCTCCTTAGCTGCCTCTGCAGCATCCATGTACTTGGCCTCTGTCGTAGATTCGGCAATGGTATCTTGCTTTACGCTTTCCCAGCTAAAGCTCTGCCATTCAGCGTAAACACATATCCTGATTGACTTCTAAAGTCATCTGGATTTGTCTTGGAAAACTAGCGTCTACTCATCCTTCGACGACTAGTTCAGCATCATCTTTCCCCCGGGTTAGAATGATGTCTACTGGTACAACATAAGGCTTACGAGACGTCTGGTCTCATACATGTCATGGCATATATGATCGATCCTGCCCCCAGGCGCATAGGATTCTCATCATCCTTTTCAGCTCATCAGGTGTCTTAGGACACTGAGTCTTGCTGAGATGAATGCCATGACTAGTGGGTAAGAGTCCTTTCTTTGAATCGAGCATTAAGAACCTACTCAATGCCTTGTTCACATAGGTTCCCTGACTTAAATCCAAGACCCTCTTGGTGCGATCTCTACATATCTTAATCCTTAAGATATGAGAAGCATCGCCTAAGTCCTTTATTGAAGAACACTTCCTCAACCAAGCTTTAGTCTCGTGCAAGGTTGGGATGTCGTTTTCAATGAGAACCAGAAAGGTAATATTGCTCCCACTAGCCTTCTTATAAACGCAAGATTCATCCTCGTTCTTGATTAAGCCAAATCCAATTACAGCTTCATCAAAACGAAGGATCCAACTCCGAGAAGTTCGTTTCAATCCATAAATGGATTTCAACAACTTATAAATCTTTCCTTTATTCTTCGGATCGTCAAAACCTTTGGGCCGAGACATACAAACGTACTCAGTCAAATTTCCATTTAGGAAAGCGGTTTTGACATCCACTTGCCATATCTCGTAATTATGATACGCAGTTATGTCAAGAAGAATTTGGATCGATTTTGACCATAGCCACTAAGGAGAAGGTTTCCTCATAGTCAATCCATTGGATCTGCCTATAACCTTTCGCCACCAGTTGAGCTTTGTAGGTCAGAGGGTTGCCGTCCATGTCAAACTTCACCTTGAAGATCCATTTGCATCCTATGGTCCTCACACCATTGATGGGATCAACCGGTTCCCAGACTCGGTTGTCCGACATGGATTGCATTTCCTCCCTCATGGCTCCCAGCCATAACTCGGAGTTGGGCCCATCCACGACTTCCTGAAAGGTGGCTGGATCATCGTGATCCACCATGACTTCATTGTCACCTCCGGATACCATATCTTGGAGGTGGAAGATTGATCCTTTCAAATCGCCTTGGACCTTCCGGAATTGTAACAGGAATTGGTTCTTACTCTACGACAATCTCTGGCTCCTTTCTACTGGGTTGCCAATTGGTTTAGACAGATCTGTACCATCCTGAATTTCTTCGAGATGCACAGTCCTCCCAATGACGTCTTTGGAAACAAAACTTCTTTTCCATAAAGACCCCACCCCAAGCGACGAACACCATGTTCTCACTGGGATTGTAGAAATAGTATCCCCTTGTTGCTTTGGGATACCACACGAAGGTGCATATCTCAGATCTTGGTTCGAGCTTAGTCGAAACCAAATGTTTCACATAAGCCTCGCAACCACAAATCTTTAGGAAGGACAAAGCGGGCATCATCCCGTACCATTTTTAAAATGGTGTCCATTCCACACCATTCGTCGAAGCCCGATTCACTATGAATGCGGTCGTCTCTAGAGCAAAACCCCTAAAAGAGATTGGGAGATCAGTCCAACTAATCATGGAACAGACCATTGTCTAACAATGTCCGATTTCTCCGTTTGGCTACACCTTTCAACTACAGTGACCTAGGAGGAGTCCATTTCAAAAGGATCCCATTCTCTTTTAGATGATCTAATAACTCTGTGGTCAAGTATTTTCCACCTCGATCCAATCGAAGTGCCTTAATACCTTTGTCGAGCTGGTTTTCTACTATAGTCTTAAACTCTTTGAATTTATCAAAAGCTTCAGACTTATGTCTCACCGAATAGACATAACCATATTTACTGTAATCATCAGTAAATGTGATAAAGTAGCTAAAACCCCTCCTGGCAAGTGAACTTATTGGTCTACACACATTCGAGTGTATCAACCCCAATAATTCACCCGCCCTTTCATCGCGATCGATAAAGGGCACTTTAGTCATTTTGCCCATCAAACAAACCTTGCACCTATCGATCGAATGGAATTCGAATGAACCTGAAAGCCCGCACTTCTGAAGTGCTGATAGGCGCTTCTTGTTTATGCGACCCAAATGACAGTACCATAACAGAGTTAGGTTTAAATCGTTGGATTTAGACCTCTTGCTATTAACGGAATATATAGAACTTGAGGCATTGTTACCCATATCTAATATGTACAATCCTCCAACCATGTCAGTACTGGTATAAAACATATCATTGCATAGAACATTGAAAACTCTATTTCCAATATTAACATTATATCCTTCCTTGTCAAACACGGATACAGATATAATATTCCTACTAAGAGTAGGTATGCAATATACATTATACAATACTAAGACAAGGCCTCTTGGCAAAGCAAGACTCATGGATCCTACAGCAGTTGCCACAACTCTGAGGTCCATTTCGTGCTTTCCAAATCTCTCCTACTTTCAGCCACCATATATTAGTGCATGTGTGAGATTCAGTCATGGTATCTAATACCCATGAATCTTTGGAAGTAGAGAGATGTAGCTCTATAGAGTTAATACCGAATGAAGGCACGGTCCCACCGCCCTTCCTTAGATCATCCAGGTTTCCTGATGAAGGCGCAGTCCTACTGCCCTTCTTCAGATCATCCAGGCTATTTGATGAAGGCGCAGTCCCACTGCCCTTCTTCAGATCAGCCGTGAACTTCCTGTAATCCCGGTTCCAATGACCAGGCTGTTGGCAGTAGAAGCAGACATTCTCAGGTGTCTCATCTTTCCTGCCAAGTGCGCATGGGCCCAGCCCTTGCCACTTCCAATTCCCTTGTTGACCATCAGAATATCCTTGGATCCCAGATTCCTGAGATATTCTTCTCAGCAGCTGATGACACTTCATGTAACTCTGATATGGTCTTAGAGACAGCCTTGTCAAGGACATATTCTTTGCGTTCAGACTTGAGGACTATCCTCAAAAATTCTGTACCAGTCCAAATAGTTTGTCCCATTTAGCTTGACCCTGTCAAGAATGGTTTTTAATGACAAACTATTAATGTTCGCTGAATTTGCCATTTGATCTACAACAGATAAAATTCAATCAGTAAACTGAATAAATTTTATGAAGATCAAGCTTAAACACCAACAATCAATTCTAAACCTTTAGAATCTGAAACCAAGATCCTTGATTCACTCGATTAAGCTGAACTAATGCTCACCACTTAATCGAGCTATGTAGGTAGGAATCCATCCAATCACATCCAATGTGACTCCTGGCTAGGGTATGTACTTATGTACACGACTTACCCTATCTGTTACCCTAGCTCAACCTCAGGCTAAGAATCGTAGTCGGGTCCACCAATTTTCAACTATGGCTCGTCACTATGTAGGTGCTCCGCTAATGCGCACGACACCCACATATGTCGTCCAAACCTACTACCCCGCTTTCCCATGGATGCTCCGCTAATGCGCACGACACCCATAGGACGGGGAGGTAGTAAGGTGTTGATGATTGGGAGGTATCGGACATGACCCGCTTTTACTTGTCCAGTTGTGTTCAAAACTTTGGCACATCCTAGATGCGATGAGCACATCAACTACATTCCAAATGCAATGATGCCTCAAATTACATCCAATGTAATTCTTCCTTTGAACCCGTCAACTACATCCAATGCAATGACGGTTCTAAGGGTTCACACACAAGGATTAAAATTCCAATTTTATCTTTGCATGTGAGGTGATATGCTCGGTAAATAAAGTTAGGCATGCAATTCTAAAGCACATAGAATTAATCATGCATAAACTAAACCAAGCATAAAGCGATAAATGTGCACATAATAGCCCCCTAAACTAACTCCCACTAGCTTCTTGAGCTCCACCGACTCCAAGCCGATGCCAACACCCGAAAAGCCACCAAATGACCTTTTCGCCCTTTCTTCATCTTGAGTAAAATATTACAATTTAATACACGACTCGCAGGTCGGGAATAAATAAATATTACAAACAAGTGGTTCGACGACCACACCTTGAAAGAATAATTACACGTTACCTCTAACGGCTCGCAGGCCGTGAAAAGCGATAAATAATTAAATTGAGCTCGGGGCTATTATGTGCACCATGCCAACATCACATCACACATCGTGTTATCAAACAAGAATGTTATCAAACATCATGTGATTTTCCGGTTTTAATTAATAGCCAAGTTTCGAAAATTTTTGATGCTCGGTTTATCGAAACCGTTCAAAATTGAAACTTTTGAACATTTGATCTTCGAGTTCGTCATGACGGTTCCAAACTCGTCATAACTAACAAAACGGTTTAGCCTTGGCATATCAACCATCCAATGGTCATGCTTGGCCTAGCTCCGTCCAACGGAGCCCCGTTCGGTCCCGGTTTCGGCTCCCCGAGAGTCCCGCTCCCGAGACCCGAAAAATCAAATTTTTTTCAAAATTTCCAGATTTGAAATAATTTTCAAAAATTCATTTTACATGCATTAAATCCATAAACAATAATTTAAAACATGTTATCAAACAATTTAGCAAAACAACATGCCAAAAACGAAACTTTCAAGCAAAACCGAAACTTTGAACACCGTCTTGTGAATCCCGAAGGTAGCACGGCTCTGATACCACTGTTGGGTCTCGAGGTAAGGTTGGAGATGAACCAACTCGCAGCGGAAAATCAATGAAAACCAAGAGACAATTAGAACCATGAAACAACTAACAAAGAATGGATTAACAAGAGAAAAATTCAGCACTAGTTCTTACCAAAACAAGAACACCGGTTAACGAATGATTGGCTTGAGTCTCCAAGACGCCTACGTATCCACATGGGAATCAAAGCCACGTAGTTCTTCTCTTTGAGGACTCAAGAACACAAAAATGGAGGAGGAAACTAGCCAAACCCGAAATGGCCATGGAAGAGGGAGAGAAAATGTGTTTCCTATTCTTGTCTTGTCTTTGTTATGTTGAAAAAAGATGACTTAAACATAACAAAACCCATACTTGTCCAACTAAAGGCATGGGACAAGTATGGTGTCAAGTAAGGTGTAAATAGGACAAAGTATGGCAAGACAAGATTGTGTTAGGTGGTGAATCACCAACACCTTAATCCTTGTCTTGCTTACTTAGTACTAATTAATCAAGACTTGATTAATTAGTTCCATGGGCCTTGGTTGCATGGGCCTTTCATGGGCCTCTTGGAACATGACCCATGACCATTTCCAACGAGGTCCCGTGATTCGCTCATCGCCTCCATGCCTTCCATACCGGAAATGTCCAACATTATCCGACGCGATCAATCCCAAGACTCCAAGCCTTGTCTCGATCCGTAAAGTCCTATTCACTTACGGGCACATGACCCAAAACCCAGTTTTGGTCATGTCCCGAGACAACTCCCTTTTGGCCATTCTCCATAAATGTGTCAATGAGTTTCATCCTCCGGTGTGACCCTTAGGTTTATGCATGTCAATAGATCAACGTAAAATCCCATTTTACTTGATCCTATTTAAGTGGCAACTAACGAGACTTTAGTATTGCCTGACACTACATAACGAATCGACCCTGTCGATTCTAACCTTTCCGTCGTCCCTGTCATTATCCTTTTATCTCCGATATCCTGATTGAGATAAGGCATAGAGCCGTCATCCTTATTATTCTCAATCACCGTTCCTTGATATGTGAGATGACTGAAGATATGATACCCAGTATCATGTGCATGGCCATGCTATTCTTCCAGTCACTCTCGATCAAGCGGCCGAGAACCGATATCTTTCCCATACCTTAGTATGAGGGATAAATCCCTTAGCCGTCTTTCGTGTCACTCATGTAGCTCGTCCCCAAGCCAATCCTGGCCGTTATGGAAGCCCTGTTACGGACAACGTTAGGCTCAGGTCAAACAAGGTTGTTGACTACATAGCGATCACAAAGACTCCTTGGTCCAAGGATACATGACAAGCTACAACACTGAATATGTTCATGACTTAATCTATGGCACATATTCAGGGCGGGTCGTCCAATATCATGTCCCACATGATATCTATGATCAGACTCCGGAATCTCATTCCAATGACTAACAGAACGTAAGCCATAAAGAGCCATCTTTCATACTAGTCGCTTCTAGTGAAGCTTTGTTGACTAGGGACCCATCGAGTGTGATCTATCTCGATCTATGGTTCTATTCGCATGGTGGGCATAGATCAGAGCACACATCGATATATTACTCCAACACATAAGTAATATAAAGCCGCTTTAATTTTATTGCTAACGATGATATATACATTTGGACATTTAGGATTGAACTACGGGCACTAAGACTAACAGTCTAGGCCGATGGAGATTCTGGTATGACGTATTGTGATTGTGCCCCGAGTGTTTTCCGGGAAGATATCTAGGCCGATGTTGTGTGTTCCGGTGTGATATGATAGAGTCGGGTTGTGGACAGCCGGCGGAGTAGGGGACTGCGGTACGGGACGCGTGTGTGTTTTTACTATTTACGTATGTTTGATAATCTGTTGAGTGTTATGGTTGCAGGTTGTGTTTGGTCGTTTGAGTATGTTTGTGAGTGTGACTTAGTCTTGTGTTGAGGATGTTGGTTACGGGTTCCGTGTTGAGAATTAGTTGTGTGTCGTACTAGTATGCCCTAATTGGACAGTTACCCGTGGTAGTGAGCGCTTGCTTATAACCTTAACTACTTTTCCTACTGAGCGAAAGCTCACCCCTTATCTTGTTGTTTTTCAGGTCCTGAGCGGGTTGTGTACTAGTCGGATACTCGAGGCTCGGGAGCTAGCGAGGGTCCTAGACTAGCGTTCTAGAGACGTATTGTTTTCTTTTATTAAACCTTTCTACTGAATGTTTTTACCGAGCTATTGACTCGTGGTTAATTTTCGGAGTTTAAAACTGTTATTTGAGACTGTTTCGGCTTTAACGTTGTTCTAAATTATTATTGTTTTAGTTCACGTCTCGAGTCCGGTCAAAACCGGATTTGGGGCGTGACAAAAGTGTTGGTTTTGTCTTGTGATTCTAATATTTGGTAGTTGATTCATGGTTTTAATGGTCTCTTGGTTTTATTTGTCATTCCACTGCGAGTCTATTTTCATACGCTCCAACGAGACCCTACAGTGGTATCAGAGTCGTGCTACCTTCGGGATTCACAAGACGGTGTTGAGAAATTTGCGATTTTGCTTGAAAGTTTCGATTTTAGCATATTGTTTTGCTAAATTGTTTGATAACATGTTTAAATTTTTTTTTATGGATTTAATGCATGAAAAAATATTTTTGAAAATTATATCAAATCTGGAATTTTTGAAAAAAGTTTGATTTTATGGGTCTTAGGAGCGGGACTCTCGGGGAGCCGAAATCAGGACCGAACGGGGCTCCGTTGGACGGAGCTAGGCCAAGCATGACCATTGGATGGTTGATATGCCGGGCCAAACCGTTTTGTTAGTCATGCCGAGTTTGGAACCGTTTTGTCAACCGTATGGACGACATATGTTGGTGTCGTGCGCTTTAGCGGAGCACCTGCATAATGACGGGTCATAGTTGAAAATTGGTGGACCCGGCTACGATTCTCAGACAGGGTTGAGCTAGGGTATCAGATAGGGTAGGTCGTGTACTTAAGTACATACCCTAGCCAAGAGTCACATTGGATGTGATTGGACGGGGTCCTACCTACATAGCTTGATTGAATGGTGAGCCTTCGTTCAACTTGATCGAGTGAATCAGGGATCTTGGTTCTAGATTCTAAAGGTTTAGAATCGATTGGTTGATGTTTAAGCTTGATCTTCAGAAAATTTACTAATTAAATTTTATCTGTCATATAGATCAAATGACAAAATTAAACAGTAGTTTGTCATTAAAAACCATGATTGATGGGGTCAAGCTTAATGGGACAAACTATCTGGATTAGTATAGAAATTTGAGGATGGTCCTCAAATATAAACGCAAAAAAATGACCTTGACAAGGCTATCCCTTGTGTCTAGAAAATGAAGGGGCATCTCAAACATCTTAATGGATTGGTCTTAAGATGGAATCAGAGGTGGAAGTAGATATGGTTTGCGCTCCCTTCCTCGTGCGTATGTTGAATTCTCCATGAACTATCACATGCACGATATAGACATGACCAGATTAGAGTTACATGGCGTGTTTTTAACTATTGGGAAGAATATCAGGGATCTGAGATCCAAGGATATTCTGATGGTCAAAAAGGCATCTAGTCTTAATAAGGAAACTAGCAATGGCAAGGCCAACGCCCCTGCGCACTTGGCAAGAAAAATGAGACACTTGATCGCTCCTAACCCTCCTAAGACCGGGGGTCCTTAAAGAAGGCTAAGGAGGATAAGATTGTCTGCTTCTACTTCCAAAAGTCTGGTCAATGGAAAAAGGATTGCGGGAAAAAACCAGGATAATCTGAAGAAGGGCAGTGGGACTCTTGATACCTAACCCCATCTTGTCTAGTCATACTTAGCACCACACTTATCCTAATTACACCATGCTTGTCTTATACTATTGTTTATTAGGTTGATGGGATTTAATTGTTTTAAATCATCATTTTCCAACATAACAAACACAAGACACAAAATAGCAAGACAACTTCTCCTTCCTCCCTCTAGAATTTCGGCCAAGGCAAGACCCCATCTCTATTTTTGGTGTTTTTGAGTCCTCATAAGAAGAAATACGTGGCTTTGATTCTCAAGTGGATACGTAGGCGTTTCCATTTAGGAAAGCGGTTTTGACATCCACTTGCCATATCTCGTAATTATACTACTCAGTTCTGTCAAGAAGAATTTGGATCGATTTTGACCATAGCCACTAGGGAGAGCGTTTCCTCATAGTCAATCCATTGGATCCGCCTATAACCTTTCGCCACCAATCGAGCTTCGTAGGTCAGAGGGTTACCGTCCATGTCCATCTTCACCTTGAAGATCCATTTGCATCTGATGGTCCTCACACCATTGATGGGATCAACCAGTTCCCAGACTCGGTTGTCCGACATGGATTGCATTTCCTCCCTCATGGCTCCCAGCCATAACTCGGAGTCAATCCCATCCACGGTGACTTCATTCTCACCTTCGAATACTATATCTTGGAGGTGGACGACTGATCCTTTCAGATCGCCTTGGACCTTCTGGAATTGTAATAGGAATTGGTTCTTACTCTATGACCATCTCTGGCTCCCTTTCTACTGGGTTGTCAATTGGTTTAGACAGATCTGTATCATCCTTAATTTATTCGAGATGCATAGTCCTCCCAATGACGTCTTTGGAAACAAAATTCCTTTTCCATAAAGACTCCACCCCAAGCGACGAACACCATGTTCTCACTGGGTTTGTAGAAGTAGTATCCCCTTGTTGCTTTGGGATACCACACGAAGGTGCATATCTTAGATCTAGGTTCGAGCTTAGTCGAAACCAAATGTTTCACATAAGCCTCGCAACTACAAATCTTTAGAAAGGACAAAGCGGGCATCTTCCCGTGCCATTTCTAAAATGGTGTCCCTTCCACAACCTTCGTCGGAGCCTGATTCACTATGAATGTGGTCGTCTCTGGAGCATAACCCCAGAAAGAGATTGGGAGATCAGTCCAACTGATCATGGATCATACCATATCCAATAAAGTCCGATTTCTCCACTCGGACACAACATTCAATTGCGGTGTTTCGGGAGGAGTCCATTCTGAAAAAATCCCTCTCTCCACCAGATGATCTAAAAACTCTGTTTTTAAGTATTTTCCACCTCGATCCAATTGAAGTGTCTTAATACTTTTCCCGAGCCGGTTTTCTACTCCAGTCTTGAACTCTTTGAATTTATCAAAAGTTTTAGACTTATGTCTCATCGAATAGACATAACCATATTTACTGTAATCAACAGTAAATGTGATAAAGTAGCTAAAACCCCTTCTGGCAAGCGAACTTATTGGTCTACACACACCCGAGTGTATTACCCCTAATAACTCACCCGTCCTTTCACCGCAACCGATGAAGGGCGCTTTAGTCATTTTGTCCATCAAACAAGCCTCACACCTATCAATCGAATGAAATTCGAACGGACTTAAAATTCCGCACTTCCGAAGTGCTAATATTTGTGTTTGTTTATATGACCCTAATGATAGTGCCTTATAAGAGTTTCGGTTTAAATCGTCGGATTTAGACCTCTTGGCATTAACGTTATAAATAGAGCTTGAGGCATTGTTATCCATATCTAATATGTATAATCCTCCAACCATGTTAGGACTAACATAAAACATATCATTGCATAAATATTGAAAATAAAAGTTATATCCTTCCTTGTCTAACATGGACACAAATATAATTTTCCTACTAAAAGTAGGTATGCAATATACATTATGTAGCACAAAACTAGCCTCTTGGCAAAGAAAAACTTATGGATCCTACAACAGTCGCCACAACTCTGAGTTCCATTTTATGCTATCCAAGCTTCTTCTACTTCCCATTCATTGCACGTCAGCGCATATGTGAGATTCAGCCCCGGTATCCAATACCATGAATCTTGGAAGTAGAGAGATGTAGCTCTATAAAGTTAATACCTGATGAAGGCGCAGTCCCACTGCCCTTCTTCAGATCATCCTGGTTTTTCCCGCAATCCCTTTTCGTTGACTAGGCTTTTGGCAATAGAAGCAGACATTCTCATCCTCCTTAGTCTTCCTTAAGGACCCCGGTCCTATGAGGGTTAAGAGCGATCAAGTGCCTCATCTTTCATGCCAAGTGCGCAGGGGCCTTGCCCTTGCCACTACCAGTTTCCTTATTGAAACTGGATCCCTTTCTGACCATCAGAATATCCTTGGATCCCAGATTCCTTATATTCTTCCCAGCAGTTACAAACCCGCCATGTAACTCTGATATGGTCATGTCCATATCGTGCATGTGATAGTTTATGATGAACTCAACCTACGCACGAGGAAGGGAGCGCAGAAACCTATCTGATGCCATCTCTGGCTCTATCTTAAGACTCAGTCCATTAAGACGTTCGAGATGCCCCTTATATTTCTGGACATGAGGGATAGCCTTGTCAAGGACATATTCTTTGCGTTCAGACATGAGGACTATCCTCAAAATTCTGTACCAGTCCAAATAGTTTGTCCCATTCAGATTGACCCTGTCAAGAATGGTTTTTAATAACAAACTATTAATGTTCGCTGAATTTTCCATTTGATCTAAAACATATAAAATTCAATCAGTAAACTGAATAAATTTTATGAAGATCAAGCTTAAACACCAACAATCGATTCTAAACCTTTAGAATCTGAAACCAAGATCCTTGATTCACTCGATTAAGCTGAACTAATGCTCACCACTTAATCGAGCTATGTAGGTAGGACTCCATCCAATCACATCCAATGTGACTCTTGGCTAGGGTATGTACTTATGTACACGACTTACCCTATCTGTTACTCTAGCTCAACCTCAGGCTGAGAATCGTAGTCGGGTCCACCAATTTTCAACTATGGCCCGTCGCTATGTAAGTGCTCCGCTAATGCGCACGACACACACATATGTCGTCCAAACCTACTACCCCGCTTTCCCATGGATGCTCCGCTAATGCGCACGACACCCATTGTAAGAACTGCCCCCGGTCGAACTAGTGATTTCTAGACAAGTTTGACTTTCGGCCGGAAAAGTCAACCGATGACTCAGGAAGTCATTCGGGACCTTTCCGGGACCCAAAAAGCTTAGTCGTCATCACGGTTAGCTTTGTTGGGCCGTTTCCTTCAGTTTGACTGTATTATTGGTTAGGTCAACTTTCGGTCAAACTTGGACTTTTTATCGGTTCTTTTCCGATATAATCTTGGACGACTGGAAATTTATTTAAGTGAAAGTGACCCCACATGACACTTGACATTTTTGGCTTGGAGGATTAAAAAGGGGCTTCCATTGACCCTTATACCCTCCCAACTCACCTTTAAAGGGATAAGACCTTAAGGGCCTTTAAGTAAATGGACATAATAGGTCATTTAAAGCAAAGGGAGCACACAATTCAACTCATATTGTGTTGTTGCAGCCGAAAATCACCTTAGGAAGAGAAGGGAGGAGAGTTCATTGCTTGAGGAAGAAGAAAGAAGGAAAAGCAAGCAACTGTGACCTTGTTCTCTACCATTTCTTCTCCATTTTCCTCTCATCTTCTTCATCTTCTCATCTTCAAGGTATGGATGCTCTTAACTTTTCCTTTCACCCACTTTCCAATTTGGGTTTTGTGGGTATTTGGCTTGAAGTTGAAGAACTAGCTCTTTTGGTTGTTGTTGGAGAAGAATTAGTGAAGTTTAGGTTGGGTTTGTTGTGTTTTTTGAAGTTTTGATGAAACCCATTGAGGGTGTTAATGTTTGGAGGTTTTTGTTGGTCTTTTTGGAGTTGGGAGAAGCTGGAAATGGAGGTTTTGGTTTGCTTTTTGTGAAATCCGAGTTGGGGAAGAAAGGGGAAGGTGCAGGACTGGTTCGGCACAGAACGAGACCCGGACCGGGCCATGTGCCAGCACGGCGAGCGGCACGGAACGGGTCAGGTACCGGCACGGTACGCGGCGCGGAACGGGCTTGAATCTGGCACGGTACCTCACACGGTCCGTGTCAGATTCCGGGCCGGTCTGTGACGCGGTCTGTGCCTGGTTCCGGCACGGCCTGTGACGCGTTCCGTATGGGATTCCGGGCCGGAAGGTGGTACGGGACGGGCCAGATTCCGGATCAGTTTTCCAGAACCAAAACCCTTCCTTTTGAGTCCATTTCGGTTCCTAGATCATTTCTTTGGCTTTGTTTCTATTCTTTGAGGACTGTTCTGTATTTTAAGTTGAGGACCGTTGGGTTACTAACTTTTGTATTGTTGTGGTCCAAGACCGTGAGACCGAGCTCGAAAGGAGAAGAGGACTTGGACCCGTGAGAGGACGAAGAGTACACTAGCCCGGATTTCTGCAGCGAGAAGTTTATTAGAGGAAGACCACAAGGTAGGGAAAGTACTAACTCCTCGTGCATTTCAATACCTAGTATGCCTATTAGGTTAATAAAATCGGAAAGGTCCTAGAAATACATGTAGGATGCGAATAACTAGAATAATTGTCTTTCAATTACTAATAACCGGACGCGTCTAGTATGCATGATTAAGATGTGAATAACTAGTGTAACTCGCTTTCAATACTTGGAATTGCTTTACTGGTAGAAAGGCCGAGATGAGCCCTATGATTGTTTGTGTTTGCCTCACATGCTTTGGTTTCCTAGTTTGGATAAGATAAGAGTCTATTACAATTAGATGATTTGAATGTTGAACTTGAATGGTTATTTGATCGAATGCTTGGATGAATGAATGTATGAACATTGAGTGTAATTGATTGTGCTAAATGGTACATGATCGGGTGAATGATAGACCGATGGAGTACGATTGGTAAGTTTAACGGTAAGTGTAAAGGTATATGGATCACTTTTGTGTGTCGTGATGAAATTGTGGTTTGCTAAGCTTCGGTTGTATGATGTGTTGGCGTGTTAAGTCTCTTGTGTGTGTTTTGAGAATATTGGTTGATCCTGCGGGATATTGGTTATGGACCCTACGGGGCATTGTTTGGTTGATCCTGCGGGATATTGGTTATGGACCCTGCGGGGCATTGTTTGGTTGATCTTGCGGGATATTGGTTATGGACCCTGCGGGGCATTGGTTGGTTGATCCTACGGGATATTGGTTATGGACCCTGCGGGACATTGGTTATTGGACCCTGCGGGGCATTGATTATTGGACTCTACGGGGCATTGGTTACTGGACCCTGCGGGGCAATTGGATGGTTTACCCTGCGGGGAATAGTTACTTGTTGATTCACCCGAGTGTATGCGTCCGGCGGGAGCATTACCTTGGTTCCCGATGACATATGGTCCTTTGGGGGCATTTCCGAGACTCCCGGCGATATGTGTCCCTTTAAGGATATTACCGGTAGTCCGACGTATGTGCCTCCTCTGGATCGAGGGAAAATTATTCCACTTTGTCCCGATGACATATGGTCTTTTGGTGACATTTCCAGAGATTCCGACGTTATGTACCCTCGAGGGATACTCCCGGTAATCCGATGTATGTGTCTCCTCTGGACCGAGGGAAAATCCGATATGACAAAAAGAGTATTGTGGATCGGAGGGTGGTGACTTCATGTCCCACGGCATTACTTAATCGCTCTATCTTCTATTGATTGTTAATAAATGCATTGTTTACCTTATTTTCTATGATTGTTACTGGCTCTTTGGAAGCGTTAAATACCCATTTTGTTCCCGTATTTCAACATCTTCTTAGTTCTCCGTATCATTGAGACCCGAACGAAATTGTGAATTTCTATTTGTTAAACTTAAAGCCCCTCCTTGTTATTTATTTTCCCTACTGAGCTTAAGCTCACCCCTATTTGTTTATTTACTGTTTTTACAGGCTTGCGTGATGAGTAGTGGATTCGAGGCTCGGGAGCTTCTGTGGGTCCGGGCGCACTTAGTCTTAGAGACGTATTTGGTCTTACTTTTGAATTATAAACCCTATGTGTAAAGGATTTACGCTGGAGTTTTTACTTGAGATATTTTGGTTGAACTAAACTTGGAGAGTTATATTGGATTTGAGACATTTTGTCGTTAGATTTGCTTTATCTTAAAGTCACGTCTCGAGTCCGGCCAAAACCGGATTTGGGGCGTGACACCCATAGGACGGAGAGGTAGTAAGGTGTTGATAATTGAGAGGTATCGGACATGACCCGTTTTTACTTGTCCGGTTGTGTTTAAAACTTTGGCAAATCCTAGATGCGAAGAGCACATCAACTACATTCCAAATGCAATGGTGCCTCAAATTACATCCAATGTAATTCTTCCTTTGAACCCGTCAACTACATCCAATGTAATGACGATTCTAAGGGCTCACACACAAGGATTAAAATTCCAATTTTATCTTTGCATGTGAGGTGATATGCTCGGTAAATAAAGTTAAGCATGCAATTCTAAAACACATAGAATTAATCATGCATAAACTAAACCAAGCATAAAGCGATAAATATGCGCATAATAGCCCCCTAAACTAACTCCCACTAGCTTCTTGAGCTCCACCAACTCCAAGTCGATGTCAACACCCGAAAAGCCACCAAATGACCTTTTCTCCCTTTCTTCGTCTTGAGTAAAAAATTACAATTTAATACATGACTCGCAGGTCGGGAATTAATAAATATTACAAATAAGTGGTTCGACGACCACACATTGAAAGAATAATTACACGCTAACTCTAACGGCTCGCAGGCCGTGAAAAGCGATAAATAATTAAATCGAGCTCGAGGATATTATGTACACCATGCCAACATCACATCACACATCGTGTTATCAAACAAGCATGTTATCAAACATCATGTGATTTTCCGGTTTTAATTAATAGCCAAGTTCCGAAATTTTTTGATGCTCGGTTTATCGAAACCGTTCAAAAATGAAACTTTTGAACATTTGATCTTCGAGTTCGTCATGACGGTTCCAAACTCATCATAACTAACAAAACGGTTTAGCCTTGGCATATGAACCATCCAATGGTCATGCTTGGCCTAGCTCCATCCAACGGAGCCCCGTTCGGTCCCGATTTCGGCTCCCCGAGAGTCCCGCTCCCAAGACCCGAAAAATCAAACTTTTTTCAAAAATTACAGATTTGAAATAATTTTCAAAATTTTATTTTACATGCATTAAATCCATAAACAAGAATTTAAAACATGTTATCAAACAATTTGACAAATTAACATGTCAAAACCTAAACTTTCAACACCGTCTTGTGAATCCCGAAGGTAGCACGGCTCTGATACCACTGTTGGGTCTCGAGGTAGGGTGGAGATGAACCAACTCGCAGCGGAAAATCAATGAAAACCAAGAGAGGATTAAAACCATGAAACAACTAACAAAGAATGGATTCACAAGAGAAAAATTCAGCACCATTTCTTACCAAAACAAGAACACCGGGTAACGAATGATTGACTTGAGTCTCCAAGACGCCTACGTATCCACATGGGAATCAAACCCACGTAGTTCTTCTCGTTGAGGAATCAAGAACACAAAAATGGAGGTGGAACACACCCTTGGCCGAAATTGCAAGGAAGAGGGAGAGAAAATGTGTTTCCTATTCTTGTCTTGTGTTTGTTATGTTGAAAAAAGATGATTTAAGCATAACCCCCATACTTGTCCAACTATAGGCATGAGACAAGCATGGTGACAAGTAAGGTGTAAATAGGACAAAGTATGGCTAGACAAGATGGGGTTAGGTGATGAATCACCAACACCTTAATCTTGTCATGCTTACTTAGTACTAAATAATCAAGACTTGATTAATTAGTTCCATGGGCGTTGGTTGCATGGGTCTTTCATGGGCCTCTTGGAACATGGCCCGTGGCCATTTCCAACGAGGTCTCGTGATTCGCTCATCGCCTCCAAGCCTTCCATACCGGAAATGTCCAACATTATCCGACGCGATCAATCCCAAGACTCCAAGCCTTATCTCGATCCGTAAAGTCCTATTCACTTACGGGCAAATGACCCAAAACCTAGTTTTGGTCATGTCCCGAGACAACTCCCTTTTGGCCATTCTCCATAAATGTGTCAATGAGTTTCACCCTCCGTTGTGACCCTTAGGTTTATGCATGTCAATAGATCAACGTAAAATCCCATTTTACTTTATCCTATTTAAGTGGCAACTAACGAGACTTTAGTATTGCCTGACACTGCATAACGAATCGACCTTGTCGATTCTAACTTTTCCGGCGTCCCTGTCATTATCCTTTTATCTCCGATATCCTGATTGAGATAAGGCTTAGATCCGTCATCCTTATTATTCTCAATCACTGTTCCTTGATATGTGAGATGACTGAATATATGATACCTAGTATCATGAGCATGACCATGCTATTCTTTCAGTCACTCTCGATCAGGGGGCTGAGAACCGATATCTTTCTCATACCGTAATATGAGGGATAAATATCTTAGCCGTCTTTCGTGTCACTCATGCAGTCCGTCCCCAAGCCAATCGTGGCCGTTATGGAAGCCCTGTTACGGACAACGTTAGGCTCAGGTCAAACTTAGTTGTTTACTGCATAGCGATCACAAAGACTCCTTGGTCTAAGGACACATGACAAGCTACGACAATGAATATGTTCATGACTTGATCTATGGAACATATTCATGTCGGGTCGTCCAATATCATGTTCCAAATGATATTCATGATCAGACTCTGGAATCCCATTCCGATGACTAACAGAACGTAAGCCATAAAGAGTCATTTGTCATATAAGTCGCTTCCAGTGAAGCATTGTTGACTAGGGACCCATCGTGTCACGCCCCAAATCCGGTTTTGCCCGGACTCGAGACGTGACAATAGATTTACAGTAAAACAAGAATAATAAAATAAAATAAAGTTTCCAAATGATATAAATCCTTCAAAGTGTAAAGAGTCACAGCTCGAACGGTAAAACACAATATCCAACATAAAAGAGCACACGTCTCTAAAACTAGCTAAACCCTCAAGCTCCCAAGCTCCGAGAGTCCGGCTAATACTGCTCCCGCTCAACACCTGAAACACCACAAAGACAGGAGGGGTGAGCTTACGCTCAGTAGGGAAAATGCATAACTAAGGCATCCTTTTAGTTTAACAATTTGTATTTCACGATTTTAGTTCGAGTCTCAAAATACGGAGAACTGAAAGTACATTGAAATACGGGAGTAAAACGAGTGTTTAACACTTTCCAAGAGTCAATATCAATCATAGGAAAATAAGGGAATCAATGCATTTTCCAAATAATCAAAAGAAGATAGTACGCTCAAGTAATGACGTAGGACATGAAGTCGCCACCCTCCGATCCACAATACTCATTGTGTCATGTCGAATTTTCCCTCGGTCCAGAGGAGACGCATGACATCACAAAGACGTTTAACGTCGAGGCTACCGGTAACAACCCTTGAGGGCGCTTATCGTCGGGACTCTCGGAAACGTCTCCAAAGGACCATATGTCATAGGGAACCAAGGTATTACTCCCGCAGGACGCATACACTTGGGTGAATCAACAAGTAATCAATCCCCGCAGGGTAAACCATCCCAATGCTCCACCGGACCCGGTAACCAATGCCCCGGAGGGTCCAATAATCAATGCCCCGGAGGGTCCAATCCACCGGCTATGATACTACCCCACACCGGTACTTCCTTCAGTGTAGGTACCATACCAGATACCGATTATGATACTACCCCACACCGGCACTTCCTTCGGTGTAGGTACCATATCGGATACCAAGTTACCAGCTTAGGTACTACCCCACACCAACATTCCCCTTTGGTGTGGGTACCTTATAGGCACTACCCCACCCGCATCGTGGGTGCCATACCAAATACCGATTATGATACTACCCCACACTGGCACTTCCTTCGGTGTAGGTACCATATACCGGATACCAAGTTATCAGCTTAGGTACTACCCCACACCAACATTACCCTTTGGTGTGGGTACCTTATAGGAACTACCCCATCCGCAGCGTGGGTTCCATACCGATATAGATCCACGCTCAAAGATTCACAAGACAATAACATACTCAACAATCATGGTGCAACCAAAGCTTATCGAATCACCATTTATCACGACACACCACAAGAATCAATGTAACCTTACACTTACCAATCGCACTCCATCGGTCTATCACTCACCCGATCATATCCGTTAGCACAACCAATTACACTCAATCATTCAATCACGCAAGCATGCATTCGATCATTCAAGCATTCAAGCATGTAATCAATCTAGTTTCATTAGACTCTTGATTATCCTAATGACTAGTAAACAAAGCATGTGAAGCTAACACAACTAATCCGAGGGCTCATCACGGCCTCTCTACCAGTAAATCAATTCCCAATTATTGAAAGCGAGCTACACTAGTGATTCTCATCCTAAGAATGCTTGCTAGACACATCCGTTTATTAGTAATTGAAAGACATTTATTCTAGTTATTCGCATCCTATATGCATTTCTAGGACCTTTCCGATTTTATTAACTTAATAGGCATGCTAAGCGTTATTTAAATGAGAAGTTAAGACTTTCCCTACCTTGTGGTCTTCCTGTAATAATACTCTGCTGTAAAGTCGATTAGCCCCTCCTCCGTTCTTCACACGGGTTCCGGAGTGGTCTTTGTCTTCTCGGGCGAAGTCCAGTCTGGGTTTGACAAATAAAATGTCCAATCAAAACCGGTAATTGTCGAACGGTCCTGATTTGTCCAAATTAAATTAATTAAGTAGCTAATTAACCTGATTTTAAAAATGATTTTTCTTTAAATCTGGGGTGACCTTGATCCGATCCGGCTCCAAGCCCAAACCCGGATCCATATCCGGTCCGACCCGGCCCGAACCAGAGCCCTGTCCAGACCCGGCCCGGACCCGGTCCCAGAACCCGTCCTGATCCGAGCCCCAGATTCAACTGGTCCTGGGCCTGGTGTTGGGTCTCGAGGTAGGGTTGGAGATGAACCAACTCGCAGCGGAAAATCAATAAAAACCAAGAGACGATTAAAACCATGAAACAACTAACAAAGAATGGATTCACAAGAGAAAAATTCAGCACTATCTCTTACCAAAACAAGAACACCGGTTAACGAATGATTGACTTGAGTCTCCAAGACGCCTACGTATCCACATGGGAATCAAAGCCACGTAGTTCTTCTCTTTGAGGACTCAAGAACACAAAAATGGAGGTGGAAACTAGCCAAACCCGAAATGGCCATGGAAGAGGAAGAGAAAATGTGTTTCCTATTCTTGTCTTGTGTTTGTTATGTTGAAAAAGGATGACTTAAACATAACAAAACCCATATTTGTCCAACTAAAGGCATGGGACAAGTATAGTGTCAAGTAAGGTGTAAATAGGACAAAGTATGGCAAGACAAGATTGGGTTAGGTGGTGAATCACCAACACCTTAATCCTTGTCTTGCTTACTTAGTACTAATTAATCAAGACTTGATTAATTAGTTCCATGGGACTTGGTTGCATGGGCCTTTCATGGGCCTCTTGGAACATGGCCCGTGGCCATTTCCAACGAGGTCCCGTGATTCGCTCATCGCCTCCAAGCCTTCCATACCGGAAATGTCCAACATTATCCGACGCGATCAATCCCAAGACTCCAAGCCTTGTCTCGATTTGTAAACTCCTATTCACTTACGGGCACATGACCCAAAACCCAGTTTTGGTCATGTCCCGAGACAACTCCCTTTTGGCCATTCTCCATAAATGTGTCAATGAGTTTCATCCTCCGGTGTGACCCTTAGGTTTATGCATGTCAATAGATCAACGTAAAATCCCATTTTACTTGATCATATTTAAGTGGCAACTAACGAGACTTTAGTATTGCCTGACACTACATAACGAATCGACCCTGTCGATTCTAACCTTTCCGTCGTCCCTGTCATTATCCTTTTATCTCTGATATCTTGATTGAGATATGGCATAGAGACGTCATCCTTATTATTCTCAATCACCGTTCCTTGATATGTGAGATGACTGAAGATATGATACCCAGTATCATGTGCATGGCCATGCTATTCTTTCAGTCACTCTCGATCAAGCGGCCGAGAATCGATATCTTTCCCATACCTCAGTATGAGGGATAAATCCCTTAGCCGCCTTTCGTGTCACTCATGTAGCCCGTCCCCAAGCCAATCCTTGCCGTTATGGAATCCCTGTTACGGACAACGTTAGGCTCAAGTCAAACTCAGTTGTTGACTACATAGCGATCACAAAGACTCCTTGGTCTAAGGATACATGACAAGCTACAACACTGAATATGTTCATGACTTAATCTATGGCACATATTCAGGGCGGGTCGTCCAATATCATGTCCCACATGATATCTATGATCAGACTCCGGAATCCCATTCCAATGACTAACAGAACGTAAGTCATAAAGAGCCATCTTTCATACTAGTCGGTTCTAGTGAAGCTTTGTTGACTAGGGACCCATCGAGTGTGATCTATCTCGATCTATGGTTCTATTCGCATGGTGGCCATAGATCAGAGTACACATCGATATATTACTCCAACACATAAGTAATATAAAGCCACTTTAATTTTATTGCTAACGATGATATATACATTTGGACATTTAGGATTGAACTAAGGGCACTAAAACTAACACTTGGCCCAGACCTTCAGTCAGTGACCCACATCACTCAGCCCCACCCCAGCCGTGGCCCTAGGCCCGTCTGACCCCGTCCTCGAGCTCGCTCAGCTCCGGTAAGGTTCGAGTGTCGCCGGCCACCGTCTCCGGCAACGACCACACCCATAACTCATGAGAAGCGTCGGCGAAGCTGGGGAAAAGGTTGGCGGAGCTCGGCCGTGGCTGGACGAGGGCTAGGACATCCGATACAGCTTCAGGAACTGAGCTTCGTCTCAGGTCTAGGGTTCGCGAGGTCGCCGGCGATGGTTCCGACCTCCAACCGCACGCATCAAGCTCGGAACAGCCCGAATCTGAGACAAGCGAGGCTGGAGAAGAAGAAAAGGGACAAAGGGTGGCTCGATTTGATCCCGAGAAGGGCGAACCAGCTGCGAGAACTCCGGCGAGGCTTCGGTCTCACGCGTTTCTGACGAAGGACGGAGGAGAAGAGGAAGGCGAGGGCAAGAAGGGGTAGGGGCGAAGGTGAGGGTGAAGGGATGAGGTTGCAAAGGAAGAAGAAGGCATAAGAGGTCGGGAATGGAGGAGGGAAGTGGTCGGAGAAGGCGTCAGAAATCACCGAGAGAGAGAGAGAGAGGCAAAGATTGGGCGATGAACAGTACACGCAAACTAGGGTTTGCATGCGTTTTATAGCGTGGGCTTGGGCTTCGAGTGAGAGCGGGCCGAACTCGCGCGTATGGGCTTGCCCAAAAAAGAATGATTGGGCTCGTACCACCCCAGCCCTTCTTCTTTTTCTTTTTTTTGATTTTTCTTTTCCCAAACACACTTGTTTCAAAAACCTACCCCAACGTTCCAAAAGCAATCTTAATACTTTTTTTAAAACGGGGTGGTTCTTACAGTCTACCCCCCTTAAAAGCATTTCGTCCTCGAAATTTAAACTGAAGTATCTCAAAGGTCGAACAGGTGGGGCTACTTCACGAGAGCTTCATCCTCGTGTTCTCAAATCGATTCATGTTCTTGGTGCTTCCGCTACACTCGTACTAGCGGGATAATCTAGTCCCGTAGGACCTTCTTCTGCGTAATAACTGTTCTAACTGGTTGCTCATCATATGAGACTTCATCAGCTAACTCGTTGTCATCTATCGATGAAACTCTTTCGTCAAAGTTGCGCACCCTTTCATCGTTCCTGAATACACGCAACCTTCCCTTAATCGTGTCTCAGTAGATCACGCTAGTTACTCAAATGTCACACTTAGCGGTGAAAAACAGTCTTTCTCAACAGTTCACAACTCAAACGTGCAACGTCCCACATCAAATCAAAGAAAAACCGAGCAAAACACACGCCGATTAACACTCATACACTTAAGAACCTCATGTAACGGTCTAGATATCCCATACCGGAAATTTCCGTCGGCACAAGTATCCTACCGGGACGCTCTGCAAGTCAAACAGAGTCGGAACCACACACCAACATTACTTCTTTATTTCCTCCTTAGCAACCGTTACCAGGACTAACCATAACAGAACTCAAATACTATCGAGTCAAGACCAACCACAAAAATTCTGCAAGATTAATACCCAAAATCAAACTTGACGTTGACAAACGGTATTACTTAATAGTTCACAATTTCAACGTGAAACAAAATAGATCAGCCCAAAGAATCAATGAGTACACACAACAAGTCGGTTGTCCCTCATACGCTGAGGAATAACAGATAACAATCTTGGCAACATATAACAAACTCCAATGTTAGTGTAGACAGCGGACCGTCACAAACAATCTCTATGTAGATACCTCTCATCAGAATCCTCAACGGTACCGGTATCACACCGGATAGAACGACCTCGGTTCAGACATGCCACACCGAAACTTTCCGTCGGTATGGGCGTCTTACCGGAATACTCCGAAAGTCAGGCAAGGACGGAGCCATCCGTAGATGAACTCCTCCGTTTCTCTGTAGTAATCGTTACACGAATAGTTCATACTGGAACATCAATAAGGTTATGTCCTGACCTATCACACAAAGCAGGCAAGTAACACACAGATGCTACCATCAAACTAAAGTTCTCATCACTACTGCAGGGTTTGGAGCAACCGCTCGTTTCATCACATCTCGTGGAAAGGTAGACGTACCTCAATCAAGTAAATGGTACAATGTGCCAGCATCTAATCGAAAGGCGGTCTGTCCCCAAACATAACTTGATTAAAAGCTCCTGTCATACCAAGTATGGTACACTTGTCCAACATGGTATCATGTCACACCGGGTAACCTTATCAAGATTCTCAACCTGATACGGGTCAGTCACACACTGAGCATCACAAACTTAACTCGCGGTAAACCATCAACACCTAACTGTGATCAATCAAGAAGGTTATCCAACTCGCGATGTTTCTCTTGACATCGATACCAGTTCTCAACCCCTGATCAAACCACCTCACAAGTCGTCTCACCCAAATCATCATATCAACGAGACAAAGGTTCTCAAAAACCGGTGCATGGTTCAGTACAACCACAAACTCTACCGACATCTAGTAGGATGAACGACGTACAACAGCAAGGACCGATAGAGCCTCTTACTAGCACTAGTCGAAAGTAGGCGTCCTTCAAGACACCGAAACCAAACGTACGATAATCACACTCGATAGCGAAACACAATCTAAGATCGATTGACAAAGGTTATCCCAACTGGTGGTATTTCTCATACCGTTGACACCCGTTCACGAGCCATCGATCAAACAACTTATGGTTTAGTCCACCCAAGTTACCACTTAAGGAGTAATCAACATGCGTTGAGATTTCGACAATTTGGATAGTTCAGAAACTAGTGTGGTTCTCCAATCGTTCCTCGAACAACTCAATCCAACAACGGTTAACTCTTAACTTTCCCTGTGCCCATGCATGGCACAACATCCGACCTACCACACAACGCTTCGTTCGGTGCCATCTTGTTACTGGCCTGGAAGCTTGTGGTAGTCGCCCTCGGCTATCTGTTGCTGGATTCCAACGTGAGGTGCTCTCACTTCTATGGCGTAACCTTATGGTTATGCTTGGTCCTCGCGGGACGTTTGGCGTTCGTTCTTCTCTTGCTGACAAAGGTATACCTCAGTACCCGGTTCTCGTTTTCCGCTTTCTACTCCGATGAGAGTGTTGCATGATGTCCTTGTAACTCTCGGTCCTATCTATCTATTAAGTGTGGCGCGAAGGATGTGACTCTTGTAATGCATCTTCTTGCTGTTGCGCGACGACGCGCTCGGACAGGTCCTTCGTCTTTCTGACTCTTTCGACTGGCATTCGGTGTGATCGCTCTGTTGGCGTGATCCTGCATGGTTCCAAGATGTCGGCGTCGTCATTGGTCTTGGGTCAATTCCGATATTGATTTCGTGAATTGGTTGTAATTTGATCGTCTCTTCTGGGACGAACTTAGGGACTACTCTCTAATCCATCCTTACACGTGCAACTTACACTCGTCCAACTATTCGTTCATCGACGGAGGTGTTAAGACACGAAGGTCGTTTTCAAAGGTTCGGCTCTTAAGATTTCAAACTTTTAGTGGGGTTCGATGATTGTGGGTTATGGGCCCACTACGCTTCCGCTGCGCTACTCTGATCTTATCGTCACTCGGTCATCTCTGGTGACCGGTCGGACCGTTTATTGGTCAAGGTCGTAGCCTTTCTCTGCCCGGGCGTTCGATGCTGATAGCATTCAATGAACGTTTGATGCTTCCCCAAATCGGTTCTTAAAGTTTGATCACACGTTCGAAATAGGGAGGGGAACTTTCAGTACGGTAAGTTTTTAGGAACGAGACGGTTTGTTACCACACTTTCGTCTCCTACATAAAGTAACCACAAAACGATACAACCACGTGTAACTCTCAAGTGTCAGCAGACATAACTCCAAAGATGAACAGTACATAGGTACTCTAAGCGATCTCAAGATCGGTATCCAGTCCCTCAGCTCGGGGCCCGTCAATCGCGTACACTCGACCCCGTCGCATCGGAGGTCCTCCTCTCGGTGGGGGTGGAAGAATGTGCTGCTGTGACAGCACGTTCTCTTATCGGCTCTCGTAGGCCGACCTGTGGAACGGGGTGTAGATCCATCACTCAACGGGCAGTCTCGGCCCAGATGTTCCAACTGCTTGCTCGAGGGCAAATTGTGCCACCAGTATCGTTCTTTTCCCTCAGCTGGGAGGTCGTGAAAAATATTCTCAAACGACTATCAGAATACTCCAAAAGTATTAAGGTTGCGAGTAATCCTCTCCAACCATACTATAACTGCCTTGGGGTTTGAACTTCCGGAAAAGATAGGTGTACCCAACCTACGAAAATCTCTGAGTGTCCGGGCCGAGTAACTGTCCATCTGGCTTGGCATCTCAGTAGTGACCGCGTCAGCAGTAGGAACAAACTCTTGTACCGGTGTTGTAGTCTCCTACTGAGTGCTAAGCGTTGTTAGCACTGCACGAACCACCTCTTCAATAGGGGTCGCATGAGTCGGCTCCGCGACTGGAGGAGCTCGAGGTGGTGACCCCACCGGTCTATCCTCAAAACTCTGGTGCTCTGTGAAAGCAGCACCCTGGGCGCTCGCTGCCCCTGCCAGACCAACAGCTGTGTCTGGCTCTGCCCCGTCGCTGGGCGGCTCCTGGTACCCCTCGGGATATAAACACGTGACATCTCGTATACTCGCTGCATTTAGAACATAAATGTTCATATCTCAGTTTAACCCAATCGGTTCGATTCATCATATCATGACGTTCTCGTGCGTATCATATGGATCCCACTTGGATCGATAGCAAGTAGTATAATCATATATAATATTTATATAGACAAAGAATCCCGCACCTTGTGCGTATCACACAGCAGTCAACGGTTCAATCAAATCAATCAATCAACTCCCACAGGAGGGTTCAATCAAATCACTCAATCAACTCCCACAGGAGGAATAATCTCAAGTAATTCTCACAAGGCACAAGGCAATAGGCATACCCCTCAATCGGGTATCTTCCCAATACGCGGGGTCTAGCATCGTAACACGATCAATTTCATCAAGACTTACTATTTCTTTCCCTTCCACAGGTTCTCAACACTTTTACTTTTATCCAACCTTCATGTCGATCTCCCGTCGTTACAATCCAATTCAGGCGTCCCCGGATCTCGTTGTAACAACTCGACATCCAACCATCACGCTCGACTACAGTGGCGCCCTTGAGTCAACCCGTGATAGTGCAAACATTTCGGTTCTACAGAAATTTCGGCATGACCTATTCGTATTTTCCACTAATCATCCGCTTAAGCGGGACCATTAATAATCAATTTCACCAGGTATTCGGTACACAGAGTTCTCATGCTCATTAAAGTATACAATTCAGTACACAGGGTTCTCATGCCCATCAAAATACACAATTCAATACATAGGGTTCTCATGCCCATCAAGTACACAATTCAATACACAGAGTTCTCGTGCTCCGTAAAGTACACCTTATCAGTAAAGTACCGCAGTACCACTCGGGTTTCTACCCTTTATTCAACATCCATCAAATAGGATTATCACTCCAGCCTTAATCCTTAAGGAACAGTCAACATCTTAACCGACTCAAAAAATTCCAACAATTTGACACTTTGACAGTTTAACACTTCAGTAATTCAGGAAGTCAACACCTCAACAAGTCAATCAATTGAACAAATCAATATTTCAAATTGATGAATCATGAACCTGCCCAACACTGTGGCAACACAATTAAACAAAATGTTTACTCAACAACCAATTCATGGCGGTTCAATCATCGCTCGTTAGACCAACCTTGATCTCAACCATAGGCATCCCAGATCACTGAGGCATAGCAATAGAGCTTACGACACGCGTAAAACAAATCACATACTATCACAAGTTCCAACCTTTACAAAGACGTTCGAATCATAAGGATTTTTTATCGTTCCAACTCTACGTATCGAATAATTCCGACTACGTCACTGAGTACCAAAACTTAGACTCCCTAACTCTACCCACCTAATTGACGTGTGGTCCGAGGTTTTGAAAACAAGTTCAAAATAAAACCTGTTTCAAATGAAACCAGGCTCTGATACCAAATTGTCACGCCCCAAATCCGGTTTTGCCCGGACTCGAGACGTGACTAAAGATTTACAGTAAAACAAGAATAATAAAATAAAATAAAGTTTCCAAATGATATAAATCCTTCAAAATGTAAAGAGTCACAGCTCAAACGGTAAAACACAATATCCAACATAAAAGAGCACACGTCTCTAAAACTAGCTAAACCCTCAAGCTCCCAAGCTCCGAGAGTCTGTCTAATACTGCTCCCGCTCAACATCTGAAACACCACAAAGACAGGAGGGGTGAGCTTACGCTCAGTAGGGAAAATGCATAACTAAGGCATCCTTTTAGTTTAACAATTTGGATTTCACGATTTTAGTTCGAGTCTCAAAATACGGAGAACTGAAAGTACATTGAAATACGGGAGTAAAACGAGTGTATAACACTTTCCAAGAGTCAACATCAATCATAGGAAAATAAGGGAATCAATGCATTTCCCAAATAATCAAAAGAAGATAGTACGCTCAAGTAATGTCGTGGGACATGAAGTCCACACCCTCCGATCCACAATACTCTTTGTGTCATGTCGAATTTTCCCTCGGTCCAGAGGAGACGCATGACATCACAAAGACATTTAACGTCGAGGCTATCGGTAACAACCCCTAAGGGCGCTTATCGTCAGGATTCTCGGAAACGTCTCCAAAGGACCATATGTCATAGGGAACCAAGGTATTACTCCCGTAGGACGCATACACTTGGGTGAATCAACAAGTAATCAATCCCCGCAGTGTAAACCATCCCAATGCTCCACCGGACCCGGTAACCAATGCCCCGGAGGGTCCAATAATCAATGCCCCGGAGGGTCCAATCCACTGGCTATGATACTACCCCACACCGGTACTTCCTTCAGTGTAGGTACCATACCGGATACCGATTATGATACTACCCCACACTGGCACTTCCTTCGGTGTAGGTACCATATCAGATACCAAGTTATCAGCTTAGGTACTACCCCACACCAACATTCCCCTTTGGTGTGGGTACCTTATAAGCACTACCCCACCCGCAGCGTGGGTGCCATACCGAATACCGATTATGATACTACCCCACACCGGCACTTCCTTCGGTGTAAGTACCATACCGGATACCAAGTTATCAGCTTAGGTACTACCCCACACCAACATTCCCCTTTGGTGTGGGCACCTTATAGGCACTACCCCATCCGCAGCGTGGGTTCCATACCGATATAGATCCACACTCCAAGATTCACAAGAGAATAACATGCTCAACAATCATGGTGCAACTAAAGCTTATCGAATCACCATTTATCACGACACACCACAAGAATCAATGTAACCTTACACTTACCAATTACTTACCAATCGCACTCCATCGGTCTATCACTCACCCGATCATATCCGTTAGCACAACCAATTACACTCAATCATTCAATCACGCAAGCATGCATTCGATCATTCAAGCATTCAAGCATGTAATCAATCTAGTTTCATTAGACTCTTGATTATCCTAATGACTAGCAAACAAAGCATGTGAAGCTAACACAATTAATCCGAGGCCTCATCACGGCCTCTCTACTAGTAAATCAATTCCCAAGTATTGAAAGCGAGCTACACTAGTGATTCTCATCCTAAGCATGCTTGCTAGACACATCCGTTTATTAGTAATTGAAAGACATTTATTCTAGTTATTCGCACCCTATATGCAATTCTAGGACCTTTCTGATTTTATTAACTTAATAGGCATGCTAAGCGTTATTTAAATGAGAAGTTAAGACTTTCCCTACCTTGTGGTCTTCCTGTAATAATACTCTGCTGTAAAGTCGATTAGCCCCTCCTCCGTTCTTCACACGGGTTCCGGAGTGGTCTTTGTCTTCTCGGGCGAAGTCCAGTCTGGGTTTGACAAATAAAATGTCCAATCAAAACCGGTAATTGTCCAAAGGTCCTGATTTGTCCAAATTAAATTAATTAAGTAGCTAATTAACCTGATTTTAAAAATGATTTTTCTTTAAATATGGGTGACCCGGATCCGACCCGGATTCAAGCCCAAACCCGGATCCAGATCCGGTCCGAACCCGAGCCCGGCCCGGACCCGGTCCCAGAACCCGTCCTGATTTGAGCCCCAGATTCAACCGGTCATGGGCCTGGCCCAGACCTTCAGTCAGTGACCCACATCACTCGGCCCAACCCCAACTGTGGCCCAAGGCCCGTCTGACCCCGTCCTCGAGTTCGCTCAGCTCCGGTAAGGTTCGAGTGTCGCCGACCACCGTCTCTGGCACCGACCAAACCCATAACTCATGAGAAGCGTCGGCGAAGTTGGGGAAAAGGTCGGCAGAGCTCGGCCGTGGCTGGACGAGGGCTATGACGTCCGGTACGGCTTCAGGAACTGAGCTTCGTCTCAGGTCTAGGGTTCGCGAGGTCGCCGTCGATGGTTCCGACCTCCAACCGCATGCATCGAGCTCGGAACAGCCCAAATCTGAGACAGGCGAGGCTGGAGAAGAAGAAAAGGGACAAAGGGTGGCTCGATTTGATCTCGAGAAGGGCGAACCAGCTGCGAGAACTCTGGCGAGGCTTCGGTCTCGCGCGTTTCTGACGACGGACGGAGGAGAAGAGGAAGGCGAGGGCAAGGAGGGGTAGGGGCGAAGGTGAGGGTGAAGGGATGAGGTTGCAGAGGAAGAAGAAGGCATAAGAGGTCGGGAATGGAATAGGGAAGCGGCCGGAGAAGGCGTCAGAAATCGCCAAGAGAGAGAGAGAGGCAAAGATTGGGCGATGAACAGTACACGCGAACTAGGGTTTGCACGCGTTTTATAGCGTGGGCTTGGGCTTCGAGTGAGAGCGGGCCGAACTCGCGCGTATGGGCTTGCCCAAAAAAGAATGATTGGGCCCGTACCAGCCCAAAACTCCAGCCCAGCCCTTCTTCTTCTTCTTTTTTATTTTTCTTTTCCCAAATACACTTGTTTCAAAAACCTACCCCAACGTTCCGAAAGCAATCTTAATACTCTTTTTAAAACGGGGTGATTCTTACACATCGAGTAAGATCTATATCGATCTATGGTTCTATTCGCATGGTGGGCATTGATCAGAGCACACGTCGATATATTACTCCAACACATAAGTAATATAAAGCCGCTTTAATTTTATTGCTAACGATGATATATAAATTTGGACATTTATGATTGAACTACGGGCACTAAGACTATTATAACATAGTCTGCTAGCATAGAAATTCCATGAAACCAAATTCCTAGCGAGACTCTAAGTGAACCACCTAATTAAACACGACTCCTATTACCCCTTTATATGTCCAATTGATTGTGAAATTGAGCAATTGATTTTCCCAACTCCATAACCAATCAGTATATTCTTACTTTCATCCCACCTAAATTACTTGTAAATTGAAATAAAGTTGAATAACATCATCAAGAGTGGAGACTTCAAATATACCATCAAACACCAGCAACAATCCAACATCAAATTCATATAATTATCACAAATTCCTCACATCCATAGCCATGAGTTTCTAGATACTATTGGCCATGGATCAATAAACCAAGATATGGTGGCTACACCACAAGATTCAAAGAGTAAAAAAGAAGGAAAAAGAGAGGATACTCTAGTTAGGTTGAGCAACCCAACAAAAATCTCATCCTTTTTTTTCCTTCTTTGACCTAATATACTATTACCTCTTGGGTGGGGAAGGGTGCCTCAAGCTTCTCTATCTATGTCTAAAAAATAGGATTCCCTAAAAAAATCGATTAAGATGTGCTTTTATACAAAGTTTAAGGTATATGCTTCACAACATCAGACGGTCTGCGGAGAAAACTTCAAGGTCAACTCCACACCCATAAAATCTTATTGTCACGAGGTCAAAAATGTAGAAATAACCCTATGGCGTGGATAGTTCCGTGGAAATATCTCCAAGACGTCGACTCTAGCTCCACATAGTTGACGGCCTTATTACCCAAATGGCCTTTTTTCTAGGAAAGTATAATTAAAATGGTCTCACCATTCAATGCTCTCACCTGCCTAGCCTCCTCATTAATGACTCTTTCCAACTACCAACATTACCCTCATGGATGATCCATGTCAGCACCCAACTCTATACTCATTGTTGTTCCACGTCAGCTTTCGTTTGCCCTGTTGGCGCCAAATCCACGTCAGTAGTCGTTAGCCAATTCGCGCCAAATCCAGCTGAATTGGGGGAAATCGAGTTTTGCCCCATTCTCGTTCGCTTCTCCTTCATCCTCGTTTTTCTTCTTCAATTGCTGCTGCCCCGTGCATTGTTTGTCCTCCTACCCGTTGTTTCTGTTTCAATTTGTCGTGCGAGCTTCTCAACTGATTGTTCCACTATCATTGAAGGATGCCCAGAAAAAACCTAGCTCGAGGTAAGTAATTGGAAAGACCTAACTTGTAGATTTTAAGCAATATGTATGTTTAAACGTAGTTAATGTTATCATGGAATGGTTTTGAAACATATTTCGAGCTAGTATTGATTCATTCAGACCTCCATTTCGTGATTCTGTGGTTCGAGTTCGTACCATGCCGATGATAATAGTTCAGATCGACACGTTCTGGTATGAGCTGTTACCAGGTCGGTTTGGCGTTCTGGTTTCATGTAAACTAGAACGGGTGTCCATCCGGTCTTTTACCATATCAGAATGTAGTATCAATCTGTTATTAACTCATGTATATTTTATTTATGCCTTTACCCCTTTTGGCTTTTGTTTGAAAATAGTTTTACAAGTCCTTTTTGTACAAAGGCCTTTTTGTTTGAAATTGTTTTAAAATCGATTTGTAAATATTTGTAGATGTCTGTTATGGTAAATTGTAGCTTTATATTTATATGTTCCTAATTGTTGTAGGAATGGTTCGAGTGCTAGTACATGCTTCTTATGGTGGGCAATATTTGAATGAGAACGGGAAGTATAGTTGGATACCATGCAATTCAAAGTCTATGAATATCCTTCTTGATGATGAAGATACATCATTGAAGAAGAGGTTATGGGATAAATTGTATGAGAAGACCGGAGTGGACAAAAATGAAAAGGAATTGAAAGTGAGCTACTTAGTACCGGACTTGCCTGACGATGTTAGAGGAATGGATCCAGTTATTTTAGAAGACGATGAAACTGTTCTTGGTTTTGTTGTGGAATATGGACTTGGGACCCGAAACAACATACTGCGTGTGGAGGTCATTAACAAACATACCAGTGGTAGGGAAATGGAAATGAATCCTCCTGCTGCCCCCGTTGTACATGATGAGTACTTTGGCCGGGACATGTGTAGTCCAATAAATACGGGGGATTCCATTGATTTTATGAGTGTTAAAGGTGGGCAACGCATTCATCTCCCACGTCGAGCTGCTAGTACGGGTAGTACTGATGTAGAAGCAGTAGCGACTCCAGCGGGGTCAAATCCTACTCCAGCACAGTTAAGTTTTAATGATGATTATGTTGATGATGATTATATTTATGATACGCAAGGCGGCGTAGAAGAGAATCTAGAACAGTTTAGTTCTGATGATGATGATGATATGGAAGAGGTGGAAGAGGAAGTGGAAGTGGATGAGGATGTGGAAGTGGATGAGGATGTGGGATTGGAAGATATGGAAAAAGAACAAGAGTATCCAGAACAAGAACAATCCAGATCAAGTTTTGATCCTGCAGACCACTTTTATCCGACGGAAGTGCTTGATGTCGAAGCAAACTCGATCGGTTTCCAAGATGGGTCAGGTTTAGCAGTTGGTGATACATTTGAGACGAAAGAAGAGTTTCAGACGTTTTTGTCACATATTGCTGTGAAGGACGGGTTCGATTATCGTGCTGCCAAATCTAACAAGACGGTGTTTGTGGCAAAATGTGCTAACCAAAATTGTGGATGGAGAGTGCGGACAGCCAAAATTGGAACTACAAGGCAGTTCTCCGTCAGAACATATTACAATACTCATCATTGCTCTGCCAATGCGACGAAGCTCCACCGCCGGCAAGCAACTACTAAATATGTTGCTGAATACGTGAGGCAAAAATGTGCGGGTCAAAAGACGACACCATGTCCAAGACTAATTCAAATCTTTCTACAAAATGACACTCAGTCAAGCACCCAAATACCATACTGGCAAGCTTGGAAGGCCAGACGACTTGCCAACTTTTATCTTAGAGGGGATCCTGAGAAAAGTTATGCACTCCTTCCGGCTTATTTGGAGATGGTTGTAGAGAAGAATCCAGGAACAATCACTCATCTAAAGGTGGATGAAGAAAGCAGATTCAAATATGTATTTGTAGCATATGCTGCATGTATTCGAGGATGGAAGACTATGAGAAAAGTCGTTGCGGTTGATGGCACCTTCTTGAAGACACGGTTCAAAGGAGTAATGCTTATTGCAACCGCACAAGATGGTCATCATCAGCAATATCCTATTGCTTGGGGAATTGTAGACACAGAGAATGATGCGTCATGGACATGGCTTTTTGAGAAGTTACAGGAATTTATACCAGATGAAGATGATTTGGTAATTCTTTCTGATAGGAATCAGAGTATCATCAATGGGAGGTTGAAGATCTACCCCAAAGCAGATCATGGACACTGTAGGCGGCATCTCGGACAAAATGTACGACTTCATTCCAAAAAAAAGCTACTGCGGGAGAAGGGCTTCTAAATGCTTTCAAAAAATGCGCTGAAGCGTACTGGGTATCTGAGTTCAACAGACTGTACGAAATTATGACTGAAACAAATATTGCGGTACATCGTAATATCTTGAAGAAACAAATATTGCGGTACATCAGTAGGCTAGAGCACACTTCGGAGGTGCTCGGTACAATATCATGCCAACAAATGGAGTGGAGTCGATAAACGCAACATTGAAAGAGCCAAGAGAGTGGCCTATCATTACATTGCTTGATGCTATGCAGGAGAAAGTTTCAGAGTGGTTCAACAGGCGTCGCCATCACATTGCATGTATACCTCCAGGTACAATGATGACTCAATATGCAGAGAAAGTCTTTCGGGTAAGGACACGAGTTGCTGCCACCTTGAAAGTGAAACAGCTCAACGCATCAGAGTTTCAGGTTGTTGGTAACAAACATGTGACCATAGTTAATTTACATGAGAAGCGGTGTGAATGCCGTGTGTTCGACTTGGATAAATTGTCTTGTGTACATGCAATAGTAGCTGCCAAGTTGAAGAACATTGATTGTTATCAGTACTGCTCCGACTATTGCACGCTGAATTTATGGAGAATGACTTATTTTGAAACCCTTTATCCTGTACCAGCGGAACGAGATTGGGTTTCTCTTAGCTCCGAACCAGTTATAAATGTTCTCCCTCCAAAAATACCATTGAAGCGCGGTAGACCACAAGTCAAGAGACTCACATCCGCCGGTGAGCCACGTCGGCCACCAAGAATAAGAAAATGTGGATTATGTGGTGTTGTTGATCATACAAGGACAACATGTGACATGCCAACTATTATGTAATAAGGCCACTTTTTATGTAATTGGGATGATAACCATTTTATGAACAATTTGTGCTTGTTGAGGAACTTGGAGTTGGGATGTATTTTATGAACAATTTGTTCTTGTTATATGAACAATTGCATGTTCTAGATTCTCTTATATTCTATTCCATTTGTTGCTTAGATTTGTTTTGAATAGCTATTTTCCGGGGAAATGCTGAATTTTCTGTCTGGTGTTCCAGATACTGAAGACATTAACCAGACTGGCAGTCCAAATCGGAATAATATTTATAGGCTGGCAGTCCAAATTGGAATTCTGTTTCTAGACTGGAATGTAGAACGCTAATAACAATTTCAGACTTTCATGAGAACCTGGGCAGTAACTCCTAGAACACACATAGAAACTGCAAAATAAAGTGAAAATCTATAAAAGTTCTTCTAGATCTAGAAAATATTTTCTAGAGTAGCAGATTGTAGACAAAATGAGAACAAAATTGTTGCTTTCCAGAAACACGAGTACAAGGTACAGAACACTAGAAATTGTGCTCATTCATATGTTGCATACAATATTGTTTTTTTTTACCAATCCTATTAAAGTTTGGATATCCTTCCAAAATATTTAAAAGAGCAAAACAAACACATTAAAATGGTTTCTAAAAAATAAATTAAAATCTAAAATACGACTTCCATCCTCCAAAAAAATAATATAAAATGGGTGACTTGACTAAGGACCATTAAAATTTTAAATGAATAATAAAGCAAACACACGTTAGTTTTACACCCAGCCGTTAGTTAGTTTTTTGACAGAATCCGTTACTTTGTTAACGATAATATATTTCAACCCACACGTTTCCAAACAGATTTTATTTGAACATTAAGGCGCGAACGCGAAAAGTGCGTTCTTCATGAAGAAGTCGACCGCGAACGCGAAGAAGAAGGGGCCAATTTACCCAAATGGCCTTTGCCACTGTGGAGTTGAAACTCCTGTACGAACCTCAACCACGAAGATGAATCCAGGAAGAAGGTTCGTTAGGTGTGGTAATTTCATGGTAAGTCAAAAGCCAGTAATTTATTTTAGGGTTTTTCTTTTTTGATTTGGAAATTCCTGCTGAAATTAGGGTTATTTGATTTGTGAAATCCTGCTGAAATTATAGATTGTTGTTGATTTGGTAAGTCCTACTGAGATTAGGGTTTCCTAATTTAGGAATTGCTGCTGAAATTAAGGTTTCCTTTTGATTGATGTGGGCATTTAAATTTATGCTGAAATTAGGTCTTGTTTTGTTTTTTTGCTAGAATGAAGGACCCAAAGGGAAATGCGATTTTTTTCGTTGGATTGATGGACCCAAATTCGAATCTGAGACAAAGTCAGCTGGGAAGTCAGAGCAATTCAACAAAATATTAGAAGATAGAGGACCTATTTACCCAAATGGCCTTTTAGAAGATAGAGTTGCAAGGATGGAAGATGGAGAATTGCAATTGCTTGAGAAAATGAAAGTTTGTGAAGATACAATTGCAAGGATGGAAGCTGAGCTTTCTATTGTGTTTGAACAACAAAAACATGATGAGGAAAGGATTCTAAAGCTACAATTGGACTTGGATGCTCAAAGAGACAAAGCCAAAACAGTGATCATGTTAGTTGTTGTAGGATTTGTTCTCAATTTTTGGATAAGTAGGTTAGTAGTATGAATGTATGAATGTATTTGGATAAGTAGCTACAATTGTATGTTGTTGTTTGTGGGTTGCTTGTAACCAGACTGACAGTTCAGATTGGAAAATGTTTTTCGGACTAGATTATAATTCTGATACTGAAAAGAACCAGATTGGCAGTTCAAATTGGCATATCTTTTCCAGATAATTACATGTACTAAAAACTGAACTGTAAATAATACATAACAATAAGGCATACACTAGATTTGGTATTCATATATATATATATATTTGGACATACAAAATAGTTAACCCAATCCTAGATAACAAAAACAACCATTAATTAAAAGTCAAACTTCCACACTGAAACATAACAAAAGCAACAAACATGGAACATTTGTTGCTTCCCAAAAGGAGACACTGGCTCTGCAAACATGAACTGGCATATATAAAACATAAACTAACTAACTAACTTCTTATAGAAGAAGTTAGTTAGTCCCAGGAAGGCCACTTGGAGCCGACACTTTCACCAGGGTCGGCGGTCGGGTTTGCAGGAACAAACAGGGCGTCATAAGGATCTTCTTCTTCTTCTTCTTCTTCTTCTTCTTCTTCTTCTTCTTCTTCTTCTTCTTCTTCTTCTTCTTCTTCTTCTTCTTCTTCTTCTTCTTCTTCTTCTTCTTCTTCTTCTTCTTCTTGTCCTTGTCCTCCTCGTTCTCATCCTCGTCCTCGTCATCGTCCTCGTCCTCGTCGTCATCGTCCTCCTCCTCTTCCTCCTCCTTGCGGGGCTGGGGCTGCTGCTGCTGGGGCCTTCTCCTCCTTCTTCTTCTTCTTCTTCTCCTCCTTGTCCTTGTCCTCCTCGTTCTCATCCTCGTCCTCGTCATCGTCCTCGTCCTCGTCGTCATCGTCCTCCTCCTCTTCCTCCTCCTCGTCCTCGGAGTCCTCCTCCTCGTCCGCCCACGGGTCGTCGTCCGACTCGGACGACTCCTTTTCGGCGACCTGTGGGTCGTCGTCAGGGTCTCCCTCCTCCTCCGCCCCGGAGAAGGGCTCGTCAGAGGGGGCGTCGTCGTCAGACTCTTCCTGCTTCCTTTTACGACTGTCGTCGTCGTCTTCGTCACTGTTGCTTATGTTGGTGGCATCAGATGAGGGTGAGAGTGGGGGGTACAGGCTTGGTTTGGACTCGTCAAATAACCACGCCTCAGGGGAGTTCGGTGGTGGGGGTGGTGGTGGTGAGTCCATGGATGGAAGATGGGGTTGCAATTGCAAAGGAAGAGGAAGAAGACGAAGAGAACACTTAAACAAGACCTTTTAGGAAGCAGAATGGATTTTCAGTGTGGGTTGCATGGGTTCTAGATTGGTTTCTTATATAGACTTGGAAAAGCAGTTACATGATTACAAAAAATTATTTTGACATGACAAGTAGGGTTAAAGAAGTTATTACAAGTGATAATTACACCCATAAATGAAAAGACTCTTCGGTTCATGTATAGGCATGACCTTATAACTATAATTAATTTGACAAGACACAACTGTTCACAATCCAATTAAAACCGATTCTCCATAGATTCATTAATTTGAAATATATATTCTAGACTTGAAAACCATTCTAGAAATATAATTTCTAGAATTCACATCCATACTTGAAATATATTTTCTATACTTCAAAACCATATTAGAAATATATTTTCTAGACTGGCAGTCAAAGACTAGAAATATGTTCCCAGAATGGAACAGAATTAGTCTCCGACCGTAAATATGTCCTCATATGTTCAGTTTCCAAATAAACCTAACGTACAAAATAGTATAATACATGTAACATATAACAACTAACAATACAATCCATTCAACATAAGGCTAACATTATAATAATACATGAAAGCAGTTTAGATTTAAAACCAATCTTGGTCACCAAAATAATAAAATTCACATCAAAGTGTACAATTCAAATTATAATCCACCTCAAATATTCAAATTATCAGTCATTGAAACCAGTAAAGTTTTATCCTCGATGATCATATGAAAACTCAGTCATTTTTGTAATCCAATAACTTCTCGAATTGTGTTGCTATGTCCACACACATCTTCAAGCGGTAAACAGAGACATGCTTTGGTTGCATATAAATAGGGATCGGAAATGATTGGAGCTCCAGCTCGCAATACTTCAGCGCATAAAAACCTGAGTCTCCTCTGCACAATAAAAGCAAATTAGTGACTACTAAGTAAGGGTAAGAGTTATAGAACAAAAAAATGTTATAAGATGCAAAGTTGTAGAAGATTCCATACCTCTGCTCCGCTTGAGGCAAATCCGACCGCCTTTCACACGTCCACATTGTGCCCAAATGGAGTAATTCCCCGTGAAAATTCTTGGCTGCAATGGGAATTTGTGGGAACATCACCAAAAAAGGTTCCATCACTCCAGAAATGGAATTATCCGGGACAACGCTTCTATCACAGTCATACATTATGAGCTTGCAGAGAGTTACGTCCGCCTCCACCATAACCCAATGTTGTGCTATTTCGTCCACCAGCAAAGGAAAAAAATATTTTTTCACAACCTGCCCATTCCTTACCACCAAAGATCGGAAGATCGCCCCTAACGTATTCCATTAAGCGGTCTGCTACTTGGGGGTTCTCACTCTTACTCCATGCCATGTGCCCTTCCTTGACGGCATCTGCAAATTCTACGTCCAACACCACAACATTCTGTGCATAGTGCTTCTTGAAACGCCCCTGCCGCTTTCTAATTCCAAACAGGCAATCATTCATTTGCTGCATACATGAAAGTGAATTATATTAAATTTAAATTAAATTGAAAACAATGCAAATAATTAAGGTTCCACCTTACCCTTGCATTCAACTTGTCGTTTGACCGGCTGAGAGTTTTGTAGTAAGACGAGGTGACCTCTCCGTAAGGTGTTTTTGGGATTTCCTTTAAGGGTATGTTCTTCCTCTTCGGTTTTGCAATCACATCCTTATAAACCTGGGTTGTGGATTGATCAGGCATAAGAATAGGGTTCAACTTCTCTAAGTTCCCTTTAAGTCTCCTCTTCTTATCCTTTGTTGCTTCGCTGTCCCGCTCGTGTATAACAGGAGCCGAGACTTTCGTCGAGCTTGATTCTTCTCTCTTCCGCTTGCTTCTGGTAGGATTCTTTGTGGCCCTTGTGGCAACCCTCTTTGTGGCCCTTGTGACAGGCTTCTTTGTGTTAGACTTCACCTTGTTTGCTAAACGCTTACTTCTAGTCGTTCTAGCTGGAATTTCCTTGGTCTTTTTAACAGTAGCTGGCTCATGGACCTCTTGGTTCACCTCAACTATTTCCTTCTCAACGGACTGTTCCTTTTCATTCACATCTTCCCCTTCATTCACAACACTTACTTGTTTGTTCACTTCTTCATTCACCGCTTCAGTAACATTTCCTTCTTTGTTCACTTCAACTACAGCGGGCACACCTTCTTGTCCAGCTGCCACTCCTTCTTCTTCTTGTTGTTGGTTCACTTCCTCTTCAACGGCTAATCCAATTTTTACAACATCAACATCCCCTCCATCCTCTCCACCAGTGGGCAATCCCACTTCTTGTTGGTTCACATCCATTTCCTCCTCGGGCACTTCTTCTTCTTGGTTCACTTCAACACCAGTGGCCACACCTTCTTGGTTCAACACCTTCTCACCAACATCCGTCACATTATCGAACATGTCCATGTCATCTTCTTGGTTCTTCTGGTTGTCCTGCCCAGGAAATAATGCTTCAGAACCTGCTCGGAAGTGGTTTGATGGACTGTCTTCATTTTGCCGGGCTGATAGAGCTCCCATGATCACCTCAAATTGTGTCTTTTGCACTTCCAACACACTTTTCACATCAGCCTGCACTGACATGACCTGGTTCTTTACCAGCTCAATTTGCTCCATGACAGCGTTATAAAGTCCATCATCGGACTGTGGGTGTGACGTAGGAACCTGAACCTCCTCTGGTGCTGCTGGTGGAGTTGGCGGTGCCACATGAACGGTCTCATCTTGTGGAAGTGAAACAACATAACCTTGCTCCATCTTTTCCACCATGTTGTCCAACAACGGATTCAGATGTTCTTCTTCTTGGTTCACGAATTCTTTCATCCAAGGCTGCTTCTTTTCTTCCTCAGTGGAGACCAACAGACTTACTATTTCTTGAGCACAAAAACGAATAAAATTAATACGTGCAAAATTTATATGAAAACACATATATTATATGAAAATTAAATTCCTAACCTCCGGTGAGCTTTGTAAGAGTGCTTCCCTAACAGCACTGTAAGACGTATTTCTAATCCACGTTGTCTTCCATTTTAAAATTCTAGGCAAATTTATGCCGAAGTCTTCACAAATTCTTGCGAACTTCGTTGCTAATGATGGTATGCATTCAAATGCAAGTACCTACGACAAAAGATACAAATCATAAGAGACATCATGTACACTACGATATTAAAAAAATATTTGTGTGAAGGATTAGTTACTTACTATGAGAGGAAGAAAAAAGCCGGCATATGTCATACTACTCTCATTTCTTGGGTTCTTCTGAGCCACCAACATTTTATTTCTCAACTTCTTTGCTTTTATCTGTTTTAGTAGATAACTGAAGGACAGATTACCCCAAGGGTATGTGTAGAACATCTACAAGTTATCCACTAAAGCCAAATAGTTTCGATCCAACTTATGGAAGCGTCTGTCCAATGGCATCAATACTCCCCCGATGATCAACAACAAGCAAACCCTAATAATATCCCAATTAGGCTTCGTAGAAGGCCTAACCTCCATTTGTTCGCCAACCAAATGGGTCAATTTCTTCTCTAAGGTCAACATACTAGCTTCTAGTGTCGGGAAGTGTTTCGAGGAAAAAACTTTGGACTTCAATTGTTTTTTTAAAAGTTTATCATCGGGAAAAGCTCCACACTTCAGCCCCGATATTAAACAGTATTCCTTTAAAGAAAATCTCACCTGTCTTCCTTGGACCAAGAACCAGATTTCGGACGACCGGTCCAAGTCAATTTCTCTAACTAATAGCGCCCAAGGAATTTGACAAGAATTGTCACCACTCGGTTAGATGTCCATCAAATGACCAAATGGAGCTTTTTAAGGGTGCGAAGGTGGATTTCATCATCACTTAACCTCTCAAGTTCTCCTTTGATGAACTTAAAAGTTCCCCCTACATGACTCTTCACTGATATCTTGCAATCAAAATGTTCATTTTCGGCCAAAATAGGTTTAAACTCCGGCAGCTCAATTTGGACTAATCGTGCATTTTCTAGGCTTGCACTAGAACTTTCACCCTTATCATAACTTGTAATTTCTCCGTCGAAGGAAGTTGACCTAGAACTTTCATTTTCTTCAGCATGTTAGTTTTGTCTACTCTCTAGGGATGATAAACTTGCCTGGTAGGGTGCAAACAAGTAATTACAATAACAGAAAACAATTCATTTCAAATTGAACTGCAAAACTATAAAAACACTTCATTTCAAATTGAACTTTAATTCCCAGATTGCCAACCAGAACCACCATAAATTTAATGACCTAACAATCCATTCTACAATATCAACTCCTAGATTGCGAGCCAGAACAACCCCTGATTTGATGACCTAGAAATACCCTAAACCGTATCTAAGCATCACGAATAAAACCCCCTAAATGTCTACATTCAAACAGGAATTCAACGTAGCTACACAACAATTAAACACAATTTCACCCAAATTTCAGCCTATCTAAGCATAAACAGGGAATGGAAACCAGATGGGTTAGAGCTTACTTACCATCTCAGCTCCGACAATACTTGTAGCTCGTGGAGAATGGTCGGAAACTGGAATTCGATCCTTCGAGCTTGCTGGAGAAGAACGGAGACGATTCCTTGCTGGAGATCAGTTGGGTCGAAGGTTTCTGGGTTTTTTTTTTTGGGGGGGGGGGGGGGTTGGTTTGAGTCGAAGAAGAAGAAAATAGAATTGAAGGAGGGAAAAACACAGCTAACATAAGTTGTTTTAATTTGAAGTTGAAGCCGACTAGGATAATTTGAAGAGTTGACAAGGATCACTTGAAGATGACAAGACAATTTTGTTGAAGTACAAAAATGATACAATAGTAATCTCATGCATTTTACTGATAAAAAGAAAATCAAAAATAAAAGAAATAAGTTCAGCTAAATTACGGGGTCTGCCACCGTAAGACTTTCCTAGAAAAAGGCCATTTGGGTAAATTAGCCCATAGTTGACCTATATCAAAAAAAAGACACAACTCTTTCCTAAGCCTCTGCGCATCTCTAGGCCCTGGTACACTCCGTTGAGGGAGTTTCTACGCTGTCGAGGTGTTGAGGCTTCGAAACCAACTAGTGAGAAGTGTTTGAGGCTTCCGTTCTTATCCAATTATGCTCCTAAGCTCCCCTGCCAAAAAACACAAGAAAGAGCCGGATGATCAAACTAAATAAAGGAACATAAATATACAAAAATAGTACTACTTTTCTTGGGTGGAATAAGATCAAAAGAGAGATCATAGACACTTAAGTTTACTGATGAAGGTCTCATCACATGGGGAAAGAGGATGATCCGCCCATGAAGCCAATTTTCACCCACTCGCGTGAATGTAGATTGATGTTTCTCGGCCTAGAAGAATATGATATTTGGTGGATTTAATCTATACGGATTAACAAGTTGATTGGGTCCAATCCGCCCAATCCATTTCATATACAATCACCTAAAAGTACTTAGGTCTGGACTCGGGTTGTGGTCTTGTTGTACAAGGTTCATGAGTTTGGACCCTTGATTTGAATTTGGACACCTTAAATAGGACGCACGATCTGTAAATATCGTTCCCAAAATCGATCATCCAACAGCAATGCGACAGATTTATAAAATCTGATTCACAATTTATTAGACTTTATGTGGATAGACAGACCGTAGACGTTGCAAATTGAACGGATGGAGCGAGTATACCGTATTTTGACACATTTTCAGTAGTATTATTATTTTCCTCCCGTGTACCGTCGAAATTATATTCCCAACAAGAAAAGCAAAAACTGCTGAAAAGTAATTAATTATTCACTTTTTATTTTTTTTACTCCATTGGTCTGTTCTGTAGTGAGAAACTGAAATCAGCCAAAATCATCGCCCAGTCTTTTCCAAGATCTTGAACAACATGCACTCAGATCCCCTTTAGCACCGTCCCTTTCTCTTGTGATCTTCTGTTCGCAGGTAGTTTCTCTTTCCCTCGTTTTTGGCTTTATGAGAAATTTGTAGATTCAGAGTGCAGAAATGATTTTTTTGTTCTGATTTATTGTTTTTGGTTCCGGGTACATGGGATCTAACACCCATTTGCGTTTTCCGTTTTCTTACCCTAATTTCCTCAGCTACCAAACACTTCATGCTACTTATTTGATATATGATGTGTATTTTCAATTCATTTATGGTTGTTATGTTGTTCTGTGAATTTTATGTTCTGGGTAAGCTGATTTAATTCCAAATGCCTGAAACCTTGACACCCATTCGCGATTTCCTTTAGCTAATTGTATTTTCTCAGCTATCAGTGAAATCAATTCATGATGCTTTTCCAGTGTCTCTAATTTCTAGGAATTTATCGTTTTTAGTCATTTCTGTCAAAATGTTCACCTGGGTTGGAGATTCTACTTAAAATTGTTAGTTGTTACTTCCACCTCTTCTTGCTTAATGTGTTAATGCATCTGTGAAGATCCATTTTCTACTTGAAATTCTGAGCTAATTTGACATGTTATTTTCTCAGCTACCAAACAGTTCGTTCATCTTGCTGTCTTCCTACATTTTTGTTTTGATTTATACTTCTTTTCATACTTAATATGTTCTTGCATGTTGCTGGGAATCTGTTTTCTACCTGAAATCCTGACCTAACTATACATATTTGCGTCACTTTTGCTAAGTTTGTAATTTTTGGGGTAATTACTAGGCTTCCGTTATATTGATTTGTTACTGGCTGCTGTTGTAGTTGTAGTAGAAGAAATTTGTGGTTTGTGAGGAAGAACTTGTTTCCTAAATTTGCTACAAGGAGGCTTTGTGGCATCCTTTTCCTACCCAAAATTGTACCTATGGAGCAAAGCTTTGGTGAAGATTCTGTCCCCCCTTCTGGGTTTATTGATAAATCTAGAGTCCTTAATGTGAAACCGTTGCGGACTCTTGCTCCGGTATTCCCTTCAGCGCCTAATTCTATTTCAACTCCACAAGCTGGTGCCCCTTTTACTTGTGTTTCCCCTGCTGGTCCATTCCCTCCAGGGGTCACTTCGTTCTACCCATTTTATTCTCAGGGACATCACGAAACAAAAGGCACCCACACCCAGAACTCTGCTGACCCGATTTCTGCCGCAGTTCCCTTAAATTCTTTTAGGACACCGTCACCCCGAACGGCAGGGGTAGCAAATGGTGGTACGGGACGATTGAGCCGTGCTAGAAGTCATGCTCAATCGGAATCTGAAGATGGATTTGTTGAAGAAGTTGGGTATAGTGACAGTCAAAATCAGAATAGTTTTGCTATGCACATGGCCGATGGAGAAGGTAGTGGTATGGTGGGGAGGCGAAAGCCTAAGGTCCAGAAGAAGACAACGATTTTCGGTGATGTAAGTGTTGTCTCACCTGATGCGGGCACTGATTCAATGATCAATGAGATCCTGTCACCATCTAATCTCTCAGCAGTTGCTTCGTTGCGGCAGGCTGAAGGTGACCAGGACACGGTGGGCTGCATACTAATGATATTCAATCTAGTGAGGAGGAAAATAACCCAAATTGAAGAAACAAGGGAACAAATTTCTGGGGGAACAAGACGTCCTGATTTAAAAGCTGGAACAATTTTGATGACTAAAGGGATTCGAACCAATATCAACAAGAGAGTTGGGCCGGTACCTGGCGTTGTAGTTGGTGACATTTTCTTTTTCAGATTCGAATTGTGCTTGGTAGGATTGCATGCTCCTTCTATGGCTGGGATCGATTATATGAGCTTGAAGTCTGCTGATGCGGAAGATTCTATGGCTGTCAGCATTGTTTCATCTGGGGGATATGAAGATGATGTGGAGGACGGGGAAGTGCTGATTTACAGTGGCCAGGGTGGGGTTAATAACAAGGATAGGGAAGCAAGTGATCAGAAGCTTGAACGTGGCAACCTTGCTTTGAGTCAAAGTGCCCGTCGGGGTAATGAGGTAAGAGTAATCCGGGGTTTAAAGGATATTGTGCATCCAACTGGGAAGGTATATGTCTATGATGGTCTTTATACAGTCCAGGAGCATTGGGTGGATAAAGGAAAGTCAGGGTGCAGCGTATTTAAGTATAAATTAGTAAGGTGTAGTGGCCAACCAGCCGCATATATGACATGGAAACTAATTCAGCAATGGAGGGACGGGATCTTTCCTAGAAGAGGGCTTATATTGCAAGACCTCACTTCAGGGGAAGAGAAAATAGCCGTTTGCCTTGTAAATGAAGTAGATGAGGAGAAAGGCCCTGCTTATTTCTCTTATTCTCCTACTCTCAAGTACTCAAGACCAGTAGCTTCCGTGGAACCTGATGTTCACTGCAACTGCAGTGGTGGATGTCTCCCCGGTAATCTTAACTGTCATTGCATTCAGAAAAATGGAGGCTACCTCCCATACATTGGAAGTGGTGTTCTTGTGAGCCAAAAGTCCTTGTTATATGAATGTGGTTCTCACTGTTCATGTCCTCCTAGTTGTCGGAACCGAGTGTCTCAAGGTGGGGTGAAAGTTAAGTTGGAGGTCTTTAAGACCAAGGAAAAGGGTTGGGGTCTGAGGTCTTGGGATCCGATCCGTGCCGGAGCTTTTATATGTGAATGGGCAGGTGAAATTATTGATAGCTCTCGAGTCCATGACGATGATGATTATATTTTTGATGCTACACGTACTTCCCAACAGCAGGAAGTTCTGCCTGGTGATTTTGGCGAGGCTCCAAAACTTCCTTTCCCGCTCATCATAAGTGCAAAGAATTCTGGAAATGTGGCTCGATTTATGAATCACAGTTGCTCTCCGAACGTTTCATGGCAACCAGTCTTGCGTGCAAATTCTCAAGTGTGTGATCTCCATATTGCATTCCATGCGAGCAAACACATTCCTCCTCTGACCGAATTGACATATGATTATGGTATTGTACGGCCTGACAAAGCACACCAGAGGAAGAAGAAATGCCTTTGTGGGTCAAAAGTGTGCAAAGGTTACTTTTATTAATGGTCTGCTCTGGATGCTGTCCTGCTAACTTATGCTTCCGAGAAAGGTTTGATACCTCCAATTAATTGAATTTTTGCTTACCATGAGATGCACTGTTATTGTTGAGGGACTAAAAAATGCTATTCATTGAACCGTGAAAAGTATGAAATATGATACTAGAATGAGTTAGGTCTGTCTACTTTGCTTTAAACTATATGTTTGGTAGGGAGGATGGAGAACTTAAGGAGAAGACTTCAAAATGGAATTTGATGGGAAGGAGGAGAAACTAATATTACTCTATGTTGTTAATGATAGGAATAAAAAATTAAAGAATAGAATTAACGGGTGCTATTCGAATCTTCAAATTACACGTGAAATTTTGTGTGCTGCCATACATGCCCCTGATCATTGCAGAGTCATCAGAGTTCCCATTAATTGAACAATTAGTTTTGAGTAACCTAAAACTTCTTTGGTCAGTTCCGTCCAAACCAAAGGGTGTGAGAAATAATGTAGTGACGGGGATCTCGTATGTAGAAATTAATTTATTTGTGAGGGTGTTCCTTTTCTTATCCTGTCATATCTGATTGATAAGGCTTTGCATAAACCATAATAATATAATTATTTTGTTAGCATTGTTATATGTATCAGGGTAGTCTACTTGCTCCCCTGCACTATGGCTAATTAGCTGATTATGATATTTGAAAGGGTGTTCGTTTTGGCTGTGCTGAAACTTACCCTGAATGTGCTGTTTTTGTTTTGTCTTGTGAATCTGTAGTTAACAGCAGGAAGATCTTCTGGGAGACTAGTAAAGTAGCATCTCTTTTCGTCCGCGTGTTGCCGCCCAATGTAGGGTATCGGGTTGCTGGAAGACCAATTTTTCCTTCATTTGACTGTAGATGTCTTGCACAGGTCTTTTCGGATCGTTATTTATCTTTTGCAGATTGCAGTGCAGTGCTACTAGTTGAACTTGTGAGATATAACTTTTCTGGATGAAGTGGGATAGTTTTGTACTGCAAGACTCGTTTCGATCCCGCTTTATCACTTTTGTAGTGAACCATTTTACTGAATTCCAGTCAGCCCATCTCTACTTAAGTTGGAATGGATGTGTAGCTAGCATCGTCTTAGATCTTGAGACTTTTGGGGGGTTGTTCTCATAATTTGCTTAATAGATAGGTGCTGCATATTAGTAAGAATCTGTGAATACAAGTAATGCGGTCAATATAGCAGCATACTATTACTCTGAAGCTATTGCCTATCCTAGAGAAGAAGAAAAAACAAATACTTGTCTGCCCATTTAGGCCGAGAAACAATTGAAAACAACATTTTCAGTGGCAAATTGAAATGATGATGACTTTCTATTGTCTGTAGTAACCTCAAGCCTCTTGTCCGGTCCTGACGCCTTATTCTTCGACCTTTTCCCGATATCCAACATTGTTGTTGTTATCGTTGTTGTAGCAGCTCTCCTCTCGCTTCTTCGCTTGACAACATACTCTTCAGAAATGAACACATCCATATGCAGCTAGGTTTAAAGGAAGTAGAATGAGCTTAATTTGGTTTCAAATATATACAAGGATGGGGTATTAGTATTACTTTACTAGGGGCCATGTCCAATGTTTTAGGCTTTTGATTTTGGATTTACCAGTGGCAATGCATGTGCCTTTTTGTGTGTTAAACCAGTTGTTTTTGTGTTACCAATGCGGTAGGTTTTGGTACTCAATCAATTCAACGAGCATATGACTTAGTTTTGATGCCATACAGATCAGATTATTTTTATCTGTTGGTACAATCTGAATCTATTACTGTTTAGGTTTTGATTGGTTACTGAATTAGTTAATATTTTTGAAACAAACGAATCTTCTAGCAATTAGGTAGAGTAACACGTTGTTTTAATAGGAATGATTTCCTGATGTTAGAAATGAAAAGTGGGCCACGGTTTGTGTAGAATCTTACAAAGGTAGGGAACTGCCAGCTTAGCCGACCGCTTTTGCTTCCCGGCGGATTCCAAAATACTAAACAAATATTCTACATTTTAGAATAATATACTCATTTCAAAAAAATCCAACACATATTAACAATCTTAGAGATTCCATCTAAATTAATATATAATAAAATGCGTAACGAAAAACTCTCTGGCTATGAAGGAAAAAACTCAAAACTTTAGCCGTCGTCGTGGATGGCGTCTCTTTCTTCTTTGTTTATTTTGTTTCTTATTTACTTTTTATCTTTCCTTTCTTCTATGTAATTGTTTCGTTCCGTGGCTCGATTTAAAGTCGGCATAATCGAGTTTCAGCGTTGGATGAAGTCGATTTATGGGCTGCCCGTTTGAGTGATGAGCCAACCTTGCGGGGGAGGCTGTTTTATGGACAAATCTTATGGGAAACGTCGGTGTTTGCGCCATCGCATGATCCACCTTATTGATCACATCTAAACATAATCCCATCAGTGGGAGGGATATCTCGAATGATTCTGGCGAATCAAGAGGACGGACCGACAAGACCAGAACGCCCCACCGTAAAAGCTTTGGGTTTCAGAAGAACTGGCATCGTAGGTTCCGTAGTTTTATGTAGTCGTTTATGTGTTTATTTGGTTTTTGTTTCTTTTTCTTGTCTACGATGCAACGTATATTATTTTTATAGGTCCAAGAGCGTCGGTACACATACGAATGTCCCAGACTACACATTGCACGTTAGGATCTATGATCCTGAGAATTCTATTGTAAGTTGGAGCCATTGTGTTGAATAAAAGGGTTAATTACCTTTTGTACCTCTTTTGAATTGGTAACATACCTTTACTACCCTAAAATTTTATAACGTTCAAAACAGTTCTTACGTTTTGGTAACACACATTTAGTACCATTTATGAATTGGTCATAGATCATTTAATACCCATTATGTACTGGTAATACCCCTTATGAATTGGTCACAGATTATCAAAATGACGTAAACTTGACCAAAATTTTGTCCAGAGCATTACCAATACATCATGGTACTAAAGGAGTGTTACGAATATATAAGGGGTACTAAAAGTAATTAACCCTTGAATAAAAATGTCTCTTCGTTTAAAAAAATATATAATAAAGTCATTTTTTAGGGATAATATTGAACTGTTCAAACTTATACCCATTTTTCGAATGGATACACAGAACGAAAAATGTAACAAATACCTACCGTAATTTACCAACTTGTAACGACATCTATTTTTCAATCCATTTTTTTTTCTGAAATTCGGAAATTATCCTTAGTGTTAAAAAACTAAAACCAACTCCAGCTCAAATCCAACCTTAAGTATCCTAAATCCACCCTTATGTTTCTTTATATTTTTTTTTATTAAAAAATGATTAAAAAAATCAAAATTATTAAAATAAATTTATCAAAACGCTTATTTTTTTAAAAAAACTTTAATTACTCAAATTTAACTTATTTTTATCATTAATTTTTGTGTTATTTTTCTTTAATTTATATTATTTTTCATTAACTAATTTTTTATATTAATTAATTCATGAGTAATTATATTTAACTTACTTAATTATAATTTTAAGAACCCAAATGCTTTTCTCTCTAAAATGACAACCATACCTATCTTCTCATTTACTATGATTCGATTATTTCCTTCTTTTCCTCCTCCACCGCTTGATCTCGCCACCACTACAATGGAATGTTAGGATTTGGAGAGAATTGAAGTTCTCTCGGGAACCTCTACCCGTCTCTTGGGCACCTGTGTTGTTTCCGCATCCTCCTCCTACGTTGCCTCTGTCTTCGACTCCAACACTACTACCCCTAACGTTGTCGTACACAAGGTCGTCGATCCTTACATCATCATCTCCAACACCGCTGCCCCCGAAGTCGCCTTTTCTTACACCGCCAACGTCATCGCCTCTAACACAATCACCACCTCCTCCATCTCCTCTCACGCCACGGCCCTAAAGTCCATCTCGAAACGGCCCGAGGCAAAGATCACAGGCGATCTGCTACCCCACCACCACTTGTGGTGGCCTTACCATGGCCCACACCTCCTACCGCGTTCCACGGACCACCAGTTTCATCGGAGGACGGGAAAGTCTTCGACAAGGAGATATGTCTGTTTTCGCTCACTACGGATCTCTACACAAGGCTCCTTTTCCCTCGATCTGAATCATGATGATTAGGAGTAGTGGCTGGCTTTGCAGGTGGTGTCGACGCTAAAAGATGATGGTGTGCTCCCCCCCAAGATGTGTCAGCAACAACATGTGGAAAATCTACAACGCAACTGAGTTGTCATGGACCACGAACATGAGCCCATGTTAGCCCCAACAACCAGGCGAGGTCTACTACATAGCCTCGTTAGGCCCAATGAGTCGAAGGACGAGCAACATGGTGTGTGTGGGGACGCATACCTCACCCTGCCAAAGTTAATGCAAATCCGACAACATGATCCTAATGCAAAACCTCTTGATATATATAGCCAAGGAGGTTACTTGGAGCCCAAGTCCTAATACAACTTTAATTAGTAAACTACCCGACTTTCCCAAAACCTAATAATATTCATTAACTAAAAGATATTAATAAAAAAGGAAATCAAATCCCCACACCAAACCCTTGGCTGGCCACAATTAGTGGTGGGCTTATCCCCCCTTGTACCGGTCCGTACTACCCATAACATCACTCCCTCCATGCACATGACGCTTGTCCTCAAGCGTATCAGGTGGATCGATGTCCTTAGTAGTCACGTAGGAAGCTCCGTATTCCATCTCTTTTGCACTAAGTTTATGAAGACGTCTAAAAAAGCTATCTCTTGATAAATACTCCATCATAATGCGGGCATCTCCCTCCACCACCGCATATCCAGTAGTTGTTGCAAGCTGGATAGCGCATTGCCATGTCCCTCCGCCAACTGTAGTAACTAGAACAATTTGTCAAAACTTTTACAGAGCAATCGATGCATACTCAGAACTTTCAGATTGATACTCCACTGTCGTGTTGATAATAAGAATCTTATGATGTGTCGGCAAAGACGCTTGTCCTCTTGACAGGGTGCCGGGGGTGTGTAGGTAGGCGTACTAAACAGTGACTCTATCTGGACAGCCAAGACACCTGTAGAATTGTCCTCCTAACAGGGCACCGGAGGCGTGTATGTCACACCCCAAATCCGGTTTTGACCAAACTCTAGACGTGAGCTAAAAACAGTAATAAATAAAGCAAATTTAAACGAAATGAAGCTCCAATAAGTTGTTTAAAGTCAGCAATATCGAGTCAACGCTCGAAAACCCAATAATAAAGAGTTTAATACAAAAAGGGAAAGTACGTCTCTATAGGATCCCAAAACTAGGACTCTCGCCAAGCTTCCCAGCTCTGAGACATCCTCTAAACCAACTCACGATCGGAACCTGTAAAACAATAATGAAAGGGGTGAGATTTCGCTCAGTAGGAAAAAGCAATTAAGGGGATGAGCTATCCGCTCACCACCACGGGTAACCGTCCAACTAGGGCATACTAGTAAGCACAATAACTACGAATCAATTAAACAAGTAACCCAAGACAACGCTTGACCCCCACTCGGGTGCAACCCGTAAATCAACCTCGACACTAAACCGAACTCATAAATTTCTTCTCAACTATGCTCTCAGCACCCGTCACCTAACAATTCTCAATGGACAACGACCACAGTTATCTCACAACCGACCACACGTGCGAACTCGCACGACAATACACTGAACTCAGGTATAACTGTATTTCAAATCACATAAGATCACATAACAAGCATAAGTAATCACAACAATCAAAACAACTCAACACACAGAGTAATATCATTAGCAACCACTTCCACCTGTGGTATTCAAGAGAAACGCGTCGGCTTCTATGGCCCAGCACACCATATCATACCGAACTCGACATCAGCCTGGATATCTTCACGGAACACACAGCATCAGGGTACAACTCATAATATAGCGGACCAGAATCCTCCGTCGGTCGGGTATATCTTCCTATAGCACGGGGCACAAATCACATCACACATACCATACTGGAACACTCATCGGTATAAACATTGCTCTGGAACACCCTCCTCGGCTCTAGATCCCCTGTACCATAATCGCACATGCAACACATGTATCGCACCGGAACCAATCCTCGGCCTGGATAACCAGAATCCTCCACGGTATAGATATCATACCGGAAGCCTCGGTCTAGATATCTATATCGGAACCATCCATCGATATAGATATCGGACCGGAACACACCGACTTGGAACATATCGTGCCGGAACAGCATCAACCACGATATCGGACCGGAACAACATCCTCAAACATATCATATCGAACATATCACACCGATACACCATACCGAACAATCTTACCGAACACACCACATCGGTCTATCAGTCACCCGATCATATCACAAGGCAATAGTTCACACTACATTCACCACGTTCTCATAGCATATCATAATCCTTAATTTAACAACAGACATAACACATATCACACATTACCAGTTACTATTCACAACAAACACAACCAACACGCAATCCTACGAGCCCAACCAGGGACCCACATGTGATACTACAGCACGACAATTCCCACACTTACGAGCACGACCTGGCCCGCAAGTGGTTCCATCTTTATATGACTACGCTAGTTATTCACATCCTACATGTGATTCTATATTTATTCCGGTTGTTCATATCCTATATGCATGCTAGTAACTTTCCGCAATTAAACCGGTATTCACTACTTTTCCCTACCTCAACCGCTATCCAAACGCGAACAATCACGAGTCGCCTAGTAGCCTCCTCCGTCGTGCTCGGAAACAACGTATAAGATTACAAGTAATACGAGAATTAATAATAACTCAAGGGTGGTTCAAAGAGAGAAATAACCAAACTAACCCCCAATTACTCAATCTTGTCAAAATGGGCCCGGAAGGCCCATTTTGCCCGAAATATGGAAAACGTCCCTCGGGCCTTCGAAATTTCCCCTTTTTATTTCTATCATTCCTAATTAAATTTACTTGTTCCAACGCATTTGACGGAATAAAATTCCGATGTCCGAGCGTTCTAAAACCGCAATTAAAGTTTCTAAATTACAATTTCCGAATTTCCACCAATCACTTCCATAATTCGTTCCGGGTGTGAATTATCGATCCGGGGATCACCCAAGGCCACCGAACACGACCCACCGCTCCTCAGCCGAGTGGGCCCCACAGCCACACGTGGACTGTGGGTGGCCGGACCGGACCACCATCGTGTGACCAGTCACGGTTCCGTGCCCTCCCTCTGGCCATGGCCAGGTTATACCCCCCGATGACCGGAACTCCGGTGACCGGCCGGAGCTCCGGCGAACTTTCGGTCGCCGGAAAAATACCCCATTTCTCCAAAAAGTTCCTAACAAGCTCTAGATTCTCCAAAACTCATTGTTAGGTTCTAAAACCTTAAAATTAACCTCAACAACTCCAAAAACTTCAACCCAAAGTGGGTTTCATCCAAATAATAACAAACCCAATTGATTTCCATTAACTCTTCTACTTTCTCTCCACAATCATCTATTTAACCATCAAAACCCCAAACCCATAACACCCAAGTCTTTTTCAAGCAATTTCTACCAAAACCCACAACTAGAAATTTAACAAAAGGGAAGTTAAGTGCAAGATTACCTTAGGGAATGGGTAGATGATGAAGATAATGGAAGAAAATGAGGGTTTTGGGGTAGAAATCAAGTGAAAGGAGACAATTTTTTTTCTCTTCTTCTCCTTTCTTCTTCTTCAAGCTATGGAGGCTTCACCCACTCTCTCTCTCTCTCTAAAATTTCGGCCAACAAGGAGAAAATGCTGAATTTTTTGCTCACATGTGTCCTTTAGCCTAAAAGGTAAATGTCCTTTTCGTCCCTTTTGTCCTTTCCCCCCTTAAGCAAAATGTGAGGTCAAATGAGTCTTTTTACACTCTTTTCTTCTCCTCCAAGACACATGGACATGTGTCCATGTGGGGTCCACCTCTACCCAAAATATCTCAGCTCAAATTAAATTAATTCGTTAAGACCCCTAATTCGACATAGTTTGACCTGGGTTTGACTTTTTCGCAAAATTACATATTTGAAAGGAAACGACCCAACTAAGTTGACCGTAACGACGAATAAGCTTTTTGGGTCCCGGAAAGGTCCGGAATGACTCCCGGAGTCGTCGGTTGACTTTTCCGGCGGAAAGTCAACTTTTTCCAAACTTCACCGGTTCGACTGGTGTCAACCGGGGGGCGGTTCTTACAATATTTCCGTGCTGTAGTATGACATGTGGGTCCCTGGTTGGGCTCGTAGGATTGCGTGTTGGTTGTGTTTGTTGTGAACAATAACTAGTAATGTGTGATATGTGTTATGTCTGTTGTTAAATTAAGGATTATGATATGCTATGAGAACGTGGTGAATGTAGTGTGAACTATTGCCTTGCGATATGATCTGGTGATTGATAGACCGGTGTGGTGTGTTCGGTAAGATTGTTCGGTATGGTATGCTGGTGTGATATGTTCGATATGATATGTTTGAGAATGTTGTTCCGGTCCGATATCGTGGCTGATGCTGTTCCGACACGATATGTTCCGAGGCGGTGTGTTCCGGTCCGATATCTATATCGATAGATGGTTCCGATATAGATATCTAGACCGAGGCTACCAGTATGATATCTATACCGTGGAGGATTCTGGTATAGGATATCTAGGCCGAAGATTGGTTCCGGTGCGATAGTTGTGCTGCATGTGCGATTATGGTATAGGGGATCTAGAGCCAATGAGGGTGTTCCAGAGCAATGTTTATACCGATGAGTGTTCCGGTATGGTATGTGTGATGTGATTTGTGCCCCGTGCTACGGGAAGATATACCCGACCGACAGAGGATTCCGGTCCGCTATATTATGAGTTGTACCACGATGTTGTGTGTTCCGGGAAGATATCCAGGCCGATGTCGAGTTCGGTACGATTTGGTGAGCCGGGCCAGGAAGCCGGCACATTGCTCTGGAATACCACATGTGGAAGTGGTTGCTAATGATATTACTCTGTGTCTTGAGCTGTTTTGATTGTTGTGATTACTTATGCTTGGAGCTTCATTTCATTTAAACTTGCTTTATTTATTACTGTTTTTAGCTCACGTCTCGAGTCCGGTCAAAACCGGATTTGAGGCGTAATAATTTGGTATCAGAGCCTGGTTTTTCAAAACTTCAGACCGTACGTCAACTAGGTGGGTAGAGTTAAGTCGTTAGGTTTCGGTGTGTCGGTGAAGCAAATCGGAAATGTCCTACGCGTAGTTACGAGATGAAGAGAGTCTCGGTCTGGTGAAATGTCTTGTCTAGGTGTCGTGTACTTGTGGTGAACCATTATGGTTGGTGCCAATGATTGTGTTTGCTGAGTGCTGTGTGCTATGATTGTGTTGAGTGTTTTATGCAAGATGTTGTTGGGTCTCGAGGTAGGGTTGGAGATGAAACAACTCGCAGCGGAAAATCAATGAAAACCAAGAGACGATTAAAAGCATGAAACAACTAACAAAGAATGGATTCACAAGAGAAAAATTTAGCACTAGTTCTTACCAAAACAAGAACACCAGTTAACGAATGATTGGCTTGAGTCTCCAAGACGCCTACGTATCCACATGGGAATCAAAGCCACGTAGTTCTTCTCTTTGAGGACTCAAGAACACAAACATGGAGGTGGAAACTAGCCAAACCCGAAATGGCCATGGAAGAGGGAGAGAAAATGTGTTTCCTATTCTTGTCTTGTGTTTGTTATGTTGAAAAAAGATGACTTAAACATAACAAAACCCATACTTGTCCAACTAAAGGCATGGGACAAGTATGGTGTCAAGTAAGGTGTAAATAGGACAAAGTATGGCAAGACAAGATTGGGTTAGGTGGTGAATCACCAACACCTTAATCCTTGTCTTGCTTACTTAGTACTAATTAATCAAGACTTGATTAATTAGTTCCATGGGCCTTGGTCGCATGGGCCTTTCATGGGCCTCTTGGAACATGGCCCGTGGCCATTTCCAACGAGGTCCCGTGATTCGCTCATCGCCTCCAAGCATTCCATACCGGAAATGTCCAACATTATCCGACGTGATCAATCCCAAGACTCCAAGTCTTGTCTCGATCCGTAAAGTCCTATTCACGTACGGGTACATGACCCAAAACCCAGTTTTAGTCATGTCTCGAGACAACTCCCTTTTGGCCATTCTCCATAAATGTGTCAATGAGTTTCATCCTCCGGTGTGACCCTTAGGTTTATGCATGTCAATAGATCAACGTAAAATCCCATTTTACTTGATCATATTTATGTGGCAACTAACGAGACTTTAGTATTGCCTGACACTACATAACGAATCGACCCTGTCGATTCTAACATTTCCGTCGTCCCTGTCATTATCCTTTTATCTCCGATATCCTGATTGAGATAAGGCATAGAGCCGTCATCCTTATTATTCTCAATCACCATTCCTTGATATGTGAGATGACTGAAGATATGATACCCAGTATCATGTGCATGGCCATGCTATTCTTTCAGTCACTCTCGATCAAGCGGCCGAGAACCGATATCTTTCCCATACCTTAGTATGAGGGATAAATCCCTTAGCCGTCTTTCGTGTCACTCATGTAGCCTGTCCCCAAGCCAATCCTGTCCGTTATGGAAGCCCTGTTACAGACAACGTTAGGCTCAGGTCAAACTCAGTTGTTGACTACATAGCGATCACAAAGACTCCTTGGTCTAAGGATACATGACAAGCTACAACACTGAATATGTTCATGACTTAATCTATGGCACATATTCAGGGCGGGTCGTCCAATATCATGCCCCACATGATATCTATGATCAGACTCCGGAATACCATTCCAATGACTAACAGAACGTAAGCCATAAAGAGCCAGCTTTCATACTAGTCGCTTCTAGTGAAGCTTTGTTGACTAGGGACCCATCGATTGTGATCTATCTCGATCTATGGTTCTATTCGCATGGTGGGCATAGATCAGAGCACACATCGATATATTACTCCAACACATAAGTAATATAAAGCCGCTTTAATTTTATTGCTAAAGATGATATATACATTTGGACATTTAGGATTGAGCTACGGGCACTAAGACTAACAGATGTGAGTTGAATGTCCCGCGTAAGCGGATGGTTGGTAGAATTTTCAAACGGGTCATGCCCAAATTTCTGCAAAACTGAAGTGTTTGTACTATCACGATCCGACTCAGGGGCGCCACTATAGTCGAACGTGATGGGGGAACGTCAAGTGGTTACAACGTAATTCAGGGACGCCTGAACCAGGTTGTAACGACATGATGTCGACATGGAATGTTATGTTAGAAAGAGAAAAGTGTTAAGAACCTTTGAGAGTAAGTTGATGTTGAGACCTTGTGGAATTGCCGTGTGATGTGAACTATAGACTGTGTGACTTTTGTTTGAAACTACTGAACTGTGTGGTTGACTTTGTGGGACGCACAAGTGTGCAGGCTACCCTGGTTGTGTAAAACTAGTTTTGACTGTGCTAAAATTAGGCATGTTGTTTGGTTCGAGTGCGACTTTTGTGAAACGTGTGTGAACGCTAGTGACTTAAGCGCGTCGCTTTATGCGAACTTAAGAACTGAGCGTGTGCGTGTACCCGTGTGGAGGGTACTTACGACGTGGCACCTCGAGGCAAGAGAGGCCGCGAGGGTCAGTGAGATTCGGCAGCGACCAAGCACTGTTGTGGGACCGTACGAGACTCGAGAACCGAGGAGGCAAAGAACCGCAGGGTTCTCCCGACCACAGACTCTGTCCGACGGTTTGAGGCAGACATGATCAATAGCATCGGTAGGGCCCGATGCGTTAGAATAGGGGCCAGTGTGTTTACACTGTCGGCAGCCGGGGCATCGGAGACGAGTGCCCGAGCGGCGGAGGGCCGCAGTGGTACCAGTAAGCAGTCAGACCGGTCAGGGGAGGTGGCCGAGTGACGATGAGATCAGAGTGGCGCATCGGAAGTGTGGTGGGCTCATAACCCACAAGCGTCGCACTCTTCCATTTTCTTCTACACTTGCTGAAAAGTTAGGCTTGAGAGTAGAGCCTATGAGGCGACGTTTGTGTCTTGACACCCCGGTTACATGTGTTGTGGGTAGACGAGTGTGTGCCGTGCGTGTGAGATCAGAGTAGCTGACTGCCCTTTTCTTGGTGATCTGCTTGTGTTGAACATGACGACGTTTGATGTGATCATGAGGATGGATTGGCTTGCGAGGTACCGAGCGTCGATCGACTGCTAGCGGCGGCAGGTGACGGTTGTATTCGACGACACGATTGTCACTTGTGCACTGGGCAGTAGGAGCGGAGTTCTCCTTTCAGCATCGACCGTGGGAGATGAGGTGGCGACCGTGCAGAGCAGAGAGCTGCCGCGAGTAGTGTGTGAGTTCCCGGAGGAGTTTTTAGGATTACCGCCAGTGCGCGAGGTTGAGTTCAGGATTGACCTGATACCGGGGACGACGCCGATATCGATGGCTCCGTACCGGTTTGCACCAGCCGAGTTGGTCGAGTTGAATCGACAACTCGAGGAGCTTCGGGAGAAGGGGTTTATCCGCCCGAGTACTTCGACGTGGGGAGCGCCCGCACTCTTCGTGAAGAAGAAGGGTGGAGCGCTGAGGATGTGTATATTCTACCGGAAGTTGAACCGGGTCACGGTGAAGAACCGCTACCCGATGCTGAGGATCGACGACTTGTTCGATCAGTTGAGAGGAGCGAAGTGTTTCTCAAAGATCGATCTACGATTCGGATACTCTCAGTTGAGAGTTCGGGAGGAGGATGTGGCGAAGACCGCATTTCGGACTCGGTATGGACACTACGAGTTTCTGGTATTGCCGTTTGGACTGACGAACGCGCCTGTAGCGTTCATGAATATGATGAACGGTATCTTCCGGCCATACTTAGACCAGTTCGTGGTGGTATTCGTAGATGACATCCTGATCTACACGCCGAGTGAGGAGGCGCACGTGGAGCATCTGAGGACCATTCTGACCTTGTTACGCACCCATCAGTTGTACGAAAACTTGGAGAAGTGCGAGTTTTGGCTCGCCGAGGTGAAATTCCTCGGACATGTCGTGTCTCGATAGGGTATATTGGTTGATCCGGAAAAGATCGATGCGGTTTCGAAGTGGGCACGGCCCACGAGTGTCTTTGAGATCCGTAGCTTCTTGGGTTTGGTAGGTTATTACCGGCGGTTCGTCCAGGATTTCTCATGCCTGGTCGCGCCGATGACTGCCCTGACACGCAAAGGAGTCGAGTTTGTGTGGACTGAGGATTTTGAGCGCTCCTTCTCCGAGCTGAAGGATCATCTGACTACCGCTCCTGTGTTGATAGTGCCGGAGCGTGGGATTATGTATGATGTTTATTGTGATGCGTCCGGTGAGGGACTAGGGTGTGTGTTGATGCAATCAGGGAAGGTAGTTGCTTATGGCTCCAGGCAGTTGAAGACGCATGAGTGCAACTACCCTACCCATGACTTGGAGTTGGCAGCGGTCGTTTTCGCGTTGAAGACCTGGTGACATTACGTGTATGGAGAGAGATTTCAGGTGTTCTCGGATCACAAGAGTCTCAAGTACATCTTCTCCCAGCAAGACTTAAACATACGCCAGAGGCGGTGGATGGAGTTACTTGAGGAGTACGACTTCGAGCTACTCTACCATCCGAGTAAGCCGAACATCGTTGCCGATGCCCTGAGTAGGAAGTCGATCCATTGCCTTGCTGGTATATTAGTCCGAGAGTGGGACATGATGGGAGAGTTGAGCACGTTTGGGCTTGAGCTAGATGAGATTGTTGATGGTGTGGCCATGTGTTCGCATGTGGCTCATCCCACACTTGTTGCCCGAGTGTTAGAGGCGCAGGCGGAGGATGCCGAAGTGGTAGAGATCCGAGAGAAGATCGCCAATGGTGTTGACGCGGAAGGCTGGGAGCAGGGTGCTGATAAGGGTTTACGGTACCGAGGAGGGTTGTTTGTGCCGTGCAGCTGTAGAGATGATGTGTTGAGAGAGTCTCATCATTCGCGTTTTGCTGTGCACCCGGGTGGCACTAAGATGTATCGGGATGTCAGGCGACAGTTTTGGTGGGGCGGGATGTGGAGAGCGATTGCAGAGTTTTTTCTCGAGGTGCCTTACTTGTTAGCAAGTGAAGGCCAAGCATCAGCGTCCTGCTGGTTTATTACAGCCACTGCCGATCGCACAGTGGAAGTGGGAGCACGTCACGATAGACTTCGTCTGCGGTTTACCTATATCGCCGAGAAAGAACGATGCAATATGTGTAGTGGTCGACCGATTGACCAAGTCGGCTCACTTCTTAGCCATGAGGATGACCGATACCGTTGACGCTCTGAATCGTCTGTACATCCGTAAGATTATCCGTCTCCACGGGGTTCCAGTGTCGGTCGTGTCCGACAGAGATCCTCGATTCACTTCCAGGTTTTGGGAGAGTTTGTAGAGAGCACTGGGGACCGAGGTCCTACTCAGTATAGCGTACCACCCAGAAACAAACAGCCAGTCAGAGTGCACGATCTAGATCTTAGAGGATGTGCTGCAGGCATGTGTGTTCGACTTCCGAGGATCATGGGAGGACCACTTACCTTTGGCCGAGTTCGCCTACAACAACAATTTCTAGGCCAGTATCGGAATGGAACCGTTCGAAGCGTTGTATGGTAGGCCGTGTCGATCGCCTGTGTGTTCGGCAGAAGTGAGGGGTAAGAGTTTACTTGGTCCGGACCTTGTCCGAGAGACGACCGAGAAGGTCGCGCTGATTCGGGAGCGGTTGAGGACCGCGCAGAGTCGACAGAAGAGGTATGCTGATAGATGGCGTCGACCTCTCGAGTTCACAGTTGGTGATCATGTATTTTTAAAGGTGAGCCCGAAGAAGGGGCTGGTGCGGTTCAACCGAAGAAGGGGCTGGTGCGGTTCAACCGCGGTGGAGGAAAGTTGGCCCCGCGGTATATCAGACCTTTTGAGGTTTCGGGCAGAGTGGGAGCCGTTGCTTACCATCTTGCATTGCCACCACAGCTTGGGAATGTCCACAACGTCTTCCACGTTTCCCAACTACGGAAGTACACTACGGACCCCTCCCACGTCATTGAGTGGACGGACATCGAGGTAGCTGAGGATGTTTCGTATGAGGAGCAGTCGGTCAGGATTTTGGATACGCGGGAGCAAGTCTTGTGTGGCAAGACTATCCGACTGGTACGGGTGCAGTGGCGGCACCATAGAGCAGAGTCGACCTGGGAGCGCGAGGATGAGGTTCGTGCGAAGTACCCCAGCCTATTCGACCCTTGAGGTGCGTTCGTTTTAAATTTCGCGGACGAAATTTCTTTAAGGGGGTAGATTGTAAGAACCGCCCCCGGTCGACACCGGTCGAACCGATGAAGTTTGGGAAAAGTTGACTTTCCACCGAAAAAGTCAACCGAAGACTCCGGGAGTCATTCAGGACCTTTCTGGGACCTAAAAAGCTAAGACGTCGTTACGGTTAGCTTAGTTGGGTCGTTTCCTTACAAATATGTAATTTTGCGAAAAAGTCAAACCCGGGTCAAATTGGGTCGAATTAGGGGTCTTAACGAATTAATTTAATTTGAGCTGAGATATTTTGGGTAGAGGTGGACCCCACATGGACACATGTCCATGTGTCTTGGAGGAGAAGAAAAGAGTGTAAAAAGACTCATTTGACCTCACCTTTTGCTTAAGGGGGAAAAGGACAAAAGGGACGAAATGGACATTTACCTTTTAGGTTAAAGGACACATGTGAGCAACAAATTCAGCATTTTCTCCTTGTTGGCCGAAATTTTAGAGAGAGAGAGAGTAGGTGAAGCCTCCATAGCTTGAAGAAGAAGAAAAGAGAAGAAGAGAAAAAAAGTGTCTCCTTTCACTCGATTTCTACCCCAAAACCCTCATTTTCTTCCATTTTCTTCATCATCTACCCATTCCCTAAGGTAATCTTGCACTTAACTTCCCTTTTGTTAAATTTCTAGTTGTGGGTTTTGGTAGAAATTGCTTGAACAAGACTTGGGTGTTATGGGTTTGGGGTTTTGATGGTTAAATAGATGATTGTGGAGAGAAAGTGAAAGAGTTGATGTAAATCAATTGGGTTTGTTATTATTTGGATGAAACCCACTTTGGGTTGAAGTTTCTGGAGATTTTTGAGGTTAATTTTAAGGTTTTAGATCCTAACAATGAAGTTTTGGAAAATCTAGAGCTTGTTAGGAACTTTTTGGAGAAATGGGGTATTTTTCCGGCGACTGGAGGTTTGTCGGAGCTCCGTCCGGTCACCGGGGGGTATAACCGGCCATGGCCGGAGGGAGGGCACAGAACTGTTACCGGCCACACGATGGCGGTCTGGTCCGGCCATCCATGGTCCACGTGTGGCCGTTGGGCCCACTCGGCCGAGGAGTGGGTGGGTCGTGTTCGGGTGGTCTTGGGTTATCCCCGGATCGATAATTCACACCCGGAAAAAATTATGGAAGTGATTCGTTGAAATTCGGAAATTGTAGTTTAGAAACTTTAATTACGGTTTTAGAACGCTCGGACATCGGAATTTGATTCTGTCAAGTGCGTTGGAACAAGTAAATTTAATTAGGAATGATAGAAACAAAAATGGGAATTTTCGGAGGCCCGAGGGACGTTTTCCATATTCCGGGCAAAAAGGGCCTTCCGGGCCCATTTTGACAAGATTGAGTAATTGGGGGTTAGTTTGGTTATTTCTCTCTTTGAACCACACTTGAGTTATTATTAATTCTCGTATTACTTGTAATCTTAGACGTTGTTCCCGAGCACGACCGAGGAGGCTACTATGCGACTCGTGATCATTCGCGTTTGGATAGCGGTTGAGGTAGGGAAAAGTAGCGAATACCGGTTTAATTGCGGAAACTTACTAGTATGCATATAGGATATGAACAACCGGAATAAATATAGAATCACATGTAGGATGTGAATAACTAGCGTAGTCATACAAAGATGGAACCACTCGCGGGCCAGGTCGTGCTCGTAAGTGTGGGAATTGTCGTGCTGTAATATCACATGTGGGTCCCTGGTTGGGCTCGTAGGATTGCGTGTTGGTTGTGTTTGTTGTGAATAGTAACTGGTAATGTGTGATATGTTTTATGTCTGCTGTTAAATTAAGGATTATGATATGCTATGAGAACGTGGTGAATGTAGTGTGAACTATTTCCTTGTGATATGATCAAGTGATTGATAGACCGATGTGGTGTGTTCGGTAAGATTGTTCGGTATGGTATGCCGGCGTGATATGTTCGATATGATATGTTTGAGGATGTTGTTCCGGTCTGATATCGTGGCTGATGCTGTTCCGTCACGATATGTTCCGAGGCGGCGTGTTCCGATTCGATATCTATATCTATGGATGGTTCCGATATAGATATCTAGACCGAGGCTTCCGGTATGATATCTATACCGTGGAGGATTCTGGTATAGGATATCCAGGCCGAGGATTGTTTCCGGTGCGATACCTGTGCTGCATGTGCGATTATGGTACATGGGATCTAGAGCCGAGGAGGGTGTTCTAGAGCAATGTTTATACCGATGAGTGTTCCGATATGGTATGTGTGATGTGATTTGTGCCCCGTGCTACGGGAAGATATACCCGACTGACGGAGGATTTCGGCCCGCTATATTATGAGTTGTACCCCGATGATGTGTGTTCCGGGAAGATATCTAGGTCGATGTCGAGTTCGGTATGTTATAGTGAGCCGGGCCCTGGAAGCCGGCACATTGCTCTGGAATACCACATGTGGAAGTGGTTGCTAATGATATTACTCTATGTGTTGAGCTGTTTTGATTGTTGTTATTACTTATGCTTGTTATGTGATCTTCTGTGATTTGAAATACAGTTATGCCTGAGTTCGATGTATTGTCGTGCGAGTTCGCACGTGTGGTCGGTTGTGAGATAACCGTGGTCGTTGTCCATTGAGAATTGTTAGGTGACGGGTGCTGAGAGCATAGTTGAGAAGAAATGTATGAGTTCGGTTCAGTGTCGAGGTTTATTTACGGGTTGCACCTGAGTGGCGGTCAAGCGTTGTCTTAGGTTACTTGTTTAATTGATTCGTAGTTATTGTGCTTACTAGTATGCCCTAGTTGGATGGTTACCCGTGGTGGTGAGCAGATAGCTCATCCCCTTAACTAATTTTTCCTACTAAGCGAAAGCTCACCCCTTTCATTACTGTTTTACAGGTTCCGATCGTGAGTTGGTTTAGAGGACGTCTCAGAGCTGGGAAGCTTGGCGAGAGTCCTAGTTTTGGGATCCTATAGAGACGTACTTTCCCTTTTTGTATTAAACTCTTTATTACTGGGTTTTCGACCGTTGACTCGGTATTGCTGACTTTAAACAACTTATTGGAGCTTCATTTTGTTTAAACTTGCTTTATTTATTACTCTTTTTAGCTCACGTCTCTAGTCCAGTCAAAACCGGATTTGGGGCTTTACAATGCAGGTAGGCGTGTCTTGTCACTGGTTAACCGAGGCCGAACTCTCCTCTGGTGGAATGACTATCGTCGGATCGGACAACACTCGAATCTGCACTACCATGTCCTGAAGCAACACTACCATGTCCTGAAACAACGCCTTTGTCTCCTACCGATCAACAGCATAAGACTTCATGAACGCTGCAAACTGCTGCTCAAAAGACATCTTAGGTTCCATAACGCGTGGTTGTGGTACCAATATGTTATGGTCCTGCATTCTTCGATCGCGTTATAGAACCGAGTACATGCTCGTTATAAGGAGAACCCGAAGACCTCGTTGATACGAGCTCGTTATAGAGAGAGCTTGAAGACCTCGTAGAGACCAAACAATTTAATTATTTCTTAAGTCTATTTATTTCATTATTCTCTCTTGGTATATATAACCAAGGAGGTTACTTGGAGCCCAAGGCCTAATACAACTTTAATTAATAAACTACCAAACTTTCCCAAAATGTAATACAACTCATTAACTAAAAGATATTAATGAAAAAGGAATTCAAATCCCCACACCAAACCCTTGGCCGACCACAATTAGTGGTGGGCTTATCCCACCTTGTACGGGTCCATACGGTCCACAACATCATTCCCCCATGCACATGACGCTTGTCCTCAAGCGTATCAGGCGGATCGATGTCCTTAGTAGTCACGCAGGCAGCTCCGTACAACATCTCTTTTGCACCAGGTTTATGAAGACGTCTACAAAAGCTACCTCTTGATAAATACTCCATCATAATGTGGGAAGCTCCCTCAACTACCGCATATCTAGTAATTGTTGCAAGCTGGATAGCGAATTGCCCTGTCCCTCCGGCAGCTGTAGTAACTAGAATACTTTGTCCAAACTTTTCAAGAGCAATTGATGCATGCTCAAAACCTGTAGATTGATATTCCATTGTCGTGTTAATAATAAGAATCTTATGATGTGTCAGCAAAGACGCTCTGTCTTCTTGACAGGGTGACATGGGTGTGTAGGTAGACGTACCAGGCATGGGCTCTATCTGGACAACCAAGACACCTGTAGAATTGTCCTCCTGACAGGGCACTGGAGGCGTGTAGGTAGGCGTGTCTTGCCACCGGTTAACCGGGGCCGAACTCTCCTCTGGTGGAATGTCTGGTTTCTGATTGGACAACGCTCGAATCTGCACTGCCATGTCCCAAAGCTGCACTGCCATGTCCTGACACAATGCCTTTGTCTCATGCCGATCAACAGTATAAGACTTCATGAACGCTGCAAACTGCAGCTCAAACGACATCTCAGATTTTGTAATGCGTGGCTCCTATACCAATATGTTATGGTCCTGCATTCCTGCATCGCGTTATAGAACCGAGTACACACTCGTTATAGAGAGAACCCGAAGACCTCGCTGATACGAGCTCGTTATAGAGAGAACTCGAAGACCTCGTAGAGACCAAACAATTTAATTAATTCTTAAGTCTGTGTATTTCATTGTTCTCTCTTAGTATATATAACCAAGGAGGTTACTTGGAGCTCAATGTTTATTTCATTATTCTCTCTTGCTATACATAGCCAAAGAGGTTATTTGGAGCCGAAGTCCTAATACAACTTTAATTATTATACTGTCCAACTTTCCCAAAACCTAATACAATTCATTAACTAAAAGATATTAATGAAAAAGGAAATCAAATCCCCACACCAAACCCTTGCCCGACCACAATTAGAGGTGGGCTTATCCTACCTTGTACCGGTTGTACGGCCCAGAACATCACTCCCCCCATGCACATGACGTTTTCCTCAAGCGTATTAGGTGGATAGATGTCCTTAGTAGTCACATAAGTAGCTCCGTCCATCATCTCTTTTGCACCAGGTTTATGAAGACGTCTACAAAAGCTACCTCTTGATAAATAGTCCATCATAATGCGGGCAACTTCCTCCACTACCACATATCCTGTAATTGTTGCAAGCTGGATAGTGAATTTCCCTATCCTTCCGGCAGTTGCAGTTACTAGAAAAAATTGTCCAGACTTTTCTAGAGCAATTGATGCATGCTCAGAACCTGCAAATAGATACTCCACTACCGTGTTGATAATAATAATCTTATGATGTGTCGGAAAAGACGCCCTGTCTTCTTGACAGGGTGCCGGGGGTGTGTAGGTAGGCGTACCAGACATGGATTCTATCTTGAAAGCCAAGGCACCTATAGAATTGTCCTCCTGACAGGGCAACGGAGGCGTATAGGTAGGCGTGTCTTGTCACCGGTTAATCGGGCTGAACTCTCCTCTGGTGGAATGATTGGCGTCGGATTGGACAACGCTCGAATCAGCACTACCGTATCCTGAAGCAGCACTGCCATGTCCTGAAACAACGCCTTTGTCTCCTGCCGATCAACAACATAAGACTTCATGAACGCTGCAAAATACTGCTCAAAAGACATCTTAGGTTCCATAACGCGTGGCTCTGATACCAATATGTTAAGGTCCTGCATCTTGAATCGCGTTGTAGAACCGAATACAGGCTCGCTATAGAGAGAACCTGAAGACCTCGTTGATACGAGCTCGTTATAGAGAGAACTTGAAGACCTCGTGGAGACCAAACCATTTAATTAATTCTCAAGTCTGTTTATTTCATTATTCTCTCTTGGTATATATAGCCAAGGAGGTTACTTAGAGCCCAAGTCCTAATACAACTTTAATTAGTGAACTACCCAACTTTCCCAAAACCTAATATAATTCATTAACTAAAAGATATTAATGAAAAAGAAAATCAAATCCCCACACCAAACCCTTGGCCGACCACATTTAGTAGTGAGCTTATCCCACCTTGTATCGGTTCGTATGTCCCATAACATCACTCCCCCATGCACATGACGCTTGCCCTCATGCGTATCAGGTGGATCGATGTCCTTAGTAGTCACACATACAGCTCTGTCCACCGTACCATCTCTTTTGCACCAGGTTTATGAAGACGTCTACAAAAGCTACCTCTTGATAAATACTCCATCATAATGCAGGCAACTCCCTCCACCACCGCTTATCAAGTAATTGTTGCTAGCTGGATAACGAATTGCCCTGTCCCTCCGGCAGTTGGAGTTGCTAGAACAATTTTTCCAGACTTTTCTAGAGCAATTGGTGCATGCTCAGAACCTGCAAATTGATACTCCACTACCGTGTTGATAATAAGAATCTTATGATGTGTCGTGAAAGACGCCCTGTCCTCTTGACAGGGTGTCGTGGGTGTGTAGGTAGGCGTACCAGACAGGGACTCTATCTTGACAACCAAGGCACCTATAGAATTGTCCTCTTGATAGGGCACCAGAGGCGTGTAGGTAGGCGTGTCTTGTCAACGGTTAACCAGGCCAAACTCTCCTTTGTGGAATGATTGGCGTCAGATTGGACAACGCTCGAATCAACACTACCGTATCCCGAAGCAGCACTTCCATGTTCTGAAACAACGCCTTTGTCTCCTGCCAATCAACAACATAAGACTTCATGAAGGCTGCAAACTGCTACTCAAAAGACATCTCTGGTTCCATAACGCGTGGCTCTGATACCAATATGTTATGGTCCTGCATTCTTGGATCGCGTTATAGAACCGAGTACACGCTCGTTGTAGGGAAAACTCGAAGACCTAATTGATACGAGCCCGTTTTAAAGAGAACTCGAAGACCTCATAGAGACCAAACATTTTAATTAATTATCAAGTGTGTTTAGTTGATTATTCTCTCTCGGTATATATAGCCAATGAGGTTACTTGGAGCCACAGTCCTAATACAACTTTAATTAGTAAACTACACAACTTTCCCAAAACCTAATACAATTCATTAACTTAAAGATATTATTGAAAAAGGAATTCAAATCCCCACACCAAACCCTTGGCCGACCACAATTAGTGGTTTGCTTATCCCACCTTGTACCGGTCCGTACGACCCATAACATCACTCCCCCCATGCACATGACGCTTGTCCTCAAGCGTATCAAGTGGATCAATGTCCTTAGTAGTCACGCAGGCAGCACCGTCCACCATCTCTTTTCCACCAGGTTTATGAAGACATCTACAAAAACGACCTCTTGATAAATACTCCATCATAATGCAGGCATCTCCCTCCACCACCGCGTATCCAGTAATTGTTCCTAGCTGGATAGCGAATTGCCCTGTCCCTCCGGCAGCTGTAGTAACTAGAATAATTTGTCCAAACTTTTCAAGAGCAATTGATGCATGCTCAAACCCTGCAGATTGATACTTCACTGTGATAGTCTTAGTGCCCGTAGTTCAATCCTAAATGTCCAAATGTATATATCATCATTAGCAATAAAATTAAAGAGGCTTTATATTACTTATGTGTTGGAGTAATATATCGATGTGTGCTCTGATCTATGCCCACCATGCGAATAGAACCATAAATCGAGATAGATCACACTCGATGGGTTCCTAGTCAACAAAGCTTCACTAGAAGCGACTAGTATGCAAAAGGACTCTTTATGGCTTACGTTCTGTTAGTCATTGGAATGAGATTCCAGAGTCTGATCATAGATATCATGTGGGACAGGATATTGGACGACCCGCCCTGAATATGTGCCATAGATCAAGTCATGAACATATTCAATGTCGTAGCTTGTCATGTATCCTTAGACCAAGGAGTCTTTGTGATCGTTATGTAGTCAACAACTGAGTTTGACCTGAGCCTAACGTTGTCCGTAACAGGGCTTCCATAACGGCCAGGATTGGATTGGGGACGGGGTACATAAGTGACACGAAAGACGGCTAAGGGATTTATCCCTCATACTGAGGTATGGGAAAGATATTGGTTTCGGACGCTTGATCGAGAGTGACTGAAAGAATATCATGGCCATGCACATGATACTGGGTATCATATCTTCAGTCATCTCACATATCAAGGAACAGTGATTGAGAATAATAAGGATGACGGCTCTATGCCTTATCTCAATCAGAATATCGGAGATAAAAGGATAATGACAGAGATGACAGAAAGGTTAGAATCGACAGGGTCGATTCGTTATGCAGTGTCAGGCAATACTAAAGTCTCGTTATTCGCCACTTAAATAGGATCAAGTAAATGGGATTTTACGTTGATCTATTGACATGCATAAACATAAGGGTCACACCGGAGGGTGAAAGTCATTGGCACATTTATGGAGAATGGCCAAAAGGGAGTTGTCTCGGGACATGACCAAAACTGGGCTTTGGGTCATGTGCTCGTAAGTGAATAGGACTTTACGGATCAAGACAAGGCTTGGAGTCTTGGGATTGATCGTTTCGGATAATGTTGGACATTTCCGGTATGGAAGGCTTGGAGGCGATGAGCGAATCACGGGACCTCGTTGGAAATGGCCACGGGCCATGTTCCAAGAGGCCCATGGAAAGCCCATGCAACCAAGGCCCATGGAACTAATTTATCAAGTCTTGATTAATTAGTACTATGTAAGCATGACAAGGATTAAAGTGTTGGTGATTCACCACCTAACCCAATCTTGTCTAGCCATACTTTTTCCTATTTACACTTTACTTGACATCATACTTGTCCCATGCCTTTAGTTGGACAAGTATGGGTTTTGTTATGTATAAGTCATCTTTTTTCAACATAACAAACACAAGACAAGAATAGGAATCACAACTTCTCCCTCCTCTCCCTTGCAATTTCGGGTTTGGCAAGCTCCCACCTCCAATTTTGTGTTCTTGAGTCCTCAAAGAGAAGAACTACGTGGCTTTGATTCCCATGTGAATACGTAGGCGTCTTGGAGACTCAAACCAATCATTCGTTACCCGGTGTTCTTGTTTTGGTAAGAAATAGTGCTGAATTTTTCTCTTGTGAATCCATTCTTTGTTAGTTGTTTCATGGTTTAATCGTCTCTTGGTTTTCATTGATTTTCCGCTGCGAGTTGGTTCATCTCCAACCCTACCTCGAGACCCAACACACTGCCGTGTTGATAACAATAATCTTATGATGTGTCGGCAAAGACGCCCTGTCCTCTTGACAGTGTGCCAGGGGTGTGTAGGTAGGCGTACTAGACAGGGACTCTATCTGGACAGCCAAGGTACTTGTAGAATTGTCTTCTTGACAGGGCACTAGAGGCGTGTAGGTAGGTGTGTCTTGTCACCGGTTAACCAGGGCCGAACTCTCCTCTGGTGGAATAACTGGTGTCAGATTGAACAACGCTCGAATATGCACTGTCATGTTCTTAAGCAGCACTGCCATGTCCTTAAACAACGCCTTTGTCTCCTGCCGATCAAGAACATAAGACTTCATGAACGCTGCAAACTACTGTTCAATAGACATCTCAGGTTCCATGACGCGTGGCTCTGATACCAATATGTTAGGGTCCTGCATTCTTGGATCGCGTTGTAGAACAGAATACATGCTCGTTATAGAGAGAACCCGAAGACCTCGTTGATATGAGCTCGTTATAGAGAGAACTTGAAGACCTCGTAGAGACCAAACCATTTAATTAATTCTCAAGTCTGTTTATTTCATTATTCTCTCTTGGTATATATAGCCAAAGAGGTTACTTATAGCCCAAGTCCTAGTACAACTTTAATTAGTGAACTACCCAACTTTCCCAAAACCTAATATAATTCATTAACTAAAAGATATTAATGAAAAAGGAAAGCAAATCCCCACACCAAACCCTTGGCCGACCACAATTAGTGGTGTGCTTATCCCACCTTGTACCGGTCTGTATGGCCCATAACAACTCCCGAGATGATAGAAGAGTATCATGCCAGAACTTGGTGGGACCACTATCACTATACGTTTAGTAAAACAGTGTTGTTGGTTGACCCCCTATTCCTTATGTCGCTCATTGGAAGAGGCGATGGCGCATAACAATGTTAGTTTTTTGTTTCTTAGTGCAATCTTGATCATGTACGATATTATCATTTTATTAATACATTGACACTTTTATTATCATTTTGTTAAATGTTAAATGCGTGAATAATCAACTCTTTCTAAGATAATCAAATATGTGACTTTAATGCATATCTTTTTTAATTAATTTTATAATCAATCACCACCACCTGAATTTCGGTTACCATCCGATCTAGTATCTCAATGACCTAGATTTATTTTACGATTGTATGTAAGAAATGGTTTGTACCTATTAGCCTATATATATAGTTGTACAGTCAGGTGGTAACCTTGTATTACAATGTGAACTTGCGAACTCAACCACAAGGTGTCAAGTGTCGCGCTCAGAAAATGCCCATTTTTTTTTAATCAAGTTTACTAAATTAATGATTCCCGTTTCGTTTCAACTCCGATTTATTTTTTTTCTTGCGCCAATGTTCTTTTTTTTCAATGGTTTTTTTTTTGATAAGCAAATTTTTTTATTAGGCAAACGTTCTACAAAAAGTAAAACGATGCAAGAAAAACAATCCTTAAAAGGACCTTTTTCCCCAACCGATACAAAAGCATATAACAATACTAAAAACCAAACTGAAACAGGAAAGTAAACTAATCAGAGCACCGCCCTCCTTGCCTACTTCTTGTCCGAATTCAAGCAAAGAAATCGGTTAGAAACCGAAACAAGAGTTGAGTGTCCTGAACTCCGTTCCGGGTTAACCTCGTCCTCGCTAAAATCGACGCCCTCCTCAACCTCAACACGCTGCGGGGAGTCAGAAACTGCGGAATTGGCAACAACCCTTTTCACAGTTCTCTTACTAAAGCTCCACTCTCCTTCTTTACTTTGTTTAACAATGTCGATTGTGAGGCTTCCCGCTTGCCCCCCTTGTCAGACAATGTTTTGGCTCTTGTCTGGTAAAAGACAACTGGAGGAGCAGTCTTTTTTGGCTGTCCTTTTTTTGGACGACCACGTTTCCTTGGAACCTCAATGGGGATACTTTTTGGACTCAGAAGAATGTCTTTCCACTGGTGATCCATAGAAGTATCTACAGCCCTCGCAGGTGACGAGTCCACTACTGGAACTGTCTGGCCAAACAAATGAGGGCTACCTTGAAATTCACCCCGAGAAAAACCCTCCACATGGGTACCATCTTTAACATGTGCATTAAAACCCGAGCCCACAACGGATGATGGGGCCAGAGCAGACCCAATTCGCTTAAAGACATCAGCCAAAGAGGGTTCACAATCCAACTGTACCGGGCCTTTAACATCAGAATTGGTATCAAGCCCAACAACCTGAACTGAACCCAAAAAATATGGCCCACACTCACACCCATGCGGTCCAACTATAGACGGAGCCGACCCACACAATTTATCTTCTTCCCCACGCGTTTTAGAAACTAGCCGCGTCACAACTCGCGTCTCCTCCAAAACAGGGAAACGATTTGAAATCATAGGGATGGGGATCACGGGCGTAGAATCTGGGGTTTCCTTAACAGGAGATTCAACAATCACGGCCGTAAAATCCGGGGTTTCCATAACAGGCGTGACTGAGCTGATTTCCTGCAAATTCAGCACTCCCGGAGATCTCACAACCTGCGACGGTTTTGCAGCTGCGCACGCCTTCGAACCACCACCGTCCGGTGAAGCTTGACGTAAGAGTTCCGCCTCCACTAAACCAGAAACTGTGCAACCGATGATGCTCTGTTTTGAAGGTATAGGAACAGGGGAATTGGGCAACTTTATACGACCATGCTGTTTCGATTCCGGTCGAGCTACTTCTACCAGGAGCTTGTACCCGTTCCGTGTGAAACCGTTAAGCACCTCAATGGCCTGTAGAGCCGACTCCTTGATTTTGAATTCTGCGAATCCAAACTAGCGCCCATTCCGGTTTGGTTTCTTTAGAACCTCAACTGACACCACATCGCCAAACACTCCCAACGAGTTCCTACCTAAACCGAAGAGGTATTATAAGGGAGGTTGTGTATAAAAACCTTACAAACGTTGGCCGCATGAACGACCGGCAGCATCGCATCCAAACCCGCATGAGCAGACCCCTGTTGTGGTCACGAATTTGGACTGAACTGATCGCCGGCAACTCCAGCCTGTTGCGGCTTCTCTCAGACAGACCTTATCCTTGTAGAGCCGCCCAAAGCTGCAGCCTGTGTCTTGGCCGGGATCGGCTCGGTCCGAGGCTTTTTGGCCAAACCTTCCTGGCCGGAGACGTCTTGACCTTCGCCTTTGCCGAAGAAACACTATCGCGGGCCTTGTTGGAAGAAGCAGATGAATCCTTTCCCAAAGAACAAGCTACAATTTTGCAATACGAATCATAGCTAGATAATAGCACCGAGCAGAAAACTGAAAAAGAACTCGGCCTCAGCGTCTTAGAGAGAAACGTGGATGACATCTTTTAGCTTTTTGTTTCAATGGATTTGTAACAAGTAGTGTATTGAATATATTTTGATGTGTTTTTGTATACGTGTGTGGATATGAGTACAAAAAGTTTTGATATTGTTTGCAAATTTAGAAGATGTAGGTTGAGAATATGGTGATGTGAGTTGAGAATATGAGTGATATGGTTTGAGAATATGAGGGATGTGAGTTTTTAGAATATGAGGGATGTATGTTTGAAAATATAAGTGAAGTGGGTTTGAGAATATGATATGTGAGTTTGAGAATATCATAGATGTGGTTTAAGAGTATAAGCGAGGTGAGTTGAGAGTATGAGGAATGTGGTTTGCAAATATTTATGGGAAATGTGTGGTTGTACATGTGTGAGACATAGTTTGCAAATATGACTGAAATGGTTTGAGTTACCAGTGATATTGTGAAGACCGCCTCAGTAAAAAGTGTTAGTTCATTTAATTTTGTTCGATCGGAGCATCGAGGTTGAAAGTTGGATCGGTTTTTGATAACGACGAGGTTGATTTTCTGTTTAAATTTTATTTCGTTTAAAAAAAAAAATTAAAGGCTTGGGCTGCACAGGGCAGACCCGGCCTAACATTTGACCCGACCCAGAATATGACCCAGGCCCGTGGTATTTATACCCCATCTTAGGGTTTGAGCATTGGATCTGCTCCTCTCCTTCTCCTAACGCAGCCCCCACCTCGTTCCTCTACCTTCTTCTTCGTTCCAACCCGATCCCCTCACCCACGCCGTCTCCGACCACCTCTCCATCTCCGGCCAACCAACCGCTGCCCGAGACCACCGCCGCCGTCTCTCCATCCTCACTCAGTCCCGAGCCCGAGTTCGTCGTCCCGAGCCCGAGCTCGCCCTCACCGTGTTCCGGCCGCCGCTCCGTCACCGAGCCCCTCCATCTCCGCTTCCCCTCGCCCGTCCGTCTTCGTCTCCGACAGTCCGAGCCCGGCGCGCAACCGAACCGTCGCCCTCCATGAGATCCGCAACCGGCGTTTCAGCCGAGCTCGCCGGCGTCTTCACGCCCGAGCTCGCCAGCGTCTTCACGCCCGAGCTCGCCGGCGTCCTCACGCCCGAGCTCGCCGGCGTCCTCACACCCGCGCTCCCTCGAGCCTCCTTCTCCAGCGATGGCCGGACGCTTCGCCGTCGCCGTGCACGCGGACTCGCCAGCGAACTCGCCAGATCTGGGACGAGACCACACCGTCCAGATCTCCGTCGCACCACACCGTCCCCGTCACCGTTATTTTTTTCCCACGGTGAGAGTCTCGAGGCCTTGAGGCTTTGGGTCGTCGGCGGTGACTCCGCCGGTGGCCGGCCGGACTAAGTCCGAGTTCCTCTCTTTTTGGGTTGTTCCCGAGTCGTTCTGGATCGGGTTGGGTTGTGACAAAAAAATCAAAGATTGTTAGAACGAAATAAAATAAAATAAACGAGATTTGAAATAAAAGTCGATCTTTGTATTTTGGACGTAAAATTGTATTGATCTGGTTTGATCTGGAACGAAATTTATTTTGGATCTGCTTTGGTTGGAATCGAAATCCAGGTTTTGGAAAGAAAAGGTTGTAAAACAGAAATTCAGATTTAAGAAAAAGGGGATTTAAAATAAAAGGAATTAAAATCAACTCGGTTTTAAAAACGGTTTTAAATCGAGGAGTTGAGAATCAGAATTGTTAGGAAATAAACTAAAACGACGTTGGTTTTATGGTTTGGGACTGAAATCGTCGGAAATAAAACTTGGGTTTTAGAAAATCGATTTAAGGGAACAATCAGATTTGATTTAAAATGGAATTTGAGCTTTTGAACGAATATGGAACCCTGGTTAAAATGGACTGCTAATTGGGTTTAGAAAGGAACAAAAGCGGACCGCTGAATCGGACCTCGTGCATTGGAACCGTGCCTCGCATGCACTGGTTCCGGAGCTCGGGTACTCAAACCCGATTTGCCGTGACCCCGCTTTTATCCCGCTCGAGTTTAAGGGACTACTGTCGGTTTTAAAACTGGATAAATCGTGACCTTTAAATTAACCTGGGAACCGACTCTAATTATGGCTTTCATGTTATCTTTAGCGTCCGGCTTCGATCGAAGTGAAGTCCGGAGGTAGCGAGCCAGAACGTCAGCAGCTAGGAAGCGTAGCGGGTGCTCTTCGGTTGAGGTAGGGAAAAGTAGCCGGATCTCGGCCCTGACTGGGGAAAGTTAACAGTAGAATTGCATGTGACACCGGGGTGTCGTGGGTTGAGTAGTTTTATTTAAAGATTAGAAAAGCATGTTACGGGAACTTAGTAATTATGAGAAAAGCATGTGACACTTAGTAGTGTCATAGGAGCAGAGAACTTAGCGATAATTGTTTTACTGGAGGCATATGACCATGCCCGGAGGTTGTCTGTGAACTTGTTGATATTAGGAGTACTGGAGGCATATGACCATGCCCGGAGGTTGATTGCGAAACTAGTGGTCTTAGGACTGTTGTAGGCACCGATTATGCCGGAGGTTGTTGTGTGTTATTTTTTTACTGTTGAAGTTTGGGTGGCCTTGAGAGCCCGTGTTAATTATTGCTGAGTCTTGGGTGGCCATGAGAGCCCGTGTTGTCGTTTCGGTATTTTGAGTGGCCGTGAGTGCCCGTGGGGTTGTGAACCCGTACTTTATCGTTGGTGTCTTGGGTGGCCATGAGGGCCCGTAGGGTTGTTGAACCTGTGTTTGGTTGTCGGTGTTTTGTTGGCCTTGAGTGCCTGTGGAGTTGTCACCGGTGTCGTTACTGTCTGTTTGGACTTGTTTGTGATTGTGATTGGTTACTGGTTACTGGTGGAGGTTGTGTGGTGTAGCTAGCCTCCCGACTGGGATCGGGAGAAGCGGAGGGGTTGTGGGCTAGCTCCCCGACTGGGATCGGGGGAAGGACGCGCGGGTGTGGCTAACCACCCGACTGGGATCGGGTGAAGCGGAGAGGTTGTGGGTTAGCCTCCCGACTGGGATCGGGGGAAGTTGCGCGACAGGTCGACCGCCTGACCACGTCTATGATCGGTAAAGGGCGAGAGACAGAGATTGGTTACTGAGCAGCCGGTTTGCGATCCTTTGTGATCTTGTTTGGTATTGTGTGGTCAGTCGTGTCTTGAAGGAGGTCGTCAATCGTAGTGTGGGGTCTACATCACGTGTCCGAATGTTGAGTCAGTTGAGGAAAGTTTTGGTCGTGTGTGTGTCTTTTGAGTCGTTGTTGGTGTCACCGGCTTTGGCTACTAAGTATGCCGTAGTCAGTCTGTTATCTGTGGTGGTGAGCGAACGCTCACCCCTAGCTGCTTTTCCTACAGGTACTGTTCGCAGGCTGGATTAGGTGAGCTTCTGAAGCTTGAAGAGCTTGAAGCGGGTTCTGGGAGTTTTTGAGTCTAGTGACGTGTACCTCGTTTTGTCCAATTGTTGGGACTTATGTTTGAGATGTAATTATCTTTTTGTTGAACTAAACGGGTCTTTTAAAGTGTTTTAATGGAAAAGGTTTCTAGTGTTCTTTATTTTTTTTTAAACGTTCGCGTCCTGAGTTCGGTTCGCTGAAATTGGGGCGTGACAGATATGATTTGAGAATATGGTAGATGTGATTTACAAATAAGGTGTGTATCATAATTTTTGCTTGTACATGTCTTTTCTTGCTTCAAAACATATCCAATATGCTACTTGATAAATAGATCTTAGAAAAACAAAAATATTGGCGTAATAAAAAACTAAATCGGAGTTGAAACTAAGGCGGAAAGATCAAACTAATAAAACTGGCTCAAAAATGAACATTTTCTAAGCGCAACACGTGACATGTTGTGGTTGAGTTCGTAGGTTCACATTGTCTCCCGGACCCCTTTTAAAATGTGAACCTGCGAACTCAATCACAATAGACCACGAGTCGCGCTTAGAAAATGATCCTCCTTTTTTCCACCAAGTTTATTATTTTGATCTTTCCCGCTTTGTTTCAACTCCGATTTAATTTTTTCTTGTGCCAATATTTTTCATTTTCCAAGATCTATCTATATATCAAGTAGCATATTGAATCTTTTTTGAAGTAAGAAAAGACATGTACAAGAAAAAATTATGATAAACACACTATTTGTAAACCACATCTGCCATATTCTCAAGCCATATAATTGTTAACTCAAACCATTTCAGTCATATTTGCAAATTGTGTCCCACACATGCACAACACACATTTTTCATAAATATTTGTAAACCAGATCCCTCATATTCCCAACTCACCTTACTTATACTATCAAACCACATCTGTCATATTCTCAAACTCACATCACTCATATTCTCAAACCCACATATCTCATATTCTCAACCCACTTCACTTATATTCTCAACCCACATCACCTATATTTTGAAACCTACATTCCTCATATTCTCAAACTCACATCACTCTTATTTTCAAACCACATCCCTCATATTCTCAACTCACATCACATTATTCTCAACCTACAACACCTATATTCTCAAACATACATCTCTCATATTCTGAAACTCACATCCCTCATATTCTCAACTCATATCACCATATTCTTAATCCTCATCACTTATATTTACAAACAACATCACAACTTTTCGTACTCATATCCACGCATCAACTCCCGTATCCAAAAATACATCAAAACATATTCAATACACTACTTGTTAGAAAACCCTTTAAAAAAGAAGAATATTGGCGCAAGACAAAATTAAATCGGAGTTGAAACGAAGCGGGAATCATTAAATTAGAAACTTGATAATAAAAATAAATTTTCTTAGCGCAACACTTGACGCGTTGTGATTGAGTTCGCAGGTTCACATTGTAATTGAGGATTCACACCTGATTGAACTCCTATATATATGTTAATATTCAGGTACGAATCACCAAAATTTTTACGAAATACGAATCCATTTTGGCCTTGTAATCGCATAATCCAAGGCTGGGAATTTTTTTGTTCACTAAGTTTATTTTTTAATCTTTCCGCTTCGTTTCAACTCCGATTTAATTTTTTCTTGCGTCAAAGTTTTCTTTTTCCAAGACTTATCTATCAAGTAGCATATTGAATAGGTTTTGAAGCAAGAAAAGACATGTACAAGCAAAAACACAATTTGTAAACCATACATTAATGTATGTGTTTGCAGGTACATTTGTATGTGTAAGCTAATCGTAATGCATGTTTTGTATGTATGTTTTTGCAACTGAATGTTTTGTAATTTTCAGTTGTATGTGTACGCTAAACTTAATGTATGTTTATACAATTTTCATTTGTATATGTGAGCTAAAATCAATGTATGTGCTTGCCATTTTCATTTGTATGTGTAAGCCAATCTTAATGCATGTTGTTTCAGTTGTATGTGTACGCTAAACTTAATGTATGTTCTTGTTTTTTCCATTTGTATGTGTAAGCTAATTTTAATGTATGTTTTGCACGTGTAAGCTAATACATTAAGATTGACTTACACATACACTAAGATTAGCTTATTCATGCAAATGTAATTGCAAACACATACATTAATGCACGATTTACAATTTGTGTTTTTTCTTGAACATATTTTTAATTCTTCAAAACATATTCAATATGCTAATTGATAGATAGGTCTTGAAAAAAGAAAAAATTTGGCGCAAGAAAAAATTAAATCAGAGTTGAAACGAAGCGGGAAAGATCAAAATAATAAACTTCGTAAAAAAATTAAACCAAACAAAATCGTAGCCCTTAGGCATTATGTGATTCCAAAGTTGGGATTAATTAGTATTTCGTATCTAAATATGGGTTCGTACCAGAAAGCTCTCTTATATATATATATATATATAGAGAGTTGGTATCAAGTACAAACCACCCCTTATTGTGCAAACTACGAACCAATCTGAGCCATAGGATCCCCCCAAAGTGATGTCAGCAGAGCGCACCAGATGCTGACACGTGGACAATAAATATATAAAACACCGCACCTAATTGTGCAAACTACGAATGTCACACCCCAAATTCGGTAGAACCGAACCCGGAACGCGAACGGTGAAACAATAAAACAAATTTCAAATACTTTAGTAAAACCGCTTAAAATCACCACTTTGAGTTAAACAAAATAATATTTTACAATTTAAAATATGTCCAAACAAGCGGACAAAAACCAAAGCGTACGTAGCTAAAACTCCCAAAAACCCAGACTCCCGCTCCCAGCTCTTCAAGCTTCGAGAGCTCCCCTACTCCGCCTCGCGACCAGTACCTGTAGGAAAAGCAGCTAGGGGTGAGCGTCCGCTCACCACCACGGATACCAGACTGACTACGACATACTAGCAGAAAATGCCGGAAACACCAACAACAACCCAACCACCGGGGACTACTATCCCCAAACTCAAGTAACCCGACTGTCACACAAAATTTGTTACTTTCCCCAACCAACTCAAACCCGGACGCGTAATGTAGACCTGACACAGCGGTTACGACCTCCACCAAAGGCGCAAAAGACAACCACGCAACACCCAAGATAAAAAAGGATCGCACACAACAATCAAGATCACAAAGGATCGCACTCCAGCTACTCAGTGCCGGTTGCTAACCGGCTGGGCTTGAGCCTGCCCCACGCAACTTCCCCCGAACGCAGTCGGGCCAGGCGGTCGACCTGTTGGCGATATATAACGCAATACTTCTCCGATAGCTAGTCGGAAGGGGAGCCGCCCTTCATCGCCGAAGAATGCACAACTTTACCGATGATTAGTCGGAAGGCTAGCCAACCCCCACGCGCACGACCATAGAACCCCTTTATTGTCAGGCGGGCCCCCAACCTCGTCGTAGAAGAATGCACAACTTTACCGATGGTTAGTCGGAAGGCTAGCCAACCCCCACGCGCGCGACCACTTGACCCCTTTATTGTCAGGCGGGTCCCCAACCTCAGGCAATCACAATCAACACCCAAGGTTCAACACCCCAAAGGCACTCATGGCCACCCACGACACACCAACAGTAATACACGGGTCAACACCCCAAAGGCACACATGGCCACCCACGACACACCAACAGTAATACACAAGTCAACACCCCAAAGGCACTCATGGCCACCCACGACACACCAAAAGTAATACACGGGTCAACACCCCAAAGGCACTCATGGTCACCCACGACACACCAACAGTAATACACGGGTTAAGACCCCAAAGGCACACATGGCCACCCACGACACACCAACAGTAATACACGAGTCAACACCCCAAAGGCACTCATGGCCACCCACGACACACCAACAGTAATACACGAGTCAACACCCCAAAGGCACACATGGCCACCCACGACACACCAACAGTAATACACGGGTCAACACCCCAAAGGCACACATGGCTACCCACGACACACCAACAGTAACACACATGTTCAACACCCCAAAGGCACACATGGCCACCCACGACACACCAACAGTAACACACGGGTTCAACACCCCAAAGGCACACCTGACACCCACGACACACAAACAGTAAAGACACGGGTCCAACACCCCACAGGCACTCATGGCCACCCAAGACACGCAACGGTAAAATACGAATTCAACTCCCCACGGGCACTCATGGCCACCCAAGACACACAACAGTAAAATACGGGTTCAACTCCCCACGGGCACTCATGGCCACTCACAACCACAAACAATTCAATCAACCTCCGGGCACAACCAAATGCCACCAATATTTCTATTGTTCGATAAGCTCACTTATCCTACGACACTACTAAGTGTCACATGCCTTTCTATTGTTCGATACGTTTACGTATCATACGACACCACTAAGTGTCGCCTGCATTTCTAGTGTTCGATAAAATTACTTATCCTACGACACTACTAAGTGTCACATGCCTTTCTAGTGTTCGATACGTTCACGTATCATACGACACCACTAAGTGTCGCCTGCATTTCTAGTGTTCGATAAACTTACTTATCCTACGACACCACTAGGTGTCACATGCATTTCTACTGTTAACTTTCCCTAGTCAAGGCCGAGATCCGACTAATTTTCCCTACCTCGTAACGCTTTCCCAAAAGTCCACGCCCAAGCTCCGGCGTGCTCCAGAATTACCCGCTTAGCCTCCTCTTTCCACGGTCGGCGACACGGTCTACAATGATTACAATTAACACACTTTTTAAATAAGCAGGCGAAACCCGAATTTAATGAACTTAACGCTCAAACGCAACCCCGACAATGCCGATCACTCCCAAACTTCCCAATTACTAGACATTGTCAATAATGGGCCCGGAAAGGCCCGATTCGCCCGGCTCGACGAATCTGCCCGGGATTGGAAAACGCCCTTCCAGGGCTCCGAAAATTCCCGTTTTCGTTTCTACGATCTGAGAATAATTCAAGGGTTCCAATGCAATCGACGGAATCAATTTCCGACTTCCGAGCAATTTAATTCGCGTTTAAAGTTTCTAAACTCGTCATTTCCAACTTTTACAATGTAACTCCAAAATTCGTTCCGGGTGTGGATTAACGACTTGGGGATCGTCCTAAACCACCTGAACACGAAAACTCGAGACCCAAACACGTGGGCCCCGCCCGGACATCAAGACCCGTGGGTGGCTGGACCGGTTCACCACCATGGTGGTCGGTCCTAGCTTCGGCCAGCCACCACCCACGGTGGCCGGAGCTCCCCCGAGCCTCCGGTCACCGGAAACCGCTCATTTTCGCTCCAAAACGCCTCCAACGAACCCCACACCTCAAATCATTCATAGTCTACTCGTTTCAACCCAAACCCTAACTTTTAAACATATCAAAACGAAAATCGAATAGGTTCTCACCGTAGGGAATGATGACGGGAGCTCGATTCTTCAATCGTTGAGACGATCCGTCGGTTGGATCGTCGGGAGATCGAAAAACCCTAACCCTCCTCCTCTCTTTTTCCCTTTTCCTTCTCTCCTTCTTCTCTCTTCTTTCTCTCTCTATTTTCTCTTTTTTTTTTTCTCTTTTTTTGAAGCATGGCCGAACACCCCCCCCCTTGTAGTCTTCCTTTGTTTTGTTCAAAAATACCTAACACCACCACTTGTGTGACATGTGGCAAGTGTGTCCCACACCTTTTGGAAAATATCTTCTAGATATTTTTCAGTAAGAATCGCGAAATTCGGCCGTCTCGGGACCCGAACGGGCCCATTTTCCAAGAAATTACAAAACTTCACGTGCTACAAGAAAACGGCTCAAATAAGAGCGCTGTAACGACGGCTAAGCTTTTTGGATCTAAAACGGACCTCGAACGGACCAAAACGTCGCTCGGTTGAATTTTCCGGCAAAAAGTCAACCTTTCCCAAATTGGTCAGAAAGTTGCCTTGAGTTCCCCAGAACTCACTTTGGTCGATATCGGGATCAACTTAAGTCCGGCATGACCCTCGGGGTCAAATTTAGGTTCATTTAAGTGTCTGTCCCAAAATTTTAAATTTTCCTGTTTTTCGCCGCTTTGACTGTCGTTGACCGGGAGTGGTTCTTACAATCTACCCCCCTTAAAGGAATTTACCTCAGGAGTCGAACAGATCGGGGTACTTGTTACCTTATTATGAACCCTTAGATGTATTATATCCAATGGCCCTAGATTTTCAGCTTCAATTATCTATAAATAAAATAGAAAATTAACAAAAAGGTAATTTAGTAAATCCATCTCGTCTGATTTTTTACAACAGATTTGTTTTTTTTTCAAATATGATTTTTCTAGATTAATTTTTAATTTTCGAATTCCAATTGTTTAATATTTTATTATAGAGTTACATAATATCATGTTTATCATTACAAAATTTTAGCTCGGATATTACAGAAAATTCGTAACAATGTTCCTACACAAAAAATAATGTTACAATTTTATATAATTATATATCATATATTAAAAAAATCTACACCTACAATTATAGATATCTAGACGAAAATTGTGTTATAGATTCATACATATATTACAAAAATCTACCCTAATTTACATGTTACAGTAATATAAACTATACATTACAGAATTAAACTATATACGTTACAGAAATCTTAACTATTGATTACAAAATTATACCCTAATGTTACAGAAGATTATAAAATTCTAACCTAGTATTACAGAACTATACGTTAAGACTTACAAAAGTATACACTAAGCGTTACAGAAGTATACACTACCAATTACAACAAACCATAATAACCAAATAATGATACCAGAAATAAAACGAAAAATATACCCAAAAAAAATCAGACATCAATTTTAAACTCTAATCAAATAAAACAAAAAAAAATTGGCTCAGATTATGGGTGCTGTTGAGAAGCACGGCGAGGTCACGACATCGGCGGCGGTCCTCCCCTCACAGATTAGTTGCCCCATGGTGGAGATCAGCACGAGTTCGACCTTCCTCACGGTGGATATGACATGATCCACGGAGTAGGGAGAACTCGGAGCACGACTGGATCTGCTCTGGTTCAGCGGCGGCGGCCCGATGGCGGGCTTCACCACGTCACTGTCTCGGTCTTCACGGCGGTGCAAGCTGCTCAAAACATGAGTTGGGTCGCTGCCGGATCTGCAGACGGACGGCGGACTGACCTTCAAGGCGATGGAGCTCGGTTGATTTGCGAGCGACGTTGGAGGGCGGGGATTCACGGCGAGTTGAGGTTGGGGCGGGGATTTATGGTGGAGCAAATCTTTCCGACATGGCGACGAATGAAGGCGTGGCTGGAACACGGAACTCGTCAGATTGAGGTTGCAGCGATGGAGACGCGACTCGTGGCCACCGCGGCGGCGCGAGGACGAGCTTGTGGCGGAGAGAAGCCGGAACGAAGGGCATGGGGTGCGGCGGCTGATAGAGAGAGGGGAGTGGGAGACGTGATATTTGGGTCAAAATGAGAATGAAATGGGGCTAGGGTTAGTAAAAGGGTGATTGATAATTACAGTTATACCCTTCAACAACGTATAATTACAAAAAAGAAAATACGAATCATGATAATTACGATTAAATGCCATTTTTAACGTAGACCATTGATTTCAATTGATCTAAAGGCTTACATTTCGTTAACAAGTAACAAAATAGACTATAGGTAACGTGTGTGTCACGCCCCAAATTCAGCAGAACCGAATCCGGAACGCGAACATTTAAGACAATAAAATAATTTCAAACCTTTAATTAAAACTCTTTAAAACCACAAATTTAGTTAAACAAAATAATCATTTACAACTCAAAAGTACGTCCCACAAGCGGACAAAATACAAAGCGTACGTCGCTAGACTCAAAAGTAAACCCGGACTCCCGATCCTAGCTCTTCAAGCTTCGGAAGCTCACCTAGTCCATCCCGCGACCAGTACCTGTAGGAAAAGAAGCTAGGGGTGAGCGTTCGCTCACCACCACAGATAAAAGACTGACTACGACATACTTAGCAGACAATGCCGGTAACACCAACAACAAACTCAACACCGGGGACTACTATCCCCAAACTCAAGTAACCCGACTGACACACAACAGTTGCCTTCCTCAACCAACTCAACTCTCGGACACGTAATGTAGACCCGACCCAACGATTACGACTTCCTCCAAGACACGAAAGATAACCACGCAACACCCAAGATCACAAGGGAACGCACACTAAACAAGATCGCAAAGGATCGCACTCCAGTTGCTCAGTAACCCCCTGCCCTTTTCCCAACGTGACGGTTGGATCAGGCGGCCGACCTGTCGCACTTTTCCCAACGCGACGGTTGGATCAGGCTGTCGACCTGTCGCACTTTTCCCTACCCCAGTCGGATCAGGCTGTCGACCTGTTGCACTTTTCCCGACACAAGGTCGGATCAGGCTGTCGACCTGTAAATCACCAACCCCAGGTAACCACAATCAGTATCCCTGCCCTTTTCCCAACGCGACGGTTGGATCAGGCGGCCGACCTGTCGCACTTTTCCCGACCCCAGTCGGATAGGCTGTCGACCTAATGCTCTTTTCCCAACGCGACGGTTGGATCAGGCAGTTGACCTATCGCACTTTTCCCGACACAAAGTCGGGTCAGGCTGTCGACCTGTCACTCACCAACCCCAGGTAACCACAATCACAATCACAAGCAAAGTTCAACAAACAGCTACAACACCGGTTTGACACTCCACAGGCACTCATGGCCACCCAAGACACCAACGGTAAAACACGGGTTCAACAACCCCACGGGCACTCAAGGCCACCCAAAACACCAACGGTAGAACACGGGTTCAACAACCCCACGGGCACTCATTGCCACCCAAGACACCAAAAGTAAAGACACGGGTTCAACAACCCCACGGGCACTCATGACCACCCAGGACACCAACAGTAAAGACACGGGTTCAACAACCCCACGGGCACTCATGGCCACCCAAGACACCAAAAGTAAAGACACGGGTTCAACAACCCCATGGGCACTCATGGCCACCCAAGACACCAAAAGTAAAGACACGGGTTCAACAATCCCACAGGCACTCATGGCCACCCAGGACACCAACAGTAAAGACACGGGTTCAACAACCCCACGGGCACTCATGGCCACCCAAGACACACCAACAGTAAAGACACGGGCTCAACGACCCCACGGGCACTCATGGCCACCCAAGACACCAACAGTAAAGTACGGGCTCTCATGGCCACCCAAGACACAAACTAAAACAATCAACCTCCGGGCATAAACAGATGCCTCCAGTAATTCTAATAACGGTAAGTTCACTGCTCCTACGACACTACTAAGTGTCACATGCATTTCTATTGTTCGATACATTCCCGTATCATACGACGCCAACCGGTGTCGCCTGCCTTTCGAATATTCGATAAACCTACTTAACCCACGACACCCAAGTGCCACATGCATTTCTACTGTTAACTTTCCCTAGTCAGGGCCGAGATCCGGCTACTTTTCCCTACCTCCTATGCTTTCTCCAAAAGCTCACACACAAGCTCCGGCGTGATCTCGATCACTCGCCTAGCTTTCCTTTTACTCTGTCTGCGACACGATCTAATAAGAACATAATTTAAATACTTTTAAGTTCGCAGACATAGACTAGAATTTAATAAACTTGACGCCCAAAAGTAACCCCGACAATGTCGATCATTCTCAAACTTCCAAATTACTCGACATTGTCGATAATGGACTTGGAAAAGCCCGATTCGCCCGACATGACGAATCTACCCGGGTTTTGAAAACGCCCTTCCGGGGCTCCGAAAATTCCCATTTTTGTTTCTACGGTCTTAGAATAATTCAAGGGTTCCTAGGCACTCGACAGAATCAAATTCCGACTTCCGAGTAATTTAATTTGCGTTTTAAAGTTTCTAAACCCGTCAATTACAAGTTTCTAGCACCGGCCAGCCACCCCCAATTCCGGCAGCCACCATACACGGTGGCCGGAGCTCCCCCAAGCCTCCGGTCACCGGAAAACGATCACTTTTCGCTCCAAAATGTCTCCAACAAACCCCACACCTCAACTCCACCATAAACTACTCATTTTAACTCAAACCCTAACTTTCAAACTTAACAAACGAAAATCGGTTAGGTGCTCACCGTAGAGAATGTCGATGTGAGCTCGATTCTTTTATCGTTGAGACGATCCACCGGTTTGATCGTTGGGAATCACCAAAACCTCCAACTTCTTCTTCTCTTTTCTCTCCTTCTTCTAACTCCCTTTCTCTCTCTAAAACCTATTCTTTTTCTCCTTTTGAACCCCTTGGCCGAACCACCCTATTTGCTTCCCTTTTGTTTTGTTTCAAAAAGTAACAAATAATACTTAATTACAAAACTAACACTAATGTAGTCTTCTCTTGTGTTGTCCAAAAACCTAACCCCACCACATAGTTGACATGTGGCCAAGTGGGTCCCACACTTTTTCCAAGAAATTCCGAAACTTCACGGGCTACAAGGAAACGGTTCAACTAAGACCGCTGCGATGACGGCTAAGCTTTTTGGATCCGAAACGGACCTCAAACGGACCAAAACGTCGCTCGGTTGACTTTTCCAGCAAAAAGTCAACCTTTCCCAAATTGGTCGGAAAGTTGCCCTGAGTCCCCCGGAACTCACTTTGGTCGATATCGGGGTCAACTTAAGTCCGGTATGACCCTCGGGGTCAAATTTAGGTTCATTTAAGAGTTTGTCCAAAAAATTTAAATTTTCTGTTTTTCATAGGTTTGACTGGCGTTGACCGGGAGTGGTTCTTACATGTGAGTACATATCTATATATATATATATATATATATATATATATAGGGTAGCTATCCAGTTGAAACCACCCTTTTCGTGCAAACTACGAACCAATCTAAGCCATAGGATGCGGCCAAAGTGACGTCAACAGAACGCCCCAGATGCTGACACGTGGCGCCCGCGCGGCTAGTGCGCGCGTGCACCAACAGCGCGCGCACACACAGTGCTGGTGCACGCGCGCATAGTGCTAGTGCACGTGCGCACGGTGCTGATAGTTTACACAACACAGTGCTGATAGTTTACATAGCACAATGCTGATAGTTTAGTACAAATGCAACCTATCAGCACTTTTGTTCTAAACTATCAGCACCGTGCTATGCAAACTATCAGCACTTTGCGCGCGCGCACCAGCAGCACGTGCGCCCACATGTCAGCATCTGGTGAGTTCGTAGTTTGCACAATAAGGTGCGGTGTTTTATATATTTAATTGTCCACATGTCAACATCTGGTGCGCTCTGCTGACATCACTTTGGGGGGATCCTATGGCTCAGATTGGTTCGTAGTTTGCACCATAAGGGGGGGGGGGGGGTTTGTACCTGATACCAACCCTATATATATATATATATATATGACCGGTATCTAGTAAAAACGGGACTTATTGTGCAAACTACAAACAAATCTGGGTCATAGGATGCGGTCAAAGTGACGTCAGTAGAGCGTGCCAGATGCTGACACGTGGCCACTTTGCGCGCACCTCTGCCCGCACAGTAGCGCGTGTTGACCACGCGCACAACGCGAAAGGCACTAACATGTTGTGATTTTAAGGTATCAGCACTCGTATATATAACCTATCAACACCCGTATATGTAAACTATTAGTACAATTACATGTAAAGTATCAGCACTGTTTTGCATATAAGGTATTAGCACCGTGCTATGTAAACTATCAGCACTGTGCTATGTAAACTATCAGCACTGAGCGCACAATACAAATGCATGTAAGGTATCAACACTATAAGGTATTAGCAATATACTTTGTAAACTATCAGCACTGGGCACGCACACCAACAGCGTGCGCGCCCACATGTCAGCATCTGGTGCGTCTGTAGTTTGCACAATAAGGTGTGTTTTTTTATTTAATTTCCCACATGTCAACATCTGGTGCGCTCTGCTGACATCACTTTGGGAGGATCATATGACCCATATTTGTTTGTAGTTTGCACAATAAACCCCTGTTTGTACTTGATACCAGTCCTACATATACATAAGTATTTATTTCGGATTTGAAATTTGGAATAAAACATATATACATTACATTTATTATTTTTATTTAAATTCAATTAGTAACCTTTTGAATTTTAGAAATTCAAAAGTAGTTATTTTTGAACTCCACTTGCTCCTAAAATTTCTCCACACATATGAAATTTCGTAACCCATTATGTGATTTCGAAATTAGAATAGTGGTGACATTTTGGGGTGGCTCAGTTGCTGAAAAACATAGAAAAACAAAAGAGAAAAACTAGAGAGAAAAATCAGAGTTTTTTGCTAGCACACAAACGATTTTGGGAAGGCTTGTTGGTGTGGATACCTGAAGAGTCTTTTGCAGACGTCTCGACCTCGTCAAGCATCAGAAGCGTTCTTAGTCCTCGTCTCGAACCAGGTTCAAAACCGAAAAGGTAATTTCTTTTAGTTTTCGTTTTGTTAGTTTATTCGAAATTACATGTATCTTAAGGATCTTCTAGGGTTTTTTAGTTTTCTATTGCGTTTTTGGCACCCTAGTATCTTAAGCACCCCTCGCCGGTTTTCCTGTCACTTCTATGGGCTCGACAGACCTCTCTAAGTCAGTACCCATAACTTGCATCAGACTTGAGATCGTTTGAGCACTAACGACATATATACACACCTTGTCGTCGACTAAGGACCAGCCCCCTACAGTGCCTATCCACTTTGCAACCACCTAAACAACAACTACAAGACGATGCAACGAAAAATTGCACTAGTAACCTCCAACCTCACACCCCCCCCCCACACACATAGTGTTCGCTGTCGCCCCCGGTCAAATATCTTATCAGGTTCGAAGAAAAGCCGACGTTGGAGAACCTCACCGCAACCTTCACACCTTGTATGAATGACGCGGATCGCCAATAGCCAATCGTTGGAGCTAGATTTGTTCCCCTGCCGGCCATGATAGTCAACAACACCGTGGACGGCGAGGATGCGGTAAAGTAGTGGAGATTTGGCATTGCTTGCAGGATCGGAGATGATGACCATCTTCCCCACTGCTTCTTCCTCCCTTGAACACGTAGTTTTACAGCTTATTAAGAAAAACAGAGAAAAATGCTCAGTCTCTTTGAAATTTGTGTGTATAGCTCTACATGATGTCTTCTCTACTATTGGTAAGAGGAGACCGAAAACGAAAGAAGTCATCTAAGTCACCCTAGAGAGCAACGACTACTATGTTTTATTGTGTAGTTCTCTAAGGGTGAGCTCTTGTTTGAGCATCTCTTTGCTGTATGATTTTTCTCAAGCTACAAATTTACAAATAAATTCCCTTGTTTATCGTAAAAAAAACAATGGGGCGCGACTACAAGATAGTCGTTTTGATTTCAGCTCCTTTTCCTCATCGGTTGTAGCTAGTCATGTTATACAAAGCCTCCATGGTTACAAGATCAACAGCACGGTCTCGTGGATGCTTTGGCTCATTCTGAATAGTCTCAATTATGTAAGGTTAAGACCTTTGAGACCAAACAAAAGGGTTCAGTACAAGCTGACGAGGCTGTTGATAAGACGATGTCCGTGTTGCGTGTGATCTGACTTGTGAGTTTTTGGTATACGTACCGATGGCCACCTCCGATAGATCTTTTGTTTCTTTTCTGATCATAGTTGAGAGATCATCAAGAAGATTTTCGAGTCTGAACTTGAATATCCTTGATCCTCGGAATGTTGCAACAGATGCATTAGCACAAGTGTACAATGATCTGAGCTATGCTCCCGATTCGCCTTCAATGGGTATCGGGAATGATGGCTAGTTGTTCAAGGTTTTGAGCCTTTGGGTGAGGTGGCTTTGATTTCGGATGAAGATGTTTTGTTTGTATCCCAAATGGTTGTGGACTATGTGAATCCAATTGAATCCTTTGCTGTGCTGTATACAAGCATTGATCAAGAGGATTTATGAATGGTGTTACAAGCATTGATCAAGAGGATTTACGAGGGGCGAGGGGCGAAGCCCGGGCTGCGTGTTTCAGGGCCGCAGACCGCGTGAAATCCAGTCCACAGTGGGACGGCCTGAGGGCTGCGGACCACACGCGCGGGTCGAGGGCGAGGGCCGACCCGTTGTGCGTGCTTCCCTAGACCCTAGATTAGATATACTACATTACATACCAACATGACAAATGAGATCCCACATTCTTTGTTGATGGAAACTTTTGATTCTATTTTGGTAAATAGTCGGTCTTAAGCTGCGGAAAAATCGGTAGAACCATGGCCTATGGTTACAGTATCGCACAAGCAAGATGTAAGAGAGAGAGAGAGAGATTTCTGGGTTATGGGTAGAAGTTGATTGATTGAGGAGGAGGCATCTGGGGTTTTTGTGATATACAAATTGTCGATACCGAGGTTGTTTACTTTTTGAATCTAAACACCATAAACCCAGAAAAAAGATCTCATTTTTATGTGGGTGGTGGTGTTTACATTTTGAAAACAGCTCTCTTGTTGTTCTGATTTGACGACTCAGGAGAAGAATTAGGACAACAGGACGATGAATGATGGCAAAAGCCGTGGCTCTCTCAGTCGAGGCAGGCTCTCTTCCAAAACCAGATGCAGGCCCAGGAGGCTCTATCAAGCCTGGAAGGGTAACAATGTAATCTACTCCTCTCTCCCTTTGCTCTGTTTTTGCTTGAATTTTTTGTTGGTTTCATCTGTTGTGATTCCTTTCTCAAATAAGAAAAAAAACAATGATAATGTTTTGTTATGTTAGGTTCATGATGTTATTTTTGTTAATTTGCTGCATTTCCCCAATTCATTTTTATGTTAGAAAAGCGAATACATGAATGAAGCAATGTAAACCTCCACTTTAAATGATCCTGGTATGCTATATGAACAGATTATCCTTTATCACTTCTGTAGTACGAGTAAACATTAGTTTCAGCTGCATCAAATATTTTTTAAGGAGGCGAGAATATGGTATTTGATATGTTTTATCAGGGATGCTTTGCAAAAGTTATTTTACAATGCTCTTTGGCAGCCTAGGATTCGTTGTACTTACCAGAGTAACATCAAAGCATTGTGAGGAAACTTTTTTGACTTGAACTTGAAGTGTCATTTAGAGAAAGTAAATCCTCCTAACAGGATTTTTGGTAAAGTGCCTATGTTTGTCGTCCATGCTTGAATGTGTTGTTATGCTGTAGTTTGTCTTTTGAGTCATAAAAAAAAATCGTATGCACCCATGGAAGGTGGAATGTTGCCACGACTTGCTAAAGTTGAGTACATCTTAAACACGTGACAAGGAGTTTACATTGTAACCTGTCCAAGGTTTTAAAAAACGCCAGGCGCTAGTCGGACGGGTAGAGCCTACGGGGATTAATCGGATTTGTATTTTTCTATTTTTTTAATTTAGTAACAAATATTTTATTATATGTATGAACAAAATATGAATATAATCGTGACAAAATAGTAACAAATATTTAAAAAATACAAAAAAATATAGTTGTTACATACTTATCCTTAAATGACAAAAAATTCAAATAAACAACATTAATATTTTTATATAAAAAATAAATTAGCAATAAAAAATTGAAAATTAATATGATATTTTCCTAAAAAGATAAAAAAAAATGTTAATAATAAACTCTTGTTGGGTTTTATTAAGAAGGAGGAGGAGGAGGAGGAGGAGGAGGAGGAGGAGGAGGAGGAGGAGATTAATAGCAAATATTTAAGATAAAACCATAAAATTCATATAAATGTTGTAAGAATCCCGCCTAGGCACCGATTAATTCTCGTCTAGGCGATTAATTCCCGTCTAGGTGGGGACTGATCCGATTTTGCAATTTCGCCTAGAGCCGCCCGACTTGTTAAAAACGGGTAAGTGTTCTACAAATCTCCGCCTAGGCGGAGATTTCTGTTTATAGTTAGGTTGTCTTGCACATCCAGTTGGGTTTTACGTAGGTATTATTTGGAGTTTAGTTCGTTATAGCTAATAGATTTATGCTCGGGAGCTTCTATGGAGCTATCTTATGTAACTAATTGATGTATGATTACTATATGGTAGAGAATGAATTGCAAGATATGCTATCATTTGGATTATGGACTACCATTGACGAAGTTTCTGTTCATCATGCTAGAGATTTTATTGTGGCGGCAGACTGGTCTTTGGTCCCGATGGTTCGGCATTATATGTAACTTCATCTCTGATTGGAATTCCGGCATTAGCATTCTGCCTAAAAATGATAGTAGCAGTCAAAGAATATGATCCTCGGTTTGGCTATCCCATACTAGTTGGGGCATGGATCATCACTTTTTTGGTGGGTAAAATAAACTCTTGTTGGCATAAGCAATTACAGAATGGTCTTAGGATTTGATTCTTTGATAATTCATGCAGAGTTTTATTTTTCTCTTCCTGACATCTAGTAGAGATCCGGGAGTAATTCCTAGGAACTCCAAGCTACCGCCACCAACAGAGTTAGATGACATATTTTCCCTTAGTAGCCCATCCATGGAAGGGCTGAGTGGCAGACTTTCCCATCATAGAGTGCCACGAACAAAGGATATAATGGTCAATGGTGAGACTATTAAAGTGAAGTTCTGTGAAACCTGTTTGCTTTACCGTCCACCACGCGCTTCCCATTGTTCAATCTGCAACAACTGTGTGCAGAGGTTTGATCACCATTGCCCCTGGGTGGGTCAGTGTATCGCTTTAGTAAGTTATCCCCTCTTATCTTTAAGGTGCGTGGGTGTTACAAGAAACTTGCCTCACCAAACTATATCCACAATTCATTGTGCAATTTTTCTGTACCATTACCTTCATATTATGTGGTTTTCTTCAAGTTTTTTAAGGAATAAAGTTGTTGATTTTCTATAGCCACCTCATGCCCATTTGGCCCTGTTGTTTTGGATAGTTTTCTTATAAGCACAGCTTCTTTATTACTGCGGTGTGGAAAAGCCAGGTTAATTTAGTTTTGCTGTGAACCAAAACATGCTGATAGAGAACTTGCATACCACGCACGTATCGATCTGTTATTACTTTATGCTCGTGACAAATAAAAGGGTTAGTTACTAGGGTTAATTATCTTTTGTACCCCTTTTCTATTGGTAACATACCTTTTGTACCCCTGCGTTTTGCAACTGTCAATAGCCTCCGTTTTGGTAACTTGACCAAAATTTTGTCAAGAGCGTTACCAATACATCAGGGTACTAAAGGAGTGTTACCAATACATAAGAGGTACTAAAGGTATTTAACCCTAGTTACTATGTGACATAAATCTTTTAGGCTTGTTAAAAAGATTTCAATACACTGAATATTTCACTGAGTATGCCTTGCGCATGAATGCGTGTAATTCAGTCCATAAGATCACATAAAATGCATTAAAGTTGAAAATCTCAAATTGATTTTGGACTAGCATCTTATGATGCATCGTATGTCCACACACAATGTATTATAACGTTTTTATGACAATTTGAGTCAATTACAATTTTGTACTGTAGTCTCATGAGATTATACAATCTTACGGAGCTTGGAAGACAAGATTGATTTTGTATGATCCCTTGAGTAATAGCATGCATAGGTTGATGAACATGTTAGTGAAATTATGTGAATATTACAGAAATTTACTGGTTAGGATTAGTTGGGTATTATATTTGAAATATCCATGTCCATGTTCATTGCTTTGATTCACTTTTTTATTTTGTAGTTACACAATTGATTTAACGGGCACTTCACTTCCCTGTACTTAAAATCATATCATTTCACCCAATGAACTTTGTTTTTATTTCAATTTACCACAATTAGACCTGTAATGTCGAAAATGTCCATCATATAAAAAAAGAAGAAAAATTCTATAAAAAAATAGAAATTTTAAATTAAGAAGACTATTGTATTTATCTTTTATAAGTTTTATTTTTTAAATATTTTTTTTAATTAATTGTCTTTTATATTTAAGGGGCATTTTTATCTTTAATTGAAACAAAAACAAAGTTCATCGAGGTGAATTGAAACGATTTAAAGTACTGGGTAGTGAATTGATAATAATCCAAAGTACAGGGTAGTGAAATGTAATTTCCCCTTGATTATACACTAAATTTCTTATCGATTAGTAATTGGTGCAAAGCCTATAAAATTCTTTCTGTAGACTTGGTGAGTTTAATATATTTTCTTGCTTGAATAAACTAAACAACTTCTTCCATTTTGACAATTGCAGCGCAACTATCCGTTCTTTATATGCTTTATATCATCATCAACCATCTTGTGCATGTACGTTTTTGTGTTCTCTTGCTTCAACATTGTTCACCAAAAAGGTGATATATATGCCGTCATGGCAGGAGACATCCTATCAGTTCTTCTTATTATATATTGCTTCATTACTGTCTGGTTTGTGGGAGGGCTCACGGTTTTTCATATCTATCTCATCTCCACCAACCAGGTTATCTTCGTGCTCTCCATAATGTTACTATATTTCCTTTTGAAAACTAGTATAAAAGTTTATGTTTAGTTTCACATGTCGAGGTTGATATAGTAAATTGCATGTTCTGATTTTATTGTCTCAGCATATTCTTGGTTTTGCCATTTCACAGACAACTTGTGAGAACTTCCGGTACCGAAGAGACAGGACCAAAAGTCCATATAGCAGGGGATTTGTAAAGAACTTTAGAGAAGTGTTCTTTGCTAGAATTCCTCCTCCATTGGTAAATTTCAGAGCATGGGTCAATGAAGAAGACATTTCTGTAGTGGGTTCGAAGCGTTCATATTTTTTGGGAGACTTCCTGGGTTCTTCAAGATCTGACATTGAAATGGGTCAAAATATGGGCCAGGATGGTAGCATGCAACTTCCAAAGATTTTGCAGAGTTTGGATTACAGTGACATTGATGGTGATCATACAAAGAAGAAAGATAATGGTGTTGGAGACTCATTTTCCTCCCAAGAACCACCAAGTTCGCAGCAAAACTCAGCTGGTGTTGTTTCTAATGAAAACACTCATACCGATTCTACCCAACAAAAGGTAATGCTTTCTCCTCTTTATTTTAAATTCTTTCTAAAATAATGGCATGGTTTGCATGATACTCATCTAGAGTCACCAATAAAAAGTAAGGGCCAATGCACCCGCGATCTTCCTCTTGAGGTTATATCTAGAATTGAACCTGCAATCTCAAAGTTACATACCAACAACTCTTCAGCTTCTGATAAAGAGGCATAACATCAAGTAGAGGGAAAATCAAACACTTTAGGCTCCTTGCTGTAAATTCTTTAGCATTAAGCTTGTTGTTAAAGGTAAATTAAATTGCTTAGATAAGATACTAAACAACATTAAATTAACCGAATCAAGAACTTGGATTGAGAGGACTGATGCATGTGATCCATCCCTTTGATTTCAGCTGAGATTCAATTCAATTTTAATTATGGGTGGGCTCTTGTTACTAACCCTAGGTTATAGTACTTAAATGACCGTGTCTAGTTTCACTTAATATTGGTTGATTATTTATGTCTAGGTCAATAAACTAAAGCAAGCATTGGATGGGTGTTCAAGCCACACAATGAATCAAATTTGGAAACACACATTTGAATTAACACTCATTTATATAAAAAACAAGTCTCTCTGGAGCAATCTCTCTCTCTTGTCTCCTTGTTCTCTTGTACCTAAAGCTTTATGCTTCCGCACTAGTAAGGTTGATCTTAGCGTAAGTCAAGTATGCGTCAAGTACTTAGATTGTGTTAGGAGCTGCATGGATCTGCAAGGGTGAAAATGCAGTCCCGTGGCACTTAGAATGCCTCCAATCTTAATGGAGAGCAGCTGATACTAAAACTTGAGTAAAGCTACAAGAAATGGTTCTAGATTGAGCTGTCTCAACTCCTCCAAGTTCATACTTGGTAATCTTATTTTAGAATTCACTGAACTTAATTGGCTATCAGATGATATTGATCGAAGTATCCCAATTGAAAGAATGTGAAATTGCCTGACCCTCCACCTAATAGCTTAAGTCTTGGGGTTTAACAACATTCTAATATGTATTATAGCCCTTGATATCCATTTCTTAGCGTGATTCGTGTTTAATAAATATATGTGACCATTTCATTTTCATGTCAAATACATATCTCTATACCAATATTAAAACATACGAGACTTGGGACTGAAAAATTAATTATGGACTTCATTTTTATGCTGATCTCATAGAGATGCAGGAAATACAATTGGGTTCAGTTGGTACTTATCTTTGTCGAATTCAATCTGCAAGGTTGCCCTTACCTTCTGATTTTTCTTATGTTTTTGGGTACAGGTTTGAGTTTTTTAGGCATTATGGAAGTAAATTGAAGTATTGGACGGAATGCTCTACAGAGGTAAAACCGAGAGGCTCTTGATTTTGCTTGTCATGAAGTGAAAGATGAAGCCATTTTTCGTTGACCGTGGAAATTCTAAAACTTCCACGGCCAACAAATGAGGTAAAAAGAAGAGGCTCTTGATTTGCTTTTTATGAAATGAATGACAATCATTTTTTTTTTGGCTGTGGAAATCTTAAAGCGTCGCACTACCGAAAGCTAAAGAAAACGAGATGTTGTAGAAGTATTCAGTTGCATTCTCACCCGTCCGTTGCATAGTGTGTAATATGCTTGACGGGTTGTGTTAGTCGAGTTTGATTGATTATTATTGTAGATAATGTAGACTTCATCATAGGCGTTTTATGTACATTTCGTAACGCCAGTATGTATCTCAAGGTAATTGGATGTGAGTAATTGGAGTATGTATTTGACTTTTCTTATTCATCTTGTTATTGGACCATGAGATCTGTGACAACTAATAGTTCACACTCTTAATTAAAATATAGGGTTAATTCCGTTTACCTACAATAACGTATACACATTAAACATATACGTACTAACGTTTGGAAATTACGGTTATTTATACTAACCCTTGTATATTTTCAAGATTTTAATAGATATCTACGTCACGTGAACCTATCTTTTGAAACTGTAGAGGCATACACAAACCTACATACCAAATGTAAAGGTTAAGATACGAATGTGTCGTGTACTCTAGTGTAGTCTCCAAAGATTAGTATGTGCATGTGTGATACTTTTTTTTTGATCGGCAAAAAAAATTTAGATTAAAAACCTCTTTCGAGATGAAAGTAGAGGTTGTTACAAAGAAACAAAACCCTTGAAGAAGGCAAACATACCTTCTTACCAGGGAATAACAAAGGAGATACAAAAAGTACAATAAGACACCCAATTAAAATGTGTTTACTCTACCATAAGTAGAATCAAGGCACACCTTAGTCTAAACTTAGCTAATACCCAAGGGACTGTAATCAAAACCAGAGAATGGAGCTGTCAATTTTCAAATAAGGTAGCTTGCTTGCGGCTGAATGATTGCAACTGATTTTTTTTCAAAAAAAGGCAACTTGCTTGCGGCTCAAGTAACGCATCAACAAAGGGATCCAAGTCTTGTTTTGAACCTTTACAGCAATCTTAATGTTGAATACAGGTCTGAGCAATCTGAAAAGAGCGCATCCTTCAGTAAAGCCGTAGATAAACACATGCAGATGATTATAAGAAGTGCATCATCCAAACCAGTTGACCAAAGAACACCTGAGAACATAGGAGCAAAAGTACATGCCAAAACAAACTTCAATACAGTCGAAAAGGTCTAGAGTTACTTCACAATAGAGACCCCAGCTTCAAAAAGACACAAGGACAAGGATAACCTCAAAGGGAATCCTAAGAGAACCAGAAGGGAAGGAACAAACCACTCAACCTACCAAGGAACTACCCACTCACAGAGAAGAGAAAGCTAAAGAGCTAAGACAACTAAACAACAAGTCCCACACACCATCAGAAGAATAAGAGAACCAAAGGACCTTACCAAACTCACAAATGTACACAACCCAACCCCAAAAAGAAACTAGTTATGGGCTACCCCAATTCTCAGCTTGGGAGCTGAGGGGAGCTAATAACTGGGAGACATGGGAGGCAAGAGTCACAAGTCAAAATCAAGATGAATTTGCAATGCAAGCAAAAGGAGCAGAAAGCCAAAGACTTGAAAGAGAATTGATGTCCTCTTGTTTTAAAATTAGCCCATTCCCAAGAATAAGCTTGAGATCATTATAGCATACATGACATGTTATACCTTGAAGTGATAAATCCATCCCTCTTGAATCTAGAAAACATCTTGTTGGGATTGCCTCTAGTCTTGCCAGCCAACAAAAGGCTGAGATTTTTGGAGGAACACCTGGCTTCCGAATAGCTTTGGTCCAAGCTGCAGATAAGGAGGGAGCAGATGCTGGAGTGTCTATGAGTGTATATAACTTCTTTACTGTAAAGCATTTTTGATCTCCATTCCAAATTAATAAATCATCATGTTGTGCAATATTGATCCCAGCCAGTATTGATTGTAGGGTTAGCCAGTCTGATTCTGCCCTACCTCTTGGAGCATTTCTGAAATTGAATTCCCACTGTCCACTGCAACAAGCTTCTGAAACAAGTAACTTTTTTGAATGGGAAACTTGATAAAGTCTTGGAAATAAGAATTTGAAAGATATCCCCCCCCCCCCCCCCCACTAAATGTCTTTCCAAAATAGAATTCTCTCCCCATTTCCCAGTTTCCATGACAAGCCTTGGACACCAGATACGTGACTTAAAACTTGAGCTTCCAATTTCTGAAAATGTGGATAGGTCCCGTTCTGCTAAACCCCATCCATACTTTGAGCAAATAATTCTTTCCATAAAGTATTTTTTCAAATGCAAATCTCCACCACCATTTTGCCAATAATGTTATGTTCATCTTTTCCATGTTTTTTTATCCCTGGACCTCCAACTTCTTTTGTTTGACAAACCTTATTCCAACCAACTTTACAAAAAGCTCTTGCAACTAAACTTCCATGCCACAGAAACCTTCTCTACCAGGATTCCATCTTCCTAAGGACACCTTTTGGAGCATTAATAATTGAGAAGTAGTACAGAGGTAGAACACTTAGTGTTGATTTAATTAGAGTGATCCTTCCTCCTAATGAGAGCAATTTGGCTTGCCAAAGGCCAAGAGCAGCTTTGAAATTTTTTATAATTGGATCCCAAGTTTGAATTATTTTTGGATTGGCTCCTAATGGGAACCCTAAATATGTTGTAGGGAGACTTCCCATTGAGCATTGGAGGATCTCTGCCAACTCTTTTTCTTCCTCTTCTGATAAATTGAAAGGGATTGCCACTGATTTTTCATAATTCACTGATAGTCCTGAGGCCATTTTGAACATTGTGAGAGAAAACTTGAACTCAAAGCATTGGAGCTTGTGGCTTTATGGAAAAACATGGTATCATCCGCAAACTGGAGGTGAGATATAATAGGACCATTTGTGTTGAATTGTATTCCAGTGATGTACTCTTGTTGTAGTGCAGCTTTGATGATCTGATTTAGCCCTTCTGAAATTATTACAAATAACAATGGGGATAAAGCACATCCTTGCCTTAGCCCTCTAGACATTTTGAAGTCTTGGCTAGGAGCCCCATTTATAAGTACTGAAATGTATGCCCTTAGACAATATATTATCCACAACTTCCATCTATAGCCAAATTTCATTCTTGTCAGAATTTGCATAATAAAGCTCCAACTCACCTTGTCAAAAGCCTTTTCAAAAATCTGTGAAGAGCATAGCTTTCTGCTTTGAATAGTGCAAATCATTCACCACTTCTGAGGCAATTAGAATTCCATCTACAATTTGTCTGTCTTGAATGAACCCTGTTTGTTCTTCTCCTACTAGGAAGCCAACCACTTGCTTCAGTCTGGTTGATAGGATTTTGGAGAGGATTTTGTATGGACCTCCCATTAAGCTTATATGCTTGTAATAATCAAAGGTGACAGGAGAGGAATTCTTAGGGATCAAGGCCAGAAAAGAGGAATTAAGACAATTCCCTAGCTGCCTTTTTCTGCATTACAAGCCATCACTTCCTGTAAAGTCTCTTCCTCAGTAAAAGGTCTTTCCAACCATGTTGCTTGCTCTTTTGTCAATGTAGAGAATGCTAATTCATCTAGAGTAATATCACTGGGGAGATATGCTTTGAATCTTTTGGCAAAATGATCTGCAACTGCCCTTTTGATCTCTATAGGGTTCTCTAGCAGCTCTTCATTGTAATGTATATGAGTGATCCTGTTGTTTGCTCCTTTGTAATTTGCTATTCTATGGAAGAATTTTGAGCCTTTATCACCCTCATCTATCCACTTCTTCCTAGCTTTCTGACTCCACAGTTTAGATAGCTGTTTGTATTTCCATATCAAGGAGGCTTGGAGAGCTCCTCTCTGGGAACACTTTAATGATGTTAGAGGTCTTGATTCTACTATTAAGTCTAATTCATCAATATTCTTTGATAATACAACAACTGTTGTCTGTATATATATCCAAAGACATTTTTGTTCCAGCTCTTTAAGTCAGTTTTGAGCAGTTTGAGTTTCATCCAAAGAGTGTAATATGGTTGTCCTGAAACCTTATAAGAGCTCCAAAACTCTTTGACAACATTGTAGAATCTTGTATCTTCTGTCCCTACATTGATAAACTTGAAAGGCCTAGGCCCCCAGTCTACTAGATCATCAAATAGAATAATAGGCATGTGATCTGAGATGATTCTTGTCAAGCAAAGTTGTGTTAGAGAGCTGAATTTTGCCATAAAATCCTAGGAAATGAGGAATCTGTCTATCCTTGAAGCTTTGGATTGAGGGCCAAACCATGTGAATTCCTCGCCCCCCCCCCCCTTGAGAGGCAGATTGATGAGAGTTTAGAAGCCCAACATATCTGAACCCCAGCTCTATGTGAGGATCTTTCAATTATTGGGGCTGTAACATTAAAATCACCTCCTAATAAGATCAGATAATCAAAGGGTAATGTACTGAGTATTTTTTCTGATTCAACCCATAAGGCCTTTCTTGCAGTAGATGAGTCTGAAGGAGCATATATGATGATTATGCAGCAATGTGAGTATGTGAGAATCCATTTCCCCAACCAAATCAGAGTCCCTTTCACCTCATAAGAGTTTATCTTAACAAAATCTCTAAGTTTCCACATAGAGATAATTCCTCCTTTTGTTCCAATGGCATCCATATGACAGAAATACCACCCCTCTCAAATTGCAGGACCTAAGGAAGTTTGAGGGCATGTTATCCAGCTTTGATTCTTGAATGAGTATGAAATTGGGTGATTGCTTGAATATCAAATCACTAAGGCACCCCCTCTTTTGAGGGGAGGATATTCCTCTCATATTCCATGAGAGGAATTTCATTATAAATTAAATGGAAAAGAGGAGGTTGGATTTGGCATCCAACAAAAATTCAGTGTCAGAATCTCTTTCCAAATCCAAGAAATCATCCTCGAAACCTCCCTCCAAATCTACTGAGTGATCTGTTAGTTCTTCCATATCCAACAGCTGATTAACTATCTGTTGATCACTTACTTTTTCTTTGAGTCCAATAGACTTTCCAAAGCTCCAAGCCTTGTTGGGTAGTGATCTGTCATCTAGGAGTGCATCTTTTGCTGCAGGGGTGCCTTGTTCAATCTAAAGAGCTTGATTAATTTTTGATCTGGTGCTGTAAGCATGTGTAGTGAGATCCTTGCTGAGTTTCTTTTTCTTCTTTGATAGTGGATTGACTCTTTGAAGTAACTTTGTCTTTGTTAAGCCTAAAAGCTTAGCCACCTCTTGCACTTGAGTTTGCTCCAGTTGCAGCTGCAATGGGGAAAATTGTTGATCTCCTACTGTGGGACCACTAATTAGGTAATCTAGTCCAACAAAATCCCTTGGTTGTGAAGGTTGGGGACTAATATCCCTTTGACATTGAGTTGCATTTAATGATAAATTCATAGCTTTTGCAGTGTTTTGAGCCACACCCACAATTGATTCTTCAGCTGCACTTGTACTTGTTTGCAATAAAATAGGAGTTCTTTTGACTGTAGCAGACTGTGTAATTGCCTTGTGCACTGGATTCTGCTGAAGTGGTGGCTTAGTCTCTTCCACCATGCTTCTTTCCAGCTGCAGAGATGAGTGGACTGAGAAGAGAGCATACAAATTTGAACTTTCTAAGCACTCCATAGGGACTGTAGAGGTGATCTTTTCAGAGGGACTAACTTGAACTGTAGCAATTAAGGATGGCAATGTGACAATTGCATTAAGATCTTCTCCTTTCTTTTTTGACTAGCTGCATGAAGAATGAAAGGTATCTTCAACTATTAAGTGTTGCAGAGAATTTGGAGTTGGACTCTGAGCAATAGAAGGAGAATTTAGAGCTGGCAAGCAGGTCTGCAGAGGAATGTTTTGTCCTAAACCAGTTGGGTCTACTTGCTCCTTAGAAATTAATGCAGTAACTGCCAATAATGAATCCTCTGCCATTAATGAGTTGCCTTCCATGATTGGAGATAGAGCCATATTAAATTGTAGATCTTCCTCTTGCTGATTAGGTGCTGTTGTGTTTAGAACATTCTCCTATATTTGATCATCTGTCAGAGTGATTCCCATTTCTAAAGACATTTCTTCATCTGAATTTTGCTTGGAGCCATTCTTTGAACTACTTGAACTTTGAGATTCAGAATACATGGAGATAGCTAGAAGAATGGGAAGATCTTGTGGTTTGATAGAATTAATCCAGAGCTTGAATGTTTTGTTCCCCAAAGAGACTTTTGATTCCTCAGAAAAAGCAATGAGCTTATAGGAGTGGATTAAAACATAAGCAATATTAATATAGGTATTTGCTTTAGAAATGGGATGAGTGTATACCACAGTTCCTTGATCAATAACTGCAACCTGAAAAGTTTCTTCACACCAACCTTGAAATGTGACTCCATGAATAACCACCCAGATGAAGCTTCCTCCTTTTCCCCAGAGATGATTAAAATCTAGAATAAAAGTTAGCCAATCATGCAGCCAATTCCTCTTCTCTTTCATTAGTTCTTCCCCAAAATTCTCATCAGAACAATATTCCAATACAGCCTTGTTTCCCAGAGATTTTATTTGTATCTCATAAAATCCTTGAAGAGCTATCTCATTTTGTATGGCTTCCACAGTCAAATTCAAATGTGTTGTTGCTAGATGAGCTTTCTTCAGAATCCTTACATTTTCAGTGACTAGGGATCCTTTGTGGTTGAAGTCTTCATAAGAGAGGTGTCTCATATCTAGGCTTTTCTTGGCATCTCAAGCCTTGTTTGAGTATAGCTTCTACCTCCTCTAAAGCTTCTGTCCCAAGCTTTGGCTATAAGGAGCTTGTAGTTCCTCTCAAAAGAACCATTGAAGGAATATATAGCATCTTCTAAGGCTGATTTAGTGTCGAAGAAAACAAAACCATATCTTTTTCCTCTTTTGTTTTGTGCCTGAGCCATAAGAGCTTTACGATAACCCTTTGAATACCCAAAATTTTCTTCTAGCCATTTAATATCCAATCCAGAAGGTATATTGCAAACATATACAGTATGAAAAGTTCTTTGATTTTAGCTTGTTGCACATTCACTATGCTCATTTGTTGCTTGAACCCATTTTAAATTCAACTAAGGTGGTTGTGGTTGCACATTTTCAAAACCTGGTGGTGGAAAACCCATTGATGAAGATTCTTGCCGATTGGCAATGACTACAACAGATTTGAGCTGGGAATTATGTTGTGCTAATCTTCTAAACCTCTCCTCTGCTCCTTGTTTGATCTGGTTTCTTCTTTCCTCAAAAACAAGAGTTTGATCTGTATCAAAGTTGATGGGCTGAAAATATTTTTCATAAAACTTTTTTTGTCCATCAAGCCACTTGGTTCTTCCTCCAGCAGAATATTGTTGAGTCCGGTCTGAAGAAGAGATTGAATGTGAGTATGAACCTCTCCTCCTTCCAAGTTTCTTGATCCATTTTTTGATTGGAGCTGTAGTTGTAGTTGTAGTTGTTGTTGTTGTTGTTGTTGTAATAAGGTGTGTAGAGACATTGAAACCTCCACTAAGTTCTTGGATTGTGAGTGCCGCTCTTGTGACTCCTTTCATAGCAATAAACAGGTGCGGAATAGAAAGAGTAGTAGGACAATGAGCTTATAAAAACCAGAAGATAAGATGAAAATAACCTTACTGCATATACCAGTTGAAGAGATGCAGAGATAAGGAAAAACTAAGCTGCTTGACTTTTATGAGATGTTAGGATATAAATGAACAGAGCAGTGAAGGATGAACTACAGGTGCTGCTCCAAATACTTGGTGCTAATCAGAAGAAGGTAAGATGCAATTGAATAGAGGATAAAGACAAAACAGAAAACATAGTTCTTGAGTTGTTTGTCTTTCCTCATGGATGAAAATCTTCATTGTACTTGGAACCAGAAAATTGAATTCTAGATGAAGAACATCAAGACCATGAAGAATTACTGTAGAACCTTCAAGGAGACACTGTAGTAGTAGAGATCATTTTATTTTTGTAGCTTACCTACCTATAATGTTATTCTAGTGCACATTGATGCGATGAAAAAGTATATTTTTGCATGTGTGATACTAGTATATGTTACTGTAAGTAAATGTAATTAACCCTAAAATATAAGTTTATACTCCAAAGATTAGTATGTGCATGTGTGATACTAGTATATGGTACTGTAAGTAAATGTAATTAGCCCTAAAATATAAGTTTGTATTATTAAATAATATATTCACTTATAAAATGCAAGTTGAAAAAGAACTGAATGGGGAAAGAGAAGGGCATAAAGACATAACATCCGTAAATTTCTTTGAGAATTTTAACTACCAAAATTCTTAAGAAAGGAAAAAAATTAAAATGATCTCTATCATGTTGATAAATAGATCTCTAACCTTCAAATCCAAAAATGATTCTTCTTAGGTCTCCAAAAAAATGGTTATAATAGTCTATTGAAAACATATGCGACAAACCCTAGGTCGTTTATCAACGTCCTTATGGCGCCCAGAGCTTTTATCTGACCTTCTCATGGCGCCTGGAGCTTCAAAACGTCCTCTCATGACGGATGTAACTTCAAGTACTCAAAGTACTCTCATGTCGGCTAAAACTTCAAGTACTCAACATCCTCTCATGGCTAGAGGTTCAAGTGTTTTGTTTCCTCCTATGCCAGGCTAGAGTTTCAAGTCATATGCCTCCCCTCATGCCAGCTCATGTCTCAAGTGCTTTGTCTATTCTCATGACAACTAGGTCTTTATGGAGAGTTCAAGTTGATCAATAGAAAAAGGAGAGCGCTGACATCAAAGTAAGGCCTTTGGAACCCGAACTGATGGTCGGAGTGTGTGGCTGAAACTCGGTCCAATTTGGACCTCGACCAAACAGGGGACAACGGAGAACTAAAATATTGAATGTAAGGTGAGGGGCTTTCAATCCCCTATCCGGGAGCAGTGAGTCTCAGCGATCGGGTTGGTGGATTTTGAGATACCTCTACTCGACCTTTACAGGACACTGTTTCCCCTGCCGCATCCCCCATAGCTTTTTTTTTCTTCATATTTGTGCTTTATCCAGTACACCGGACGCACATCACTGGTACCTCTACCCACACATGAATTCAGAATTATTTGTAACCTCACAGGTCCTATCATAAGCAAAGCCAGGAAAATTATGTGCATAAGACGTTCCGTGTAATGGAATGAGAGTCTTTGGCCACAAGGTAGCTGTGCAACTCTTATAGATTCTGGCAATATTGTCTAGGGATACCCGTTCTTTTAAGGTGATCACTGAGTTAATATCCCCATCACCAACCATTTACTGATCATTAGTTTCTATTATTTTGGGTTCCCTTAAATGTTGGTTTGTAGGACGGCTTACCACCATCCAAACTGTTATTTTTAGTTTCTCTCTTTGAATAAAATTAGTACTACTCTTCAAAAAAAAAAAATGGTTATAATCATGAAGGCCAAAAAAATTCATTTTCAAATATGGGACTTATATTTAATGGAAGGTTATGCAATAGTCTAATCCACCATATAAACACGTCGACTTTGGACATACAGACTCTAGAAATATTAACAGAACTTGATCTTCTAGAAAAATGAACCAGTCCAATGGTGGTTATAACCCGACCGTGAACTAAAGTTGTGTAAGAACACCCGTTAATACAACTTAGGGTTGATTGTCAAAGTTATCCTTATGTATTGTCCACATGCGAAATACTATATTACGTATTACATATGCTTTTAAACTATCATATCTTTTGACCACGATTGTTAGTTAGTTTTTCGATGAAACTACTATCTTTATATATTGTCCACGTGCGAAAACTACCTTTATGCATATCCCACGCCCCAAACTCTAACGGATTATTCCAATAAAATTTAGTAAAGTCAAAAGATAAGATAATTTTAAAACAATTAATCCTATAACTTAATATGAACCAACTTTAAACAAGACTCTCTCTAAAAAAACCTAGCTCTTGAAAACCTTTGTCGCCCCTGCTCCTTCCCCCGTCGGCAACGCTCTGGTCTTCATGAACCTGGAGCTGCTGGCGGTGACTTTCCTCTCTGCCCTTCCTCGCAGTCCTTCCGCTCCCTCATAGCTTCTCACTTTCTTCAATCATTCCCCGCTCCGACTCCCTCTCTGACCGTTTTTGATCCAGATCTACAAGATAGGAGGTTGTTTGACGGCCAGTGTCACTCCTCTGGTCATCTAATTCGCTGGAGGTCGATGGATTTGGTGTTGGCCACCATCGATTTACAGGGTTAAGGTGTGGATTGGGTTGCCGGAAACGGTGCCTTTCCTCCGTCGCTGACCCTTTTTTCTTCAGATCTGCACTCGTTTTCATCTGCTTCTCCTACTTCTTTCTCCCATTCGTCATTCCCATCCTACCCTCTTTTTTCCGATGCTTCGTGTTTTCCTTATATGGCGATTCGATTAGATCTGGGTGGGACGTGCTTTCAAGACCTTCTTGTCTTTGATTGTTGGGATCTGGTCATGTTATGCCCAATTTGGGTGACAGACATGGCCCGCTTCGTGCTCTTGTGTTCCTGAAGGGTAACCATCAGTGTTCTGATCTGGTGGTCAATGGTCGTTTCTCCCATGCGTGGAGGGATGAGGTGTCTTGGGTCTGACAGTGGGACGACTTTCCCCTTATGGCAAGGATTGTCGCAGACGAGGGCTACTCTCGTTGTTGTGGTGGCTCCAATGTCCTCGCGTGTCATCGCTTACGACGTGCTGATAGCGGTTTCAGCAGTGGGACTCTCTTCTTCGCCCTCTAAGGTGAAGATCGGGTGATTCTGGTCCGGTTCGTCAATCCTGGTCGCTTCCTTTGAGAGATTCCGTGTCTTTTTTGGTTTCCCTCGGTTTGTTCTCTCATTCTTGTTCCCTCTCCTCTGATTTTCGATCTTGACGGTCCTTCTTCTCCGACCACGGTTATGGCGGAGACTCGACGACCGTGTGTTGGCCGGCGTCGAGAGTTGGGCTTTAAGCCATTGTTATGGATCTGTCTAGGTTGGGATCAGAGTGTACTTTACCGCTTTGTGGTGTTGGCCATTGGTGTGCCGGAGTTTCTCGCGACTCTGGTGAGTTTGGGTGGGTTGAGTTTGTAGTTTGAGCATAGGCTGGGTTTAACTGGTTGATGTTGCGGAGTTGTTGTCTGCGCTACCCTTTGGAGGTTCGTTTGCTCCGGTCCCCGCTTATGTTTTTTTGGCCGGAGTTTGTTTTGGTCTTTATGTATTGTTGTTTGTCTAGGGCCTGAGACCTGTTCTGTTTGCTCCTTTTATCAGGACTTTGTTTTTTTGTTCATTTATCCTTGTTGGCTTTGGTTGTTCATGATTAAATTATGGCTTTTATGTCGGTCTATATTTCTTTTTGTTGGGACGTTTCTGTTTAGATTACATACTCATTTTACTCTAGGAACCTTTGTATAAGATTGCTTTTGTTTGTATGTAACTTGTTTCGAGGGTTTCCCTTTTTTTTATCAGCATTTTTTTTAAAACATCCAATCCTTCGAAATGAAGGGAGAGGACAAGGAACTGAAAGATCAGTCCTCAATAGTACAATCCAGAGCAGTTTGAAAAGTCAAACCCTCAACAAAACACGGACTTAATGTCCAACCGAACAAGGATGGTCTACTAATCCTATACCAAAATTTCCATACATGAAGAAAACCAGAAAACCCTAAATACAAACACGAGCACTCCAAACAAGAGAGCCTCCAAACAGGTAGCTAACCATGAAGCATACCGAAACACAATAACAGGTCTTGTACCTAGATTTAACAACCTTAAAGATCAGAAAATACTAAAACCAAACAAACACTACACAACAACAGAACAACCAGCCAAACCCAAAATTCTCTGGCCCCTTCCGCGAATCTGATTCGGAACCTCTAGAGCCGTCTCAGAGCAAAGCCCCCACCAGCCAACAAAAACCACAACTCCACCAGCACCCTCAGCAACCCACAGGTACCGATCCAACTACTGGCCAACACTGGAGGTACACAAAAGTGGGGAAGGGACAATACAAACCCTCACCCTTAAGTCTACCAACTAATCACCACCGACGCCACCCTAGTATTTCCTGTTGAAGTCTAGGTTTTTATAAAATATTGTTGATATAAAAAAAAACAACTAATGATTTAAGAGCACTGCTTGTAAAATTTTGGCTCTGGAAAACAGAATCCGGTGGCTTAATCATTTCAGCCGCGCTCACACCATATCTCTCATGGCTGAAGATAAATCGTGGAGGCTAAACTCCTCCAAATCCAATATCTGTTGTCCTAACAGGTTACTATGTCCGCGGGACGACTTTGAATATTTAGAAACATCATGGGTCATGTACCAATTTGAACAAATATATTTTTTATTACAACAAGAACATAGGATTGATGGCCGGCACGATGTTTGCCATCTTTCTCTGTCCCATTGTGATATTCAGTCTTTCTTTTACAAAATAAAAAGTTATCTATTGGAAAAATCCAATTAAATATCTAACATCCTGCCAAAATCTATTCCCCTATATTGTAACATGACTCAAATGAGATGATCACATGACATCTGGATTATGGACGTACAAGACAGAAAACTAATTTCACACCGTATACTATTTACCTATTTCATATGACCTAGTATATTTTAAAGTGATTTATATGATTATAACGAAGAGGGTCTAATTTTAAAGTGATTTACCTAGTGATTTGTATGACTCAAATTAATTTTTTTTCCGTATGGGACATGTGGCACGCTGTCACTGGTGGACAGAGAGGCAGAGGGGCAACGAGGCAGCGAGGATGAAGTTGTCCTCGCGCCCCTGCCCCCCGAACCCTCCCACTCGGCCTCCTCCCCCGCGCCCCACACGCCCCGCACGCCCCGCACCCCACACCGGCCGAACCCCGAACCCTCCTCCTCCTGCTCCCGCCCCGGCCTCGCGCGCACTCCCCGCACCGATGTGGATACTCTAAGTTTAGCCGCTGAAACATTGTCAAAATTAACTTGAAAACTCTAAAATACACTTATCTAATGATAAAAGTTTACAGTTGAACAACTAGTTGTATGTTATCTAAGTTCTTGCTCTCGGTTTCTCTCTACAGTTAGGGTTTGTAGTCTCAGATCTAGCATTCTCACCCACTCATGGACAACGACAAAGACATCTTAAGGTCACCTCCAAAGACCTTGCAAGTGAGCAGCGACCCGGACACAACATTTTTGGGCTCGATCGGTGGATCCCCTATTTCGGCGCCGATCATCGGGCCATTTGGGGAAGCCATAAGGGCGACGGAGGAAATGGTATACTCGGCATAAGGAATGGTGGCTCTGGTGGTGATATCGGGGTCGAGAATCATGAGGAGTGGGACATCGGGATTGGCCCGAGGTATGGTTCAAGGCGTACATGCATAGGGCCCTCGTCCCCGGCGTCCGCGTGTGACAACGACGGAGGAGGAAGCACCAAAACCGGCCCTGGCTCCACAAGGAGTGGAGGTGTTCGATTCTGATACCCCGAGCCGATTCGTTTTGTAACGGGGATCTTGTTCCAGGCGCTCTGGGGTCACTGGTGGGGATCTATCGGGGAAGAGACGATCTTGATAGGAGGCTTGGATACGGAGGATGGTGACGAAGTGAGACCCTTTCCGGAGGAGCACCAGAGGTAGATGGAAATGGGGCTATGGCGGCGTGGTAGAGGAAGGGAGATGAGGGTGCCACCTCAGGGAAATGGGCCACGGGTATCGGCTCGGGTCGACTCTCCTCGGGCCTGGGCAGGGCTCCTCATCTTCAACTGGATTGGGTCCAGACTAGGCCTCGGGTTAGACATCGGGTCTGGGTGGAACCCGAAAGGGTAAGGCAGACATTTTGCTAGGTACCAAGCAGGCCAGACCATATTGAGCAGCGACAACCGTTGCAACAGGAGGTCGACGACCTGGGAGACAGTTTGGGGGGTTTGAAAATACGAGAAATAATTATTCCCCCAACGGAACTGTGTGGACATGGCCTAAATTTTGCTTATGCCATGGAAGCTAAGGTACCCCCCCCCCCCCCCCCCGAACTTTCTACTGGCATTCTTTGGTGGACTGGATGGCGGACCTGTGCCAGATTCCAGACATCATAGCCTGACCACTCGAGGATGAGTGGTGGGCTTCTTCTTGCGTGCGACACGAGAGAGAGCCCGGGTCCTGATAGGTGAGCCCTGGGACTTCAAGAGGTCATTGGTAATACTTGTGTACCTGCATCCCTAGATACGACCTCGTGACATCATTATCTCCTATTTCTCGATATGGGCCCGTGTCTCGAACCTTTCGGTGTGGGCATGGAACATGGGCATCGGGTTTCTCTTAGGTAAGTCCCTAGGAATCTGTCAGGATGTGGAAGACGACGCATATGGTATGTACTAGGGAGATTACATGAGGATTCGGATCTGCGTGGACATCCGAGTACTGCTGTAGAATCAACTTTGGTTCAGACTCGCAGAGTCAGAAATACGAACATTACTACACATTTCTTATGAGCGATTACCAGATCACTGCTATGATTGTAACTGTGTGGGACACCTTGTGTCAACTTTTGTTGCGGAAACACGAGAAATGAGGCATTCCTTCTGATCTCGTACAGATCTGAGACCACCAGGCTCTAGAGCTCGGCATAGTAGGCCGACCCCAGGGACCAACTGGTCCTTACTAGGAGGATCTTCGGGGCATTTGGTCTCAAACTTTAACCGACTTGAAAACCTTAATGGGGACCAGAAAGGTAAAGGTAAGGCCAAGACTGAGGATGATCTCCCTCCTCCACATGCCACATTCTTTCCCGTCAGACATGTCAATCCGGCCCAAGACCCTAGAACACATACTACCTTTTTTCTGGTTAGTAGAAGGAACCCGTTGTTCCGAGGGGAGCCCTCCTCCTGAGGACAGGAAGAACATGCCTCTAGGGGACCAATTCAAGTTCCCTCACACTCGTTGCTTAACACTCAGGCCAATTTAATTATTCAACCAAATATGAAGCAGAAAGCATAATAGTGATTGTCACGAGTTTCACTAAGAAATTCGACGAACGATGCGTGTGGATGGCTTTGAGTGCATGCTATCTACAATATTTGAAAATTTAAACTTCACGACACATCCCTTATTTTTCTTTAACTCTTATTTTTGTAAAGGAAAGATATCGTTAGGATATGAGAAATAAAATGTAGTAGACAACATATCCAAGATAAATTTAAGGTTATGAAAGAGATGAGGCTAAAAAGAGAGATGAAGATATACAAAGAGAGAGGAAAAGAGGACATTGAAGTATCTCTAACATAAAAATTTCTATCCACCATTTTCATTACATATATATATATATATATATATAAGTATACACTCACGTGTTACCTATAGGTGTTTTTGTTAATTGTTACCGAATTTTAGACCATTAGATGAAGCTGATTCAATGGCTATGGTGTAAATGGCATACAGCCGTAATTAACATGATTATTATTGATATTTTTGTAACTTTGATCAGTCAAGGATATTATAGTAATTTTATACTCATTCCTCATTTTAGCTCACGCATCACCTCTCACCTCCCACCTCCCACCTCTCGGCACATCTGACCTCTCTCCTCCATTTCCGACCGGCTAATATCATCTACGTGAGCTTGGAATTCGAGCACCAGAAAAGAGGCCCTCGTCGCAACGAAGACCACCAGAAAAGGGTCGTCGTCGCACCGCTCGTTCGCCGGAGAAGAAGACCGATCCACGCCGTGCTCCACGCTGCTGAAGCTCCAACCGTGCCGTCGATCTACACGTTCCAATCACGAGCGAAAGGTTATCCGCCGCCCCTTCATCATCCTGCTGCAGATGTCGTCGTGCACGGTAGTTGCAGAGCCGGGACCACCTCGCTGGCCGTTCTCCACACCGGTGGTCTCGCCACCGCACGGTCAATTCCCGTCGCACGGATCAGGTAGTCGCCGCTGCATCTCCCCGTCGTTAGACCTACTCTGCGATTTCAGATCTGTAACAGTTTGTAGATTTTTGAATTATTAAGGTAGAATTTTGTAATCTCTTTAGTTGGTGAGGTATTTTTTTTAATAATTCTTAGGGTATTTTTCTGTAACTTTTAGGGTAGGTTTTTGATCTATTGTATTTTCATTTTGCAATAGATAAGGTAGTGTTGTGTAACACTTCGGGAAGTATTCTGTAATTGATTTAATAATTAGGTTTTCAGTTCTGTAACCTTTAATATTGTATTATATAATATGTTGTATTTTTTTATAATTCTTAGGGTATTTTTCTATAACTTAGGGTAGGTTTTTGATCTGTTGTATTTTGATTTTGTAATAGATAAGGTAGTATTGTGTAACACTTTGGGAAGTATTCTGTAATTGATTTAAGAATCAAGTTTTCAGTTCTATAACTTTTAATATTGTATTATATAATATGTTGTATGATAATCTGTAATTTTGGTATACATCATGTAACTTTGGTATGCCATTAAAAAAAAAGTAACTTTGGTATGAATTTTTGTAACATTAAGTTTAATAATATAGAATATCGCTTTTAAGTTCTGTAACATCCGTATTAAATTTATATATTAGTTTTTATTTTTGACTATCAATTCAAAGTCTAGAAACCCGTCATAAACTTTTTGTAACATACGACATAAAATTTTGTAATATCGAATATAATATTATGTAACATCGAAATATAAAAAATAGAATATTTAAAATATTTTAAAAAAATCAAATTTAGACAGTAAAAAAATATTTATACAGTAAAAAATAATAATGGAGAAGTTACCAAACTAACCTTTTGTTAATTTTTCAATTTTATTTGTGGATAATTGAGCCAAAAAATCTATAGCCATTAGATTTTAAAATTCAATGGCTTAGATTTTGGTAACAAGTAACAAAATTCGTTATGGTAACGCATGAAAGTGCCCATATATATATATAAAGAGACAATAACAACAAAAAACAAACAGCTTAATTTAAATAAACATAAAATATCAGTCTAAAGGACTGAAAACCAAAAACTATCATAACATATTCCTTGCCTTGAAAACTTCATGTTGATATTTTTGTTGTTTCAAATCCAAAAGAACACAAAGAGGAGAAGCCAAACTAACAAAACACTTAGAAGAAGGTTATTATAAACTTAAGGTCATTTTAAAATTTTATTGAGCATGTGATAAACATTTGAGTACTTTTTTTATTCAAAAGTTCAAAAAAAACAATATATCAAATATTTTAGACACTTAAATATTGTAAAGTCATAAAAAACTTTTATGTACATAAAAGAAAAACGTAATTTAATTGATATGTCTAAGTGATATTAACCCAGTTATCTCTAACGAATTCGTGTGCCCTACTTCTCAAGAGGCTCCCTACGCTCTCTAGTCCTAACTCTAGTCATCATGTTGTCGCCCACTCCCTCGGCCACTGAACCACCGCCCATCCCACCAATGATTTTTACCATGCCTCCTCCTTCTCTAGTGGCGAATACCTCGTCAATTGGGCTCATCATTCCCTCATTCCCCTATTCAGGGGTTGTCCGACTACATAGAGACAGGAGGAAGAGGGACCCTAAACCAGCCTACTCCTCTTTTCCTTCCATGCCGATCACTTCCGTGGAGCCTTCTTCTCCGAAGGATTCATCCATGGTTCTCTTCTCTCCGGTTCGCACCTTATCGGTGTCCTTGACGGTCAAGCCCAAGAGGGGTCATCATCTAGGGTTTTAACCTTAGCCTCACCATCACCGACATAGTCGGTGTCACGCCCCAATTTCAGTAACCCGAACTCGGGACGCGAACGTTTAAAATAAGAAAACACTTTGAAAACCTTTCCATTAAAACACTTTACAATACCAGTTTAGTTCAACAAAAAGATAATTACAACTCAAAATAAAACGTCCCATAAGCGGACAAAAAGCGAGGTATCCGTCGCTATACTAAAAAGTAACCCGAACTCCCGCCCCCTAGCTCTTCAAGCTTCGGAAGCTCACCTAGTCCGACCTGCGACAAGTACCTGTAGGAAAAGCAGCTAGGGGTGAGCGTTCGCTCACCACCACGGATAACAGACTGACTACGGCATAATTAGCAGACAATGACGGTAACACCAACAATAAACTCAACACCGGGGAACACTATCCCCAACTCAAGTACTCCGACTAACACACGCCCACTGTTACCTTCCCTGACCAACTCAACATTCTGACACGTAAATTAGACCCGACACGACGATCGACGACCTCTTCCAAGGACTCAAGACCACCACGCAACACCCAAGATCACAAAGGATCGCACACCAAACAAGATCACAAAGGATCGCATACCAGCTGCTCAGTAACCTCCCTTAATCACGCGCTTTGCCGAACCACTCAGGACAGGCGGTCGACCTGTATCAGTAACCTCTCTCTCTCACGCGCTTCCCCGACACAAAGTCGGGCCAGGCGGTCGACCTGTCACACTCACAACCACCGAACCACACACGCGCGGCCAGGACCCCTTTACTAACGGGCGGGCCCCCTACCCCGTCTGAACGTGCAGACGCGTGTGATCGAGGACCCCCGTTTCATGAAGCGGGCCCACAACCTCAAGTAACCACAATCACAATCACAAACCAAGTTTAACAAACAGCAACAACACAAGTTCAGCACTCCACAGACACTCATGGCCACCGAAGACACCAACCCTAAAACACGGACTCAACAGCACCACAGGCACTCACGGCCTCCCAAGACACCAACCCTAACTAACGGGCTCAACACCCCACGGGCACTCACGGCCTCTCAAAACCACCAACAGTAACTCACGGGCTCAACAACCCCACAGGCACTCACGACCACCCAAGACACAGCAACGGTAAAGACACGGGTTCAACAACCCCACAGGCACTCACGGCCTCCCAAGACACACCAACAGTAAGGACACGGGTTCAACAACCCCACAGGCACTCACGGCCTCCCAAGACACCAACCCTAACTCACGGGCTCAACACCCCACGGGCACTCACGGCCTCTCAAAACCACCAACAGTAACTCACGGGCTCAACAACCCCACAGGCACTCACGGCCTCCCAAGACACACCAACGGTAAAGACACGGGTTCAACAACCCCACAGGCACTCACGGCCACTCAAGACGCCAACAGTCAAACACGGGCTCTCATGGCCACCCAAGACTCAACAGTCAAACACGGGCTCTCATGGCCATCCAAGACTCAACAGTCAAACACGGGCTCTCATGGCCACCCAAGACTCAACAGTCAAACACGGGCTCTCATGGCCACCCAAGACATCGACAATAAAATACGGGCTCTCATGGCCACCCAAGACATAATTTAAACAATCAACCTCCGGGCATGGTCATATGCCTCCAGTAATTCTAATATCGCTAAGTTCTCTGTTCCTACGACACTACTAAGTGTCACATACTTTTCTCATAAACGCTACAATCCCGTATCATGCTTTTCTAATATTCGATAACCTAAAATAACCCACGACACCCCGGTGTCACATGCAATTCTACGGTTAACTTTCCCTAGTCAGGGCCGAGATCCGGCTACTTTTCCCTACCTCAACCGAAGAACACCCGCTACGTTTCCTAGCTGCTGACGTTCTGGCTCGCTACCTCCGGGCTTCACTTCGATCGAAGCCGAACGCTAAAGAAAACACGAAAGCCATAATTAGAGGCGGTTCCCAAGTTAATTCAAAGGTAACGATTTGTCCAGTTTAAAACCGACAGTTGTCCTTTAAACTCGAGCGGGATAAAAGCGGGGTCACGACGAATCGGGTTCAAGCCCTCGCACACCGAACTCAGAACCCGGTGCACGGATTCCGAGGCACAGATCCCGAGGTACCCTGATTCAACGGTTCCGTTTATAATCCCGTTCTAAGTCCGATTAAACCTCCAAATCCAAACTCGATCCAGTTTTGTTCCAGGTTTTCTCCAAGTCCAAAATTCCGCATTTAAACAGTTTTGATTTTAATTCCCTTTTTAATTCAAAATCAGTTCCAAATATTAATCAATTTCTTTAGCAGGTTTAATAGATATAGTTTCCCCTCAATCAGATCCAAATTTAACCCGAACACACAAACGTTCAAGTTTGCGAACTCAAATAAGGACAACAGCTCGAACACACTAACGTTCGCACGGTCTACGTCTACCCCAACACACTTGTTACTAACGTCACACCGTTCATGCTAATCATACTTTAATCATAACACGTAGGCGGAAAGATCTCAAATTTAACCACACAAACGTACACTAAGCCCTCATCCGGTCCCTTATGCACTTACTTATAACTTTCCGCAACCAAACCAGTGTTCGCTACCCGTCCCTTGCGGGAAAAGTAGTAAAGGAGATGAGCGTTATGCTCACCTCCACGGACACCCGTTCGATTATGGCATACTAGTAACGCACCAAGGACTTACCACTTTAGTCAGGGCAAACGCCATCCTAAACCTAATGCCAACATGTCACACTTCTCAAGTCGTCAACACCTCAAACACTCTTTTACGCAAGGGAAACATCGAAAAGGGGATTATGTTCTCAAATCAGCGACTACTATTGCTTACAACATCAATACCCCAACACAACCGTGAACGTCGCCACGCAAAGCCAACACTCAACTTGCACAAACAAACGGTGAGAAGGACAGGGATCACAGACTCGTGACAGACCCCGTCACGGGTGGAGTCACGGAGTCATGACGAAGATCTAAAATTTGCCAGAACTCTCTGGTCCGTCACGGGTCCGTGACAGGATCCGTGACACTCGCGCAGACCTGTTTTCCAAACTCGGCTCTAACTCGGACCTTAACCCGTTTTAACCCCAAAATTGCCTTAAACGACACACACGCTTGACTACCAAATCAGCAAACACACGCGCCACGATTCACAGACCAAGAAAGGCATTCAACCTCGACCAAAACACGAGCCAACACGGCCAAACGACAACACAACAACACTCGCCCACCGGGCCAACCAAAATCAAACACGCCCTCAAGGGAAATCACAATCAAACACGAACGCCCATGGCGTCAAACAACATCAAAACAATCAATTTTCTTTTCTTTTTTTTTTAGCTTCCTCCACTTCATTAAAACCTCATTTCTTGATATCAGGTGGTTACAACCCGGTCCAGGCGTCCCCGAACTACGTTGTACCGACTTGACATCAGCACCGTCGCGTTCGACTATAGGAGCGCTCCTGAGTCGACCCGCGACAGCTTAAAAACGTTTCACGCAGCACACACAAACAGTATGCCAGTAGCCCCGTACTGTACATACACACAGACAAAACAAGACTCAAGACATTAAGGGTTTACACACGGTTCCCGACCTACGTGCCCAACACACGACGGGACTTTACTGACTCAACTCTACCCACCTAATTGACGGACAGTCCGAGGTGTGAAACCTCGAGCTCTGATACCAAGCTGTCACGCCCCAATTTCAGTAAACCGAACTCGGGACGCGAACGTTTAGAATAAGAAAACACTTTGAAAACATTTCCATTAAAACATTTTACAATACCAGTTTAGTTCAACAAAAGGATGATTACAATTCAAAATACAACGTCCCACAAGCGGACAAAAAGGGCGAGGCATCCGTCGCTAGACCAAAAGTAAAAACTCGGACTCCGCTCCTAGCTCCACCAGCTTCGAGAGCTCACCTAGTCCGTCCCACGAACAGTACCTGTAGGAAAAGCAGCTAGGGGTGAGCGTTCGCTCACCACCACGGATAACAGACTGACTACGGCATAATTAGCAGACAATGCCGGTAACACCAAAAACAAACTCAACCCCGGGGATCACTGTCCCCAACCCAAGTACTCCGACTGACAAACACCCACGGTGACCTTCCTCGAACGACTCGACACTCAAACACGTAAGTAGACACGACGCAACGATCACGACCTCTTCCAAGGACTCAAAGGAACTACGCAACACCAAACAAGATCACAAAGGATCGCAAATCAGCTGCTCAGTAACCTCCCTCGCTCATGCGCTTTGCCGAACCACTCAGGCCAGGCGGTCGACCTGTCTCAATAACCTCTCTTACTCACGCACTTTGTCGAACCACTCAGGCCAGGCGGTCGACCTGTCTCACTCACCTCTCTCACTCAGGAAACCACCATCACAGTCACAATCACCACACAATCACAAGCAAGTTCGACAACACAGGCACTCAAGGCCACTCAAGACACCTCAACAATCAAGACTCGGGTTCAACAACCCCACGGGCACTCACTGCCACCCCAAAACACCAACAGTAAAGCACGGGCACTCACGGCCATCCAAGACACCAACAATTAAAAACGGGCTCTCAAGGCCACCCAAGACACCAACAATTAAATACGGGCTCTCAAGGCCACCCAAGACACCAACAATTAAATACGGGCTCTCAAGGCCACCCAACTCAACAACAATTAACGCACAACAACCTCCGGCATAATCGATGCCTCCAACAGTCCTAAGATCACTAGTTTCACAAACAACCTCCGGGCATGGTCATATGCCTCCAGTAGAACAATTATTGCTAAGTTCGCTGATCCTACGACACTACTAAGTGTCACATGCCTTTCCAATTATTACCAAGTTCCCGTAGCATGTTTTTCTAATAAACGCTACAATCCCGTATCATGCAATTCTACTGTTAACTTTCCCTAGTCAGGGCCGAGATCCGGCTACTTTTCCCTACCTCAACTGAAGAGCAACCGCTACGCTTCCTAGCTGCTGACTTCTGGCTCGCTACCTCCGAGCTTCACTTCGATCGAAGCCGGACGCTAAAGGAAACACGAAAGCCATAGATTAATAACGGTTCCGCCGTTAAGTTAAAGGTTAATTTAACGGTCATGATTTCTCCAGTTTAAATCCGACAGTTGTCCCTTAAACTCGAGCGGGATAAAAGCGGGGTCACGGCGAATCGGGTTTGAGTACCCGAGCACCGATACCGGTGCATGCGAGGCACGGTCCCAATGCACGAATCCCGAGGTCCGATTCAGCGGTCCGCTTTTGTTCCCTTTTTAAACCCGAAAAGCAGTCCATTTTACCCAGAAATCCCGATTCGTTCAACTGCTCGAAAACCGTTTTAAATCCGCTGATTTTACTTCCCTTTTTATTTCCAAATCTGGTTTTATTTTAAACAAGATATTTTAAAACCCTTTTTCCATTATTTTCTGTCTCAACTCGCCCAGACCGTTCCAGATTCAACAATAAACCGATCTTAGTTAAAACTGATTTTTTTTGTTCTAAAACGAATTATTTTCTTCATTCAAATAGATCTGATTTGTTTTTAAACCAAAAACCCTTTTTAACAGATCAATTTCTTTGGTTTCAGTTTGATTTTGTTTCGATTCAACCAACCCAAAACAGCAATAATCATAAGTAATTAACATTAGTATTATTAATGTAATTTCCGAACAAGATAACCCGAGCCACAAAAATGCTCGGGAAGGAAACAACAATAACAGGGGAAAAAGAGACGGAAACGGGAAACAACAAGCCGACCGCCGGTGAAGACGTCGCCGGCAACTATACCTCACGGTTTCGAATCTCACCGTGGAGGAAAAAGGGGCGGCGGTGGAGTTGGCGGTGCGTCTGAACGGAGAAGAAGGACAGAGAGAGGCACGGGCTCGGTGGTGGCTGTCGGGCTGGACGGAGAGGGAAAGGGTGGTCGGAGTGGCGCCGGCGACGGCGTGAGGAAGGAGAAGGAGCTCGGGGTCAAAAACGGTGGCCCAGGCGAGCTTTTCTGAGCGGGGACGAGAGGATCGGGACCCGGTGGTGGCTGGACGAGGGCGTGGCGGCGATGAGGGGCTCGGTCGGAAACGGTGGTGGACGGCCTGTTTGTGGACGGAGACGAAGGAGGAGAGAGAGGCAGGGAGTGGCCGGAGCGGTGACGGGGTCGGGATGGGGGAGAAGAAGACGGGACGAGGGTGGTGAGGGAGGTGGCGGCCGGAAACGGGGACGGCCGGAGTTCGACGAGGAAGACGAAGGAGGAGGGAGGCTGGGTCGAGAGAGAGAGAAGGGGTAGATGGAGGCGCTGTGTAGAGAGGGGAAAATGAGGGGTCAGAGCCCTAAATCGGGTTTAAATACCCTGGGCCTGGTAGTGGGCCTCGGGTGCAGATGGGCCGCACGGCCCAAACGGAGAAGAAGAGCCAGGCCGGGCTGGCTTGGCCGGGCTTGGGTTGCTGATCGGGTCTGACCCGACCCGGTCCGACCCTTTGACCCTTTGACCTTTTTTTTTTTCCGAACCGCTTCCCAAACCCGTCAATTTAAAACCCGTAAAAAGACAATTAAAATTTCAGGATTTTACAGAAGTGGCCGGCGACGGAGTGAACGAAGGAGGAGATGGGGCAGAGGTCGGAAACGAGAACAAGGGAGAGAGGGAGGTGAGGTTTCAGGAGTGGCGAGGATGAGGGGAGACGGGGTGGCTGAGCAAGAGGGATGGCCGTTAAGACGCCGGCGACGGCGAGACGAGACCGGATCGAGAGAGGGAGAGGAAGGGATTGCGTTTCGGCGAAACGAGGAGGGAGGCTGCGCTGAAAAGGAAAATTAGGGTTTTACCCTAATTTTTGTGCTTAAGTAGCACATGCCTCTGATAGTGGTTTGGGCCTCTCGGCCCAGCAGCCAGTTCAACTGGGTCCGGCCTGGCCTGGCTGGGCCTGCGGGTCTGGTCGGGTCTGACCGGCCCAACTTCAATTTTTTTTTTTTAAAAAAAAACCTTTTTGTTATTTAAATACACTGATTCAAAATTCACCCTCGACGTTCTATTCGAACAAAAACTTAAAACTTAAACTGTTTAAAGTCGGAGCGGTCTTCACAGCCGGCGACCGACCCTCTGCCTCAGGATGGTCCTGTTTCCATTTGGACAAAGGGTCTGATACTGTTGTAGACTCCGACGTCTCTAACACCGCCTCCGGTTTGGCCTACTTCTCTAGTCATAGAGGCACCTCTATTTGTCCCTATCGTAATTCCAACGAACCTTCCTCTGGTTCCATTCGATCCACATCCCCCACGAGTTGTATAGTCACCCATGTACAACCTTCAAGATGGTTTCTTGGCGTTCTCCATCACGGAGGAGGATGACACCGAGATTTTTCTCCCGTTCACTTCAATGGAACCCATAATTCTTACTCGTCAAAGGTTTGGAATGATCGGGAAACTTCTAGCACCACGACCTCCTCAAAAGGACTTTATTCTAATGATTATCACTAGGGTATGGGGACGGTTGCAGTGGAGCTGGTGATTAAGGACTTCGAACCGGGAACATATGCCTTATAATTCGAGTCATAGGAGGCCCAGGCTTGGGTTCGTAAGAATTAGCCATGGTGCTATGATGACTACCAGCCGCTGCTCGGGGACATTGATCCAATGGCAAAAATCTCCCCAAACTAGATCATCTATAATTGTGGGTCCATGCCAAGGGTCTGCCTTCATTGGTTCGGACCCGGTCAATTGGAGAAACCATTGGAGTTTCACTAAGGGAATGTGTGGATGTTCCATTTGGTCCATGGGGCTCTTATTGGGTGGAGCGGTCAAGGTGCGATTCTGGATGCCCCTTGATAATCTGTTGCGTAGATCAATGCTCCTACGGCTTTGAGAATTCCAAGAACAAATTAGGGTTACCCCAACCTATGAAAAGCTACCCACATTCTACTACAACTGTGGCCGAATAGGTCACGTGGTCCAGGATTACGACCGATAGATGCCATGGGTACCCTAGTTTGATAAATCGCTCCTAGAGCTCAAACCGGATACCATGGGCAGAATTATGCTACCGATTAGGGGACTGAGCCATGGACACCGTCTATTCCAATAGGCTTTGCTCCCTTTAACTCGACCACTGCACGTAAGGACCCCTTACCACAAGGGAGAGGCACAATACTATCTCTGAACACTGTACCTAACCCTTGGCCTCGAACACTGCACCTAAGGAACACTCACCTCAAGCGAGAGGCCTGATAGTAACCCCGAGCACTATACCTAACCCGACAGTATTGAATTTTAATTTTTGTCTGGTTTTATAAAATTCGTATGTGACAACAACGATCTGTCACAGAATTTGTTGAAAATGACCTTCTAAAATCCATTCTTTGTACGTACTCTTTTTTCAATATTAATAAAATAATACCTTCCGTGTTAGCATCTATGCTTGTAGTCCAATCCTAAATGTCCAAATGTAAATATCATCGTTGGCAATATAATAAAGCGGCTTTTAATATTACTTAAGTGTTGGAGTAATACGTGTGTGTTTTTCCGATCTATGCCCACCATGCGAATAGAACCATAGATCAGGATAGACCACACTCGACGGGGTCCCTAGTCAATAGTCTTCCCTAGAAGTGACTAGTATGAAATATGACTCTTGATGGCTTACGTTGTATTGGTCATAGGAGAGGGTTCCGGAGTCTGATCATAAACATCATGTGGGACATGATGTTGTACGACCCGACCTGAATATGTTCCATAGCTTAAGTCATGAACATGTTCAGAGTCGTTGCTTGTCAGGTATCCTTAGACCGAGGAGTCTATATGATTACTATGCAGTAAACAACCAAGTTTGACTTGAAAGCCCAACGTTGCACCGTGACTGAGCTTCCATAACGGCCAGGATTGGCTTGGGGAATGACTGCATGAGTGACATGATAGGCGGCTAAGGGATTTATCCCTCATACTACGGTATGGGAAAGATATCTGGTTCACGGCCGCTTGATCGAGAGTGAACAGTTACTGAGAATAATAAGGATGACGGCTCTATGCCTTATCTCAATCAGGATATCAGAGATAAGGGATAATGACAAGGACGACTGAAAGGTCAGAATCGACAGGGGGCGATTCGTTATGTAGGGTCAGGCAATACTGAGTCTCGTCAGTCGCCACATTAGTAAGATCAAGTAAAATGGGATTTTACGTTGATCTTACCGACATACATAAACCTAAGTGTCACACCGACAATACGATACTCAATAAGAACATGACAAACTTGAGTTGGAGGGAGACATGACGGGGATCGCCATAGTGGACCGGCTAGCATATTGGGCTCGGCATGAGCTCTCTTGGAGAGGCCCATGGCCGCCCCACATTGGCTAGGCCCAACAAGGACTCAAGTCATTGGATGACTAATTAGTTTGGTTGACCAAAATTGGGTGGGACCCAATTTCCACTAAACTAATAAACTTGGATAGTTTATTAGCTCCACCTTGCACCTAGATTTGGACACTTGTCTAATGATGGAAGCTAAGTGATTTGACTAAATGCACTTAACTCCATATGCAAGAGGTGTTGGGAGATATAACATGCAAGTGTAGAGAAAGAGAGTGAACAACTTCTTCTTCTTCTTCTTCTTCTTCTTCTTCTTCTTCTTCTTCTTCTTCTTCTTCTTCTTCTTCTTCTTCTTCTTCTTCTTCTTCTTCTTCTTCTTCTTCTCCTACCTTGCCCGAAACCTCATCCAAGCTTCAAAGTTGTTTTGCATGTTCTTAAGTCATCAAACTCAAGAACTATGTTGGCTTTGATTCCATCTCGGATACGTAGGCGTCCAAGGAACTCAAGCCGAACCATAGTTGTTGTTATTCATCCATTATCTCCATCAAAACAACAAGGTGATGTTCTTGAAACCTTGCTGAATTTTCAGCTTTGTTCTTCATATTTGGTAGTGTTAATTTACTTGATTCGTGATTAATTTCCGTTGCTATTCTTGTTTATCTTGTACACGACATCAAGTTCCAGCAGTGGTATCAGAGCATGGCTACCAACGGGAAAAACAAGAGCTGATTTTTTCAGTTTTGTTGCTGGAAATTTTGAAGTGCTTGCTGGTTTTTTTATTTAAAGTGCTTAAATTTGCATGTCAGCTTCTTAATTTCATGTTTTGGCATATTTGGATGTATGCTTGATTGATACCATGTTTTATTTTCTTGCATGTGGGTTTTATGCATGAAATTGGTGATTTTCGAAATAAAATCAAATCTGATTTTTTTTAGATTGGTCACGAGACTGTGACTCTCGGGGAGCCGATCCCGTGACCGGATGGGCTCCGTTGGCCGAGTCATGACTATTGGATAGTCAAAACGCCGGGGCTAAACCATTAGGGGAATTGCGATGAGTTTGGAACCGTCATGATGAACCTCAAAATTAAACGTTCGGAAAATTCATTTTTGATACCGGTTTCGATAAACCGTGTAATAATTTTCGAAACTTGGAAGCTAATTAAAATCGGTCATATCTCGTTGTTTGTAACATGTTGTATGATGTGATGATTATGCATGGTGCACATTATTAAGCCCCAAGTAGTTTTATCGCTTTTCTAGGACTGCATGCCGATAGTGTTAGTGTGTAACTATTCTTTTAAAGGTGTGGTCGTCGTACCACTTGTTTTTAATAATTATTATTTCCCGACCTGCGAGTCGTGTATTTTATTGTAACCGTTATTGCCGGCTTGGAGACGAAGAAGCTCAAGAGGCGAGTGGGAGATCGTAGGAAACGGCTTGGAGTAGATGGACGTCAAGAGGCGAGTGGGAGGCCCACGTCGTCGGCTTGAAGTCGAGATTGCTCAAGACCGGGTTGGGAATAGTTTAGGGGGCTTTGACGTGCACGTCTTTATGCTTGATGCTTGGTTTAAATTATGCATGATTGTATGGTTAGAATGCATGCTTAGGTTTAAACTTTCAAGCAAATCACCTCACATGCAAAGATAAAATTGATTTTAACCGTTTGTGAGCCCTTGAACCGTCTTTACATTGGATATAGTAGACGGGTTCCAAGGAAGAATTACATTGGATGTAATTGGAGAAGTCATTACATTTGGAATGTAGTTGACGTTCTCATCGCATCGATGATGTGCCAAAAGTTCAAACATGACAAGACAAGTAAAAACGGGTCATGTCATATACCTCCCAATTTATCGACAACTTCTTACTTCATCGACCTATGGGTGTCGTGCGCCTTAGCGGAGCATCCATGGGAAGACGCTGTAGCAAGTTTGGTCAGCATATGTGGGTGTCGTGCGCCTTAGCGGAGCACCTGCGTAGTGACAGGACATAGTTGAAAATTGGTGGACCGGACTACGATTCTCAGTCTGAGGTTGAGCTAGGGCATCAGATAGGGTAAGCTGTGTACTTAAGTACATACCCTAGCCAAGAGTCACATTGGATGTGATCGGATGGAGTCCGGCCTACATAGCTCGGTTGAGTGGTGAGCCTTAGTTCAGCTCAATCGAGTGAATCAAGGTTCTTAGTTCAAGATTCTATATGTTTAGAATCGACTGTCGGTGTTCGAACTCGATCTTCATGATTTATTCAGTTTACAAATTAAATTCACTTTGTCGTGTAGATCAAAATGGCTAACACATCAGCGAACACTGGTAGTTTGTCACTGAAACCCATTCTTGACAGGGTCAAGCTTAATGGTACAAACTACCTAGACTGGAACAGAAACTTGAGGATAGTCCTCAAATTCGAACGCAAGGAATATGTCCTTGACCAGGTTTTCCCTGAGGAGCCAGCTAATAACGCTTCAAGGGTCGTCAAGGATGCATACCAAAAGCACCTAAGCGACACCATTGATGTAGCGTGTATTATGTTGGGATGCATGGAGCCTAATCTCCAAGAGTAGTTCATGGAGTACTCTGAGGATCCGTATACTTTGATGGGGGTCATCAGAGATATGTTCAAGGAGAGGTAACGTATCGAAAGGTACAATGTCCTCAACGAACTTCTCTCGTGCAAAATGTCAGCAGGGAGCTCCGTGGGTCTTCATGTCCTGAAAATGAAGGGGCATCTCGATCATCTTAATAGACTGGGTCTTAAGATTGAAAACGAGATGGCAGCGGATGTGGTTCTGCGTTCCCTTCCTCGTGCATATAGTGGGTTCGTCATGAACTACCACATGCATGATATGGACAAGACCATTTCAGAGTTACATGACATGCTGGTAACTGCTAAAAAGAGCATAAGGGATCAGGGATCCAAGGATGTTCTGATGGTCAGACAGGGAAACAGTTTCAAGAGGGAAACTGTGAGAGGCAAGGGCAACGCCCCTATGCACTTGACAGGAAAGATGAGAATTCTGAAGCGTCCTAACACTCCTAGGACCGGGGAGTCCTCAAGGAAGTGGAAGGAGGTCGAGAACGTCTGCTTCTACTGTCATCAACCTGGTCACTGAGGAAAGATTGCAGAAAGTTTCAGGATGATCAGAAGAAGGGCAGTGGGACTGCGCCTTCGTCAGGTATTTACTTTATAGAGCTTAATCTCGCTACTTCCAAAGATTCATGGGTATTAGATACCGGGGCTGAATCTCACATGTGCACTAATGTGCAGTGGCTGGAAGGTAGAAGGAGATTGAAGAAAGACGAGGTGGACCTCAGAGTGAGCAACAACACAAAAGTAGTGGCGACTGTTGTAGGATCCATTAGTCTTCTTTTGCCAAGTGGGCTAGCTTTTGTTTTGAAAGATGTATATTGCATACCTACTTTCAGTAGCAATCTTGTATCTATTTCTTTTTTGGACAAGGAAGATACAATTTTGATGTTGGAAATGGAGTTTTCAATATTTTACGCAATGATATATTCTATGCTAGCGCCAAAATGGTTAGAGGATTGTACGTATTGGATATGGATAACAATGCCTCACACTCTATATTTAATGTAAATACCAAGAGGTCTAAGACCGAGGACTTAGACCAGACTCTGTTATGGCAATGTCGTTTGGGCCACATAAATGAGAAACACGTATCAGTACTTCATAAGTGCAGACTAACTCCCACTAGCTTCTTGAGTTCCATCGACTCCAAGCATGCAATTCTAAAACACATAGAATTAATCATGCATAAACTAAACCAAGCATAAAGCGATAAATGTGCACATAATAGTCCCCTAAACTAACTCCCACTAGCTTCTTGAGCTCCATCGACTCCAAGCCGATGTCAACACCCGAAAAGCCACCAAATGACCTTTTCGCCCTTTCTTCGTCAGGTATTTACTTAATAGCCAAGTTCCGAATTTTTTTGATGCTCGGTTTATCGAAACCGTTCAAAAATGAAACTTTTGAACATTTGATCTTCGAGTTCGTCATGACGGTTCCAAACTCGTCATAACTAACAAAACGGTTTAGCCTTGACATATCAACCATCCAATGGTCATGCTTGGCCTAGCTCCGTCCAATAGAGCCCCGTTCGGTCCCGGTTTCGGTCCCCGAGAGTCCCGCTCCCGAGACCCGAAAAATCAATTTTTTTTTTCAAAATTTCCTGATTTGAAATAATTTTTCTATTCTTGTCTTGTGTTTGTTATGTTGAAAAAAGATGACTTAAACATAACAAACCCAATACTTGTCCAACTAAAGGCATGAGACAAGCATGGTGACAAGTACGGTGTAAATAGAACAAAGTATGGCTAGAAAAGATGGGGTCAGGTGGTGAATCACCAACAACTTAATCCTTGTCATGCTTAATTAGTACTAATTAATCAAGACTTGATTAATTATTTCCATGGGCCTTGGTTGCATGGGCCTTTCATGGGCCTCTTGGAACATCGCCCGTGGCCATTTCCAACGAGGTCCGGCGATTCGCTCATCGCCTCCAAGCCTTCCATACTGGAAATGTCCAACATTATCCGACGCGATCAATCCCAAGACTCCAAGCCTTGTCTCGATCCGTAAAGTCCTATTCACTTACGGGCACATGACCCAAAACCCAGTTTTGGTCATGTCCCGAGACAACTCCCTTTTGGCCATTCTCCATAAATGTGTCAATAAGTTTCACCCTCCGGTGTGACCCTTAGGTTTATGCATATCAATAGGTCAACGTAAAATCTCATTTTACTTGATCCTATACAAGTGGAAACTAACGAGACTTTAGTATTGCCAAACACTACATGACGAATCGACCCTGTCGATTCTAACCTTTCCGTCGTATATGTCACTATCCTTTTATCTCCGATATCCTGATTGAGATAAGGCATAGAGCCGTCATTCTTATTATTCTCAATCCCTGTTCCTTGATATGTGAGATGACTGAATATATGCTACCTAGTATTATGTGCATGGCCATGCTATTCTTCAGTCACTCTCGATCAAGCGGCCGAGAACCAATATCTTTCCCATACCTCAGTATGAGGGATAAATCCCTTAGCCGTCTTTCGTGTCACTCATGTAGCCCGTCCCCAAGCCAATCCTGGCTGTTATGGAAGCCATGTTACGGACAACGTTAAGCTTAGGTCAAATTCAGTTGTTGACTACATAGCGATCACAAAGACTCCTTGGTATAAGGATACATGACAAGTTACGACACTGAATATGTTCATGACTAAATCTATGGCACATATTAAGGGCGGGTCGTCCAATATCATGTCCCACATGATATCTATGACTAGACTCTGAAATCCCATTCCAATGACTAACAGAACGTAAGCCATAAAGAGTCATCTTTCATACTAGTCACTTCTAGTGGAGCTTTGTTGACTAAGGACCCATCGAGTGTGATCTATCTCGACCTATGGTTCTATTAGCATTGTGGGCATAGATCAGAGAACACATCGATATATTACTCCAACACATAAGTAATATAAAACCGCTTTAATTTTATTGTTAACGATGATATATACATTTGGACATTTAGGATTGAAATACGGGCACTAAGACTAAAAGCGGACACACAGGAGGGCGACATGTGTCTTTTTCGCACGCACACGCGCGGGAGCGTGTTGGTCACGCGCGCACATGCTGCTGGTAGCGCGTGGATTTTGTGTTGTTACAATACGCACACAGTGCTGGTACAATACGCATACAGTGTCGGTACGACTAAACCTAAACCCTAAAAGTAAACCCTAAACCCTGAAGAAAGTAATCCTGAAGTCGTAATATGAATAAAGGAAATAAGAAAACAAAAATAAAATAAAAAAATCCAGAATCTGAAAAGACGATTTTGAACCTCTAGATGACCTTGGATGGTCAAAAACATTATACGCGGCATAGCAGTGACTATAGCTCGGAAGGCCATTTCCACCTAAAAAATGCTAGGGTTTTGTCAAATTCTGACACTGACTCTAGCTCTGGTTCAACTCTGCCGATTCAATACGTACATAGTACTGGTACAATAAGCACACAGTGTCGGTACGTTACGTGCAAAAATGCTGGTATCTCGTATACATGGGTGCTGACACCACATGTATATGACTAACCAGCTGATGGGTCAGGTTTAACCCACCAATCGGCGAGACTAACCAGCCGATCGGCTAGGTTTGACCCACCAATCGGACCCGTGAACAGTAACGGCGCGCACGTGAACAATAGTTGCGCGCGCGAAAAGGACACGTGTCGCTCTCCTGTGAGTTCGTAGTTCGCACAATAAGGCCTGGTTCACATATGATACCGAGTCTCACACACGCGCGCACACACACACACACATATATATATATGGTAACTTTCAGGTACAAACCAATCTTTAAATATGAAATACGAATTAATCCCAACTTTGGAATCGTAGAATGCCCAAGGGCTGCGATTTTCGCAAGGCTGATTTTTTTTCACCAAGTTTCTTATTTTGATCTTTCCTGCTTCGTTTCAACTCCGATTTAATTTTTTCTTGCGCAAAAATTCTTCTTTTTTCAAGATCTATCTATCAAGTAGCATATTGAATATGTTTTGAAGAAAAAAAAACATGTACAAGCAAAAACATAAATTGTTAACTGTGTATTAATGTATGTGTTTGCAACTGCGTTTGTATGGATAAACTAATCTTAATTTATTAGCTTACACGTACAAAACATACATTCAGATTAGCTTACACATACAAATGCAGTTGCGAACACATACAATAAGGTTAGCTTACACCTACAGCTGTAACATGATAAATACATACATTAAGTTAAGCATACACATAAAAATGAAAATAGTAAGAACATACATTAAGTTTAGCATACACATACAACTGAAACAACATGTATTAAGTTTTACTTACACATACAAATGAAAATGGCAAGAACATACATTGAAAATTGCATAAACATACATTATGTTTAGCGTACACATACAACTGAAAATTACAAAGCATGCAGTTGCAAAAACATATATACAAAACATACATTACGATTGACTTATTCATACAAATGCAGTTGCAAACACATACATTAATGCACGATTAACGATTTGTGTTTTTGCTTGTACATTTTTTTTCTTCAAAGCATATTCAATATGCTACTTGATAGATAGATCTTGAAAAAATAAGAATTTTGGCGCAAGAAAAAATTAAATCGGAGTTGAAACGAAACGGGAAAGATCAAAATAAGAAACTTGGTGAAAAAAAATCAACCTTGCGAATTGCGGTTACATGCGATTCCAAGGCTGTGAATTGCTTCGTATTTCGCAAAAAATTGGCATGGTCGTACTTGAATATCATCTTATATATATATATATATATATATATATATGTATATATATATATATAGGATGGGCTATCGAGTACAAACCTTGTTTCGGGTCAGAACGTAGAACTAATCTGGACCATTGATTATCCAAATCGGATGGCCACCGAAATTCAGGGGGGGTGGGGGGTGATTGATTACGAAATCAATTACAAGATATGCATTAATTAAAAAGATATTAAAAGATATGCATTAAATCTGGGCCTTTAATTTTACGATCCGATGGCCCAGATTGAAAGTTCTACGTTCTGACGAAAGATGCAAGTTTGTACCTGATAGCTATCCTATATATATATATATATATATGGTTGGTATCAAATACAAACCACCCCTTATTGTGCAAACTACGAACTCACCAGGTGCTGACACGTGGGCGCGCGCGCTACTGGTGCGCGCGCACAGTGCTGACACGTGGCGCGCATAATGCTAATAGTTTGGGCGCACAGTGCTAATAGTTTGGCACTGTGCTAAACTATTAGCACTGTGCGCGCCAAACTATTAGCACCGTGCGCGCGCGTGGTCAACACGCTCACGCGCGCGGGCAGAGGCGCGCACGAATCTGCCACGTGGCAGCATCGCGCGTGCTCTACTGACGTCACTTTGACCGCATCCTGTGGCTTAGATTGGTTCGTAGTTTGCACAATAAGGATGGTTTTTACTGGATAGCTACCCTATATATATATATATATATATATAGGGGAACAATCAAGTACAAACCTTATTTCGGGTCAGAACGTAGAACTAATCTAGGCCATTGATTACTCAGATCGAATGGCCACCGAAATTCAGAGGAGGGGGGGTGGTGATTGATTACGAAATCAATTACAAGATATGCATTAATTAAAAAGATATTAAAAGATATGCATTAAATCCGGGCCATTAATTCTACGATCCAAGGGCCCAGATTGATAGTTCTACGTTCTGACGAAAGATACAAGTTTGTATCTGATTGTTATCCTATATATATATATGGTTGGTATCAGGTACAAACCACCCCTTATTGTGCAAATTACGAACTCACCAGGTGCTGACACGTGGGCGCGCGCGCTGCTGGTGCGCGCGCACAGTGCTGACACGTGACGCGCATAGTGCTAATAGTTTGGGCGCACAGTGCTAATAGTTTGGCACTATGCTAAACTATCAGCACTGTGCGCACAAATTATTAGCACTGTGCGCGCACGTGGTCAACACGCTCACGCGCGCGGGCAGAGGCGCGCGTGAAGCGGCCACGTGTCAGCATCGCGCGCGCTCTGTTGACGTCACTTTGACCGCATCCTGTGGCTTAGATTGGTTCGTAGTTTGCACAATAAGGATGGTTTTTACTGGAAAGCTACCCTATATATATATATAGGATAACAATCCGGTACAAACTTGTATCTTTCGTCAGAACGTAGAACTATCAATCTGGGCCCTTGGATCGTAGAATTAATGGCCTAGATTTAATGCATATCTTGTAATTGATTTCGTAATCAATCACCACCCCCCCTGAATTTTGGTGGCCATCCGATCTGGATAATCAATGGCCCAGATTAGTTCTACGTTCTGACCCGAAATAGGGTTTGTACTTGATTGTTCCCTATATATATATATAGGGTAGCTATCCAGTAAAAACTATCCTTATTGTGCAAACTACGAACCAATCTAAGCCACAGGATGCGGTCAAAGTGACGTCAGCAGAGCGCGCGCGATGCTGACACGTGACCGCTTCGCGCGCGCCTCTGCCCGCGCGCGTGAGCGTGTTGACCACGTGCGCGCACAGTGCTAATAGTTTAGCACAGTGCCAAACTATTAGCACTGTGCGCCCAAACTATTAGCACTATGCGCGCCACGTGTCAGCACTGTGCGCGCGCACCAACAGTGCGCGCGCCCACATGTCAGCACCTGGTGAGTTCGTAGTTTTCACAATAAGGGGTGGTTTGTACCTGATACCAACCCTATATATATATATGACTGGTATCAAGTACAAACAAGGCTTAGTGTGCAAAATACGAACAAATCTAAGCAATAGGATCCGCCCAAAGTGATGTCAGCAGAGCGCACCTGATGCTGACACATGGACAATTATATATAAAAACATTGCACCTTATTGTGCAAAATATGAATGCACCAGATGCTGACACGTGGGCGCGCGCGCTGCTGGTGCGCTCACGCACAGTGCTGATAGTTTACATAGCACGATGCTGATAGTTGTGATGATAGGTTAGTACAAATGTGCTGATAGCAACCTATCAGCATCGTGCTATGTAAACTATTAGCACTGTGTGCACGCACCAGCAGCACGCGCCCACGTGTCTGCATCTAGGGCGTTCTGCTGACGTCACTTTGACCGCATCCTGTGGCTCTCGTGCGTTCGTAGTTTGCACAATAAGAGGCGTTTGTATTGGATAGCTACCCTATATATATAACAAAAGCTGACGTTTTTTAATATTTTTTTTAAAATAATTATTGAAGTGTAGTTGAGGGTATTTTCGTTATTTTAAGCTGACGGCTTAGACTATTTGTTATATAACTAAACATATGTGTACGTATCAATTAAAAAAAACTTTAAATAGATATTAGTTAAACCCTACAATTTTTTTTGAAACGATAACATAGATATTTTATTACTCATGACAATAAATCATAAACAGAAATTGGGTCCCAGACCCTAGGTTCCAACATATGTCTGAAGCCCCCGTAGGGATATTGGCGAACTTGAACCGTAACGGTGATCGCTTTTGAATAGCAGATCTAGAATGAACAAAGATTAGCACAAAACGAATAGCAGATCGTCTTGAGTCGTCTGGATCTTTAGAAGAAGTGCGGAGGACGGGATATGCTCCCAGTGCTCCGGATGTGACTTCACCGACACTTCACGTAGAAGCAGATTAATCATCATCGATTCGACCCGCAAAGGTTTGTTCGGGGTCGAGAGTCCCGATTTTAGGTTCCGGGTAAACAGGCCCCAACCTATCGTTCCTCCTCCCGGATCCCAGATCCATCGAGGGAGCGGACCCATGCCGGCGAGGGGTGGCCCTAGGGCGGGAGGTCGCTGCAGATGGAAGAAGGCGCATGGAGCACGTATCCCGGTGGACGGCAACAGGAGGGCCACGGTGGCTACTGGCACGAGCTCGAGACCAATCCGACAACGCAGGATCGGTAGCGCGAGACGAGGAGGAGGTCATAGGGCGGTTTGAACGGGCGGCGGCGACCTGCAAAGTTGGACGGTGGCGAAAAAGGATGAAAAAAAGATGTTGTAAAAGAAAACACTAACAAGGGTACTGTTGAACCCCTCCATGAGTAAACCCGTCAAAAGCAGCCGAGAGTCTGGAGTCAAGAGCTTCAATGGTGGAGAAAGACAGGGAGCGCAGCCCCTAAGGTTGTTAAAATAATAATAATTTTAATATGCCTAAACCCTATAAATTTAGAATAGGTATTTGTAATTTATTCTTTATTTTAGGAATATGCTTGCTTTCATACATCATATAAGAAGAAAGACAGTTGTGGTGTTTGACTGCACGTTTGCCAACAGGGTATCTTTCTTAAATAAGAAATTAAAAAAAACATAAAATAAAAATAAAAATAAAATAATGCCCTCGCCAATGCCGCGAGAATTGAAACATCCGCCTCCAAGTCCAACCCAACTCAGCGATTTCTTCACTATACATTTTTGGGAGAGAGAGAGAGAGTATAATCTCGTCTTGGGACAATCCGTCACAGAAACATAACACCAGAAAGAAGCTGGTTTTGGACATCATTTCTGGGTATATGGCTTCCGTGGAGGACGATCGATTATTGAGCTGATTATAAGCTTTTTTCTGTTATGGCTAGAGATGGCCTCAACAAACCCATAAGACTTCACCAAGGCTGGAAGGGAAGCAATGTTAGTCCCTTTCTCTTATTATTTGTTTATGATCATAAACTGAACTGGGTACTTCTTCGTTAATTAGGGGAGTATCTTCCTATTGAATTTTGTGAAACTGCCATTTTCTATACTTGGATTTCATTTCCTTCATCGTGGGTTTATGGTAATGTTACTATTGATTTTGGAAATCACTCATCTTTCTTTCCTAGTTGTTGTCTTGTTGATCTGTAAAAAAACACTTGTTATGCTGAATTTTGATCTAGGCTATTTTCATTTGGCTACTCAGTTGGGCTGCTATTATTTTGCTGCTGAGTTTTGGGTTTAATGGCTTAATCAGTTACTAGAAACTTGTTTGGTGAATATAGTTTTAGAGAGTTAAAACTATATTCACCAGACCTGGTATAGTCTTTGAATGTATGGATAGTGGTGGAAGTTGTTTAATTCTTGTAAATACCAATAGTCATACAACTACATAAGTGATGGGAAATTTTAAGTGTAGGACTCCATTGAATGCCCTTACATAATATTCAAGTCATTTGTATTAATGGACAATTAACATTTTATTGAATTTATAAATAATATTTCAATAGAATGATGATTTGCAGGAAAATTTGACATGGCATATTCATTAGTGCTTTCCAGTCTTGAAATCGGGGCTTAGTTTATAATCATTTTGATGTCAATGAATAACTATTAACCAATACGACATATTTGCCCTGATGGAGCTTTCTTGATTTTCGCAGAAATTCTTTTGTGGAGGAAGATTAGTTTTTGGCCCTGATGTTGCCTCTGTGTTTTTCTCTATGCTACTTATTGCTGGCCCAGGAATTGCATTTTGCATAAAAATCTATATGAGGATCCAAGGTGGCATGACCCTGGGGTATCCTGTATTGATTTTGGCAGCATTGCTCATTGTTCTGGTAAGTACTCAAGAGTGATAACCATTCCGACATCCTGTAGTTATGCCATTTGAGAGTGACAACTTTAAAATCATAACCATTACGGGAAACTCTTCCATACGACCACCTTTTCATATTCTTATTGATATTTACCATTCCTATTCTGTTATGCCCTTTAGATTAAGATGAACCTAAAATTAAAGAAAGGTACTAAATAATAAATAATGGGGCATCCTAGATACCTCGAGGAAATCAGTGGCTTTTTTTTCATGAACAATGAATTGAGTGTATTGTAAATACCCGATAAATCATATTGATACCAACCTTTCAAAGTTTTTCCTTATTTTCCCATCTCTCTATGTGCTTGAAGTACAGGCTCTGCAAATTTCATGCTTTTTTCTATTCACTATCTCATGCTTGAATCGATTTTATGCAGGATTTGGTGTTTCTCTTCTTGACTTCTGGGAGAGATCCTGGGATAGTTCCAAGAAATACAAAGCCTCCTGAATCAGATGAAGCATTTGATATCCCTACCCCATCAATGGAGTGGATAAGTGGCAGAACACCTCATCTGAGATTACCTCGAACAAGAGATGTGATTATAAATGATCAAACAGTGAAAGTAAAGTATTGTGATACTTGTTTGCTTTATCGTCCTCCCCGAGCTTCTCATTGCTCCATCTGCAACAACTGTGTTCAGAGATTTGATCACCATTGTCCGTGGGTTGGTCAGTGCATTGGGGTGGTAAGTATAAGCTTCTTGGCATATGCTATTCTTTTCTGAGTCAGAGATATTTGATTATCAGGTGTTTAGTCACTAAGAAACTGATACTGATAAATAAAATCATTCTCATGGTAGTATTGAAATAGTACTTTGTCCCAGAGTAATAAGAAATATATGGTTTTGGCTTATATGTTAGTTTGTTCTTGGAAACTAGCAGTGATTTGTACCTGTGTTATTTGGTTGCAGCGGAACTATCGGTTCTTCTTCATGTTTATATCAACATCAACTGTCTTGTGCATATATGTTTTCGTGTTCTCTTGGATTATCCTTTTTGAAGAAAGAAGCACTATCTGGAAGGCTATTGCATCTGATATCCTGTCAGATATTCTGATAGTCTACTCCTTTGTGGCTTTCTGGTTTGTTGGTGGCCTTACAATATTCCATTCTTATCTCATTTCCACAAACCAGGTAATCCTCCTCACTCTAACTGCCTTTCTGAATCCCATGTTTTATTCTGTAAGTAATATGTTATTATTGAATGACGTGCTGATGTATCTAAGATATATCTAATCATCTATAGGTTTTATTAAGACACGCATCAGCCGTATGTAGATTTATCGTCAAATACGCCAGCAAAATTGATATGTTGATTGCCATTAACACGTGCATTGTGTATTGCTATCTGTTGAAGTTACCTTCACTCTGCACCACAATTCCCTTCCCATAAAATATTCCCGATATGAGCCTATGTGGATGATTGAAGAAGAAACATGCACAGTCATCTAAAAATAGATCAATGTGGATGCTGTTTTTACACTCGGCATAACCATATAGGCATTCCTGAATTGTAATTTATAACAAATATGTCCAAACATCTGTATCTTTTTTACCAAGTCTTATAATCAGTGTAATTTTCTTACAACTCATTCCCCTCTTCATAACTTGTAGTGTGATCGACTAAGTCAGGTGTATCAAAGCTGTTGTACTCATGACCTTTCTTATATAGAAGGTAGGGGGCACCAATATTTTTTGTTTCTTAAAGAACTCTTAAGATTGATGCATCAAGTATGGATTTGAGACCTCCCTTATGTAGAAGAGAACTCTAAATACCACTTGACCTCCACCATGAGAACGACCCAAAAACAAGGGCTGGAGAGATAGAGAGACCCAAAGGGCTAAGTAAAGAGAATCCAAGTTCAAGTGATGAACAAGCAAGCTTTGGTTCCCCTCTTTGAAACTACGTAGATAGTTACTATGAAACAAAGAATTTTAATTTGAGGGTATGATTGGCATGCCTGCTTTTGTCCCTTTTTAATTATTATATCAGTCTATCTGATTCTTGTTTCATTCCAGACTACTTATGAGAACTTCCGGTACCGATATGATAAGAAGGAAAACCCATATACAAAGGGAATCATGGCTAACTTCAAAGAAACTCTTTTCTCCAAGATTCCCCCTCCATTGAATTTCCGGTCATATGTGGAGGATGATGAACTTATGGTCTCTGCAGTGCAAAACTTTGATGACGGCTCTAAAGAGAAAGTTGACGTTGAAATGGGGGCCAAGCTTACAGAGGACATTGACTTATCACTGCCAGAAATGTTGCGCAACTTGGAATACGGTCATTTGGAGAAGAGCAAGGAGGAAGAAGGCGTAGCTCCTTGTGATGCATTCTACTCTGTTGAGCAAGAATCTGAGGGCACCTCCTCAGCTGCTGGAGGAAGAGAAAGTTTTCAAAGCTCTAGAGTTGGAGACCAAGTAAGAGAATCTATAGCTCTGGATCATGAAAGCATTGCTCCTCAACATACTCAAGTGTAGAGGTTTGTACCTATTTTCTCCATCAGTAATGTAATGAATATCTTCTTCCATGTATGTTATTCTTCAATGGTTAACCTTAACATGTTGTATTAACAGGTTTGGCCAAAGAAGATGCTGTTTATAGCTTGAAGATTTAGCACAGCAACTAGTTTACAATTGCTGAAGGCAGGTTGATGGAACACTCACTGATTCATTATAAAGTTGAGACATGGTTATTGTAAGTTTGATGGAACACTCACTGATTCATTATAAAGTTGAGAGACATGGTTATTGTAAGTAAATGGCAATAATGGAGAAAGGGGCTGTGAAGTGGAGGTGTGGATACGACGAGTTTTAGGTTGTGTTGTAGCTTTTCTTCCGTTTCAAATGTAAACTGTATGCTTAAAGTCTGTACTTGTCGTTGCCAATGTGAAAACTATTTCTGTCATAAGTCTGTATCAGGTTTGTATGAATCAAGTACCTCATATTTTTCTTTGCTGTCCTTAGAAATAACCATTATAAGAGCGCACACACCAATCGAACCGAACCGCAACCCCCAATTACAAATTGCGATTTAGTGGTTCGTGAGTCACGATTCGCACACTATAGCGTACATGATTCGCGACTCATGAGCCACTAAATCGTTGTTCGCGATTCGCACGCTGAACTGTGACTCACAATTGTGAGTTGATGATTCGCGAATCGCGGTTCGCACCGCGCCAATCAGGCGTTGACATGTGGTCATGTGAGGGAAAAAAATTTCGGACCGTTGTCCCAACGGTCTGAAACGGCTATTTTTTTAATTAAATCAATTACAAAAAAAAAAAAAACTCTTTTTCCATCTATAAATACCCTTTACCCCATTTATCAAACCACCAGTATTTCTCTCCGATTTATCTCTACTTTTCCTCTCAAAATCCCAAATCTCTCACACATATTTCGATCAAAAATGTCTGATGACGAATCTTAAACAAGGAAGGAAGTGGAAGTCTAACTTCGTGCAATGGAGCAACAAATCCGGCGAAGGACTGATAGAATGATAGCGAGAGCAATGCCAAAGATCAACGCATCCAGGAAAAGGATCGAACGCGGTGAACATTCCCGACATCAAATTGACAGAGGTCGTGTCAAAGTCCAAAACTGATTAATGCAAGATTCTTTCGTCGAGTACCCAACCTATGGGCCTGATATGTTTAGGCGTCAATTCAGTATGTCCCGACCACTCTTTTAACGAGTAATGGAAAAAGTAGAGGAGCATGACGATTACTTCGTTCAGAAGTCGGACGGTACAAAATGCATGGGGTTATCAACGCACTAGAAATGCACCGCCGCGGTACGAATGCTAATGTATGGGTGCTCGGTCCATTCATTGGATGAGTCCCTATGTATTGGAGTAAGTACCATACTAGAATGTGTAAAACGTTTTTGTAAGAACGTCATTTATGTTTTCGTGGAGGAATACGAGCGTAAACCAACAGCGGAGGACATGACCCCATTACTCGAATCGAAGTACAACCGAGGGTTCACTTGTATGACTAGGAGTCTTGACTACATGCATTGAGAGTGGAAGAATTGCCCAATCGCATTGCAAGGAGCCTACGGTCGAGGAGACCACCACAGGGATCCAACGGTTATGCTGGAAGCTGTAGCGTCTTGTGACTTGTGGATTTGGCATTCGTTTTTGGGGATGGTTGGGTAGAACAATGACATCAACGTCCTCAACGCCGACCACTTATTCAAGGACACTTTTCATGGACGAGACTTAGTCGTGGAGTACGAGATCAACGGGCATCGCTATGACCGACGTTATTATGTGGTTCACGGTATTTACCTATCATGGAGTCGGTTCGTGAAGTCGATTCGCCATCCCCATACTCGTAAACATAATTTTTTTGCTAAATTCCAAGAAGGTGCTCGAAAAGATATCGAACGGGTTTTTGGAGTCCTCCAAGGAGGGTGACACATAATTTCTAGGTCCCCTCTTGTTTGGAAAAGGGCGACTTTGGCTGATATGATGCACATTTGTATCATTCTACGCAACATGATTGTAGAGGATGAACGCGAGTGGTACGAAGCAGGAGATGACGACTTGCATTACGACGCCCCTCTTGAAATACCAGGTTGGACACCACCTAAACGATGGCATCAAGGAGGGCCCATGTCCTACATACAACGATTGAACGCTCGACTTAGTGTTACAAATGACCTGACCCACCGGCAAATCCAAGATGACCTTATTGAGCATATATGTGATCGGTTTAGAGCGACTTACAACTCAGACGACATGTGAGATGATCCATTTATGCACCAATTTTCTTGTCAATTAATTTTAGTTGTGTATTATTCAGGGAGTAATAAATTTCAAGTTTAATTTCATTTTAGTTCATTTATTTTTTTGTTAATTAATTATTTTTTCATTTACTTAATTTATTTTTTGATTAATTAATTTTATTTCAATGTTATTAGTATTTGTGTTTAAAATCGGAATTTAATAAATTCAACAAAATATTAACCAATTATTCAGTCCGGATCCACTCAGCATATCTACAAATCATGATTCACATACATAAGTTTCACAATGTGGAACACAGCTCAACTTAAGGGACTCACATTATAATTCAGTCAAGTCACCACATGATCCTCAAATCATGATTCTTATTTGTGAGTCTCTCACTGTACATGCTCTAAGTTATCTTCATTGTAAAAAAATGCTCATGCATTTAATGATTACCATTTTTATTGAAAAATAAAATAATAGTATAATAAACTTTAGGATGAATTTGGGAATAGTTTTCAAAGAAAAATGGGTTGGTCACTTCAAAGCAACATAACATAGATTTGGAGTCTATCAAAGCTTACTCCTTCAATCTTGATATCATTGGTAGAATTTAAGTTTATGAAAGAGATACAAAAATTAACTTTAAAAATCTTAAAGACCTTTTATTCTCAATAAACATTATTGTAACATTATGTGCCCTTGTGAGTTGGACATGGACGAAAAGTTATCCAATAAAATACGACCTACTAACTGTCTTATGGAATATGCATAGTTTTATTTTCAGGTCAGTTAGTTTTTAGACAAGATGACAAAATTATCCTCCTAATCTTAAAAGACCGTTATACCCTCAAATCACTTTTACAAATTCAAAACCATGCCTTTAGAAGAAAAGTATTTTCAAATATAAAATAATAAATTATAAAAATAGTTTTTAAATTTAGATTGAAATGATATAATAATAATAATAATAATAATAATAATAATAATAATAATAATAATAATATATCGTACCTTAGTCTTAAGTATTGGTCACGAACACTACACTACCCAACGTTTCAAAATGACATATGCACTACCTTAAGTATTGATCACGCGATTCTGTTGGTAAAAATGGACGAAATTTTCCATTGTGTTAGTCATACTCATGTGTCATTTTATGGATGGTAAAATGATAATTTTGCCTTAGTTATTTGACATTTATACATATTGTATAAGGAACAGTAAAGTGGGTACAATGGTAATGTTCCTTATAAAATGTATAAAAGTCAAATAAGTAAGGGAAACGTTATCATTTTACCATCCATTACATGACACACGAGGTCATATGACTAACAAAATGGAAATTTTCATCTATTTTTACTAACAAAATCGTGTGACCAATACTTAATGTAGTGCATTTGTCATTTTGAAACGTAAGGGAGTGTAGTGTTCGTGACCAATACTTAAGAGTAAGTTTCGATATTTATCCTTAATAATAATAATAATAATAATAATAAATTGAATACATAATATTTTTGGGTTAATTGCTAAAAACTACAAAAAAAAATTGTTTACTTGATAAAAACTACACTCAGTATAAAAATACACTAAAAGATACCATAAGTATTTTTAACGGAACAGAATATTCTAGCTATTGTATATTTTTATTCACTTTTAAACTCAGTATGTTTTTAGCTAGTGGACAATTTTTTTTGTAGTTTTTAACAATTAACCCTATATTTTTTTTATATAAAATCTAAATTGGTTTTGAAAATTAGATTTAGATTAATTATTTAATTAATTTTTATAAATCTGAATTAATTTGAACAAAATCATATTTCAATAAAAAAAATTATTTATAAAATCTGAATTAGTTTCGAAAAAAATCATGTTTAAATTAATTAATTAATTAACTTTCATAAAATCTAAATTGATTAATTTTCAAAATTAAAGTTGAATTCTATTTTTATAAAAATCATATTTCAATCAAATAATTATTTCAAATAAATAAATAAAAATATGAAGCTTGCGGCTTTTTCCTCACTTGGCCTTTGTATTCTAGAGTTGTGCGTTCTAGTGGATGGCACTCGACGGACGCACCTTCAGTGATGTGTCTTTCTTCTTTTTGCTCAGCGGTGTCCATCGATCTTCTCATTCATTAAGTTTCGATGACAACGAGTCTTTATCGAGCCAGAGTGCTCAGTGTTGATTTCTAGATTAAGACAGAAGAAGGACTAGAGAAGAAGTGTGTTGATGGAGGTTGGTTGTAGAAGAATGGTAGAGGATTGAGGAATTCTCTAGAATTGCAACAAATGACAAGTTGAATTCTATCGGAGGAAGTCGTTGGAGGTGTGTCAGGATGATCAACATCAATTGTCGGCGACATCGAGAATCTCCCTATATTATTTTCCTTTGGCGACGTTAATTTCTATTGTTCAAAGTTAAAACATTAAGGATTGGTTAGTTAAGGGTTAGGGTTATGTGATCATTAGGCGGTTAACCGGGCTAGTGACCCTATATTCTTGTCGGATCGACGATTCCAAGTTTGAGAGGTTACATGCCAACACCAAAGATCCTGGAAATTGTTGTTTTTACATCGACAAGACTACTATTCGATTCATATTATAACTCAAACAATCGATATCAATTGAAAGAAGTAAAGCAGCGACGGGTGGAATGGTTGCATCGACCGACGTGAAACAAATTTTGAGAAGAGAAGAGAAACTGAAAAAGAAAGACGCGAGGAAAAAGAAAGGTTAATTGCAGCTGCGTGAGACCATAACTTGAATTGAGCATTCCAGAAGAGTGTTAAGGTTAGAGTAAGAAGAGTGAAGAAGGGCACGCCATACAATAAAAAAGAGGGGTGAGGCCAGTAAGATGACATATGATGACTGTGAGTATGTCAGGAATAATTATTAAGTGCTCTAATCGTGATTCTTGATTGTGCAGAGTAACTAACAAAATGTATTGACCAAGGATGTCATTCATCTGTATAGATAAGTGCACCACAACACGTCATGTGCTCATCTCTATCATTCATACACTATACATGACACATAAGCTGATATAGATATTTCCTAGAGGCGCAAAACTTGGGTTTATGTGAGGGAATTAGAAGGGATAGGAAAAATTAAGAGTAAGGAGTGATAGAGAGAGGGGTACGTTTTGGACTGTAATGAAATCATGCCCTCCATACTTTTCATTTTATAGTATATAAACTACGAAGAAAAAGACAAAACAATAAATGCTTCTGGATCGTGGGCTTGGCCAACTATAAGCCCACTTTACAATAAAAAAAAATGAATAAGGTTATACATGATTATTAAAATGAGGATCGTATCATCACACCAGCCTTTGAAAATGTTCGTGTCCTCACTAACGAACGTCGAACTCCAAGAACTTGGCTTGAAGATTGAACAAGAACTCCCAAGTTACACCTTCAGGAAATGAGCCGCTCTAGTTTACGAGAGCCTGGACAGTTTCTCTGTTGCCTCATTTGATCATCCTACGATCGAGGATTCACATCGGAGTCCTCACGATAGTGTCATCCGCCATTGTTTCTAGAAAAATAGCTTGGACCAACTTCGACCCAACATGTCTCTTCAGCTACGAGATGTGAAAAGTGGGGTGATCTGTAGATGTGGCTGCCAAGTACAAACGATAAGATACGTTTCCAATCCGAGCCAGAAAAACAAAAGGGTCATAGAACTTGGGGCTAAGCTTTAAATTGGAACGACGTGCGACCAACGAATGATGATATGGATGGATGTAAACCAAGTTACCCACTAAGTAGTTGTGATCTATTATGTGGTGATCGTCCTGGCTTTTCCGCAGATTATGAGATCAAGACAGATGGAATTTCAGTGATTTCAGAACCTCCTGCTGGGCCTACAAGCTCCGATCCACTGCGACGACCTACGAGCTGGCAGATACATATGGGAATATAGTGGTAGGAGGTTGACCGTAAAAAGACTGGTAAGGAGAGGTCTGAATGGCGGAGTGGAAAGTGGTTTTGTACCACCACTCGGACAAAGGAAGTCATTTGGCATAGTATTTGGGGAAGTCGTTGCACACAACGTATGTAGGTTTCAAGACCAAGATTGACAACCACGGTTTGTCCATTCGTGTGAGGGTGATAAGAAGAGGAGAGTTTATGTTAGATATGCTGCAAACGACATAGTTCTTTCTAGAAATTGCTTAATAATTCTTTTTTGCAATAATTAACAATAAGTGAGGCATGTCATGGAGCTTAAACAGATTACATTGGAAAGTTTGGGGCAGAAATTAAGCTAGGTAACAATTTTTGAGTGGCATAAAGTGTATTGACTTGGTCAAGCGATCAAAGATGAAAAATATCTCCTCAAAATCGTGTGAACGGGTAACCCGTTGATGAAATCTATGGATGTATCAACCTAGGATAGAGAATGGATCGGGAGAGGTTAAAACAGACTAGGAGAAGCAACAAAATCTGGCTTGTGGTAATGGAAAATAGTCCAAAAAGTCACAAAGGCACAAACATCATACTTCAGCTTCTTCGAATAGAAATGTGTAGCGGTCCGCTTATTGTGAAACAAAGAATGTCCTTCGATCATGGAGTTGTGGAAATAAGTTAAATGCCAGGACATAGAAAGGTATTTCATCCCGTAACCAACTTGTTCTTCCAAAATAATTGATTGTTGTTCCAAGAATAGTGACCTTATACATCGGTAGGATACATTTTTAGAGCAAGGATCAGAGCACGTGTCTTAACATCCGAAGACCACAAAGAGGTAATTCTCTGGAAAAGAAATTAGAAGTAACCAAAGATATTGCAGAGATGGAAGACTCAAATGGTTGCTGGAAAGTGAGTCTACAACCATATTTGTGTGACCTATTTGGAATTGGATTTCGAAATCGTAGCCAATCATTTTGATAACCCAATTCATTTGAGTATGAGTACAAGTGCGTTGGTCAAGCAAAAATCTAAGGCTCCAATGATCTGTTATAATAATGAAGTGGCGCCCAAGAAGATAAGAGTGACATCTCTTGATAAAAAGCAAAATAGCCATAATTTCTTTTCCATACACTAACAAGGTTTGGTGGTGTGGTCCTAATGTTTTCTGAAGAATTCAATTGGACGATTGTGTTGGGAGAGAACCGCACCCAATGCAAAACTGGATGCGTCTATTTTGATTGTGAATGGAATGACAAAGTATGGGAGACCCGGAACAATGGCAGATGATACAAAATATTTGAGCAATTGAAAAGCTTTGGCTCCCGTTGACCATTCATAAGAGTTCTTCTTCAAGAGATGAGTACGAGGACGAGCTATAAGGCCATAATTCTTAATAAATTTCCTGTAGTAACCCGTAAGCCCTAAGAAGCCATAGAGTTGTTTCAATTTCAAGGGCAGAGGCCAATTCAACATGCATTCGGCCTTGTGAATGTCCATCTTCATTCCTTCCTAAAGATAACGTGTCCCTGGTATTCAATCTCCCTACAAGCAAAAACACATTTGGATCTCTTTAGGAACAATTGCCCCTTGTGAAGAATCTCGAAAAACATACAAAGATGGGAGACATGATCTACAAGGTGTTGAGAGTAAACCAGTATATCGTGAATAAAAAACATAACAAATACACGCGATAGTGGTTTGAAAATCGCGTTCATCATCAATTGAAACGTTGAGGGCGTGTTTGTAAGCCCAAATGGCATAACCAGGAATTTGTAATGCCCAAAGTGGGTACAAAATGTATTTTTGGAAATGTCGGTCTCACTCATGTTGATCCGATGGAACCATGCCCTAAGGTCGAGCTTCGAAAAGTAGGAGGAACCATAAATCTCGTCCAATAATTCGTCAATTAGAGGGACCGAAAACTTGTCATGTATAGTGATGGCATTGAGACGCCTATAATGGAGCCAAGAGGCATCCCGTATTAGGGAATATGGGTGTGACAGCTACCAAGGAATGAGGAGTAAGAATTGATCCTTCCATAGAAAGTAGAGAAAGTTTGCTACATTGTTCTGAAGATGCCCACTCGAAGGAACCAGTTCCCAGCCCATGGAGGTTCATATTGGCACCCTTTAGCGGGAAATCCATAGTTAAGGCACCGGAATCTCATATAATGGGGCCTAATGTAATCAGCTATTGGATACCGAGAACTATGTCACAACCACGGACAAGAAGTACTAGGAAATCAACAAAAGATGAGTGGTTTTACATTTCCTAAAGAAGAGCTGAGCATCGAGGAACTACAAACAAAGTATCACCGTTGGAAAATTTTACTTGAACTCTAGCGGTTCCACAATTTAAATGTCAAGCCACCGATGTGTGGATGATATTATGTGTGTTGCTGGAATCAATTAAGATAATCACTGAGCGATGGCCCAATGTGCGTTGAACTTTCATGGTCTAAAAACGTAACGCGTCGAACAAGTCATGGAGAGAGATCAACAGTTCCCTAGAAGTAATCACATGTTCCACCTCTTAGAAAGGATCCAAAGTGGAAAGGAAATCCATGAATACATAGATAGATGATTGTAGTGTCGAGTCATCTTCCACCAACATATGGATTAGTTTGGATTTCGTACATCGGTGATTTCGGGAGGACTTTTCGCTGCACCAAACACAAAGGTCTTTTTACAATCGCTCGTCCCTGAGTTAACGTTGTGTTTGTGTAGGAACTCGAAGTGAGGGTGGGAATGAAGGATTTATGGGAGGTGGAATGTGTTTAGGTGGTGTCGAGTAATTGGTGGTTTTGTGGGAAATGTGCTAGGATTGTAATGAGAAAAGGACTAGACAGAGGCGGGAAATATCGTGGTTTGGGTAGGATTGTGTGTCGTTTCTCCAAGATCTTGGCCATTAACAAGGCCTGAGTGGTGTTCCTCGAAGAGTGCCTTAGCACGTCGTCCTCAATTTCCAGCTGGAGGTTGCTAATAAACATGGTCAGGGCATCTTTTACTAAGAGGGTGAGTTGTGTCACGATGCCCTGAAAAGCCCGAAAGTAGGCATCAACCAAGCCTTCTTGCCTCAGATGAGCGAGTTCATATATGTTTTTTGTGTACTCGTCGGTGAAATGACGACGAAGCGCTTTCAAATAGTTCGATCAAGGAATAAAAAGCACACCCTAAGATTTCATTTATTGCAAGTAGTGGATGTGGTGGAGAATTGTAGCATCCTAAAACCTAAGCATATCCTACCGGATCTTGTCTTCCTCAAAATGGTCCTCCACGAGGCAGTACTGCTCAAACTTGAGCTCTTGGCTCGTGAAACCAGAACCATCAAAACAAAGAGGTTTTTGTGTACGATGTTTGCGTTTGGGTTGTGGGTCAGGAACGCAGTCCATAGGAGCACCCAAAATATTTGGTTGGGCGTGTGGGTTGGAAACTATCGAGGTTGTGTTTAGAGAATGGGAGACTGTGGTGTACGGACGGAGAGAGAAGTCATGGATTTTGGAAACGAGGGCGTTGATTAGTGAGGTGAGCCCGAACATCTTGGCCTCGAGGTTTCCCACTATTTCCTTGATTAGGAGCACCTCAGAATTCGTGGAAACGAGCTCATCATGTATGGGACGTTGTTGGCCTGAGCTATTCATGGTACCGAAAAGAAGTCTTTGTTACCAATGATACAAATATTTCCTAGAGGTGATGAAATTAGGGTCTATGCGAAAGAAAGAGAAGGGAAATGAAAAATTGGGATGATGGAGAGATATAGAGACATGCATTTTGGAATGTAATGGAGTCATCCCTCCATGATTTTCATTTAAGAATATATATATAAGCTACGAGGAATAAGACAAGTAGAAAATGCTTTTGGGCCGTGGCTTGACTAACAATAAGCCCACTCAACAATGAAAAAAATAGGCTTATACAAGACTGTTAAAACGAGTATCGTATCAGATTCGCAATTAGACTACATACATCATGCTTTGGTTTCACCGGTTAGGCTTGTTTTTTTTTTCACTTTCTTTTCTCGAGCCGTGTGAAGTTTGTTTCTGTTTGTGTCCTACTATACTTGTGAGTGTTACTGATGATTTTGACCTAGGCTCGCAAGACTTTCACTAATCATGTGAGGATCGGGACACCTGGTCAGCTCTTTCCACTGACGTGATGCAACCTTAATTCTTCTCATTCTCAGATAATGTTAAAATGATTTTATTTGGAGGCTTCCTTCTTTGGGTTGATATTATCGGTCTCCCTATCGTGTGCTAGAGCCAGTATGCCATAACATTGATAGTTAGAAAAACTGGTGGGGTAATCACCATCCATCCCTACTCTTTGACGTATTTTTAATCGTCTAAGGTCTTGGCTTTTGTCTTTGTGCTAGACGTCTCGACTGGTAGGAAGGTGATTCTTGCTCGAGGACAGAATTTAGTGTCGACGTGCTTATCGAACCCTTCCTAGTGGATTCCCTCCCTTACTTTCCTTAGGTTCGGTTGGTCGAGTCAGGGACCAAGTCTGGAGGGGGGGACTACTCTCCGACCCCTTTCCCTCGAGTGAGTCCCACCTCCCTCCAAGTCCCGGTCAATTTTGTTGCTCGCCCTTCTTCTGTGGTTAAGCAAATTTTTCCTGAGCCTGATCCTACAATTGTTGCTACCGAGTCTAGGGAGAAGTAAATATGAGAGGTGGGCAGATATGGCCTCAGATGTTGGGGAAATAAACACGTCTACTGTTACGGGCTTGTATGACGGAATCAACCAAGAGATAGCCCCTTTCTCTAATCAATAACCTCCACTGCTCCAAGTTGTGTCTATTCATGCTCCTCCTCACCCGGATGTCTGTTCGGGGTTCTCTTCATCGTTGATCGATGAGCGTATAGGTGAGAGCATCACCCACTATGTGGCTAGGTTTTCCGAGAAATTGAGGGTCCATTATTGGGGTCATGCTGAGGAAGGCATCAGGAAGATTGAGGCGGTTATTGTTGGGTCTCGAGGTAGGGTTTGACATGAACCAACTCGCAGCGGAAAATCAATGGAAACCAAGAGACGATTAAAACCATGAAATAACTAACAAAGAATGGATTCACAAGAGAAAAATTCAGCACTAGTTATTACCAAAACAAGAACACCAGGTAACGAATGATTGGCTTGAGTCTCCAAGACGCCTACGTATCCACATGGGAATCAAAGCCACGTAGTTCTTCTCTTTGAGGACTCAAGAACACAAAAATGGATTTCAACAACTTACAAATCTTTCCCTTATTCTTCGGATCGACAAAACCTTGTGGCTGAGACATAAAACGTCCTCAGTCAAACTTCCATTTAGGAAAGCGGTTTTGACATCCACTTGTCATATCTCGTAATTATGATACGCAGTTATATCAAGAAGAATTTGGATCGATTTTGACCATAGCCCTTAGGGAGAAGGTTTCCTCATAGTCAATCCATTAAATATGCCTATAACCTTTCGCCACCAGTCGAGCTTTGTAGGTCAGAGGGTTGCCGTCTATGTCCATCTTCACCTTGAAGATCCATTTGCATCCGATGGTCCTAACACCATTGATGGGATCAACCAGTTCCCAGACTTGGTTGTCCGACATGGATTGCAGTTCCTCCCTCATGGCTCCCAGCCATAACTCGGAGTCGGCCCATCCACGACTTCCTGAAAGGTGGATGGATTATCGTGATCCACCATGACTTCATTGTCTCCTCCGGATACCATATCTTGGAGGTGGACGACTAACCCTTTTGGATCGCCTTGTACCTTCCGGAATTGTAATAGGAATTGGTTCTTACTCTACGACCATCCCTGGCTCCCTTTCTACTGTGTTTAGACGGACATGTACCATCGTGAATTTCTTCGCGATGCACATTCCTCCCAATGACGTCTTTGGAAACAAAACTTCTTTTCCATAAAGACCCAACCCCAAGTGACGAACACCTTGTTCTCACTGGGTTTGTAGAAAGTAGTATCCCCTTGTTGCTTTGGGATACCCCACGAAGGTGCATATCTCAGATCTTGGTTCGAGCTTAGTCGAAACCAAATGTTTCACATATGCCTCGCAACCAAAAATCTTTAGGAAGGACAAAGTGGGCATCTTCCCATGCCATTTCTAAAATGGTGTCTCTTCCACAACCTTAGTCGGAGCCCGATTCACTATGAATGCGGTCGTCTCTAGAGCATAACCCTAGAAAGAGATTGGGAGATCAGTCCAACTGGTCATGGATCGAATTGTATCCAATAAAGTCTGATTTCTCCGCTCAGACACAACATTCAATTGCGGTGTTCCGGGAGGAGTCCATTCTGAAAAGGACTCGCTCTCCACCAGATGATCTAAAAACTCCGTGGTTAAGTATTTTCCACCTCGATCCAATCGAAGTGTCTTAATACTTTTCCCGAGCCGGTTTTCTACTTCAGTCTCTTGAACTATTTGAATTTATCAAAAAGCTTCAGACTTATGTCTTATTGAACATATATAATATCTACTATAATCATTAGTAAATGTGATGAAGTAGCTAAGACGCCTCTTGGCTAGCGAACCTATTGGTCTACACACATCCGAGTGTATCAGCCCCAATAATTAACCCGCCCTTTCACCGCAACCGATAAAGGGCGCTTTAGTCATTTTGCGCATCAAACAAGCCTTGCACCTATCGATCGAATGGAATTCGAATGGACCTGAAAGCCCGCACTTCTAAAGTGCTGATAGGCGCTTCTTGTTTATGCGGCCCAAATGACAGTCCCATAACAGAGTTAGGTTTAAATCGTTGTATTTAGACCTCTTGGTATTAACCTAATATATAGAACTTGAGGCATTGTTACCCATATCTAATATGTGCAATCCTCCAACCAAGTTAGTACTAGCATAAAATATATCATTGCATAGAACATTGAAAACTCCATTTCCAATATTAACATTATATCCTTCCTTGTCAAACACGGATACAGATATAATATTCCTACTGAAAGTAATTATGCAATATACATTATACAATACTAAGACAAGGCCACTTGGTAAAGCATGACTCAAGAATCCTACAGCAGTTGCCACAACTCTGAGGCCCATTTCGTGCTTTCCAAACCTCTCCTACTTTCAGCCACTATACGTTAGTGCATGTGTGAGATTCAGTCTTGGTATCTAATACCCATGAATCTTCAGATTAGCCGTGAACTTCCTATAATCCCGGTTCCAATGACCAGGTTGTTGGCAGTAGAAGTAGACATTCTCAGGTGTATCGTCTTTCCCGCCAAGTGTGCATGGGCCCCGCCTTTGCCACTTCCAATTCCCTTGTTGACTATCAGAACATACTTGGATCCCAGATCCCTGATATTCTTCTCAGCAGTTAATGACACTTCATGTAACTCTGATATGGTCTTAGAGACAGCCTTGTCAAGGATATATTCTTTGCGTTCAGACTTGAGGACTATCCTCAAAATTCTGCACCAGTCCAAATAGTTTGACCCTGTCAAGAATGGTTTTTAATGACAAACTATTAATGTTCGCTGAATTTTCCATTTGATCTACAACAGATAAAATTCAATCAGTAAACTGAATAAATTTTATGAAGATCAAGCTTAAACACCAACAATCGATTCTATACCTTTAAAATCTAATACCAAGATCCTTGATTCACTCGATCAAGCTAAATGAAGGCTCACCACTCAATCGAGCTATGTAGGTAGGACCCCGTCCAATCACATCTAATATGATTCTTGGCTAGGGTATGTACTTAACTACAAGGCTTACCCTATCTGATACCCTAGCCCAACCCTAGCTGAGAATCGTAATCAGGTCCACCAATTTTCAACTATGACCAAGCTATGTAGGTGCTCCGCTAAGGCGCACGACACCCACATATATCGTCCAAACCTACTATCCCGCTTTCTCGTAGATGCTCCGCTAAGGCGCACGTCACCCATAGGACGGGGAGGTAGTAAGGTATTGATAATTGGAAGATATCGGACATGACCCGTTTTTACTTGTCCGGTTGTGTTTAAAACTTTTGGCACATCCTAGATGCGATGAGCACATCAACTACATTCCAAATGTAATGATGCCTCCAATTACATCCAATGTAATTCTTCCTTCGAACCCGTCAACTACATCTAATGTAAGGACGGTTCTAAGGGCTCATAAACAAGGATTAAAATTCCAATTTTATCTTTTCATGTGAGGTGATATGCTCGGTAAATAAAGTTAAGCATGCAATTCTAATCCAACACATAGAACTAATCATGCATAAACTAAACCAAGCATAAAGCGATAAATGTGCACATAATAGCCCCCTAAACTAACTCCCACTAGCTTCTTGAGCTCCATCGACTCCAAGACGATGCCAACACCCGAAAAGCCACCAAATGGCCTTTTCGCCCTTTCTTCGTCTTGAGCAAAATATTACAATTTAAAACATGACTCGCAGGTCGGGAATAAATAAATATTACAAACAAGTGGTTCGACGATCACACCTTGAAAGAATAATTACACGCTAACTTTAACGGGAGAGAGGGAGAGAAGTTGTGTTTTCTATTCTTGTCTTGTGTTTGTTATGTTGAAAAAAGATGACTTAAACATAACAAACCCCATACTTGTCCAACTAAAGGCATGGGACAAGCATGGTGACAAGTAAGGTGTAAGTAGGACAAAGTATGGCTAGATAAGATGGGGTTAGGTGGTGAATCACCAACACCTTAATCCTTGTCATGCTTACTTAGTACTAATTAATCAAGACTTGATTAATTAGTACCATGGGTCTTGGTTGCATGGGCCTTTCATGGGCCTCTTGGAACATGGCCTGTCGCCATTTCCAACGAGGTCCCGTGATTCGCTCATCGCCTCCAAGCCTTCCATACCGGAAATGTCCAACATTATCCGATGCTATCAATCCCAAGACTCCAAGCCTTGTCTCGATCCGTACAGTCCTATTCACTTACGGGCACATGACCCAAAACCCAGTTTTGGTCATGTCCCGAGACAACTCCCTTTTGGCCATTCTCCATAAATGTGTCAATGAGTTTTACCCTCCGGTGTGACCCTTAGGTTCATGCATGTCAATAGATCAACATAAAATCTCATTTTACTTGATCATATTTAAGTGGCAACTAACGAGACTTTAGTATTGGCTGAAACTGCATAACGAATCGACCATATCGATTCTAGCCTTTCCGTCGTCTATGTTACTATCATTTTATCTCCGATATCCTGATTGAGATAAGGCATAGAGCCGTCATCCTTATTATTCTCAATCACTGTTCCTTGATATGTGAGATGACTGAATATATGATACCAAGTATCATGTGCATGACCATGCTATTCTTTCAGTCACTCTCGATCAAGCGGCCGAGAACCGATATCTTTTCCATACCTCAGTATGAGGGATAAGTCCCTTAGCCGTCTTTCGTGTCACATTTAGCCCGTCCCCAAGCCAATCATGGCCGTTATGGAAGCCTTGTTACGGACAACGTTAGGCTCAGGTCAAACTCAGTTGTTGACTACATAGCGATCACAAAGACTCCTTGGTCTAAGGATACATGACAAGCTACGACACTGAATATGTTCATGACTTAATCTATGGCACATATTCAAGGTGGGTCGTCCAATATCATGTCCCACATGATATCTATGATCAGACTCCGGAATCCCATTCCAATGACTAACAGAACGTAAGTCATAAAGAGCCACCTTTCATACTAGTCGCTTGTAGTGAAGCTTTGTTGACTAGGGACCCATCGAGTGTGATCTATCTCGATCTATGCTTCTATTCGCTTTGTGGGCATATATCAGATCACACATCGATATATTACTCCCACACATAAGTAATATAAAGTCGCTTTAATTTTATTGTTAACGATAATATATACATTTGGACATTTTGGATTGAACTCCAGGCACTAAGACTAAAAGTTATGACTCCTCACTATAGAAGCGGGGTTCTTGGCAACGTCGGAGTGACTTGATTGTGTTGCTTATAATTGTCCCTGTTTTTTGCTTTATACCCGACCCTTTTTGGGTCTCCTTGTTAATTATTTTTTTCTCTGACATATGGGTCTGGATGGGTTGTCAATGTGATTTAAGTTTTAGGTCGTCATTAAATAGGTCGTTTGAAGCAAAATATGCACAAACCCAACGAAATGGTCTACATCTTGCACTACTGCAGAAATCCACTTGGGTGACGGATAAAATGGATCTGTCACCTAAGTTTTCGCACTCTAGCCACGGATACAGCAATCCGTCAGCCAAGTGAAACAACTTAGGTCACGGATCCTGTATCCGTCAGCCAAGTGACAAACCTGGCCGACGCATAGCTGGATCCGTCACCCAAGTGAGATAAGGTAACTACTATCCGTCAGCCAAATGAGAAAACTTTAGCCACGTATGCTGGATCCGTCACCCAAGTGAGAAAAGTTTAGCCACGCATGCTGGATCCGTCAGCCAAGTGAGAAAACTTTAGCCACGCATGCTCTATCCGTCACCCAAGTGGGTTGACTATTTTACAAAAAAAAATTGACCACAATATTCAAGATGAATTAATCGTTCGATTATAGTTTTTTTTACATACGTTAACTAGTTTGGATAGTACATACGAGATGAGCGGTCTTGATTATATAATATGCGAGAGACCGACACGTATTGATTGAAATCGTCAATTCCACTATGTGCATGAACATATTTAGCCTTACGGTAGTATAACGTATGACGTTGTCTCGTTCATTTTTTGTATGTGATATGTATGAGTACTATACGATCTTATGTTGTATATGAGGCATGCTAAGTACTTATATCGTTCAATTATCAATACTACGATAGTCGGGAAAAATGACGGGTTTTGGGGTTTTGGTCAATGTAAGTCAACTTCTGATGGCCGACGGATGCATATATCCATCGTTCAATATATATATATATATATATATATATATATATATATATATTTAATTATTTCCACTATTTTAATTTTATCTTTGAACTTGGGCATCAAATTGAAACCCGACATTGAGCGACCGGTGTCCATAATTCACAAGTTTATAATCAGTAGATTGATATTGTTGTAAAAAAAGTTATATAATGTATTTGATCACAAAAAAAAACAATATTTTGTACTTCGAATCGAGAAAACGATTAAGAAAATTTGTGTTATCCTTGTCTTAGTATTATATAAAGGGTAAATTACCTACCCCTAACTTTTTTTAACTGATACCTATCCCGATGTGTAGTTATATGACAAATAGCCCATTTTTCTGTTAACTTTTTTTCTAAAATGACGAAAATACCCTCAACCACACTTCAATAATTGTTTTTAAAAAATTATTTAAAAAATCACTTTTGTTATATATATATATATATATATAGGGTATCTATCCAGTAAAAACCGTCCTTATTGTGCAAACTACGAACCAATCTAAGCCACAGGATGCGGTCAAAGTGACGTCAGCAGAGCGCGCGCGATGCTGACACGTGGCAGATTCGTGTGCGCCTCTGCCCGCGCGCGTGAGCGTGTTGACCATGCGCGCGCACGGTGCTAATAGTTTGGCGCGCACAGTGCTAATAGTTTAGCACAGTGCCAAACTATTAGCACTGTGCGCCCAAACTATTAGCACTGTGCGCGCCACGTGTCAGCACTGTGCGCGCGCGCCCACGTGTCAGCACCTGGTGAGTTCGTAGTTTGCACAATAAGGGGTGGTTTGTATTTGATACCAACCCTATATATATATATATATATATATATATATATATATATATATAGGATTGGTATCAGGTACAAACCCCCCCTTATTGTGCAAACTACGAACTCATGAGAGCCACAGGATCCCCCCAAAGTGATGTCAGCAGAGCGCACCAGATGCTGACACGTGGACAATATATATATAAAACACCGCACCTTATTGTGCAAACTACGAACTCACCAGGCGCTGACACGTGGCGCGCAGAGTGCTAATAGTTTGGGCGCACAGTGCTAATAGTCCCAAACTATTAGCACCGTGCTGCGCAAACTATCAGCACTATGCGTGCCACGTGTCAGCACCTGGTGAGTTCGTAGTTTGCACAATAACGGTGGTTTTTACTGGATAGCTACCTTATATATATATATATATTTACTTACTAAATCACTTCAGTTTTATTTATACAAAAATATTTAAAAAATCACTAAGGGCGTTTTCGTCTTTTAGAAAAAAGTTAACAGAGAAAAAGGGTCTATTTGTCATATAACTAAACATCTGGGTAGGTATCAGTTAAAAAAAGTTATGGATAGGTATCAGATAAACGTGATAAGTTAAGGATAGATATTTGTAATTTATCCTTATATAAATATAAACAATGTAGCGCACATGAAAAAATTAACTTGCTATAAATAATTAGTTGACAATAGGTACTAGGTACATTGATAACAAAAACTATTTAATTTAATTATATAAAACTATTTAATTTAATTATATAAAGCTATAAATAATCGGTTAAATAGTATATATATATATATTATAAACATACATATAACACAAAAAGTCCCTAGTTGAGTTGGTAAAAGGCATAGCCTTTGGTGCTATGAGGTCAGGGATTCGAACCCCATGGTGTGCATGCGGGCTGGCGGAGCGGTTTGGCGGAGCGATGTGGTTGGCGGTGACGTGGCGGATGCGCGTGGCAGGTTGGGCAGTTCTGGTTAGACAGAATCTTTTTTAATGAATCTATTATTGCACTTGGGTGACGAATACACTTGGCTGACGGATTGGATCCGTGGCTAGAGTGAAAACCTTGGGTGACGGATACACTTGGCTGACGGATTGGATCCGTCACCTAAGTTTTTACCCTACCGACGGATGCTTCTGTCACCTAAGAACTTGGGTGACGGATACGTCCTCTTAGGTGACGGATCCAATCCGTCACCCAAGTACTTATTTGCAGTAGTGTTGCAGGAGCCCAATGAATGGTAGAGCCGACCTGATATTTGTGACGATAAGTATGATGGATGACCAGCCACCAGACCAGAGGATACTAACATAAGAAATTTCTCGGCTATAACATACCAATTTTTGATAAGCCGGTTTCAATAAATACATGATCAACCTAACTAGGGGTATTTGGAGGGGGAGTTCTACGTATTTTTGAAATATTTAAGTCTCTTGTGTCTAGCACATGTTAAAATGTAGCATATTTTCATTGTGAAAGTTTTGAACTCTACGACATTAAAGAGATAACTCTGGGTCATTATAAAAAAAAGTCTCAAAAACTTAACCACACTAGGTTTTCCCTTCTCTCAATATTTAATGGCCATTTTCGGTTCATCTTCTTCATCCTCCGCCCATATAATCACATTTATTGGGGATACGGCCTCCTCTTGGCATCGGACTTCAACGGCAAGGCTGTTTGTCCTTGTTGTGGGGATCTCCGGCCAGTCACCTCCTCGTTGTGGCTCTCCAACTCGCCATAGTTCTCTCCCCCTCTAGGCCTCTCCGCCTCACCGTGCCTCTCTGCCTCACCAGGTCTCTACTACTACTGTCATCACGGTGAAGCTCTCCCTGAACGGTCCTACAAGCCCCGTCGCGGTAACCGGTGTTCTCCCCCATCAGACGCAACATGCAGGGCCAGATCCTGGAGGAGCCCGCGACTTTTTGTACATCCCAACGATGTTCAGTGTAGTTCCCTAGAGCTATATCCAGTCGGGGCAAATCTTTCCACCAAACCTCTCATCGAGAGGACCTTTGGAGGCTATTTCGGACCAACTGGGTGAAGTCTCGCTCGACGACGACGTGGAAGACAAAGGGGTGGTCATTTTTGCGGTTGAAGTTGTCCCCGCCGTCTTTGAAGGATTGTACCGCCATTCCATTGTCGGGAGGATTGTAGCCGATATTAGCTGCAATTTGAAAATTCTTTGTGGTGTCATGCTCCAACGATGGAAGGTAAATGAGATGTAGGTGGACGTTCTTGCCAAGGAGGTCGTCTCGTTCACCTTCATGTCCGAGGTTGCACTGGATCAAGTCCGACACAAAGGACCATGAATGTTTAGCGGGTGCCCCCTGATTTTGGTCCCCCTCATCCCTTTCATGCAATCAGATTCTATGTCGTTCCGTTTTATGGAAGTCAAAGTGAGAGCATACAACGTCCCAGGGAATCCCGGAACGCCCCCAGTTGGTACCTACTAGCCAACTATTTGGGTACCGAGATGGTTGCTACTCCAATACCCGTCCCCGACGCTGTGATGACTTTTTTGTCGTTGCAGGCCAGCTTGGATAAGGACAGACCGATCCAACAAAGGATTCGACTCCCTTTCTCGGGTAATTAGGAGCCTACCACAGTCGGATTGCAATACGAATCCAGGCTTTCCAAACTCGTATCCCGAGAGTGGGACGGGAGGAGGTTTAGTTTGATGACTCGCTCCGGGTTCAGATGGTTGTGGACACGGATCGGCTGCCCTAGATAAAATAGGGGTACCTAAGACCCGTAAGGTACCTCCGGTGGAATATTTGTTGACGTACGTCACACTAAGGGGACGAGCGAGAACGTGAAGACTCGTGACCTGACTAACATGAGTTAGGCGGACGACCGGGAGGCATTGAGAGGGGATCTCATCTATGTCAACGGGAGCCCTAGGCCCCCCCAGCACGAGACAGAGACCCCCCCCCCCCCCCCCCCCCCCCCACCGGGAGATCGAGAAGTAGAAAGAACCTTGGGAGCACAGGGGAGGTTTGGGTCCCAAACACCTGAAAAGGCTAAAGACCAAAGGGCGCAACAGGACAGACCAGGTTTACAGTCGTATGAGCCAGCTGAAACGGGCCTTGGAGCTACCGGGGGGCGACCACAAAGTACCGGATCATCAATGAAGCTGAAGACGACTCTGATTAGGCGTGGGTTGGTAAGCAGCCCCGCTAGGAGCCATGAATCACCAAGGAGCTCGGGGGGTAGAAGGCTGGTGGCCTACCCCTCACGACCCAGGACCAATTCTACTTGCTATGACTTGGAGGAGCGTGCCTACACATAGGAGTTTCTACTTTTTTTTTCCGCTGTTCGTTTCTTTCTAGATTGTTGCATGTTGTTTCTGTTATTTCTAATACCTTACTTTACCAATTCAGGATAGGACGTAGGGTTTTTTATTTTTGTCTAAGATGGAAATTAGACTACTCCAACGGATCCAAGACCGTCGGGTCACCTACGAGAGTCCCGATTTTATTCTGGTTTCTAGGGCTTATAACTCTATTTGTATGTTTTGATTAGCATTATTAATACAATTTCTCATCACCCGTTTTTTTTTAAAAAAAAAAAACTCTGGGGTATTATTTTTTCATTAAACAGTTTTACGTCTGTCTAATTCATAAACACACATTTATCTATGTCGTTGTAGCGTTTCAAAAAAAAATTCTAGGTCGTTGTAAAGCTCATCCAGGTTGATGAAACCATACAAATTCTCTATGAACTATGCTGTTTAGGCAACCGTACCCTACTCGTAACATAATATTTGCCAGTGAGCCTTAAAAGGCAGTTTTCATTTCAACAGAAAGACATTAAGACGGACATTAGATTCAGCTTTTTCCTTTACATGCAATACAAAATACAGTGAGAGAGAACCTCGGGTGTTTACATCTGGTGAATTATACTTACTTACAGGGGCACTATCCGACGTCAAAGAGTTAGAGTTTGGAGATCTATTCAGATTTGGGTCTTTCCTTTGCTTTAGCTTTTTTCGCTTTCCCTGGCCGAATAAGCAGCTTCACTGTCCATACTGCTAACAGAGTTGCCTCCACTGGAGCTAGCCAATACACAAATATGTGCTCCTTGGTTATATGCTCCCCACGCGCATACGCCCAACCAATCACCTACATATACAAGAAGCTGGTTAGTTCATCAGGAGATTGTATTTTCAGGAATCATATTGTTACTTACAGCAGCTGGGTTCATGACGCCTCCTGTTAGATCCGAACCAAGTAGTTGAAGAACTAACTTGCAAATACTTGCAATCCAAGTCCTCATAAAAAAGTCTCCCGGGATGTTCTTGGCTAGTGAAAGTTGGATTACAACAATGGAAAATGTCAGGAATCCCTCAGTCAGTGCACCGTGATGAATGTCAACATTCAAACGTGGCCCTCTTCCTATTTCAGGAATGGTTGCAATGATATACCTAACCCCTGTTATTGATCCCAATACCTGCAACAACAACAAAAATAGGCAAACAAACTTAATGTTGAATTTCAAAGTAATTATATGGATGCATAAATACGAATTTGAGAGAGACCATTATGGAGGAGAAGGGAGTGAACAAAGGGAAGAGGTGAATAAGTTCTAGGTTGCAAATTATAATTTTCAATCGTTATGATCCATCTTGAACTAATGAAACACACATCCAAACAATTGATCCGATAATTTGTTTTGTTCGGAACGGAAAAAGAAAATAAAGCATACACTGTCAAAAGGACGAAGGGAAGAGTATGAGGGAGGCTTCTGATGATGAAGAAAATACAAAAACTCAAGATCCAATACATGGGAAGAAAGACGGTTGACCAAGTAAACAACCGTAGACAAGGCGCTTCAACCCAGAAATGAGGCTGAACTAAGGATTCAACGAGGAGAATTCAAACAGTATCCAAGAGAAGTTGGTTCCTTCATTCCGCCAGCCTCATTTCGCTGAGGAGTTTCAGAGCATAAATGTTGAGCAATAGCGCCATCGGAAATCAAGAAAAGAATTAGACATATATTCCTCGCCTAAATTAGTACGGAAAACTTTAATGCATGTAGAAAACTGATTTTCTACATAGGCAAGAAAGTCCTTGAATTTTGAAAACACCCTATCCTTGGAACGGATAAAATATATCCAAGTATAAAAACTAATCATCAATGAACATGACAAAGTATTTGTAGGGGTGCGAAAATACCAGTGTAATCCCCCAAACATCACTAGACACGACTTCCGTGTAAAGGAAACACGGTAGTCTTACTTTTTCCCGTCTTACAAGCATCACGCTCAATAGATGAGGAAGTAAAAACTTAAATCACCCAAAATGCCAGTTCGAATAAACAGATAATTTCTTAAATTTTGAATTAGGGCGGCCAAGACACATATGTCATGCCCTAAGCAGTATGTTTTACTGAGAGATATCATCATAAGATACTAAACACTAACTCCAAAATTCAATTATTGAGTTTTGTGTGGGAAAGCTTTTCGAACATGGTCAAATTACAAATGAAACCAATCTATTCAATCAACGAAGCTAAGTTTTGGGTGGATATTTGAAGAGAAATGAAATAAACCAAACAGAACCAATTATCATAACTCATGTAGATTCTAAACCAGTCATAAATTATCAAAATTCCAAAATTCCTCCAAAATTCTTCATTCCATGAGCAATGAAATCAGAAAGTAAAGCAAACCCACACGAGGAGATCATCAAACAACTCCGACTGAAAAACACAAACAGAAACGAAAAAGGAGGTAACCTGAGCAGGAATTCTGGCACCAACAGTGAAGAGAAATTGAGCAAAATCGCCGGAAATGGCAGAAGAGAATATGGTGAGGGGGTTGTAGGCTCCACCTCTGGACGCCTCACCCAAGAAGGCAAAGAAGAACATGTTGATGATGGATAGAGCACCCCTGATAACCTCACTATTGGGTCTACCGAACCCTAAAATGTCATACACAAAGACATTGATGAGCACACCTGCCCATGCCCACATGAAGGAAATGACGAAATCGGCCGCAATGAGGCCAGCCCGAGCAGCCATTGTTGATGTTGGCGCAATGTGGGTATCTTTTTTCTGGGTTCTCGTCCACCAGAAAATGGAGACGAAAGAGATCCTGACACTGGATTTTGTGTGAATCGGCGAAGGATTGGAACGGAGAGCGGAGAGGAAGTTCCGGAGATGTGGGCTCCAATGAAACTTCCTATTTTTTGGATTGTAAATTATTCTTGGCTTCTTTCCCAGTTCAGTTCCTGTGGATGGATGATATGGACATGGCTTGTTTTTTATTTTTGACCAGAGTAAACTTGGTTATCATTAGGGTGGGTAAATTTGAACTGCAATCTGTTCAGTAATTTAAGGGTTGATGGTTAAAAACTATGTATTGTTTACTTCTAAAAACTATATTATATATGTCTAAGCTTTAAACTGTACTAAGGGGAAGGATCGGTCGGAGCAACGGGAGACGAGGACCTGGAAGCGGCGGTTGGAAACAGAGGCCGGTAGGGTTTCGCAGGAGGAACCGGGCTTGGATCTCGATGGAGGGCACCACGGGTTGGGTCGTGTCGTCATTGGGCCGGTCAATGGGCTCATGGAAGTAACGGGATGGGCCTAGGTTAGAGGGGACAAGTGGACATGCCCTGGGTTTGGATCAGCAGGTCTGGCCTAGGGAGTTGGGCACTGGACTTGGGCTGGGTCGGAGGGGCCACGGGCCGGGGTAGGGTCGGGTCAAGGCTATCGGACCTGGGGGCCACAAGCAGCAGAGGGTTCGACGGCATCCGACGGGGCGTCATACACAGCAGCGGCGGGGCCACAAGCACCCCCGCCTCCAGGAATGAGTCCTTGGGGGTCCAGAGAGGGGTCGATCGGTTGCACCACCTCTCTGGAAGTATTGTGGAGACGGTTCCGCCAATAGTCGACAAGATTCTCCCCTACCAGTTCGGGGTCAGCACACCCGCGTTTAGGAGCCCTACCAGTATCAATCAAGGGAGAACGACGCACGCTGATTTCCCGGGGGAGGTATCGGTCCACCATTACAAAATCTTCACTTGGTCTGCTCGATCACTGCTTTTGGTTGGAGTATGTTGTATTGGTGTCTCTGAATGCTACCGTAGTTTCCCCCCTCCGACCGCCCCTATGTCTAAGAGAAAAATTTACATTTCGGTTCTTGTTTTTCAATATTATTGTAGTTTCCTTGGATTGTATGGTGGTAGCAGTTTTGCGAACACCTTAACGCTTTAATAATATTTCCATTACTTCTATAAAAAAATACTATATTTTAATCACGATCGTTAACTTATAAAATTTTGGAATATTCCGTTAAAATTAGGGACGAAGACAGTATATAATGTAGTTTTTCGCACGAGAACGATGCATAAATATAGTTTTTCGTACGCCGACAATACATAGTGTATTTAAAAATTAACCCATAATTTAAATCGAACAAATCTTAATTTGCATGATTTGAGTAGTGGGATGCAAATTACGATTCGATACAGGGGGTTTTAACTTATTATCGTGAATTATACAATTTGATTTTACTACCACGATTTTGATTGTTTAGTATAATGTTAGTTCATCTTTATAAACAAAAATAAGTAAAAACATAAGAACATAAAGAAGGACTATACCTAGTTTCGGATCTTATCAGTTCCGAAACGCTAATCATGAAACAAAATAACGCTGTTTTGCATCGCAACTTTGAAATGATGCATGAAACACATAAGAAAGAGTGAAAGACACACACGATATGACTATCCTAGGTGTAAACTTAGGGGTTCTAACCCCATGAATATTGGTTCTTCTCGTGGCTCAACTCGAAAGCATTCGAGGAGGTCTCTGCGAAAAAGAGTAGGATCAAAGAGTTGGCCGCTGCTCCTCATCCGCGTTCCGCGATCATCATAGTCCATGTTAGTCCCGTCATGACTCTGTCTCATTTATGATGCTTCCTTAACCACAGGATAGATGAGCCCCCTTATGGTCGCCCACCAACACATCTGGCCTCCACAACCCCTTATGGAGAAAGTCTGCAGAAGGCCTGGTGGTTAAAAATCTAGGGTCGGGCTTATTCGGCGTATACTTCCGTTCCTCTGAGTCTCGGTCATGGGTTCAAAGCAACGAACCCTGGTGCTTTAATGGCAAGGTCCTGCTTCTAAGAGACTTAGACCCATGTGCTCGGGAGCCACCTCTTCTGGACTGGGTGCAGCTTTGGGTACATGCTAGAGGGCTGTCACCTCTAGTTCGGGAATTTGGTTGCCCGCAGTTTATTCGAACCTCCTTGTGGCTTAACTTTAATCCTTGTTGGTTCTTCTTTTCTTTTGTCTTTTCTCCCCTCTTCTTCCCTTTATGTAATTCTTTTGAATTGTGTTCGGGTTGAATAAAAACCGTATTTTTCGTTGACCAAAAAAAAGGGAGACATGTATCTCCATTGGAAATGCATTGGGAATTTGTGTGGATGTCCCATGTGGTCAATTGTGCATGTGGTAGGGAGGGGCTGTCAAAATTCGTTTCTGGCACATCCTTGAAAAGCCACTACTGAAAGGATTGGTGCCTAGGTTCCCAGAGTTTCCGGACCCAATTCACGTGGAGCTCACGTATACGAAACTTCCAAGATTCTGTTATAATTGTGGTCGTCTCGGCCATATCTTGAAGGATTTCACGTGGGCGGTTAGAGGCCCCTCGCGGTTCGGTGAATTCATGTTGGAGTACAACCGGGAGAAGAAAGTCAAGGCGTATGCCATAGATAGGGGAACCGGCCCGTCTACCTTGTCTGCTAGGTTTTGGCCCTCAGGGTCCTTTGAACCTAGATAAGGCCCTCGGCCCCTTATGCCCCCTCGGCCATGACATCAGGGCTCGGCCAGTGGGGCTCTGCTTCGCCACCTACCTTTATAGGGCTGGAGGATCCATTACCGCACCTGGACCATCTAGATGGGAGAGCTCGGGCGAGTTTGGGAGCCCATGAGGACGGAGTCCCTGGAGCAGCTAGCGTTGGGGGCAGCTAGAACACCATGAAACGGTCTGCAGCTTGGGTCCTTAGGGAGCAACTGTTCAGGACGGGGAAACAGTCCTGCCAGGACGAATGAGTGGTACGTCGTGCATCTGGGACTGGCCCTGGGAGGGGTCCATGTACGATGTACTACCTCCCCCCTTCACTATTACCGTTGAGGTCCATCAGGATCTCCAGTTTGCATTTCCTCCTCTCCGTTTTCTGTTATGGCCTATGAGGCATCACAATACCGCTTACGTTGGTTATGATACTAAAAGGTTTAGAGAACCGTTGTTCAACTATTCTGACCTTCTTCTCGTGGTCGGGGAACTTGTTCCTCGATGCACACCAATGTAATCTCTTGAATCAATAATATTGCACCATTCGTTCAAAAATAATAATAAATACAAACTATATTTAATTAAAGAAGTATTATGATAAATATGAAGATGTAGGTACGTTTGTATATGGAGCTAAGTTTGAAAAGAAAATTACTACTTCTTTTTTAAAGTGGTGCTCTTAATTATATAAAAGGCTTCAACAAGTAGTACACAACTCTCCAAGCACAATTTTATCTATTTTGTTATCTTATCTCTACACACATTTCACATACTAAGACAGTTCACAACTCTTCTTCTTCTTCTTCTTCTTCTTCTTCCGTAATCTCTATTAAATTATCTCTTCACTTTGGAGCAAAAATAATAATCAGTTTAGCGTCTCTTTCTTTACATATTTCTCTCTAGTTGTATGACACCTCCTAAATTAAACGAAACATAACAACCACACTTGAAGAAGAAATGAAAAGGAAATAGAGATGGAAAAACGTACAGGTTGCGACCACCATGCTGGAAATTCGTCGAATTGCCTTAAAGTCGTTAAGTAGTCAGTGACCCATCCAATTAAGCAGAAAAAAATCTAGATCCCGATTTGCCCTGTCCGACTACTTCGAGTTGCGGCATTTCTACATATTTAGGCTCCTAGGCAGGGTATGCGCCCGACTTTTACAACCTTGATTGAAGCAATAAAAAAAATCATGTAATGGTCTGATAAAACACATGTATGGAAAAGATAAAAAACATATAATGGATTATAAAACACATGTAGCGAGGCGATAAAAAATAAGTGATGAGTTGATAAAAAACATATAATGGGTGGTAAAACACATGTAGTAGGGTGATAAACCATACATATTGAAGTGATAAAATGTGTGATGATGTGATAAAAAAAACATGTCATGTGGGTGATAAAACACATGTACTAAAGTGATAAAAATCATCATATATGCCCAACTTTTTTATCAATTTAAATACATGTCTTTATAATATACAATTTACATGTTTTTTTATCGACATTAAACACTAGTTTTATTATCTTGATATGAAACATTTATCATTGAAGATTTATAAACTAACAAATGTTGATTGTCGATTTTTTCCATGCTTCAAAATATATCCAACACTAGTCTTGATCCCTTGGAAAAAGAAAATATTAGTGTAAGATCGAAGCCAATTAGAGTTCAAATGAATCAGTAATGAGCAAATTTGTGAATTTATCAAGGAAAAAAGTATTGTTTTGATTTTACCTTAAAAAAACCCTGTCACTTGCTCAAATATGTTGTGTTTATTTATAAAGTAAAAAAGTTAACATCTTTCAACTTTGCATCTAATGCACACATTTATCAAGTGAATGACTTGGATTGGTTCTGATGGTTCTCATGTTAAGAGATAGTTCTTAATGGATTTCTCCTCCCTTTTTAATAGACTAAAACAAAAGGTGTTGAAGCCCAAATAATCTACTTCGAAACGCATTCTCTTTGTTTGTGATATATGAGCATGTTCAAATTGTAACCAGCCAGACCATACGTACCCTCTCTACACATAAGAGCGATACTATTTCCTATTAATACATTTAAACATGCAAGACATGACTTTATTTTTTGAACTAAAGGAATGCATCATGTCTTTCCGATTTTGGATGAGGACACATAAATCCAACATGTTCTCAACAATTCCACTTAAAGGTGGTAGCTTAAAAACGTACGTAGTAAAACTTCAATTAAAGTTTATAGTTGCTAATTAAATATATGTTTTTCATTTTAATTAATTTGTTAATGTGATAGGCTTCCCTAGTGGTCATGAGTTAGTTAGTTGTCTATCATGTTATTTTTTTGGTAACTTTATTTTTTTAATCAATTAAATAGTTGATATCGTGTTAATATTTTTATTCAATACTATATGAAATATGCTTAAACATTACACTATATACGAGATACATTAAAAAGACCATATTAATTGAAAAATGTTGGTCTTACCTATAACATCTTAGGAACGAAAATTACAGAAGAAACTAATTAACTCATTTGCATCGTTTCTGCCAAGAGCTTCTAAATTTTATACTTTATAAGATGACACTTCTTCGGTATTTTTGCGGTCTGAAGGTTAAAAGCGTGTAGGGTCGGACACATCGTCCTCCGATGACACATTATTATCTTGTGGATGAGTACGCATACGAGGGGGTAACCACTTGTACCAGCGATCGAAAAACCCTTCAGAGGAATAACTCACATGGTTAGGAGAATAATGGTAAGTATTCACATATCGAAGGTTCTTCTTCACGGAACGGAGGTCCCATTTTCTTCCATCAGAGGTAAAGGGAATGTTTCTTTCGGTAGATATTCCATGTCAAACAGTTTCTCCTCAACGTTAGATTTCATCGCAAAGGAAAGGAACAACTATTCGAGGATGTAGTGAGAAGGAGAGGGAACATGCAGTGGAGTCTACTTGTACCAAGTGTCGCTGACGCCGGACAAAGGTCAGTGATGTCTACCCATGGGCTCTGAAGCAACAATGCTAAAGAAATAAGATGATGGATGGTGGGAAGAGGAGAGTAGTGAAGATAGGAAGAGGCGTATAGGGGATTATATAGTGTTGAGAGAAGGAATGTATTCTTGTTTGTAGGGTTTGCCTATCAAACTTTAACGACAATAATACTCGATTTCATTGCAAAAGCACTACCACATCGATATATTTCATAACACAACATAAAACGAAGAACAACATCGAGAAACAAACATATCAAAACCAAACACATAAAAAATAGTTACATTTGCAAATAACCAAACACATTATCACGCTACACAACCTCTTCTGCGTTGAAATAGTCCCAAATGGGTTGAACAAGATCTCGCTTCAATTGCATATGGAAATGGTCATTAAGTAGGATGTTGAAGTTATCTTGGACTACATTGAACTCTTGGGTTAAGGCGTCTTGTCGATCTGGAGTGGTGTTTGATGAGACCATGTCTCATTTGTACATTTGGGTGCATATGCTCTCGATTTTTGCCAATTTCACCATAGAAAAGCATAATTTGATGCATTTTTATTTTATTTTATTTTCTTTCGTTTTGATCATATCGCTCTTTTTTGTCGTTTCTTATAGGCCTATCCCCCAAGTGTTAAAATGGTGCTTGTAGCGGACATTAAGTAAGAACAGGATCCTCGGGAAGCGAGTCAAGGCAAGAAGATGACATAACAACTCAACAATATGAGCTGTCCATGCACCCTCACAAAGTGGAGAAGATGTGTTCCACATCATGGAACTGACGTGGACGAGGGAAATATTTAGAGTTTTAATCTAGAGCGTAACCATAACGTGAAGTTCGATGACCACGACGTGGGAGGACTAATATGAATTAAGGCACAAAATAGCCAGATTTCCCAGGAGAAGAAGATGTTATTTGTGGTGGGTTCTTCAACCACACATGAGTATCTTCTTTCCTTCCCCTTTCCTCTAGATTCTTGTATCTATTTGAACACTTGATATATTTGAGCTTCATAACTATGATAACTTGATCCCATGTCTATGGATGTATGAAACTTTGCTGGTGTTATACATGAAATTGAGGTTATTTTTTTTATGTTTGTATGGTTGAAATTTTTGCGTTAGAAAGACTTAATGCTTGATTTTATCTTGTCAAATTCTTTGTCAATATGATCGATTTATGACCATGATTTCATAAATTGATTTAAGATGATCTAAGAGGTTAATTGTGTAATTTTGTGATTAATAACTTGATTTCATGATTAGTGGTATGAATTGAGTATATATGAAGCCCGTTATCTTGTCTCACGTAGAAAAAATTTAGTTTTTGATTGTTCGGGACTTGACCACGACTAGTGGGAAATAGTGAGATAAAGTCAAGTTAGTTGCAGTCTTTTCTCCTAGGGACAAACATGAGATATTGAACATTCTCCCTCCAACCCAAGTAATGTCTAACCACTGGTATTGGGATCATAACACGTGGGGAACCTACCCTTGCAATGAAGGCTTTAGGGAGGTGGCTCGGATGAATAGGAGATGAGTGCAATCCACGGGATCTACGGTCTGGAAAACGACATGGGACCTGCACATACAACCTCGAGTCAAGTTTTTTTTATAGCAGGCTCGTTGGACAACTTAAAGGTGGTTGTGAACCTCCGGTCAAAATGTGTATCAATTCTGGATGATTTCCCTGTTTGTGAATAAGCGTCGAAAACGGTATCGCACATCTTCCTTTATTATCTTCTTCCTACAGAGTGTTGGGCCTGAGCCTAGAACATTATAGTTTTCCTTTTAGACCACTTTTTTTCTGGATCGGTGGATTCTAATTATGGAACACCCAGATAGGTTGTATAAGTCCTGTATGACGATATTTGCTTGAGAGATTCTAAAGGCGAGGAATGGCTTGGTCTGGAACCAGACCCGACCTTGTTCAAGAGCCATTGAAGCAATGGTCACATGCCACGTCATCAGTAGGTGGGAAGCGCACTCCACCGTTGAGGCCCCCTACCCCAACTAAGTCGCCATGGAGAAACCCGATAGTCACCCCTGACCTTGGGATGGACGATTGTCAATGTGGATTGGGTCTCTTTTCAGAATAACGCATATGTTTCTTGGAGAATGATTTGTCGGGATGACCAAGACCAAGCCTTAGACGGGCGAAATGTGGATCCATCGGGTTTGCACCCAGTAGAGTTTGTTGAAGAGTTCGAAATCTGGGAGGCACCAACATGGGCCAGAACCACAAGCATAGCATGCATCGTCATCCAGAGTGATGCCCAGTGCCAGATGGGGCTGTTAATGGGGTTATCAAACTCCACTCTCCGATGGACCATATCATCTAGGAGTGTTGGTACATCAAAAGTTTTCTCGAGGATGTAAAACTCGAGTATGTTGCTAAGACAACAAATCGAGCCTCCCATTGGCTTGTTAGAGAAGCTCGTGATATGTATATCTTTTCGTGATAAAAAATTCATACACTTACTGTACTTTCCTGTAAGCTTTTCAATAAAACCACCATCCCTCTGTTTCAGAAAAAAAATCAGAAAAAGATTTCTTCTTGTAACTTTCGCTAATATGACGAAAAATTCCAATATTACTTTTATCAACGAAAAAAATGATTTTATTCCACCCAAATAGTAGATCTAATAGGAGAAATACAATGGGAAGAAGATAAGAGCCCAAAGGCCCAACAAAGAGAGAAAAAAAAAGGAAAGCCTAAAGTAGTGGGTAACCCAAGAAACTTGGGGAACTAAAGGACACATCGCCACGAAACCACACAAGCACGTCAGCCTCGAGAACCAAAAGACATCGTAAATACCGAGCCAAAGAAGGCGCTCAAACCAAGAGAACCTCGTCGGAACAACCACATGCGGGGCACACAAGGAGCGAGATCACGAGAACCTGTGAGGGAACAACCGCACAAAGAGGAGGCACCAGGGGTCAACACCCGAAGCACCAGTGACCGACCATACCGGATGAAACCACAACGAAGAGATGGAGAAGACAACCGAGAGTAGAGGGGATAAATCGAGGGCCAACACCCAGAATATCGACATCCCAACTTCATCAAAGAACTCCGACAAGGAGAGCGACGTCAAGTAGAAGAGACGGCGAAGCAAGCAGATGAGGTGAGGGAAAGGCCAAGGAGGAGCACCACCTAGATAGCGGAGGAGCGGCAAAGAACGACCCACCGGTGGAGGATGCCTGACTGTCACGCCCCAAATCCGGTTTTGGCCGGACTCGAGACATGAACTAAAATAATAATAATTAATAATAAAAATAACATTTAATAAAGTAAAACTCCGAGTAAAACATAATTCAGTCCGATGTTATGAGTCAAAAGCTCAAAAGATAATAAAGTAAAACAATGTCTAAAACGGAAAGAGAAGGTACATCTCTACTTAGCAACCACCTGGACCCTCAATGAGCTCCTGAGTCCTGAGATGTCCTAAAGCCTACTCAGCAACGAAACCTGTAACACAGTAAAACAGAGGGGGTGAGCTTACGCTCAGTAGGAAAAAGTAGTAAAAAGGAAGAGGACCCCCGCTTCGTTTCTAAAATTCACGATTAGTACGATTATCAAAAGACAACACAATGAGAGATCAACAGGAATTACAACACTTAGTAAAATAATAACACAAATGGAGATCAATGGGGAGACAACTTATTCACCAATAGGAACTAACAAAGAAACCCATGAGTACCGAAATATAGATAATTAAACCACAAGACCCCGACCCACACACAAACTCACATATCGTACTGGAACACACATCGGCCTAGATATCTTCCTGGAACTCACATCATCGGGGTAAAACAAGTCTTCCCGGAACACGTAGCATTGGGATGAGACAACAATATACCGTACCGGAATATCCCTCGGCCTAGGTCTTCCCGGAACACGTAGCATCGGGATGAGACAATAATATACCATACCGGAACATCCCTCGGCCTAGGTTTTCCCGGAACACGTAGCATCGGGGTGAAACAAGTCTTCCTGGAACACGTAGCATCGGGATGAGACAACAATATACCATACCGGAACATCCCTCGGCCTAGGTTTTCCCGGAACACGTAGCATCGGGGTGAAACAACAATGTAAACATATCGGACCGGCATACCCCCTCGGTCGGATATCCTCCCGGAAACACCCTCGGGGCAAGCAAAAAACAATACACTCAATACCAAACAAACATATTACACCGAAATCATAGTATCAACCAAGCTTACCGACATGACTTACCAACCACGTCCCATTGGTCTATCATTCACCCGATCACATCACCAGGCACAATCATATCACATTCAACACAATCACTCAACCAATCATGTCATAGAGCAACCATTCATATCATACTCATCATATTTCATATAGTTTAATAAGACTCTTATATTAACCAAATAATGGAACATGCATCGACATTTGAGGACTATTGATCACAATCCAACACAACCACAATCAATCCTAAGGCTCGACATGGCCATTCTACCAGCACGACAATTCCCATAATTGAAAGCGGTTATTCTAGTGAATCACATCCTATATGCAAACTAAGACTCTTCCGGTTATTGTCGTAATTGAAAGCGGTTATTCTAGTGAATCACATCCTATCTGCAAACTAGGACCTATCCGGTTAAGATCATCCTATATGCAAACTATTAACATTCAATAATCAAAAGCGTAAATTTACTACTCTTCCCTACCTCAAAAGCTTTCCAAAGCTCACTCACACAACCGGCGTGTAGACCCCTCCTCCGAGCTCGAGAACAAGGTCTAGGAACATAAATTAACACTAGAATTAAAGACTAAACAAGGGTGGTTTAAGAGGCAACATCTAAGTTAAAAAAAAACCCAAACAAACGGTTCAAGATAACAGATGACGTCACGGAGCCGTGAGGCTCCCCATCACGGATGACGTCACGGACCCGTGACGTGTGCCGTCACGGTCTCCTTCACGGAGCCGTGATGTCTCCCGTCACGGTGCCCGTCACGGATCCGTGACGGCCCAGACCTGTTTCGTCCTACTTCTTATTCCAGCCTCCTTTCCTCGAAATTAATACCCAAAACTCCATTTTTAACCACCCAAAACTTCCAAAACAGTCACATAACTTCAATCCTTCACTACCCAAAGTGGGATTCATCAAAACTACAATTACCCAAGAGCTTTCCAACACAAAAACAACCAAAAACGAAATATTTCTACCTAAATCAATCATCTACTTCTCTAAAACATCATATAACAACATAGAACTCAAAACCTAGCTAGTTTAAGCAAAACCTAAGGAAACCCATAACTTAAAATGAGATTGTGAGAGTTTACTTACCTTTAGAATGATGAGATGATGAAGATTGTCACGCCCCAATTTCAGTAAAACCGAACTCGGGACGCGAACATTTAAAACAATAAAACATTTGAAACATTTTTAAATAACCACTTTAAAATCACCATTTAGTTAATCAAAATAATATTTACAACTCAAAATACGTCCCAACAAATGGACAAAGTACAAGGTATACGTCACTAGACTCAAAAGTAAAACCCGGACTCCGCTGCTAGCTCCTCAAGCTTCGAGAGCTCACCTAGTCCGTCCTGCGATCAGTACCTGTAGGAAAAGCAGCTAGGGGTGAGCGTTCGCTCACCACCACGGATAACAGACTGACTACGACATACTTAGCAGACAATGCCGGTAACACCAACACCAAACCCAACACCGGGGATCACTATCCCCAACTCAAGTAACTCAACTGACACAAACCCGTTACTTTCCACAACAAACTCAACACTCGGACCGGTAATGTAGACCTGACACAACGATTGACGACCTCCTCCAAAGACACGACAGACAACCACGCAACACCCAAGATCACAAAGGATCGCACACCAAACAAGATCACAAAGGATCGCATTTCAGCTGCTCAGTAACCTCCCTCACGCCCTTTACCGATCCCTGTCAGGCCAGGCGGTCGACCTGTCGCATTTTCCTCGACACAAAGTCGGATCAGGCTGTCGACCTGTCACCCCAAACCACGCACGCGCGGCCAGGACCCCTTTCCTCACGGGCGGGCCCCCTACCCCGTCTGAATATGCAGACGCGTGCGCTCGAGGACCCCCGTTTCATGAAGCGGGCCCCCAACCTCAGGTAACCACAATCACAATCACAAGCAAGTTCAACAAACAGCAACAAGGCCGGTTCAACACTCCACATGCACTCATGGCCACCCAAGTCACCAACGGTAAAGACACGGTCTCAACAACCCCACGGGCACTCACGGCCACACAAAACACACCAACAGTAACTCACGGGCTCAACAATCCCACGGGCACTCATGGCCTCCCAAGACACACCAACAGTAACTCACGGGCTCAACAACCCCACGGGCACTCATAGCCACCCAAGACACCAACAGTAAGACACGGGCTCTCATGGCCACCCAAGACACAACAGTAACAGTACGGGCTCTCATGGCCACCCAAGACACCAACAGTAAAACACGGACTCTCATGGCCACCCAAGACACAACAGTAACCGTACGGGCTCTCATGGCCACCCAAGACACCAACAGTAAAACACGGGCTCTCATAGCCACCCAAGACGCAACTACACAATCAACCTTCGGGCATCACCAATGCCTCCAGCAGTTCTAATATCAACAAGCTAACAATCAACCTCCGGGCATGGTCATATGCCTCCAGTAATTATAATATCAACAAGTTCACTGCTCCTACGACACTACTAAGTGTCACATGCATTTCTAATGTTCGATACGTTCCCGTATCATACGACACCACCCGGTGTCGCCTGCCTTTCTAATATTCGATAAACTTACTAAACCCACGACACCCAAGTGTCACATGCATTTCTACTGTTAACTTTCCCTAGTCAGGGTCGAGATCCGGCTACTTTTCCCTACCTCTTGAAGCGTGTCAAACCCGATACTCTTACTCCGGCAAAGCTCCGAAATTCTCGCTTATTCTCCTATTTCCACGGTAGGCGACACGGTCTACAATCATTACAATTAACACACTTTTTAAGTAAGCAGGCGAAACCCGAATTTAAAGTATTAAACGCCCAAATGCAACCCCGACAATGTCGATCACTCCCAAACTTCCCAATTACTCGACATTGTCGATAATGGGCTCGGAAAAGCCCGATTTGCCCGACATGGAGAATCTGCCCGGGTTTTGAAAACGTCCCTCCGGGGCTCCGAAAATTCCCGTTTTTGTTTCTACAGTCTTAGAATAGTTCAAGGGTTCCTATGCACTCAACGGAATCCAATTCCGACTTCCGAGTAATTTATTTAGCGTTTCAAGTTTCTAAACCCGTCAATTACAACTTTCACAATTTAATTCCAGTTTTCGATCCGGTTGTAGATTAATGACTCGGGGAATGTTCTAAACCACCCGAACACGAAAACCCGTGACCCGAGCACGTGGGCCCCACACGGCCACAATGGCAAAACTCCCTTTTCCCCAAAACGTTCCTAACGGACCCCAAACCTCAACCATTCATCTTTAAACTAATTCTAACCAAAACCCAACCATAATCAAACCGTTTAAACTCAAACCCTAAATTTCAAACGTACCAAAACGAAAATCGGTTAGGTGCTCACCGTAGAGAATGACGGTGTGAGCTTGAATCTTCTATCGTTGAGATGATCCAACGGCTTAATGAACGAGAAACGTCACAAATTCCCCAAGCCTCTTCTCTTTTTCTCTCCTCCTTCTCTCTTCTTTTCTCTCTCTAAAAGTCTACTTTTTTCTAATTTGAGAAGTGTTGGCCGAACACACCATTTCATTCCCTTTTTTAATTTGTTTCAAACCACACATTTTTATCATAATTACAAAACTAACCCTCAACTTCTCATCTTTTGTTTTTGTCCCAAAAACCTAACACCACCACTTGCGTGACATGTGGCAAATGGGTCCCACCCCTTTTTGAAAAATATCTCCTTTCAGTCAGATTCGCGAAATTCGGCCGTCTCGAGCCCCAAACGGGCACTTTTTCCAAGAAATTACGAAACTTCATGGGCTACAAGGAAACGACTCAACTAAGACCGCTGCGACGACGGCTAAGATTTTTGGATCCAAAACGGACCTCGAATGGACCAAAACGTCGCTCGGTTGACTTTTCCAGCGAAAAGTCAACATTTTCCAAATTGGTCAGAAAGTTGCCCTGAGTCCCCCGGAACTCACTTTGGTCGATAACGGGGTCAACTTAAGTCTGGTATGACCCTCGGGGTCAAATTTAGGTTCATTTAAGTACCTGTCCAAAAATTTTAAATTTTCCCGTTTTTCGCAGATTTGACTGGCGTTGACCGGGAGTGGTTATTACAAGGATGATGGACTTTTGGAGGAGATTGGATGAAGAAATGGCTTGAAAGGAGGTCCTTTTCTCTTGCTTCTTCTTCAAGCTACAATGAAAGCTCTTCTTCTTCCTCTCTCTAGCAAATTTTGGCCACCACACAAGTAATGAGGAGAAAAGGTCCAAAAATGAGTCATATAACCTAAGGGTAAATTTCCTAATATGCCCCGTTGCTCTTATCCACTCAATGCCAACTCATGAGGGCTAAAAGGGTCCTTTTAGCCTCCTTTCTTCCCCTCCAAGCTAACATGGTCAAGTGTCCATGTAGGGACCACTTTTTCTTTAATATTTCCAGCATCTCCAATTTAAATAACTTTAGTCGATAAAAAGTCTCTATTTGACCGAAAGTTGACTTATTCACAATTACAGTCATTTGAAAGGAAACGGCCCAGCTAAGCTAACCGTAACGACGGCTAAGCTTTTTAGGCCCCGGAAAGGTCCCTAATGACTCCCGAAGTCATCGATTGACTTTTCCGGCCGAAAGTCACCGGTTCGACAGGGATCGACCGGGGGCGGTTCTTACAATCTATCCCCTTAAAAGAATTTCGTCCTCGAAATTTAAAACGAAAGTACCTCAATTGTCAAACAGGCTGGGGTACTTCGCGCGAACCTCGTCCTCGCGCTCCCAAGTCGACTCTACTCTGTGGTGCTTCCATTGCACCCGTAACAGTGGAATAGTCCTGCCACGCAAGGCCTGCTCTCGCCTATCTAGAATCCTGACTGGTTGTTCCTCAAATGAAACATCCTCAGCTACCTCGACTTCCGTCCACTCAATAACATGGGAGGGGTCCGTAATGTACTTTCGCAGTTGAGAAACGTGGAAAACGTTGTGAAGGTCCCAAGATGCGGTGGCAATGCAAGACGGCAAGTGACGACTCCCACTCTACTCAAAACCTCAAAAGGTTCGATAAACCGCGGGGCCAGCTTGCCTCCGCCGCGGTTGAACCGCAATAATCCCTTCTTCGAACTCACCCTCAGAAACACGTGATCACCAACTGTAAACTCAAGAGGTCGGCGTCGTCTATCCGCATAACTCTTCTGTCGGCTCTGTGCGGACTTCAGCCGCTCTCGAATCAACGCGACCTTCTCGATCGTCTCCCGGACATGCTCTGGACCAAGAAAACTCTTGTCTCCTACCTCTGCCCAACACACGGGTGATCTGCACGGCCTACCATACAACGCCTCAAACGGTGTCATCCCCAATACTGGCCTGGTAGCTGTTGTTGTAGGCAAACTCGGCCAATGGTAAGTGATCCTCCCATGATCCTCGGAAGTCCAACACACATGCTCGCAGCATATCCTCTAAAATATGTATAGTGCGCTCTAACTGACCGTTGGTCTGCGGGTGATAAGTCGTATTGAGCAAGACCTCGGTTCCCAACGCTCTCTACAAGCTCTCCCAAAATCTGGAGGTGAATCCAGGATCCCTGTCGGACACAACTAATACCGGAACCCCGTGAAGGCGGATGATCTCCCGGACGTATAACCGACTCAAGGTGTCAACCGTGTTGGTCATCCTCATGGCTAAGAAGTGTGCCGACTTGGTCAGTCGGTCGACCACTACCGAAACTGCGTCGTGCCCTCTCGGCGATCTCGGTAATCCACTCACGAAGTCCATCATGACGTGCTCCCACTTCCACTCTGCGATCGGTAGTGGCTGTAGTAAACCAGCGGGACGCTGATGCTCGGCCTTCACTTGCTGACAAGTGAGGCATCTCGAGACGAACTATGCAACTGCTCTCCGCATCCCGCTCCACCAGAACTGCCGTCTGATATGCCGATACATCTTGGTGCCACCCGGGTGCACAGCAAGATGGGAGTGATGACACTCTCTCAACACAGCGTCTCTACAGCCACGCGGCACAAATAGTCCTCCTCGGTATCGTAGACCCAGATCAGTACCCTGCTCCCAGCCCTCAGCGTCAGCACCGTTGGTAACTCTCTCTCGGATCTCTATCGTCTCAGCATCCTCGGCATGTGCCTCTAGCACACGAGCAACTAGTGTGGGCTGAGCCACCAATGAACACATAGTCACGCCATCCGTGATCTCATCTAGCTCAAGTCTGAACGAGCTCAACTCCTCCATCATGTCCCACTCTCGGGCTAATATACCGGCCAGGCAGTGGACCGACTTCCTACTCAGGGCATCGGCGACAACGTTCGCCTTACCCGGGTGGTAGAGTAGCTCGAAGTCGTACTCCTCAAGTAGCTCCATCCACCGCCTCTGGCGCATGTTCAGGTCGCGCTGGGAGAAAATGTACTTGAGACTCTTGTGATCCGAGAATACCCGGAATCGTTCTCCATACAAGTAGTGTCGCCAGCTCTTAAGAGCGAAGACGACTGCTGCCAACTCTAAGTCGTGGGTAGGGTAATTGCGCTCATGTATCTTCAATTTTCTGGATCCATAGGCAACCACCTTCCCGGACTGCATCAGCACACATCCCAGTCCCTCGCCGGACGCATCACAATACACATCATATTTGATCCCCCACTTCGGCACGATCAACACGGGAGCGGTAGTCAAACGAGCCTTCAGCTCGGTAAAGGAATGCTCAGACTCATCAGTCCATAGGAACTCCGCTCCCTTGCGTGTAAGTGCGGTCATCAGCGCGGCCAGTCGTGAGAAGTTCTGGGCGAACCGTCGATAGTATCTTGCCAATCCCAGGAAGCTGCGGATCTCAAATACACTATTGGGTTGTGCCCACTTCGAAACTGCGTCGATCTTCGCCGGGTCAACTAGGACACCCTCCCGGGACACAACATGCCCGAGGAACTTTACCTTGGCGAGCCAAAACTCGCACTTCTCTAGGTTGGCGTACAACTGGTCAGTGCGCAAAAACGTCAAGACTGTCCTCAGGTGCTCCTCATGCGCCTCCTCACTCGGCGAATAAATCAGAATGTCGTCTACAAACACCACAACGAACTGGTCCAGGTACGGTCGGAAAATATCGTTCATCAGGTCCATGAACGCTGCAGGCGCGTTAGTCAACACGAACGGCATCACTAGGAACTCGTAGTGTCCGTACCGAGTCCGAAATGCGGTCTTCGCCACATCCTCCTCCCAAACTCTCAACTGATAATACCCTGATCGTATATCAATCTTCGAGAAGCACTTCGCTCCTCTCAACTGATCGAACAAGTCATCGATCCTCGGCATCGGGTAGCGGTTCTTCACCGTGACCCGGTTCAACTTCCGGTAGTCGATGCACATCCTTAGTGCTCAACCCTTCTTCTTCACGAAGAGGGCGGGTGCTCCCCAAGGTGAGGCACTCGGACGGATGAATCCCTTCTCCTGAAGCTCCTCGAGTTGTCGCTTCAGCTCGACCAACTCGACTGGTGCAAACCGATACGGGGCCATAGATATCGACGTCGTACCCGGGATCAAGTCGATCCTAAACTCCACCTCGCGCGCCGGCAGTAATCCTGACAGCTCCTCTGGAAAGACCTTCGAGAACTCACATACCACTCTCGGCAGCTCTCTACTCTGCACGGTCTCCGTCTCATCTCCCACGGTCAACGCTGACATGAGTACTCCGCTCCTACTGCCTAAGACGCAAGTGACGATCGCATCACCCGAAACCACTGTCACCTGCCATCGATAGCAATTGATCGACGCTCGATACCTCGCGAGCCAGTCCATCCCCAAGATCACGTCAAATGTCGTCATGTCCAAAACAAGTAAATCACCAACAAAAAGGAAATCAACCACTCTAATCTCACATGCACGACATACGGTACTTAAGACCACATCTCCCGTAACCGGGGTATCAAGACATAAAGGTCGACTCAGCGTCTCTACCCTCAACCCCAATGAACCAGCAAAAGTAGAAGAGATGAAAGAATGAGAAGCCCTAGTATCAAATAAGAAAAACGCCCAGGAATTATAAAGCAAGCACGTACCCTGAGTGGTCTCATGACCGGAGTGGCGTCCCTCTGCTCACGAGTCAGTGATAGCATACACCCGACCCTGCTGAGCCTGAGGTCCTCCTCTCGGGGGTGGTGGAAGGGCCATTTGCTGTGGAGCCCTCGGTTGATGTCTCTATGCTGGTGCGCACGCCGCCTGACGTGGTGCTCTCGGAGTCTGTGTCTGACGCGGCCGAACAGAGGGTGCCTGGCGGGGTTGCGCCGGCTGAGGTCCCGGCGCCGGTGCTCCTCTAACCCGGTCAGGACACTCAAAAGAGATGTGTCCCAGTTGGCTGCAGTGGTAGCATGTCCTGTCAACGGCACGCAGCCTCTCCTCGACCCTCGTCGAACGACCCGCTGGGCGGTCTGCAGGCCTACTACTCATCGGGCAGTCTCGGCCTAGATGCCCCAACTGCCTGCATGAGGGACAAAATTGTGCTAACGGGGCAGGTCCAACGGACGCTACTGCTCCTACCCGTCGCATCCCACCAGAATGGGTCTATGGCTGAAAGGATCCCGAGGTCCTTTGCCTCCTCGGATCGCGGCCCTAACACGGCCTCAGGAAGCCATACAGTCTCGGCCTGCTCTCCCGAGCCCTGGCGGTCTCACGAAAGTACCGTTCCACAGCTAGTGTCTGGTCCACTAGTGCAGCATACTCCTCAGTCTTGAGGGCAATGACTCGATCCATGATCGACGGAAGAAGTCCTCCCTTGAATCGTCTACATCGGAGTGCCTCAGTCGGCACCATCTCCGGTGCGAAGCGAGACAGGGAGGTGAACCTCGCCTCATACTCCGATACAGACATCCCCCTCTGCCGCAGCTCCAGGAACCGCTGGTGTCTGTCCTCACGGGCTGATCTCGGGAAATACTGCTCCAGGAACAGTCTTCCGAACAACTGAAAGTCGTCTCCAACCCTGCGCTGCTCGCGCTGCCAACAAAAGTATGCCTCATCCCTCAGCTGGAATGCGGCAAAGGATACCCTCATGTGCTCGTCTACGATCCCCGACGTATCCAAGTTGCGGGTGATCTGTCCCAATCACCTCTCGGCTGCCTCGGGGTTTGGCTCCCGGGAAAAGATAGGAGTACCCAAACTGTCGGCCTGACTCGTCCTGCCAACAGCAGCTGCAGTGGCAGCAAGCACGGTCTCAGGTGCCGGTGTTGTAGTCTCCCTCTGGGCGCTAATCGCCGCGAGAACTGTGTGAACCACCTCCTCCAGAGTGATCGTCTGGGTCGGCTCTATGACCGGAGGACCTCTGGGCGGTGGCTCTGACGGTCCAGCCTCATCTCTCTCGTGCTCCGCAGAGGTAGCACCATGGGCACTCGCTGCCCCTGCCTGCTCAATGGCAGGTGGCTGCCCCTGGCCCCTAACTGAGCGACCTCTAGTGCCTCTCGGAATGTAGGTACGAGCCATGTCGCTTGTTTCCGCTGCACAGATAAACGCACATGCTCAATTTCTCAATTTCGAATGAAGCGGCTCGCTTAAAACAGTAACGTTCACGTACGTTTCATAGGGTCATACTCAGGCCAACAGTATACTTAGTCTTAGCATAGTAATAGATAATTTCATATAATCAAAGAAGTCCACACACTTGTGCGTCTCACAGAATCAATCACCCAATTCAATCATCTCCCACAGAAGTCAAAGTTTCAAAACAAGTCACACAGTATATCGTTCACATCACACAACAATTCCATAGGTTCTCAACACCTTTCTCTTTCTATCACCACATTCATGTCGATATCTCGTCGTTACAACCCGATTCAGGCGTCCCCGAATCTCGTTGTAACCATTTGACATCCCCCTATCATGTTCGACTACAGTGGCGCCCCTGAGTCAACCCGTGATAGTACAAACACTTCAGTTTTGCAGAAATTTGGGCATGACCCGTTCGTAAATTCCACTAACCATCCGCTTAAGCGGGACATTCGATAGACAAACTGCACAAAGAATTCAACACAACATAGCACACAGCAAAACATCGTAGTTACACCTTCGGGTCTCGGTAATTACTCGATTACCACCCGGTCAAGTCAACATTTAGATCCAACCAATCACTCAACGGCCGACCAAGGCGGCAACCCACGAAACGATCACTCAACAAACACGTCATAAATAACATCGAGCACCTCTCGTTAACCCAACCTCGATCTCAACCGATCGGCATAACGGTTCAACCAAGGCACATAGCATAACACAAAGTAAGGCAAGACTCAAACAAGGCACTTCGCCATCCGAGACTCTCGTCGTCTCAGGTCTACGCGTAGGACATTTCCGACTTGCGTAACCGAATCTAGAACCTTAACAACCTAACTCTACCCACCTAATCGATGTACAGTCTGAGTTTTGAAAAACAATTTCAGTGAAACCTGGCTCTAATACCAAATTGTCACGCCCCAAATCCGGTTTTGGACGGACTCGTGACGTGAACTAAAATAATAATAATTAATAATAAAAATAACATTTAATAAAGTAAAACTCCAAGTAAAACATAATTCAATCAGATGTTATGAGTCAAAAGCTCAAAAGATAATAAAGTAAAACAATGTCTAAAACGGAAAGAGAAGGTACGTCTCTACTATAGCAACCACCCGGACCCTCAATGATCTCCCGAGCCCTGAGATGTCCTAAAGCCTACTCAGAAACAAAACCTGTAACACAGTAAAAACAGAGGGGGTGAGCTTACGCTCAGTAGGAAAAAGTAGTAAAAAGGAAGAGGACCCCCGCTTCGTTTCTAAAATTCTCGATTAGTACGATTACCAAAAGACAACACAATGAGAGATCAACAGGAATTGCAACACTTAGTAAAATAATAACACAAATGGAGATCAACGGGGAGACAACTTATTCACCAATAGGAACCAACAAAGAAACCCACGAGTACCGAAATATAGATAATTAAACCACAAGACCCCGACCCACACACAAACTCACATATCGTACCGGAACACACATCGACCTAGATATCTTCCTGGAACTCACATCATTGGGGTAAACAAGTCTTCTCGGAACACGTAGCATCGGGATGAGACAACAACATACCGTACCGGAATATCCCTCGGCCTAGGTCTTCCCGGAACACGTAGCATCGGGGTGAAACAAGTCTTCCCGGAACACGTAGCATTGGGATGAGACAATAATATACCATACCGGAACATCCCTCGGCCTAGGTTTTCCCGGAACACGTATCATCGGGGTGAAACAAGTCTTCCCGGAACACGTAGCATCGGGATGAGACAACAATATACCATACCGGAACATCCCTCGGCCTAGGTCTTCCCGGAACACGTAGCATCGGGGTGAAACAACAATGTAAACATATTAGACCGGCATACCCCCTCGGTCGGATATCCTCCCGGAAACACCCTCGAGGCAAGCAAACAACAATACACTCAATACCAAACAAACACATTACACCGAAATCATAGTATCAACCAAGCTTACCGACTTGACTTACCAACCACGTCCCATCGGTCTATCATTCACCCGATCACATCACCAGGCACAATCATATCACGTTTAACACAATCACTCAACCAATCATGTCACAGAGCAACCATTCATATCATACTCATCATATTTCATATAGTTTAATAAGACTCTTATATTAACCAAAGAATGTAACATGCATCGACATTTGAGGACTATTGATCACAATCCAACACAACCACAATCAATCCTAAGGCTCGACATGGCCATTCTACCAGCACAACAATTCCCATAATTGAAAGCGGTTATTCTAGTGAATCACATCCTATATGCAAACTAAGACTCTTCCGGTTATTATTGTAATTGAAAGCGGTTATTCTAGTGAATCACATCCTATATGCAAACTAGGACCTTTGCGGTTATTATCATCCTATATGAAAACTATTAACATTCAATAATCAAAGGCGGAAATTTACTACTCTTCCCTACCTCAAAAGCTTTCCAAAGCTCACTCACACAACCGGCGTGTAGACCCCTCCTCCGAGCTCGAGAACAAGGTCTAGGAACATAAATTAACACTAGAATTAAAGATTAAACAAGGGTGGTTTAAGAGGCAACATCTAAGTTAAAAAAAACCCAAACAAACGGTTCTAGATAACCTTCCGAATTAAACGAAAACCCCCCAAAAAGGACTCAAAAGGACAAAAACTGGTCTGCCACGGTTCGGGTCATGGAGCCGTGAGGCTCCCCGTCACGGATAACGTCACGGACCCTTGATGTGTGCCGTCACGGTGCCCATCACGGATCCGTGACGGCCCAGACCTGTTTTGTCCTTCTTCTTCCTCCACCCTCCTTTCCTCGAAATTAACACCCACAACTCCATTTTTAACCACCCAAAACTTCCAAAACAGTCACATAACTTCAATCCTTCACTACCCAAAGTGGGATTCATCAAAACTACAATTACCCAAGAGCTTTCCAACACAAAAACAACCAAAAACCAAAGATTTCCACCTAAATCAATCATCTACTTCTCTAAAACATCATCTAACAACATAGAACTCAAAACCTAGCTAGTTTAAGCAAAACCCAAGGAAACCCATAACTTAAAATGAATTGAAATGAGATTGTGGGAGTTTACTTACCTTTAGAATGATGAGATGATGAAGATGATGGACTTTTGGAGGAGATTGGATGAAGAAATGGCTTGAAAGGAGGTCCTTTTCTCTTGCTTCTTCTTCAAGCTTCAATGAAAGCTCTTCTTCTTCCTCTCTCTAGCAAATTTCGGCCACCACACAAGTAATGAGGAGAAAAAGGTCCAAAAATTAGTCATATAACCTAATGGTGAATTTCCTAATATGCCACCTTGCTCTTATCCACTCATTGCCAACTCATGAGGGCTAAAAGAGTCCTTTTAGCCTCCTTTCTTCCCCTCCAAGCTAACATGGAAAAGTGTCCATATAGGGACCACTTTTTCTTTAATTATTTCCAGCATCTCCAATTTAATTAACTTTAGTCGATAAAAAGTCTTCATTTGACCGAAAGTTGACTTTTTCACAATTACAATCATTTGAAAGGAAACAACCCAATTAAGCTAACTATAACGACGGCTAAGCTTTTTAGGCCCCGTAAAGGTCCCGAATGACTCCCGAAGTCATCGGTTGACTTTTCCTGCCGAAAGTTAAACTTCGTCAAAAAACACTGGTTCGATCGGGATCGACCGGGGACGGTTCTTACACTGACAAAGGAGGAGGAGAAAAGACGGAAAGCAAGACACCAAGAGGCAATACAGAGATCCACTGAGCAAAGCGAGGGCTGGAGGCGTGGCTAGCCTAGAGGACAAGAGTTAAAGCTCGCCAGTATAGGGACCCGACGACTCTAGTCCACAGACGACGCAAGCCAACACGAGGTAGGAGAGCCCGAGGGCGAAGATAGATCAAATCAAATCCTAGAGAGGGTCGTGTGTTGATAAGGACGAGGGGCCGAGAGAGATCTCCTGCTGGAGCTACAACCAAGAGAAGCTTCAGATATGAAAGGAGCCTCTGCGTAAGCCAAGGAAGCTGAAGGAGGAGGAGGGGAAGGGTATGTGCAAGAGGGGGAGGGGGAACGACGAGCCTCTATTGAATCCGAGAAGCCTCCACAAAGGTCGTCACCGCCGAGCTCGGGAAGGAGGAGGTCAAGGGTTTTTGAACTTGGAGAGAAAGGTGAACTAAAAAATTTAGACGTGTTTGGCACATGGTCTTCATATTTATCAAAAAAAGAATTCTAATTTTTGTGAGGAAATTTCTGGACAAATTTAGGAGTACATGTATTTTATTTTGCGGAGGGGTGGTTTGTCGGCAAAAGAAAAACCATAATGAGATGAAATTGTTGATTTTTTTTTACTAAAAGGTGCAATTTTATTAATTTAGATTATCAACTTCAAGTGAGTGCATCAGGAGAAATTCTGGACCACGAAGAATAGACATGGAACACAAACTATTCGTTATTCTTTTAACATGATAACTGTCACCGATGATATTGGATGAAAATCCATATAGGCAGGAAGAAAAGGTGGCGGATGAGGAAACGACACTGGAAGTCCTTCTCCGAAACCTAGCCGAGGACTGAATCAGTACTAGGAGGCAACGCTGCAGATGGGGGCACATCGAGCCCAAATTTGAACTACAACATTTGTATTTAGATGATATACGCGAAACAGAGTTCCCTCCCAGGAAAAGTCCCTGAATCTATGCTCGCTAGTTTTTGACCCTGCAAAAACGAAATCAGATAAAAATAAAAACGACCCACTCGATTAGCCAGATCAGAATCGAGAGAGGGTCGAGGAGGGTGCGGTGGTGGAGGCCAGGGAGATAGATGCGACGACGCCGACAGCTTCAGAGACGCCAACGACGGCTGTAGAAACGAAGAAGATCGATATTGGGGGAAAGTTGTTGAACGGGGGCAAGATGGGGATCAAATCCTCACGGGAGAAGTAAAGACTGCCGGCGACGCGAAGGGGGAAAACCCCTAACAGAGCGAAATTGTCGATGATTTCTATATATACGTCTGTATTTTAGATGTTTGATTAACCATTCATACAATAAAATTTTACTAATAAATAAGAAAATAACAAATCCATATAAATAATTTAGCATAAGGGATAAAGTTAATGTTTTTTTTGTCTTCAACATCCTTTATCAATGATAGATTGTCAAATTTTTCTTCACTGATTTATTTCGAACTACTAGAATAATTTTCAGTTTTTATTTTTAGGGGGTGATTTCATAGGGCATCCTATTTACTGAGATTTTTTTTAAACGGGTAACCGGAGAATTGCATTAATACCCAAAGGTAATCAAACAAGATAGGACGTTACCGCCCCGGATTCCAGATTTATGTCCGAGCCGACCGTAGCAGGCCCGACGCTCATGGACCCATAATAGTAGCCTTCGTGACATCGAAGGCAAAAACTGAAGACAACTCCTTACTAACGTCTCAAAACAGCGATACATTAAATGAAAAAACCTAAACAACCTAGCTAGCCAAAAATTTATTCGACCTAAAACAGAATAACAATCAGGAAGTAATGCCTTTGGTGCGGATTTCTCGAGACTCCCCGGCTGTAGTAGCCCCAGGTCTGTGGATATAGGTCCCAATGTGACCATACCACCCCCGCCGGGTCCTATCATTCGTCCTGCGGAGGGTCAAGTCTCTCCAACTGCATTCCAGCTGCTCCTGCACGAACCTCTATCCCCGATGCTTGACCTTTTGCCTGTCCCAGCGGGATCCACTGCTCTCCGTCCAGAGGTGACGCCAGCGACGACACCATACGACTGGGAACCCTACCGGGATTCCCTTTTATAACAGGAATCCAGAGCATCGGCAGCGGCGACACAGGGGATCCCAGGACGTCCACCCCGCCCCCAGTTGGGCTCCGATCGTGCCAGGCCCTGTCTGTCCGCCGACTTCGTCGCCATCCAGATTTGGAGGGGAGATCGGCCGATCTTCATATCGGTAAGGCTCGATCATATGCCAACCCGACATTAGATGGGTACGCCATGATGGCCCTCATAGAAGGTCAGGCCGAGGGCGTTGCAGACGGATGGGGCAGGCGTCCGATGATGATGAGAAGAGGACGTCGGGATGGAAGGTCGACTCGAGCGGTTGGGTAGCGTTGGAGCAAATCTGGTGATCTGGATCCATGGTGCAGAAGCGACCGAAGTTGAGACGAAAACCGACTCCGATCAAATGAACGGCAATGATAGAGACGAAACCCGAAGGTTGGACAGAGAGCTTGGAAGCAGGGGCTTCAATGGTGACTGCAATGGAGGAGGGCGGGGGTGGGGGGTTGCGCTCAGAGAGAATTAAGTTTTTTATTATTTATTTTGTTATTTTGTGAGAATTACTGTGTGTAAACTTTCTTAAATAAAATCATTAATGTCTCTAACAATTTAGTGTAGACCTTGACCAAAAACCCACTTAAGTCGAGAAGACGACTAATTAGGAAATTGACATTTTCTCTCCATAATAACTTAGCATAAATATTTCAAAAGAAAATTGCAGTGCACAAATTAAATAGAGAAGAAAATTGAATTGCCCATCCGACGTCGTTCCGGTCCTCCTCCTCCACCAGTACCACCTCTCCGGAGAAGCTCCACAATGGAGGAGGCACAACTCTCACATGGACGCGGTGGTGGGGGTAATGCTTTTTCCCTGCTCCGCCACTCCGCCATATCCACCACACTCTCTCTTCCTCTGGCTCGCTACACCAGCCGCCTGATCAGCGGCCACCACAACCCGATACTCCTCCGAGACTACCCCGACTATCGATCGGAAGACGGAGACCGGACCACCGGCGAGGATTGCGCCTGCTCCAAGTCCATTGTGGTTCTCGACCTCTTATGGAACCTGGCCTTCGTCGTCGTGTCGGTGCTTGTGCTTCTCTCTACGTTCCCAGAGAGACCCACCACTCCTTTGAGGGTTTGGCTTTCTGGGTACGCCCTGCAGTGCTTAATGCGTGTGGGTTTTGGGTTTCTCGAGTACTTGACCTTGAATCAGACTCATGTTCATGACGATGAGGATGATGTTTATGGGATTGAGGCTCACACCCACAATCACAGCAGGTAGCTTAATTTACTCAATTCATGCCAGTTTTGAACTGTTTGTTGTGTTATTGTGTTAGTCGACTTGTCCAAGGGATTTGTGGAACACTCTTGAACAATTAAGTTGCAAGGTTAGGTTTATGAAAGTGGGACTCAACTTTAGCCTTCTATGGTTCTACTAAACCACATACAAATTCCAAATTACACCTCTTTTTGCCCAGTATCCCTGTTTCCATCTCGAATAAACTAAAAGGAAGGGGACATTGTAACATATCCTTCTAGCACACATTTCCCCTTCTCGCTGTTGTTAGTAGGAGACATATGGGGTTTTGTTCTGGGAGCATAACTTGGAGGCTTTTGTTGCGTCGGTTGGAAAAAAAAAACATGTTTGCTTCCACATAATTTCATGTTTCGCATTCTTATTCTCTCGAATGTGAATTTTATTTTAAGAGTCCTTTCTTCAGTCATGTATTGTCATTTTGTCTTGAATTCCATAGAAGTCATTGAAGACTGCTTTTCTTAACTGTCTAAAATGTATTGTTAGCCTTGGACCTAAGCATATTTAAAAAATCTTGACAATAGTTTCAAATTAACTTATATTGATAAAAAGTTGGGATTTTGCTATAATCTGGCATGTTGTCGAGTTTCTTTATAGTTTCATGATTACATCTTAAGCCATTTGCCTATAACTCATGCCATTACAACTTGCGTGTCAACTTGAAGCTCATAGTAGAATTTAGACTATGGGGAAGACAGATGAGGGGGGCTGGCACTGGGTAAAAATTAGGTGCATTCATCGTTGCTTTTGCATTCCACTCATCACTCTTCATAAACAATTTTGGCATCACATCGTTCTTTCCTCTTCACTTCCTTCCTGCCCAGGACTTCATAGGACCTCCTTTTTGAATTCTCTGTGTTGTTATCTTTGTTCCTCCTCACAAGGGAATGTTTTAGTTTGACATGTGCTATTTGAGCTCATTTTTCAGAGTAAAATACGTGATTCTTATTCCAGCAACACATGCATAAAAAGGTTACATTGGCCTATGGTTTCTCATATTCTCTTAAATGTTACACATGTCTCTTCTCTGTCAGTACTGCTTTGTTTGGACATGTGGTCTGCTCATGGTTGTAATTAATTGTCATATAATTAGAATCAATCATGAAAAGACTTGAAATATTACATAAAGCAGTATTGTATAAAAAGTCGAGTGTTTTGCAGAAGTATGAAAAGGCTGGAGTCAGTAAATACTGCCATGTCATCTATATGGTGGGTGCTGGGTTTCTATTGGCTTGTATTAGGTGGTGAAGCGCTTCAGCAAGATTCTCCTAGTCTGTATTGGTGAGAGTTATATTGTTGTGAAAATCTTGCTTTTATCATTTGAAGTTGTTTCATTACTGATTTATGAAACGTGCAGGTTAACGGTGGTATTTCTAGGGTTTGATGTATTTTACATGGTGTTTTGCACTGCAATGGCATGCGTCATATGTATTGCAGTGTTGTTTTGCATTCCAATTGCGTATGCTGTGAGAATTAAGGAAGGTGCATCTGAAGACGAAATTGGTGCTCTTCCTAGATATAGATTTTGCCATGGCAGTTCTTGGGATATATTTGGCAATGATAAGAAGCCAAAAGTTGCAGAGACGGTTATCAGTAATGAACTTGCTCTTCCATCTGAAGATTCTGTAAGTTCTCTATTACTGCGTCCCGCTTACCTTTTGTTAAAGTCAGATTTATTTGGTTTGCTATATTTCATCATGTTTTGCATGTGATGCATCAAAATGCAAAAGCCATGTTTTTCTTGAGTGAAATAAATTGTGAACAAGATGTTATGGAACTCAAGTATGATGTATATATGCTACTTGGCAGGAATGTTGCATCTGCCTTAATCATTATGTTGATGGAGTGGATCTGTATAGCCTTCCATGCAGCCATCATTTCCATAGTGGGTGCATCAGTACATGGCTTCGGGTTAATGCAAGCTGCCCTCTCTGCAAATTCAACATCCTCAGGCCTGAAACACAGGTTTGACTGTTTATCCAAACAAAATGATGATCAGTAAGTAGCAGGAGCTCCTAATGTAAAAAGAATGCAGAAACAATGCACTTCTTCATATTTATACACACCATGTAGATTCTCTATTTGAGTTCTGATAATTTCAGACTGCTTCTGTGAAGTTTCTGTTTGTGCCTTTGATTGGAACTGGTAACTTAAAAGAGTTTAAAAATCCCAATAATTTTTCTTGAATAGTACAGGATCGAGCCTGTAGATGATCATTACTTTTGTTTGCAAAAATATTTTCTACCACGTATGAAATCTTTTCTTGTTTATGGTACAAAAGGATAATAAACAAAAAATCATTGTGAAAAGGGGTCAAGTTTCATGTTATCCATCTCACACGTAATAATGACTCAAAAACTTGTTTTGGTGCCGAGATACTTTACATTTTGACTTGAAATTCCATACAAACATATATTTGCGAACTTAGGAACCAATTATATTTGACCTTTAAAGTATTTCAAGACTTTGACAAAGAAAAATATCGCAAATTAACAGGAGGGTGAAGTATAGACATGCAAGTACGTGGAAGATTTCTTTCTGGATGTCAAGGGTCTTTATCAACATTTTGAACGCGGTATTAGTCTAGGGATGGCAATGGGCTGTGTCTGGGCCGGGTTTTATGATACTCGTATCTGGCCCGAGCCCGCTCGGGACCCGATAGTGGCCCGTTTGCAGTCCAACCCACTTGTGGCCCGACCGGGTCAGGTATTACCTTACCCGCCCAGTAAAAGAGCTGCATTTTCTTCCTTTTAGGAGTCTTGGCCCGATGGGACTGATTGACCGCATGACCACAAACTACAGAGCAACCACGAAATCAAAGAGGACCGACCAGACCGGTCATGTTGGGTACAATCTTTTAACTTCTTTTTGTTCACTTTATTCTATAAATATCGGCCCCATATTTGCTATTTCACAATTTACATCCTCTTCTCAGGTTCCATTTTCTTTTTCACCAGATTTTTGCTATCAGAATACTCAGATGGCCATCATATTCACAATTTACATCCTCTCCTCCCATTCCATTTTACACATCACATATACACTAAACAATTTAAAAAAATTATTATTTAGTAACCTATCGGACCGGGTTTGAGTCGGGTAGTACCACCAATTAAAATCCCGGTTAAATAACCCATACCCGACCCATTTATACAATGGGCCGCGTGGCCCAATTTTTTTGGGTCATGCAGGTCAGATCCCCATCAGGTCCGGGTATCATTGCCATCCCTAGTATTAGATTGTATTTATATAGTGGAGCTCGGGTTGGAGCTGACATTTGTGGCTTCACCTTCAGTTTGTCAATGACAATTTACTTTTCTTGAAGATTGATCCCCTACATCCTTATCACGACAACTTTTTGCTGCATTGTTTTGAGTTCATATATGGGTTGAAACCAACTTTAACAAGCCGGTTTTTCTAATCTTTGGTATTGATACGCCCGCCAGCTTTCCTCTTTTCCTCGGTCATGGATTTGCGACTTGATTAACCTACCCATTACTTATCTGGGTTTACGACTTGGAGCTAACCCAAGACATGTCTTTTTTGGAGCCTGATTATTATCAAGGTTTGGGCTAGGCTTGGCATGTGTTTTCTCTCTTTAGGGGTCGTCTCATACTGATTCGGTCTACTTTAGTCAGTCTCTTGATCTTTTACATGTCAATTTTGCATAAACTACCAAAAACTTATACATTCATGATTTTTTTAGCTGTTGGGGTGTACTCAAACAAACGCTTCCATGAAGTCAGAAATTTTTTGTCACCTTCACGCCAGTTTCTACAGATTTTTGAAAAGTCAAAAAAAATATGTAACTTTCTCTTGAGCTACCACTAGTTAGTGGTTATCACTGCAAGAGCTAGTTGTAAAAAGGGTGGTTGGAGACCAAATATGATGCTTACAAATAGTTGCTACTACTAGCTTGTGGTTTACCATTGGAGATACTCTTAGCAACAAATTGCTTGAGCTAACAATGTCAAACCATCTATTCATCCACCTCTATTGTGTTTCTCTCATAGTTGCATCGAACACTGCATCAACGCAGTCTATAAGGAAAATTCGATTCCCTAAGCTACGCAGTTCAACGTCACGCACGTCATCCCTACTGATTGCGTTTTAAAGGGAGCTCTAAGTAGATTCGTCGAATGACACTTTAATGACCCCCTGGGACGCCAAAACTTTTTGAGCCTCTACTGCCTGACCTTTGCAAGCCAATGAAGCCTCCTCCCCCCCTCCCTTACGAAGCTGGTGTGGCAATCAGTACATACCTCTTTCCCCTTTGCAAAACATGAGACGGAGAATCCGACCACACAAAGGAAACCAGTAACATGTATCCCTTAGCGCATACCCCATTCAACTTTGCAACAATACGTTCCGCATCTGACCTAGTCTTGGGGTAGAGAAAGCCGAAGAATCGGCCTCTCACATTGGGACGTCTAAATAGGGTAACCTTCCTACAAACACCCATTTTCCCAAAGAAATCAGCGAACCACAACTCAGTCGCATCGACGGGGGTGTTGCAGACGAACAATTTCTGAGGGGACGCCTCCCCAAAAATCTTAGTAGCAGATTTTCGATCGTTCCCACTACTCTTCTTACATCCGTCTGATTTCTTCCTCATACCACACCATCGCTATGTGTTGAGTTGGATTGCTTCACTACCTCTTGGATTTTGGAATCCCCAACCAGATTCGCAATCGAACCCGATCTCAACACAAGGAATCGAACGCCCTCAACCACGATTTGACGATAACTAGGCACACCCACTCCCACCGGTGTGCTCAAAGACTGACCACTAACCGTTGGACAAGGGCTCCGAGTGACGGTCTGGTTCCCATCACCTTATCGCTTAACAGAGTTAGATAGAAAAACTAATAGTGTTATAATGTACCAATGTTATGGTAGGTATACACAATTTCCAAAGGTTAGTTTGTGTGTGTAACACGTATACACATTAGTGTAGGTAAACGTTATTAACCCTTATATGTAACTGATTATGATCAAATGTATCGAGTTATATATCGTTTTCACTTCATTTTATCTAATTAAAAAATTCACGTAAGCATTATAACTATCATATTTGTGTTGTTAATATTTTCATTACTTTATGTTAGATTTTGAAATTAAAATAATTCCGCTATCTTTTTTTTCACTATTCTACATGTCTTTTTTCTTTGTTCTTCCGTAATAATAGGTATGCAAAAACCAAACAAATTACATCAATCACTATTATATTTAAACCCTTAAAACACTTGGATGAAATATAATAGATGACCATTTTTTTTTTGAAAAATATCATCAATGACATAAAATGTAAATATGCAGAAATATGAATTTATTTTTTTATTATTAATACACGCCTTTTTTCCTTGTTCCTCTTCAAAGACCGGTATGCAAAAACAAGACAAATCACATCGATCAAATTAAGTACCATCAAATTCAAAATCCCAAACAGTAAACCCTTGGATCAAGTTTAGTAGATGACCCATATTTAAAAAATATATGTATGTTTTCTAAAAATATATATATATATATATATCAATAATGGTATAGGGGGTAGATATGTAGAAATTTAAATTTTTTCCTATTATTAATAAGAGTTTTTTTCCTTGTTCCTCCCCAAAAAAACTGGTATGCAAAAACAAGACAAATCACATCAATCAAATTAACTATTATTTATTTAAAAAACCTTAAATTATAAACATTGGATCAAGTATAATAGATGACCCATTTTTAAAAAAAAAATATTTTAAATGGTATGAATTATAAATAAGGATAATTTGGATTTGGCTCTATTCTCCCTATGGTTTTGGTCCATGGTCTCCATTTTTTCGTAATTTCTTTTTTATTTTTAATTAATCCACTTAACTTGCAAAATGACTTGTATATCTTTATTAAAACAAAATATAATTTACGTTGGTATATTCTTTTTTTCCCCTAAAACTTAAGAAGTCAAATGACAATTATACACTTACTAAAACACAACCTAAAATGTTTCTCTATTGGGATTCGAATTGCCTATATTGTGTTAAGAACCATCTTCGTCAAAATCTTCAATCCACAACAGCGGTTCCATATTGGGCGCGACGTCGCCTCGAAATAGAGCAACCCACGACCTAGGTACGTAGATACGGTTGTGTCCATCATATGTGTAGATACGTATGTTGGTTTAATGTTGTCACGCCCCAGATTCAGTAAAACCGAACCCGGAACGCGAACGTTTAATTTAATAAAACCTTTTCAAACCTTTTGAATAAATCGCTTTAAAACCATCAATTTGTTTAACAAAATAATAATTTACAACTCAAAGTACGTCCCAACAAGCGGACAAAATACAAGGTATACGTCGCTAGACTCAAAAGTAAACCCGGACTCCCGCTCCTAGCTCCTCAAGCTTCGGAAGCTCACCTAGTCCATCCCGCGACCAGTACTTATAGGAAAAGCAGCTAGGGGTGAGCGTTCGCTCACCACCACGGATAACAGACTGACTACGACATACTTAGCAGACAATGCCGGTAACACCAACAACAACCGAACACCGGGGACTACTATCCCCAGACTCGAGTAACCCGACTGACACACAAACCGTTACTTTCCTCAACCGACTCAACACTCGGACTCGTAATGTAGACCCGACACAACGATTGACGACTTCCTCCAAAGACACGACAGATAACCTCGCAACACCCAAGATCACTAAGGATCGCACACTAACCAAGATCACAAAGGATCGCACTCCAGCTGCTCAGTAACCCCCTCACGCCCTTTACCGATCCCTGTCAGGCCAGGCGGTCGACCTATCGCCCCTTTGCCGATCCCTGTCAGGCCAGGCGGTCGACCTGTCGCCCCTTTGCCGATCCCTGTCAGGCCAGGCGGTCGACCTGTTGCACTTTTCCCAACACAAAGTCGGATCAGGCTGTCGACCTGTCACCACCCACGCGCGGCCAGGACCCCTTTCCTCACGGGCGGCCCCCTACCCCGTCTGAACATGCAGACGCGTGCGATCACAGGACCCCCGTTATTATGAAGCGGGCCCCCAACCTCAGGTAACCTGTCACGCCCCAATTTCAGTAAACCGAACTCAGGACGCGAACGTTTAAAACAATAAAACATTTTGAAACCTTTTACATAAATCACTTTAAATCACCAATTGTTCATCAAAATAATCATTTACAACTTAAAGGTACGTCTCAACAAATGGACAAAATGCAAGGTATACGTCGCTAGACTCAAAATAGACCCAGAATCCTGCTCCTAGCTCTTCAAGCTTCAGAAGCTCACCTAGTCCACCCTGCGACCGGTACCTGTAGGAAAAGAAGCTAAGGGTGAGCGTTCGCTCACCACCACGGATAACAGACTGACTACGGCATACTTAGCAGACAATGCCGGTAACACCAACAACCAACTCAACACCGGGGATCACTATCCCCAAACTCAAGTAACTCAACTGACACACAACCCGTTACTTCCTCAACAGACTCAACACTCGGACTCGTAATGCAGACCCAACACAACGATCACGACCTTTTCCAAGGACTCAAAAGACCACCACGCAAACCCAAGATCACAAAGGATCGCACACCAAACAAGATCACAAAGGATCGCATACCAGCTGTTCAGTAGCCTCCCTCACGCCCTTTACCAATCTCAATCAGGTCAGGCGGTCGACCTATCGCAATTCCTCGACACAAAGTCGGATCAGGCTGTCGACCTATCGCAATTCATCGACACAAAGTCGGATCAGGTTGTCGACCTATCACACTCACAACCCCAAACCACACACGCACGGCCATGACCCCTTTGTTGTCGGGCGGGCCCCCTACCCCGTCTGAACTTGCAGACGCGTGTGCTCGTGGACCCCCGTTTCATGAAGCGGGCCCCCAACCTCAGGTAACCACAATCACAATCACAAGCAAGTTCAACAAACAACAACAACACAGGTTCAACACTCCACATGCACTCATGGCCACACGAGACACCAACCGTAAAACACGGACTCAACAACCCCACAGGCACTCACGGCCTCCCAAGATACACCAACAGTAACTCACGGGCTCAACAACCCTACGGGCACTCACGGCCTCTCAAAACCACCGACAGTAACTCATGGGCTCAACAACCCCACGGGCACTCACGGCCTCTCAAAACCACCAACAGTAACTCACGGGCTCAACAACCCCACGGGCACTCACGGCCACTCAAAACACACTAACAGTAAAGACACGGGTTCAACAACCCCACGGGCACTCACGGCCTCCCAAGACACACCAACGGTAAAGACACGGGTTCAACAACCCCACGTGAACTCATGGCCACCCAAGACACCAATAGTAAAAACACGGGTTCAACAACCCCATAGGCACTCACGGCCTCCCAAGACACACCAACAGCAAAGACACGGGTTCGACAACCCCACGGGCACTCACGACCACCCAAGACACCAACAGTAACTCACGGGCTCTCATGGCCACCCAAGACACAAATACACAAACAACTTCTGGCATAAACAATGCCTCCAACAGTCCTAATATCAACAGTTTCACAATCAACCTCCGGGCATGGTCATATGCCTCCAGTACTCCTAATAACGCTAAGTTCTCTGCTCCTACGACACTACTAAGTGTCTCATGCATTTCCAATATTCGCTACGTTCCCGTATCATGCATTTCTAATATTCGATAACCTACTTAACCCACGACACCCCGGTGTCACATGCAATTCTACTGTTAACTTTCCCTAGTCAGGGCCGAGATCCGACTACTTTTCCCTACCTCGTGCGTGTTCTCCAAAATCCAACCAACAAGCTCCGGCGTGATCTCAGTCACTCGCCTAACTTTCCTTTCCCTCGGTCTGCAGCACGATCTAATAAGAACACGATTGTATATACTTATAAGCTCGCAGACATAACTGGAATTCAGTAAACTCGACGCCCAAAAGTACCCCGACAATGTCGATCACTACCAAACTTCCCAATTACTCGACATTGTCGATAAAGGACCCGTAAAGGCCCGATTCGCCCGACATGGCGAATCTGCCCGAGTTTTGTAAATACCCTTCCGGGGCTCCAAAAATTCTCGTATTCGTTTCTACGGTCTTAGAATAATTCAAGGGTTCCTATGCACTTGACGAAATCGAATTCCGACTTCCGAGTCAATTAATTACCGTTTCAAGTTTCTAAAACCCGTTAATTACAACTTTTCCAATTCAATTCCAAATTTCGATTCGGTTATGGATAAATGGTCTGGGGAACGTTTTAAACCACCCGAACACTAAACCCGAGCACCCGAGCACGTGGGCCCCCTGCCCAACTTGGCCGTGGGCCCTAGGGTTCAAGTGGGCCCGGTCATCGGAAAACGTCCCCTTCACCCCAAAACGATTCCCCCAACATCAAAACAACCTTAAACTAATAGTTTTACACAAACCCTAACTTCCAAATTTAATCAAATCGAAGATCGGTTTGGTGATTACCGTAGAGGAAGACGAGGGTAGTCCGATTCTTGGAACGTTGAGACGATCCAAAGGTTGAAGACGTGAATAGTGCCACTCCAAGCCCTAGCTCCTCTCTTCTTCTCCTTCTCCCTCTCTCTCTAACCTCTCTCTTCTTTTCTATTCTTTTTTTTCTTTTGGTTTCAAGTTGGCCGAACCCCCCCATGTACCCTCTTCTTCAATTTCCCCCCCAAAACTAACACCACCACTTGTTTGACAAGTGGCTAGGTGGGTCCCACACCTTTTTGGATCAATATCTAGAAGATATTTTTCAATCAGATTCGCGAAAATCGGACGTTTCGGGCCCCGAACGGGCACTTTTCCCAAGAAATTACGAAACTTGGTGGGCTACAAGGAAACGGCTCAACTAAGGCCGATGCGATGACCGTTAAGCTTTTTGGATCCAAAATGGCCCTCGAATGGACCAAAACGTCGCTCGGTTGACTTTTCCAGCGAAAAGTCAACATTTCCCAAATTGATCAGAAAGTTGCCCTGAGTCCCCCGGAACTTACTTTGGTCGATAACGAGGTTAACTTAAGTCCGGTATGACCCTCGGGGCCAATTCTAGGTTCAATTAAGTGTCTGTCTTAAATTTTTTAAATTTTCCTGTTTTTCGCAGGTTTGACTGGCGTTGACCGAAAGTGGTTATTACAGTCTACCCTCCCTAAAGGAATTTCGTCCGCGAAATTTAAAACAGACGTTCATCGGGAGTTGAACAGATCGGGTACTTCGCGCGAACCTCGTCCTCGCGTTCCCAAGTCGACTCGCCCTTGTGGTGCCGCCACTGCACCAGTTCTAAGCGGATAACCCTTCCGCGCAGGACCTGCTCTCGTGGATCCATTTACCAAATCGGTTTGTCCTCATACAAGACATCACCCGTTACCTCGACATCTGCCCACTCAATGACGTACTCAAGACCTCGGAAGGCCCGATACATCGCGGGGCTAAACCGTCTCTGCCGCGGTTGGAACGCATTAGTCCCCCTTTCGGACTCACCTCCAGGGATACATGACCACTGATTGCTGACTCGGGAGGTCGGCGCCGTCTATCAGCCTAGCTCCTGCTGACTCTGCGCGATCTTCAACCGCTCACGTTTCGGCACGACCGACTCAACTGTCTCTCGGTCCAGTTCTAGACCCAGTAAACTCTTATTCCTCACTTCTGCCCAGCACACGGGCGATCGACCCGGCCTACCATACAACGCTTCGAACGGTGCCATCATGATACTGGCCTGAAAGCTGTTGTTATAGGCGAACTCGGTTAACCGCTCACGAAACCCATCGTGGCGTGCCCCCATTTCCACCATGCAACCTGCAGTGGTTGCAGTAAACCAGCGGGCCGCTGTTGTTCGGCTCTCACCTACCGATGAGTGAGGCACCGTGATAGCAATTCTGCGACCGCTCTCCGCATCCCGCTCTACTAGACATGCCAACCGATGTCGCGCTCTCTTAGTGCCATTCACGTGCACTGTTAGACGCGAAAGCTGCGACTCTCGCAGCTCGTCGCCTCCGTCGTCACGCGGTATGTACAAACCTCCGCGATACCGTAACTCCCAATTAGTACAACGATCCCGGCCCTCGGCGTCAGTACCGCCGACAACTATCTCCCGGATCCTTGTCGTCTACAAAACACCACCACAAACTGATTTAAGAACGGCCGGAGTATACTGTTCATCAGATCCATGAACGCTACAGATGTGTCGGCAGTTCAAAGTCATCACCCAGAACTCATAATGCTCATAGCATGTCCGGAATACAGCCCTTGCGACGTCCCCCTCTCGGACTCGCAATTGGTAGTATCCGGATCGTAGGTCGATCTTCGAGAAATACGTCGACCCTCTCAACTGGTCGAACAAGTCGTCAATTTTCGGCATCGGGTATCGGTCATTCACCGTAACCCGGTTCAGTTTCCGGTAGTCCATGCACATCCGAAGCTCTCCACTCTTCTTCTTCGCGAAGAGTGTTGGCGCTCCCCACGGCGATGTGCTCGGACGAATAAACCCCTTCTCCCGAAGTTCCTCGAGCTGACTCTTCAGCTCGGCCAACTCGGCTGGCGCGAACCTGTAAGGCGCCATCGATAGCGCTGCCGTTCCCGGCACCAGATCAATCCTGAACTTCCACCTCACGAACTGGTGGCAACCCGCTCAACTCCTCAGGAAACACCTCGGGGAACCCCCATACCCTTCGCGGTAACTCTCGGCTCTGCACGGCCGATACTTCCTCCACTGCGGACAATGCCGACAAGAGAACCCCACTATTACTACCCAGCACACATGACACCTTCGTGTTGCCTGCTGACACTGTCACTCGTCGCCTAAAGCAGTCGATATTGGCTCGGTACTTCGCCAGCCAATCCATTCCCAAGTTTACGTCAAAGGTTGTCGTTTTGTAAGTATCCTTCCCACGGTGGCCGGAGCTACCCCCGAGCCTCCGGTCACCGGAAAACGCTCATCTCTTCGCTCCAAACACCTCCAAAACGTCTCCAACAAACCCCACACCTCAATACCACCATAAACTACTAGTTTTATTCAAACCCTAACTTTCAAACTTAAGAAAATCGAAATTTGGTTAGATGCTCACCGTAGAGAATGTCGATGGGAGTTCGATTCTTCTATCGTTGAGACGATCCAACGGTTTGATGATCGAGGAGAGGCAAAACCCTAGCAAGCACCTTCTCTTTTTCTCCCCTTTTTTCTCTTCTTCTAGCTCCCTTTCTCTCCAAAAAACCCCATTTCTTACACTATGGCCGAACCCCCTCCATCCACTCATCCTTGTCTTGTTTCAAAAAATAACTAACACCACCACATATTTGACATGTGGCAAGTGGGTCCCACACCAATCAGATTCGCGAAATTCGGCCGTCTCGGGCCCCGAACGGGCACTTTTTCCAAGAAATTACGAAACTTTACGGGTTACAAGGAAACGGCTCAACTAAGACCGCTGCGATGACGACTGAGCTTTTTGGATCTAAAACGGTCCTCGAATGGACCAAAACGTCGCTCGGTTGACTTTCCCGGCGAAAAGTCAACATTTCCCAAATTGGTCAGAAAGTTGCCCTGAGTCCCCCGGAACTCACTTTGGTCGATATTGGGGTCAACTTAAGTCCGATATGACCCTCGGGGTCAACTTTAGGTTCAATTAAGTGGCTGTCTTAAATTTTTTTAAATTTTCCTGTTTTTCGCAGATTTGACTAGCGTTGACCGGGAGTGGTTATTACAAATGTGAGTGTAGATAGTTGATGATTATGTTGTTGGAGCTGTAATGGAAGGAAGTAGGGGATTTACACCCAATTCGTGTGTACAATACTCCCCTAAAACTCTTGTTTGGGGTAAGGCGACTTTCGTTGAGGATTTTTATCGGGGGTTATTTAACGGGCTAATTAGTTATTCAGGTTGTTTCTCCTAGTGTTTTTCGTCCATAGCCTCGCGTTCTATGAAATTTCTTTTTCCTTTTCATTTAATCCATTAAATAGGCGAAATGATTTGTATACCCTTACTAAACCCCAATATACATTCCCTTTGTATTTTTTGTTGTTTTTCTAATACTGAAGAAGTGAAATGACCATTGTACCCTTACTTAAATTGAACCCAAAACGTTAACCTTATCAACACAAAGTCCCCGTATTGTGTTTAACCCAAAAAGTTTCTCTGTTGGGATTCGAATTCCCCGTATTGTGTTCATAACCATCTTCGTCGACTTCTTCATTCCACAACAGCGGTGCCATATTGGGCGCTACATCGCCTCGAAATTGAGCAACTCATAACTCCCAATTCGAAACCGAGCAACATTCTTACGTCTGTTTGTTTAATGTGGATGTATATAGTTGATGATTAAGTTCTTGGAGCCGTATCGGAAGGAATTAGGGGTTTTATACCCAATTCGTGTTTTCAGTACTCCCGCAAAACTCTAATTGGGTGTAAGGTGACTTCCGTTGGGGATTTTTATTGGGGGTTATTTAACAATGAGAATTTTTATTCCCAGTATGTGGAAGTTCGGAAGAAATGTTCTGTAATGGTTTTTGTCCCTTCTACCAGGCTGTAATCCTTCAATAATATGGAGCGAGCCCAGAAATTATAGTGATTTGAATGGCCAACCATGTGGACTCGTAGAACAACAACCAGTAGATGGAGAAGAATCTGCTTATTGTGCTCATGAACCTCATCTTCTTTTCGGATCCACGGGGATGTGTCAAGCTTTAATGCATCATCGTACATGTCCCTCATATGAAAGTATCTTTTATAATGATAAGTCTTCTCTGTCTCTACTCGGAGCAAGTAACGGTTTTTGAAGTGTTCTTCATATATTGCCATGACTAATGATCGTCGAAGAGCAATCATTCCCGATTCAGTGTTTGACGAGGAGGCCATTTTTAGTCAATGAAGTCATGTACTAAAGAGAGAGAGAGGAGGCGGAGGGGTGTAGAAGAGTGCTTAGAGATTTTGGAGATTGATAGGGAGTGCCTTCATTTAATAATAAAAACTAAAACGATAAAGCATAAGTCATGTCATGATAATTTATAGAGCCAAGGATGACGACATATGCATTCATAATTTAGATTAGAGTTGGCTTAGTCAATGAAGCGTGATCTTGTAAATATATTTGTACAAAAAGTCTAATAAGGCGCAATACAGAACTAATTAGATTCGTTGCTACTAATGTTTTAGGTGTACCCTTGAATGCGTCGCGCGTGGGGAGAAGTTGTGAAACAGCTGCCCTAGCCTAAGGCGTCTCGCCGGGTCGAACTTCTTGTGGAATAGTGCCCTCTGATCGTTCTTATGCTATAAGGGAATTCAATTTTTTGTGGATCCATAATGTTGCACCAAAAGCATTGATCGATTTCAAAAAAGAGAAGAAGATTTAGAAGGATTTTTTTTGTCGATGTCCAAAATTCCAGAGACCTCGTTCGACGCCAGTCGGATGAAGTCTCGGATTGTGGTTCCGATTGGAAGCAATCATGCCCATCACTCACCTCAGTTCCCAACGATCAATTGGAAGTAATTAAACAAAAGGAGAGGAGCAGAGAAGTGGAGATTGAGGGGATTAGGGTTGTAGTTCCTCTTTTGCAGTCAATATTGGAAAATTTTGAGGACTCCCGATCCTCAAAGAGCTGAACAAATCCGGTTTTAACTGACAGTGAAGCCCATACGAGTATAGAAAATTCAATAAGGAACAGCTCGCATGATCCAAAAATATTTGTGTAATATACCTCCAGGGAAGAACCGCCTATGGTTGAATAGAAGGTGAGATTATCAAGGGTATTCGTTAGTCCAGAACCAAATAAAGGAGGAGCTTCTAAATGTATATTCAGAAGAGGACTATGAGGGGAACAAGCTGTTTTTGTCTTTAGCCTGGTCGAAGAAAATGAGAAAGATACTAGGGCGCGGTCTTGCGAAACAAGTCAAACAGAGTTGATATCCATGAGTCTATGTCTACTTAGAAACAAGGTAGAAAAAGAGCTCGTTGTCCATTAAGAAGCATACTAGACCAAGGTTAGTTGGTAGAGTGAATCCCACACTTTGGAGTTTGGTGATGAAATTCATGTGGAAGATTTAAGAAGGGACTTAGCCAAGCTTAATTTGGACGATGTTGATGTCAGACACTTGGAAAATAGAATTTTTCTATTTCACTCTGAGTAGAAGCTATTTCTTTCGGACCTTATGGATGCGAAATGGAGTTGGAGTAAAGATAATTTTTTAAGTTTCTATGAGGCTGAACCGGTGATGTTAAAAGCAGGTCGTTTCGTGTGAATCAAGGTAGTTGGAGTACCTGCAGGTGGTTGGTCCCTGGATTCCTTTGTTTCGATAGGGGATTTTCACGGGAAGGTGATTAAAGTGCTGAGAGGAGAAGATTCAATTGATCTTGATGAGAATTTTATTCTAATCAGAGCTGAGTCCTCGATCATCAAATTCTAATCAGAATTGAGGAAATAAGACACTCCTATTAAGCAATTCGACTTGTGCTTTGGTGATCAGGTAGCTTTTTCCACCTTGATCACAGATGAAAAGCAAGGGTAAAAGTGTGAAAGAGAACCAAGTATCGAAACATGATGGTAATATTTTGAAAGGTAGTTTTGCTGAAACACTTTCAAGCCCAAATATTTGTGGGCCGCTAGCAACAAGGGCTTCATGCTCTAGAGGACGTCGGCTGATCAAAAATGTACATCTTGTTAGTCGCAAGTATGAAGCAACACCGTGATCAATCAGTCGGGAAAGAGAAATGAGGGTTGAGCGTTGGAATCTCCACAAGGATTTAAGCCACAAAGCCTTGTTAGCAGATGACTCTGTGACAGATCAATTAGACGAGCTGGTTTCAGAGGAGGGCGATCGGCTCGACCTAGAAGATAGTGAGTATGAATACTATTGTTCGAACGACGGGGAATTCTCCTCTCCGCCGGTTCGAGCTTGATTTTTTCCGTGATGGTAAAAATCATCTCCCGAAATGTGAGGGGGATGAGCTCGGCCTAGAAGAGACGACGTCTAAGGGAAATAGTGATGAAGAATAAACCGTATTTCTTATTGATTCAAGAAACTATATTATCAGAGGTGTCTGAATGTATAATGAGGAGTTGTGGATTGTCTTGGGGTTGGAGATATGCATTCATACGATCAGTATTTTATACTTGCTTGGTGGGAATCAATTTTTCAGATGAGATCTGTATTTGATATCGACAATGTGTTAATATGACAAGGTACGTTTTTGACAGAATCAGTTCAAAGTGTCTTGTTAAACTATGTCTCCTTAGTTTCTACTGAGGTAGCATCAAGTAATTTTGGGGTTTTACGTTGATCTACCGACATGCATAGACCTAAGGGTCACACCATCGGTTGTAACTCGATTAAGCACCAATGGAGCTTGGCTTGGAGGAAGTCGTCTATGGACATGACCAAAATAAGGTTTTGGGTCATGTGCCCGAGAGCGATTAGGATCAAAAGGATCGGGTCGTGACTTTAAGTCTAACGAACGATCTTGTCGGTTAATGTGGGACATTAGTGAAGCGGACATGATATGGCATAATGAGAACGACATGGGAGCTCTTTGAGAAGCACATGTCTGGCCCATATGACATAGGCCCAACAAGAGCTCAATGGTCAATGTTTGACCAAGTGGTCTTGTTCATCAATTAGATGGAAATCGGTTGAACCCACTTTCCACTAGTTATTAAACTATGATAGTTTATTATGTCCAATATCCTAATTAGCAAGGACACTTGGATATGATGAAGATTAAATGAGGTGATATACGTCACTTAACACAATATGCAAGTGACTAGCTAACACACGACACGCAAGGGAAAAAATTTCAGCAACTCCTTCGTCCTCCCACCATGGCCGAAACCCCCCAAGAGAGAAAAACTCCATTGTTGTGTGTTCTTGAGTTCATAACCTCAAGAATTACGTTTCCTTCGATTACGTTGAGGATATATAGGCGTCCAAGTGACTCAATCCATCTATAGCTGGATGTTCTTCCTCTTGAAATTCAACAAACTACTTGGTAAGGTTCTAAAACCCAAGCTAACTTTTCAAACTTGTATTTCATACTTTGGTAGTGATTCCTCGTGAGTTTTGTGGTTGATTCCGTTGCATTTTTGTGTTTTTATTGTCCATGACCTCGAGACCCAACATATGCTGATTTTGGCCATTGGATACCCAGTTGTTGATGTGCTCTACTTATCTTTCTGTTTTTGGGCAGGTATGACCCAACAAGGATCATCTAAAGGGACAAACATTTTTTGTGAAGTTGAGACTTCTGAGTATATGCGGGTCCGTTCATATGTTTCGTCAGCTTTCACCTGGACTGACGAATGTCTAGCTTGATCGTGTTGGAATTCATTATTCTGACAGATTTAAAGGTTCGATCAATTTTCCAATTGAGTATCTTAACTTATATCTTGAGAGAATTGGTAACTTCAATCGACTTAGCTTTATCTTCACCAAGAGTTTGTATTTGTTCGCTTTGTTTCTCAAGCATCGTTGTGTATTCTCTCCATTTGGTGAATATGAGGTCATAGACATTATTAATAGTGTCATCTGACACCAACTTTGGAAGGAAGCTTTCGTTGACATCTTTACCTATTTCATCAAAATAAACATAAGAGGTAAAGGCAATCTGATTCATTACATGTTCATAGTCTCTCTGTTCTTCACTCTCATTAGACACAGGGGCATTAACATCTTCCATTTGTCTCTTTAGAATGATTGGGTACTCTTGTTGAATATGCTCAGATCCTTTACTTTCATGGTTTTGAACCCCTCCTTTTGAGTATGAGCATGTTTGATCATTGATTTCTTGTGCATTACTCTTTAGAGCTACTCCTTTGTTCTCCATATCATGAAATTGGAGGAACAATCCAACGATCATTCGTAATCCCATAAATTCAACGAACCTGAGAGTGTTCAAGTCATGTATTTCTTAATGGTTGTCAAGTTCAACTTAAACCTTAAGTTCACAGCTCTCGATGTCTTCCTGGAGAGTTTTTCATCTGACAACAGTTTGTATAGAGAAAGCGATTCATGAGCAACGTCTCTAAGTCTGACTTGGAACTGAGTAATGGACACACTATCTCTCATAGCCAGAGCCTCAGAGCCTGGAGTTAGATATTGTAGTTTCTGATCTCTATCTCTTGTAGTTCCCTCATAGGCAATAGTCAATATACCCCAGACTTCTTTAGCACTTGTCCTAGTGTCGAATAATTTGAATACATTTTGATTGATACTATTGAAAGTTACATTGAGTGCATGTGAAATTTTGAATGTTGCATCTTCTTCAACAATACTCCAATCCTTCTCAGGTTTAAGTGCAACAACATTTATTCCCTCTTCCATTGTTTTTGGAAGTTTCCAGCCATGGATAACAAGTTTCCAAGTTTTTCTGCAGCGAGATTTTAGAAAAATATTTATTCTGGACTTCTAGTAGCCATAATTTGTTCCGTTCAGAAAGGAAGGACGATTATCTAAGCCTCTTTCTCTAGAGTTTTCCATAGTGCACGCACATAATTGTTTCCCTTCGGAATAACACTATTTGAATTTAAGTGACCCGCTCTGATACCAATTGAAATTATGATTAGTTTCACCTTTTGATATGATGTCAATAAGGATGTTATGCGATAGAAACTGACATCTACTTTTGCATCATGGTATGGAAAACAAGAAGCACATACAATCACACACAAGAACACAAGATTGGTTACCCAGTTCGGTGCAACATCACCTACATCTGAAGGCACTCTGCCAATGGAATGATTTTCACTATAATGTAAACATCAACATACAAGTTTATCAGATCAACCAGATCAAACCTATGTTATGATTACAAAGTGACAAACCTATTTCAGGGACTCCACCTAAACCCGAGCTCCTCGCTCGATTTCACTCTTCAAGCACTTCGGTCTTGGATAGTTGTTCTTCTTCTTTAGACAGGACTGTGAATATTCAATCACAGATACTCAACTCAAAGTACTGGTTTAGTTATGAATCACAGTATGAACATAATCGCATGTGCTATAGTCCACTTCCTCCAGATTCTCAACACGTTAGTCTTACACGCTTGAGACCTCTGGATTCATGAACACAAGAAAAATGCCCTTAATGGTCTTCGGAAAATAATAGTGATCGATAGGTAATGGAAATTGTGATCAGTAAAAACCACCCTTATTGTGCAAACTACAAACCAATCTAAGCCACAGGATGCGATCAAAGTGACGTCAGCAGAGCGCGCGCGATGCTGACACGTGGCCGCTTCGCGCGCGCCTCTTCCCGCGCGCGTGCGCGTGTTGACCACGCGCGCGCGCGGGTGCTGATCGTTTACAAGCACGGTGCTGATAGTTTAGCACAAATGCAAACTATCAGCATCGTGCTGCGCAAACTATCAGTATTGTGCGCGCGCGTGCGCCCACGTGTCAGCGCCTGGTGAGTTCGTAGTTTGCACAATAAGGTGCAGTGTTTTATATATTTATTTCCCACGTGTCAGCATCTGGTGCGCTCTGCTGACATCACTTTGGGGGGATCCTATGGCTCAGATTGGTTCGTAGTTTGCACAATAAGGGGTGGTTTGTACCTGATACCAACTATATATATATAGCACAACATCACCTTTATAATTTGTGCCTCCTAGGGTTTAGTGACTTCAGAGTCACGATTGCACTGGATATCTTCTTTCCTTGTTCAGCATAGCTTCCCGAAATTGATCCATACGAATGCGCGTATATCTTCTGATCTAGGAAAGAAAGTCACCTTGTTTCCTAACACAAGTAGAACTCTAATAATGAGTATCTACATGAAAAAGAAACATATCTTCACCGCATAAAGACGGACGTGTAACAAATATATTCAAATATTCTCGTGCGCGTGTACTGTAACCAATGTCATGTCAATGACTTTTGTGTTGAAATCTTCAATTGGCTTTGCACCTGTTCCACATTAATGTCTGCTGACATCCTGAATAACATCTTGGCTTTACTAAAATGTAGCCGATACAGATGTAGCAACACTTTCCAAGCTTTCCAGTAAGTTATTGTCAAGTTGTGCGTATTATGCGTCCATTTTTTAATCCCTACTGTCGTGGGTAGCTTATCCCCATCAAAGGATGCAGTCACCAAGGAGGAAAAACTGTCGCACTTGCTTGCGCTTCTAGTTTAAGATTGTTCACGGAGTAATTGTGCCTATTGTAATACGTTCTGATGATGAAGTTACTTGACTCCTTAACTATTGATGCACGCACCATCCATGGACAATTCGTCGCCTTGCATTTTACAACAAACACATCCAGCTTCGATTTGATGGTTCTTGTCTGAAAAGTACACTTCTTAATCATTGGCACATTGGCCAACTTTTTCTAAACATCACGTTCGGTGGCAAACTCTTGACCAACTACCAAGTTTAAAAAATCTGTGAAACCAAAAACCCCATCGTTTTCTCGTCCACCATCCTTTACCAACGACCCATATTGTCTGCCCACATCTACGGGTTCAGCGCACTCCCCAATATTAACATGTATTTCTTCGTTCCCTGTAATAGGAATCTCTGGAACACAAACGGCTTCCCGTGCTACACCAACCTTAACATTTACCTTTTTGGCTTCATAGGAAGAGCCACTGCACCCAACCCGATCAAAGTCAAAGTCAGAGTCAGAGTCAAAGTCATAGTCATCGTCATCATCATAGTCTCACCGCCCTGTCCAGCACTTCCATATATAACCCTATAAACAGCAAGCCCCAAATCATCTATTATCAAAATTTTCTCTATTACACCGTTACACGAGTTGCGCATCAAGTAATTCACTTTCAATTCTATGACCATCAACTCCGATAAGTTTATAGAAAGTCACCAAAACCAGCTTCATCGACGCCTTAACCACGATGATAAATTGTAATAACCACTCCCGGTCAACGCCAGTCAAACCTGCGAAAAACAGGATAATTTAAAATTTTTAAGACAGACACTTAATTGAACCTAAAATTGACCCTGAGGGTCATACCGGACTTAAGTTGACCCCGATATCAACCAAAGTGAGTTCCGGGGGACTCAGGGCAACTTTCTGACCGATTTAGGAAATGTTGACTTTTCGCTGGAAAAGTCAACCGAGCGACGTTTTGGTCCATTCGAGGACCGTTTCGGATACAAAAAGCTTAGCCGTCGTCGCAGCGATCTTAGTTGAGCCGTTTCCTTGTAGCCCGTGAAGTTTCATAATTTCTTGGAAAAAGTGCCCGTTCGGGGCCCGAAACGTCCGAATTTCGCAAATCTGATTGGAAAATATCTAGACGATATTTTCTTTAAAAGGTGTGGAACCCACTTGCCACTTGTCAAACAAGTGGTGGTGTTAGGTTTTTGGACAAGACAAGGAAGACTACCCTAAAGGGGGGGTTCGGCCATTTCAAAAAAAAGGAGAAAAAAATAGAAAAAAGGAGAAGTTTAGAGAGAGAAGGAGAAGAGAGAAAAGAGAGGGAAGTTTGTAGGGTTTTGGCGATTCTCGTTAATCAAACCGTTGGATCGTCTCAAAGATAGAAGAATCGAACTCCCATCGACATTCTCTACGATGAGCATCTAACCAAATTTCGATTTGTTAAGTTTGAAATCTAGGGTTGGGTTTGAAACTAGTACTTTATGGTGGTGTTGAGGTGTGGGGTTCGTTGGAGACGTTTTGGAGCGAGATTGGAACGTTTTCCGATGACCGGGAGCTCGGGGGAGCTCCGGCGACCATGTAGGGTGGCCGGCCGGCCGTGTGAGGTGGCTGGCAGGAGCTGGGTGGCTGGCCGGAGCTAGGACCGGCCACCACCACGGTGGACCGGCCCCAAACCGGCCCTAGCCACCCATGGCCAAACGGGGTCGGGTGGGGCCCACGTGCTCGGGTGCTCGGGTTTCGTTTTCGGGTGGTTTAGGATGTTCCCCGAATCATTAATCTACAACCGGATTGAAATTTGGAATTAAATTGTGAAAGTTGTAATTGACGGGTTTAGAAACTTGAAACGCTAATTAAATTACTCGGAAGTCGGAATTGGATTCCGTCTAGTGCATAGGAACCCTTGAGTTATTCTAAGACCGTAGAAACGAAAATGGGAATTTTCGGAGCCCCAGAAGGGCGATTCCAAAACCCGGGCAGATTCGCCATGTCGGGCGAATCGGGCTTTTCCGGGTCCACTATCGACAATGTCGAGTAATTGGGAAGTTTGGGAGTGATCGACATTGTCGGGGTTACTTTTGGGCATCAAGTTTATTAAATTCCGGTTTATGTCTGCGAACTTAAAAGTATTTAAATTGTGTTCTTATTAGATCGTGCCGCATATAGACGAAAGGGAAAGCTAGGCGAGTGATCGAGATCACGCCGGAGCTTGTTAGTGCGCTTTTGGAGAAAGCGTACGAGGTAGGGAAAAGTAGCTGGATATCGGCCCTGATTAGGGAAAGTTAACAATAGAAATGCATGTGACACTAGGGTTTCGTGGGTTAAGTAGGTTGTCGAATATTAGAAAGGCAGGCGACACCGGGTGGTGTCGTATGATACGAGAACGTATCGAACATTAGAAATGCATGTGACACTTAGTAGTGTCGTAGGAGCAACGAACTTTCGATATTAGATTTACTGGAGGCATATGACCATGCCCGGAGGTTGATTGTTTTACTGTTTGTGTCTTGGGTGGCCATGAGAGCTCGTACTTTAATGTTTGTGTCTTGGGTGGCCATGAGAGCCCGTACTTTACTGTTTGTGTCTTGGGTGGCAATGAGAGCCCGTAGTTTACTGCTGTGTCTTGGGTGGCCATGAGAGCCCGTGTCCTTACTGTTGGTGTCTTGGGTGGCCATGAGTGCCCGTGGGGTTGTTGAACCCGTGTCTTTACTTTTGGTGTTTAGGTGGCCTTGAGTGCCCGTGGGGTTGTTGAACCCCTGTTATTTTATTGTTGGTGTCTTGGGTGGCCATGAGTGCCCGTGGGGTTGTTGAACCCGTGTTTTACTGTTGGAGTCTTGGGTGGCCTTGAGTGCCCGTGGGGTTGTTGAACCTGTGTTGTTGCTGTTGTTGACTTTGGTTGTGGACAGTCTCTGCCCGAGGTTGGGGGCCCGCCTGACAAGAAAGGGGTCCCGTGGTTCGCGCGCGTGTGCATTTTCAGACGAGGTTGGGCGCTCGCCTGACAAGAAAGGGGTCCCGGGGCCACGTGTCGTGGGGCTTGGCCCGCCTTCCGGGTTAACCACCGAAAAAGGGGTGCATTCATCGGCGATGGAGGGTTGCTCCCCTTCCGACTAGCTATCGGAAAAGTAGCTCGGTATATATCGCTAACAGGTCGACTGCCTGGCCCGACAGAGACCGGGGGAAGTTGCGTGGGGCAGGCTCAAGCCCATCTGGTTAGCAACCGGTACTAAGCAGCTGGATTGTGATCCTTTGTGATCTTGGTTGGTGTGCGATCCTTTGTGATCTTGGGTGTTGCGTGGTTATCTTTTGAGTCTTTGGGTTGAGGTCGTAACCATTGTGTCGGGTCTACACCACGTGTCCGAGTGCTGAGTCGGTTGAGGAATGTAAGTGTTGTGTGTCAGTCGGGTTACTTGAGTTTGGGAATAGTAGTCCCCGGTAATTGGGTTGTTGTTGGTGTTACCGGCATTGTCTACTAAGTATGCCGTAGTCAGTCTGTTATCCGTGGTGGTGAGCGAACGCTCACCCCTAGCTGCTTTTCCTACAGGTACTGGTCGCGGGACGGACCAGGTGAGCTTCCGAAGCTTGAAGAGCTAGGAGCGAGAGTCCGGGTTTACTTTTGAGTCTAGCGACGTATACCTTGTATTTTGTCCGCTTGTTGGAACGTACTTTTGAGTTGTAAATAATTATTTTGGTTAAGTAATTGGTGATTTTAAAGTGTTTTATTCAAAAGGTTTACAAATGTTTTATTATCCTAAACGTTCGCGTTCCGAGTTCGGTTTTACTGAAATTGGGGTGTGACATAAAAGTTTTAGCATCAATACTTGGTATCTAAGTCCAAACTTTAACTTGTTAGATGTATTCCCCACCATAGAAAGCATGGATAATTACTTTTACTTTTACTTCACCCATTCCTGCTCCAGTTTCACCCATTCCTACTCTAGTTACATTAAAAATAGAAGCTTAGTTTAATATCCAATGCGTAATAAATAAAAGCATAATTTATTTCCTGTACTGGGAATACCGACTCACAACTTAGGTGGATTTTAGCATAATACTAGGGATACCGAATCACAGGTTGGGTAGATTTTATCACATTATAGGGAATACGGGCTCACAGGTTGGGAAAATTTCAGCCCACTACATTCATGTTCATGACATTAAATAAAACTTGGTTTGTAATCTTAAATACACCAATACATAAATTACATACACATTCATATTTATTACAATTAAGATGTGATTCAGGTTTGGTGAATTTTCATCCCAGTACTAGGTGGATTCCTAGGTTGGGTATTTTCGATCCCAGTACTGGTAGTAAATACTCCCACGTTGGGTAAATATCATCCCGTACTAAGAGTATAGAGACTCCCTCATTATCGATTATGTCATTACTGCCCGGTCGGGAAATTTAAAATTGAAGATTCCATTCAACTACTTCATTAATGTTTCAAGTCATCTGAACCTAATCTTAGTTATATCAATAACTAAATACATACACATTTCTGAAAATTATGACGTTAGGATGACGATTTGAAATCGGAAATTACGGCTTTGTACTCACTGAGTTTGATGATCTTTTGGTACATCAAGATGACAACCTGTATAATGAATCGATTCTGCAAACTATAGTGTAGGCTGTGTAGCTCCAATATGTAGAAGAAGAGCGAACGAAGAAGCTCGAAACGATGGTGAACCAGCATAGAACGATACCGGGTCAGCAACGAAGATGAAGCATGTTGTGACCTTGTGTCAACATAATAATCTATGTTTTGATGATAACAAATATGCATGTATTTATTCAAGATCAAATAACTCTCTCATATGTTTATTTTTTCAAACCAAACTCATTTTTGCAAAAGTTCTTATATTTTTGATACATGTGATTTTCGGATTTTTCAAGACAACAACTTTGATTTCATTTGAGGTAACTTTGAAAATATCATATCAAATTCATTTCTTTGATGTTATAGAAACCCCTGTGAGTCTGCTTTTTAATCCACAAACCGGTTCTCTATTTTCATACTCCATCAGAGAGTAATTGTCAGAAAAGTGGGTAGACATCAAATCTGCTAGAACAAGTAAAGCAGATTTTCTTGGTTGTCTTTCTTGAATAAACTGGTATTATCTACCAGGTAATAATAGGCCTATGTTATACCATTGGAAAGATATATGAGTCTATTTTCTAACCCAACTGATCTTACTTGATTTGGATTCTTTTGGAAAAAGTTATGCTCATTCGAACAAGCAACGGTCAAAGATGAAATTTCTGGCAGCAAGCATGCTCATCATCTACTTGTGTCCAATGAAGTTGTGCACGAATTTTAAATCTCCAAGAAAATTTTCAGACCTTCAATGATGATCAAGGAAAGCTATGGAAGATTCAAAATTTCTACTTTGAAAGGGTTCAAGTCCTACCAATAGGATTCTTGTAAGTATGATCTTTAAGATATGATTTGGCTAACTCATCACTCAATCTCTCTTCCCTTATTCAAAAATATGATTTCTCTTGATAATTTAATCCTTTTTTATTCATTCAGATTGTTTTTGAAAAGAGAGAAGTCATCTTTCCAATCTTGAAATGTGTTGATGACATTTCTTGTCAATATATGCCACTTGACTTTGCACTCAATTATTTCTTCCAACAACTCTTTTTTTGAATTATCAAGTGCCAAGTTTTTGTCTATAAAAGTCCTCATTTGTTTCTTCATTTCAAGACACAATACTTCTACTCATTCTCTACAAAAAATTTCAACACAAAGTTCTTCTTCATCTTTGAGAGAAAAGTAATCTTGAGAGCTCTATTCTTCTTTGTTCTAGAATTTGTTTTCAAAGTCATGAACTAAAGTTTCATATCTTTTGATCTTTGAAAAACATATATTCTTATTGTTATATTTTTTCAAGAACATGTTATGCTCTTTTGGCAAACTATTTTGAAATCCTCTTCTCTCAAAATCATCTTGAGCTAAGCCTTACATATTTTGAAATCATATATAGCTTCTTTGTACTTCATCTTTATATCTTGATTCTAATTGAGACATTGTGTTTATTCTATATACGATTAAACACATTGAATTGTTGACTCTTGGTGAGTTGACATTAATATCTTCTATTGTAATTGGCCTTGTAGGCTAGAAAAATGTGTTGTAGTTGGTTGCAAGATTTGTTCTTGCAAAGTGTTGTAGTGATTGCAAGATTTGTTCTTGCTTCTCATTTGGTGTTGTAACTTGCAAGATTTGTTCTTTTAAGACTTTGTAACATTTACTATAAGTTAGTAAAAGGCCGAACTCTAAGTGAGTTCTTTGATGTGGACGTAGCAACTCTACAGAGAGTTGTGAACCACGTATATCTTGTGTTGGCTTTCTCTATCTTATTATCTTTGCTTGCTGTTTGAATTTCCGAATTTGTTTTTAAGTTGCTATATTTTGTAATCAATCTATTCACCCCCCTCTAGATTGATTCTTTGGGACCTAAGAAAGCCATATATAACAAATGAACCCAATTAAATAATAAATACAATTTAATAAATAAAATATTTCGGTAAATATAACGTTGAAGGGTAAAGTTTGGAATATAAGATTGAGGGCCATTTACCTAAAACTCAAGCCGTACATGACATATATTTAATGAACTGGGATAATAAGGCCATATCGCAAAGTTGGAGCTGACATTTGTGTCCACTTTCAGTTTGTCGACGACAATTTACTTTTCTTGAAGATTCATCCCTTACATCCTTATCACGATACCTTGTTGTTGCATTGTTTTAAGTTGATATATAGGTTTAAACCAACCTTAACAAGTCGGTTCTTCTAACCTTTGGTATTCTTATGCCCGCCACCTTTCATCTTTTACTCTATTCTTCACCTACTCATTACTTATCCGCGTTTTCGACTTAGAGCTAACCCAATGAATGTCTACTTTTGGAGCTTGGTTATTACCAAGGTTTGTCTAGGTTTGGCGTGTGCAAAGCTCATTTTCTCTCTTTCGGGGCCGTCTCATTTTGATTCGGTCTACTTTAGTCATTCTCTTGATATTTTACATGTCTTTTTATGTCCTAACTACAGTCAACCTTTTGTTTCATAAAGTACAAAACCTTATACATTCTCGAGTGCATTTTAGAGGTTAAGGTACTCAAACAAACGCTTTTGTGAAGTTAGACAGACTTCGTCACTTAGGACGAGAAAATGAGGTATAGTACATGGTTAAGTTCCAAGGTTATCCCAATAAATATAAATTTTCCGAAAACAACACGAAAGTTAAAATTGAACCAATCAATCCAAAAACACGAACACAGTTCCCTTCCCAGGTATCGCCGGTCTTGTGATAGTAAATGAGAAAACCCATCCAGTACAGCGAAATTTCAAAGTCAAACATTCATCCCCCAAAAAATGAACCAAGATTAAGACAAGGAAAAAAACAACTTGTACACAACTTTCTAGGAAGCACACGATTTTCTAGAAAGCTCTAGAGCTCTACATTCTAAAATAGAAATGGAACTGGTATTAAGAATTATAATGAAGAAAATGCATCGGCTAATCGCATAACCAAACTGCAGGGAGAGAGAGTACAAGTACGGAAGGAAGAACTACCAAGAGAGAGAAGAAAAGGAGAGTACACTAAGAGTACATCGATATAAGATTTTTTTTATTGTGCATCATTTATTTTGAACGCGTGCAATACAATATTGTATTTGTTTTATATAGGGTTAATTACATTTACCTACACTAATGTATACACATATTACACATGCACACACTAATCTTTGGAGATTACACGTTCTTATAATAACCTTTACACTAAATAACGTCGTCCACCTTTTTATCCAAATATGTGAATTTTTTTAATTTATTTTCTTGAAATGGCGAAACTACCCCTCAATTGAAACCCTAAAACTACACCAACCATAAGCCTAAAACTGATCTCAGCCCTAATCGTTTTCCAAACCTCATCCAACACCTAAAAAATAAATTGATTTTTTAAAAATATTTTTTGATTAATTATATAAAAAAATGTATGTTTTAATTAAACCCTAAATACATATGTATCAACCTCTCTCTTACTAGACTACTCCAACCAAAACCAGTTATTAAATCCTCAAAACCAATGGTGTCTCTATCAACATTTGTTGATCCTTCACTCTTGGATCTTTTCGACTCAGCCCCTAAACGAGAGTTCTGTTATTGGATCATGAACTCAGAGGACCCACAAAATAGAGTGTCGAAACCCTGATCCTTCTAAATAGCTGCGGAGCAGAATATTGAACCTTGAAGACGACATGAGCGATTGGATGCTGCCATTATAGCGTGGTTACATTGGGGGTTGAACCCAAAAAAGAAAGCTTAAAGGCCCTCAAAGAAGTTCAGGAATTTTTTTTATAGTTTTTTGCTTAATTATATTTTTCAAATTATAGTTATTTTTAAATTTAAAGATATATTAAGATTAAAAATAAATTTTACAAATCTAAAACATATTTTATAGGTTATTAAATATTTTATTCTTAATAATATTAATTAAAATATTGTTGTAATTTTGTGGACTAACCAGTGGTATTTTCTCATTTCATCAAAAAATAATAACAATTTCTAATAGCGAAATTCTATTAAACTCTTAATCTTTGAGAAGGGGAGCCAAAAGAAGGAGATGCACCTCAAAAGAGGGCTCATCTTCAACACAAGAACAAACTCAAAAAGAGCTACAAAACTTACCTCAAACAACAAAAACAATCCCACAGAAAACCATGGTTGTAAATGACGCTAGGCGCTAGTCGGGCGGCGAAGACCCTTAGACGCTAGGCAGGGACTAGTTGGGGCCTAGGCGGATTTGATTATTTTAAATTATTAATAAATAATATATTAGACATATATAATGAAATTTTGAAAATAATTTTTTTAATATATAAAAAATAAAAAGTATGAGAACTAAAATATATATATATATATATATATATATGTCTAAACCAAAAATCATAATAAATTAATAACTGACATATATATACATTTTAAATGCAAAATATAAAATATATACTAATAACAACAAATTTTAAAACTTAAAAATAACTTATCCTGACTCTTCTAGTAATTTCTTTGTACCTCACATTTTATGTAATATTCTAATAAAATTATAACTATATTTATTATAATATAATAAATTCTATCAAACATGAGTGTACGACAACACACATTTGTACTTTCCAATATCCTTTCTTGTTTCTCGAAAATATTTATCTTACCCAAGTTCATGAATCATGACTATTTGACTTTATCTTTTCTTATTCCTTGATATTCTCTCTTGACTCTGTAACTTCCCAATTACTCAGATACACTCTGTAACTTCCCAATTACTCAGATACAACAACGAAACAAACTCATCTCCCTCTCCCTCAACATCCAATTTCCTCCTTGAATCACATGGTGATTTTCACAATACAATTTTTTTCGTGGATGAAGTCTTAGGAGCAAGAGAAGGTCGTTCTGTAAGAACCACTCCCGGTTAACGCCAGTCAAATCAGCGAAAAACAGGAAAATTTAAAATTTTGGGACAAACACCTAAATGAACCTAAATTTGACCCCGATGGTCATATCGGACTTAAGTTGACCCCAATATCGACCAAAGTGAGTTCTGGGGGACTCAAGGCAACTTTTTGACCAATTTGGGAAAGGTTGACTTTTTGCCGAAAAAGTCAACCGAACGACGTTTTGGTCCGTTCGAGGCCCGTTTTGGATCCAAAAAGCTTATCCGTCGTTACATCGGTCTTAGTTGAGTCGTTTCCTTGTAGCCCGTGAAGTTTCGTAATTTCTTGGAAAATGGGCCCGTTCGGGGCCCGAGACGGCCGAATTTCGTGAATCTGATTGAAAAATATCTACAAAGATATTTTTCTAACTCATGGGACCCACAAGACACTTGTCATAAATATGGTGGTAGTTGGTTTTTAAAATAAAGAAAGAGAAAGGATGAGTGTTAGTTTTGTAATTAAATGGTAGTTGGTTGTTTTTGAACAAAACAAAAGGAAGACTAAGGGGGAAGTGTCGGCCATTTTAGAAAAAGGGAGAGAAGTAGGGAGAGAAAGAAGAGAGAGAAGATAAGAGAGAAAAAAGAGAGAAAGTGTTGGAGTTTTGTGATTTCCCGACAATCCGACCGACGGATCGTCTCAACGGTTGAAGAATCGAGCTCCCATCGTCATTCCCTACGGTGAGAACCTATTCGATTCTCGTTTTGGTACGTTTGAATTTTAGGGTTTGAGTTTAAACGATTCAAATATGGTTGGGTTTTGGTTAGAATCGGTTTAAAGATGAATGGTTGAGGTTTGGGGTTCGTTAGGAACGTTTTGGGGCGAAAAGGAAATTTCCCATTATGGCCGTGTGGGGCCCACGTGTTCGGGTTTCGGGTTTTCGTGTTCGGGTGGTTTTGGACGAACCCCAAGTCGTTAATTCACACCCGGAACGAATTTTGGAATTAAATTATGAAAGTTGGGAATTTCGGGTTTAGAAACTTTAAACGCGAATTAAATCGCTCGGAAGTCGAAAATTGATTCCGTCGATTGCATTGGAACCCTTGAATTATTCTAAGATCGTAGAAACGAAAACGGGAATTTTCGGGGCCCCGGAAGGGCGTTTTCAAAACCCAAGCAGATTCGCCGAGCCGGGCGAATCGGGCATTTCCCGGCCCATTATTGACATTGTCGAGTAATTGGGAAGTTTGGGAGTGATCGACATTGTCGGGTTGAGTTTGGGCGTCAAATTCATTAAAATTCAGCTTTGTCTGCAAACTTAAAAGGTGTTTTAATTGTGATCTTGTTAGATCGTGCCGAGGACCACGGCAAGGGAAAGTTAGGCGAGTGATCGCGAGCACGCCGGAGCTGGGGCGTGGACTTTTGGGAAAGCGTTACGAGGTAGGGAAAAGTAGCCGGATCTCGGCCCTAACTAGGGAAAGTTAACGGTAGAAATGCATGTGACACTTGGGTGTCCTGGGTTAAGTAAGTTTATCGAATAATAGAAAGGCAGGCGACACCGGGTGGTGTCGTATGATAAGGGAACATATCAAACTATAGAAATGCATGTGACACTTAGTAGTGTCGTAGGAGCAGTGAACGTATTGATATTAGAAATACTGGAGGCATTTGGTTATGCCCGGATGTTGATTGTATTGTTTATGAGTGCCCGTGAGGTTGTTAAACCCGTATTTTATTGTCGGTGTGTCTTGGGTGGCCATGAGTTCCCGTGAGGTTGTTAAACCCGTATTTTATTGTCGGTGTGTCTTGGGTGGCCATGAGTGCCGTGGGGTTGTTAAACCCGTATTTTATTGTTGGTGTGTCTTGGGTGGCCATGAGTGCCGGTGAGGTTGTTAAACCCGTATTTTATTGTCAGTGTGTCTTGGGTGGCCATGAGTGCATGTGGGGTTGTTAAACCCGTATTTTACTTTTGGTGTGTCTTGGGTGGCCATGAGTGCCCGTGAGGTTGTTAAACCCGTATTTTACTGTTGGTGTGTCTTGGGTGGCCATGAGTGCCCGTGAGGTTGTTGAGCTTGTGTTTTACTGTTGGTGTCTTGGGTGGCCATGAGTGCCCGTGAGGTTGTTAAACCCGTATTTTATTGTTGGTGTGTCTTGGGTGGCCATGAGTGCCCGTGGGGTTGTTGAACCCGTGTTTTACTGTTGGTGTCTTGGGTGGCCATGAGTGCCTGTGGAATGTTAAACCTGTGTTGTTGCTGTTTGTTGAACTTTGGTTGTGATTGTGGTTGCCTGAGGATGAGGACAGGTCGACCGCCTGACCCGACAGGGATCGGGGAAGTTGTGTGGGTGTTGGCTAGCCTCCCGACAGAGATCGGTAAGGTTGAGCACTCTTTAGCAATGAAGGGCAGCTCCCCTTCCGATCAGCTATAGGAAAAGTATTATGTTGTATATCGTTGACAGGTCGACCGTCTGACCCGACTGCGTGTCGGGGAAGTTGCGTGGGGCAGGCTCGAGCCCAGCCGGTTAGCAACCGGCACTGAGCAGCTGGAGTGCGATCCTTTGCGATCTTGTTTGGTGTGCGATCCTTTGTGATCTTGGGTGTTGCGTGGTTATATTTTGAGTTTTTGGTGGAAGTCGTAACCGCTGTGTTGGGTCTACATTACGTTTCCGGGTGTTGAGTCGGTTGGGGAAAGTAACAATTTGTGTGTCAGTCGGGTTACTTGAGTTGGGGATAGTAGTCCCCGGTGTTTGTTTTGTCGTTGGTGTTTCCGGCATTGTCTGCTAGTATGTCGTAGTCAGTCTGGTATCCGAGGTGGTGAGAGAACGCTCACCCCTAGCTGCTTTTCCTACAGGTACTGGTCGGGAGACGGACTATGTGAGCTCTCGAAGCTTGAAGAGCTGGGAGCGGGAGTCCGGGTTTCCTTTTGAGTTTAGCGACGTACACCTTGTCTTTTGTCCACTTGTTTTGGACGTGCTTTTGAGTTGTAAATTATTATTTTGATTAACTAAATGGTTATTTTAAGCGATTTATTTAAAATGTCTGAAAATGGTTTTATTGTTTTACCGTTCGCGTTTCGGGTTCGGTTCTACTGAATTTGGGGCGTGACATGGTGGTTGGTTTTTAAAATAAAGAAAAGGAAAGGGGAATGGTAGTTTGGTAAATATGATATGTGGTGTATGTTTGAAACAGAATAAAGAGATAGAGTGTCGGCAAAACAGAAAAAAAGAGAAAAAAAGAGAGAGAAAGAAGAGAGAGAAAGGGAAGGAGAGAAAGAAGAGAGAAGTTGGGTTTTTGGTGATTTCCCGACCGACCGATCGACTCAACGACTGCGGATTCGAACTCCCCTCGTCATTCCCTACGGTGAGAACCCAATTTTTTCTCGTTTTGGTACGTTTGAATTTTAGGGTTTGAGTTTAAACGGTTTGATTAAGGTTGGGATTTGTTTAAGATTGGTTTAAAGATGAACGGTTGAGGTTTGGGGTTCGTAAGGAACGTTTTGGGGCGAAAAGGAAATTTTTCCTTTGGGGCCGTGTGGGGTCCACTTGCCCAGGCCTCGGGTTTTTCGTGTTGGGGTGGTTTTGGACGATCCCCGAATCGATAATTCACACCCGGAACGAATTATGGGATTAAATTGTGGAAATTGGAAATTTCGGGTTTAGAAACTTTAAACGCGAATTAAATCGCTCGGAAGTCGGAAATTGATTCCGTCGATTGCATTGGAACCCTTGAATTATTTTAGGATCGTAGAAACGAAAACGGGAATTTTCGGAGCCCCGGAAGGGCGTTTTCCAATCCCGGGCAGATTCGCCGAGCCGGGCGAATCGGGCCTTTCCGGGCCCATTATTGACAATGTCGAGTAATTGGAAAGTTTGGGAGTGATCGGCATTGTCGGGGTTGCATTCGAGCGTTAAGTTCATTAAATTTGGGTTTCGCCTGCTTATTTAAAAAGTGTGTTAATTGTAATCATTGTAGACCGTGTCGCCGACCGTGGAAAGAGGAGGCTAAGCGGGTAATTCTGGAGCACGCCGGAGCTTGGGCGTGGACTTTTGGGAAAGCGTTACGAGGTAGGGAAAAGTAGTCGGATCTCGGCCTTGACTAGGGAAAGTTAACGATAGAAATGCATGTGACACTTGGGTGTCGTAGGATCAGTAAAATTGTCGAACAATAGAAATGCAGGCGACACTTAGTGGTGTCGTAGGATACGTGAACATATCAAACATTAGAAATGCATGCGACACTTAGGGGTGTCATAGGAAAAGTTAACTTATCGAACATTAGAAATACTGTGGCTTTTGGTTGTGCCCGTAGGTTAAGTAACTTGTTGTGGTTATGAGGGTGGTCATGTGTGCCTTTGGGGTGTTGAACTCGTATGTTATTGTTTGTGTCTGTGAGTGACCATTAGTTTCGTTGGGGTGTTGAACCCGTATATTACCGTTGGTGTGTCGTGGGTGGCCATGAGTGTCGTTGGGGTGTAGAACCCGTATATTACTGTTGGTGTGTCGTGGGTGGCTATGAGTGTCGTTGGGGTGTTGAACCCGTATATTACTGTTGGTGTGTCGTGGGTGGCCAAGTGTGCCTTTGGGGGTGTTGAACCCGTATGTTATTGTTTGTGTCTGTGGGTGGCCATGAGTGCCTTTGGGGTGTTGAACCCGTATATTACTGTTGGTGTGTCGTGGGTGGCCATGTGTGCCCGTGGGGAGTTGAACCCGTATTGGTTGACTTACTTGTCGAGTGGTAGTTAGTCTTGTTGTCGTATTCTCTTTCTTTGCGAGGTGTTGTGTGCCATTTGGTTGTGACTGTGATTGTTCTGGTGATGACTGTTGAGCTATGCCCGTGGGTGTGTCGTACCCTTCGGTGCGCGGTCAGTAAAGAACAGAGGGTTGTGGTCCCCATCAGGTGAGTAGCACCTTCCGGCGCGTGATCGGTAAAGTGTGAGGTTAGAGCTGTGCCCGAGGGGTGTGTCGTACCCTCCAATGCGTAGTCGGTAAAGAGCAGAGGGATGTGGTCCCCGTAGGTGAGTAGCACCTTCCGGCGCGTGATTAGTAAAGTGTTGAGGCTGGATTTATGCCTGAGGGGTGTGTCGTACCCTCCGGTGCGCGGTCGGTAAAGAGCAGAGGGCTGTGTCCCCATCAGGTGTGTAGCACCTTCCGGCGCGTGATCGGTAAAGTGCTGAGGCTTGTGGTTGTGGTTTGCGTGATTTTGATCACTTCTGTGTGGTGTTCTCTGAGGTCGTCATTACGGTGTCGGGTCTACATTACGTGTACGGGTGTTTAGTTTGGTTGGGGAAAGTAACAGTTTTCGTGTGACAGTCGGGTTATCTGAGTTTGGGGATGGTAGTCCCCGGTGCTTTGTTTGTGGTAGGTGTTTCCGGCATTTTCTGCTAGTATGCCGTAGTCAGTCTGGTATCCGTGGTGGTGAGCGAACGCTCACTCCTAGCTGCTTTTCCTATAGGTACTGGTCGCGAGGCGGACTAGGGGAACTCTTGAAGCTTGAAGAGCTGGGAGCGGGAGTCCGGGTTTCTTTTTGGGAGTTTAGCGACGTACGCTTTGGTTTTTGTCCGTTTGTTTTAGACGTACTTTAAAGTTGTAAAATATTATTTTGTGTAACTTTAAGTGGTAATTTTGAGCGGTTTATTAAAATGTTTTAAAATTGTTTTACTATTTCACCGTTCGCGTTCCGGGTCCGGTTACAACGAATTCGGGGCGTGACACGGTCACTTTTCCGATTAAAATCGCACCACCTATTTCAACCGTCACTGCCTGGCCCGCCTCGCCGCCGATTTGCCCGCCTTACCGCCGCCTCGCCGCCGCCCAAGCGACCAAAAGTCGGCCGGGCGCCTTGGTTCGCCCGACCCATCCAAATCATGGCGGTGAGATGGTTTTTGCCGACTAGTCGCCGCCTAGGTGCCGCCTAGACCCGACCTTTACAACCATGCAGAAAACAACAATATCTAATGAAAACAAAAGGGTAAACTACAAATGCATACCCTGAAGTTGACACGTTTAACCAACGATTACCTTGTAGTTCAAAAACTACTGATGCATACCCTGAAGTTACAACTTGTAACTAGAAACCCCTCCGTCAGCTAAAATGACGAAAATACCCTCAACTACACTTCAATAATTATTTTTTTAAAATTATTTAAAAATCACTTTTGTTATATATATATATATATTTATTTATTTACTCATTAAATGACTTCATTTTTATTTAAAAAATCACTTCAGTTTTATTTTAAAAAATATATATTTTAAAAAACATTAAGGATATTTTTTGTCATTTTAGCTGATAGAAAGGGTTTTTAGTTACAAGTTGTAACTTCAGGGTATGCATCAGTAGGTTTTGAACTTCAGGGTAATCATGGGTTAAACGTGCCAACTTCAGGATATGCATTTATAGTTTACCCAAAAAAAAACCAACGAGAAACTAAGGATCACAACCCTATAACGAAAACAACACTAAAAAGCGCTCAACCGCAACAAAAGCATGTAAAACTCAATAAACCAGGGCCGAACCTCATTGGGAAACACTCCCGCCTACACTTTAATCTCGAGCAACTAAAAGGGAAAGAATAGTTGAAACTCCGTAAAACCCAATCCCCATAACTTTCTCCTTTCCAATATCATCAACATCTATATCATCAAACACCAATCTCTCCAAAGCCTTCGCTTTGAAGAGAATGGAATTATCTCTCACCATCAGACCATACTTGAAACATTCGTTTCCACCGACTAAACACGATTACTGAGAAACGAGTAATAGTAACTTCAATCGAGCCAACCACAAACCCATCTCTACTTCAGGACCTAGTGCAGGATCGAGTCTCATAGTAAACTGCCACCTCTTGTCTCTTTTAACCGTTCTCTTTGGCATCCCTCGTTTAGCTTTGGTCGGGACGGCTAGGACAACCCTCTCAATCCTCGTATCATCAATAGACAAATTTGTTTGTTCAAGGAATATAACTATCTGAAAATCCACTTCAAGCGGAGATTCGACTACTTTTTCAGAACTATCAAGCAGATTTGAAAAAGGAGTAGTATCCAAACCATTCCCCGACCTGCTAAAAAAATCTGGTACGGTAGGGTTATGCACACTCTCTTCACCCTAACCCCTAATATGAGACTGTCATGTACTCGAAAAAGTGTCTTGGAAGGAGCTCCCATCCCCCTCCGACAACCCATAAGAATTTGAACTATCGCACTTAACCACTCAGAAAGGTACTAATGAGGCTTCCTAAGTTCGGACCAACACATTGAAATGATTATATCCCAAAGCAAGCTTCACTATCACCGAATCTGCTAACACACTTGGACATTGAATCAAAATGTAAGCCTTACTGTAGGACTCACCTTGCTTACATGTGGGATAAACAATAAGGAATGTACAAAAAGCGCCACCAAGTAGATTAAAATCCTCAATACCCCACTCGTGGAAAGGCATCCCCGCCACTTCCAACCAAGTGAAGAAGCCACCCTTTAAAGCATCTGAAGTAGAGGTGGTTTGCTAGTGGTAGGGAGGGGTTAAAGGGAGTTTGAAGATAGAGAAAATAATAAGTGATGAGAAGAGAGTGTGTAGCTAGTAGTTAAATCGTGCAACAAGGTGGGATGGGTGGTAGGGAGATGTGGTTTGATAATTAAAGAGAAAAAATGTTTAACTTGCTCTTAAGCTACCACTAGTTAGTGGTTACCACTACAAGAGCTAGTGGTTGGAGACCAAATATGATGCTTACAAATAGTTGCTACTACTAGCTTGTGGTTTACCATTGGAGATACTCTTAGCAACATATCACTTGAGCTAACAATGTCAAACCATCTATTCATCCACCTCTATTGTGTTTCTCTTATAGTTGCATCGAACGCATCTTGTGGTTTACCATTGGAGATACTCTTAGCAACATATCACTTGAGCTAACAATGTCAAACCATCTATTCATCCACCTCTATTGTGTTTCTCTTATAGTTGCATCGAACGCTGCATCAGGGTAGTTTATAATGAAAATTCGATTTCCCAAGCTACGGAGTTCAATGTCACACATGCCATCTCTACTGATTGCGTTTAAAGGGAGCTCAAAGTAGACTCGTTGAACGACACTTTGAGGACCCCTAGGATGCCAAAACTTTTTGAGCTTCCACTACTGGACCTTTGCAAGCCAATGAAGCCTCCCCCCCCCCCCCCCCCTACGAAGCTGGTGTGACAATCGGTACATATATTTCCCCCTTTGCAAAGCATGAGACGGAGAATCCGCCCACGCAAAGGAAACCAGTAACATGTATCCCTTAACGCATACCCCATTCAACTGTGCAACAATACATTCCGCATCTAACCTGGTATTGGGGTAGAGAAAGTAGAAGAATCGGTATCTCCCATTTGGACGTCTAACTAGGGTAACCTTCTCACAAATACCCATTTTCCCAAAGAAATCAGCGAACCATGACTCATATGCAGCAAAGGGGATGTTGCAGACGAACAATTTATGAGGGTACACCTCCCTAAAACCTCAGTCCCAGATTTTCGATCACTCTCGCTACTTTTCTTCCCTCCGTCTGATTTCTTCCTTAGACCACACCATCGATAGGAGCTAAGTTGGATTGCTTCACTACCTCTTGGATTTCAGAATCCCCAGCCAGATTCGCAATCGAACCCGATCTCAACACAAATAATCGAATGCCCTCAACCACGATTCGATGAGAATTGGGCACCCCCATTCCCAACGGTGTGCTCAAAGACTGACCACTAACCGTTGAACAAGGGCTCCGAGTGACAATCCGGTTCTCGTCGCCTTATTGCTTAACAGAGTTAGATAGAAAAACTAATAGTGTTATAATGTGACAATGTTATGATAGGTATGCATAATTTCTAAAGGTTAGTTTGTGTGTGTGTAATACGTGTATACATTAGTGTAGGTAAACGTAATTCACCCTTATATAAAATTTATTATGCTGAAATGTATCGAGTTATATATCGTTTTCACTTCATTTTATCTAATTACAAAATTCGCTTAAGACTTATAACTATCATATTTGTGTTGTTAATATTTTCATTACTTTAGGTTAGATTTGAAGTTATAATGACGAGAATATTCTATATTAAATTTGAAATTAAAATCATTTCACTATCTTTATTTTTTCTTTTCTCTTTTCTACATGTTTTTTTTTTCTTTTTTGTTCCAAAATATTTGGTATGTAAAAACCAGACAAATCACATCAATTAAATTAATCACTATTAAATTCAAAACGTCAAATTATAAACACTTGGATGAAGTATAATAGATGCCCAAATTTTTTTTTGAAAAATATCATTAATGAAAAAATGTAAATATGCAGAAATATAAATTTATTTTTATTGTTAATACACGTCTTTTTTTCCTTGTTCCTAAAGACCAGTATGCAAAAACAAGACAAATCACACCGATCAAATTAAGTACTATTAAATTAAACATCTAAATTATAAACCCTTGATCAAATATAGTAAATGTCTCATAGAGGAGAAATCTAATAGAAATCCCTCTTATCCTAAAAACTGTGTGAACCAATCCTAATCACACACCCTTTAGATCCAACATTCACCATAATGCCACATCATCACCCCAATTCCACCAAAACTCACGTCACTTTCTTCCAATCTCACACAAGAAAGGACATAATTGTAATAGCATGGTGCCATGTGGACAAGTGCCCATTTTTTTGTTCAACAATTCACTAATTTAATCATTCTTGCTTCGTTTCAACTCCGATTAGCTTCAAACTTGCGCCAATATTTTTCTTTTTCCAAGGGCTTTAAATCAAGATCAGTCATGAATATATTTTGAAGAACGAAAATAAAAACTTATATTGGGGTGATAAAAACAATGTTGATGTTGATAAATCTTCACTAATAATTTTTTTATACCGAGGTATCAAACTAGTGCTAAATAGTGTTTAGTGTTGATAAAACTAGTGCATCAGTAGTTTTCGAACTTCAGGGTAATCATTGGTTAAACGTGACAACTTCAGGGTATGTATTTGTAATTTACCCTATTTATTATTTTCTGAAATAATTAATGATTTTTTTTAATTTTTTTTAAATTTTCTTAAATAATTTATATTTTTTAAATTTCATTTTTCTTATAAAATTAATCATTTATTTATTTATTTCTTATTTGTTTTTTATTTATTTTCTATTTTTTACATTTATTTATTTATTTATTTTCGTATTTTTATTTATTTATTTTATTTTTATTTATTTTTTGAATTTTTGAATTATTTATTTTTTATTTTTATTTTTATTTTATTTAATTGTATTATAACTAAGGGTATAATGGTAATTTTGTTTATCAAATTTATAAGGGTAAAATCGTCATTTCACACCCCACTTAACTGCACATGACTAATTTAGAGGAATATTTCGTTAGTTTTCTAACGGAATATGCCACTTCCGTCCGTGGACAAAACAAAAGGGTACCAAATTATTCATGGACGGAACATAAGGGTACCAAAAAGTATATAACCCAAAAAAGTATGCATAATCAAGACAAATCACATTATTCAAATTAACTACTATTTAATTAAAAACCCTAAAACATGAATCCTTAGATCAAGTATAATATATGACCCAAACTCTTTTGAAAAAGAAATATTTTAAGTGGTATGAATTATAAATATGCATAAATGTAATTTTTATTATTATTAATACAGAGGTGAAATCGGCTAGAAACCACTCTTAACCTAAAAACTAGAGAACCAATCTTAGCCACACACACCTAAGATCCAACATTCACCATGATGTCACATCATCACCCCAATTTCACCCAAACTCACGCCACTTTCATCATTTCTCACACAAGCAAGGGCATAATTGTAAAAGCATGGTGTCATGTGGACAAGTGTCCATTTTTTTCTTCACCAATTCACTAATTTAATATTTCCCGATTCGTTTGAACTCCGATTAGCTTCAAACTTGCGCCAATATTTTTATTTTTTCAAGGGCTTTGAATCAAGATCAATCATGAATATATTTTGAAGCCCGAGAATAAAAAGGTATATCGGGGTGATAAAAACAATGTTGAGTGTTGATAAATCTTCACTAATAAATGTTTTATATCGGATGTATCAAACTAGTGCTAAATGTTGATAAAAACATGTACTGAGGTGATAAAAACCATGTTCAATTTTGATAATAAGTGTGATAAACTAGAGTTTAGCGTTGATAAAAAAACATGTGATGGGGTGATAAAAACATATGTAATTTAATGGTAAACATAGTGTTTAGTGTTGATAAAACTAGTGTTCATAAAAACTCATGATGAGGTGATAAAAATCATGTTCGGTTTTAGAAAATGAGGTGATAAAACTAGTGTCTAGTGTTGATAAAACCAGTGTAACGTGTTGATAAAACCAATGTAAAGTGTTGATAAAAATTACCCAGATATAATTTTTTTTAAATCAGCCCCGAAATAATTCTTTTTTTCGTGCTTCAAAAAAACATGTGATGAGGGTGATAAAACACGCGTAATTTATGATAAAACCTAGTGTTTGGTGTTGATAAAACTAGTGTTCATAAAAAACACGTGATGATGTGATAAAATCATGATCAGTTTTGGAAATGAGGTGATAAACCCAGTGCAAACTATTGATAAACCCAGTGTAATAGTGTTGATAAAATCAGAGCAAAGTGTTGATAAAAATTACCCATGTATAATTTTTTTTTAAATCAGCCCCGAAATAATTTTTTTTCGTGCTTCAAAATATATTCATGAGTCATCTTGATAGAAAGCCCTTGAAAAAACAAAACTAATGGCGCAAGTTTTAAGCTAATCGAAATTCAAACGAAGTGGGAAAAATTAAACTAGTGAGTTGGTAAAAAAAAATATGATAGTTTTACTAAAAAGCCCTTCCCACTTACTAAAAAGTGCTGTTTTTTTTTGCAGTCAACAAGTCAACGACTCAATTGCTTCTCATCCCTTCATTCTTAAAATAAATGGTTTAGATTGAATCTCTAGTTTTTAAGTTAGGACATGGTTTGTATTTGATTTCTCCTCTATTAATACATGTCTTTTTTTCTTGTCCCCAAAAAATCGGTATGTAAAAACAAAATCACATCAATCAAGTTAACCATCATTAAATTCAAACCCCCAAATTCTAAACACTTGGATCATATATAATAGATGACACATATTTTTTAAATATATATATATATATATATATATATATATATATATATATATATATGTATGTATATAAATAATAGCTAAATTATAGATATATAGAAATTTAAATTTAGTTATATTATTAAAAATGACATTGATCTAATGTCGGACTAGACTTATCCAACCCCTTCCAACTGTCGAATTTTGTCAGACTAGACCATTACGACGTTAGACTTCGGCAGACTAGAATTTTTCCGATGTTTGAACTTGACGGATCGAGTTTATATAATTACGAAACCACCCTCATAACAATAGTAAAGGTCAGGTTACTCCATACTATCTATCTTTTTTACAAATTTTTTACCCCAAGGTTTAAACCAATTTCAGCTTTTATTTATCATATCTAAATGTTAAGACGTGATTTCTAGTTTTTAGTTTAAGAAATAATATTTAACTGAACCTTTGTATATAAATAATATTTCAAAACCTAGTTGTCGCCGTCTTTGGCGGCAGCTCTTTTTCTTCTTCTCCTCCGATCGACTGATTAATATGGCTTGCTCTAGGTATTTCCATTCAGCATACATGATGTGTTCATCCTTTTTAGGTTTTCGTCGATAAATCCCTCGATTTGGTCGATTTATCTCTTTTTATAGGGCCCAAAGTCGGTGTTACTACGTAACTGTTCTCCGGTTGGTTGTAGAGGGCAGGGGTGTTGGTGGGTGGCCATATGCTAGCTCATTTATACTATGTTTTAGGACGAAACATGTAATAACCACTCCCGGTCAACGCCAGTCAAACCTGCGAAAAACAGGAAAATTTAAAAAATTTCGACAGACACTTAAATGAACCTAAAGTTGACCCCGAGGGTCATACCAGACTTAAGTTGACCCCGATATCGACCAAAGTGAGTTCCGGGGGACTCAGGGAAACTTTCTGATCATTTTGGGAAATGTTGACTTTTCGCTGGAAAAGTCAACCGAGCGACGTTTTGGTCCATTCGAGGACCGTTTTGGATCCAAAAAGCTTAGCCGTCGTCGCAGTGGTCTTAGTTGAGCCGTTTCCTTGTAGCTCGTGAAGTTTCGTAATTTCTTGGAAAAAGTGCCCGTTCAGGGCCCGAAACGTTCGAATTTCGCGAATCTAATTGGAAAATATCTTCTACATATTCTCCCAAAAAAGTGTGGGACCCACTTGCCACATGTCACCAATGTGGTGGTGTTAGGTTTATTGGACAAAACAAAAGATGAAAAGGTGGTTTTAGTTTGATAATTATGGAAAAGTGTGATTTTGAAACAAAACAAAAAGGGAAGACATTGAGATGTCTCGGCCATATTCAAAAAAAGAGAAGACTTGGAGAGAGAAAGTGGTGGTAGAAAGAAGAGAGAAGAAAGGGAGAAAAAGAGAAGAGAGCTTGGAGATTTGTGGCTTTTCCCGTCGATCAAACAGTTGGATCATCTCAACGATAGAAGATTCAAGCTCACATCGACTTTCTCTACGGTGAGCACCTAATCGATTCTCGTTTTGCTAAGTTTAAAAGTTAGGGTTTGGTTTGAAATGGGTTGAAATTGGATGAGTTGAGGTGTGGGGTGTGTTGGAGGTGTTTTGGAGCGAAGAGATGACGTTTTCCGGTGACCGGAGGCTCGGGGGGAGCTCCGGCCACCGTGTAGGGTGGCTGGCCGGAGCTAGGGCCGGCCACCACCATGGTGAGACGGGCCCTAAAAGCCCTAGCCACCCACGGCCAAGGTTGGCCGGGTGGGGCCCACGTGCTCGGGTGCTCGGGTGCTCGGGTTTCGTGTTCGGGTGGTTTAGGACGTTCCCTGAATCATTAATCTACAACCGGATCGAAATTTGGAATTAAATTGTGAAAGTTGTAATTGACGGGTTTAGAAACTTGAAACGCTAATTAAATTACTCGGAAGTCGGAATTGGATTCCGTCGAGTGCATACATTGAGATGTCTCGGCCATATTCAAAAAAAGAGAAGACTTGGAGAGAGAAAGTGGTGGTAGAAAGAAGAGAGAAGAAAGGGAGAAAAAGAGAAGAGAGCTTGGAGATTTGTGGCTTTTCCCGTCGATCAAACCGTTGGATCATCTCAACGATAGAAGATTCAAGCTCACATCGACTTTCTCTACGGTGAGCACCTAATCGATTCTCGTTTTGCTAAGTTTAAAAGTTAGGGTTTGGTTTGAAATGGGTTGAAATTGGATGAGTTGAGGTGTGGGGTGTGTTGGAGGTGTTTTGGAGCGAAGAGATGACGTTTTCCGGTGACCGGAGGCTCGGGGGGAGCTCCGGCCACCGTGTAGGGTGGCTGGCCGGAGCTAGGGCCGGCCACCACCATGGTGAGACGGGGCCTAAAAGCCCTAGCCACCCACGGCCAAGGTTGGCCGGGTGGGGCCCACGTGCTCGGGTGCTCGGGTTTCGTGTTCGGGTGGTTTAGGACGTTCCCTGAATCATTAATCTACAACCGGATCGAAATTTGGAATTAAATTGTGAAAGTTGTAATTGACGGGTTTAGAAACTTGAAACGCTAATTAAATTACTCGGAAGTCGGAATTGGATTCCGTCGAGTGCATAGGAACCCTTGAATTATTCTAAGACCGTCGAAACGAAAACGGGAATTTTCGGAGCTCCGGAAGGGCGTTTCCAAAACCCGGGCAGATTCGCCATGTCGGGTAATTGGGAAGTTTTTCAGTGATCGACATTGTCGGGGTTACCTTTGGGCGTCAAGTTTATTAAATTCCAGTTTATGTCTGCGAACTTAAAAGTATTTAAATTGTGTTCTTATTAGATCGTGCCGCAGACAGAGGAAAGGGAAAGCTAGGCGAGGGATCGAGATCACGCCGGAGCTTGGTAGTGCGCTTTTGGAGAAAGCATACGAGGTAGGGAAAAGTAGCCGGATCTCGGCCCTGACTAGGGAAAGTTAACAGTAGAATTGCATGTGACACCGGGGTGTCGTGGGTTAAGTAGGTTTATCGAATATTAGGAAGGCAGGCGACACCGGGTAGTGTCGTATGATGCGGGAACGTATCGAACATTAGAAATTCATGTGACACTTAGTAGTGTCGTAAGAGCAGTGAACTTATCGATATTAGAACTACTGGGGGCATATGACCATGCCCGGAGGTTGATTGTTTAGTTTATGTCTTGGGTGGCCATGAGAGCCCGTACTTTACCGTTTGTGTCTTGGGTGGCCATGAGAGCATGTGCTTTACCGTTGTGTCTTGGGTGGCCATGAGAGCCCGTGTTTTACTGTTGGTGTCTTGGGTGGGCATGAGAGCCCGTGTTTTACTGTTGGTGTCTTGGGTGGCCATGAGTGCCCGTGGGGTTGTTGCACCCGTGAGTTACAGTTGGTGTGTCTTGGGAGTCCGTGAGTTCCCGTGGGGTTGTTGAGCCCGTGAGTTACTTTCAGTGCGTCTTGGGTGGCCATGAGTGCCCGTGGGGTTGTTGAGCCCGTGAGTTACTGTTGGTGTGTCTTGGGAGGCCATGAGTGCCCGTGGGGTTGTTGAGCCGCGAGTTACTGTCGGTGTGTCTTGGGTGGCCATGAGTGCCCATGGGGTTGTTGAATCCGTGTCTTACCATTGGTGTCTTGGGTGGCCGTGAGTGCCTGTGGAGTGTTGAACCGGTCTTGTTGCTGTTTGTTGAACTTTGCTTGTGATTGTGATTGTGATTGCCTGAGGTTAGTGACCCGACTTTGTGTCGGGAAGTGCGTGGAGGTTGGCTAGCTTGCCTGACAGGGATCGGAAAGTCGAGCGTTCTTTGGCTAGCCTGGCCTGACAAGGATCGGCAGATTGAGCATTCTTAGGCGATGGAGGGTTTCTCCCCTTCCGACTAGCTCTCGGAAAAGTAGCTCGGTATATCGCCAACAGGTCGACCGCCTGGAGCCTGACAGGGATCGGTAAAGTGCGTGGGGCAGGCTCGAGCCCAGCCGGTTAGCAACCGGCACTGAGCAGCTGACTGGAGTGCGATCCTTTGTGATCTTGTTTGGTGTGCGATCCTTTGTGATCTTAGGTGTTGCGTTGTTGTCTTTTGTGTCCTTGGAAGAGGTCGTGATCGTTGTGTCGGGTCTACAACACGTGTCCGAGTATTGAGTAGGTTGAGGAAAGTGACGGTTTGTGTGTCAGTCGGGTTACTCGAGTTTGGGGATTATAGTCCCCGGTGTTGGGTTTGGTGTTGGTGTTACCGGCATTGTCTGCTAAGTATGCCGTAGTCAGTCTGTTATCTGTGGTGGTGAGCGAACGCTCACCCCTAGCTGCTTTTCCTACAGGTAATGGTCGCAGGATGGACTAGGGGAGCTTCTGAAACTTGAAGAGCTAGGAGCGGGAGTCCGAGTTTACTTTTGAGTCTAGCGACGTACACTTGTATTTTGTCCACTTGTTGGGACGTACTTTTGAGTTGTAAATAATTATTTTTGTTAACTAAATGGTGATTTTAAAGTGTTTATTTTAACATGTTTGGAAATGTTTTGTGGTTTTAAACGTTCGCGTTCCGAGTTCGGTTTTACCTGAAATTGGGGCGTGACAGCTTGGTATCAGAGCTCGAGGGTTCACACCTCGGTCTGTACGTCAATTAGGTGCGGAGAGTCGAGTCAGTAAAAGTCTCGTCGTGCGTTGGGTACGCAGGTCGGAAACCGTGTGTAGACCCGTCATGTTTTGAGTCCTGTTTGTGCTTATGTGTATGTGCAGTACGGTTCTTACTGGCATACTGTTTGTGTGTTGTTGCGTGAAACGTTTTTAAAGCTTTCGCGACTCGACTCAGGGGCGCCCCTGTAGTCGAGCGTGACGGTGCTGATGTCAAGTGGGTACACTATAGTTCGGGGACGCTTGGACCGGGTTGTAACTACCTGACGTCAAGAAATGAGGTTTTATGATGAAGGGGAGAAAAGTTTTAAAATTGGTTGGCTCTGTGGGCGTGTTTTTAAATTTGTTGGCCCGGTGGGCGTGTTTTAAAATTGATTGGCCCTGGGGGCGTGTGTTTAAGTTGGTTGGCCCGGTGGGCGTGTTTTGATTTTGGTTAGCCCGGTGGGCTTGGTTCGACTTTGGTTGGCCCGGTGGGCGTGTGTTGTTGTTGTTTGGCCTTTTCGGCTTGTGATTGAGGTTGAGTGACTTGATTTGTTCTGTGAGTCATGGTGCGTGTGTTTGTTAAATTGGTGATCCAGCGTGTGTTACGCTTAAGACGTTTTTGGGGTTAAAAGGGGGTAAAAATGGAGTCTGAAACGAATTTGGGTTTAGGGTTCCTGTCTTGTTCCACCATCTTATGTGTGCAGTTTGAGTGTCGGTTTCACGTGGTCGTGTAAACGATTGTGTTGGTTGTAGAGGCCGTAAGTTCGGTGTTAAAGAGTGAGGTCTTGGGTTCGAGACTCATCAACAACCTACGGTAGTGATACAACGCCTCTGTGTGAGAATCTCACCACGGAGAGGGGTTAAGGTTGGTGCGCTGCGGCACCACACGAACTAGGTTTCCCTCGCGTGAACAGGTGGTTGAGGTTTCCTTCACGTGAGTGGGTTATTTGAGGTTTCCCTAGTGTGATCGGGTAATTGGGGTATTGATAGTGTGAGCAATAGTGTTTGCTTAGTTGAGAATATGATCCCCGTTTGAGGTTTCCCTACGTGATCGGGTAATTGGGGTATTGAGGTTGTGAGCAATAGTGATTTGCTGAATTGAGGACATAATCCCCGTTTCGAGGTTTCCCTTACTTGAGAGAGTATTTGAGGTATTGATAGCTTGAGCAGTGTGACGTTTTGGTATCAGGTTTTGAGGTAGTGGTTTGCCCTGGTTAGGTTGGTAAGTCGTTAGTGCTTTACTAGTATGCCATAATCGAACGGGTGTCCGTGGAGGTGAGCAAATGGCTCATCCCCTTTACTTCTTTTCCTGCAAGGGACGAGTAGCGAACACTGGTTTGGTTGCGGAAAGTTATAAGTGAATGCATAAAGGATCGTGTGAGGGTTGTGCTATACCTTATCGGTGTGACTAATGGAATGGTTGTTCGATCTCTGTTTTAGCGTCATTTCTGTTGGATACCGGGGCGTCACACTCATTTGTTTCGTCGAGTTGTGCTGAGATGTTGGGGCTCAGTTTAGAGCCGTTGAGTCCACCCCTGCGTCTGGACACGCCGGTTGGTGGTGGTGTGGTGTTGACTAGGGTCTGTCGTGCCTGAGAAGTTAGAGAAGCGAACTGATACGAGAGTTCGAGAAGGGCTCAAGAGCCCCGATGCTGGATCAAGTCCTCACCCCGAGGATTCGGGTATGTTCGGAGTTGGTAGACACGACGACGGTAGTGGAGCGAGGTCTTAGAGAGATCGCGAGGGTCCGTGAGTTTTGGCAGCGACTGAGCTTGTGCGTGTATCCGTGGGAAGGATACTTACGAAATGACCGCCTTGACGTGTTCCTGGGAATGGATTGGCGGGCAAAGTACCAAGTCAATATCGACTGTTACAGGCGACGAGTGACGGGGTCAACAGGCAACACGAAGGTGTCGTGTGTTCTGGGTAGTAAGAGCGGGGTTCTCCTATCGGCATTGTCCGCAGTGAAGGAGGTATCGACTATGCAGAGCCGCGAGTTACCACAAGTGGTGTGCGAGTTCCCCGAGGTCCTTCTAGAGGAATTGAGCGAGTTGCCACCAGTTCGTGAGGTGGAGTTCAGGTTTGACCTAGTGCCGGGAACGGCAGCGATATCGATGGCGCCTTACAGGTTCGCGCCAGCCGAGTTGACCGAGCTGAAGCGTCAGCTCGAGGAGCTTCGGGAGAAGGGGTTTATCCGTCCGAGCACATCGCCGTGGGGAGCGCCAGCACTCTTCGTGAAGAAGAAGAGGGGAGAGCTTCGGATGTGTATGGACTACCAGAAACTGAACCGGGTTACGGTGAATAACCGATACCCGATGCCGAGAATTGACGACTTGTTCGACCAGTTGAGAGGGTCGACGTGCTTCTCGGAGATCAACCTGCAATCCGGATATTACCAGTTGCGAGTCCGAGAGGGGGACGTCGCAAAGACTGCATTCCGGACACGCTATTGGCATTACGAGTTCTTGGTAATGCCGTTTGGACTGACGAACGCACCTGCAACGTTCATGGATCTGATGAACAGTATGTTCCGTCCGTTCTCAGATCAGTTTGTGGTGGTGTTTGTAGACGACATCGTGATCTACTCGCAAAACGAGGCGGCGCATGAGGAACATCCGAGGGGTGTTTTGATCCTGTTGCACACGCGTCAGCTATACGCCAACTTGGAGAGGTGCGAGTTTTGGCTCGCTGAGGTGAGAGTCCTCGGTCACGTTGTGTCCCGTGACAGTATATTGGTCAATCTGGTGGAGATCGACGCGGTTTTGAAGTGGGCGCGGCCCACGAGCGTTTTCGAGATCCGCAACTTCTTGGGGCTGGCAGGATATTATCGGCGGTTGGTCTAGGACTTTGCGCATCTACCCGCGCCTATGACTCTTTTGACACGCAAGGGAGTCGGGTTTGTGTGGACAGAGGATTGTGAACATGCGTTCACGGAGTTAAAGACTCGTCTGACTACCGCTCCAGGGTTGATAGTGCCAGAGCGAGGGGTCGGGTACGAGGTCTATTGTGACGCGTTCGGGGAAGGACTGACTGCGTGCTAATGCAGTTAGGTAAGGTGGTTTCCTATGGCTCCAGGTAGTTGGAGACGCACGAGCGCAACTACCTTACCCATGACCTGGAATTAGCAGCGGTAGTGTTCGCGCTGAAGGGCTGGCGGTATTGTCTGTATGGCGAGAGATTTCAGGTGTTCTCGGATCATAAGAGCCTTAAGTGCATCTTTTCCCAACGAGACCTGAACATGCGCCATCGGCGATGGATGGAACTACTTGAGGAGTACGAATTTGAGCTAAAATACCATCCGGGTAAGGCGAACGTGGTTGCCGACGCCCTGAGTAAGAAGTCGATGCCGTGTCCTGCTAGCATCTCAGTCCGGGAGTGGGACGTGATGGGAGAGCTGGGCACGTTCGGGTTGGAGCTAGAAGAGGTTACCGGCGGCGTGGCCTTGTGCTTCTTGATGGCTCAGCCCACCCTGGCTTGACCAGGGAATAGAGGCACAGTCGGTGGATGTCGAGACGAAAGAGATCCGGGAGAGAGTTGTCGGCGGGGTTGACGCTGAGGGCTGGAATCGTCGTGCTAATTGGGAGTACGGTATCGCGGAGGTTTGTTCGTACCGAGTAACGGTGGAGGCGACGAGCTGCGAGAGTCGCACTATTCACGTTTGACAGTGCACAGGGGTAGCACTAAGAGGAGCGCAACATCAGGCGACAGGTCTAGTGGAGCGGGATGCGGAGAGCGGTTGCGGAGTTAGTATCGCGGTGCCTCACTTGTCAGCAGGTGAGAGCCGAACAATAGTGTCCCGCTGGGTTATTGCAGCCACTGCCGGTTGCACAGTGGAAATTGGGGCACGCCACAAGGGTTTTCGTGAGCGGTTAGCCGACTTCGCCTACAACAACAGCGTTCAGGCCAATATCATGATGGCACCGTTTCAGAGCGTTGTATGGTAGGTCGTGTCGGTCGCCCGTGTGCGGGTCGGAAGTGAGGGATAATAGTTTACTGGGTCTAGAACTGGTCCGAGAGACAGCTGAGTTAGTCGTGCTGAAGCGTGAGCGGTGGAAGACCGCGTAGAGTCAGCAGGAGCTATGTTGACTAACGGCGCCGACCTCTCGAGTCTGCAGTCGGTGACCATGTATCCCTAGAGGTGAGTCCGAAAGGTGGACTGGTGCATTTCAACCGCGGCGGAGGCGGGTTAGCCCCGCGGTGAATCTAGCCTTTCGAGGTCTTGAGTAGAGGGGGAGCAGTTGCATACCGACTTGCACTGCCGCCGCAGCATGGGAATATCCACGTTTCCCAGTTGTAGAAGTATATGCGGACCCCTCGCACGTCATTGAGTGGGCAGATATCGAGGTAACATATGATGTCTCGTATAAGGAGAATCTGGTTTGGGAAATGGATCCGCGGGAGCAGGTCCTGCGCGGAAAGGTTATCCGCTTAGAACGGGTGCAGTGACGGCACCACGAGGCCGAGTCGACTTGGGAACGCGAGGATGAGGTTCGCGCGAAGTACCCCGACTTGTTCGACTCCCAAGGTACGTCTATTTTAAATTTCGCGGACGAAATTCCTTTAAGGGGGTAGATTGTAATAACCACTCCCGGTCAACGCCAATCAAACCTGCGAAAAACAAGAAAATTTAAAAAATTTCGACAGACACTTAAATGAACCTAAAGTTGACCCCGAGGGTCATACAGGGCTTAAGTTGACCCCGATATCGACCAAAGTGAGTTCCGGGGGACTCAGGGAAACTTTCTGATCAGTTTGGGAAATGTTGACTTTTTGCTGGAAAAGTCAACCGAGCGACGTTTTGATCCATTAGAGGACCTTTTGGGATCCAAAAAGCTTAGCCGTCGTCGCAGCGGTCTTAGTTGAGCCGTTTCCTTGTAGCCCGTGAAGTTTCGTAATTTCTTAGAAAAAGTGCCCGTTCGGGGCCCGAAACGTTCGAATTTCGCGAATCTGATTGGAAAAAATCTAGAAGATATTTTTCCCCAAAAAGGTGTGGGACCCACTTGCCACATGTCACCAATGTGGTGTTAGGTTTATTGGACAAAAAAAAAGATGAAAAGGTGGTGTTAGTTTGGTAATTATGGAAAAGTATGATTTTGAAACAAAACAAAAAGGGAAGACATTTAGATGTCTCGGCCATATTCAAAAAAAGAGAAGACTTGGAGAGAGAAAGTGGTGATAGAAAGAATAGAGAAGAAAGGGAGAAAAAGAGAAGAGAGCTTGGAGATTTGTGGCTTTTCCCGTCGATCAAACCGTTGGATCATCTCAACGATAGAAAATTCAAGCTCACATCAACTTTCTCTACGTTGAGCACCTAATCGATTCTCGTTTTGCTAAGTTTAAAAGTTAGGGTTTGGTTTGAAATGGGTTGAAATTGAATGAGTTGAGGTGTGGGGTGTCTTGGAGGTGTTTTGGAGCGAAGAGATGACGTTTTCTGGTGACCGGAGGCTCGGGGGGAGCTCCAGCCACCGTGTAGGATGGCTGGCCGGCCATGGAGTGGCTGGCCGGAGCTAGGGCCGGCCACCACCATGGTGAGCCGGTCCCAAAAAGCCCTAGCCACCCACGGCCAAGGTTGGCCGGGTGGGGCCCACGTGCTCGGGTGCTCGGGTTTCGTGTTCGGGTGGTTTAGGACGTTCCCCGAATCATTAATCTACAACCGGATCGAAATTTGGAATTAAATTGTGAAAGTTGTAATTGACGGGTTTAGAAACTTGAAACGCTAATTAAATTACTCGGAAGTCGGAATTGGATTCCGTCGAGTGCATAGGAACCCTTGAATTATTCTAAGACCGTAGAAACGAAAACGGGAATTTTCGGAGCCAGGGAAAGGCGTTTCCAAAACCCGGGCAGATTCGCCATGTCGGGCGAATCGGGCTTTTCCGGGTCCATTATCGACAATGTCGAGTAATAGGGAAGTTTGGGAGTGATCGACATTGTCGGGGTTACCTTTGGGCGTCAAGTTTATTAAATTCCAGTTCATGTCTGCGAACTTAAAAGTATTTAAATTGTGTTCTTATTAGATCGTGCCGCAGAAAGAGGAAAGGGAAAGCTAGGCGAGGGATCGAGATCACGCCGGAGCATGGTAGTGCGCTTTTGGAGAAAGCATACGAGGTAGGGAAAAGTAGCTGGATCTCGGCCCTGACTAGGAAAAGTTAACAGTAGAATTGCATGTGACACCGGGGTGTCGTGGGTTAAGTAGGTTTATCGAATATTAGGAAGGCAGGCGACACCGGGTAGTGTCGTATGATGCGGGAACGTATCGAACATTAGAAATTCATGTGACACTTAGTAGTGTCGTAGGAGCAGTGAACTTATCGATATTAGAACTACTGGAGGCATATGACCATGCCCGGAGGTTGATTGTTTAGTTTATGTCTTGGGTGGCCATGAGAGCCCGTACTTTACCGTTTATGTCTTGGGTGGCCATGAGAGCCCGTGGGGTTGTTGCGCCCGTGAGTTACTGTTGGTGTGTCTTCGGAGGCCGTGAGTGCCCGTGGGGTTGTTGAGCCCGTGAGTTACTGTCGGTGCGTCTTGGGTGGCCATGAGTGCCCGTGGGGTTGTTGAGCCCGTGAGTTACTGTTGGTGTGTCTTGGGAGGCCGTGAGTGCCCGTGGGGTTGTTGAGCCGTGATTTACTGTCGGTGTGTCTTGGGTGGCCATGAGTGCCCGTGGGGTTGTTGAATCCGTGTCTTACCGTTGGTGTCTTAGGTGGCCATGAGTGCTTGTGGAGTGTTGAACCGGTCTTGTTGCTGTTTGTTGAACTTTGCTTGTGATTGTGATTGTGATTGCCTGAGATTAGTGACCCGACTTTGTGTCGGGAAGTGCGTGGAGGTTGGCTGGCTTGCCTGACAGGGATCGGCAAGTCGAGCGTTCTTTGGCTAGCCTGACCCGACAAGGATCGGCAGATTGAGCATTCTTAGGCGATGGAGGGTTGCTCCCCTTCCGACTAGCTATCGGAAAAGTAGCTCGATATATCGCCAACAGGTCGACCGCCTGGAGCCTGACAGGGATCGGTAAAGTGCGTGGGGCAGGCTCGAGCCCAGCCGGTTAGCAACCAGCATTGAGCAGCTGACTGGAGTGCGATCCTTTGTGATCTTGTTTGGTGTGCGATCCTTTGTGATCTTGGGTGTTGCGTGGTTGTCTTTTGTGTCCTTAGAAGAGGTCGTGATCGTTGTGTCGGGTCTACAACACGTGTCCGAGTATTGAGTAGGTTGAGGAAAGTGACGGTTTGTGTGTCAGTCGGGTTACTCGAGTTTGGGGATTGTAGTCCCCGGTGTTGGGTTTGGTGTTGGTGTTACCGGAATTGTCTGCTAAGTATGCCGTAGTCAGTCTGTTATCTGTGGTGGTGAGCGAACGCTCACCCCTAGCTGCTTTTCCTACAGGTACTGGTCGCAGGATGGACTAGGGGAGCTTCTGAAACTTGAAGAGCTAGGAGCGGGAGTCCGAGTTTACTTTTGAGTCTAGCGACGTACACTTGTATTTTGTCCACTTGTTGGGACGTACTTTTGAGTTGTAAATAATTATTTTGGTTAACTAAATGGTGATTTTAAAGTGTTTATTTTAAAAGGTTTGGAAATGTTTTGTGGTTTTAAACGTTCGCGTTCCGAGTTCGGTTTTACTGAAATTGGGGCGTGACAAAACATCAACGAGACAAATCGTGGGAGCGCCAGACACGGGCCTTGATGATCCCCGGGCGTCGATGAGGAGCAGTGGCCCGCTCTTTGACCCTACCCCTCCATCTCCTAGAGTGCTACTCATTTTCCTCCAAGTTGAGGCAGAAGACGTGGCAAATGCGTACAATCAATTGAAGAGGGTTGAATCCCCTATATATACACATAGGATAGTCATATATTGTATGTCGCTCTTATGTGTTTCACTACATCTCAACGTTGTTATAAAAATCAGTTATCTTTGTTTCAGGGTTAACATCCCCGATCTTATGAAATTTAAGACTATGCCTAATCCATATTTATGTCTTTCTTTATATTATTCGTAAGAAAGATAATCCTCCATCATGTTAAAAAAAAATACAAGGGATATTTTCATCTCACTACCTTAACTATGTGATTTTTTTTATCTCACTACCCTAACTATTTTTTGTGGCACCTCACTACCCTATAATGCCTTTTTTATGGCACCTCACTACCTTAGAATGCATTTTTGTGACATTAAACACTGCTTTGTAAAAGAAATTTTGAAAACCAATGACATGTTTTTTAAAATTTAATTGTTAGTGAGGGTATTATTGACTTTTTAAGTGTTTTCATCCAAAAATGGATGGCAAATTGACGGCGAGTATGAAGGTGAAAAAAATGCACTCTAGGATAGTGAGGTGCCACAAAATAAAGTTAGGATAGTAAGATGAAAAATAACACATAGTTAGGGTACTAAGATGAAAATAACCCTAAAAATCTTAATTATTCATATATTTATGTGTATTTGTAATATAATAATTTTGGTTCATTTTTAATATATTTTTTAGCGAAAGGTGCAATACTATAGTTTTCAGAATCAATTACATTGTTGTGCATCGAGGAACATGTTCCTCGACCACGGAAGGTCAGTATGAATGAACAGTAGTTCACTGAGCCTTTTAAAACCTGAACCGCCACAACGGTATTTTGACGCCCCACGGGAAAAAATAGAAGACGAGGGGGGGGGGGGTGGAACGGGGTACCGGAACTCAGAGAGCTCAACAATGGTGATGGTGGGAGGCAAAGCATCATCTGGGGACACCTCCCATGGCCAGTCCCCGATGCTTAGGCGGTATATCATCCCTCCCGGCAGGGCTTCTTTCCCGCTGTAACTTGTCGCCCCACATAGGAGCTGACGCCATCCTTTTCAGCGCTCCATCAACTACGCTCCCATGGGTCACGGGTGATGGAACTTCAACATCTCGCGCCCCCAGATGTGCGCGTCCTCCACCTCCAAACCCACCACGCTCCCGGGGCGGGGGTCAACAATCGAATCAGCAGAGAGCTGATCACCACCTGACCCCTAACGAATCTTCGCGTGTACAAAAGCCGCAGGGTTTGGGGTGGACCGCCCAGGGAGCCCTATCGCGGGCGGCTAACTGGTGTCCTAGGTAGGAAATCGGGGACCCGGGTTAGGTATCGAGTCCATTGTTATGCCGGTTGCCCTTACTCGAGACAACCTGGCCTTAGGTATCGGGTCCAATGTCAGCGGGCTTGGGTCAGCTCCCTTCAAATCCCAGTTCAGTGCAGCGCCGTTTTCGTGAGCCTCGGGGGACCTCTACCCCATCCAAGCCTGAGAAGACGGTTGGAACTCCCGCCGGCTCACACGGGAATGAGGCCCCCTCACCGGAGTATGCCGCAGCAGACCCCTCCGATATGCCGGAAGGTGGCTCTAAGGATACCATAGCGGGGGCGACGTCTTAACCGGCCTTCGTATAAAATCATCCTCCTCGCCATCCAGCGCGTCCCTCCTCGAGCCCAGAGATGGAGGGCCACTGACACTACAATCAGACCCGAGATCATCCCCACCATAGGGTATCCAGACCCTAATCTACCTCCGCACCCAGCCTCGCTGCGCAAACGTGGAAGAGACCTCCACTGCCCTCCTCCTCAACCCATAATCGTCACGGATCAAGCACTGGGACCGGACCCTCACCATCGTGATCGTGGAGTACACCGAGCACACCGTCACATCGCGAGCAATCCCCCCACCCGAGTTTCGATGGGGAACAAACCTCAGAACCCTAGACCTCACGCCATCCAACCTTGGCACCAGAGCAAGGTCATGGTTAGCCCGGACAAGCGGTCTAGGGTTCAGGCGGAGAGGGACCACCCCGTAGCGTGGAGGAGAAGTTACCCAAGGGTGTCGCACCAGGTCACCCTGACGCGAACCAGAAAGCCCCGCCGACATCAGCATCGAAGGGATTGAATCCGACGAGACCGCAAGAAGATTGGACCGTCCCAAGGCGAGGGAGAAGGAGGGAGGAGATGGTGTCGAAGACAACCATCCCCACTAATACTTATCCCCCATACCAGGTGTGGTCTGTGAGGGAGTCGACCGGATGGGACAGAGTGACACTAGGGCGGCGCAACGACAGACCCAATCGCATGTGGCGATTGGGTAGGGGATGTGGCGACGACGGTAACAAAATAGACCTCCATAACGCGGCTGGGACTAGGGCTAGGGCGAGCTTCCAAATAACAAAACCGAGAGAGAGTTTTTGATACTTTGTTCAAGTGTGATCGATTATGTTCATTTGTAATATAGATGCCAATTGTCTCATTAAAGACTTACTACTTCTCATAGCAAACAAAAACAATTATTGGAAAGGAAGTAAATAACAAAGCGAGCACACGGCAAACAAGACCTGTCTCTAATTCTCTCGCCGGAAACCATCTTAAACTCCCCGTCACTGCCGCCTCTGTCTACTTCGTGCATTGAATCTGAACCTCAGTCAATTTTTCCGCTCTTATTTTCAGTCTAGGGTTAGTGCAAATTCTGAATCTCATATACGTTTCTTTTCGATATATTTAATTACAATAGTGGAATTTTTATACATTTTGGAATCAGCTCTTCGGCGGCCCCAATGGGTTTGGACGATTTGCTCTGATGTCACTGTTCTGGATTGTGATTCGTCAACTAGCACAGATCGAGGCTATGGTGAGTTTGGTATTTGAATCGAATTGCTACGGATTGCTGGTTCTGGAACTTGTATAGTTGACGTCACTTTTCTGGGAATACAAAAAATGGTAAACTCGGTGCATATTAAAGATTGTGAATTGGATGTTTTCTAGTAAAATTGATTTGTTGTAGGTTTGAGATTGAAATGATGATATAATTAGTCATTGTTTGGTTTCATTCTGAATTTGGGAATAAATGGGAGTTGAAGTTTATAATTACCTGTTATATATTGCTTCAGCTTCAAATGCAAGGGACAAATATTCAGCTCAATTGAACAGAAGTGTAACAGATTGGTTGTTGGGGATGGGAAGAACCATATTCAACAAGTTGAATTTTATAAAGCTTTTCCATCCAATCTTTATGTAGTTGGGAATCTTAGGATAATGGCGGTATGATATTTTCTGTTGTTTCCATGTTGGTTCATGGTGTTTTTCTTTTCAGAGTTGTTACATATGGCACATGGGTTAACAGAGACTGAGTTATTGACTGGCATTACAATGTGCTGCCGTGATGCTTATATAGTAGCCCAATCCTTTTCTGCACAGGCTATGTCAAAGAAAGTGATTACGAGGGAAGAGTGGGAGAAGAAGCTGAATGATGTAAAGGTAAGGAAAGAAGACATGAATAAATTGGTTATGAATTTTCTTGTCACCGAGGGTTATGTTGATGCTGCTGAGAAATTCCGGATGGAGTCTGGGACAGATCGTATCCTTAGCTCATGTGATATTAACCTTTCACTAAATTTTGTCCATCTAATGATATGGATATGATTCTCCTTATTACTAAATAGCAGACACAGATCTTGCTACAATCACAGATCGCATGGCTGTTAAGAAGGCAGTACAGAGTGGTAATGTTGAGGATGCCATTGAGAAAGTCAATGATCTAAATCCTGAGGTAGGATACTAAGCATTGAATCTATGATTACCACCTTAACTATGGTACTAGTGATTGGTTATACTGAATTTATTACGATACTAATTCTTGAACGACATAGTATTGTAGCTATTGACCTAATTGTTTGTCTCACATATATTTATTTAATTTAAGCTAGTGATTGCGTATTTGTGTAATCATTTTGAATAGGAGGATAAGGGAGGGAAGGGGATTCCAAGCTAGTGGTTGCTTCTGATGTTTATGTTCAGAAACAGTTTCATATTTTGCTTATATTGAATAGCTATTTTCTTAGTTCATAGCTTGGAATCATTTTGGATATACTTCCACTTATTGTATAGCTTTGAGAATCACACATCTTTCTTATCCCTAAAGATTTGGATATGCATTCTATTATCTAAAATTGTTTTACCGTCACTACTGAAGGTTAGTGTTATTTGTCGTTAAGGATACATTATTCAGTTTTTATTATTTTAAAATGTTGTGTGCAGATACTGGATACAAATCCCCAACTGTTTTTCCATCTTCAACAACAAAGGTTAATAGAATTAATTCGGTGCGGAAAGATAGATGAGGCTTTGGAGTTTGCCCAGGAGGAGCTTGCTCCAAGAGGAGAAGAAAATGTATGCTTCACATCTTCGAAAGCTTTGTTTCCATGCATGATAATTCACCCTGAATTTTAAATTCTTGACAGCAAAGCTTTCTAGAGGAATTGGAGAGGACTGTTGCACTGCTGGCTTTTGAAGATGTTTCCAACTGCCCTGTTGGAGAGCTTTTAGATGTATCGCAACGCCTGAAGACAGCAAGTGAGGTGAATGCAGCCATCCTCACAAGCCAGAGTCATGAAAAAGGTTAGTGTGATTTGAATTGCCCTCGCTGTCTGGATCTCAGTGTTAGTGAATATAAAATTTAACTTTCTGGCTTTTACAATACAGTTTAGTACAGAGTTACATGCACCTCCCTTAAATTTAGGACATAACTACATTCACCTCCCTGAGTTATGCCTCCTTGTTTCAGATATATCTAGGACCACTTTACCAATAGTACAAGTTTAGACCATTAAACTCTGTAATAATGATAATACTCTGGTGAAAGAAGGCATTTTGTTTGCTCAAATTTCCTTACATATATATTGTCAATGAAATAGGCAGACTGAAATAGCTAAAAGAATATTGGGAGTAAGAAAAGTAAGATCAAATGCTCTTGAGAAGACGAATGTCTGCATTTGACTGCTCATAATTGAAACTGGGTTCTGCTAGCTTCTGTTATTCGTTTATAGCAAAGAAAAGGGGGGAATTGCTGAAATGTGCCCTTCTGAATTGGGCACGGACGGAAAACTGCCCTTTGTATTTTATTTTTTCTACCTTTAAGCTGCCTTTTTTACAAACCATTAAAATGGATGGAAAAGGACTGAATATTTCCTTAAAATGGACCAGAATGTTTCTTTATCATGTGTCTGCCAGACACATGGAGCTTATTTTTTTTCAATAACCCTATACTACCACTGGCCTTTTGCTTCTCTTCTTCCCAATCATGTGCTCTTTTTTCTGTTCTTCCTCCTTCAAAAACCTTAAGATGTAGCTGTAAATTGTTTTTTCAAAAATGAATTTTCAAACATCATATTCATGCACATACGAATTGATAGAACCAGCGATCTGTTATGACCCTGCGTGATCGATCGCGTTATGGGATAGGATACGGGCTCGTTAGAAGGGAACCCGAAGACCTTTTGATACAAGCTCATGATTATCGAGGGAACTCGAGGACCTCGTAGGAGAGACCAAAGTATTTTATTAATTCTCAAGTCTACCTTTATTCAATATAATCCCTTGGTATATATAACCAAGGAGATTACTTGTTCACCAAGTCCTACTACAATTCTAATTACCAAAACCTACTCAACTTACCAAAACCTAATACAACTCATTAATTAAAAGATAATTATTAAAAGGAAATAACTAATTCATCCCCAACCCTAGCCGGCCATACTTGGCAGCAACTTTGGTGTGTTTAGCCCACTCCCTTACGGTCCGTAAGGCCCATAACACTATCCAAATTAAGTAACTAAACTAAAAGCATTACCAAGTAATGGTAAATAGTACTAAACTAAAAATCATCGAATCAATCTTCAGAACTAGACTAATTTCCAAAACTAAGCATTCAACATAGAAATTGGAAGTAAAAATAAGGATAAAGTTTGCAGAACTGTGAAGTATATGGAGAAACAGAATTACTTTTGCATTAGTAGAATGAGGGATGAATGAGAAATTTAGGGTTAGGAAGTCCTCGAGAGCTTGGGGCTTTTCACAGAATTTCGGTCAATGCCATTGGAGATGGAGCAAACAAGAAGTGCGTCCGTCGACCATCAACGCGTATTCTCTGGTAAGCAATCGTCAGGATCTGGGTTGGATCGATATTCTCTGGCGAGGACCTGCTAGGTCCTTTATGTCATCTTTATGGCTTCTTCACCGCCGGAAAGCACAACCCGGATATGCTACCACTTGCTGGTGGAAACCGTATGGACTGCGGAGTTTGGCTGCTGGGAGCGAAGAAGACGAAGCCATCGTCTTTTTTTTATATCAAATATTTTGTAACGAAATTAATTTAGATTAATTTTTTTAAAATTATTTTAAAGAACAGAGTGAAAATCTATAATTTTAATTTTTGAAAATTAATTACGATTTTATAAAAATAATTAATTTATCTATTCAAGATTTTAAATCTATAATTTTAATTCAAATTAACTTATTTATCAAATTTGATTTTCTTAAATTGCTATTTTACAAGTTTAGCATTTAATTTTAAAAATATTTTTTAAATTTGTTATCTTCAATTAAAAAAATACTTCTATTCAAGGGCATTGTTTTGAAAATATAAAATTCTGTCTGCCCAGTTCATAAGGGCACATTCCAGCAATTCCCCCAAAGGAAAAAATTAAAATGAGGAAGTGAAATGGCCTTACTATTGTTAAAGTTGGAGAGTAAGGTGTGAGTTCAGCAAATGCATTGGATGCTAGCAAACATAAGTCAGTAACAGAAATAGCATAGCGATTTGCTGTATTAGCGAACCTATGTCATAGATTTGCTTTCACGTGTTGAAATCTTTCTAGGGAATATCATCTTGATATTCATCAATGAATTGAAACAAATGAAATATTTAATATTTATTTGAGATCTACCAAATCTCTCCTTATTCAATATGGGTGTGATACAAGATGACAATAGGATGGTTAAAAAGATGCTGAGACTGGTCACCTTAGCTTCATTATGGATAATTTAACCTTGCCTGAATGTGCTAGTGAAAAGCTTTTGGAGAAGAAGAAACACAATAAAACACAGATAATTAATCATAAAAACACCCTAAACTATTGTACAGAGCTTGAAGTTTCACAATTCTCATAGCCTGCCTATTTGATTCGAATTCCATCAGCATGTATATACTGGAATCTTAACATTACCTTTTCAGTATTCATCCTGTACATAACATAATGTACAGTCTCTATTTCATATGAGACATTTCAGAAAATGTTTAAAATATCTGTATATCTTGTCTGATAAGGGAATATATGGGATTAAGAGTAAGCTAAATTTGAAATCAACAAAAGGGTAATAGATAAACTAGATAGACTTATAGCCTTTGAAATGGTAATGTCTGAATATATATTTTTTTTTGCTTCTCGTGGTGTCCAATGTTTTTATATAAATCAGTATGGAACTGATATGTTGTGTCACATGGGATAAGTACAGATCCAAAGCTTCCAAGCTTGTTAAAGATGCTGATCTGGGCACAGAACCAACTTGATGAGAAAGCAGCATATCCGCGCATAAACGATCTATCTACAGCAACCCTCGAAGATCCTGCTGTTTAAGAGACCAAGCTGTTTGTGTGCGGGATTCAGGTCCCTATGTCTGTGGATTGGGAAAAAATGTTCACATTTATTTATTGATATTTGGGTATGGTTTTATTGGTGTTTCCTTGATGTTGGTCACTAGTGCTGTGCAATTGTATCATTAATTTTCAATACAATTTCAAGTTTGAAAGTCGAATAAAATCAACGGGTTAAGATTCAAAGTAGAATCTCAAGAAACTGAACAACTACCAAAGAACGGCAAGATGTTTGGATGGAAATTGAAGAAAAAGTTACGGCAAGACAGAAGGAGCCCTTTTTTTTACGGCCATTGGAAGCCCCTTTGTATCATTTTTTTATCAGCAAGTAATATATTAAATCTCACCCATTCAGAGGTTGAATAGGGTGGACCAAGAACGGATTTCCAGCTACAGAAGTCAAGAGAACCAAACAAGAGACCATAATTCCTACTATACAAATCAAACTTAGCTAAAAAACAGGAAGAGATACAAGACAATACAAATATTGAACAATAGGTTAGTGTAACTGAACCGAAACAAGACCAAAACCAGCAAATTGGAACTGAAGGCTTTTCTCTATGCTTTCCGACATTGCTTGGGTCACAAGTCAGTGAGAATGCATCCCAAAAGTAGGGACTGTCGACCAAAAAGGAGATGCAGAGTTGAAGATTGTGTAAAGGATCCATACACATCACCATAAAGCCAGAAAATTGCAGGTACCTTATAATTATAAACTTGTAGCTTAAGTCTTTGTTCAATGCTTTCCAATAGACTTGCGCCTTATGGCATTGGATTTACAGTCCAAAGCTAGAGGCAGATCACCAAAAGGAAGTGACTGATTTGTAGGCTAGGAAGTGAGGCCAATTACAACACATGACAACACCTGGAACTGAAGATGCATATAGAATAAAACTAAAGGATGTAATGTGATATCCAGAAGAAACCAAGAGTTGCCACAGAAGCAAGACCAACAACAGATACAGCAGAAAAATCAACAAAAGAAACCAAGAGAGCTACCTACTCAAAGTCCTAGATACAAGGATAAGCCCAGCTGAAAGGGGCAATCAGAAGAAAATGACATAAAAGATCTCTCACTTCCCACCCAACCCCAAAAACCCCCACACAAAACCCCAAAAAGAGAAATCAACAGAAATGACAACCAAAAAGACATCCCAAATATAAGCACTCACCTCACACCCAACCCCTAACCAAGAGCCCCAAGAACTTAGTTAAGCAGATCATCAACATATCAACTGAACCAACTTCAATGAAAATACTAGGAAGAGGCAACAAGAGGGTGAAGAACAAGCCATTGAGTTCAACTCAGTACTCCATACTCAATGAGGAGTTGAGGATCTAATTTTCACACACAGAGTAGGATTAGAGAGCTAAATAGTAAAACTGAAATAGTAGTTGGAGTTGAATTTTGGCCACTCCCAACTGTATGATTTGCTTTGTATTTTGACAAAGACCTCCTGAGGTGAATCAATCTGATTTTGGAATAACACTGCATTTCTTGATGGCCAAAGTTACCAACAAGTTAGCTTTATTATATTACCCCACTGTTTTCTGTGTTTGAATTTCACCAGTAAGAACCAGGAGGAGAACAATTCCTTTATATTTGCTGAGACCACCCAAAAAATTCTCCACCACTTTAGAATCAGACTCCATACCAACCAAACCTTTGGAAAATGAAGCAAGATATGAGTTGCATCCTCAAGATCCCAGTCACAGGAAGGGCATATAAGTTGTTGTGAATTCCCCCTAGATTCCAAGAAACATTTTGATGGTATTGTTTCAAGGCATGCAAGCCAACAGAAGGCTGAGATTTTAGGGGGAAAACCTGGAATCCAGAGATGCTAAGTTTATGAAGAGTTAAAGGTTTCATACTGTGCAAGCAAGTAGTACAGTTTCTTTACTGAAAATCCATTTGGGTCTGCAGACCAAACTAGACTATCTTCTTCTATTCCAATATCAATGTCAACTAGAATAGAGCAAAGAACCCCTCATTCTTGGTCCTCCCAACCCCTAGAGTCCCTCCGTAGATTAAGATCCCAACTGACACCATTCCAAAAATCCTAGATGAGGCTTGATTTTAGTTGGCTATAAGAAAGATTCTAGGAAATAGTTCCTTGAAAGAGACCTCCCCCCCCCCCCCCCCCTTGTCAGAAATAAATCCTATTCTCTTGGCCTAAATTCCATTTGAGTCCCTTAGCCCTAAAAATATCTATGAATCTGGGATCCTTATATAAAGAAAGAATATGGTTCGTTAGTGATGGAGAGCCTAATTATGAGAATTGGGTCAGATCTCACTCTTTACAACTTCTACCAAATCTAGCACAAATTGTCATCTTCCATAAAGATTCATCCTCTAAGGCAAATCTCCACCATCATTGTGCCAGGAGAGCTAGATTCATATTAGATAGGATTTTAATTCCAAGACCTCCATACTCCATAGACTTATATACTGTGTTCCAATTTACTTTGCAGAAAACTCTGGACTGAGATAAGTCATACCATAGGAATCTCTTTTGCCAACTTTTAAAAGATTTGATGACTGCTTTTGGGGCCAATAGGATTGACAAAAAAATATAGAGCCAGGGCTCCAAGAGTAGAGTTTATGAGGGTAATTCTGTCCCCAAGAGATAACAATTTAGCCTGCCACAATCCCAAAGATTTCTTGAACCTATAAAACACTGGTTTCCACGTGTAGAAATTTTCCTTGAGCTTGCTCCTAGAGGGAATCCTAGGTAGGGGAGAGGCAAATTATCAATCGCACAACCCAAAACATCAGCAAAGGCTTGTGCTTCCTCTTTTGAAATGTTCATAGGGACAAGAACATATTTATTGAAGTTGACTCCCAACCCTACTACCAATTGAAACATTGCAAGAGCTGATTTTAAGTTTGAGACCCCTTCCATGGATGCTTACATAAAAAAGATTGATTTGTCAGCAAATAGCAGGTGTGAGATCCTAGGACCAACTAGTCCCAAATTGATACCTTGAATTTGATCTGATGTAAACCCTGCTTGAAGAATTTGGTTTAGACCTTCTGCAATAATAACAAAGATAAGTGGGGATAGAGCACATCCTTGTCTTAGACCTTTCTTAAGCTCAAAATCAGGAGAAGGAGAGCCATTGATGCAGATGGAGACTGAGGCTCTAAAACAAGAGATCATTAAAAGCCTCCAAAGGGGTCCAAATCCCATTATAGATAAAACTTTCATGACATAGGGCAAACTAACATTGTCAAAAGCTCTCTGGAAATCTGCTTTAAATATTCGAGCCTTTTGTTGTGATTTTTTTAGATGGAAAAAACCTCAGATGCAACCAAGATTCCATTAATTATTTGTCTTCCTACAACAAAACCTGTTTGTTCAAGACCAATAAGATTTCCAATAATCTGTTTGAGCCTTAAGGAAATGAGCTTGGAGAGGATCTTCTATGGACCTCCCATGAGGCTGATTGGCCTGTAACCATCAAAGGTGAGTGGTGCTTCATTTTTTGGAACCAAGGCTATAAAGGAAGAGTTTAAGCCTTTGCCTAGCTGGCTAGACATATGGAAGTGATTGGAGAAATTCATTATATCTTTCTTTAGGATTGGCCAACAGGCTTGAAAAAAATTTGAGAGTATATCCATCTACACCAGAAGAATGGAAAAAGAAAAGAAACTCTTGCATATGTGTATATGAAATAAATAAGTTGTCCACTTCTAATCACTAAAGTATGTTGTCTACATGTTACATACACAACACCCAAATGGGTGTAGCCTAGGAAACCTATAGGATCATAATACAACTTTGGGAAAAAGTTATTTACACCCTCTCAACGACCTTTGATTCTCAAAAACACCCCCTAAAGGTGAGGGGTTATCTATAACACACTGCAACTAAGTCGAGATATTACACTACAACTATTCAAGATATTACACAACTAAGTTACCTTACACTCTGATGAGTGGGGATGAATATGCGTCAAAACCCTATTTTTACGTGCATCAGGACACGGTCATCAAGCAATATATGTGACGGTTAAGTACCGTTCGATCCCACAGGAAGTAGAGGTGTCACTAGTATTTTGCTAAAACCTGGGGACATGGGATGTCACTTCCACATCCCAAAAAGGGAAAATAAAGGGCGGGCATACGAAGTGTTGTTTAATTTTGTAAAACAATTAAATCTATATACAAGCTACGCCCTAAGACACATAACTTTTGATTCACACAAGGAGTCGGTCACGGGTACAAGTAAACATGACTTCCAATTAACGCATGGTTTGGTTAACGAGTGTGAAATCAAATAATGTTTTCCTTATGGTCTTAGAACACTTAAGTTCCTATGTATGTGGTATCATGAAATCAACCACATACTAGTCATGGGGAGAGGGCACACGACCATTGCCCAGACCGATATGCAAACCACCAATCATCGAAAAGCAATAAAATACGGTGTAGTTCTATGATCTTGCGCAAAGCTCGATCAATCCTCGAACGAGAGATAAAGACAACGAATGCATGTCACTCTCGCTACCAACTACCAAAAGTTGAGATATCTACACCACTCGGTGAATCGACTCAGCTACGCCTAGTTCCCTTCTTAATTCCCAAATGCCATCAATAACGTTGAACCCCGAAAATCAAGTAGAACTAAATAAATTATCGAATCACGATACTCTGGTACTGCACAAGCATGCGAGGACTCTAAATAATTATCGAATCTACTTACCTACGCATAGTTCAATCAACCCGACGACCAAATAAATCGATCATCAAGAAGAACTAAATAGAGCAACGAATCACGAAACTCTGGTAATACACAAGTGTAAGTAAACTCTAAATCAGTATCTGAATCTACTTAGGTACAACTAGTTCACCTCTCGAGGACCAAACACCACCGATCAAGATGAGTTCTGTAATCAAGTGGAACTACATAAAGTAACGAATCACGAAACTCTGGTAATACACAAGCATAAGTAAATTCTATACTAGTTAAATCCCGTCTCACACTAGATCGAATTATCGATCGGTCCAAACATCGATCTACATATCGCACACAACAATTAGGAAAAATCCCCAAATCGTTCGGTCGACTTGAAACACACAAGAGCATCGAGAAAACACAACCTAGCATATTCCTATCTTGTCAATAGGAAATTGAGACATAAACATGTCGGAAATCCTAGATAAGTTCACTAAATGTCTGAAGTTTGTATTTTTACGAACTCTAGCCTAGAATTTGATATACACCCGAGAGACGAAATAACTAGCACATGAAATCGGGTTCAAAGGCATGGCAAATTGAACACAAAGCACGAAAATCATGCATAAACATTGAGTATCTTAAATATAGATGATTACCCATACATGCAATTGGATGCTAATTAAGCTCAAAACCCCCCAATCATGCTAAAAACATCACCAAACCCAAATTAACCATAAACCCATGCATCAATTTAAAGGAAATCAATACTTACACAACACACATGACCAAAGATTTGAATCCAAGGTCATGGAATCCAAATACTACTCAAGCATACCCAAAAAAACCCGAGCTTTACAACAAAATAGAGAAGAGTAGAGATAAGAACAGGGACTGGGTTGAGAAACCCCATCGAAAACTCCTCTAGCTTGCAAACCCACCATCTCCAACTCTCCAAAGCTTCAACACATGAAAATGGAGAAGTTGGAGAAGGTGGGAGGCTCATGGATGCTTGAAACCTCCTTCAGATTGTAAGAACCGCCCCCAGTCGACCTCGGTCGAACCGGTGAAATTTGGGGAAAGTTGACTTTCCGCTAGAAAAGTCAACCGATGACTCCAGGAGTCATTCGGGACCTTTCCGGGACCCAAAAAACTTATCCGTCGTAACGGTTAGTTTATTTGGGTCGTCTTCTTCCAAATAACTATTTTTGCGAAAAAGTCAACCCGGGGTCAAACTAGGTCAAATTAAGGGTCTTAACGAATTAATTTAATTCATGCTGAGATATTTTGGGTAGAGGTGGACCCCACATGGACACATGTCCATGGTGGCTTGGGTGAGAAGAAATAGGAGAGAAATGACCCAATTAGCCTTAAATTTTGGACATGAGAGGCAAATGGGCAAGGGGGCAAAAGGGTCTTAGCTTAATTAGTTTTAAAGAGGCATGGAGCAAATATTTCAGCACATTTACAAGTGTTGGCCGAAATTTAGAGAGAAGGGAGAGAGAGAGAAAAGACATTGAAGCTTGAAGAAGAAGAAGAAAGGGAGAAAAGGGAGGACATTGGGTGATTTCTTCACCAAAAAGCTTTAATTCTTCTAGTTTCCTCATCCTTTCTTCATTCCCCAAGGTAATCCCTCAATCTAATCCCATTTTATTGAAGTGTTAGTTATGGGTTTGTTAGAGAAAGCATGAACAAGGTTGGGTTTCTATGGGTTTGAGCTTGGATTGTTTAGATGATTGATTTATGGAGTTAAGAGGGAGATTTTGATAGAAATCAATTAGGTTTTTGATGTTTTGATGAAACCCAACATGGGTATTGAAGTATTGGGGTTTATGGGACTGTTTTGGAGGTTTTTGGGGGATACAAATAGAGTTTTGAGGTGTCGATTTCGTGGAGAAGAAGCTGGAGGAAGAAGAAGGACGGAACTGTCAGACCCGTCACGGATCCGTGACAGGGACCGTGACAGAGTGCGTCACGACTCCCTGATGGAGGCCGTGACGGCACACGTCACGGTTCCGTGATGTCATCCGTGACGGGGAACATCACGGTTCCGTGACCCGAACCGTCACGGAGTCCGTCAAGGCTCCGTGACCCGAACCGTGATGGATCAGAATTGGGCCTTTTGGGCCCATTTTAGTCGTTTTCGGGTAATTATGAAGGTTATCTACAACCAAGCCTATTGGGGGTTAAGTTGGGATGTTTCCTCTTTAAAACCGCTCTTGAATTACTCTTAATTCTCGTATTGCTTGTGATCTTAGACGTTGTTTCCGAGCCCGACGGAGGAGGCTAGTAGACAACTCGCATTGACTAAACGTTTGGATAACGATTGAGGTAGGAAAAGTAGCGAATACCGGTTTAATTGCGGAAAGTTACTAGTATGCATATATGTTATGAACAAATGATATAATTGTAGAATTGCATGTAGGATGTGAGGAACGAGTGTAGGCGTGTAAAATGAGGGATAACTTGCGAGCCATGTCGTGCCCGTAGGTTTGGGAATTGTTGTGCTGTAGTATCACATGTGGGTCCCTGGTTGGGCCCGTAGGATTACGTGTTGGCTGTGTTGTTGTGATTGATGGCTTATAATGCTTGTTATGTGGTATATCCGTTGTTAAATTGAGGATCATGATATGGTATGTTCGGTATGATATGTTAGTATGATATGTCAAGCATGATATGGTTTAGTATGACGTGAATTAATGCCTTGTCATATGATCAGGTGATTGATAGACCGATGTGATGTGTTTCGGTAAGATTGTTGGTTTGGTATGTTGTTAGTTGAACTATGACCTTGTGATATGTTTGATACATTCGTGGTTGTGATCCGATACGATATGTTTCGAGACGAGGTATTCTGGTACGATACCTACATCGAAGGAGGATTCTGGTGTAGGATATCTAAGCCGAGGATGGTGTCCCACGTACGCGGTCCCCCGAGGCTAAGGGTTCCGGTACGATACCTACATCGAAGGAGGATTTCGGTGTAGGGTATCTAGGCCGAGGATGGTGTGATCTGTACCCCGATGCTGTGTGGTCTGGGAAGATGTCCGACCGAGGTGTGTGCCGGTCCGGTATGTTTATTATGAGTTGTACCCCGATGCTGTGTGGTCCGGGAAGATATCTAGGTCGATGATGTGTGGTTCGGTACGATATGGTTGAGCCGTGCTATGGAAGCCACCGATAGGGGGGACTGCTGTACGGGACTTGTGGTTGTTTTACTATGTGTTGGGTGCCTGATGATTGGATAAGTGATGTGATTAAGTGTGGTTATAGTCATGTAAGTATGGTTTGTGATTATGTGATTTCTGTGGATGTTGTTAGTTGTTGTGCCTTGCTAGTATGCCCTAATTGGACGGTTACCCGTGGTGCTGAGTGGATAAATCATCACCTTAACTACTTTTTCCTACTGAGCGAAAGCTCACCCCTCTTTTTTATTGTTCTACAGATTTTGAGCGGGATTTGATCTAGAAGACGTCTCGGAGCTTGGGGCTTGTGAGAGTCTTAGTTTTGTGTTGGTCTAGAGACGTACCTTCCTCTTGTTATTAAACATCTTTATTACTTGGTTTTCGAGTTGTTGACTCGTATTGTCAGAATTATTGGTTTGGATTATCATTTGGAGTTTATTTCTTTTAAAAATTAATTTTACTATTATTATTCGTAGTTCACGTCTCGAGTCCGGTCAAAACCGGATTTGGGGCGTGAGAACTTGGTATCAGACCATGGTTTTTCAAAACTTTGGACCGTACGTCAACTAGGTGGGTAGAGTTAAGTCGTTAGGTTTCGGTGTGTCGGTGACGCAAATCGGAAATGCCTTACGCGTAGAACCGAGACGAAGAGAGTCTCGGGTTTGGTGATATGTCAGTTTGGTGTTGTGTACTTTGGGTGAACCATTTATGGTTGGGTTCATTGATTGTGTTATTTGATTACTGAGTGTTGACGTGGTCGGGTGGTAATAGTGTAATTACCGAGACCCGAGGTGTATAGCTGCGATGACTTGTTGTGTGCTATGATTGGGTTGAGTGCTTGTGCAGATTGTGAGTTGAATGTCCTGCGTATGTGGATGGTTAATAGAATTTTCAAACGGGTCATGCCCAAATTTCTGAAAAACTGAAGTGTTTGTACCTTCACGATGCGACTGCAGGGGCCACTATAGTCGAACGTGACGGATGGATGTCAAGTGGTTACAACGTAGTTCGGGGACGCCTGAACCGATTGTAACGACATGATGTCAACATGGAATGTTATGTTAGAAAGAGAAAGTGTTAAGAACCATTAAAATTAAGTTGATGCTGAAACCTTGTGAAATTGCTCTGTGATGTGAACTTTGGACTGTGTGACTTTTGGTTGCGATTGTTGAATTGTGTGTTTGACTTGTGTTACGCACAAGTGTGCGGGCTTCTCTGGTTGTGTGAAACTAGTATGACTATACTAAGATTAGACATATTATTAGTTCGAGTGCGACTTATATGAAACGTGTGCGAACGCTAGTTACTTAAGCGTGTCGCTTTATGCGAAATTAAGAACTGAACATGTGCGTTTATCCGTGCAGCGGATATATATACGACATGACGCCTACCTATGTACCCCGAGGCAATAGGAGCCGGCCAGCTGGAGGCCGAGGGCAGCCACCTTCCATAGAGTCGATAGGGGCAACAAGTGCCCAAGGTGCATCCGCTGATGAGCTCGAGAAAGGTGATGCTGGACCATCGGGACTTCCGCCCAGAGTTCCGCCGGTCGTAGAGCCGACCTAGGCGACAGTCCTGAAGGAGTTGGTTCGTACAGTTCAGGGCTTAGCAGTGGTCATCGCCCAACGAGAGGCTGCGGCCCCGACACCAGAGACTGTGCCTACTGCCGCTGCAACCACTGTTCTGAGGCCTAGTCAGGCCGGGAGCTACACAACTCAGATGCTGAGAGACTTTCTGAGGCTGGGTACGCCGACCTTTTCAGGGGAGCCAGACCCCGAGGCGGCCGAGAGATGGCTCGAGCAGGTCATGCGCAACTTGGATACCTCAGAGATCATGGATGAGCGCACGAGGGTGTCCTTTGCAGCTTTCCAGCTGAAGGATGACGCATATCACTGGTGGCAGCGCGAGCAGGACCGTATTGGTGAGGACTTTCAGCTGTTTGTGGAGCGGTTCCTGGAGAAGTACTTCCCACAGTCAGCACAGGAGGACATGCACCAGCAATTCCTAGAACTGCGTCAGGAGGGGATGACGGTATCTGAGTACAAGACGAGATTCACCTCCTTGTCCCGCTTCGCCCTAGAGATGGTTACGACCGAGGCTCGTCGCTGCAGATGGTTTGAGGGAGGGCTTCGCCCCGCGATTGTGGATCGGGTCACCGCCCTGAGGACTCAGGTGTACTCGGAGCTAGTAGATCAGGCACTAGCTGTGGAATGACACTTCCGGGAGACAGCCAGGGCCTGGGAGAGCAGGCCAGGACCGAGCGGTTTCTTGAGGCCGTCTGAGGCCCGTGATCCGAGGAGACAGACGACCTCGGGATCTTTCCGGCCCCAGACACAGCTGAGCGGGATACGACAGGTCGGATCAGTGGCATCCGTTGGACCTGCCTCGTCAGGGCGGTCGTGTTTCCAGTGCGGACAGCCGGGCCATATAGCCCAAGACTGTCCGAGGAGCAATGGGCCAGCTGATCGTCCTGCGGACAAACCTGAGAGGAGGCCGAGCGCCAGGCCGCCGTTATGCCACCAGTGCGGACGGCCAGGACACTTCTCTGCTAGGTGCCCCGATCTGTTTGGAGGGATGTCGACCCCGCGACCACAACAGTCGTAGACCGGGCATCACCCCAGTTTCTTCAGCGTTAGGCTCAGACACCGAGAGCCCCACGGAAGGCAGCGAGCGCGCCAGCGCCGAGGCAGAGAGGTACACAGCAGGTGACTCTTCCACCACCCCCGAGGGGAGGACCTCAAGCATCGCAGGGCAGGGTGTACGCGGTCGCCGACTCTCGAGCTGAGGGACGTCACTTCGGTCATGAGACCACCCAGGGTACGTATTTTCTTTACAATTCCTAGGCGTCTTTCTTATTTGATACTAGGGCATCACATTCTTTCATCTCTTCTACCTTCACTGATATGTTGGGGTTAAGGGTAGAGCCTTTGAGTCAACCCTTATGTCTTGACACCCTGGTTACGGGGGATGTGGTCCTGAGTAGCGTATGTCGTGCGTGTGAGATTAGAGTAGCTGATTGCCCTTTTCTTGGTGATCTTCTTGTGTTGAACATGACGGCATTCGATGTCATCCTGGGGATGAATTGGCTTGCGAGGTACCAGGCGTCGATCGACTGCTATCGACGGCAGGTGACGGTGGTATCGAGCGACACGATCGTCACTTGTGTCCTGGACAGTAGGAGCGGAGTTCTCCATTCAGCATTGACCGTGGGAGATGAGGTGGAGACTGTGCAGAGCAGAGAGCTGCCACGAGTGGTGTGCGAGTTCCCGGAGGTTTTTCCGGAGGAGTTGTCAGGATTACCGCCAATGCGCGAGGTTGAGTTCGGGATTGACCTAATACCGGGGACGGCGCCGATATTGATGGCTCCGTACCAGTTTTCATCAGCCGAGTTGGTCGAGTTGAAGCGACAACTCAAGGAGCTTCGAGAGAAGGGATTTATCCGTCTGAGCACTTCGCCGTGAGGAGCGCCCGCACTCTTCGTGAAGAAGAAGGGTGGAGCGTTGAGGATGTGCATCGATTACCGGAATTTGAACCTGGTCACAATGAAGAACCGCTACCCGATGCCGAGGATCGATGACTTGTTTGATCAGCTGAGAAGGGCGAAGTGTTTCTCGAAGATCGATATGCGATCCGGATACTATCAGTTGAGACTTCGGGAGGAGGATGTGGTGAAGACCGCCTTTCGGACTCGGTATGGTCACTATGAGTTTCTGGTGATGCCGTTCGGACTGACGAACTCGCCTACAGCGTTCATGGACCTGATGAACGGTATCTTCCGACCCTACTTAGATCAGTTCGTCGTGGTATTCGTAGATGACATTATGATCTACTCACCGAGTGAGGAGACGCATGTGGAGCATCTGATGACAGTTTTGAACTTGTTGCGCACTCACTAGTTGTACGGCAACTTGGAGAAGTGCGACTTTTCGCTCGCCGAGGTGAAGTTCCTCGGGCATGTTGTGGCCCGAGAGGGTATACTAGTCGACCCGGCGAAGATCGACGCGGTTTCGAAGTGGGCACGACCCAAGAGTGTCTTTGAGATCCTCAGCTTCTTGGGTTTGACAGGTTATTACCGGCGGTTCGTCAAGGATTTCTCACGCTTGGCCGCGCCGATGACTGCCCTAACACGCAAGGGAGCCGAGTTTGTGTGGAACGATGATTGTGAGCGTTCCTTCTCCGAGCTGAAGGTTCTTCTAACTACCGCTCCTGTGTTGATAGTGCCGGAGCGTGGGATCGGGAACGACGTCTACTGTGATGCTTCTGGTGAGTGACTCGGGTGTGTGTTGATGCAGTCAGGGAAGGTAGTTGCTTATGGCTCCAGGCAGTTGAAGACGCATGAGCGCAACTACCCTACCCATGACTTAGAACTGGCAACGGTCGTCTTCACACTGAAGAGCTGGCGACATTACTTGTATGGCGAGAGGTTTCAGGTATTCTCGGATCACAAGAGTCTCAAGTACATCTTCTCTCAGCGAGACTTGAACATGCGGCAGAGGCGGTGGATGGAGTTACTTGAGGAGTACGACTTCGAGCTACTCTATCATTCGGGTAAGGCGAACATCGTCGCCGATGCCCTGAGTAGGAAGTCGATCCATTGCCTTATCGGTATATCAGTCCGAGAGTGGGACATGATGGGAGAGTTGAGCACGTTTGGGCTTGAGCTAGATGAGATTACTGATGGCGTGACTATGTGTTCACTGGTGGCTCAGCCCACACTAGTGGCCCGAGTGTTAGAGGCGCAGGCAGAGGATGCCAAAGCGGCAGAGATCCGAGAGAGGATCGTCAGTGGTGTTGATGCGGAAGGCTGGGAGCGGAGTGCTGATCAGGGTCTACGTTACCGAGGAGTGTTGTTTGTGTCGCGCAGCTGTAGAGACGATGTGTTGAGGGAGTCTCATTATTCCCGTCTTGCTGTGCACCCGGGTGGCACCAAGATGTATCGGGATGTCAGGCGACAGTTTTGGTGGAGCGGGATGCGGAGATCGATTGCAAAGTTTGTCTCGAGATGTGTCACTGGTCAGCAAGTGAAGGCCGAGCATCAGTATCCCGCTGGTTTATTACAGACATTTCCAACCGCACGGTGGAAGTGGGAGCATGTCACGATGGACTTCGTGTGTGGGTAGTGGTCGACCGACTGACCAAGTCGGCGCACTTTTTAACCATAAGGATGACCGATAAGGTTGACACTCTGAGCCGTCTGTACGTTCGTGAGATAATCCGTCTTCACGAGGTTCCGGTGTCGGTCGTGTCTGACAGAGATCCTCGTTTTACCTCCATGTTTTGGGAGAGTTTGCAGAGAGCGCTAGGCACCGAGGTTCTGCTCAGTACAACGTACCACCCACAGACAGACGGTCAGTCAGAACGCACGATTCAGATTTTAAAGGATATCCTACGAGCATGTGTGTTATATTTCTGAGGGTCATGGGAGGACCACTTACCGCTTGCTGAGTTCGCCTACAACAACAACTTCCAGGCCAATATTGGGATGACACTGTTTGAGGCGTTGTATGGTAGGCTGTGTCGATCGCCTGTATGTTGGGCAGAAGTGGGAGACACGAGTTTACTTGGTCTGGATCTGGTCCGAGAGACGACCGAGAGTAAGGGGTAGATTGTAAGAACCGCCCCCGGTCGACCTCGGTCGAACCGGTGAAATTTGGGGAAAGTTGACTTTCCACCGGAAAAGTCAACCGATGACTCCGGGAGTCATTCGGGACCTTTCCGGGACCCAAAAATCTTAGCCGTCATTACGGTTAGCTTAGTTGGGTCGTTTCCTTTCAAATGACTATTTTTGCGAAAAAGTCAACCCGGGATCAAACTAGGTCAAATTAAGGGTCTTAACGAATTAATTTAATTCATGCTGAGATATTTTGGGTAGAGGTGGACCCCACATGGACACATGTCCATGGTGGCTTGGGTGAGAAGAAATAGGGGAGAAATGACCCAATTGCCCTTAAATTTTGGACTTGAGAGGCAAATGGGCAAGGGGGCAAAAGGATCTTAGCTCAATTAGGTTTAAAGAGGCGTGGAGCAAATATTTCAGCCCATTTACAAGTGTTTGCCGAAATTTAGAGAGAGGAATAGAGAGAGAAAAACCATTGAAGCTTGAAGAAGAAGAAAGGGAGAAAAGAGAGGACTTTGGGTTATTTCTTCACCAAAAAGCTTAAATTCTTCTAGTTTCCTCATCCTTTCTTCATTCCCCCTAGGTAATCCCTTAATATAATCCCATTTTATTGAAGTGTTAGTTATGGGTTTGTTAGAGAAAGCATGAACAAGGTTGGGTTTCCATGGGTTTGAGCTTGGATTGTATAGATGATTGATTTATAGAGTTAAGAGGGAGATATTGATAGAAATCAATTAGGTTTTTGATGTTTTGATGAAACCCAGCATTGGTATTGAAGTATTGGGTTTTATGGGATTGTTTTTGAGGTTTTTGGGGGATAAAAAAGGAGTTTTGAGGTGTTGATTTCGTGGAGAAGAAGCTGGAGGAAGAAGAAGGATGGAACTATCAGACCCGTCACGGATCCGTGACGGGGACCGTGACAGAGTGCGTCACGGCTCCGTGACGGAGGCCGTGACGGCACACGTCATGGTTCCGTGACGTCATCTGTGACGTCATCCGTGACTTCATCCGTGACGGGGAACATCACGGTTCCGTGACCCGAACTGTCACGGAGCCCGTCAAGGCTCCGTGACACGAACCGTGATGGATCAGAATTGGGCCTTTTGGGCCCATTTTAGTCGTTTTCAGGTAATTAGGAAGATTATCTATAACCGAGCCTATTGGGGGTTAAGTTGGGATGTTTCCTCTTTAAAACTGCTCTTGAATTAGTCTTAATTTGTGTATTGCTTGTGATCTTAGACGTTGTTTCTGAGCCCGGAGGAGGAGGCTACTAGGCGACTCGCATTGACTAAGCGTTTGGATAGCGATTGAGGTAGGGAAAAGTAGCAAATACCGATTTAATTGCGGAAAGTTACTAGTATGCATATAGGTTATGAACAAATGATATAATTGTCGAATTGCATGTAGGATGTGAGGAACAAGTGTAGGCGTGTAAAATGAGGGATAACTTGCGGGCCATGTCGTGCCCGTAGGTTTGGGAATTGATGTGCTGTAGTATCACATGTGGGTCCCTGGTTGGGCCCGTAGGATTGCGTGTTGGCTGTGTTGTTGTGATTGATGGCTTGTAATGCTTGTTATGTGGTATATCCGTTGTTAAATTGAGGATCATGATATGACATGCTCGGTATGATATGTTAGTATGATATGTCAAGCATGATATGTTTTAGTATGACGTGAACTAATGCCTTGTCATATGATCGGGTGATTCATAGACCGATGTGATGTGTTTCGGTAAGATTGTTGGTTTGGTATGCTGTTAGTTGAACTATGACCTTGTGATATGTTTGATACATTCGTGGTTGTGACCTGATACGATATGTTCCGAGACAAGGTATTTCGGTACGATACCTACATCGAAGGAGGATTTTGGTGTATGATATCTAGGCCGAGGATGGTGTCCCACGTACGCGGTCCCCCGGGGCTAAGGGTTCTGGTATGATACCTACATCGAGGAAGGATTCTGGTGTAGGGTATCTAGGCCGAGGATGGTGTGATATGTACCCCGATGCTGTGTGGTCTGGGAAGATGTCCGACCTTGGTGTGTGCCGATCCGGTATGTTTATTATGAGTTGTACCCCGATGTTGTGTGGTCCGGGAAGATATCTCGGCCGATGCTGTGTGTTCCGGTACGATATTGTTGAGCCGTGCTATGGAAGCCGCCACGTCTCGAGTCCGGTCAAAACCGGATTTGGGGCGTGACACAGATAGTCTTAGTTATGGCCTTTGGTGGTAGAAAAAGCTCCTGAGATGAAGAACACTCAAGAACAAATGAAGAACAAGAGAGTGAAGAGAGAAAAAAAAAATGAAATTTGTGTTTGAAATTGATTCTAAGGAAAAAATTATGATGTCTCTTTTAGCTACTATGCTCTATATATATATATATATATATATATATATATATATAGAAGTTACGACAAATGAGAAAGAAGAATTAAAGTCATTAATTCTGCTTCAATATAACGCCAATAGGAGGAGAGGGCAGGAGCGCAAGTTGGACAAAGAGATCATGTGCGGGTGGAAGCTCTGGAGGTGTGGTACATCCGGGTTTATGGGACGTTTGATCTTATGGTCAAATGATCAATGGCCTCAGCCGAAAGTCAGTTGACGCGTTTTGACCGTTGGATGAAGTCTTCGCGTATGTCACACGATCGAACGGTCCATAGAGGTTGAGTGCACGTGTTATAGTGCGCTGGCAGCACACATGATAAGATCTTTAGGTCCCGTTTCTCACTTTTGATTTTAAACTTCCGTCGCTCATTCTCGCTCTATTCGGCCTCCAATTGACTTGTAGAGGAGCGTGTGTGGTTTAAACATTATGTTGCATGGATGGAAGAAAACAATGCAATGAAAGAGCGTATTATTGTAAGCATGCGTGCTGCTTAATTGTATTATGCTCTATTTGTGTGTTATGTTCCAACTATAGGATGTTTGGAACCTATATATTTATATATGAACAATTCAGTTATCTATATATGGACTAATTTATACAAGTTTATCGTTTGTGTAAATATGTTGATAGGAATAATTGAAACATGTTTATTGTTTATCTACATATGTTAATTGGAATAATCGAAACATGTTATCGTTTGTCTACATCTGTTAATGAAAATAATTAAAATATGTTTAGAAGTTGGACTATACACTATCTCACTTGGCCGACGGATATACAATATCCGTTAGGAAAGTATTACTTTAGACACATATATTGCATTTGTGACTAAAGTACCCTCACTTTACCCATGGATAGAAATTACTTGTGACACAGATATTTTATCTGTTGGGCAAGTCAACACTTTTCCCACGGATAGCGTATCTATGGCTAAAGTACCCTCACTTTAGCCACGCGGATACAGTTTACTTGTAACACAGATATTTTATCTGTTGGGCAAGTCATCACTTTAGCCACGAATGCAACATTCGTTGTCCTGATTTACCCTCTGTGGGTCGTGGCCTGGTCATGGCCGACGGGGTTTCGGGTGATTGGGTTGGTGATAGTCGAGGTGTAGGTTACTCTTTTCAAAGTCTCCTACCGTGTATAGACTGGTGCGTGGTTTCGTTGTGGTATTGTATTGTTTTTTTACTGCACTTAATGGTGGTTAAATTTGGGTTTCAAACCCGTTTTCTAACTTTTTGTTGTAGTTTTCTTCGAGTTAAGACTGTGTGTCTTCTCTAGGTACTTCATGATTAAAATATTCGGGTATTCAGACCATCCTTGTAAGTCCCTGGTAGGGCTCTTCTTTCATTGGTTTCTTTGGTGTATTGAGGTTACTTAAGTGGACTGTCCTTGTGTTGTTAGTTTGTTGTTTTCTCTGTTTGTATGTAGAGAATTTGGTTGAGGATCCATTGTGGATTGCTCGTGTGCTTGTATTTCAAACTCTGTTCTTCCTTCCAAAGAACAGTTTAAATTTAAATTTGCTTTGCCGATAAAATAAAAAGTAAAGTGACCAAACTTTAACAACGGATCCATTTTATTCGTCGGCTAAGTGAAATTCTACGGTAGTGAATCTACTCAATAAGCCATTCAAAGGTTAAAAAGAGATTTATGAAAAGCCTCAAATTTTTTGTCACATGTCGTTCATATGTCTGTACGAGTTAGTCACATATCCTATACATTCTTTATTTTTTGAGAAGAACAGGTGCAAAGTTTATTAAAATATAAAGTAGGGCGATGAGCACATAATTGTACTCATCTTACAAGGTAACAACCAACTAACGAACATAAAGCAGAAACAGAAAAGTAAATTTTGCTCAAGGCATAGGGGCGGTTGAAGGGGATATCTGCGGTAGCATCCTGAGATACCGATACAGTATACTTCTACCAAAAGTCACTGGGTGAGCAAACGAAGTGAAATGGGGATACTGGTGGACTTACATCTCCCCCGGTAAGTCAGCGTTCGTCGTCCTCCCTGAACTGATAATTGTAGGGCTCCTGAACGCGGGATTGCTGACTCCGGACTGGTAGGGGAGAATAGTGTCGGCTGGAGATGGAACCGTCGCCATCTATCCGCCAGGAAGGGGTCATAACCGATCCACCCCTCCCCGGGCCTCCTTGGACTCATTCCTGGAGGCGGGGGTGCTTGTGGCCCCCCGCCGCTGCTACATGTGATCCTCCATCTGACGCCGTCGACCCCTCTGATTCTTCCGGCTCCTCCTCTCTGTCCATCCGTTTCTTCCCTGACAAGGACGGACCAACCTCCTTAGCCAGCCACTCCGAGGGGATGTCCTCCGTCCCCGTCTCATATGACGTCTTTCTCCCTCGTCCCGTCGCCTGTCGAGGGGATGGCGTGCGTGGGACCCAGTTCCCCCTTGCTCCCACCACCCAGATAGAACCAGTTGGTCCCTGGCGCCGCCTTCCCATGTTTCTCCCTCTTCAGGGCGGACCTCGGGTCTCCTAGGGCACGTAGGGAGTGTCCCCTAGTCCCTCCAGCTACTGGACATGACGGAAACAAATGCCCCGCACAGCTGCATCCAAAGCAATTATCTGGCAAATGTTCATACGAGACCTGGAGAAGAGTTCGTACCTGTGATTCCGACAGCCGGAACCATATCTGACTCTGCAGGGGAACCCGGATGTCACCTCGGATCCGGACTTTCATGTAGTCTCCCCAATAGCAACCCGAACTATCCACATCGACTGCCTGACAGACCCCAAGGGCATTCCCTACTCGGAATCCCACCTCCTTATTCAAAGCACCCACCGGGATGTTAGAGACACGAACCCACACCGAGAAGTGGTAAAAACTGAGTCCCCCACTTGCATGTGGGCCCTGAGATCCGTGAACAACACTAGAGATTCCCAGAATGCCCACGGTTCTCCCGCCAAGACTCTCGCCCTTTCTCGAGCTGGCCTGAAAAAGAACGCCACCAGACCCCCTTCTAAAGGATTTGCTTCCATCTTCATACCCCACAAATCTTTCATTCTAGCCACCAACGACTTCCAGAAGAATCGCTTAGATGTCAATACTTTCGCTGCCATAGCATACTGAAAATGTCCCCCAGCCTTGGCTATATCCCTTGTGGGAATCACCACTTCCTTAATACAGAGCGACAAGAGTCTAGACCCTAGATTCCCCATTCCGCTCTCCACACCCCGAAGCGCCGGCAGACCCATATCATCGTGGTGCCCCGACCCGACCCGGCCCTCTGGATCCCGGCCCGACTCCCCATGTTCAACCCGCGGGTACAACCCTCCCGATCCGCCCCGCTCCAGCGACCCATCGAAACCGACGCGGGTCTGCGGTGCAGCCCGAGACCGTCCATACCGAGCCGCCCACTCTGCCACATCTTCCGGCCCACCCCGTGACCACCCTGGTGACCCACTGGACCGCGGCCCCCTCCTGCACGAGGTGCCCAGCCCACATCCCTTTGGCCCACCCGCCGAGCATCCAGGAGCAACCCCAAGCCCAGGCCCACTTCACCCGATCCTTGGTCAGGCCCATCTTAGAAACCCTAGTGGATTCCCGCGCCAAGCCCTTCCCCTTGCTTCTCCTCCACGCCAGCGCCGCCGGCGAATCCACCGGCGTCACGTCCGTATCCGAAGATACGATCACCGGCTCTGCTCCCTTCGACCCCACCTCCGGATCTCCGCCTCCACCTGCACACACAGGCCCGAGGGCCCCGCCCTCGCCGATGTCGTCCCCAACTCCCGCGCCACCCGCGGCCTTGGCCCCCTCGCCGGCGTCCGCCAAACTCGATTCGCCGCCGTATGATGCCAGCCCCCGCCTCCCAGACCTCCCCGGGCCTCCTCGCCGTCCCTATGGGCCAAGAAAGTCACCGGAGAGAGGGCCTCTCCCCGCGGCGACAAGGACATCGGAACCGTGAGGGAGGTTCCCTCTTCCGCTGCTCCATCTTCCGCGGACGCCAGCCCCGCCACCATTGGTGGTTGCTGGTGCTCGCCATCCCCTCCACTCTCCATGCTCGGGACATCCGTCCCCACTTCGATCACGCCGATGCCTCCCTCGACACCTTCCTCTTCCGGCTCACCGAGCCACGCCAATAAGTCGCCGGAGAGACTAGACAATTTAGCTGCCGAGTACGTCATAGATTGTCCACCCTAACCCTAGCAGAAAGAAAGTTGTGCCCTATACATTCTTTATGAATGTGTCACACATCATTTATTTACATTTTATAAAATGATCATAAATCTTTTACATGTTTAATAAATTAATAACAAATTATTTACCTATCAAGACAATTTATTGGTGGTAGTTAATATTTTAGAATAATTTATTATTCCGGATCAATATTCTAGGATAGGTTTTTACTAGAAAATGAGACTTCCGTTCGGTTAGCAGCCTCATTTCATGTCTTCCCCGTTTATAAGAAAAAAGAAAGGAAAGAAAAAGCGTTGAGTATTGGCATTGCTTTTATTATCTCTCCCATTCTTATGTAAAGCTAGCTCTCTCTGACTCTCTCCTCTGCTCTGTTCCCATGACGCGAGCCCAATTGATAATCGAAGTGATGAGCTTGGGCTGAAGCTCAGAAAATGGTGGAGCAGGATGTGGGGTTTGGTTTCCAACCAACCGGAGCTCCTCTGTATCCTCTACATGTTCAGAGAGACGACCAGTGGACGCACTTCGACAGCTCCTTCAAGGCGGTGTCGTTTGGGTTTGTCGCTACCGCAATACTCATCTTCATGTTCCTTCTCATGGCCATTTTTGAGAGGTTTCTCAGACCCACTCCGCCTCCCGCTCACCGCAGAGATCTTGAGTCGCAGTTCAACTTCAATCCCAAGCTTGCCTACCCTTCACCCAAAGTGAGTAACCCATGTTCTTGCCGTTTTGTTTTGTCAAAATTTTCTGTCTGATTCTCGGGAAAATGCAGAAAGGTGCTTTCTTTGCTGGAAACATCTTCCTTTCTTTCCCTGAACTCTATTGGGTCTATGAATTTTGACCCAAAAAAATGAATGATGTGGGTAATTTCATTGCTACATATAATTGATTTGGTTATTGATCTGAATTAAACGCTTTTGCTAAACTTCCCCTGTTTTTTCCCTTTCTTCTTTGTTGATTTTGATTCTCTTTTCTGTGGTCTGTGATGAACTTCACAGGGATGTGTATCTCTTGTCTATTTTAGAACTGTATTTGTGTCTCTTAAAATCAGAATAGTGATCTTCTTACAGAATATCTCAGCTCACGGATGTCTTGTCTGTTTTAGAACTGTATTTGGTTAATTTCTTGTATATGTATATATATAGATTGATTGTTATTTCATTTACATCCTGTTCACAACATAAATGCATGTCTAGTTGACAGTGCTGTTGAGTATTCTCTAAAGATTAGGCAAATACGTGTGTAGCATTAGCTGAGTATTTACTTGATATGAATTATGAAGTTGAGGTACTTAAATCAAACTGTAGAAGAAGACATTTACTGAGGATTTGTTTCGGATAAACTAGAGATGGTTTCTGGTTTAAACACAGACTACCCAAGCAAGACTATGATTTACATATTGAAGATGCCTTCGTCTGATTTTCCCTTGTTTTGGGATTTCAGCCAACTTTTTTGCAGTAGAGTGAACTGCCCTTTCTTGTATTTACAATACGGTTGGGCCATGGACCGTCTAGGAAGTTGTCTGTTGGATTATTGGTCCCTAGACAGAGAATCCCAGGAAGATGGCCACTTGTTTTAGACCCACAACTCAACATGGTGGCCAATTAGTGCCTATATGACTCGTTTTGGTGCCCCCAAATGTCATTTCCTGAGGGCTCTTGTGACTTGTACTCATCCCTTTGCTGGTATTAAGTCGTAGTTCATTGTCTTCCTCCTCCATGCTTTCACTTTTCATCCCTCTAACTTAATGAATACGAGTACACGATACGTTGTTTTTTCTTTCCGCTGCATTTATGTGCCTGCATCATTTTCCCTTTTAAAGGAGGACATAACCTTATTATCTTTAACAATCTTCCTTTTTCTTGTTTCCAATGTTAGTTAATATGCTTTAATGTGTGCCCTGTGAGACCTTTGGTTCTGACCTACCATGTCACTTGTAAGGAACACACGAGGCCCACCCACCAACCTCATCTGATGTCATTGTTTGATTCTATGCTATCCTTTTATGAAGAATAATGTATCACTAAAGCTCCGCCAAGTTAACGGACGGTTAATCACTGTTCAAAAGACCTCAGAATTGTACCATTTTTGTGTTTGTGAATACAAGTGCATAAACCATTTTGTATGGTATTTGAGCGTCTCAACTAGGTGATAGAAAAACGGTGAATTTGAACCGTAGAATGCATCTACTTATCAAACGATTTCAGGCTGCTATGTGACATTTACAAAATGCATGTTGTGAAGGTATCTTTTCATGCTAACTGTGAGAAGCTGTAGCAATGACTTTGATGGTTAGATTGTAACACTTTTAATGACATACAATTCTTATACGGGTTAATGTTGTAATCAATTTTGGGGAAATGTGGGTAACGTTATGGATAGATCTCATTAATTCTGCACCTGCAAAGCACTATTTTTCTGATATGTTATTCCCGTAAAATATTGTTGCTATCAATTAGCATCCACCGCTATATCTATGATAGCTATTATATGAGGCAAAGTCAAACACAACTGTCAGCTGTTGGGATAACATAGTAACCTTATCCAACTTCAAACTAAACATTACCATGTGCTTCAGTTTAATGAGTACTATTTTAAATTCTTCATATGCCTTAACATTAATTTATTTTATAATTGTAAGTTGTCTCATACATCCTGCATATGCACTAAGTTTTCTGTAGAAGAATGGGTCTTCTTTTTATGAAAAATTACTGGATATCAGTATCTCTGAGGTAAATCTACTGAGTAGTGATCTGAGGCTATTAATTTTGTGCAGATGAGTTTGTATGGCATAGGAGTTTCAGTTTTAATGCCTGGAGATGACATACCCACTTTCATTGCGCAGCCAGCCCCGGTGGAGAAGCCACCGGAAGGCAAGCAATGACCTCAAAATCAGTGCAATGCAAAGCTCAAGGAGGACGAAACCGTGATTGGCAGGATGCTGTAATTGTTGCTACTGATTTATGGAGAGGCATTTACAAGCCTCTGATGGCCTGATCTGAAGTTCGCCTGTCTTTATCTTCCATGAGCAGTTGACAACATGCGTACATAGATTTAGTTTTCATGAAGTTCATGTTGCTTTAGTATTTTAGATCTTGGCAACGGTGTCCCATTTTTACTAGGCTTGGTATATTCTTACAGATATGTTGGTACCTCTCTTGCATCCCAAACATTCACTTAGTTCCTTTACATTTTGCCACAAATCACGGAGAGAGCACGACGTCTGAGCTCGATGGACAGACCATGATGTTTGACTCAACGACGAGACCACAAGAAAGACCTACGCCGTTGCACGAACCAGAGTTTGATGTTGTCGACCATTCCTTGGACCGAGTTTTTGTTTTTGTTTTTATCAGCAAAAATAACAAATTTTTATTCATCCCACAGCCAACGATCGCCCATAAAGATAATACATAATAAGGAAGAGACAGAGCTAACAGATGACTAGAACTACCAAAAAAGAGAAATGAGAGAACCCAACAACATAACTAAAACAAGAACGAATAACCTCAAACATCAAGGGGAGCTCTGAAACTTCTTGATTACATCGTCATCACAAACATTGGCAGTGAACCCCGTCGATTTGAAAAGATCTCACAAACACTTAGCCATCGTTTTTTCTCAAAGAACAAGACGGGCTGATGTCCGTTTAAAAACCAGAGGGAATTTGATAGGCTTGCGATGACCAAACTTTTAGCACTTTTTTACACTGGTAAAACGAAAAAACAAATAAGAGTATGTATCTACCTGAGAAGAGTTGATTTAAAAAATAAAGTCTTAAAAAATACATAAAATATATATTTATATTGATTTAGTCGAATACCCTTATTGCCCAATAAAGCGTTCGACCCAACCTTAATTTTATTTTAATTTTATATTTAGCCTTTTTATATTTTTTCTATTAAATTATTATACTATACAATAATTAAATACATATAAAAGTCTTATCTCATTAGTATTGGATTAAATATGGAGGATGTGTTATATCAAAAATATAACTTCTTACTAATTTATTTAATTGAAAATATATATTTTTTTCTCTTCATTTTGGTCTCTCTTTTTGTGTGTGACTCTTTAGGATTCATATGACATTAACATTGAGATGAAAACAATAATATCCTCCACAAGTTATGGGTAACTCCTAACAAGTGTCATAACTATCAAAGTGATAGAACTAATGACTATATCTTTTGTCAATTCCTGTCACCATAAGTGATCTTATCCTCTTATAGTTTGGAAACTGTCATGACTGAACAAAAGGAATATAATCGTCACCCTTTACAAGTATATGACCATCACTTATATGTCTCACGTATGTATATCAATTTCCGAGCTTAATCTTTATTGCCATCTCGTCAGGACTAGCGTTGATTTATGTCAAGACATGAATCAACATCATGTAGATCACATGGTGATGTCATGGTTGTAGGACTAAGGTTTATTTTAGTAATTATTAAATACTCATGTCTCTGTTCTATGGAGTATTCTCAAGGTGGGCCGTCCAATGTCAAACTCTTCGACATCTGTGACATTGACTCATATCTTTATATGCATGATCAATAAAACATGATCCTCCAATCAACAGTCATACTAGCTCTGACTATTCAGATCAGGCTAGGGGCGAACAAATATCACTACTTTGTATCTAAGAGTTCTACTACCGAGGAGCTACTCCTTAATATCTTAGAAAGAGTAGTATATGCAATGGTTTCATTAACACTATAACTTAATGATAATAAACAATTTTCCAACTTATTATTAACTTAGAAATGACATTGTACTATCTCAATGTGGATTGTTTTATAAAAATCCGACAGACTCCCACTTGAACTATGACCAATTTATAGTACGATTACTGCTCATTTTTCTAACGCGATCATCGTTCTTAGGCTGCGAAAAGCCTAAGTTCGAGTTCAGTTACATTGTCTCATGTGTTTACTATATATATATTTACGTGTCCTTCCCAATGAAACAACGATGTACACGTCATCCTGGACAAGTTCCGTACGAAAAAGGAATCAAACACCAGGTTTCATTACAGTTACTTTGTCGATGATGAAGCCAAACTGACGAATCTATTCTGGTGCGATGTATTTCAGTGAGAAACTACGAGATGTACGGTGATTATGTCAGTTTCGATGCAACATACTCGACCAATAAGTATATTCATTTTCATTTGTTTCATGTTTCGCATGTATTTCATGTTTGTATTTTACAGTTTTTATTCGTCAATGAAATTCTTTTGGACATATATTCGATGCCCTTTTGTCCGTTCACCGGTGTAGATAACTACTGAAATAATATTACATTCGTATTTGGACTAATACTCATGAGAACATTGAATCGTTCGAATGGCTATTCAATGCATTTCTCAAGGAAATGAATATGAGGCAACCAAAATATTTTGTTACTGATCAAGACCCCGCGATGAAAGTTGCAATTCCACGGACAATGATGGATGTAGTACATCAGCTATGCATGTGGCATATTATGGAGAAGATGCATACAAAGGTAATATAACAATTATATTATGTTGAGTGCAATATTTTATTTGTATTTATAATATTGTTTTGTGTGACAGCCCAATTTATTTTGAATGAAAGTGTGAGTTAATGGAAGAATTTATTTTCTCTATCCTACATAGTATGTATAATTTATGAATACGTATCATATATACATAAGGAATTACCTAATGTCACTAATTTGGATACGTGATGTAACTGGTTGCTGGGAATGTGGTTCGAGATACTCCACTCTACGATGATATTAAAAAGATCGTGTTCAACGATGACATCGAACCTAACAGGTTTGAATACAAGTGGAACAAGAATCTAGAAGACTACGGAGTGCAAGACAACAAGTGGTTGAAGAGCATATATGAGATACGCAAGAGATGGATACTAGCCTATTTCAAACACATGGACATGAGTCAGTTTATGAGGACGACATCCAGATCTAAGTCAATGAACGGTACGTACTCACATTTCACTAACCAATATTATCATCTTGTACAACTAATTTGGAGTTGCGACGGGGTTATTGAAAAGCAGAGAAATGAGCACTACAAGTTCATATGCAGAGCTACACAAACCAACCTAAATTACGGACCAACCTAGACATAGAAGTTGATGCATGGGGGGTGTATACACGCCCAATGTTCAATGACATACAAGATGAAATTTGTTACGCCGAAGATTGTTGTAGCTTGAGCGCTATGAATGGTGAAGGTGATATCAAGCAGTGCAAGATAGTGGAAGATGAGTATGAACCTCCAAAGGAGTTCGTAGTATTACGGAGGCTTAGTGTGGAGGAGTATACGTGTACTTGCAAACATGTTCTTACAGTCGGTCTATCATGTCCTCAACAAATATGAAGATAATACCCCGAGGTTGGTTAAGAAAAGATGGTGTAAGGAAACTAGCATGTCTAGCGGAATGTGTGAAAGGGGCGATATGTCTGACGAAGAGTACATCTCTGATGATGAATTATCCACACGTATTGAAACAAGGATTAAGGAGTTGGTAGAGACACCAGATGAAGACAACAAAAGTCTTCGTGGTTTGTTGGATGTGCTGAACAAATATCGGGTCAAATCTGTGCATGACTTTGTGGCTGAGGCACGACATAATAAGACCAGTTTCATTGCATCGGTTACCGGTATCGAATTGCCGGAACTAGTGATTGTAAAATCACCGGTTGTTACCAACACAAAGGGGGGTCGTCCACTCAAAAGAAAAAGGATGGAATCGATGAAACAAAATGAGAGTGAAGTAGCTAGTAAACATGTCCGGTTATGTCATATATGATCGAAGGTAGAAAGGCACGATAGCAGGACCTGCCCTTTAAGGAAAAAGAACACCACTACTAGAACTCATTCAAGCTGATGTTATTTCCTATTTAGTTTAGCCCATATTTTATGTTCAGATAATCATGGTTTTGTGTCGATTACATTTGGAATAAAGATACATTTAATAATCAGTTTTCACATTATTATCCGATGTTTCAAATTAAGTTGCTGAATCCAATACTCAATCTTTTACATTTGTATACACTTGTGTTTAAAAGTGTATGTCTGAAGATATATAATTCATTATGAAAATGATTGGAAATCTAACTTATTTAAAATATAGTAAACGCATATACATATGAAGATCACACACATAGATTACTGGAATGTGGCGAGGACATACATGTGAGGACATTATTTTCTCAAGTGACACTTTACAGAAATGTAAATTAAGATTAACCAACACATACAAATGTAGTGGCTAAACCATACATTAAGGTTTACTTAAGCATACAAATAAACTGGCCAAAACAATCATTGAGTTTATCTTACACATACAAATGCAAATGGCAAACCCTGAACATTAAAAACGTTGAATCCTAAACCCCAAACATTCTGAACCCTAAATCCTAAACCATAAGCCCTAAACAATGACCATTTTAAGTCTTACACCATGAACCCTAAACCTTATACGTTAACAACCCTGACCATTCAAATCGTTGAACGTTAAAAACCCTACGCCCAAAACCCTAAACCCTGAACATTCTACACCTTGAACCCAAAACCCAAAACCCTGAACATTCTACAGCCTGAACCCAAATCCCTAAACCCTGAACATTATAAACCCTAAACCCTGAACATTCTTTTGCGTATGATTGAATATTGAAAGGTTATTATCATCCGAGTACCCTAAAAATACTTGATTTTCATCCGAGTACCCTAACCAAACCTTGTGACACATCAGTACCCAAACGAAACATGTTGTTTCAACTTAGTACCCGATGTTAGTTTCTGTCTATTTTCCATCCAAAACATGAAAAAGTCCAAAATACCCCTCCCCAACACTCAAATTTTCAAACCCATGCCATTGAATTCCAAATTTTCTTTTTACTTATTTATTTATTTATTTATTTTATAAAATTAAATTATTTTATGAAAATTAAATTTATTTTTTATAAAATTGATTTTATTTCAAAAAATCAGTGTTTATTTAAAAAAATCTATTTTTATTTTTGAAAAATATGATGCAGACTTTTAAAAATCAGATTATATATATATATATATATAGGGAAGCTTTCAGGTACACACCACTCTTAGGATACAAATATGCGAACATCATGTAAATCTGCGGAAAAAAAATGTAATTACATTTTATTTTAGAGATATTATATTTTGTTTATGTAAATAAAAAATAGGATAGTCTAACGTATATGTAAATCGGAAATATAAATCTACATAAATAATTTGTAATTACATTTTATTTCCACATATTTACATGGTTCGCACCGTTTGTATTTTAAGGAAATTTGTACCTGAAAGCTATCATATATATATATATATATATAAATCCATTTTATTTTTCTCTTTTCTTTATCTTTATTTTTTTATTTCTTTATTTTTTTGTTATTTTTTATTTTTGAAATTAAAAAAAAATTGTTTAGTTCTTTTCTTTTTTTAAAAAAAATCATTTTTTTTGTGTTAAATTCCCTCATCCATTTACCGATCTCATGCCTGAGTGTTCATTTCATACAAAAATTAACCATACAATCAAAAATGGGTGAAACATTTTTTTGCAGCTACTAATTCCTTTGACATCCCGGAATCAATTCAACCTTCAAAATCCACAGCAAAATGTAATAATTTTCATAAACAAAATACAACAAGATCCCTAATATACACAACACATCTGGAAATAATTTACATATTCATCTTCTTCCCCATTGATTTACATATTCCAAAAAAATCAAACCCTAAATCCTAATTTACAGAAGAACAAGGAAGAACAAAGGAGGCTGTGGTGATGGAATCAAACCCAAGCCATTGATTTATACACTACAAAAAAAATCAAACCCTAAATCCTAATTTACAGAAGAACAAGGAAGAACAAAGGAGGCTGTGGTGATGGAATCAAACCCAAGCCCTCCAAACCGAACTCTCGGCATGGAGGCGCGACTTAATCTGGAGCAGCCCCACCACAACTAGATCGACTTCCAGCCCACCCATGGCGGCGAGACTGTGCTTCTCGAACTCCTTCATCGCACCGCCGCCGAGCACCACCAGATTAAGATGAGAGGGGTTGAGACGAGAGAGGGGGCGTGCGTCGGTGGTCGTGGCAGTGGCTGTCCGGCGTCGAGCTCATTGTTTGCTTCTCTGAAATTGGGGGTTGAGTGTACATAAGAGAAAACGATGAGGTTATAAATGAATGGGTTAGAATAGGTAAGGTCAGATTAGGGTTATGTGGAGTGAGGGGTAGTATTGTTATTTTTTTTTTAAATTAGGGTCATGTGCCAGGCATATGACCATTTTCCATCCAAAATGGATGGAAAACTAACGGCGGGTACTAAGTTGAAACAACATGTTTCGTTTGGGTACTGATGTATCACAAAGTTTGTTTAGGGTACTCGGATGAAAGCCAAGTATTTCTAGGGTACTCGAATGATAATAACCCAATATTTAATGTCACAATTTAATATGCTCATCTATTATTTATTGTTAGATTGCCAAATTTGCATTTTCATTTAGAACCCTAGATCTTTTATATTTTTATACATCTCAATTTGCATTTCACAGAACTCTTTATGTATAATTTTAAGGGAAAATTTCAGTATAATACCCTGACAAACATTTAATTTCAGTATAATACCCTAGCATAAATTTTTTGCACTTTCATACCTAAACCAAACATTTATTTTCAGTTTCATACCCAACCGTTAACTTTCTGTTAGTTTGGATGGAAAAAGTCAAAAAGACCATAATACCCCAAACTATTACTCAAATTTTTAAACTCATGTCATTTGACTCAGAACTTAAAAATAAGTGAAATGACAATAATACCCTACATAGTTAGGGTATTAAAATGAAAATTTCACTATTTTTAAAATAAAATCAGTTTTTTATTTATTTTATAAAATCAGTTTTTTTTTAATGAAAATTATTTTTATTTTTCTAAAATTTAGTTTATTTTTTAAAATTAAGTTTTTATTTATGAAAATTATTTTTATTTTCAAAAATTCAGTTTTTATTTTTATAAATTCAGTTTTTATTTATGAAAATTATTTTTATCTTCAAAAATTCAAATTTTAATTTAAAAAATATATATAAATCAGAATTTATTTTTAAAAATACATAAAAATCAATTTTTTTAAAATTTAATTAATATTTATAAAATATATTTTTTTATTTTATCATTTTTCTACCCCAATCTTTCCACACTCTCTCCTCTCTCTCTCTATACCCCATCTTCCCCCTCTCTCTCCCCTCCATTTTCAATCCAGATTTTTTTTTTGAGGAATTCAATCCAGATCTTGAATCAACACACCAAGCAAGCTCCATTTGGTTAAAACCCTAACTTAGAATGGTTCAACTTTCTCTCTCTTGAACATTGTTGACCTCCAAAACCCTATCATCAGACCTTTCATTCCCATTCTCTCCCAATTCTCGAACCCTCAAAAACCCTAATCTCGTTTCTCTCCTCAATCTTCATTCTCTTCCACCTGTAGCCTCCGCGGTCGAGTCTCCGCCGCCGGCCACGACTCAGGGCCAGCTCCGAGTCGACATCCTCTCCGAATCCCTCCCCTTCATCCAGAAGTTCCGGGGTAAAACCATCGTCGTCAAGTACGGTGGCGCCGCTATGAAGTCCGAGTCCCTCCAGGTTCATCGACGACCCATAGATCAACCAATGGCTCGCCCGCCTCAACATCAAGCCTGAGTTCATCGACGACCTCCGCGTCACCGATGCCTCCACCATGGAAATTGTCTTCATGGTCCTCGTCGAGATCTGGTGTGTTGATTCAAGATCTGGATCGAAAATGGAGGAGAGAGAGGGGGGAGATGGGGTAGAGAGAGAGAGGAGAGAGTGTTGAAAGATTGAACAGAAAAATGATAAAATGAAAAAAATATATATATATAAAAATATTAATTAAATTAAAAAAAACTGATTTTTTTTGTATTTTATAAATAAATTCTTATTTATATATATATTTTTTTAAATTAAAATTTGAATTTTTGAAGATAAAAATAATTCTCATAAATAAAAACTGAATTTATAAAAATAAAAATTATTTTCATAAATAAAAACTGAATTTATAAAAAAAAATTGAATTTTTGAAAATAAAAACTGAATTTAAAAAAAAAATTGAATTTTCGAAAAATAAAACTAATTTTCATAAAAAAAAAACTGATTTTATTTTTAAAATAGTGAAATTTTCATTTTAATACCCTAACTATGGAGGGTATTATTGTCATTTCACTTATTTTTAAGTTCTGAGTCAAATGGCATGAGTTTGAAAATTTGAGTAATAGGTAGGGGTATTATGGTCTTTTTGACCTTTTCCATCCAAACTAACAGGAAGTTAACGGTTGGGTATGAAACTGAAAATAAATGTTTGGTTTAGGTATAAAAGTGCAAAAAATTTATACCAAGGTATTATACTGAAATTAAATGTTTGGCAGGGTATTATATTGAAATTTTCCCTAATTTTAGAGTTTACAATTTACTATTGTTATTTATTATCATTTAAAAACACCTTATCTTAATCATTCCAAATTACTATCCTAATATTTATCATAATGTTGTAGATATTGAACAATCGGTTTCATCCAAAACCAAATAGCTACATACACAACAATAACACAATACATAAATAAACGATCAAACATATACCAAAAATAAATATTAAGACCAAGTTCATACATAAAACGATCATGCATTAGTTATATTGATGATGATTTCCATATAAAAGCACTGGCATCGTAACGATGACTAAGGTGCATACAGTAAACAACAAACAAACAAAAATTACCAGCTTTGTTTGTTGTGTCATCATCATATACAAAAAAAAAAAAACTAAAATGACCACAAGGCTACCTAATGTTCGTCTTCATCATCAGAATCGTCATCCCTGCTGTAGTCTTCGTCCTCAGATGAATCTTCCTCCTCCTCCGACTCTTCCTAATCGTGATCCTCATCCGAGTCCTCATCCCAGTCTGAGACTAAATAAGAAAAAGTAGATCTGGAGGTAGGGATTACTGTAAGAACCGCCCCCGGTCGATCCCGGTCGAACCAGTGATTTTTGGCGAGAGTTGGCTTTCGGTCGGAAAAGTCAACCGAGGACTCCGAGAGTCATTCAGGATCTCTCTGGGGCCCAAAAAGCTTAGCCGTCGTTACGGTTAGCTTAGTGGGGTCATTTCCTTTCAAATGACACCTTTTGTGAAAAAGTCAAACCCGGGTCAAACTACGTCGATTTCGGAGTTTTAACGAATAAAAATATTATGAGCTGAGATATTTTGGGTAGGAGTGGTCTCCACATGGACACATGTCCATGTTAGCTTGGAGGGGAAGAAAAGTGGGAGAAAAGACCAAATGGTCCCCACTTAAGGACAAAAGAGAGAGAGGGGCTAAAGGACGAAAGCGACATTTTCACCTTGAGGATAAGACCACATGGGGCAACAAATTCAGCATTTTTACTCACCATGGCCGAAACCCATAGCTAGAAGAGAGAGAAACAAATCCTCCATTGAAGCTCCATTGCTTGAAGAAGAAGAAAGGGGGGAAAAGGGAGCTCCTTTGGGCCATTTCTTCACCAAATCTTCTCAAAAATCTCTTAATCCTCTTCATCTATCCATTTCCAAGGTAAGTAAGCTCTAACAATCTACTTTCAATCAATTTGGGGTTATGGGTCTCCATAGAAATTGCATGAAATGGTTAGGTTTTGAGGTATTGTTGTTAGATGTTTGTTTATGAGAAGAAAATGGATGATTTATGTAGAAATCATTTGGGGTTTTGTGTTTTTGATGAAACCCACCATAGGTCTTGATACTTTGGAGTGTTTGAGGTGGAATTTGACGTTCTAGAGCTTAAAATTGGTGTTGTGAAGAACCTAGAACTAGTTAGGAATTTATAGGGAGAAAATAGTTATTTTTCCAGCGACCGGAGGTTCGCCGGAGCTCCGGCCGACAACTGGGATCCGGCCACCGGAGGAAGGGAGGACCGGCCATAGTCGGCCAAAGGGAGAACCGGCCATGGCCGGCCACATTTGGACCGTGACCGGCCCGGTCCGGTCCGGCCACCCACGACCATGTGTGGCCGTGGGGCCCACATGGCCAGGACTTGGTGGTTTCGTACTTGGACGGTCTTGGGTGAACCCCGGGATGTTAATTTCTGTCACGCCCCAAATCTGGTTTTGATCGGACTCGAGACGTGAATTAAACTAACGAAAAAATAAAGAGATAAAAGTAATCTTAAACGATTTTAAATACTCCAAAATTAGTTCCGATCAAATAACGTTGATAAAATAAGTTCCAAACCGAAGTTACGAGTCAATGCTCAGAATAAGACAAAATAACATAAGGTTCAATACAACGATAAAAGCGTCTCTAACATCAACACCACCCGGACTCTCCCAGAAGCTCCCGAGCCTCGAGTCCAACTCTAGGAACTACTCACCAAGCAAGCCTGTACAAACAAGAAATAAACAAATAGGGGCGAGCTTACGCTCATTAGGGGAAAATAACAAGTAAAGGCAACCATCACTTTAGTAATAAAGTTGAATTAACACAATTAGGCATGATTTACAATTAACACGATTAGCCAACAAAATGCTAATATAAAGAGAACAATAAGAATATCAAAGTTTAAGTAAAACCGTAATTGAAGAAGATTAAAGAGGGGCGATGTGATCTGATAAAACAACCAAGTATATAAAGGATAAGCGTCACGTCGATAATTTAGACCGCAATACTCCGATCCACAATTAGTCCTTGTGTCATGTCGGATATAATGCTCCGATCCACAATTGGTCCTTGTGTCATATCGGATTTCCCCTCGGTCCAGAGGAGACACATACGTCGGGGCTACCGGAAACATCCCTGAAGGGACACACATCGTCGGGATTCTCGGAAATGTCCCCAAAGGACCATAGATCATCAGGGTGAAACAGGATAACCTCCCGGAAATGCTCCCGCAGGACGCAAACTCTCGGGTGAAGCAACGAGTAACCATCCCCGTAGGGTAAACAATCTCTCGGCTATGATACTACCCCACACCGGCTTACCCCCTCGGTGTAGGTACCATACCGGACCACAAGTAACCATCCCCACAGGGTAAAAAATAGCTCGGATATGATACTACCCCACACCGGCTTACCCCCTCGGTGTAGGTACTATACCGGATCACCAATAACCATCCCCGCAGGGTAAAAAAATCTCTCGGCTATGATACTACCCCACACCAGCTTACCCCCTCGGTGTAGGTACCATACCGGACCACAAGTCCTCTTAGATCACACACAGGAGCGTAACATACTAAAAGTCGTAGAAGTACCAAAGCTTAGCAATCCACAATTTTACCACAACGCGTCACGAAGAAGTCATATAAACGATCACACTTACCGACATACTTACCAACCACGATCCATCGTTCTATTACTCACCCGATCATACCATTTGGCACAATCAATTACACTCAAGCATTCATTCAAGCATTCATTCAGACATTCATTCAAGCATTCATTCAATCAATCATTCAATCATTCATTCAACAATTCATAACACAAGCATCACAATTTATCTAGTTTAGTTATACTCTTATCTTAACCTAAATGCTAAGCAAGCACGACATGTGAGACAATCACAAAAAATCCTGAGGCTCATCACGACCATTCTACCAGCACGGCAATTTCCCAAGTATTGAAAGCGATTTAAACTAGTGAATCACATCCTACATGTTACTAACACTCGTCCGGTTATTATTATAATTGAAAAAAAGTTATTCTAGTGAATCACATCCTATATACAATCTAGGACCTTTCCGGTTGTTATTATCTTATAAGCATGTTATCAGCGTTATTTAAATTATCAGAAGAGTTTAGTACTTTTCCCTACCTCAAGAAGATCACAACAACTACGTCTTTTAGTTGCTGACGTCCGGGCCTAACTCCGGTCTTCTCGGGCGAAGACCAAGTCTGGGTTTTTAATAGTTAAAACGTCCTATCAGTTCCGGTGTGCCCAAAGTCCTCAGAAAAGTCCAAAAAGTCCTTTAAATAACCAATTTTAAGTCAAAATAATTAATTAATTATTTAATTAATTTTGTACGACCCGGATCCGCGAACCAGCCCCGAATCCGACCCGATCCAGAAACCTGACCTGGCCGGACCCAGACCCGACCCGGACCCGGCTCCAGACCCGACCGGACCCGGTCCAAAACCTGTCCAGCTCTGGGCCTGGCCCAAGTCCTCGACCGTTGGACCAAGACCATCCGGCTCAACTCCCAACCTAGCTCAAGGCCCGTCCAGCCTCGTCTCCGAGCTCGTTCAGCTCCGGCGAGCCAGAGCTGCACCGGACGTCGTCCACGGCGTCAGAACGCGCGAAAAGAGGGAAAAGAAGGAGACGGAGAGGGCGTCAAGGGCTTGGCGAGATCGAGGATACGGAGGCGCTGGCTGGAACACGACGCAACTCCGCTCTCGTTCGGATCTGGCGAGGGCGGAGCTCGCCGTCGATGGCTCTGGTCAAAATCGAGCTCGGGGCGACGTGATTTCAAACGATGCAAGGTCGGGGAAGAAGGCTGAAGGCGAGGGAAGCATGAATCGTGCGAGTTCGAGCTCGGGAACCTCGAACCGTCTCCGGCGAGCTCGTGCTGGTTCCGATGGCGAAACGAGGAAGAAGAAGGGAGAAGAGGGTGTTTCTGGTACGGGTTGAGGCTATAGAGGGTTGTGGGTGGTAGAGGAGGGTCAGGAGGTAACACGGGAGCTCCGGCGAGGGCGAGAGGTCTCTAAACTCCGACGATGGCGAGAAAGGAACGAGAGAGAAGGGAGCGGCGCTGCAATGGTTCTGCCTCGGTATGCGTGCTCACGAGGTAGAAGAAGACTCGTTTTAGGGTTGGGCCGCTATTCGTGGGCTGGGTGCGTCTTTGATTGGGCCCAAGTCCGGCCCAATCTCTAGTCCAGTCCAACTTCCATCTTTTCCCCTTTTTTTGATTTTTTTTTTCAAAAACACTTGTTGCAATTTCCTACCCCAACGTTTCCAATTTGCGAAAAAGTACTCTTTTAAACAAAGCGGGCTTTACAGTCTACCCCCTTAAAATAATTTCGTCCTTGAAATTTAAAACGCACGTACTCCAGTTGACCCGATCTCAGGGAGCGCCCGATCAAAACTCACAAGCGAGGGATCCGCGGTGTACTTCCGCAGTTGGGAACATGGAAGACGTCAAGCAACGGTTCCAACTCTGTCCAAAGCCTCAAAAGGTCCGACAAACCGCGGGGCTAACTTGTCTCCGACCCGTTTGCACCGCCCTAGGTCCTTCTTCGGACTCACCCTCAGAAATACAAGATCACTGCTGAAAACTCAAGAGGTCGAAGTCGTCTATCTGCATAACTCTTCTGTCGTCTCTGCGTGGTCCTTAACCGTTCCCGAAACACCGCAACCTTCGCTTAAACGTTCTTCACTTGGTCAAGCTTGTTACCCAAACGCAATACTCGGCGGAGAAGAACAGCCTTACTCAATAGTTCGCAGTTTCAACAAGCAACAAAACAAGCCATAACTAAAAGGATCACCGAGCACAAACAACAAGTCGATTAACACCCAAACACTAAGGAAAAACAGGTAGCGGTCTAGATATCCTATACTGGAATCCTGCATCGGTATAGATATCGTACCGCCACGGACAACCTCGGTCCAGATACCCTATACCGGAATTCCTCGTCGGTATAGGCATCACACCGGAACACACGACATCGGTCTAGACATCCCATACCGGAATTTCCCGTCGGTATAGGTGTCGTGCTGGAATACTCCAAAAGTCGGACGAAGTCGGAACCACACGTAGACGTAACCTTTCACTTTCTCTTCAACAAGCGTCGTAGGGATAGTTCACACCGAAACTCAAACATGAACATGTCACATCCAACACAAACAAAACAAGGAGGTAACACACAAATGCATTCATCAAACAAAAGTTCTCATAACCAGTGCACGGTTCAGTAAACCACGTACTCTAGCGACATCTAGTCGGACGAACGACGCACAACAACAAGGAACGATAGAACCTCTTACTGGCACTGAGTCGAAAGTAGGCGTCCTTCGAGACACACATAAACCAAACGTTACGACAACCCCACTCGACAGTAGAACACAATCTAAAGGTCGATCAACAAAGGTTAACCCAACCGGTGATATTCCCTCTACCGATGACACTTGCTCACATACTACCGATCAGAACAGCTTAAGTCGTTTCAACCAAGTCACCACATTAAAGGGTACTCAACACGCACTGAAATCTCAAGGATTTGAACGGTCTTTGGGGTAGCTTGCGCGTAATTCTTCAAACGTCTTTCAAACAATTCAAGACCAGTCACTGGTCAACTCTAAAATCTCACTGTGCCCTTCATGGACACAAGATCCGACCTACCCTACAGTGCTTCGTTCGGTGCCATCTTGTTACTGGCCTGGAAGCTTATGGTAGTCGCATTCGGTTAACTGTTTCTGGATCTCAACGTGAGGTGTTCTCACTTCTATGGCGTAACTTAGCGGTTACGTTAGCCCTCGCGGGACGTTAGCGTTTGTTCTTCCCTTGCTGAAAAAGATACGCCTTTGCACTCAGTTCTCATTCTCCGCATTCTGCTTCGCTGGGAGTGTTGTCTGATGTCGCTGTACCCATTGGTGCTATCCGTCTGTTCCGTGTGGCGCGAATGATGTGACTCTCGTAACACGTCTTCTTGCTGCTACGCGGCACAAACTCTCTCTTTGATCCGTTACATGCTCCGGTCTTTAGTGTCGTCGTTGTTGGCCATCTTCTTCTAAAACTTCATCGCGTAGGTACTGAGTATCGGGTCTTCGTCTTGATGCGGTCCAGCTTCCGGTGGTCTTCGTGCCTCCTCAACGCTCCGTTCCTCTCCTTCTTGAAGCGTGCTGCAGTCTTCACGACGATGCGCTTGGACAGGTCCTCCTTCGATCTGGCTCTTCTGACTGACGTTCGGTGTGGTCAACTCTGCTGGCGCGAATCTGCATGGTCCAAGGGTGTTGGCGTCGTTTCTGGTCTCAGGTCAATTCCGATGCTGACTTCGTGAACTGGCAGTAACTTGATCGGCTCCTCCGGGAAGAACTTGGGGATGACGCACTCTACTATAATCTCACACATACATCACACACTCGTCCAACTCTTCGTTCGTTTCTCTGGGTGTCAAGACACAAAGGTCGTCTCAAAGGTTCGATTCTTAATACTTCCATCTACCAACAGGGGTAGAAAATGCTGGAGATTACGACGCCTGTGGGCTATGGGCCCACCACGCTTCCGCTGCGCTACTTTGATCTTATCGTCACTAGGTCATCTTCTGTGACCGGTCGGACTGTTTACTGGTCATTGCTGCAACCCTTCACTGTTCGGCATTCGTTGTTGACAGCAATCAATGAACGTCGGGTGTTTCACAATTAGGTTCTTGAAACTTGATCAACACGTCTGAAGAAGGAAAAGAAACTTTTAGTACGGCAAGGTCCTTAAGAACGAGACGGTCGGTTACTCCACTTTCAAACTCACACCGACACTAAACGGCACTACGAAACTCCCGGCCGGCGTGTTAAGACACGGGTGGCTTAACGGTCCATAAAATTCTGTTCCAACATAAAACAACCCCGAAACAAAACCAACAAGCGTAATACTCAAGTGTCAGCAAACACAATATCCAAAATTAAATAGTAAACAAGTACTCTAAGCGATCTCATGATCGGAAACATGTCCCTCAGCTCGGGGCCCAGCAATCACGTACACTCTGCCCTGTAGAGTCGGAGGTCCTCCTCTCGGTGGTGGTGGAAGAATATGTTGCTATGGGGCCCTCGACTGATATCTCTGTGCTGGTGCCCCCGCCGCCTGACGCGGGGTCCTCGGAGGTTGTGCCTGACGCGGTCGGGCTGGAGGTGCCTGGCGAGGCTGTGCATGCTGAGGTCTCGGTGCTGGCGCTCCTCCAACTCGATCAGGGCAAGCGAAAGAGAAGTGTCCCTGTCGGCCGCACTGATAGCACGCCCTCTCATCAACACGCTGTCTCTCCCCGAACCTCGGTGAACGATCGACCTGATGATCTACAGGTCCACTACTCCTCGGGCAGTCTCGGGCTAGGTGGCCCTACTGGCTGCACAATGGGCACAACTGCGCTATCGGGGCAAGTCCAACTGACGCTACTGCTCTCACTTGGCGCACGCCACCAGACTGGAACTGTGGCTGAAAAGATCCAGAGACTATCTGCCTCCTCGAATCGCGACCCTCGGACGGCCTCAGGAAGCCATTCGGCCTCGGCCTGATCTCCCGTGCCCTGCGGTCCCTCGGAAATGCCTCTCCACAGCTAGTGCATGATCCACCAGTGTAAAGTACTCCTCGGTCCTGAAAGCAATGAGTTGATCCGCGATAGACGGGATGAGTCCTCTCTCAAAGCACCTACAACGGCTCTCCTCGGTCTGCACCATCTCCGGTGCGAAACGAGACAAGGACGTGAACCTCGCCTCGTACTCAGAGACGGTCATCCCTCTCTGCCGTAGTTCCAGGAACTGCTGGTGCCTATCATCTCGAACAAATCGAGGGAAGTATTGCTCCAGGAACAGTCTGCTGAAAAGATGAAAATCGTCTCCTACCCTGGTCTGCACATGCTGCCACCAGTAGTACGCCTCCCCTTCAAGCTGAAAGGTCGCGAAAGATACTCTCCGACGACCCTCAGACACCTCAGAAGTATCAAGGTTGCGGGTATTCCGCTCAAGCCATCCTGCAGCTGCCTCGGGGTCTGACCTACCGGAATAGACTGGTGTGCCCAGCCTGCGAAAATCTCTGAGTGCTTGGGCCGTATAGCTGTCAAACTGGCCTGGCTCCTCAACATCGGCTGCAGTAGCAGTAGGCACCGTCTCAGGTGCCGGTGCTACAGTCCCCTGTTGAGCGTTGATCGCTGCAAGCATTGCGCGAACCACCTCCTCTAGAGGGGTCGCCTGAGTCGGCTCTACGACTGGAGAAACCCTGGGTGGTAACCCTGACGGTCCACCCTCAAAACTCTGGTGCTCTGCAGAAGCAGCACCCTGGGCACTCGTTCCCCCTGCCTGCTCAAGAGCAGGTGCCTGTCTCAGACCCCCAGCTGGGCGGCCCCTGGTGCCTCTCAGAACGTAAACGCGAGGCATGTCGTATACCCTCTGCATGGATAACGCACACGTTCAGTTTCTCAGATTCCGAAAAAAGCAGTTCGCTTAAAGCAAGACGTTCGCATGCGTTTCAAAAGGGTCAAACTCGGACCGGCGGTAAACTTAGTCTTAGTAAAACCATATACAATACTTCATATAAGCAGAGAAACCCGCACACTTGTGCGTCTCACAGAATCGGTCACACAATTCAGTCATCTCCCACGGGAGGCACAATTTCAACAAGTCACAAACATAACATACCGGACCTCCACGCACCTCGGTTGGGTATCTTCCCAAAATATGGGGCACAAGTCATAACACAAAACAATTCTATAGGGTTTCCACAATAACTCAATTCCACAGGTTCTCAAAAACCTTTCTCTTTCTATCTCAACATTCATGTCGATTTCGCGTCGTTACAACCCGATTCAGGCGTCCCCGAATCTCGTTGTAGCCACTAGACATCCCCCTATCACGCTTGACTACAGTGGCGCTCCTGAGTCAGCCCGTAATAGTACAAACATTTCAGTTTTGCAGAAATTTCGGCATGGCCCGTTTGCATATTCTACTAACCATCCGCTCAAGGGGGTCAATTTATAAATAAGACTACACAATGAATCAACACGTAAAGCATACCACAAATATCACAAGTGCACACCCCAACCAACACTTGGCACAACCATAACACACATCTGACCCTTGCAGATGTACCGCTCGGGCCTCAGAAATCCCTCGAGTACTACCCGGCCAAGTCAACGTTCCACTCCAACCACTCGATCAATCAACGGCCGACCAAGGCAACGACCCAATACGATCGATTAAACAAGACAATCATGTCATCATCAACTGGAGCATCGCTCGTTAAACCAACCTCGATCTCAACCGATCGGCATCACAGATTAACTCAGGTTCAGAACAAAACACCGACTAAGGCACAATTCAAGCAAAGCAGATAACATAACACAAAGAAGGTATGAATTAAACAAACTACTTCAACAAACGAGACTGTTGTCGTTTCGACTCTACGCATAGTATATTCCCGACTTGCGTCATCAAGCACTACGACTTAACCACCTAACTCTACCCACCTAATTGACATACGGTCCGAGGTTTTGAAAAACAATTTAAAAATGAAACCAGGCTCTGATACCAAATTGTCACGCCCCAAATCCGGTTTTGACCGGACTCGAGACGTGAATTAAACTAACGAATAAATAAAGAGATAAAAGTAAGCTTAAACGATTTTAAATACTCTAAAATTATTTCCGATCAAATAACGTTGATAAAATAAGTTCCAAACCGAAGTTACGAGTCAAAGCTCAGAATAAGACAAAGTAACATAAGGTTCAATACAACGATAAAAGTGTCTCTAACATCAACACCACCCGGACTCTCCCAGAAGCTCCCGAGCCTCGAGTCCAACTCTAGGAACTACTCACCAAGCAAGCCTGTACAAACAGGAAATAAACAAATAGGGGTGAGCTTACGCTCAGTAGGGAAAAATAACAAGTAAAGGCAACCATCACTTTAGTAATAAAGTTGAATTAACACAATTAGGCATGATTTACAATTAACACGATTAGCCAACAAAATGCTAAGATAAAGAGAACAATAAGAATATCAAAGCTTAAGTAAAACCGTAATTCAAGAGGATTAAAGAGGGGCGATGTGATCTGATAAAACAACCTAGTATATAAAGGATACGCGTCACGTCGATAATTTAGACCGCAATACTCTGATCCACAATTAGTCCTTGTGTCATGTCGGATATAATGCTCCGATCCACAATTGGTCCTTGTGTCATATCGGATTTCCCCTCGGTCCAGAGGAGACACATACGTCGGGGCTACCGGAAACATCCCTCAAGGGACACACATCGTCGGGAACATCCCTGAAGGGACACACACCGTAACATACTAAAAGTCGTAGAAGTACCAAAGCTTCGCAATCCACAATTTTACCACAACGCGTCACGAGGAAGTCATATAAACGATCACACTTACCGACATACTTACCAACCACGATCCATCGGTCTATCACTCACCCGATCATACCATTTGGCACAATCAATTACACTCAAACATTCATTCAAGCATTTATTCAAGCATTCATTCAGACATTCATTCAAGCATTCATCCAATCAATCATTCAATCATTCATTCAACAATTCATAACACAAGCATCACAATTTATCTAGTTTAGTTAGACTATTATCTTAACCTAAATGTTAAGCAAGCACGACATGTGAGGCAAGCACAAACAATCCTGAGGCTCAATACGACCATTCTGCCAGCACGACAATTTCCCAAGTATTGAAAGCGATTTAAACTAGTGAATCGCATCCTACATGTTACTAAGACTCGCCCGGTTATTATTATAATTGAAAAACGGTTATTCTAGTGAATCACATCCTATATGCAATCTAGGACCTTTCCGGTTGTTATTATCTTATAGGCATACTATCGGCGTTATTTAAATTATCAGAAGAGTTTAGTACTTTTCCCTACCTCAAGAAGATCACAACAGCTACGTCTCCTAGCTGCTGACGTTTGGGCCTAACTCCGGTCTTCTCGGGCGAAGTCCAAGTCTGGGTTTTTAACAGTTAAAACGTCCAATCAGTTCCGGTATGCCCAAAGTCCTCGGAAAAGTCCAAAAAGTCCTTTAAATTGTTGGAATTCTAGGGAGAAAAATGCAGCGGAAGTTAAAAATTTTCCCTAGAATAGCCTCAGGATCCATGTAATTCCGAGTAAACCGACAAACAAAAATTAAAGGAGGAGAGATTACCTCTTTCAATTTTTCAGCTTGGTTCGAGATAGGGACCAACTTGCAGATTGTATATCTCAGCAACGAACCGTTAGAATCTAAATCCCTCCGGTCAGATTGAAGACCAATATGTGTAGACCGTTCACTCCAAAACTCAGAAAGATCGGACAGCGGATGAACCTTCGATCGAGCTCTTTACAGTGGCTGGTCGGACAGATTCTGGGCAGAAAAATCTGCCCAGATTTTTCTTCTCTTCTTGCAAACAAACAACACCGAAACAAATGGATTTGGCTTGAGTCTCCAAGACGCCTACATATCATCTTGGAGGAATCAAAGCCACATAGTTCTTGAACAATCCTTCCCAAAATCGTTTGTGTGCTAGCACAAGATGAAGAACACTTCTTCCTCTCTCTTTTCTCTCTACACCTTGAGAACCATTCTCAACACAACCTTGAGAAAAATCTGATTTTTCTTCTCTCTCTTGCATGCATATATCTCCCAACAATACCACATTATTTTATTTGGAAAAACCCAACACTTGGACTTCCAAATTTGACAAGTGGTCTTCTAAGGCTCTGCATGACTCCACTATGTCATTTCTAGTAAGTCCAACTCTTGGACTTTCTTTTATGACAAGTGTCTTATTTTAAGAGTAGTGTTCATGCAAAAATAGCCTCTTTGAATTTCGAAAATTCAAGAGTCATTTTTGCATTTTAATGCCCAACATAATCTTTATTATATTGGCAATTCGAAAACACGAGTTTAACTAATAAATAAATATTATATCAAATATAATATATTATTTTATTCACTTAATGGACTTCCAAAGTCCAATACGATTTTGGGCTTGTTGTTAGGTGTGACCCTGCAGGCTCATACGCCGTTCGGCAATGGGCCCGAAATCCTCGATTCGTCCACATGTCATAGTTGTCTTCTAGCAAAACAATATGACTACCCAAACGTGTATGATGATCGTCAATGCGACTTAACCTTTACACGCTAATATGCTAACCCTTCTGTCAACGATATCTCGATCGAATAAGGCATAGGGCCGTCATCCTTATTTTACTCGATCGCTGTTTCTTGGCCTTAAGTAGACTGCCAATGATAACTCTTTATCAATTCGCATGGCCATGCTTTTTCCTGCAGTCTCACTTATCAAGGGGCCCAAACGATATCTCTCATATTTATATGAGTGACAGATCCCTTATCAGTCAACCATATCTCTCACATAGACACTTATGCACCCAATCACAGCCTTTATAATTGCCCGGTTAAAGACAACGTTTAACTGTGTCAAAGCACACAGCCACCTATGTAGAAATCATGATGACTATAAGGTCAGAGGACTTAAGTCATATTACGGTACTGAGAAATACTCATGACAGTTCCTATGTAGTATTCTCATAGTGGGTCATCAAATGTCATTTCCCTAAATGACATCTATGATTTGACGTCATATCCAATATGTATGATCAGTAAAACGTGATCATCAGCCAACATCATACTAGTCTTAGTATATTAGTAAGACCAGGGATCAAGTGAATAATACTCTATTACTTCTAAGAGTTTTACTATCAGGTCCTCAACCCGATGATCTTAAGAAAGAGTATTATTCACACTATTAACATTTCACAAATGATAATAGTAGTGTCGATGTATTAATGAAATGATAATGTCGTCCATAAATACGATTGGCCTAAGGCACAAAAACCAACATAAATAACCAATTTTAAGTCAAAATAATTATTTAATTATTTAATTAATTCTGTCCGACCCGGATCCGCGAACCAGACCCGGATCCGCGAACCAGACCCGGTCCAAAAACCTGACCCAGCCGGACCCAGACCCGACCCGGACCCGGTCCAGAACCTGTCCAACTCTGGGCCTGGCCCAAGTCCTCGACCGTTGGCCCAAGACCATCCGGCCCAACTCCCAACCTGGCCCAAGGCCCGTCCAGCCTCGTCTTCGAGCCCGTTCAACTCCAGCGAGCCAAAGCTGCTCCGGCGTCGTCCACGGCGTCAGAACGCGCGAAAAGAGGGGAAAGAAGGAGGTAGAGAGGACGTCAGAGGCTTGGCGAGGTCAAGGCTATGGCGGCGTTGGCTGGAACACGACGCAACTCCGCTCCCGTTCAGATCTGGCGAGGGCGGAGCTCGCCGTCGATGGCTCCGGTCAAAATCGCTCGAATCGAGCTCGGGGCGACGCGATTTCAAACGATGCGAGGTCGGGGAAGAAGGGTGAAGGAGAGGGAAGCACGAACCGTGCGAGTTCGAGCTCAGGAACCTCAAACGTTCCCCGGCGAGCTCGTGCTGGTTCCGATGGCGAAACGAGGAAGGAGAAGGGAGAAGAGGGTGTTTCTGGTACGGGTTGAGGCGATAGAGGGTGGTGGGTGGTGGAGGAGGGTCAGGAGGTAACGCAGGAGCTCCGGCGAGGGCTAGAGGTCTCTGAACTCTAGCGATGGCGAGAAAGGAACGAGAGAGAAGGGAGCGGCGCTCCAATGGTTCAGCCTCGGTATGCATGCTCGCGAGGTAGAAGAAGACGCGTTTTAGGGTTGGGCCAGGATTCGTGGGCCGGGCGCGTCTCTGATTGGGCCCAAGTCCGGCCCAATCTCTAGTCCAGTCCAGCTTTCATCTTTTCCCTTTTTTTATTTTTTTTCTTTTCAAAAACACTTGTTGCAATTTCCTACCCCAACGTTTTCAATTTGCGAAAAAGTACCCTCTCAAAACAAAGCGGGCTTTACAATTTCACACCCAGAACGAGTTATGGATGTAATTCGTGAAATTTCGGGAAAAGCGATTAGAAACTTTAATTATGAATTTAGAGCGCGCGAACCTCGAAATTTAATTACGTCAAGTGCGTTGGAACAAGTAAAATTAATTATGAATGATAGAAACAAAAACGGAAATTTTCGTAGCCCCAAGGGACGTTTTTCCGATTCCGTGCAAAATGGGCCTTCCGGGCCCATTTTGACAAGTTGAGCAATTGGGGGTTAGTTTGGATATTTATCTCTTTAATCTGCACTTGAATTAGCATTAATTCTAGTATTACTTGTGACCTTAGACTTCGTTCCCGAGCACGGCGGAGGAGACTTCTAGGCAGCTCTCGAGTGACTAAGTGTTTGGATAGCATTTGAGGTAGGGAAGAGTAGTAATTTCCGCTTTTAAATTAAATAATGTTAATAGTATGCATATAGGACGTTAATAACCGGAAGAGTCTTATCTTGCATATAGGATGTGATTCACTAGAATAACCGCTTTCAATTATGGGAATTGCCGTGTTGTAGAATCACATGTGGCCATGTTGGGCCTTAGGATTGTGTGTTGGTTGTGTTTGATTGTGGTTAATAGTCCTTAACGTCGATAAAGAGTATATTCGTTGGTTAATTTAAGAATCATAGTATTCTATATGAATTATGATGAGTGTGATATGAATGGTTGCCTCGTGATATGGTTGAATGAATGGATGTGATGAATGTGATATGAATGGTTGTTTGTGATATGATCGGGTGAATGATAGACCGATGTGGTGTGATTGGTAAGTTATGGTGGTAAGTTTTGACGGTATGATAAGTTCGGTGTGACATGTTTGGTATGGTATAGTGTGGTGTGACTTGTACCCCATGTTATGGGAAGATACCCGACCGAGGTGTGTGCCGGTCTGGTATGTTGTTTATGTGATTTACCCCGACGTGTGTTCCGGGAAGACCGATGGTGCATTCCGGTACATTGTATGCTTGTTTACCCCGATGTGCGTTTCCTGGAAGACTGATGTGCGTTTCCGGTAGAGTGTTTACCCCGATGTGCGTTTCCAGGAAGACCGATGTGCGATTCCGGTATATTGTATTGCTTGTTTACCCCGAGGTGCGTTTCCGAGAAGACCGATGTGCATTCCGGTATATTGTATTGTTTGTTTCACCCCCGATGTTGTGTGTCTGGGAAGACATCAAGACCGATGTGTATTCCTGTACGATGTGGTTGAGCCGTGTCGTGTGATCTGGCGTATTATTGGACACTTATTGTGTGTGTGTGGTTGTTAATGATTACTGTGTGTGTTGACTAGTTTGGTACGATGTGGTTCCTTATGCCTGTTATGTGATTCTTGTGTGACTCAAAGGTTAACGATAGGTGTTCGACAACGAACCGTATGACTGTGTGGCATCTGGTATGAGTTGTGCAGGGTTGGGTGTTGAGAACCGTCCAGTGTCCTTTTCTTATGTCCGTATGATGTCGGGTTTGGGTGACGTTTGTAGTCGAGGTCGTAAAAGAATGTCCTACTGTTTATATGGTTCTTTATCTTGGATCTATTATCGATAATGTTGTGTTCATGTTGGTTTCCGTTGGTGTGTCGTTGATTAATCAGTGTTGTGAATCGAGTAATTTTGGCAACGGAGCGGAAGTCCATTGCCGTTACTACTTTTTCCTACTGAGCGAAAGCTCACCCCCTCTGTGTTTACTGTTTTACAGGTTTCGATCGTGGGTCGGTTTAGAGGACGTCTCCGAGCTCGGGAGCTCATCGAGAGTCCGGAAAATTATCTTTAGTAGAGACGTGCTTTACCTTTTGTACTAAACACTGTTTTTCTTATTTGAATTCGAGCGTTTGACTCGCAGGTTTTTATTGAGATTTGGAACTAAAATTCGAAGTTATATTTCTTTAATTTCCTTTTATTATTATTATTGTTTTGTTACTTAGTTCACGTCTCGAGTCCGGCCAAAACCGGATTTGAGGCGTGACAATTACCAGACGTGCCACCGATAGAAACCAAATAGTAGATCTGTCACCGAGCAACTGGACGAGCCGACGAGGAAGGCTGGAGCCAGAGCCGAAGCGAGAAAACAAGAGGTCTGAGAAAAGGGGAAATAGGGAGAAGTGGAAGGATAGATCACCACCACCAACGTCCACGGTCGGAAGCCATAGCGTCGCCAACGAGAAGAAGAGGAAGAAGGAAAATAACGATGACGGCTAAGGATTGGTTCGAGAGGAAAAGAGGGAGAACGAAAGGGTCTACAATTTAAGACAAGAACCTTCCTTTTCAAGTGGAATCAAATGATAAAAACTCTAAAGTGAAAGTCAAAGATGGACTTGTAATAACGTTGACACATAATATTGAATCCTTATCAACTTTTATATTTTATTTGGGAACTTAGAAATAAATGTTAGATCTGTCAAGTTTACACTCGGATCAATATATATAAATGGTTGTGTTTTATTCCTGTTTGGTTGACTATTGATAGATAAGGTAAGATTGAGCAATTGTACGAGAGAACAATCCACATAAACAGAAGATGAAATCTCCCTCAACCTCTCATCCTCTTGGTTCTTAAACTAGCCAACGCGCCCTTTCTCCACTACACTTGGAACTTTGTCCTTGTGTTTGGGTATTCCTATTCGAGTGTCTATCGTACAAAACTTGACTCCTAAACCAAACCTTTTCGCCGCTTTTCTGCATCTCCATCGCCGGCTCCGGCCTCGGCTTCGGCTTGGGTTGTTGCCGGCGAGGTCCTCCCCTCCTACCCCTTCTTTCTTCCGCTCCTTTTTTCCCTCTTTCTTCTCCCTCCAGTTGGTTCCATTCTCGTTTTCAAATCTACCTATTCCGACTTCCTTTCTCCGGCCGCCACTTACTTGACCGGTAGACTCGCCCCTTGACTTGTTGACATCTCCCTTTGTTGCTGTGGACATCTCTCTTTATCGTCGGTCTCAGGAACTCGAGATCTGGAGCTTCAGTTCATCTTCTGGTCGTGGTTCTCGGTCGGGAGTGAAGTGCCTCCCGAGCGGTGCCGTGCTCGGGTTTCGAAGTGGTGTTCCCAGCCTTTTGCTCGTCGGAGTGTCTCTCCGGTCGTCCTTGTGGCTTGGAGTTCGGTTCCTGCTCAGGTGGTCGTCGGAAGGAGATCGTGGGCGGCAGGCTCGGGGCTGCAGGCTCGGGGGAAGACCAGTACTCTCGGGTCGGGTGGGCCGTTTAGGGTCGCGGTTCAGCTGGGATCAGGTTCGGGTGGGTCGGCAGGGGTCGCGGGTCGGGTGGGCCTGGGTCTGGGCTTGGGCTCATGCTCGGGTCTGGGTCTGGGCCTGAATCTGGGTTTGGGTCTGGATCTGATCTGGTTTGGGTCTGGGCCTGGTTCTGGGCTTAGGTCTGGACCTGATCTGGTTTGGGTATGGGCTTGACTGTTGCTCTTCTGCTGGTTTTGGAGTCTTCTTTATTGGAATCTGGATTGGATCGTGCTCGGTATTATTACAGGCCTTCCCCTTCCCTTCGGGTCCTTGCTGTTGTCAGTGAGGGGTTACCTGTCTCAGTTTCGAAACGCTCAGCTCGCATTCCAGTTTAGGTTTCTCAAGAGTTTTGACTTGCTGCTGCCAGTTTGGAGTTCGAAGCACGTACTCGGCAGAAATATCGGTCCTCCGCCTTTTTGGGCCTCTTTTCGGTGTTTACTGAATTTAGGTTTCAGAGGGTTGAGTGCTTGCTTCTTCGTCTGCCATGTCCCTTGCGATTTCGGCAAAGCGGTTTCGACGGTGGACCTTCTCTCGGGTCTTTGGATGGTAACTAGTTCCTGCTCAGGTCGTGGGATGCGTTTCTACAGTCTAGCGGGTGTGGATCGTTGCTGAGCTACTATAGCTGCCGTCAGAGTTGACTGTTGCTCTGTGCGGTCGCTTTGGTGTCTCCTTTTTCTAGGTTCGGGTTGGATCGTGCTCGGTATCATTACAGGCCTTCTCCTTCGGGTCCTCGCTGTCAGCAGGCGAGGGGTTTCCGGTCTCGGTTTCAGAACGCTCAGCACGCATTTCAGCTTCGGTTTCTCGGAATTGTAGACTTGCTACTGTCGGCTTCGAGTTTGAAGCTCGTTCTCGGTAGAAATACGGGCCCTCCCCCTTTTTGGGTCTTTTTTCTGTGTTGGCCGGAATTAGGTATTGGAGGGCTGAGTACGAGCTTCATTTTCTGCTCTGTTTATCGTCGGTTTTTGGGAGGAGCTTCTCGTGGGTCATTGGAGGTGTTTGGCTCTAGCTCAGGTCGTGGGACGCGCTTCTACATCCTTTAGGGTCTGGATCGTTGTCGTGCTATTCTAGCTGCTTCTGATGCTTCGCCATCTGTCTTTTGGGGCTTACAGCTTGTCACCTTCTCTGTTTGACTAGTGCTCTCTTCCATTTTCCTTGCATCTCTATGTGTATTGGCTTCGCTTCTTCTCGACCTGGTGTGATTCGAGCTCGTCGGTTAAATGTGTTGGCCGTCGTCGAGGATCTTGGGCGATGTTTGCCCTATTCAGCAGCCAATTGCTAGAGTTTGTTTGGTTAGTTGGGTTTGGGAGTCCTTTTCTTTCAAAGTTAGGGTCTACATTTCCTCTAGGTCTTGGCTCGAGCAGTATGAAGTTCTCTCCTCAAAGTGTTTCATGGTGGTAAGATTTGGGTATGCTAGACCCAATTTTAGAACTTTGAGCTTCATGGTGGACATATCTGTGTTTTAGACCTGTTGTGTCTTTAGCTTTTCCAAAACTGTTGTGGTTTCTAGTTGTTTTTGGTCTTTGGGGTTGGTTTTCTCCTTCTGGTTGTTGTACTTCTTTATGGGTGTTTAGCTGTATTCTTAGCCCGATGTGGGTTTTCTTCTTAACAGTTGTTGGTTGTGCCCGATAATGAAGGCTACGTCCTTCTAGGGTTTTTGAAGTCTGCAGTCAGACTATTATACTCCTCTTCTTCCTCATGAGAGGTTTAATTTAAATTTGCTTTGCCGATCAAAAAAAAAAAAACAATCCACATAACCTTAAAAGATATTAAATAGCAAAACAAAAAAAAAGGACATGAAGAAATTTGCTTCTTCGCTGTTGTGATAAACTATATAGTATTAATTGTTCAAAACTACACTAAAGTTATCCACAAACGGATACATAAGTTGTCCACAAACAGATACATGCATAAAATTTTGTTTACACTTTGTAAGTGCACTGAACTTTTTTAGAAAAAAATATTATCCATGCAACTATAAAGTTCATTATAAATTGCCCACAACTTTAAAATACATTATGAATTTCTCACACAACTTTAATGCATTATGAATTTCCCACAAATCTATTAAGTCCGTGAAAAACTACCCAAACCATTCCTTCTGAACATCCCTGTTACGTTTTTTTTCTAAAAAATCGATGAACAAAACTTCAATGTACCCACAAAACGTATACAAAGGCGTTTATGGAACTTTAATGTAGTTTTGAACAATTAACCCAACTTTAATGTAACCATGAATTGTATACAATAATTCATCTTTCATTCTCACCGTTAAAATTTCTTTACTTTTCAATTCTAAACAGACGAGACTTGATTGAAACAACAATTCAAATTAAAAAAAGAAAGCTTAGAGACATTTATGCATGGGAGTAATTGGAGAAAACAATACCACTATTATATATTTTTCCATCCCCACAAACCACAATATTACATTGACAGAGAGGCCTCAACCCAAACTCCATCTACTTTCTCATGTATAACCAAAATAAATTGTATCACCAACCCCATAGAACATCCATTACCTGTTCCCATATTTCAAACTGTATAAACAATACCAGTATATAAGTCCTGCTATGGCGCAGAAGCTGCCAAACCGTGATCCGGGTGTGATTCTGAAAGCAGAAATACAAGGATATCTAAGGCCATGGATAGAACATAAATTGGACATATTTTATGAACATGGATGCAATAGAGAAGCCAACAATAAAATTTAAAATATAAAACCTCTTTTAAATTCTTACCTTTATCAACCTTGATCTCTATGAGTTCCTCGATGGGCTGGCGACAAATTGGGCACTTATTTGACTGAAGCCTCAATGATTTTGCACATTCACTGCACATACACTGATAATGCAAAACTACTTTTTTCACAAGAACTCAACAGTAGAGAACATAGATTAAGCATGGATTGCATAAATATTTCAATTGCAAATTTTCAATGGTTTTCAAATTGTAAACTAAGTCATCATCAATTGTCCCTCCACTTCAAAAAATTCCTTTTTAGTTCTAAAAGTTGTGTCAAGCTCCTGCATTCAAACTGAAGGTATCATCTAAGATATATGGTAAAAAAAATACAGGACATCTTCCTTAATTGCATCATATCTAGGCTCCATTTGGACTTTGTAAATCATAAGAAATATTTCTTGATAATTCAATAATGTATATTCCGAATTATATATCTTCATATTCTACCATACAGCCTACAGCTAGGATACACAATCAAAATTTTGATTTGATATGATCATACTATCTACATTATCCAATATACAGGATGATAAAAAGCACTAAAGCCAATTTTCTAAGCACGGGATTTGTTGAATTGCACATAAAACTTGTCAGACTATTACGTTATCTGATTCTTACATGATTTTTAAGCTAACTAATACAACATTATTTCCCTATCCTTTGAAATATCACCAAGAGGCTAAAAATACCTTCTACTGACCATAATGACTGCACTGACTTCTTCAGACAACAACAAGCTACAAACTGCACTACCACGGGACCTAGATTCCTTATTTTTCCTTCAGAGCTACAATCTAAGATTCTTAATATTTGCTAAGGCTGGCCTAGTTGGTCAATACGAGCACTATATCTTGTGAGGTCCAGTGTTAGAATCCTAGTGGGCTATGTTATTGGCCTTCGAAAGGAAACAAGCCCATCTGAAACATAAAAATCGAAGATTTTCAGTCAGAAGAAATTTGTTTTTCATATTTCAAACTAATGACCACCCTCCTTGACCCAGTATAAAGACCAAAATTCAACCAGCAATATTGTTGATTATAGTTTGTTTTTCACATTTCAAACTAATGACCACCCTCTTCCCTCTTTGACACAAAAAAAAAACACCAGTCAGACCAAAAGAATTTCGCAAACAGTTGTTTCATATTTCTAAGGGATAATTGTCAAAACATGGACTAATGTTTCGTCCACAAACGAAATAGTGCACAATGTTTTGTCCACGTCGTCTGGCTACCCTTATGAATCGTCCACGCACTTCTGTTAGAAAAGTGTAACAGCAGAACCTGAATTGACAATTTTGCCCTTTTGGTTTGAAATTCAAAAATAAGAACGAGTTAAAAGACTGATATACCCTCAATTTTGCCCCTTTGGTTTGAAATTCAAAAATTCATATTTTAATTTAAAAAATAAATAAAAATCAGAGTTTTTTTTAAATACAAAAAATCAGTTTTTTTTTTAAATTTAATTAATATTTTTATTATATTTTTTTGGGAAAATTTCATAAATTCATATTTTAATTTAAAAAATATTTTTTTTTATAAATTCAGATTTTAATTTAATTAATTTTTTTTATTTTAATTAATTTTTAAAAAAAGTATATATACATAAAATCAGATTTTTAATTTAATTAATAATTTTTTTATTTTTTTATTTACTTCATATTTTTATTTTTATTTTCAATTCACCACCACCAATTTAAATTTTTTCACTTATTTTTCTAAATATTAATTAAATTTAAAAAAAAACTGATTATTATGTATTTTTTTTAAAAAATGATTTTTATGTATTTTTTAAATTAAAATCTGAATTTTTGAAAATAAATATAATTTTTATAAATAAAAACTGAATTTATAAAAAAAAAAGATTTCTATGTATTTTTTTAAATTAAAATCTGAATTTTGGAAAACAAAAATAATTTTTATAAATAATAACTGAATTTATAAATAAAAAAAACAGATTTCTATGTATTTTTTTAAATTAAAATCTGAATTTTTGAAAATAAAAATAATTTTTATAAATAAAAACTGTATTTTTATAAAAAAAAACTGATTTTATAAAAAAAAATTATTTTATTTGTCTATTTATTTATTTTTTAATTTGTTTTTTTATTAGAAAGGGTAGAATGGTAATGTCTCATGCAAAAGTCAAAAGATTCATGATAAGGGTAAAATGGTCATTTCAGTTATACTTTAACTGCACATGTATAACAGAAATGGAATATTTCGTTAATTTTTCTAACAGAAGTGCGTGGACGATTCATAAGGATAGCCAGACGACGTGGACAAAACATTGTGCACTATTTCGTTTGTGGACGAAACATTAGTGCATGTTTTGACAATTATCCCTATTTCTAACTATTTATTAGTTAAAGAAAGGATTGATGCTTTTACCATATGCCGGCAAGGTAAAATAGCAGTATCCTTTGGCTCAGTCAAGCAAATCACACATTCCTTCCCTGGGTCAGTATCATTGAAGCCACCCTCATCGGAATTGGCAATTCCATATATCTCTCGTAGCTCATAGCGAACTCCATTAACCCACAAAATTTGCAAAAGCACTCTAACTAGAAAATTTGCATCATTATTTCTCACCAGGACAGCTTGAGTAACCTGCGCATGACGAGACATGGGTAGCTGAGATTGACTGGACTCTGCATCCTCTGAGGATGACGCTGAGCATGATTCTGCGGAGATAACAAGGGGAAAAACATCCCCATTTGCTGAGGGCTTTGACAGCTCATCCATGTCAAAAAAGCCCAAATCAATGCCAGTTCCTGAAGGTTGACAGAATTTTTGGCCCAGTCCTTTCTTAAAGGGGATTCTCTTAGGCACATAGATTTCAGGGTAAAATGGAACAAATGTGCAGTTGTCCGCTTCCTTGGCAAAGTAAAATATGGTGAAACTGTTCAAAGCTCAAACAAGGGAAAATCGTCATTCATCTGAATCATTTACAGGTACCATTTGGCATATCAACACATAACAATTCAATCGTTAAATACAGAAAAATAAAAGAAATATGATTTAACAGCAACTTAAAGTGGGAGAGAAAAATATCAAGCACCTAAAAATTCAGATATCATTCAAACAGTATGCTAACTATAAAACATGCAGCCTTCCCTTCCACGGGATTCAAGCTACCATATGAAGAATATGATATTTAGATTATTTATTTATTTTCCACATGAGTATTACTAATAGAACCATGACTAATAGTCTTCTTATATCAATACATTTTGAACCCCGCTTTCAAAAGGTCCACACCTTGCACCATGACTCCAGAAAGAGTTCGCACCACTTAGTGCTTTGTGAATTAATAACTATGCAACCACCACCACACATTTATCAAACCATTTGCTACCATCATCACCACACTGCCCTCATTAACACACTAATAGGCTCCATCATATGACCACTGCAAACCTCCCCTACATTTCTGCATTCTACAAGAGAGCCGAGCACTTGTGAAGGAGGGAACGTCTTTCTTGGAGTGGCAATCAGCTCCGAGCGCTTGTTTTTAAATTCTTCCCTTTATTACTGGTGTTTTTTATGTGTTTTATTTATCTTGGCCTGGTATATAAAGGTTAAGTTTACAGTTTTTATCTGTTTTGGTCTTTCAGGCTGATCCTCATTTTGAGTTGATCGCCTGCCACCTGAGTTTTTATTATAAAACACAAGGCATCAATAAAACCCTCATTGATCAAAAAAAAAAAAAATTCTACAAGAGGAGCCAATACACCACCATCAAAGCAGTACCACTACAAACAATGAACGACCATAAGGCTCAAAACCCTTGTGCCATAACTGTCATTTCCACCACATTCCCCTATATAAGCATTACCCAAAGAGATGTATCTTAAATCCATACATGGAATCACTAAATTATTTGCAAATCTCAAACTACCTGTTTGTGAGAACTTTGTACATGTACTATCAATAAAAATAAAGTCATAAAACAAATCTTAGACAGCCCCATTTGATGAAAACAATGAAACTATGATGGCTATAACGAGCCTTTACAGTGAGTATGTATATATATGGCACTGGTATCATGAACCTAATCAAAAGTAGAATATTCTCAGATGCGATATTGGATATAGAAGTGCATAACATTGTCAATGCAACTTATTGAGTTAGCATTCAAAACTGATTTGCTCTCACTGAATAGTTTGAAAAAAAAAACAGCCACTTCAAGCATTATCTGTCTACTACTTAGCCTAAAAGATCTAATTAAAGAATATGCCTTAGTAATCAGCTAGAACCAATGCCAAAGTGACCATCATAAATAAACAAGTTGTACATGACATGAGTCAATAAGACAATCAACATGCACCATAGAGGCTACAATAAAGCTCAATATACAATTCAAATTCGAGTTACTAGCCATCAGGCCAGCTCCTATAATCAAATATTTTCCCTTCCTAAAGATATGGAGTTTACAATGATGTACCAAAGATTTGAATTATAATTTCTTCATACCCTAAAATCAACACTTAGTCAAAATTGCATTAACCCTCCAAGCATCTTAACATCCTGTTCTCTTCTAGGCAGTTGTTTGCCAATGCCAAGAGATCAACGCTGATTTCTCAACGCTTACAAATAACTCAACCTATATACTAAAATCCCTGCCATATATCTGCCAACTTGAGGCAAACTACTTCTGATGTAGACCATAAAACATAAGTAAATTAAATCGCTACTGCCAGAAGTTTCTTCCTTCAGTGAGCCACAATAGCAGAAGTAGTTACTTTTAGGCACACAAAAATATGATTCGATTTTAATTTTAACATTTCTGTTTCTAACAATCTCTTCAGTTAATTCTACTCCATTTATTCAGGGTTCCAAAGGCCTTATTCCTAGTCAGGTACCGCAAATTTTATTTTACCTCTTTAGATGATCTAAAACCAACAAATATAGAATTCATTGTAATCCTCCAAACAAAAAACCAAGAAAGAGTCTAGACCAAAGGTTTTTTTTTTTAAAACGTCATAGCATCAAGACTCAGGATCCCAGACACCTCCCAGCTCTTCCCAAGAGAAGAAGGCCTAACCTCTACCAGCCTGTGATCCTTAAACATGAAACCCACAGATAAACTTGACTTAAAAACAAAGAGATTGCTCAGCAAACTCACATTAGCAACTAAAAATGACTCGTTTGATAATCAGTGAAGCGCATAATATATATACCTGCCATCAACAAGGGCATCGAAGGTAAAAGAGACCAAATAGGAGTCCGAAGTGTTGGCATCCAAAGCAACCCTTATGGTATCCTTGTGGACATTGACGTCATTCTTAATCTTCTTAGCACTTTTGTGGTCGACGTAGGGAGGGGGCGGCGCCTGCAAGGGCTGCGGAGGAGGGCGGAGGCCGAGGAAGCCATTGTTGTGGTGATGGGCGAAATGGGGGTGAGCGGCGATGATCGGCGGCGGAGCATAATTGAAGGGCGCAGGAGGGTAGGGCTGAAGAGGGTAAGGGTAAGGGGCGTTGGCAGCAAAGGCGTAGGAGGGCGGCGGCGGTCGAGGAAGAGACGGCGGTGCAATTGGGACGGAGGAAGGGGGAGGAAGAGGAAGAGGGATGTTGGGAGGAGATGTGGGTATTGGTTGATTCGATGCTTGTGGGGCTGCCGGCACAATAGAGAGAGTATTGTCAGTCGGCGGCGGAGGAGAGAGGAGAGAGGGGTTTTGGTGGTGGTGGTGGTGCTGCTGCTGCTGGTGGTTGTGTTGTCTTCTGAATTTGGACAAGGAGTGACCCATTTGATTTGAGAGAGAGAGAGAGAGATAGATTCAGGCGGCGATGAGGAGGAGGAGAAGAAGAAGGAAATGTCAGGGTGTGTGAAATTCTGGGGGAATTTGATCCATGGACAAATCTGGTGTGGTCAACAAGCCTTTGGAAGCTTCGGAAACAGTGCTCTTTTCTCCCTTGGGAGAGCTGGCTCAAAAAGTCAATATGTCTCTAGCCAACTCCACGCAATGAAATTTTAAATAACAACATAGTACCATGGGTCAAATTTGATGATCAAATCGGAAAGCCCTATGTCAATAGTATAAATTTAAGGTTTGTAATCCTTAAAATAAATTGTGTTCTACAGTAGTGCAAACTAGATGATCAAACCGTAAATCATTAGTTTAGTTACTACACTGTCGCTCTCTTACTCTAGAGTTCACTGGTTTTTGCGACTTCTCTCCGGAATCAATGGCTAACTCAGCGGCCAAGCTTTCCAGTGAGTCATGTGATGCTTCTGAATGGCTACGTGAGCCGATTAAGGAGCCAAACACGGGGGATGCAGCAAAGGCGACGGAGGAACAAGGGACGCCGCGATCGCTGGAGGTGTTGTCTTCGGATCTCTATCTGGGACCGCTGTCGCCGCGGGTGACGGAGACCGGGGAAGAGGACGGCATGATGACATTCTCGGCTACGACGGGAGAGTCGGGAAGGCCGGGTTCTCGTCGGAGTAGGTCGAGGGGTGACGGCGAGGGTGGTGGGCAGCCCACCATCCCGACTTCTCGCAGGAGCTTGGTGCGGACAACGTCTGCTCGGAGACCCCGTCCTTGGGTGAGACGCCTGCGGGAGGTAACGAAGGCTCGTGTAGGGGGTTCACCGCCACCAGGTCCGGATTTCGTGTGGAACAAGGTACCAGAGTTAGGGGGTGGCGGGCCGGATGTGGGGAGTACGCCAGGTTGTAGTGGTCTCGTCGGCGTCGGAGTCGCAGGCGGGGAAGGTAGTACCGTCGTGGACAAGGCGGCCTGGGAAGGAACCTATGGCTAGGGTTCCATCTCCCCCTCTACGGGCCTCGGGTATGGGCCGGGGTGGGCTTGTGCTAATGGCTGACGCGCTAAAGTCGGGCCGGGGCGAGACGGGCCGGGAGTGGGCTGTTAGGCGTACAGGCTGGGACGCGGGGCAGTACACGGGCCTGGGGCGAGGCCCGAGCATGAAGCAGCGGGTCATGGGCCCAGAACCAGGTGGCTCGTTTGGTCCGGGGCGGGTACCTTACCGAGCCATGGATCAACGGGCCGTGGGGCCGGAGGCGGGTGGCCCAATCTGGTTGGGTCGGGTCGGGTACATGTTCCGCGTAAGTCGGACTGGGCTGGCCCAGGATCGTCGGAGCGCAAGCCCAAAGGCCCAACTGGGCGTCTGGACCTATGACACTCTGAGATTTGACTCTCAGAATGGCACGACAAGCGTACCGGTCGTCAAGTAGTATTCGGGGTTTAAGTCCGAGATATCGTACCCAAGGGAGCAATTAGACAAGCACTTTAGTTAATTAATTCGATAGTCAAGCTATTCCTATAACGGTGTTTGGTTTTGTTTTGGAAAATAGTAAATTCATACAAGTAATGAGAAGCAATGTAAATGATCCAAAAATAAGCACAAAATCACAAGTGGATTGGATAACAGAGATTAACGGCGATCTAGGACATTGACGGGGGCCGAATGTGATGAATAACTTAACGGATTCCGATACACGTTTGCAACTAATATTATTCTGAGGGCAACGAGAATTCTCTAAGTATAGTTCTAACCATCTCTCGATCGTATTAGGACCCTAACATACTCAGTCCACCTAATTATCTCTAATCTAGGTGTAGAACGGTATATAGCATTACAATCTATGAATTCCTCTAACTTTCGGGTTTTACTCCTATGGTTATTGCACTCGTGTCAGTCTAACCGTGTTCTGGCTTAGATTAAAACCTGAGTTATTTAATTCTTATTTCCTCACATTAACCTCATTTCTCAATTGTTGGTTAATATAATTGAATCATGCATCACGTGATCAAGGCAAAGAAGCATTAAGAGTAGAAATAAATACACGATATCCTAGATATTAGTTTGTCAAATGTATAACCAAAACACGTTAATTCAAATCATCACATCGTTCCCTTAGCCCTAGATCAATGAGGATTTAGTTCATCACAATGAAATACGAACAGAAAGCAATGATAATAACAATGATAATCATATTGACTGAAAAAGTAATACAAATATCAAAGTATAATCAAAACCTACGAAGAACCTTCGATAATGATTTTGTATATCTTGTTTGATCTTCAAAACCTCTTCCCAAAGTCTCCAAAGCTCTCTCCCAATGTGTTTTTTGTTCTGAAATTCGTGATCCCTGGTTACAATCCCTAAAATTCTATTTATACATCATTAAACCCTGGGGATAAGACGGGAAATTCGCCAAAAAAATAAATAAATCTACACGCGCACGTTTGGCGCACGCCGTGCGTCCAACGTGAATCTTGGACAGTGGCGAATCCTTCATCAAAGTTGTAGATAATTCAATTCCCTTCGATTTGATATCTTACGTGCGAAAATCGGAGCTCGTATGCAAAAGTTATGCCCTTTACAAGATCAGTCAGACTCCAAAATTCCTTAAGCTGATTTTTTGCTCAATTTAGCTCCAAAACTCCTTATTTCATATCAAACTCCTACATGCCATTGAAAAGAGACCAATTAAATAAATAGAGATAAAAATACATTAAATCACATAATCCCGGGACTGAAAAGCTTAGAAATGTGGGCTAAAAACATCTAGAATAGATGCATTTTACGTTCACATCAACCTACAAGATATACCGGACCTTAATAATGTGGAACCCATGGGGGCTTTAGACAAGCAAATGGGATCAATGTGCATCGAGGAGGTCATCGTCCCTCATATGGAGGTAGTAGGATGCGGGCCAAACTTCTCTTTTGCTCTGGCTGCTAAGGTAATGACTACCCGTAAATTTTATTGGCTAGAATGGAGGACCTATGAGGAATAAAGGTGGAGGCTAGGCCGTTGGAAGATGGCATCGTAGCGTTTTTCTTTAGGAACGCTAAGGAAAGGGAAAAGGTGCTCCAAGGGGAGCCCTAGGCGTTCTGGGATTCTCTGGTCCTCTTTGCGGACCTAAAGGCGCACATGCGTCCGGCGAACATCCTCTTCACTCACTTCTCTATCTGGGAGAGAGTATTAAATCTCTCGGTGGGAGCCTGGAACAGGGCAGTGGGGTTCAGGGGTGGGGTCGTCTTTGGGATCTATCAGGCAGTGGATGTAGACAAGGAAGGACTATGCTGGGGGGACTACATGCGCATCAGAATTCGTGTGGATATGTGAGTTCCTCTTCAAAGTCAATTGTGGTTCCGACTCCCGGATTCTCAGGTACGCACTTTTCTAGTTGTGACATATGAGAACCTCCCGGATCATTGTTTTGGCTGCAGCTGCGCGGGTCACCTCTTTCTGGCTTGTCCGATCCTCGATCAGCTCTAGAGAAAGCGAAGCATAGGAAGCCGATCCTGGGGATGAACTGGAACTATATGGGGAGCAAGGTAGCAGAACCTTCTAGGAGAATTGGAAACCATGTGCCAAAATATCAAGGAAAGGAAGTCCGAGCGAGGGGCTCAAATCACTTGGAGAGAGATCAACCTCCAGTGATTCAGGACGATGAAAGAGAGGAATAGGCACCTAGAAACCCAGTGCTGACACTATCGGGGAGGAAACGCCTCGAGAGGGAGGATGAGGCAAGAGAGTCAAAGGGATCTACTGACTCGGACGGAGCATCACATACAGCGGCGGGGGGGCCTAAGCACCCTCGCCTCACGGAATGAGTCTGATATGGTTCAGAGGGGGGTTGGTCGGCTATACCGCCCCTCTGGATGTAAGGTGGCAGCGATTCCACCAAAGGTCGACAAGGAATTCCCCTATCAGCTCGGAGGTCAGGAATCCCGCGTTTAGGAGCCCTACTACTATCAGTCAAGGGAGGACGACGCACGCTGACAACCTGGGGAAGTTTACAGCCCACCAACAACACCACCGCTTTCACTGCATCCGCTCGATCAGTGCCTTCTACTTGGCTAATACTGTATCGATGTCGCCAGACGCTACCGCAGTCCCGTACCCTAGGCAACCCAGAAACCAAGAGCAACTATACTTTTCTGTTCAGTATTTTACTGTTATTTCAATTTTTGTATCGTCTTTCAGTTGTAATTTGATTCAGTACTCAGATGGTAGCAAGTATGCAACCATCCGTTAAACATTTATAATACATCCATTTTGATAAATAAAAAATGATCAAACCGTATTGTGAATGGATGTTGACTGCATACTGAATTCATATTTTGATTTAATTAAATGTTTGATTAAAACATTAATCGTTATATAAAATTGAAATTAATATTAAAAAAATAATTAATAATAAAATAAATTACTTATAAATAATTTAAACACACATAGAGTCATAAAAATATTCTCTCTCTCGACCTGAGAGTCTACCCTAGCCCTAGCCTGCATCGCCGCTATGGAGCTCCCATTTGCCGTTGTTGTCGCGCCGCTTGGGCCTGTCGGTTTCGTTGTCCCGATATTCGCCTATCCCATCCAATTGACCTCGCATACCACGCCTGGTGCGGGGTTTAACTACGGATGGGAGTGGGTGACTTTTCCACAGCCTTCAACGCCTCTCCCTATCCCCATCCCTCTTATGGTTTCCGCGACTCATAATCCGATCGCCAAGACCCCTCGTCCTCTCCTACCAGTCTTGCCCGGTATCTCTCTGTCTGGTATGCGATTCATATCACCAACACCACCTCCTCCTCTCTCTCACCGATCTCGCCCTGGCCTCTTCTACCGGTGGGCGTTGGGACCCCGACTTCGAGGGAATCGCTAGGACTCTTTGGTCCGTGAGGATCGCCTCCCAACCCCCTGGTGTTATTGTTTTTTGCGGGCATTGGAAACGTCGTAGTTGGGTGCGGCGGGTCTCGGTGACTTCGGCTGCAAGCTATAGGTCCTCTCCCCATGGGCCGAACCCTACCCCGCTTCTCAGGGCCTATCAACACCAAGACCTCGCTCTGGTGCCTAAGGGGCCTACTGCATGTTCTAGGGTTCCATCTTAGCCAAGGCCACTGCAACCTCAAACTCCTCGCCTTCTGGTAGGGACGATCCGGGACGTTACGGAGCTCTCGGTTGCCGTCTTGATCACGTCGGTAAAGACCCGTACTTGGGGCTGGACCTGTGATCGAGTTGGGATGCGGTGGAGCAAGTTGGAGACGTCTTCCCTTAGGTTTTCTCGATACTAGGTATGGAAACAAACGAGGGAATGGATACAGGATACTGATCCAAAGCCCCGGGGGGTGCTTGCTCTAGCTTCTGTTGCGGATAGGGTTCAGCGACCGCTAGCGTACCGTCGGGGTCTGCTGCGTTATGCATCGGTGGTTGGACATCGTCCTCGCCAGCATCGTCTGCAACTGATGGCTATGGCTGGAATTTGCACCGTCCGCGATGGAGATCTAGGGGACGAGGAACTACGGCCGTCGACAGTGGACCCGATACCTAACCCTAGATTATCTCGTTGTGGGGAAGCCGGAATAACACTAGACCCGTTACCTAATCTGGGTCCCTGGATTCTCAACCAGGATACTAGCTTGCCGACCGCGCTAGGCCGCTCTGGCTGGTCCTCCACCTCTCTCTAGGGCCCCAGTTCCACAAGTGATGGTTGGGGGTTGGGAATGGGTCAGCTTCTGACTGATTTGATTGCAGCCCCTCGGTCATTTCGGACTAGAGGGTTCGAAGGTAAAGGGCGCTCCCACGCTGAGGCGCACTATGTTGAAGTTCCAACGCCCGGGTATTAAGCGGATGAGGCTGCTGGAGTTATGCAGAAGGCTGCGTCTGGCGTGACATGGGATAGCTCACCACAAGTGGGGAAGAGCCCCCACCGGGAAGGATGAGACATCGACACAACATCGGGGACTAGCCCTGGGAGGGGTCTCCAAACGATGGTTTGCCTCCCACTATCACCATTACCGTCGAGGTCCCTCCGGATCTCCAGTACCTCGTTCCCCCCACCCATATTCTATCCTTTCCCATGGGGCACCAACTCAATAATGTCGAGGACGGTTCTACTGTGAAAAGAATAGCGAACATTCTTAACTGTTCTTGCCCTACTCTTCGTGGTCAGAGAGTCTCTGATGCACTCTATTGTATTGAAACAAATTAATTAATGAAATTTCGTACCTTTCGCTCAATTTTTTTTGAACACACATAAAAATGAACTTCAACTTTTATTCATCCCCTTTTAATACAAATCCAACAAAATACAAGTTGAAGCATACAATCCATGTCCGCCTCATGGTCGTGGGATTGACCCGTACCAGGCTTAAATGGAATTGGACCTGTGTTGAATTGACCTGGACATGTGTTCAAACATAGCATTTATATCAAGTACATATATAAATTGAAAAACTAAATTACACGACTATATTTAAAAAATAAATATCGAGTGTGAAAGTACCTGAGCTAGAACCTGGTGGCATATATTGAGAGAAAGAGGAGTTCTCGTACGGTTGTGTCAACAGGTCGCGAAAGCTGCCTAAGTCTGCGGGTGATAATCCAAAATCGTTCTCCCTTCGTTGTTCATCATCCGATGAATGCGAACGTTGAGTTTCCGAGTCGGACATTTTTCGATATGAAATGGGAGAGTGAAATAGAGAGGGAGAGTGAAGTTGTATAAGTGTTGGTGTGAAATGAGAATGTGGTTGGGGGTATTTATAGGGTTTGAATTAAAGGTTCTAAGAACTAAAAAAACTTACCGTTTATTTCCGACCGTTGCCAACGGTCGCAATTTTTTTTCTTGCATTGGACACGTGTCGCGCCCTGGTTGTGGAGCCAACGAACCGCGTGTTACGGCCCGCAAACCATTGTTACGGTTCACACGTCGCGGTTCGCGTTCTGGTTCGTAGTATTGTGCATGCTCTAAGCAAAACAAAATCATATCATCAGTCATGATTCTATAGTTCGATGTCGAAATAGAGGACGTGGTACCAAGTCTCCACTTGCATCAATACCTGAGTCATGTTGGAGTATGGGCTGCGTTTTATTTTTCACGATGTCGATGTCAATACCCGATTTCGGAGGTGAGGCAATGACGTGTTGCAGGAAAAAGAAATAATAATATGTCGATGTCATTGTCAGACGGATGAAGTCGGAACTGATTCCTAATGCTCAGGACGATAATAGTGAGAATAAAGCTCTCTTTCTCCTTCTCTTTCTTCAGATGAAATTGAAGGTTCCCGATTGAAATTAAGTCTGAGATTGTAATTTTAGACGTGTGTGGGTGGGAGTAAAGAAAATGTGGTTGGTTGTGGAGGTTAGTTAGGGTTGGGGTGTACAATTGTTCATCATTCTTTTTATCTCTTTCTCTCTTTCTCCCATAAAATTTATATCTTTTCCGGATGATTCCCTGTCGAAGTTACAGTTGTGGGTCTAAGCGTATAGAATATAGAGAAGAACGTTAATGGTGAAGGTTTTTTTTAGTATTATGGTATATAGAGTGTTGAAGTATGAACATATATCGACTACATATAAGAGAAAAAAAATTGCAAAAGCTAGATTCATACTTAACTAACAAGGTTGATCTTTTAGTTGTGGAAGCCCAACCCGATATAAGTGGTCCGTTTTCAAAACAAAATTTACATGGTAGCACGACTGGTTCGGCCTACGACCCGTTTGTCACCTCCAGCCTGTGGTCTCCGGTCCATATGTAGGTGTCCAGTCCTACACATAAAGGGGAGTGTTCAAGTATGTTTCACACACTGAAAGTGTACAGACAAACTTTCTACTTGATAACCATATTGGTGCCTCCACCTACCGATACGAGATTTTGGGTTGGATAGGACTTTAACATTTTATTATTATTTGACTACTTTCAATTGAGAGGGGGATGTTGATACTAAGGGTTATTTAGGGTGAGAGTGTTGTTTGAGGGTTTAGAGTATTTTAAAATATGATTAGGTGTATTTTTGGGTTAAGGGTATTTTACGGTTAAGGATATAGTAAGGGTTTGCAAACTATTAGAGTATTATGAAGTTTTGTGGATACTTTAGAGTTTTAGTAAGGGTTAAGGTATGGTAAGTTAGTGCTTTTTCCATCATCCCAAAGAGACATCATATGCTACAGACTACGCAACATCGTAATCTCTAAAACACGCATCACGACAAGTCATTCCACATTGCACATGCTCTTGTAACAAATTTGTAAGACAATTATACGGAAAAAAAAAATGAAAAATAAAAGTACAAAAACACATAATTACATGTTTCACAAACAACGTTACCTAGTGATATTCTTTATCCACGAACAGATTGAGAGATTTAAAGCACACAATATAATATAAGGGTTAATTATTCAAAACTACACTAAAATTATGTCCACAAATAAAGGAATGCACAAAGTTTTGTCTACACTATGTGGCTAAACTAAAATTTCGTCCACCGACTTCAGTCAGAAAAATATAACGAGAGAAAGTGAGATGACCAATTTACCCATATGTGTTTCAATTAAAATTTAAACTGATGAATTAAAATATGAATATACCCCTTGCTTCATTAAATCCTTTTTATATTTTAATTAAAAATCAGTTTTTTTTAAATCGGTTTTTATTTTTTAAAAATTAAATTTTAAATTAAAATCAGTTTTTATTTTCAAATAAAATTTTAATTAAAATTCAGTTGTTCTTATTTTTTTAAAATATTTATTAATTAAAAATCCGTTTTATTTTTTTAATTCATTTTTTATTTAAAAATATATATTTTTAAATAAACTTTTATTTCAAAATCAGTTATATTTTTAATTTTTTAAAATAACAGTTTTATTTAAAAAAAATTATTCTTTAACTTTTTTTAAAAAAATAAACTGATGTTTAATTAAAAATAAAATTTAAATTTAAAAAATAAGTTGATGTCTAATTATTTACTTTTTTTTAAATCTTCTTTTTTATCAATAAAAATAAAATTTATTTTTTAATTATAAAAATATAATTCTTTTATTTTATTTGTTTATTTATTTTCTTGATTTATTTATCATTAAAAAGGGTGAAATGGTATTTTCCCCTACAAAAGTCAAAGGGTTTAAATGGTAAGGGTAAAATGACAATTTCACTTTACCCTTAACTAGTACATGGGGTCACTTGCATAATAGAAACGGAATATTTAATTATTTTTCTAATAGAAGTCGGTGGGCGAAACTTTATGGTAGCCACACAATGTGGCAAAACTTTGTGCATGAATTTATTTGTGGACAAAACTTTAATGTAGTTTTGACCAATTAACCCATAACATAAAGAACGACGAAGTTACAACTTATATATATATATATATAAAATCACTTTCAAGTACACACCATTAAATGTTTTACGGAATACGAACTATATAGGATCACTTTTAGATACAACCCACTAAATGTTTTACGAAATATGAACTAATGTGGTGTCTCGGATTGGGATAATGAATGTATGTGATTAAAAGCTTCGTTGATGGAATGATGTACAATTAGTTCGATCTTCGCATTTATTTAAGACATTTTACAACTAATAAGGGGTAATATTGTAACAACAACATATTATATTAACTCAGGAGCATGTCACTTGTCAGTATCCATACACATCTTTTTCTTTGATAAATTCTCTAACTTGCTCATTCTCGGGCATGTATGGGGAGCCGGCTAGGGCACGACGCCACTGTACGTAGGCTCTGCTTCATCGCCTGGCCATGGAAGACAGAACACTAGACTTGATTTTGATGGGGGGATTTTAAGGGGATACTGAATCCGGCGGAGAGTGGGGGTTGTCCGTACCCCATTTTCCTTATGTAGGAATTCCGCCATGCTTTGATGGACATGGTAGTTGAGGATATTCTGATGGGTGCTATCAATTTACGTGGGCATGTGGAAAGGACCCAAGCACTAGAATGGAAATAAGGTTGGAGAGAGGGATGATGTCCGCGGATACTCGAGTCCGATTTCCACAAGCTCATATCACACGCCCATCCTCCTTCAGCTGGTGAGCGATCCGACTAGGGTTGCATCAAGGCAGTTTAGATTTGAGAACACATGGGTAGAGGATCCCATTTGTGGTTAATTGATTCAACATAGGTTGGGAAAACCAGAAGACAGACACATTAAGCACCATATCAGACAGATTGTTCGAACTTTAGATGCATGAGGACAATCGGTTTATAGGGATAACATAAACAAGGTCCGGAGTTATCAACAACAGTTGGGGGGAGCTAAAGGGGTGTTAGGATTGGAAGGGGATCCGGCGACGACTAGTAGCCCAAAAACAATATGAGGTGGCTCAATCTCGCCAAGAGGACTTTTGGAAATAGAGGGTGAAGCAACATTGGTTGGTCGATGGTGACCATAAAACGAAGTTTTATCATGCGGCGGCTACCAAACGAAAAAGGTAGAATGACATCTGTACTCTTGAGACGAATGAGGGTGTTGAGGTGAAATTGGATACAAGGATGAAGGGACTGCTCTTAGATTACTTCAGAGAAATCTTAATCGCTTGAGAAATGGACCTTTAGGACCTCTAGATGTGAACGTAAAATACATCTATTTGAGATGTTTTTAGCCCACATTCTTGAGCTTTTCAGTCCCGGGATGGTGTTGTTTGATGAATATTTCTCTTGTTTTGTGCAGTTGATCGATCTCCAAAGGAATCGGGAAATTCGGGATGGAAACGGAGCAAAAAGGACCTGAATTTCAGAGGCGCACGTTGGGCGCACGACATGCACCCAACATGCACCACGCATGCCAAGCGCATGGCGTGCGGCCAGCATGCACCATGCACGCCGAGCGCACGCCGAGCGCACGACGTGCAGATTGGACAGAGAGCACCACAAATTGCCATTTTTATCGCCGCACGGTGTGCATGGTGCATGCCAAGCGCACAGCGTGCGTGCGACGTGCACTGACGCGTTTCGGTGATTTTTAGCGTGTAAATTTCCTATATTGGCCTTGGTTTTAAGGGTTTATAAATAGGAATTAGGTCAGAATGTAAGGGATCACGAAATTGAGGAGAGAAACACGTTTTGGAGAGAGATTTGGAGATTTTGGGAGAGGTTTTGAAGATCAAATAAGAGATACAAACGCAATTTCGAAGGTTCTTCGTAGATTTTGATTATTACTTTGATATTTGTATTACTTTATTGCGCAATATGATTATCATTGTTTTCATCAATTCTTCGTGTTCGTATTCCATTGTCATAAACTAAATTCTCCATGATCTAGAGCTAGGGGAACGATGTGATGAATTGATTTAGTTTGGTTCGGTTATACATTTGTTAAACTAGTATTTGGATTTGAACTATCTAATTCTGTTCGTAATGCTACATTACCCTGATCACTTATATGTATGATTTAATCTTTTTAACCAACAATTGAGAAATGAGGTTAGTAGGAGGAAAAGGAATCAGGTAGCTCGGGTTTTAATATAAGCCAGAACACGGTTAGACTGACACGAGTTCAATAACTCTAGGAGTAAAACCCGAAAGTTAGAGGAATTCATAGATTGTAATGCTATATACCGCTCTACACCTAGATTAGAGATAATTAGGTGGACTGTGTATATTAGGGTCCTAATACGATCGAGAGATGGTTAGGACTATACTTAGAGAATTCTCATTGCCCTTAGAATAATATTAGTTGCAAACGTATATCGAATTCCACTAAGTCATTCATCTTATTCGAACCCCGTTAATGTCCTAGATCGCCTTTCATCTCTGAATTACAATCCATTTGTGATTTTGTGCTCTATTTTCGGATCATATATATATTATCATTATTTGTATGAATTTAACATTTACAAAAAAAAAACAAATCATCTCATAGGAATAGCTTGACCAGCGAATTAATTAACTAAAGTGCTTGCTTTACTGCTCCCTTGGGTACGATATCTCGGACTTAACCCCGAATACTACTTGACGACCGGTACGCTTGTCGTGCCATTCTGAGAGTAAAATCCCGGAGTGTCAAGTTAATGGCACCTTTGTCGGGGAGCAACTAAGTCAACTCTGATACGTTTGTAGTTCGTGTTAAGACTATTCCATTTTTTGTGTGTATATATGTCACGCCCCAATTTCAGTAAACCGAACTCGGGACGCGAACATTTTAAATAATAAAACATTTTGAAACCATTTGCATATATCGCCTTAAAATCATCATTTGTTCAACAAAATAATATTTACAACTCAAAAAAAAATCAGTCCCAACAAGTGGACAAAAACATGGTATACGTCGCTAGACTCAAAAATAAACCCAGAAACCTGCTCCTAGCTCTTCAAGCTTCAGAAGCTCCCCTAGTCCAACCTGCGACCGGTACCTGTAGGAAAAGCAGCTAGGGGTGAGCGTTCGCTCACCACCACGGATAACAGACTGACTACGACATAATCAGCAGACAAAGCCGGTAACACCAACAATAAACTCAACACCGGGGAAACTATCCCCCAACCCAAGTACTCCGACTGACACACGCCCACTGTTACCTTCCTTGACCAACGCAACACTCTGGCACGTAAAGTAGACCCGACACAACGATCACGACCTCTTCCAAGGACTCAAGGACCACCACGCAAAACCCAAGATCACAAAGGATCGTACACCAAACAAGATCACAAGGATCGCACACCAAGCAAGATCACAAAGGATCACATACCAGCTGCCCAGTAACCTCCCTCACCAGACTCAACCTCAAACTCGTAATGTAAACCCGACACAACCATTTATGACCTCCTCCAAAGACACGAACACGGATCAGGCTAGCCAAAGAATGCTCACAACCGGTCGAGACTCGAACACGGATCAGGCCAACCAAAGAATGGTCGTAACCTGGCGAGACCCGGTCACGGATCAGGCTAGCCAAAGAATGCTCATCAACTTTTGGGATCCGGACACGGAACAGGCTAGCCAAAGAATGCTCAGAACCTGTCGAGACTCGAATTTGGTCAGGTCAGCCAAAGAATGCTCGTAACCTGCCAAAATCCACACCACTCCCCGACACACAGTCAGGTCACTAACCTCGGGCAAACACAATCACAATCACAAGCAAAGTTCAACAAACAACAACAACACAGGTTCAACACTCCAGAGGCACTCATGGCCACCCAAGACACCAACAGTAAAAACACGGACTCAACAACCCCACGGGCACTCACGGCCTCCCAAGACACACCAACCATAACTCACGGGCTCAACAACCCCACGGGCACTCACGGCCTCCCAAGACACACCAACCATAACTCACGAGCTCAACAACCCCATGGGCACTCATGGCCACCCAAGACACACCAAACAGTAACTCACGGGCTCAACAACCCTACGGGCACTCATGGCCACCCAAGACTCAAACAATAAAGACACGGGTTCAACAACCCTACATGCACTCATGGCCACCCAAAACACCAAAGGTAAAGACACGGGTTCGACAACCCTACGGGCACTCATGGCCACCCAAAACACCAACAGTAAAGTACGGGCTCTCATGGCCACCCAAAACACAAATAATAACACGGGCTCTCATGGCCACCCAAGACTCAACAATAATAGCACGGGCTCTCAAGGCCACCCAAGACACCAAATAAACAATCAACCTCCGGCATAACCAATGCCTCTAACAGTCCTAATATCAACAGTTTCTCAATCAACCTCCGGGCATGGTCATATGCCTCCAGTACTCCTAATATCGATAAGTTCACTATCAACCTCCGGGCATGGTCATATGCCTCCAGTAATTCTATTATCACTAAGTTCACTGCTCCTACGACAATACTAAGTGTCACATGCTTTGCTAATAATTGCTACGTTCCCGTATCATGCTTTTCTAATATTTAAATAAACCTACTCAACCCACGACACCCCGGTGTCACATGCAATTTTACTGTTAACTTTCCCTAGTCAGGGCCGAGATCCGGCTACTTTTCCCTACCTCAAGACGATACGACAGCCGCGTCTCCTAGCTGTTGACGACCGGGCCAACTCCGTCTTCTACGGCGAAGTCCACGAAGTCCCAGTCTGATTTTAACAAGTAAAACTTACAATCAGATCTGGTACAGTCCAAAGTACAATCAACACGTTGCCCTTTAACTTGAACGGGTCAAAAAGCGGGATTAAACAAGAATCGAGTTCGAGCACCCGAACCCCGAGCACAGAACCCTGTGCACGTTTCCCGAGGCATGGGTCCTGAGGCACGGGTCCCAGGGTCCGATCCGACGCTCCCGTTTTTGTCCCGTTCACAGTCCGATTAATAGTCCGGTTGTTCAAAAGTCCCAACGTTCCAGATTCGTTCCCAATTCCGATTAACAACCCTTTTTCAAAACAGAACGGTTTTTGTTTCAAATTAAATTCCTTTTTATTTCAAATCTGTTTCTGTTCCGATCCTTTGAGCCCAAAATGATTTAAGTTCAGTTTTTGAACAACAGTCCCAAAATCCCGTTTAACAAATTAAATTCAATGATTTGTTGTTTCAAAATCAACTACAAACAACCAGATCCCAGTTCTTGTGTCCACACGAACCGATTCAACAGAAGTTCGAAAAAAAGGAAATAAAGGTTCGGTTTTCGAACCGACCGGCCGCCAGCGAGGGTGGCGACGGCCGGGGCCTCACCGTAGGAAAAGGACGGCGGGAGGTGTCGGGTTTGCAGTCGTGGAGGTCGGGAGCACGGAGGGGACCTTTCTCGCCTCAGATCCGGACGACCACGGTGACTCTGTCCTGGATCTATCGAACGCGCCGACGACCTGACTCCGGTCGTTCACGGCGACGGCGAAGAGAGGAGAAGACGAAGGAGAGGACGTCGAACTCGAAGAAACCAGGTCGGCTAGGGATCTGTGGTGGTCGGAAAGGACCGAGAGGCTCGGTGGCTCTTTCCTCACCGGCGAGCTCGAAGCGAGCTCGGGATGAGGGATATCGGGTCGGAGACGGAGAAGAGAAGGCGGCTCGGTGGTGGTGTGGTGGCTGGACGGAGAGGGAAGAGGGGCGGCCGAAATCGACGTCGGCGAGAGAAGGAAGGGAGGTGGTGGCTGCCGTGGGCTCTGGGCGGAGGTGGCCGAGAGGTGAGGGAGAGAGGGAGTGAGGGAGTGATATGACAGAAAGTGTATTGTGGGTGGCGGCAGATCCAATACAGATTTGCTAGGTTTAGGGTTGGTGAATGATGAGCTAGAGAGAGAGATAGAGGGAGAGAGAGGGAGAGAGAGTAAAGAGGAAGAAGACAATTTTGAGAACTGCTATGGCATTTTCTGTCTATGCCAGCATTCTTCTTCATTCATAAAGGAAACTGACAAGGCCATGGGCCAAGCTTATAAGCCCAAAAACAAAAGACAACCTTAAGGTTCATTACAACATAATAAAAACCCAATTGCAGTATCAGACATAACATAACCCTCCCCTCCAAGACTTCATGTCCTCATGAAGTGAAGATGAAGTCTGGAAATTTTTGCTGAATGTCATAGAGGAACTCCCAAGTGGCAGCTTTCGGACCCGCGTCAGACCACTGTACCAGAACTTGTGTTGCTGCTCGGTTGCCTCGTCTAACCATCCTGCGATCCAGCACCTGTGATGGTGCTCGTATAAAAGAGCTGTCAGGAGCAACATCAGGGAGGTTCGATTGTGTCAAGACTGGACCCAGGTGAGCTTTGAGCTGCGAAACATGGAAAGTTGGATGAATTTTGGACTCCTCCGGAAGAGCAAGAGTATACGCCACAGCTCCAATTTTCTTGATAATTTTGAAAGGGCCAAAGAAGCGAGGACTGAGTTTCTGGGAAGACCGGCGAGCGACAGAGCTCTGGCGATATGGGTGAAGCTTGACATATACCCAATCACCCACCATGAATGTACGGTCAGATCTCTTGCGGTCCGCTTGGCTTTTCATCTGTGATTGAGCTCGCTGAAGGTGAAAACGTAACATTTGTGTAGCTTCTTCTCTGGCTGCGAAACTGCGATCCACCACATCCAATGTCGACGTGCCGGTGAGGTAAGGCAAGTGCGTCGGAGGGGGCTGACCATACAAGGCCTGATATGGAGTAGTTTGGATAGAGGAGTGGAACGACGTGTTGTACCAATACTCGGCTAAAGGAAGCCATTTCGACCAGTCCCGAGGGGATTCAGAGCACATACAACGTAGATAGGATTCCAAGCAACGGTTGACCACCTCCGTTTGACCATCGGTCTGCGGATGGTATGCTGTAGAGAGCTGTTGAGTGATGTGTTGTAGCTTGCAGATTTCGCGCCAAAAGGTTGAAACAAATACCTTGTCTCGATCACTCACAATTGAATTAGACATCCCATGGAGAAGATAGACAGTATCCAAGAAGGTTTGAGCTACTGTGACTGTTGTGTAAGGATGTTTCAAGGGCACAAAATGTGCAGACTTAGTGAGTCTATCAACAATCACAAATATTACCTCAAAGCCGTGTGATTTCGGAAGGCCCTCCACGAAATCCATAGAAATATCATGCCACGCACGCTCTGGAATTGGGAGAGGTTGTAAAAGGCCCGGCGAAGCTGATAAATCAGACTTATGAGATTGGCAGGTGGGACAAGAAGCTACAGCAAGAGCCACGTCCTTGCGAAGTCGTTTCCAATAAAAGTGAGACGAAATTCGTTTGAATGTAGCCAAGGAACCCGAATGACCTCCCACAGCTCCTCCATGAAAGTGAGTAATGATATCTGATCGCAATAAGGTATCCTTGCCAACAACAATTTTGCCATACCTGAACAACTGAGAATTAATCCACGCATAAGGAGGCTTGGCTGTTGGGTTTGACTGCAGCAATGTAATGAGAGCAGTGATCTTGGCATCATCGGCCCAAGATTGCTTGATTCTGGTCATTATAGAAGTGGACAAGGAGCTGATAGCCAAAACAGAGCATGGTGAAATAGATTCCAGTGAATGTTTGCGCGACAAGGCATCCGCAACAATGTTCGAAGAACCAGCTCTAAATTGAATTTCAAAATCGTATCCCATCATCTTGATCACCCATTGGAGCTGAGCAGGGGTTGTAGTGCGTTGATGAAGCAAAAAAGCGAAGGCTTTGATGGTCCGTTTTGATCACAAAATGTCGACCCATGAGATATGATGTCCAATGCTTGGTAGCAAGTAAGACGGCGAGCATCTCCTTCTCATAAAATGATAAAGCTCGTTGTCGAGGGCCTAAAGCCTTGCTGAAAAAAGCTACAGGCTTCCCAAGTTGTGTGAGGACAGTCCCTAAGCCAGTGCTCGATGCATCAGTCTCCAAAACAAAAGTTACTTGAAAGTCTGGCAATGCCAAAACTGGAGCAGATGTAATCGCTGCCTGCAAGTCATGAAAAGAAATTGTGGCTTCCGGGGACCAAATGAAGGCATCCTTGCGAAGGAGATCAGTCAATGGCTTTGCAATTGTGCCATAGTTCCTAATAAATCGTCGGTAATAACCAGTCAAACCGAGAAATCCCCGAAGCTTCTTCACAGTTGTAGGGATGGGCCAATCAAGGACAAACTCCACCTTCCGTTTATCCATAGCCACACCGTGAACAGAAATAACATGCCCCAAGTACTCTATTTCAGAGGCTGCAAATACACATTTCGATTCTTTGAGATATAACTGTTCAGCTCTCAATATTTCAAATACTAACCGGAGATGAGTGGCGTGATCTTCCAACGAGCGCGAGTAGACAAGGACATCATCAAAGAAAACAAGCACGCAGACCCTGAGCAATGGCCGAAATATATCATTCATCAAGGATTGAAACGTTGAGGGTGCGTTCGTAAGCCCAAAAGGCATGACGAGAAATTCGTAATGGCCCGAATGTGTGCAGAAGGCCGTCTTGTAAACATCGTCTGGTTTAACTAGAACCTGATGATAACCAGCACGCATGTCCAATTTTGTGAAATATGCAGCCCCATGTAGCTTGTCAAGAAGTTCCTCTACCAGTGGGATCGGGAATTTTGCCTTAATTGTCATATCGTTCAAGCGACGATAATCCACACAAAGTCGCCATGTATTATCCTTCTTCTTCACCAGAATTACAGGGAAGGCAAATTCACTTGTGTTGGGCCTAATGATACCAGAATCCAACATCTCAGTAACCAATTGTTCCAGCTCAGTCTTCTGTGTTGAGGAGTAACGATATGGCCGAAGCTTGACAGCAGATGCATCTGGAAGCAGGGTAATGGCATGATCATGGGTTCTAGTAGGTGGTAAGCCTTGGGGTTGCTCAAAAATCCCTTGAAACTCAGTCAATAAGGCAGCAATTACTGGTGCAATATGGATTGTTGGAGGGTGTGGAATTGGTTGAGGTGAAGAATTCTCAAACCTTGAGTAAGAAAATAAGGAAACTGTGGAGTCTGAAGCTGAAAGTCTTTGAATTTGCTTTGGGGATGACCAAGCTATCTTCCCAGGAGGAATTCCACACAAGCTAATGGAGTGATTTCCAATCGTGAACTCCATAGTCAAGCTTGAAAAATCCCATAGAATCGGCCCCAAGGTAACAAGCCATTGAATACCAAGAATTAAGTCGCACCCTTGAACCGGAAGTACCAAAAAATCAGCTTGAAATGCATTACCTTGCATCACCCAATAGAGGTTATCGCAGCGAGATCCCGATAGTAACATCTCTCCATTAGCAACAGTCACTGTGACGCCTAGAGTAGCGGTTGTGGTGCACCTGAGCTTTGAGACAAGAGTAGCATTAATGAAATTGTGTGTGCTACCTAAGTCAACCAACACTGTAACAGAGTGTGAATTTATGGACCCCCGAAGAGTCATTGTTCGATAACTAGAGAGACCACAAAGAGCATGGAGTGAGATAATCGGGTCACCCTCAGTTGGTGTTACCATTTCCTCCTGCAGTGCATCCATTGAAGACATACAGTCCACAAAAACGTCTCCGTCAGCCTGATTAATTGGGTCACCTTCCACCAATAACTGAAATAGCTGAGACTTAGTACATCGATGCTCCCTTGAAAACTTGTCGCCGCACCAAACGCACAACCCTTTTTTGAATCGTTCCTCACGCAGTTGCCGTTGAGCCGCAGTCGGTGGGTTTTGTGGCTTATGAGCAGGCTGCGTGGAACGTGGGTGTTGAGACAACAAGCTGCGAGGAATGGTTGGTGCTGGTGGTGCTCTGAAACTTTGGTTGGGCATGGGACGCCATGAAGAGGCATTAGAGGCCGTAGATCTGGGAAAAAGAGAGCCTTTTTTCTCTAGTCTCTTCGCCATCAATAGAGCTTGCTGAAGATCCTTGGGAAACAACAGACGGACTCCATCTTCAATGTCAGGTTTCAAATTGCTGATGAACATTGCAAGAGTGTCCTTCTCCAAGAGCGTGAGCTGTATGATAATGCTCTGGAAATTCTGGAAATACACCTCGACAGACCCATCTTGGCGAAGGTGAGCAAGCTCTGACATATAATCGGTATAGTCCCCATCTGTGAATCGACGTCGAAGACCCTCGAAGTACTCAGACCAAGGAATATCGGCCTCACGATGTTGCTGCTGCTTCATAAAGTGTAAATGGTGTCTCAGTGCAGCCTCTTCGAAACCCATCATGGCTTCATGAATCATTTCGTGCTCAGGCACAGCTTCAGTCAAGCAGTGTTGAAGAAATTTCAGTTCCCAACCTTGGAAGTCTGTCCCGTCAAAACGTGGAGGAGCTCGGGCTCGTGAGTCACGACGACCAGGTGGGTCGACCTGTGGGTCTGGTGGAACACCCAAGATCGAGCGACGAGGCGGAGGTGGCGGTGGTATGGAGCCTGGAACAGGGGATGGAGGTGTAGAGGATGAAGCTCTGATAGGCGAGTCTGGAATTCTGTCAACCAGAGCCTGAAGAAGCTTGGTCATGTCATCAATCTTGATTTGCATACCAGTTACAGTCTCCTTGACTTGAAGAACCTTAGAATTTGTAGCAGCAATATCATCTTGAAGTTGTTTGTTTGATGTTGAATTAGTCATGATTTGCCTGGAAAGAAAGGGTGATACCAGTGATATGACAGAAAGTGTATTGTGGGTGGCGGCAGATCCAATACAGATTTGCTAGGTTTAGGGTTGGTGAATGATGAGCTAGAGAGAGAGATAGAGGGAGAGAGAGGGAGAGAGAGTAAAGAGGAAGAAGACAATTTTGAGAACTGCTATGGCATTTTCTGTCTATGCCAGCATTCTTCTTCATTCATAAAGGAAACTGACAAGGCCATGGGCCAGGCTTATAAGCCCAAAAACAAAAGACAACCTTAAGGTCCATTACAACATAATAAAAACCCAATTGCAGTATCAGACATAACAGGGAGCTGGAGATCGGGGATAGGGGCGTTGCCGGCGAGGGGAGAGAGAGAAGAAGAGAGGGTCGGCTCGAGAAGGGGGAGGCGTGAGTTTAGGGTGAGACGAAGATAATGGGTTCAAACCCTAAAACTGAAGTCAAATACTTCAGGGCTTGGGCCGGGTCGCTAGTCGGGTCTGGCCCAGCCCGGTCCAGCTTCCCTTTTTTTTCACAGATTCAAAACCATTTTTTTTAACGAAAGAGATTCAACCCAAAATTTACCATCGACGTTCCGATCGATCAAAAACTTAAAACTTAACCCGTTTAAAATCGGAGCGGTCTTCACAATATATTTGTTTAGTTGATTCATTGCAATATAACTTTTATGGAGAATTGGTATTGTGATACTGTGTATTGTGATTGTTGTGGAGGTTATGACTATTCTAACTATAATTATGAATACTTGAATTCAAATGCATATTGTCAATATTGGGAGGACCCTTCCACTTTTGATCAAGGTTATCAAGTGGAACCACAAGAGTCTTCCTCCAAACTGGAGCAGATGATGCTAACCATGATGGCACAAATGAAGGAGGATAAAAAGGAGGTGATTGAGCTGCATAAGGCATCTGTGTAGGAGCAGAAGACAGTGAATCGGAACATTGATTCCTGGTTCCAAAAGTTGGAAATTCAACTGGGTCAAATAGCCAATGCAATGAATCAAACAATTCCTCTTATACAAGAAGTGAGTGAGAGAGCTCTACACGATCAAGCAATTCACATTGAGGAAGATCATTCCGAGCACTTAGGTGATACAGCAAAACAAGAAACTCATTATCCAACCATGAGTTTAGAGGTAAGTGCGGAATGTGAGGTATCAAGTTCTTACTGTTAGTCTTAGTGCCCGTAGTTCAATCCTAAATGTCCAAATGTATATATCATCGTTAGCAATAAAATTAAAGCGGCTTTATATTACTTATGTGTTGGAGTAATATATCGATGTGTGCTCTGATCTATGCCCACCATGCGAATAGAACCATAGATCGAGATAGATCACACTCGATGGGTCCCTAGTCAACAAAGCTTCACTAGAAGCGACTAGTATGAAAGATGGCTCTTTATGGCTTACGTTCTGTTAGTCATTGGAATGGGATTCCGGAGTCTGATCATAGATATCATGTGGGACATGATATTGGACGACCCGCCCTGAATATGTGCCATAGATTAAGTCATGAACATATTCAGTGTTGTAGCTTGTCATGTATCCTTAGACCAAGGAGTCTTTGTGATCGCTATGTAGTCAACAACTGAGTTTGACCTGAGCCTAACGTTGTCCGTAACAGGGCTTCCATAACGGCCAGGATTGGCTTGGGGACGGGCTACATGAGTGACACGAAAGACGGCTAAGGGATTTATCCCTCATACTAAGGTATGGGAAAGATATCGGTTCTCGGCCACTTGATCGAGAGTGACTGGAAGAATAGCATGGCCATGCACATGATACTGGGTATCATATCTTCAGTCATCTCACATATCAAGGAACGGTGATTGAGAATAATAAGGATGACGGCTCTATGCCTTATCTCAATCAGGATATCGGAGATAAAAGGATAATGACAGGGACGACGGAAAGGTTAGAATCGACAGGGTCGATTCGTTATGTAGTGTCAGGCAATACTAAAGTCTCGTTAGTTGCCACTTAAATAGGATCAAGTAAAATGGGATTTTACGTTGATCTATTGACATGCATAAACCTAAGGGTCACACCGGAGGGTGAAACTCATTGACACATTTATGGAGAATGGCCAAAAGGGAGTTGTCTCGGGACATGACCAAAACTGGGTTTTGGGTCATGTGCCCGTAAGTGAATAGGACTTTACGGATCGAGACAAGGCTTGGAGTCTTGGGATTGATCGCGTCGGATAATGTTGGACATTTCCGGTATGGAAGGCATGGAGGCGATGAGCGAATCACGGGACCTCGTTGGAAATGGTCACGGGCCATGTTCCAAGAGGCCCATGAAAGGCCCATGCAACCAAGGCCCATGGAACTAATTAATCAAGTCTTGATTAATTAGTACTAAGTAAGCAAGACAAGGATTAAGGTGTTGGTGATTCACCACCTAACCCAATCTTGTCTTGCCATACTTTGTCCTATTTACACCTTACTTGACACCATACTTGTCCCATGCCTTTAGTTGGACAAGTATGGGTTTTGTTATGTTTAAGTCATCTTTTTTCAACATAACAAACACAAGACAAGAATAAGAAACACATTTTCTCTCCCTCTTCCATGGCCATTTCGGGTTTGGCTAGTTTCCTCCTCCATTTTTGTGTTCTTGAGTCCTCAAAGAGAAGAACTACGTGGCTTTGATTCCCATGTGGATACGTAGGCGTCTTGGAGACTCAAGCCAATCATTCGTTACCCGGTGTTCTTGTTTTGGTAAGAACTAGTGCTGAAATTTTCTCTTGTGAATCCATTCTTTGTTAGTTGTTTCATGGTTTTAATCGTCTCTTGGTTTTCATTGATTTTCCGCTGCGAGTTGGTTCATCTCCAACCTTACCTCGAGACCCAACACTTACTCATCTTGTACAATATCTATTCCATCTCCATGTAGTTTTGATGCTTTGAATTCTGTAGATAAAAATAATAATTGTATAATTGTAGAAAATAGTTCACAAACTCTTTCTGAGCCGAATCCTTCCATAGTATCCATAGAGTTGGCTGACAAATCTATAAGATATCTAATGGGTACTATGGAAGATGCTTTCAAGAGAGGGGTTGTATTTGAATCTTCCATTGATTTTATTTTGGTAGACATCGAGCATGATGTCGAAATTCCCTTTAGTATGGGAGATTCATTTTTGGATTCTAGCAAATCAACTCTTTATGTTCAACCCATCCCATTGATTTTCAAAATTAACATTGAGCATAGAGTGTTTAACATAAAGCATAATTTTTGTGATGTATTTGCTCGTACTCATTCCCCGTTTGTGAGCTTAGTTTACTCTATTGTGGTAAATGCTCTTGACCCTCGTTGTCATGAGCATTTTCCGCTTCATGGATTCATATCCCTATCAAGTTATGCCAAAATGAGAAAAATCATAATTATTCTATAAAGGAAAGCTTGATGAAGTTAGCATTGAGTTTGGAACTTCTACAAAACTCAAGGAAAACAATCTTGTGCTACATTGCATTTCTTTTCTCGCATTTGCTTTCACATATAAAGAGAAGGATGCAATGGATGTATAAGATTTGTGGGATGCCTCCTGATTGAGCCTCCTTCCCGTCGAGCTAACGACGCTAAACACATGCGCTTGTTGGGAGGCAACCCAATATCTCTACCCCTCTTCGTTTGTATATGTTTAGTCTTGCTCTTTTCTGATTATTTGTGTAAGTTGGTGATATAGGATGGAGGCTTGAAGGTTAAAGTTATATTTGTTGGCGACGAGTTCTTGAGATCTCACTTGGGCGAAGTAGCATTCCATCCACCATGCACAAAGGCAATTTCCAGTATTCAGGAAAAACACCCTTATATTATAAACCTATGTGCCCTTCATTTCATTTAAACTTCCTTGGTTTTGATTGAACTCATACTTCTTGGCTTAGGTGCTTTGTGAGAGTGTGGTTATTGTGGTTGGAAATGGGGTATTAAATGAAGGGAGAAACAAGTGCTTAATATTATGCCAGGTTTATGACAATTACTGCTGTTTTCAGCCTTCCCCTTAAAAATTTGAAGAGAAAAAAAAAATCTCTTCTATGCAAAATGAAAAGTATGGGGTAAGGCTGAACAAGTAGAGCCGGTAGGAAGAAAGGCATTATAATTATTGGTGCTCACAAGAAAAAAAAAAGAGTAAAAGAGAAGTAGTTGTGCGCGAATGAGGGTTATGGGTTGTGAGATACACTTTCGGGGTTCTGAGTCGAAACATGTTTGCCAAGATGTATTTATTGAGCTTCTTTTCGTATACCTTATCATACCTTATGCCTAGCCTAACATTATAAGCTTAAATAAAGCCCTATGTGATTCATGATTGCTTAAATGCCTTATAATTAATGGAGAGTGGATTGAACATGCTTGCTTATGAATATGTAAGAACCCTGCATAGGGAAAAGAGGAACGCCGATCAGAGTTGACAGAAGGTTTGTAAGTTAAATTGAGTACACTTTAGTGCTAGTAGCTTCACATGCGGTATGTTCATCGGTTTATGCATTCTTATGAGTTATGTAAGAATTTTTGGCATGTGACAACTACCTTGAGAAACCCTTTTGATTAGTATGTGTGCTTGAGCTCATAATTCGCCAATCTTTCGTGAACTTTTTGCATACATCATATAGTTGAGTCATAGGTTGCATTAACATTAGGATCATGCATTGCACATGCATTTTAAATTTCATTGTTTGAATAAAGGAGGCCCAAACTCCTTCTATCGAGGTGAACCTCGGGGTTTAACCGGGACATATCTTACTGTTTTAAGTAGTTTGGTTTTCTCGGGGCGAGAAAAGCTTAAGTGTGGGGTGTTGATGTGAACGTAAAATACATCTATTTGAGATGTTTTTAGCCCACATTCTTGAGCTTTTAAGTCCCGGGATGGTGTTGTTTGATGAATATTTCTCTTGTTTTGTGCAGTTGATTGATCTCCAAAGGAATCGGGAAATTCGGGATGGAAACGGAGCAAAAAAAGGCAAAAAGGACCTGAATTTCAGAGGCGCACGCTGGGCGCACGACATGCACCCAACGTGCAACACGCACGCCAAGCGCATGGCGTACGGCCAGCATGCACCACGCATGCCGAGCGCACGACGTGCATATTGGACAGAGATCACCGCAAATTGAAATTTTTATCGCCACACGGTGTACATGGTGCACGCCCAGCGGACGACGTGCGTGCGACGTGCACTGACGCATTTCAGTGATTTTTAGCGTGTCAATTTCCTATTTTGTCCTTGGTTTTAAGGGTTATAAATAGGAATGAGGTCAGAATGTAAGGGATCACGAAATTGAGGAGAGGAACACGTTTTGGAGAAAGCTTTGGAGATTTTTGGAGAGGTTTTGAATATCAAAGAAGAGATACAAACGCAACTTCGAAGATTCTTCGTAGGTTTTGATTATTACTTTGATATTTGTATTACTTTATTGGGAAATATGATTATCATTGTTTTCATCAATTCTTCGTGTTCGTATTCCATTGTCATGAACTAAATTCTCCATGATCTTGGGCTAGGGGAACGATGTGATGAATAGATTTAGTTTGGTTCGGTTATACATTTTCGGATCATATATATATCATCGTTAATTGTATGAATTTAATATTTACAAAACAAAACAAATCATCTCATAGGAATAGCTTGACCAGCGAATTAATTAACTTAAGTGCTTGCTTTATTGCTCTTTTGGATACGATAACTCGGACTAAACCTCGAATACTATGTGACGACCGGTACGCTTGCCGTGCGTTTCTGAGAGTAAAATCTCAGAGTGTCAAGTTAATGGCACGGCAAGCGTACTGGTCGTCAAGTAGTTAATCCCCGGAAACGGCGCCATTAACTTGACATTCCAAGATTTTACTAACTGCAAGCGTACTCGTATTTCGTATATGGTTAGAATATGAAAACCCCGGCAACGGCAAGCGTACTCGTATTTCGTATTTAAAGATTGTGTTGTACCTGAAAGCTCCCATCGTATTTCGAGCTATCTAATTTATTTTTCTCTCACTAAACTCATTTCTTAATTGTTGGTTAACAAAACCTAATCAATTATCACGTGATCAAGGCGACAAAGCGATACAAACATAATTAGATAGTCAAAATCCAAATACTAGTTTAACAAATGTATAACCGAACCAAACTAAATGAATTCATCACATCGTTCCCCTGGCCCTAGATCATGGAGAATTTAGTTCATGACAATGGAATACGAACACGAAGAATTGATGAAAACAATGATAATCATATTTCCCAATAAAGTAATACAAATATCAAAGTAATAATCAAAACCTACGAAGAACCTTCGAAGTTGCATTTGTATCTCTTGTTTGATCTTCAAAACCTCTCCCAAAATCTCCAAAGCTCTCTCCAAAACGTGTTTCTCTCCTCAATTTCGCGATCCCTTACATTCTGACCTAATTCCTATTGATAACCCCTAAAACCCAAGGCCAAAATAGGAAATTTACACACTAAAAATCACTGAAACGCGTCAGTGCACGTCGCACGTACACCGTGCGCTTGGCGTGCACCATGAACAACGTTCAGCGATAAAAATGGCAATTTGCGGCGCTCTTTGTCCAATCTGCACTTCGTGCGCTCGGCGTGCGTGGTGCATGTTGGGTGCATGATGTGCGCCCAGCGTGCACCTCTGAAATTCAGGTCCTTTTTGCCTCTTTTTGCTCCGTTTCCATCCCGAATTTTTCGATTCCTTTGGTGATCGATCAAATGCATAAAACAAGAGAAGTATTCATCAAACAACACCATCCCGGGACTGAAAAGCGCAAGAATGTGGGCTAAAAACATCTCAAATAGATGTATTTTACGTTCACATCACCTCCTTATGCCAATCCCTGAACTAATTTCAGGAAAACGGAACTAGAGTCTACTACTTAGGTTGAGGATGAGGAGATTCACCAAGAAATCTTGCAGATGGGACCATACAAGGCGCCGATCCAAGATAGTCTGAATCCACTAATTTACCAACACTATTGGCTCATACTACAAAGAGAGGTCATAAGTTTGTGAGGGACCTGTTGAAGAAAGAGGCCATGGACGGTGAAATAATCAGTACGAACCTTGTATTAATCTCAAAGAAGCTTAACTTGAGGAAGGTCATAGATCTTTGGCCAATTGTTTTATGAAATGTCATATTTCGGGTTTTATCCAAGGTTCTGGCCAACTAGCTGAAACCCCTCATTGAGCCCCTAATTGTGGTGAATTAGGGATCTTTTGTGCCTGGACGGACCATCTAAGATAACATCTTTATCTCATATGAGAAAATCCGCTCTCTCCGCAGTCGCACCTAGGGTGACACTAGCTTCATGGCTCTGAAGTTGCATATGATTAAGCCATACGGCTGTGTGAAGTGGTTGTTTGTAATGGCGATGATGTGAGCATTTGGTTTTAACCCCTATTGAAGGGCGCTGATCTTGGTTTTCCTTCAGTCCATGCGCTACTCGGTAAGCTCAGCGGGAAAGAAAATTGCTTCCTTTATAACTAGTCGGGGTATCTGGCAGGGGACCCTCTTTCCCCGTATATGTTCCTTTTTTTGTATGGAATGTTTATCTCGGATGTTGGGACAAGCAGATGTTATGGTTACTTGGGTATCAAGCCTCTAAAAAGACCTTATCTATTTTCAATTCATGTTTTGGGCTTATTGTTGGCACAACCCTTGGCCATTTCAATTTTGTAGTTGTTAAATATCGAGCAATGAGAAGGTTCCAGCAAGCTTTGCCATTTTTGTCTCATCTCAAGAGTACTCTCTTCTTCCTCTATCCCTGCTCTCTCTCTCTCTCTACCCCCAATTCCTTCTCTACCCCTCAACCCTAGAAATCGAGGCTATTACGCCTTCATCTCCTCCAATACCCATTTTACCCACATCACTGGTATCAGATTTCTCGATCTAGGCTACCATGTCCATCACAAACACCACCAAACAGCTACAAGACGATCTTGCTACTACAAATGCTGAAGCTACAGTACCCAAGGAAGACATAACCGAGCTCAAACTTTCTATGGGTAACATGACTAAGCTCCTCCAAGCCTTAGCTTAGAAGATCCCACACAGTCCCCTCCACCCATACACCACCATTCCTTTATCCATTGTTTCGGCCTCTGGTGTTACTCCGACGACCCAGCACCATCAGGGCTCGATTTTGTCTCCTCCCCCGACCACGAACCCCGACCCTGAGATTTTCCGTGAAGCTCGAGCTCGCAACCCACCTCGATTTGACGGAGCCGACTTCCATGGATAGGAATTGAAGTTTTTACAACATTGCCTCATAAAGAACATAGCCGACGCAGACATGGTTAAGGAAGCCATGTTGGGCTTCGAGGAGGCGACGCTCCGTCACCACCTACACCTCGTGAAGAAACTACACCATAAGGGCTTGCCAAAGCCTCTTTGGCCAGAGTATCTAGACTCCTTGCACCATCGCTTCACCGATGGTGAGTACACGGACTACATGTCCGAGCTCGCCCACCTCCATCAGGATACTAGTTCAGTTGAGAGCTATTTCCAATCGTTCCAGAGAATCGTCACTTAGCTAAACCTCTCTGAGAAGGACACCATGGGTGTGTTTCTCAGCCACCTGCACCTATAAATAGAAGATGCAGTCAGAATACATTTCCCTAATGATCTGAACCAGGCCCTTGTCATGGCCAAACGTCTGGAGAAGAAAGGTCCTGCCTTTCCTAGAACCCCTCCCCCATACACCTCCCATCACCCTCACCCAACCTCTACATACAAAACCATTCCACATACCAACACTTTTACTAAACCTTCCCCACTCCCAAGACCTTCACCCGTGGCATCTCGTCCTCATGTTCCACCCACAGCCGCACAGAGACAGTTGCGTGAGGATTGATTTCGCAAAGGCCTTTGCATGTGGTGTGGTGAGAAGTTCTCTAGAGAACATCAGTGTACGAAGTTGCAATTATTCCAACTGCTAGTTGAAGATGAACCTGTGGATCAATCGGATGGAGAAGTTTTTGTTGATTGTATGGCTTTTCTAGATCCATTTGTGTAAGATCCTCACATGCCAAGTGATGGTGCTCCCATTGTGTCTCTCTATGCTCTCTATAGTCTTTTGGGTTACCAAACTATGCGTCTTACCGGGTTAGTTGATGGCCATGCTGTCACAATTTTGGTAGACTCCGGTAGCACACATAACTTTATTGGGGCTGCGACTGCTAAGAAATTTAATTGCACAAATGTGGCTACTGGGAGCGTCGAAGTATCTACTGCAAATAGTGAGATTCTACTCACGGGGGCTAGATGCGACAACTTAGAATGGGAAATGCAACACTTGTTATTTCAGGCTGATTTCATAATTCTTCATGTGCAAGGCTTCGACATGATCTTGGGCATCCAATGGTTGGTAACATTGGGTCCTATACTCAGGGATTTCTTGAATCTTACTATGGATTTTCAAATCCAACATCGTTCGTTTGGAAGGTGTTCTTCTGGGCACGATTTCTTGGCCATCACGCAAATAATGCCAAAAAGCTATCCTTGCCCAGCTTGGCGTTGTCAGTGATTTCGTTCTACCGAGTCGAAGGCTCTTCTCCCTTGCTGACTTCAAATGGTCAGACCCTAACACCCTTATCACTTGAAGTTGAGGTCATGCTCAAGGAAATTGAGTCTCTGTTTGCTGAACCTACAGGTCTTCCTCCTCGTTGCACCCATGATCATGGCATCCAGCTTGTCCCTGATGCTCATGCTATTAAAATCAGGCCGTATCGCTATCCTTCATTGCAGAAAACCGAGCTTGAAAACCTGATCTCTGAAATGCTAGGCTCAGGTATCATTCGCCCAAGTACAAGAGAATTTACTTTTCCTGTAATATTGGTCCGGAAGAAGGAAAATACTTGGCGTGTATGTGTGGATTATCGCCGCCTGAATTCAACGATAGTTAAGGCCACATTTCCTATTCCATTGGTTGAACAATTATTAGATGAACTCCATGGTGCAACAATATTCACAAAACTAGACTTGAGAGATGGGTTCCATCAAATTCGAATGAAGGAGGAGGATATTCACAAGACAACCTTTTTCACTCACTCGGGCCACTACGAGTTCTTGGTAATGCCATTCGGGCTTACAAACGCCCCGTCGACGTTCCAATCCTTGATGAACGGCATATTTCGGCCTCTTTTGCGGGTATGAGTTGTAGTTTTCTTCGATGACGTGTTGGTTTACTCTAATTCTATTGCAGATCATGTCACGCACCTTCGTTTAGTGCTGGAAATATTACACAACGAGCAATTGTGCCTCAAGCGATCGAAATGTGTTTTCGAAGCTGCTTCCATCGAGTACCATGAGCATGTGATATTTGCAAATGGTGTTGCCATGGATAACAAAAGGTCGAGGCTATTTTGGGGTGACCTATACCGAATTCCTTGAAAAAGTTGCGGGGATTCCTCGGTCTCACGGGCTATTATAGGCGTTTCATTCAGGATTATGGCTCAATTGCACGTCCACTTACAGACTTTCTCCAGAAGGACTCGTTTTTGTGGTCTCCTGCAACAACAAGTGCATCTGAGGCCCTCAAGCTGCCAACCACATCCGCACCAGTTTTGATTTTGCTTGACTTCAAGGTCACTTTTGTGCTAGAGACCAATGCTTCTTGTACATGAGTCGGGGTCGTGCTTACCCAATTGGGTAAACCAGTTGCCTTCTTCAGCAAGGCATTGGGAATCCATCAGCGATCCCTTTTAGTTTATGACAAGGAGAGGTTGGCATTCCTCCTTGCAACCAAGTACTGACATTCTTATTTAATGGGCAGGCACTTCATCATTAAAACTGACCATCAGAGCCTCATATTTCTCCTCAACCAGAGAACCACCACTCCTGCACAATTACATTGGGTCATAAAAATGATGGGGTATGCTTTTGAAATACAATATCGCTCGGGTTCTACCAATACCGTAGATGATGCCTTGTCTCGAATGGATGAATCGGTGCCCTTGAGCTTGGCACTTGATATTTCTGTCTCTGTTTTGACCACCGACACCCTTTCTTCGGATCTCCTCGCTCACATTCAACGTCTCTGGTCCGAAGATTCCAAATTGAAGGCCTTGATCGAGTCCTTGCAATCTTCCCAACTACCATCGAGCCACTATTCTTGGTCCAATGACCAGCTTTTCCTGAAGGGCAAGCTCGTGGTTGGACATGACACTCAGGTCAGGTCAGAGATAGTAGGATACTTTCATGGTGGAGCTAGTGGAGGCCACTCTGGTATTTATGCCACTTACAAGAGGATTGTAACACATTTTTATTGGAAAGAATTGAAGAAGAATGTTATGCTTGCTGTCAGTTCGTGCCACATATGCCAGTCACATAAACTGGACTTTGTTGCATCACCTGGTCTGTTGCAACCGCTCATAATTTCATTGTAATAACCACTCCCGGTCAACGCCAGTCAAATCTGCGAAAAACAGGAAAATTTAAAAAAATTCAGCAGACACTTGATTGAACCTAAATTTGACCCCGAGGGTCATACCGGATTTAAGTTGACCCCGATATCGACCAAAGTGAGTTCCGGGGGACTTAGGGCAACTTTCTGATCAATTTGGGAAATGTTGACTTTTCGCTGGAAAAGTCAACCGAGCGACGTTTTGGTCCATTCGAGGACCGTTTTGGATCCAAAAAGCTTAGCCGTCGTCGCAGCGGTCTTAGTTGAGCCGTTTCCTTGTAGCCCGCCAAGTTTCGTAATTTCTTGGGAAAAGTGCATGTTCGGGGCCCGAAACGTCCGATTTCCACGAATCTGATTGGAAAATATCTTCTAGATATTGTTCCAAAAAGGTATGGGACCCACCTTTCCACTTGTCAACCAAGTGGTGGTGTTAGGTTTTGGGGGGGAAATGAGAGGTGGGAGACATAAGGGTGGCCGGCCATATATGGAAAAAAAGGAAAAAAAATAGAAAAAGGAGTTAGTTTAGAAAAGAAGAGAGTTTTAGAGAGAGAAGGAGAAGAAGAGAGAAAAGAGAGAGAAGCTAGGGTTTGGGCCACTATTCACGTTATCTCCACCATTGGATCGTCTCAAGGCTAGGAGGAAGTGCACTCCCCTCGTTCTCCTCTACGGTATACACCGAGCCAATTCTCGTTTTGATAAATTTTGGAAGTTAGGGTTTATGTAAAACTATTAGTTTAGGGTGTTTTGAGGTTGGGGGAATTGTTGGAGACGTTTTGGAGGTGTTTGGAGGGGAAGGGGAACGTTTTCCGGTGACCGGGAGCTCGGGAGGAGCTCCGGCCACCATAGGGGTGGCCGGCCACCATGTGAGGTGGCTGGCCGGAGCTAGGGCCGGCCACCACCATGGTGGGCCGGGCCCATTTAAGCCCTAGGGCCCACGTCCAAGTTGGGTCGGGTGGGGCCCACGTGCTCGGGTGCTCGGGTTTAGTGTTCGGGAGGTTCAAAACGTTCCCCGGACCATTTATCCATAACCGAATCGAAAATTAGAATTAACTTGGAAAAGTTATAATTAACGGGTTTTAGAAACTTGAAACGGTAATTAATTGACTCGGAAGTCAGAATTCGATTCTATCAAGTACATTGGGACCCTTGAATTATTCTAAGTCCGTAGAAACGAAAACGGAATTTTTGGAGCCCCGGAAGGGCAATTACAAAACCCGGCCAGATTCTCCATGTCAGGCGAATCGGGCCTTTACGGGTCCCTTATCGGCAATGTCGAGTATTTGGGGAGTTTGGGAGTGATCGACATTGTCGGGGTTAAGTTTGGGCATCAAGTTTAATGATTTTCAGTTTATTCCTGCGAGTTGTTAAGTGCCTTAAAATTGTGTTCTTTTAGATCGTGCCACGGACCGAGGCAAGGGAAAGCTGGGTGAGTGACTGAGATCACACCGGAGCTTGTTGGTTGGCTTTTGGAGAACACGCACGAGGTATGGAAAAGTAGCCGGATCTCGGCCCTGACTAGGGAAAGTTAACAGTAGAAATGCATGTGACACTTGGGGTGTCGTGGGTTAAGTAGGTTATCGAATATTAGAAATGCATGTGACACTTGGGGTGTCGTGGGTTAAGTAGGTTATCAAAGTTTGGAAATGCATGTGACACTTATTAGTGTCGTAGGAGCAGTGAACTTGTTAATAGTAGAACTACTGGAGGCATATGACCATGCCCGGAGGTTGATTGTGAACTTATCGATATTAGGAGTACTGGAGGCATATGACCATGCCCGGAGGTTGATTGTGAAACTAGTGATACTAGAACTGTTGGAGGCATTGGTTATGCCAGAGGTTGTTGTGCTTTATTGTTGGTGTCTTGGGTGGCCATGAGAGCCCGTGTTTTACTGTGGAGTCTTGGGTGGCCATGAGTGCCCGTGGGGTTGTCGAACCCTTGTCTTTACTGTTGGAGTCTTGGGTGGCCATGAGTGCCCGTGGGGTTGTTGAACCCGTGTCTTTACTGTTGGTGTCTTGGGTGGCTATGAGTGCCCGTGGGGTTGTTGAACCCGTGTCTTTACCTTTGGTGTTTTGGGTGGCTATGAGTGCCCGTGGGGTTGTTGAACCCGTGTCTTTACCTTTGGTGTTTTGGGTGGCCATGAGTGCCCGTGGGGTTGTCGAGCCCGTGAGCTACTGTTGGTGTGTCTTTGGTGGCCATGAGTGCCCGTGGGGTTGTTGAACCCGTGTCTTTACCTTTGGTGTTTTGGGTGGCCATGAGTGCCCGTGGGGTTGTTGAGCCCGTGAGTTACTGTTGGTGTGTCTTTGGTGGCCATGACTGCCCGTGGGGTTGTTGAACCCGTGTCTTTACCTTTGGTGTTTTGGGTGGCCGTGAGTGCCCGTGGGGTTGTTGAGCCCGTGAGTTACTGTTGGTGTGTCTTTGGTGGCCATGAGTGCCCGTGGGGTTGTTGAGCCCATAAGTTACTGTTGGTGTCTTGGGAGGCCGTGAGTGCATGTGGGTTGTTGAGCCCGTGAGTTACTGTTGGTGGTTTTGAGTGGTCGTGAGTGCCCGTGGAGTTGTTGAACCCGTGAGTTACTGCTGGTGTATCTTGGGAGGCCGTGAGTGCCTGTGGGGTGGTTGAGTCTGTGTTTTACGTTTGGTGTCTGGGTGGCCATGAGTGCTCGTGGAGTGCTGAACTTGTGTTGTTGCTGTTGTTGAACTTTGTTTGTGATTGTGATTGTGGTTACCTGAGGTTGGGGGCCCGCTTCATGAAACGGGGCCCACGAGCACACACGTCTGCATGTTCAGACGGGGTAGGGGGCCCGCCCGTCAAGAAAGGGGTCCTAGCCGCGCGTGTGTGGTTTGGGTTTGTGAGCATTCTTTGGCTGGCTTACGAGTTAGAGTCTCGGTAAGTTGCGAGCATTTTTCGGCTGGCCTGACCGAGTTAGAGTCTCGGGAGGTTACGAGCGTTCTTTGGCTGGCCTGACCGAGTTAGAGTCTCGGGAGGTTGCGAACGTTCTTTGGCTGGCCTGACCGAGTTAGAGTCTCGGGAGGTTGCGAGCGTTCTTTGGCACTGAGCAGATGGCAGCTGGTATGCGATCCTTTGTGATCTTGTTTGGTGTGCGATCCTTTGTGATCTTGGGTGTTGCGTGGTGGTCTTTTGAGTCCTTGGAAGGGGTCGTGATCATTGTGTCGGGTCTACTTTACGTGTCAGGGTGTTGAGTTGGTCAAGGAAGGTAACAGTGGGTGTGTGTTCAGTCGGAGTACTTGATTTGGGGATATTGATCCCCGGTGTTTGGGTTGTTGTTGGTGTTACCGGCATTGTCTGCTAATTATGCCGTAGTCAGTTTGTTATCCGTGGTGGTGAGCGAACGCTCACCCCTAGCTGCTTTTCCTACAGGTACCGTTCGCAGGCTGGACTAGGTGAGCTTCTGAAGCTTGAAGAGCTAGAAGCGGGATTCTGGGTTTATTTTGAGTCTAGCGACGTATACCATGTTTTTTTTGTCCACTTGTTGGGACTTATTTTGAGTTGTAAATATTATTTTGATTAATTAAATGGCGATTTTAAAGTGTTGATTCAAAACAGGTTTCAAATGTTTTATCATTTTAAACGTTCGCGTCCCTAGTTCGGTTTTACTGAAATTGGGGCGTGACATTCATCTCGGGCCTGGCACAAAATTTCGATGGATTTCACACAGGGCATCCCTCCTTCTCACGGGTTTGATCTGATTTTGTGGTTGTGGATAGCTTCACTAAATCCACCCACTTCATCGCCATGAAACACCCATACACAACTCTAATAGTGGCCCAGAAGTTCCTTGATCAGATCTTTCGTTTACATGGCATGCCATCATCAATTGTAAGTGATAGAGACAAAGTCTTCTTATCCTCCTTCTTACGTGAATTATGCATGTTGCAACACATTTCTCAGAACTTATCCACTACATATCATCTGCAAACGGATGGACAAACCGAGGTGGTAAATCGATCCTTGGAGACTTAGCGATGCATGTGTTCAAACTCTCCTCACGAGTGGTCAAAATGGCTCCCTCTCGCTGAGTTCTGGTACAGCACAACTTTTCACTCCGTAATTCAGACCTACCCATATGAAACTCTGTATGGCCAATCCCCACCGACCCACCATCCTTATATCGCCAGAACCTCAAGCGTTGATGTTGTTGATCGCATCTTGGCAGCAAGAGAAGAGGTTTCACGCCTGCTCTAGCTCCACCTCAAGGGTTCCAAATCACACATTAAGGCACAAGCAGACCGCAAGCGTAGTGACAGATCTTTTGAGATTGGTGAATGAGTACATGTCAAATTGAAGCCATACCGTCAGAGCTCCCTGGCAATTCGCACCTCCACAAGCTGAGTCCGAAATACTTTGGCACATACAAGATTCTGAAGAAGGTTGGAATGGTTGCTTACAAACTTTTGCTCCCTTTAGCCTCTCGCATCTGCCCGACCTTTCATGTATCGCAGCTGAAGAAACATGTAGGGCCTGTGATCTCTCAAACAGAGCTTCCAACTGTCACTACTGATGGAGTGATCGTGCGGGCTCCCCTTGCCATTCTGGACATACGCATCACAAAGAGGGGTAACCATGCCGCTACCCAAATTCTCGTCCAATGGTTAGATTCAGAACCTGAAGCAGGTACCTGGGAGTTCCTGTTTGATATTCAGAAATGTTTTCCAGACTTCCCACTCACTTCATGAGGACATGAAGTCCTGAAGGAGTGGGTAATGTTACAGTTACTTGGGTACCAAGCCTCTAAAAGGGCCTTATCTATTTTCAATTCATGTTTTGGGCTTATTGTTGGCCCAGCCCTTGGCCATTTCAATTTTGTAGCTGTTAAATATCGAGCAATGAGAAGGTTCCAGCAAGCTTTTTTCATTTTTGTCTCATCTCAACAATACTCTATTCTTCCTCTATCACCCCTCTCTCTACCCCCGATTCCCTCTCTACCCCTCAACCCTAGCAATCGAGGTTATTCCGCCTCCATCTCCTCCAATACCCATTTCACCCCCATTAGTAGAGCGGGTTGGTCATTTTCATGGGTGTTTGGTTGCACGGGGAGCGCTTGTGGTATCATATATCCTTGTTGTCAATGACTGCTACATTTTCTGCCAAGCAGATGGAGAGGAGGCGGAATACCCGCAGAGCATCTTGACCTCGTTTGGGGAATTGTCCGGTCAGGTAATCAATAGGGGGAAATATTTTATTTTATTCAGTATTAATACACTTGATACAATGTGATTAGTCTGATGCACTACACTTGGTTTACCGGGGATATCACAAGGGTCTATGTATTTACGAGTTTCGAATATGTTAGGCCGACACAAGAGTTAGAACCTGCAGTTCATTAGTGACTGACCCTTACTTGGTTCACTACATTGGATTACCTACTTCTCTCTATTGGGTAAAGACATGATGATCCGGTTAGTTTTTTTTACATGATATCCTGATCTACGTGATAAGCGTCTTTCTACTCCCCAAGGGGACCATTGCCAAGATACACATTGCATTCGCTAGGTTCTGGTGGATGGGGACCCCAAAGCAGGAAAACCGATTATTTTACAGGATGAGCCAAACTATGTAGGCCAAAGAAGGAGAGGGGATTGGGATTCTGTGACATGGATAACATGAACTTGGCGCTGTTAGAAAAGATGGGGTAGTGACTTCTCTCGGAACTAGATAATTTGGTGGCTCGGATTTTTAAGGCCAAGTACTTTCCTCATGATGACTTTCTCATGACAAAGATTGGTTTAAATCCCGAGTACATTTGGTTAGAGGTCGGGGAAACGCAGGAACTTCTTCGATAGGGTCTAGGAAAGGCCATTAGATATAGTATCACCATGATGGGGATTGAGGTCCCTGGGCTGCTATAGGACGACCCCTACATCCCTACTATCATCTATATGTTATGAGGGTCCAGGAACTGGATGTGGATGAGGGAGTTGATTGGGACACGACCAATTTTCATGTGTTATCTCCCTTCGGGATAGTAGAGGAGATTGTGCACGTACCTCCTCCAAATCGGGGACTGTAGGACACACAGTATTGGACACACAACACACGAGGTGTTTATTATTGCAAGGAGAGGTACGGGGACTTGGCTCGTATGAATGGCCGATAGGAACCTATGGCGGAGCCACGGTGTGGAAGGAAACATGGGACCTTGATATCTAGCCTCCGATAATGGTCTTTTTATGGAGGGTTCTCTTAGGGACATTTCTAGTGGCGGTAAGTGTCCACAGACAAAATTTGCGCCTATTCTGGATATTTTCCCCCATATGTGGGTCATGCTAGGAATCGATTTCCCACCTGTTACTCCATTGTCCTTGTACCCAGAAGGTGTCGTTGCGGTGCTTAGACGAGTATATTGATTCTTTCGGAGCAGTGTTTTACATATTTGTGGACTTTAGTAATGAACAAATAAGATATGGCACTCAAATATTGCATGACGATGACTAGCGTGAGAGATCTGGAAAGTCTGGAATGGACTGGTGTGGGATCAGACACAACCATCCTCGGTATCACTTGATGATACTATTTGGAGTCACATCCATAGTTGGCGTGTGGCACACACTAGACCGGACGCCCTGGCCCTGCCTAGGGCCCACCCTAGGGAGGCCCATTAGTCCCCACTACTAGCATGATGGATGACGATCATGTGGATGGGACGGTCTTTGGGATACGAATCAGATGACTTAGAGCATGATATGTAGGGATGATCAGGGATTGTTATGGATGGAGGAAATGGCCTCCTCTCGGGGTACACAATGCAAAAAATACCGAGGCTACAACGATGTATGAGGCTCTCAAGTGCAAGGTTGTAAAAAGCTTTAGGCGCTAGTCAAACTATGAGGACCTCTAGACGCTAAGAGAGGACTAGTCGGGGCCTTGGCGGATTTAGTTTTATTACTTTTTAAATTATTAATAAATATATATTATATAAATATAATATAAAAATCAAAATATAAAATATATTTGTATAATATAAAAAAATTAGCACTAGCTCATTTTTGTAACAAAATCAAATTGGCTTTAGGGTTTCATTTTCAAACACTCCACCTCCACCCCCAAAAAGAAAAACCAATATTACCCTCTGCTTTCTTTCGATCACCATGAACTCTATGTCGTGCGCCTGATGACCCCTGCTGCGTCCTACCTTCCTGTTCACCGACACTCCAAAGCTCGTCCGTCGTGATAGGGACCATGGATCATACCACGTGAAGACACCCTCGCCTACTCCCACATAAAATGTCCTATTCCAGAGAACCTGCATCTAATGACGACCCCTCAGATGCTGGCACTACTCAGGAGAGGTTACACGAGGGAAGAGGACGCACCCTTCCTCTAATGGTTTCCACAAGCTCCTGTCGTGCGAGATAGGGCTCGGGGATCCAATCGAGCACGACCTGTGGCCTCATCACTGGCCTATTCCTACTCAAATCTCCGGTAGGAGACCATGAGGCTTGTGTTGGGTCTCGAGGTAGTGTAGGAGATGAACCAACATGCATCAAAATGAAAAATAAAACCAAGAGACCATTAAAACCATGAATCAACTACCAAAGATTAGAATCACAAGAAAAAAATCAGCACATTCATACCAAAACAAGAACACCGGGTAAAGACTGATTTTTCTTGAGTCTCCTCCAAGATGCACATATCCACTTGGGAATCAAAACCACATAGTTCTTCTTATGAGGACTCAAGAACCCCAAAATGGAGATAGGAGCTTGCCTTGGTCGAAATATTTAGGGGGGGGGGGGGGGGGGGGGGGGGGGGGGGAAGGGGGGGGGGGGGGGGAGAGAGAAAAAAAAAATTGCTTCCCATTTGTGTCTTGTGTCTGTTATGTTGGAAAAGGATGACTTAAAACAATTAAATCTCATCAACATAATAAACAATAGTATAGGAAAAGCATTGTGCCAAGCATGGTGTAAATAAGACAAGTATGGTGTTAAGTATGACTAGACAAGATGAGGTTTGGTGGTGAATCGCCAATACCTTAATCCTTGTCTTGCTTACTTAGTACTAAATAATCAAGACTTGATTAATTAGTTGCATGGGCCTTAGTTGCATGAGCCTCTTGGAACATGGCCCGTGGCCATTCCCAACGAGGTCCCGTGATGCGCTCATCGCCTCCAAGCCTTCCATATCGGAAATGTACAATATTATCCGACATGATCAATTCCAAGACTCCAAGCCTTGTCTCGATCCATAAAGTCCTATTCACTTACGGACACATGACCCAAAGCCCATATTTGGTCATGTCCCGCGACAACTCCCTTTTGGCCATTCTCCACAAATGTGTCAATGAGTTTCATCATCCGGTGTGATCCTTAGGTTTATGCATGGCAATAGATCAACATAAAATCTCATTTTACTTGATCCTATATAAGTGACAACTAACGAGACTTTAGTATTGTCTGACACTGCATAACAAATCAACCCTGTCGATTCTAACCTTTCTGTCGTCTATGTCACTATCATTGTATCTCTGATATCCTGATTGAGATAAGGCATAGAGCCGTCATCCTGATTATTCTCGATCATTGTTCCTTGATATGTGAGGTGACTGAATATATGATACCCAATATCATGTGCATGTCCATGCTATTCTTTCAGTCACTCTCGATCAAGCGACCGAGAACCGATATATTTCCCATACCTCAGTATGAGGGATAAATCCCTTAGCCGTCTTTCATATCACTCATACAGCCTGTCCTTAAGCCAATCTTGGCCGTTATGGAAGCCCTGTTATGGACAACGTTAAGCTCAGGTCAAACTCAATTGTTGACTGCGTAGCGATCACAAAAACTCATTGGTCTAAGGATAAATGACAAGTTACGACACTGAATATGTTCATGACTCAATCTATGCCACATATTCAGGGCGGATCGTCCAATATCATGTCCCACATGATAATAATGATCAGACTCTGGAATCCCATTCCAATTATTAACAACACGTAAGCCATAAAGTGTCATCTTTCATGCTAGTCGGTTCTAGTTAAGCTTTGTTGACTAGGGACCCATCAAGTGTGATTTATCTCGATATATGGTTCTATTCGCATGGTGGACATAGATCAGAATACTCATCGATATATTACTCAAACACATAAGTAATATAAAGCCGCTTTAATTTTATTGCTAACGATGGTATTTACGGGTACTAAGACTAACAACTTGACTAGACCCGAGAAGAGAATCTCACCTCACTTATACAACTCGTGCAAGATCGAGGCTCCCGACCACGACCATGAGCGAGTGTTTGGTGAATTGAACACTAAAGGATTGAAAGAATAAGGCAACAATCGATCACTGTGGGTAACGGCCATGATGTTGTGGATCCGTGTCACCGTGGATACGTCCCTACATGAACCATATGGGAGGTGATCACCGTCAACCCCGAGTCAAAGAATGATCTTAAGACCACCGAGACGACCCCATCTACACTGGTACCCCTGGGGAACAGATGGAGTAGCCCCGCTGGTACTTCTCCTCTCCTGGGACGGATGGATCCGCCACCCCTACACAAGGCAATCTGGACTATACTGATGATGCCGAGGAAGTTGGCCCTGACAGGGCATTAACGAGGCATAGTGAGTTGCTCCGTAGTTCGCCATGAGACAACTAGGGCACCACGCGGTGTCTAAAAGGAGCCACACCCGGCCTTCGCGAAGCAGATACCTTCTACTCCCCAACCTCCTCCTTTCCCTGTCATACTCCTTGGTCGATTGTTACGACATAACAAGATTGTCCAAGTTTCCACGATGCCAAGCACAACTCGAATAGGGAACCACCTCTAACTTCTTCTAGTGTATCATTGAGCATTTAGTCATATGATCAGTTTTTCGACCGTCACTGGAATTTTATCTCATACTACTAGTTTATTTCCACTATTGTACGGTCCATGTGACCTTTTTATTTCTTTATCAATAAAAGGTTCCTCTGTATGCTAAAAAAATAGCAAGTATCGAAATATATACAAAAATAATATCATGTTAAACCAAATAATGCTCACATTTTGATTTTACTCTTTATTTTAATTAATATCTAAATCATAATGATAAATTTGTTATTTTTATATAAATTGTGCCAAAAAATATATTCATCATCTTTTTTGTAATTATAAAAAGGTTTACAAATATACAATTATATTTTTCTTCGTAATAAAAAAAAGAGATAAACAAACCACCAAAGAGCGACAAGTATCGTATTGTTTTTATCAAGAGATTCAAGACTATTACACACATTCTATCTCTCTCACCCTTTCATCTCTTCTTTAAAAGCCCAACCCTATAAACCAAAGCCCTGAAGTATTTGGAGCCTAAGTGGGATGGCAAGTCTGGGTTTTTACATATTTTGGGGCTTATGCGAGATAGGCGGGGACTTTTACAACCTTACTTAAGTGGGTGGTGTATAGTGGTCGTACACGGATCATTATACGTAAAGATGCCCAATACCTAGTGGGCTTGGTTAATGGGTGTGTCCCTCTTCATTCTTTGGTGGGCCGCATCTTGAAAGAATGTAGAGACCTCGAATTATCTATCGAGGATGTTAAATTCGAGTATGTTGTTAGGAAAACAAACGATGCAACTTATTGACTAGCCAAAACGTCTCATTCAGTATTTGTCTTGTCGTAGTCCAGTTTTAGTTTACAGGATGTATTTTCCTGTATTTTGAGAGCTTTTAAATAAAAATCATATCTCTTTGATTCCAAAAAAAAAGTAGATGTCTCTCTCCTTCTATAAGAGCATGTACATCAAGGGGAGCAATGCCGACCCAATAATTATTGGGGCCTAAAGCGAGAGTTTAATCGATGCATTTTTCTCCTTATGAAAGAATATAATAGAAAAATAAGAAAAATTGTTATATAGAAAAATTATATTATATGATATTATAAATATGAGCTTCAACATCTACTTATAACACTGAAAATCCAAAACGGATGGTAGATATTACTTCTAACAAGACAACCTCCATGGATAAGATTTACCGTCTAAAATTCTATACAAGAATTCAAAAGTTTAAGGATTCACATCTATCTATAAATAAGATACATTCATGCCAAGTTCAAATATGATTGGTTCAAGATAATTCTATATAGTTACACCAAATTATGTTAGCTTATATGTGACGTCGTGTATGGCTCGCTTTATCATCAAGTTCTAGAAATTTCCACATTTAAAATATTTTTTTAAATATTAAATATAAGTTCTAACTAGGATCAATAAAATATAAACGAAAATAAGAAAATTCATAACCGACACTAACGACGCAAGAAAATAGATAGCTGAGAATTTTCAAGAACCAACGACATTCAATATCGAAACTCACCGATTAACCGATAAAACAAGATATGACAAGTCCAACACATTCTTTAGATTATCTTAGTATATATGCCCAAGTTCATTTAACTGTTATTGCTTTCTAAATGTTAAAGAAGTTTATAAACAAACTCAGGACTAAGGAATCAAAAACAAATAATCATTCATGTTCATGACCTCTAGTCTTTCCTCTTCGTTGAGCATCTCCATCTCATATGAGTGAATCATTTCCCAGAAGTTTGGATAATACAATTATATGTGATAGGTATATAAATCCAACTTTATTTAATCTCTTGTTTGATCATGAAATGAAATTTTGCGCAATATCTCTTCTTATTGCAATATTTTTGGAATTGTTTCTCTTTCTTTTGACTTGTATTTTGGTCAAATTACTCTTGGTTTCTTACAATACTTTTATAGTTTATAGTGTATAATAGTACTTCTAAATTTCCATATGTTTGAAATCTACGAGACTCATGCTTCTAGTCCATGAACTTCATAGATTATTTTTCGATAAATGATCTTGTTTTTTCAATAAACATTTTAGTACAAAGTCAAGACATTCTAGCACCAGATGTTAATACAAGTCATGTTTCTCTTCCAATAAGACAATACTGATATTATTCAATATTCGTCTTTAGATGCATAGTTTCATTATTTGAATGTCTAATAATTTGGTATACAAAATATTATGGGAAGTAGGGAATATCAAATCAACACATAATAGATTTCTCACATGTTTGCATCACATTTTTTTGCGGTTATGATCAAACATCTATATCCAATATAAGATTTTTGTTTTTTATTTTGACGGCTTACTTTTTCCAAACTATTTTGGTTTGCGCATTTCCGTAATGAAGTTGATAAATTGATTGTCATTTCTCAAAAAAAAATACTATTTTATTTATAAATAAATATCCACACTTTCTTTCTTTGGTTTGATCCACTGTTTTTTATCCATGTTTTTAATTCACTGATCACTGGTAAATTGAACTTGCGTGTTTTGTTTCGTTAATGATAGTTTTTCATTGCGAAATAAATATCTACGGAGTTTTTAGAATGTTTAACCATAAAGAAATATTGACTTCCATTTGGACGAAAATTGTTTTATCTGGAAAAAAAAAATTCAATAGAGATCAAAATTAGACCCAACTTGTATTAAAATTTGATTTCAAAATTAAAAATGTAGTACTTTTCTTGATTAGGTTTTATCAAATAGTAACGGGTCTTTAATTTATAGGGCATTTTTTTTTCATTTGACGCCTTAAACGGCTTGTTATTTAATTTACGGTGCCTTTTCTGATCTGAGGCCTTAAGCCATTGTTTAACTCGCTTAAAGCTTGGGTCGACCCTGAAGAGGAGTAGGAAGCACGGAGCAAGGAGCAGATTAATGTGCTGACTGGGATGGGTTGTGCTCATGCCCCTCTAAAACTGAGAGTGTTCCACATCAAAATGAGTATATATAGGGATCATGTTTTGCAGAAGTGTTGACTGGATAATTAATTATTCTTTTGCTGAATTTGTTAAATTTATATTTAAGTAACAAAATACTAAATAAATTTGAAATAAAATTGAATTCCCCCCATGCCACGCATCAGCAGCAGAGAAGAGGAGAAACCTCCCCTCATCGAGGACACCCCGAACCCCGAGGCACATGCTCCTTGCTCCTGCCCCCCTCTCGATGTGTATGCTCTAAGTAGCTCAACCAACAGCAAAACACAAACATTCTTTTCATTATTGCTCCGCTTTCCTCTTATCTATTGAATTCCTTTACACCTAAGTCTAGAAAAAGAAGAAATAGGAGATACTGATATACAAGAAAAGCCCTGACCAACGGTGCAGAGCGACCGATCCCGAGGAGGGGTCAGGTGAAGATGGGCATGGCAGTGGTATTCGTTTAATCGGTTGCTTCCATCTTCCTAAGCAAACCTCAACTCATCTACCGCAGAAGGGGACCATTTTGTTCCATTTACTTGCTTTTGAAATTGTACAAAAACATGTAATCATCTTCTTTCCTTTAGGTTTTAATGAGTTGGGAATGTCCTTGTCAATTTATCTGTAACAAGCAGATCTATGTCCTCATACTATATTATATTAAGGTATAATCCAAAAAGGGAAGCTTAGTTACTACTAAAACCACATTCCTCTACAAGCAAGAGCAGAGATTTATGTTGAAGAAACAAACATAACATCATGAAGAAGAAGAAAGCATAAAAAAATGTTCTAGTGTTTATGGGTATGAGGTCAGCCAATCCTGGTGTTGTCTCTGCCAAAGACAAGAGTTGTAGCCCAGTTGACAGCTACATAGAACCTATTCCTCCAACTAACCACGCGTGTCAGGTATGCCGATCGCCACACCAACCAGCTTATGAATCCAGCATGTGACAACCCTTTTACATCCTGCCAACCACCATTACACATTACATTACAACATTTTCTTATTTGGCTCTTCCTAAGTAGGTAATTAGGTATGTATGTACCTTGGACGATCGAAGATCCACCAGTGCCTTGTAACGGCCTACAGATGCCATGCTTCCAAGATGCTTGTACTCGAAAGGCTCACCCAGAGGGATGTCCTTGTCTCCATCTTGCTTCCCTATCCTGTTAAACGACTCCACCAGATATTTTCCTTGCCTTTCTGCAACCTGTTCATCAAAATATGTCAGCAGCACATTTTTTGCAATCACAATCACAATCACTAACTATGTCTCATCTGTTTCCCGTGATAACAACAACTTTAAGTTTGATCAGCCATAGACTATTCTACTCATCATTGTCACCTCCTAACACACCACTGGTTCAAGACTAATCTACATCTCAACTGGGATTATCCCCTCTGTATGTAGTCCAAAGCTTAATTTATGAATATAAAGGTAGCTGAAATTAACAGTTATCCCGCAATCTTAACTCAACATTAGAGAACGAAGTGAATTTCTAACTACGTTGTCAAACATTTGAAGAGGTTCGTCAAAAGTATCTGACCTGAGCCAATGCTGGAAGCACCGGTTTCCCTGTCTGTTCAAGAAAGCCAGCACAATCACCAAGTGCATATACATCTTCCACAGAAGGAACTCGCAGCCATTGATCAACACCAATCCTGTATCACTCAATAGAATTGACAAGATCCATTATACAAAAAAACAATAAGAACAAAGCCTCCCCACCCTTCCAAATGGGTTTTTTTATGAAGGCATTGCATCACAAGTTTGAAGGCTCGTACCTTCCACCAGCGGACTTGGGAAGATCTAGTGTTTTCACAAACTCTGAAGGACCAACACCAGTAGACCATACCAAAAGGCCATATGGAACATCTGTCCCATCATTGAGAACTATTTTATTTGGATGCACCTCTTTCACAACCCCTCGCATAAGTTGAACTCCAGACTGCACCACAGTTCCAAACGTCAGAAGATGCACAAAATAACAAATCAGACTCAACAGGAAGCACAAACATCAAATTACTTACCTTAGTTAAATGCTTTGTTGCATACTGGCGAAGCCCAATGTCAAAGGATGACAGTATCTCATTTGCCTGTCAGGGAAAGATATTGAATTAAAACAGCTAATGGCATCATATTCATCTTCTCTCACAATATAGATTGGGAAATAAGGAGAGGAACTGTGAAATATACCTCGATGAGAGTGACTTTGACATAATCTTTAACATGATTGTACCGCGCACGCACATCTCTTTTGATGAAATCGCTTAACTCACCACTAAACTCCACGCCTGTAGGACCACCTCCGATAACCACACAGTGTAAAAGACGTTTCTTTTCTTCCTCTGATATGCCTGTAATGACGATAGGTTCATACCAATCTTACACAATTTAATTTCCAAAAAGAAAGATACAACTTCAGAATAAAAGTGATGTTATTTTAAAGGCAAAAACTAACGTAAAAGAAGGTTGATATGGCACCGGACATCAGGCCTCTTTCAAATAATGAAATCATAAGAAAGGGGGGAAAACGGTAGGGGTGAAGAGATCAACAGGCATACTTAGACTTGCCAAGTTGGGATATATCTAGTAAAGTTTCTGTGGTTCTCAAAACAGTGTAGAAACAGAAATCAAAATCAAGTAAGATGTTTCCTTCAGAAAAGAAACCAATATAAGCATTTCCCTATCCTTCTGGGGTCTTCCCTAGACCTAAAAGAATCTTAATAGAAAATCTTATGATTATAAACAACATTTACCTGGATTTTCAGATAGCATTAGATTTAGGAGAAGCTTCTTTCTTATTTCTTGGGCATGATTAACTTCCCGGAGGAAAAATGCATGCTCCTCCACCCCCTTAATACCAAAAGTCAAGGGCTCAGCTCCAGCAGCAATTACGAGTTTGTCATATGCAACTCTAAATTTGTAAGGCTTGTGCGATAAGTCACTGTTGTTTACTGTCTCACAGTACACCTGGCATGCAACATAACATAGTTCCATTGTAAGTTGCTAAGCTGACAGGAAGATGAAACCAATACTATAGCATACACATGATTTGACTCCGTTTGACTTTTCTTCGATTATTCTTTCCCCACTCAATTTTCAGTGAGAGCAAGATTTTGTAGTATGTATGAATCATACTCCAAAGTTAACAAAAAATCTTTTCGACTTATAAAAATGATCTATATATTAGTTATCAAATAGCATATACATTCATAACTCATTTTGGTTGTAGATGTTTATAAGGAAACAAAAATGTTTTTCAGATAATGTTTTGAAAACAAAGGATGAACATCATTAACACTTCCTATTTATGCATGCATTTAAGGATTTTCTTTTTTGCCACTCATTGTACCAATAAAGGTATGCTTTATTACTATATCTTCATGTGATGGTGTCTTACAACAACACAAAAGAAGAGTACAGGTATTTAAGAGTTGGGAATGTACTCACTTGATGTTCTTTAAAGTCAATGCCAGAGCACGATGCAAGATAAAAGTAAGAGTTAGGGTCCTTGGCTAAAGCAGGCTGTATCTGGCTAACAGGCTCAGCCACTGACCGAAATTCAAGTGTTCCAACACAAGTTGAGGCAAGCAAAGGAGTGAAGACCATGTGGTTCCTTGGGGAGATGCAAACAACATCATAAATTTTTGTGTCAATCCCCTTCAGGAATCTACAAGCAGCCCATCCTGTACCAAGGATAACCACCCTTGGCTTTTCGCCAGGTTTTGTTGCTTCTAGTCCGGGAAGCCTTGGGTCATTACACTCTGAATCATCATGCTCCTGAGTAATCCTCTCTGCAACAGGTGACCTACAATGTGGCATTACCTTCATACCTCGGCTCCAGGAACCTGCGCAGTTCACCTTCCCGATCCCAGAGAGGTATGAAAAATTGCGTTGAACAGTAAAATTTTCAAGGGAAGGTGAGGGGGATATCTTTCTTGATACGCCATCACAGAAAACTTCCTTCTCACTTGAGCGGCCAATGGCCCCTCCTGGCCTTCTCAAGCCGCTCCGTGCAATCCTTGAAAATGCCATGATAAGGATATGAGTTTTAGATGCAAGACCTGATATCCAATTATGATATTCTCCTTTGAGCCAAATGTTGCTTTCTCAGCTCTAGACGCTGCACTCGAAAATGAGAGAGATGAGCTATATAAATAGCAGCTTTTGTGAAAGGAACATGTAGATGTGCAATAAAAAGAATAGGCGAGTATTTGACTCCAAGAATCATGGAGAAGTAAAGACAAGAGATCAAACAAAGGGAGCTCAAGTCCAAACAGCAAAAAGAAATTTATTGTTTGATTACAACGATCTTTCCAAGACCAATCCACTAGCCAACAAAACACATGTTAGCTTCCTTCCTCAGCTGATGGAAGATACAGCAAACCCTCATATGCATAATTCTAAACCATACTAAAAACACATGATGCCGCCAATGATATATCATAAATGGGCATATCCAACTCAACCCACCAGTCCTGGTAAATGCTGATTCAAGACCTGTAAACAAAACTGCTGGATCCCACCCGACGGATTACCCTAGCCACTAGACAAAAGATCTAATTTTCATCAAAATCAGCATGTGATTTATAGTAACATATATCAAACGGTTGGCGTGCCACCCCAAAATTATAGCTGAAACAAAAAACTGTTACAATACAGCACAAGACCACGGTCATGACTGAAACAAAAGAAAAACAAAGCATTTCAAAGCGATTAAAAACCGACTTTTGTCTATTTATGCTGCAAGAGCCTAAGCTGCAACGCTTTGACCTAGGAAGATCTGATCTTCCTTGGCTAAATAAATACCCATAAAAAATGCACATGATTAATCTGCAGCAATGTGGAAATCACAGTAGAAAGCTCAGTCAGAGCCACAATGCCCAATTAGTTCCATAAACAAAATTGGCCAAATTTAATTTACTGAAAATCTACAATCAATAGCATCATAATTGAATATTTAAAGCTACCCACTAGACATTTCAACAAAATAAAGATAACCCACTAGAAATCAACTAATTTATAGGTCGCTTGTTCACATTTTCATGCAGCTTTCTTAAATAATCATAAAAAATGGCTTTAATAACTCTGAAGCCAAACAATAAATAGCAAATAAAGCATATAAATGAGAAAAGGCTTCAACTAATGTATGTACTGAAGAGCGACCCAACCCAAAACCAAGCTCTAACATCAAAACCTAAAAGCTAAAGGAGATGGAAGGAGGCATCAAAAGGGTCCCTAAATCCGTATTTTTCCAACACCAAGGAAATGTGTGGAACATGAAGCAAATAAACAGAACAAACCCAGTTGGCATTACAATTAAAAATGATGCGAGAGTCCTTAAAACGGATCCGAATCACAAAATCAAAAGAGAAAAAAGAAAAGGTGAAGAACGTCACCGCTTGTTGGGTTGCATTGAACAGTGAGCTAGGTTGTGGGGGGCGTGTCCAAGATTTTGGGAAAATAATATTTTGTGCGCGTGGAGAAATGGAGAAGGTTGAAGAATATATATATATAAATAAAGGTTGAGAAAATGAGAAGAAAATAATATAAAAATTGCGCAGCCGACTTGGGCCCCAAGAAAGGGAGTTGGAGAAGAGGTATTCATGCCGTATACGGGGGAGGCTGCGAATTGGCTTTTCTGCCCCCACCATTTTAGACCATTCTATTTGATACAACTAGTGGTGGGCACCGGGTGGTTAACTATCCAATTGGTCTCTTTTCTAACTCAACCTGATATTATCGATTTGAGAGATTTTAAAACCAATCTCAACCCAAAAACCGAACTTTCAAATTAAAACCACCCAAGATGGGGTCCGGTTAGTTTGCGGTTTAAACCAACCAACCACTACGCGATTGGGCCTTGGATTTAGGCCCATATATACAAGCCCAAACCAGGCCCAAAACAAATTAATCATCTTTGAAACATGAAAACATAACATCACATAACAAAGAGACATAAAACAACATACTTCTTTTTTTTGCGGGGAAAAACCATTAAAAGGGGATCAAATATGGCTAAAAAGCCATCATATGATCCCCCTTTAATGATGAAAAAAATCTGCCCCTAGAACTAATACATCATATCATATGTTCTTCTTGTGATTAGTTCACAAGTATTACAACTTACAAGAATTGAGGTGCTAAACAAAATTACAAGTCAGACCTATATTACAACATCAAAAGTACATCAAAAGTATTCAACACCTTCACTTCACTTCACGACCTTGCACTCCATTCTTCAAAAGTACCTACAAAAAGATGAACATTAATCAGTACAACATCAATAGAATAACTCAACAAACGAAATAATTTAATTAACAAGCATTAGATCAAATAAAAGTTCGATGTATACCAAAATACCATAGCTTAGACTTAGATTATCATCGGGTTACCAAGTGGACTGGACGTCTCACTAAGATCTGCAAAAATCAGAATTAATTACCATTTCAGATTATATAACATTAAACATACATCAGAATTAGTTACAAAAGAAAAAAATGCATACCATCATCAACAATTTGAAGAGCATCCATCTCCAACTCCTATTCAGTGGTTGAAAAGAGAGATGGTGGATGTTTGAGCCAATCCTGAGTACAAATCAAAGCTTGCACTATATGTGTACTCAACATACTCGTGAAATCACCGAGTATCCTACCACCATTACTAAAAGCAGATTCACTAGGCACTGTTGAGACTGGAATGGCTAAAATATCTCTAGCCATTTTTGATATAATTGGGTAACGATGATGATTTGCTGCCCACCAAGTTAGGACTTTGAAATTAGGAGAATCCACTTCTTCCCTCTCTAATAGGTACTGCTCTAACTCATTTTTCACAGCCCCTTCTTCCAAAATTTTCTGCCGCTTATAGGCAGCAAATTTTTGGTATTTTGAACACTTTTCAGTAGCTGAACCTTCTGTAACAGCAGATTCTGTTACAGAATCAGCACTAGGGGCAGCTTCCCTAACATACTGAGCATACAAGTCATTCAAAGACTTGGTCACTAAAGGTACGAGTATGTTAATAGCGGGCAGTGGGTACATGGACTCAATGAGGTAGGTCACATAACCAAGTTTCTTTCGGGGATCAAATATAGGTGCAATAAACGTAAACAAGTTCAACTTCTCCATTTCCCCGAAATACTTATTGAACTTCTCCCCCATTTTCATAGCCATGTTTCTCATTTCAACACTATCACTCGCCAAACCATCACCAATAAATGTATAAATCTCAGAAATTTCATCAAGAATCATATTGGCAGTAGCATCTGATGAACCAGACACCCTCACAGTGACCTCATAAAACAGCTCAAGAAAACCCATGACAGATTTGCATACTTCCCAATCCTCATCTTCTAATCTACCTAGAAGAGAACCATCCTTTAGAACCTTATTATCCATCTCCACATTAAGGACAGGGTCTAGTGCATTGTATATGGGGAAAGCTTTATCTAACCTAGAGGCAGACTTGAGCATCAAGTAGGTCGAATTCCAACGGGTTGGGACATCGAAGGACAACAACCTCTTTGTTGTATATCCAGCTTGCATACAAGCTAGCTTGAACCTAGTAAGTCTCATGGAAGAGGATTTAATAAACCGAACAGCATATCTAATCCTTTCCACAGATTTACCCGTCCTCCCTAACCCTTCAATAGCCCTTCTAGAAACAGAATCACCCCCTAAATGTGCTACCCATCACTCACATTTAAGTTCATGATGTGTTCAATACACCTCATATGCATGTATTTTCCATTCAACACAGTATTACACAACAATGTTTTTTGCCTATTCAAGTATCGTAAGGCAGTATCATTAGCACTAGCATTGTCAACAGTAATGGTCATTATCCTATCAAGACCCCAAGAATTCAGACAATACTCAATAGCTTTCCCTATGTCTTCCCCTCTATGTGAAGTGATTGGGCAGAAATTAAGTATCTTTTTGTGGATAACCCAATCATCATCAATAAAATGGGCAGTTAGACACATGTAATTGATCTGTTGGATACTTGTCCAAGTATTCGTAGTCAATGAGATTCTAGGGGATGATTTGCTGAAAAACTCGTGCAACTTCAGCTTTTCAGCTTCATATAATTTTAAAAAAAAACCCCTCCTAATAGTGTATCTAGTAGGGCATACAAACATAGGACAAACTTCAGCCAAGAATTGTTGGAACCCCTCACCACCTACGAAACTAAAAGGCAATTCATCCATGATTATTATTCTAAACAATGCACTCTTAGAAGCTTGTTGGTTAAAATGCCAGGGCAGAAGCTGTCCATCTTTACCATTTCCTACAGGCCTAAATGTTAAGGCTTTTTGGGTTGGGTCTAATCTCATACGATGTTTGGGACAAGTTTTCACATGCCCATGCAATGTACTAGTGCCATGCTTATTAGAATCACACAGATATTCCTTTCTACAGTGCTTACATCTAGCATGACATACACCATCAACATCTCTAAACCTAACAAAATCAGCCCATACAATAGATGTTTGGCGAGAAGTTTGAGGCATGATACCTGAGGATGCAACATTTGCATCCTGACTACCAACCACTCCAGCACTCCCACCACCAGCAGATCCCTCTCCAACAGCTAGTGTAGAAGGTGAGTTGAATGGTTCAGAAACACCCTGTGAAAATGAAAACAAACTATTAACACTTCGAATCATTAAACTTATAATCATGTTTAAATTATAACAAACAGAAATTAAATCATGCATACAACTTTGAAACATTTAACAAAGTAGAAATTTGAAGCAAGAACAAAAACCACAAATTGACCTTCTAAGAGAGTGTTAAGGTATGCTCTAGGCCACTTTGATAATGAACTCCCTTTTTTAAAAATAACATGGCTTCTCCTCCCAAACCTCCAGACCCCTCCCTTGCCTCTCCACCCCTTCCTTCTCCGCCCCTCTCCTCCTCTCACCCCGCCGGTCCTCCTTGCCCCAAGCTCTTCGTTTGCAACCTCCCCCCGATGTTCTCCAACGAACATCTTCTTGCTTTGTTCTCCACCTTCGGTCCTATTCGCAGAGCTTTTATCCCTGTCAAGCTCAACAAATCCGGCAAGAAATTTGGCTTTGTGCAGTTCATCAAAGCCGTCGACGCCGCTAAAGCAGTCTCGTCCCTACATCGATCCAAGCTTGGTTCCGAGCAGCTCATTGTGGATTTCTCTTTATCTTTCGGTGTTGGCTCTGTGCCTCCCATCCCTACGTCCTCCTCTATCGGTGCTAGGAGCTTTAGAGACGTCGTTGCCGCTCCGCACGTCGCTCCGCACGTCGCTCCAGCTTCTGCTCCTACCCCTGCTTCAAGCTTCTCCTGCGTAGGTTCCTCTTGTGATAATTGGAACAATTCTCTGAGGTTGAGTGTGGTGGGTTTGGTCTACTCTGATTACACCCTCTCCTCTATCTGGTCGGAGCTTTTGTTGCAGCAGAAACGTCTCGTCCGTCTCTCTGACTTGGGCAACAGAGTTATCCTCGTTACCTTCTCAAATCCTCCCGCCTTCAAGCTTGTTGAGAGCTCGGATTGGTCCTTCCTGCGAACCTGGTTTTGGGGCTTCTTCACCAAAGTTAACTTAGTCGCCAATGGTGGCTGCCTTCGCGGGATCTCCATCGAAGGCCTGCCCCTCTCCTGTTGGACCCAGCCCTCGATCTCCAACCTCGCTGCATTGGCCGAAACCCCCCTTTTCATCCATCCTGCTTCTTCTTCCAGGTTGAGGCTCGATCGTGCTTTCGTCCTGGTTCACACTCTGATCCTTCTTCCTGAGAAGATTCCGACTTCGTTCTAGGTCGCAGACAAGGTTTTTCAGGTTCAGATTAGCTCCCCTGAGCTCGCGCTTGTCCCCTTGATTCCCCCTTCTGCAGCGCCTGACCCTCCAGATCTTGAAGAGGGCGAGGTTCGTGCTCAGTGTCAGTCGGTTTCGCCGGCCCCGGCCCCCTTCCCTCAGTCTGCTTCTAGGTCGCCGGCCGATGATCAGCTTGGAGAAGGTGGAAGGTCCACCGAAGTCGAAAAGCTTGATTTGGGAACTTGCGAAGCTGCTGTGCCTCGATTGGGTACTAGTGCAAACCCTTCACCTTCGACTTCTACCTGTCCCGAGATCCCTTCATCGAAATCTGCGTTTTTGAGTCCCGATAAAGTCGGCTCTCTCGCTTCTAGCCGCTTCGTTTCTGATGTTGCGCGTGAAAAGGGATTCGATTCAGATGGGTTGGTCGTTTTTCGTTCCCCCAGCCCAAGCCCAAAGTCAGACTCATTTCATGTGTCTCCTTATGGGACTTCTCTTCTGGGCCCCCCTCAGCTCCCAAGCCTCTTGTCCCTCATCCTGCCGGCTTCCAAGAGTTTATTGCTGATCTAAATTCTCCCTCGCCGGATGATGATTCTCCCCTGGTCGATTTTTTAAGAAAAAAAAAAGAAAAAATCCCAAGAAGCTCGGTCGCCGTAATCGTCCCAATCTCGCTCTCAATACCAAACCTCCCAACAGGTCTCTTCGCAAGAAGGCTGAAGCAAAGCGCTCTTGGGATCTCGCCAAGTCTTTAGGGTTCTCTGCCAATTTTTGCGAAGACGAAGTAATCAAATTGTTCGAGAATATCTCGTAAATTCTAGAGTTCGTCGGCCTTTTGATTTCTTTCGCTCTGTTGTTTAGTTGCTTCGCTCTTTTCTTGTCCTTGTGACCTCTGTCAGGTCATTTCTTCTTCCCTTTTCTGTATCATCTCCTTTTGGATATTTTTAGTTTCGGGTGGAATAAAATTGTTTTTTTTGCTGATCAAAAAAAAACTTTGAAACATTTAAAAGATTTAACTTTGAAACTTTAAAAGATTTAACTGTAAAAGATTTAACTTTAAATAATCATGCTTGATCCTGAAGCTAATTAAATCATACAACATACAGAAATCATACAAGCCTAATTAAATCGTACAAACATCATTAAAAGAATCATGCTTGAAACAAACTTTGAAACTGATAATTTTAAGTTTCAATCATACAAACAATAACATATTCAGATTAGCTAACAGAAATCATGCTTGAAACAAACTTTGAAACTGCTATTTTAAATCATACAAACATACAAAAAAATTATACAAACCTAATGAAATCATACAAACATCATTAAATGAATCATGCTTGAAACAAACTTTGAAACTGATAATTTCAAGTTTCAATCATACAAACAATAACATATTCAGATTAGCTAACAGAAATCATGCTTGAAACAAAATTTGAAACTGCTATTTTAAATCATAAAAACATACAAAAAAAATTATACAAACATAATGAAATCATATAAACATCAATAAATGAATCATGCTTGAAACAAACTTTCAAACTGACAATTTCAAGTTTCAATCATACAAACAATAACATATTCAGATTAGCTAACAAAAATCATGGTTCTAACAAACTTTGAAACTGTTATTTTAAATCATACAAACATACAAAAAAATCATACAAACCTAATTAAATCATGCTCCTAACAAACTTTGAAACTAAACCTAATGAAATCATACAACCATACAAAAAAATCATACAAACCTAATTAAATCATGCTTCTAACAAACTTTGAAACTAAACCTAATGAAATCATACATTTATACAAAAAAATCATACAAACCTAATTAAATCATGCTTCTAACAAACTTAGAAACTAAACCTAATGAAATCATACAACCATACAAAAAAATCATACAAACCTAATTAAATAATACAAACATAAGTAAATGAATCATGCTTGAAACAAATTAAGGAACTGAAAAAATAAATTTAAATCAGATGAGATGAGATGTATACCTCAAGTTGAACATTCTGTGTTCCCATCGCAATTCGCAGCAACGATAAAAACACAAAATTTGAGTTTCAAAGCAGTTGAAACCTCTACATGACTACATCTCTCCTTGCCCTCTTATTTATAGTCATCTCGTCCTCTCTCCTCCACCTTTCAACATATCCGAAACAAGAGCCCAGATAGACGTCGGAAATCTCCGCATTTAATGCTTGAGATTTCCATCGGAATAAGAAGAAAGAGAGAGAGAGGAACAATACACGGCCAACATGGGAAGGAGAGAGAGAGATTCGGCGCCTGGAAGAAAAAAAATATGCATTAGTACAAATCCAAAACTGACAAAAGGAGAACAAAAGCTTATGAGGTGTTGGGAGAACCGAAAATATACCTTCTTTTCTTGAGTTTGAGGCTTCAGCGGCGCCCGATGAGCATCGGAGGAGGGACCGAGAGTGGACAGCTCTGCATCGGAGGAGGGAACAAGATTCCGTGTCATCTTCTCGATTCATCTACCTAGGGTTTCTGTCAGAATTTCGAACGAGATAGAGAGAGCAAAGGAGATTTGAGATTGAATGAGACAGAAAGGAAGAGAAGAGAAGGGACGCCGTAGCTACTAGGGCTTCGAAATTCAGAGAGAAAGGGGATAATCAGATGAGAGAGAGAAAGGTCGTGACTTGTGAGAGAGTGAATCGATTCGTGTGTGTGTGGTCTGTCCGTCTGTGAGCGAGAGTGAGGAGAGGAAACGAAGAGCTGAGTCAGTGTGTGGTTGTGGCTTGTCCACGTGGACATCATCTCTACCATTGATAAGAAACACAAAATGAGCGGCTGGATTGTCATCGAGCCGGCGATCCGCGTGGTAAGCAGGTTGTTGCCCACCACTTGCCACATGTCCTACAGCTACAGTACCGGGTGGTCCGATTTTTCCCGGTTCAACAGTTGCTTAACCGGCAGCCAACCATCAGGCTGCCGGTTCGACCATTTCTCCACCGTAAAAGACGCCGGAAATTCCGGTTCCGGGTTCTCTGGTGGTGGTTCCGGCTGGTGGTGGTCGGTTTTTCCGGTTTCGGGGTTTTTTGCCCACCCCTAGATACAACTTTCAAGTTAATGATTCCGCATATTTTTCTAGTGTTAATGCTTTTTTGACTTTTCTCGTTATATTATTAAATTTTAATTATTTTCTATTCAAGCTATGAAACATCTTCTGTGCCGTTTCCTTCCTAGCTTACCTAGGGTTTCCTCTGTGAGTTTTGTTAGAGTTTTTTATGTTTGGGATTCCTTCGTATCGTCTCTAGCTATCGTGACGTTGGTTTCCTCCCGCCACCAACGAAATGTCTTCCGATCTGGTTCGGTTCCCTCGCTATAACGTCGGTGGTTTTCGTCTGGCTCACGGCGTTAATCGACCTCACCGTCTTGGAGTCTCGTGATCTCCTTGTATCGGATCATCTCTCTTGATCGACCCCGATGTCTCTGAATCCGCCACATGTGCGTCCTTCTCACTGGCCACCACCGTTGTCTCGATCCCCATTGTTGAGCCCACAACCGATTCCATCCTCTGAGCAGCACCCGCTACCTTTGCAGCCGCCATCGATGGCCTCACATCCGATTATCTCTCTTGATCGACCCCCGCTGTCTTTGAAGCCGCCCCGGCGCGTCCTTCTTCCTGGCCTCTACCACTGCACCTTCCTCGACCCCTCCCACGATTCTGGACTTGGCTAATCGAGTGGGTCTTTTTAATTTTATCTAAGTTCGTTTTTGCAAGGTTAATAATTAGTGAGCTAAGATTCAGAGCTTCTACCCAACGATTCAAAGACTTTTACCGAGAGGGATCCCTTAATCACATCTCTCATCGTCGTTATCCTCCCGTTGAAACTGATGAAAGTAGGTTCGGTCGCACTCTACAGAGTATGCAGCGTTTAGGCAAAACCTTGAACAGCCATAATCAGTTTTGTCATAGTTTAATTGGCCTTTATGGCTTTTTCAACACCGTTTATAATGGTTCAATGTTCTTAGAGTTATTTTTCAATAGACCTTCTAGGGCTCTACATATTGTAATGACTCTTTTGTATTATATTAATAAATTATATGCACCTTTCCGTAAAAAAAAATTCAAAACATAAAATTCCCCCTTTCAAAAAACAAAAGACATATAGTTGTAGGGTTTTTTAAGCATAAAATTGTGAAACTTTATCATAGAAATAGGAAGAGAGGACAAGACGGTTCCAAACAGAGTCAGAACTCTTATTCTAGTTGATAAATTCGGTTATTCCAGATGAAAAATTAAGGGATCGAGGGGGTTGGGTATCCTGCTCCACGTTCGAGTCTTTAGGTTGGAAGTCCTGGGTCAAAATTGGGTGGGTCGGTCACATCGACTCGAAACCTAGGGGGCATTCCAATTGTCGTGGTCGTGGAATCGTATCTGAGGTTAAGAGCCTCTACCGCCATCAAAGATAGGTCGAATCGAGGTGCGAAGGAGTTGTCTGTCCTCGTCTCCCGCGGACAGTTCACGTCTAAGTGTCCGATACACCCACACTCCAGGCAGAAGGCCAACAACCTCTCATATTAAAGGTGAGTCCGAATGGGCTATGGGATCCTCGGGATGCTCAGGCAGATGGTGCAGCTAAGGGGGTCAGAAAGGTCATTCTATAAGCGGACTCAAACAGTTCCTCCTCGACCTATCCCCCCCTGATTGGTCTCCACAGCCACAAAACTGTTAGGTCTTGATGGAGGGTATGAACACACTTACAGCGAAAAATAACTCGAGACCATGCCATAGAACACTACCAAATATTAGATATACAAGAGAATAACAATATTGATGTCTCTTTACCAATTAGTTCAAGAACACAAGTGAAATGAAGAGAACACCAAAGAAACGATGATCAGCTTGAGTCTCCAAGATGCCTATGTATCAAAGCCACGTAGTTTTCTTTAGATGACTCAAGAACACAAATGGAGATAATTTCCTCTTGTTGGCCAAACCATATTTTGGAGAGGGAGTGAAATTGTGAAACTATTCTTGTCTTGTGTTTTGTTATATTGAATAAGATGATTTAATCAATCAATATAATCAACAATCATCAAGGACAAGTAAGGCGTGAAACATGGTGTAAACTAGGACAAGTATGGTGCTAAGTATGGCTAGACAAGATGGGTTTAAGTGGTGAATCACCAAAACCTTAATCCTTGTCTTGCTTAATTAGTACTAATTAATAAAGACTTGATTCATTAGTTGCATGGGACTCTTGGAACATGGCTCGTGGCCATTCCCAACGAGTTCCCATGACGCGCTCATTGCCTCTAAGCCTTTCATACCGAAAATGTCCAACATTATCCAACGTGATCAATTCCAAGACTCCAACCCTTATCTCGATCTGAAAATTCCTATTCACTTACGGGCACATGACCCAAAATGTAAGAACCACCCCCAGTCGATCCCGGTCGAACCAGAGGTTTTTGGCGAAAGTTGACTTTTTACCGGAAAAGTCAACCGATTACTTCGGGAGTCATTTGGGACCTTTCCGGGACCCAAAAAGCTTAGCCGTCGTTACTGTTAGCTTAGTTGGGTCATTTCCTTTCAAATGAAATCTTTTTTGAAAAAGTCAAACCCGGGTCAAACTAGGTCGATTTTGGATTATTATCGAATAAAATAATAAGAGCTGAGATATTTTGGGGTAGGAGTGGTCCCCACATGGACACATGTCCATGTTAGCTTGGAGGGGAAGAAAAGGGGGTTAAAAGACCAAATGGTCCCCACATAAGGACAAAATAGAGAGAGATGGACTAAAGGACGAAAGGGACTTTTCCATGGAGCAAAAATTCTGCTCATTTTGAAGAAAAAGCAAGAGAAAGGGAGCTCCTTTTTGGCCAATTCTTCACCAAATCTCCTCAAACTTACTTCATCTCTTCATTTCCTAGAAGTTGGTATGCTTTATCTCCTCATTTGATGAAATTGATGTTATGGGTTTGAGTAGAGATGACTTGAACTAGTGGGTTTTGGGTGTTAGAAGGTTTAGATGTTGATTTGTGAAGAAGAAATGGAGTTGGATGATGAAAATAACTTGGTTTGAGTAGTTTTTGATGAAACCCACTTGGGTCTTGAAACTTTGGATGATTTGAGGTGAAAATTGAAGTTCTAAAGCTTAAAAATGGTGATTTGGAGAACCTAGAACTAGTTAGGAGCTTGTTGGAGAAGTTATATATTTTTCCGGCGGTCGGAGGCTCGCCGGAATCCGGCCACCGGAGAGGGAAAGGACCAGCCATGGCTCGGCCATCCTTGGAAAGGACTGGCCATGGTCCGGCCACCTTGAACCGTGACCGGCCGGCCTGGTTTGGCCATGCACGGCCATGTGTGGGCGTGGGGCCCACATGGTCGGGTTTTGGTGGTTTTGTAAATGGAACGGTCGTGGATGACCCCCGAGACGATGTTTTCACACCCGGAACGAAATATGGATATGATTCATGAATTTTCGGAAAAAGCGATTAGAAACTTTAATCGCGAAATTGGGAGGCCTCGGACCCCGGAATTGGATTCCGTCAAGTGCATTGGAACAAGTAAACCTAATTAGGATTGTTAGAAACAAAAAGGGAAACTTTCGGAGTCCCGAGGGACGTTTTCCCGATTTCGGGCAAAATGGGCCTCTTGGGCCCATTTTGCCAAGTTGAGCAATTGGGATTAGTTTGGGTATTTCCCTTTTTAATCCGCACTTGAATTAGCATTAATTCGTGTATTTCTTGTAATCTTAGACTTTGGACCCGAGTTTGACGGAGGAGGAGACTTTGGACGAGGAGGAAGCTAGCCAGGTCGTCCGCTGCTAGGATTGGATCGCTCTTGAGGTAGGGAAGAGTAGTAAACTCCACTTTTAATTTAAAGAATGCTAATAGTGTGCCTATAGGATAATAATAACCGGAAGAGTCTAGTTTGCATATAGGATGTGATTCACTAGAATAACCGCTTTCAATTATGGGATTTTTCGTGCTGGTAGAATGGTCATGTCGAGCCTTAGGATTGATTGTTGATTGTGTTTGATTGTAGTCTTTAGTCCTTAAATGTTGATGCATATTATCTTCTTTGATTACTTTGAGATTCATAACATGCCTTATGAATTATGATGAGTGTGATATGAATGGTTGTTCGTGATATGATTGGTATGATGAATGTAATATTGAATGTTGACTTGTGTTATGATCGGGTGAGTGATAGACCGATGTGGTGTGTTCGGTAAGTATGTTGGTAAGCTATGACGATGCGACAGGATTGGTGTGGTATGTTGAATTAATATGGTTGGTATTGCACGATGTGGTGTATTGTTGCTTGCCCCGATGCTTAGTGTTCCGGGAAGATACCCGACCGAGGTGTATGCCACTCCGGTATGTTTATTATGTGGCTTTACCCCGATGCTTTGTGTTCCGGGAAGACATCTAGACCGAGGGACATTCTGATATGATGTATATTGTTTCACTCTGATGCTCTGTGTTCCGGGAAGACATCTAGACCGAGGGACATTCTGATATGATGTATATTGTTTCACTCTGATGCTCTGTGTTTCGGGAAGACATCTAGACCGAGGGACATTCCAGTATGATGGATATTGTTTCACCGCGATGCTCTGTGTTCCGGGAAGACATCTAGACCGAGGGATATTCCGGTATGATGTATCTGTTTCACCCCGATGCTTGTGTTCCGGGAAGATATGTTTAGCTTGTGTGTGGATCGGTTCTTATGGTATGATTATCTTACATTTCGGTTGTCATGGGTACCTGTCTTGAGTTACGTGGTATCGGATCTGAGTAACGTTCGTAGTGGTCTTAGTAGTTTGATTGTACTGTTGTTCTTGTGTTTCTTTAGTTGGACGCCCTTATCGATATTATTGCGTTCCAGTTAGTTTTTATTTACATTATCAGTTTTAGTAAGTTTTACTAATCGAGGAATTTTGGTTACGGAGCGGAAGTCTTTTTCCCTTTACTACTTTTTCCTACTGAGCGTAAGCTCACCCCCTCTGTATTTTACTGTTTTACAGGTTTCGCTGATGAGTAGACTTAGAGGACGTCTCAGGGCTCGTGAGCTCATTGAGAGTTCGGGTCGATTTATTTATTAGAGGCGTACTTCCAGTTTCAGATTAAATATTGTCCTTACTTTATTTGGTTATTGAATTTTGAACTCGGATTTTCAGACTTTTATTCAGAGATTCTTGTTAATTAACTTTGGTTTTAGTATTGTTTATTATCTTCTTAGTTCACGTCTCGAGTCCGGTCAAAACCGGATTTGGGGCGTGACACAAAATCTACTTTTGGTCATGTCTCGAGACAATTCCCTTTTGGCCATTCTCCACAAATGTGTCAATGAATTTCATCCTCCGGTGTGACCCTTAGGTTTATGCATGTCAATAGATCAACGTAAAATCCCATTTTACTTGATCCTATATAAGTGGCAACTAACGAGACTTTAATATTGCCTGACACTGCATAACGAATCGACCTTGTCGATTCTAACCTTTCCGTCGTCCATTTTTTTATTCTTATATCACCGATATCCTGATTGAGATAAGGCATAAAGTCGTCATCCTTATTATTCTCAATCACTGTTCCTTGATATGTGAGGTGACCAAATATATGATACGCAAGATCATGTGCACAACCATGCTATTCTTTTAGTAATTCTCGATCAAGCGACCGAGAACCGATATCTTTTGCATACCGTAGTATGAAGGATAAATCCCTTATCCGTCTTTCGTGTCACTCATACGGTCCGTCCCTAAGCCCATCCTAGCCATTATGGAAGCCCTATTACAGACAACGTTAGGCTCAGGTCAAAGGATAAATTACAAATACCTACCCCAAACTTGTAGCATTTAACTGATATATACCATAAAGTTTTTGTTAACTGATACGTATACAGATGTTTAGTTATATAACAAATACCCCAAGTCATCAACTAAAATGACGAAAATACCCTCAACTATACTTCAATATATATATATGGTAGCTATCCAGTACAAACGCCTCTTATTGTGCAAACTGCGAACGCACGAGAGCCACAAGATGCGGTCAAAGTGACGTCAGCATAACGCCCTAGATGCTGACACGTGGCGCGCGCTACTGGTGCACGCGCGCACAGTGATGATAGTTTACATAGCACAGTGCTGATAGTTTAGTACAAATGTAACTTATCAGCACATTTTGTACTAAACTATCAGCACTGTGCTATGTAAACTATCAGCACTGTGCGCGCGAGCATCTGGTGTGCTTTGCTGACATCACTTTGGGCGGATCCTATGGCTCTCGTGCGTTCGCAGTTTGCACAATAAGGGCTTGTTTGTACCTGATACCAGTCCCATATCTCTCTCTCTCTCTCTCTATATATATATATATATATATATATATATATATATATATATATATATATGGTGGCTATCCAGTAAAAACCATCCTTATTGTGCAAACTACGAACCAATCTAAGCCACAGGATGCGGTCAAAGTGACGTCAACAGAGCGGCGCGATGCTGACACGTGGCAGATTCGCGCGCGCCTCTGCCCGCGCGCGTGAGCGTTTTGACCACGCGCACGCACGGTGCTAATAGTTTGGCGCGCAGAGTGCTAATAGTTTAGCACAGTGCCAACCTATTAGCACTGTGCGCCCAAACTATTAGCACTATGCGCGCCACGTGTCAGCACTGCGCGCGCGCCCACGTGTCAGCACCTGGTGAGTTCGTAGTTTGCACAATAAGGGGTGGTTTGTACCTGATACCAATCCTATATATATATATATATATATATATATATTTACTTATTAAATCACTTCATTTTTATTTAAAAAAATCACTAAGGGCATTTTCGTCATTTAGCTGACAGCTTGGGCTATGTGTTATATAACTAAACATCTGTGTATGTATTAGTTCAAAAAAAACTATAGGGTAGGTATCAGTTAAACGCTACAAGTTTGGAGTAGGTATTTGTCATTTACCCCAGGTCAAACTCAGTTGTTGACTACATAGCGATCACAAAGACTCCTTGGTCTAAGGATACATAACAAGCTACGACACTGAATATGGTCATGACTTAATCTATGGCACATATTCAGGGCGGGTCGTCCAATATCATGTCCCACATGATATCTATGATCAGACTTTAGAATCTCATTCCTATGACTAACAGAACGTAAGCCATAAATAGTCATCTTTCATACTAGTTGCTTCTAGTGAAGCTTTGTTGACCAGGGACCCATCGTGTGTGATCTATCTCGATTTATGGTTCTATTCGCATGATGGGCATAGATAAGAACACACATCGATATATTACTCCAACACATAAGTAATATAAAGCCCTTTAATTTTACTGCTAACTATAATATATACATTTGGATATTTATGATTATATCACATATATTTTAACATGGGTTTTAAATGATAATGTAAAAGTAACATTTATGCTAGTTTCAGAAAATATAATGCCACCATTACAATTGAAAAGGAGAAGTTAGTAAATAAATATAATAAGTTTGTGATCATTAGTATTTGTTTTGAACAACAATCGTAACTAATACACTAATTAAAAAAACACCCGGAGGCACTGACTCAAAGTGGGTCCCTTAAGAGATACAAAATTCAACTGAAACAATTGTAAAGAAACAACTAAGCAGTCCATACATTGTGGGACATATAAGAATCTAAAAAAAATGCTCTTTCACCAAAGAGCTCCAAGAATGTCGATAGAGAAATGCTGCTGTAAGAACCGCCCCCGGTCGATCCCGGTTGAACCGGTGATTTTTGGCGAAAGTTGACTTTCGATCGGAAAAGTCAACTGATGACTCCGGGAGTCATTCGGGACCTTTCTGGGACCCAAAAATCTTAGCCGTCGTTACGGTTGGCTTAGTTGGGTCGTTTCCTTTCAATTGACTGTCTTTGCGAAAAAGTCAAACTAGGGTCAAACTTAGGCCAATTAACGACTAAACCCTAATTAAATTAAAGGTGCTGGAATTTTCTTAAGGACAAGGTGGTCCCCACATGGGCATGTGTCCATAGTGGCTTGGAGAAGAAGAAATGGGTCTATAATGACCCATTTGCCCTCCTAAGTGCTAAAATAGAAGAAGGAAGACTAGAGGGCACTTTAGACATTTCTCCCTTAGGTTTTAAGACTCACTTGGGACAACATTTCAGCCCATTTTACTCCTTGGTGGCCGAAAATCACAAGAGGAAGAAGGAGGAGCTCAAAAGCTTGGAGAAGAAGCAAGTGGAAAAAGAGAAGCTTTTTGGTGGATTTCTTCTCAAATCATCTCCAAAATCACTCCATCTTCATCCCCTTTCCATTCTCAAGGTAAGTAACATCTTAACTTCTACTTTCAATCAATTTCAAGTTATGGGTTTCCCTGGAAGTTGCTTGAACTAGATAGGTTTTGATTTATTTGTTGCTAGATGGTTGTTTTGATGAAGTTTGTTGGAGGTTTTGGTTAGAAATGATTTGTTTGTTGATATTTGAGGGAAACCCATTATGGGTATTGAAGTTTGAGGGGTTTGGTGACTGATTTTGGGGTTTGATGGTGTTAGAAATGGAGTTTTTGAAGTAGATTTTCGTGGAAACAAAGTTGGGGAAGAAGGACTTTGGGTCTGCCCAGATATGGCACGGGAAGGACCTCTGGCCGGCCCTCAGAGTGGCACGGTCCATGCCTGGTACCGGCCCTCTGAGCGGCACGGTCCGGGATCGGTGTCGGCCCTTTGAGCTGCACGGTCCGGGCTCGGTACCGGCCCTCTGAGCGGCACGGTCCGGGTCCTAGACCGGCCCTCTGAGGGGCACGGTCCGGGCCTGGTGCCGGGCCTCTGAGGGGCACGGTCCGGGCCTGGTTCCGGGCCTCTGAGGGGCACGGTCCGGGCCTGGTTTCGGGCCTCTGAGGGGCACGGTCCGGGCCTGGTTCCAGAATTGTGGGCTTCCCGAATTGGGCCTAGTTCGGGCCCGATTTACCCTTTTGGCCCAAGTGTGTCGTTAGGGGCAATTTAGTTATTTCACTTTAAAACCGACCTTGTATGTTTATTAATTGTAGTATTAATTTATGATCCTAGACTTCATTCTTGAGCTCGGAGGAGGAGACTTCTAGGCGTTCGCGTTGACTAAACTTGTGGAGAGCACTTGAGGTAGGGAAGAGTAGTAAATTCCGCTTTTAAATTAAAGAATGTTAATAGTATGCATATAGGACGTTAATAACCGGAAGAGTCTTAGCTTGCATATATGATGCGATTCACTAGAATAACCGCTTTTCAATTATGGGAATTGTCGTGCTATAGAATCACATGTGGCCATGTCGAGCCTTAGGATTGCGTGTTGGTTGTGTTTGTTTATGGTTGTTCGTCCTTAGGTGTCGGTGTATGGTATACTCTTGGTTATATTAAGAATCGTATTATGCCTTATGAATTATGATGAATGCAATATGAATGGTTGTTTCGTGACATTATTGGTTGCATGAATGTGATATGAATATTTTCTTGTGATATGATCGAGTGAATGATAGACCGATACGGTGTTCTTGGTAAGTTGTGACGATGGGCTTCGTTGGTATGGTAAGTTCGGAGTAGTGTGGTGGTGTGGTATTGTATGTTGTGACTTGTGCCCCGAGTGACGGGAAGATACCCGACCGAGGTGTGTGCCGGTCTGGTATGTGTGCATTGAGTTTTGCCCCGATGTGTGTTCTGGGAAGACATCTAGACCGATGGATATTCCGGTATGATGTGTTGTTTCACCCCCGAAGTTGTGTGTTCTGGGAGACATCTAGACCGATGGATATTCCGGTATGATGTGTTGTTACACCCTGATGATGTGTGTTCCGGGAAGACATCTGGACCGAGGGATATTCCGGTATGATGTATTTGTTTCACCCCGATGATGTGTGTTCCTGGAAGATATCTAGGCCGATGCACGTTTCCGGTATGATATGTTGAGTTCGTTTGTGGATTGTAATCTCGTGGTTTAATTATCGTATTTCGATATTCGTGTGTTTCGTTACTTTATTTCTATTGGTGAATAAGTTGTGGTTCTGTTGATTTCTATTTGTGTTGTCTTTTTAGTAAGTGTTACTAATCGAGATATTTGGTGACGGAGCGGGAGTCCTTTTCCCTTTACTACTTTTTCCTACTGAGCGTAAGCTCACCCCCCTCTGTTTTTTTTTTTACTGTTTTACAGGTTTCGTTGGTGAGTAGGCTTAGAGGACGTCTCAGGGCTCGGGAGCTCATTGAGGGTCCGGGGGATTACTTGTAGTAGAGACGTACTTTCTATTTTCGTGCTAAACTATGTTTTTACTTGTTGGACTTGAGCGTTTGACTCGTATTTATCGGAGTTGTTTATTTTTGAACCAAATTCTGAGGTTTATTTCGTCAAATTTTCCGTTTGTCATTATTATTTAATTATTATTTTAGTTCACGTCTCAAGTCGGTCAAAACCAGATTTGGGGCGTGACAGCTGCGATAGCGGTCGAAGAAACCGGTACAGCGACTGAAGACTATGAGATAGGGCCGAAAGAGTCCATGACGAGAATAGGCACCAATCGACTTTGGGATGTGCTCTAGAAGAATATTGAAAAACCCAATAGTGACGACTTGGGCAACCTTGTAACCAGGTAATGAAATGGCTCAGTTGGACTATGCATCCTCCTGAGAAGCCAGTTGACGTTGTCCCCCCTCCGATACTACTAAAGGCCTTTAGAAACGTAAAAGTGCTGGTTTTCGATCTGATTGGAGAATGATGTATTGGTACTTAGTGGAATCGATGCCAACTTGTGGTCAATGAGGGGAGAGTACTCGCGGACCTCTCACCCCCCCACCCCCCCCCCCCCCCCCACCCGATTACTCATTCGGAAAGGCGAGGGAACGTGCCACCCCTCGCCGATAATCCCAATGCCTTATCGAGATCCAAAAAGCCCTCTGGTTCTGTGGTTTCAACATTATCGCACACAACTCTGTCATCGGGTTATATGCCATCATCGTCTGCCACAGTACCCCATCTACGACCGAGCAACCTCGTCAGGACGAGCTCACCGCAATGTATGGCCAGCCCCAGAGAGGGCGACTTCACGCTTGTCATCTTCGTTGGTAAGACGTGACGAGACGGAGGAATCGAATAGTTCTCCACCGCACGTGCCAGTCGTGGCCTGGGACCTCTGGTCAGTGTCTGCCGCATTAACCCGTGAGGGATCCCCAGAAAAACCCTATGTCGAAAACCTCTGCCTCCCACCGCCGCAGGGAAATCGTTTCCCCTTGCCTGCGCCGCAAAAACAATCTCCACCTTTGTCGTTTGCGTTAATCCGACCAGATGTATGCCAGGAGAAGAAGGAGGAGAAGCATTGAACGCACCAATGGATGAGCCACCAATCATACCGTTGATAGCCGTCGCCACCACCATTTTTGCACCTCGAGATATGTCGCTACAAACCCTATAGAGAGAGCCGGTATGGTTTGATTTATCGGGACGTACATACGCCACCACACCAATCGTGCCCGGAACAAGGAGGATGGATCCCACAGTGGCGTGGTTGTTGCCGCCACATCCACCGAAAGTTCCGATCCTTTGCCTCCGTATACCCTGCCCCCCTGTCACCGAGCAACACCAGCAGCGACATACCATGGACCAATCCCATGGACAACGCATGGAATTCTTATGATCACTGGTGTAAACCTTGAAATAGGATCCTTGCTTTGGTCATAAACAATAGTTTTTATTTCATTTTATTGAAAGCCATAAACAATATCATCAACTTACAGTAAATTAGTATGAGAAGACCCAAATGCCTTGACATGGCCTCCTATGCGCTAAACTATGCTTCACTCAATCCGACCTCCATGTCCGGCACACTATAAACAGGTGAGAGATGTGCCAATGGAGTGGCAGTAACACATTATACAAGTTTACAAGTATTCGAGGCTTTGCATTCCCTGATCTTCATGCTTGAGCAACTTTTAGCCGCAAAGCAAAGATGCGATTGAGCGTAGCTGCCAAGCGTATCCCAGCTTGGGCTAGCCTCTTCTCCACAACTGGTAATCTGGACAGGAAGTAATCATCTGTAGTCCAGACAACAATTCATTTAGAATATAGGAAAACATCGGTTCTAAAAATAAATGAATAATTAATTTAGCGTTATGATGCCCGAAGCTATCTAAGGCCATTAACCAAGGATGCATTACTATTCCTCACTATTTAACCGATGGCATTAGTTCGCTTTCACATCCTTACTCGTCCATGCCGGGTATGGGATAGGAAACCACTCGTGGTTATAATGCGTGTGTGCATCATCATGCACAACATGATAGTTAGTATCCGTTTTGGTTGTTAAGTAGTACGCGAACTATACACCACTATGTACTGTGTACTTGACTCTGTAATGACATTGTCCTGTGCGCTCAATGATTGATATGTACATTTTCGTGGTTGATTATGCAACATTTACTTTCAACAAATAAAACTTATACCGAGAGATATTATAGGTAATCATGATTAATTAACCAACTAAAATGGAAATGAGACTTTCATTTTGGGAAGAAGAAAGTACATATTTTGTGGCCAAATTTATCTGCACGGAAAGTTGCATGAAAATCAACAAATAGATTACGGAACTCTCACATAATTCTAGGAAACAGATTTTTTGTTAGAGATATGCATCTGACCGAAAGCACAGATGAAAATTATTCAAGCTGACATCTACTATGCTAACAAATGTAAAATTTGCCAGCTCTATCTGATAGATTTGCCGATGTGAATCATTACATGAAACATTTAATCAATGTCAAGAATTATCAAACAGAGCTTCACATGAAAAAAAGAGAGAGAAAGAGCGAAGAAGTACCTCCTAGAGTGCTTCCCGGCGTGGCATTTTTGTAAGCATACTTGCATGCTAAACTGATGCTTTCAGAAGCATACCTGAAAGAGGTTGCATTTGGATCTTGAGTACCACGTGCCATTAACTATAACTGCTTCATGGAACTGATACCTTTTCTTTTGATATTGGATAAGTAATTGAACGACAAAGTAAAAAAGTTTGGTACTTCAATTTTATCATACAAAAAGCATGAGCATATTCATAGACTACAATTTCATTTTATCACCAATCATTCTTATTCATGAATAAGAAGGATATATACTTACGGGTCCGGACAAGCTGTTTGATTATATTCACACCTTTCCCATGATTTAACGTCATTGGACCAACCATCCTATTACGTAAGAAGGAACAAACAAAAGAGCAATGTGAATCTCATATTCAAAATTACAAATTATTTCTTTCTAAACATAGAGAAAATGAAAAAAGTGGATCATACTGTAATGTTTCTCTGAACAGCTTCAATCATGACGGCAAGGCTTGAATTATAGAACATCTTCATGGCAGACTCAATGATCATGGTATCCCAAACCTGGAACAAATTAACTGCAATAAATATGATGGCATGACAGCAAGAATAATTCATAATCAGCTACAGTTTCATGGTGGCAACTTATTTACTACGGAATATCTGGTGTATCTCATATCTTACTAGTTACTAACTATAGCTTGAGCACCTATCAGGTAGAGAAATAATTGGTCATAGATTTGGAGAAGCATGCAGAACGTAAACATAACTGAGGCATGGCATGTTTGGAGCTACCATTACACAGTTGATTCTTAAATCAATACTAACAATTGACACACTTCTGTGCAGGCATAAAGTGCACATGCATTTTTGAATAACGCAATTTAATACTTCTTAACACAAACACTGACTATAGACTCACCCATTTATATCTTCAACCGCCAGTCATCATATAAATTGGTAACTATTGAAAGAACCATAAATGAGGTATAGTGAATAATTAATTTGACATCTGCAATCATCATTACCTCTGGAAAATTTAAAATATCAGATTATCATAAACATTTGTTTTATGGGCGACGGATTCCTAGTCTAATTTCTAATCTAATCCTAATCTAACTGTACGTACCATGATTTAAACTCAGGGCCTCACATATGAAGAAGTGAGCTCCTTATTACTTGGCCTAACTTGAGTTGATTCAAATCATCATAAAAATGCAAGGTAAGTAAATTTGGATAAACTCCTAAATCTATTAAGGGTATCAGAACACTTGGCTTTCACCCTCGATAACGGTTTTATACAGCATGTGTATAACCTGAATTTTGAATCCACCTCTACAATGTCCTTTAGAAACTGCTTCTTCTTTAAGGGCATAGAATCTTATCCTTGCACAAATAAGTCAGTTCATACCATACTGGAGGAGCCTAAACTAAACTAGACGATATAGGTGTGAGCAGGGGAAAAAGATGGTCAGTTCAAATTTATCTCCCAACAATGCCGTTGCACAGGAAAACAAGCTTACTAGTAGAATATATAATTAAAGCCAGCATGTGTAGATTCATCATTCAGTAGTATCCACACAGAGGAAAAGGTAATGACTTTGGAAGCTATTAATCACTTACATGATGTAAATTTGCCTTCCTACGGTACCAATGTAGTATAATTGTGTTGCCACCTAAATCTCCAGTAAAGCCAACATGAAGGGGCTGACATAACAAAAACGAGAATTTTACAAGTAGACAAGAGAAACGAGAAATAAGATAGCTAGATTTCTGAGTAACAGGGTGCAACAATGGCAATGCTACTTTCCTCTTCTCACGCAAACGTATTAACAAACCTTATTACCATCAAAATACATTACATTGACACTGATATGTTCAGATAGAAGAGAAGTACAATAGTGAAAGAAAGCAAAAAATAAAGTTCACAATTAACATTTTAAATAAACAAAGATTTCTGTATCTTACAGCTAAAGTAGCCATTATTCTTCTACATTCAAGATATATCAATAACTGGTTCCTTCATCAAAACATAAGTAGATCTTGTAAACCTTTGTTCAGATCCTTTCATCAGATTAACTAATTCAACTTCTTTGGTAATTGATCTTCGGTTTGTGGCAAGAAAATCTAGTCCATTCAACAGGTGCAGATGGAATTCACTAGAGAAACATGTAGCAGAGTGTTTTCAATGTGGAAAGAAATTAAATATTTTTTATAGTTTTATTATGAGTTGATTTGGGCGATTCAAGAAGCCAAATGTAGCAAACCTGATGGACATCCCCAATAAAGTGTGACAAAAACATTAGCGCCTCTGTTAGATTGTCTGCAGTGTACAGAGAGAGAGAGAACCCAGTTAAATACACCATACAAGTTGTATTGTTTTTGTTTTGTGGAGACTGTAAACTAGTAACCCAACAATCCTTACAATTCGATATAGAATTGGAGCCCCGATAGGCTGATGTGAGCTGCATTGTGTAGTTGAAAATCGCTCCAGTTACACATCTATCTTTACGTCCAGCAGAATCATGGCAATCTCCTGTAAAATAATCAGGAGATGATTTTTCATTAACACTGAAAATGAAATGTATAGTCATGCTTATATACTGCATAGACCTGCATAAAATGGTAACATAAAATATAGATGTTTTGTAACATCCGCATTACAAAGGGCCAATATGAAGAATTGGAAGAGCAGAAGTAGAAATGATGAAGACGAAGGGAAACTTACTGCAGTAATTGTAATTACAGAAGAAATCAGGAGTGTCAATATAGTGCAAAGCACTACTCCAATGATAATGGAACCGTATCTGGTCGGGCCATGAGCACACAGCTGCAAGATCACCGCCGGCAGATTCCGGGAGCAACTCCTTCACTCCGGCCAAAGCATCCTCACTGAGATAAGCCTGAAAGCACAAACAAACACTCCATTATTTTATTGGGTCATAAATAAAATGACTAATTCAAACCCTAATGTTTAGACAAATCCAAAATTGGAAAGGTGAATCGAGAGAAGAAGCTGACCTCTGCAACTTTACAAACAACATAATGGCCCTCCTTTCCCCAACCGAGGATTAGAGGTGACAATTGCAGAAGAGCAATTATCCTGGCGAGCCAGATGAGCTCAGGCCTAGCCATATTCGATGCTAACAATGTAACACAGACACCAGATTGTTGGTGGAATCGTTCAATTGGGGTTGTTTGGTTGGTGAGAAAATTGGGAGAAACTCAAACGAGTGTTGAACTTGAAGAGAAAGCCTCTTTATATATGAAAACAGGAGAAAATTGAATTCGGAAGGTTACCCCATAAGCTTACTCATATCATAAGTTTAGTGTCAAATTTCTATATCATTGATGTAAGAACCTTAAACATGCACGCAACGGAGATTCGAATAAATTTGTTGCAAAAAAAAAACACGCTACTTGTTTGTGTTTTGGTGGAACCTGTTGCGGTAATGTTATTGTTACAAAATAATGACCTGTCAATCAGGTCAATTTTGTTAATGACGTGGCAATACAAGATCCTTCCCCACCACGTGGTGCTTTTAGAGCATCTATATGGTACTCATCATTATTAACGCTCCGCGCACAATGCAGCGCACCACTTCGTCGCGGTGCGTCGCATCAAAAATTTGGTGGGTGGTGTGGGGGTTGTGTCGTTCGGCTGCGTCCAATCAAAGCCTGCTACGTGGCAGGGAGAAAGAAAAAAAATTGGACCGTTGGCCAACAGTCTGATTCCAACGGTTATTATTTTTTTAAAATTAAAATAATTAGTTAAAAAAGATGAACAACAACTTTTCAACACCTATAAAGACATCTTCCCCTATTCATCCAACTCACACCATTTCTCTCTACTTTTCCTTTCCCAATTCCCACATGTATGTCGATCAATAATGTCTGACAACGAGGCTCAAAAGAGGGAGGAGCTCGAACCCAAACGTCTCGAGGTGGAAACCAAACTTCGTGCTTGGGAAAAACGACTCTGACGAAGGACCGACAGAACGGTGCAGAGAGCAATGCCACAAATCAACACATTAAAGCAAATGATCGAAAGTGGGGAAGGTTCTTGGCGAGAGATTCACATAGGTCGTCTCGATGCCCACAACCAACCGAAGAGGGATTATTTCGTCGAGAACCCAATCTATGTGCCCGAGATGTTCAGACGTCTATTTCATATGTCCCGACCACTATTTCAACGGGTTATGGATGCGGTTGCGGCGCATGACGATTACTTCGTCTAGAAGGTCGACGGTTTCGAACGCTTGGGGTTATCTACGCACCAGAAATGCACCGCTGCGATCCGAATGCTAGTGTATGGGTGCTCAACCGATTCATTGGACAAAAACCTACGTATGAGGGTAAGTACTATGCTTAAATGTTTAAAAGCATTTTGTAAGGCCGTTATTGAGGTGTTCATGGAGGTATACAAACGGAAGCCAACACCGGAAGACATGCAGTGATTACTCGATTCGGGGTACAACCGAGGGTTTCCCGGTACGATTGGCAGTCTTGACTGCATGCATTAGGAGTGGAAGAATGGCCCAGTCGCATTGCAAGGAGCCTTCGATCGGGGAGACCACCACATGGACCCAACCATTATGCTGGAAGCGGTAGCGTCCCGTGGTTTGTGGATTTGGCATGCTTATTTTGGTATGTCTAGCTCGAACAACGACATCAACATCCCCCACGCCAGTCACTTATTCGACGACGCTTTCCATGACCGTGATCTCGTTGTGGAGTACGAGATCAACGGACATCGCTACGACCGCCTATATTATTTAGTTGACGGCATTTACCCCACATGGAGTCGGGTCGTGAAGTCAATTCGCCATCCCTATACTTGTAAAGACAAATTGTTTTCTAAAGTCCAAGAAGGTGCTCGGAAAGATATTGAGCATGCTTTTGGCGTCCTTCAAGCTCGGTGGCACATAATTTCAAGGCCTGCTCGTATTTGGAATGCTGATACTTTGACCGATATGATACATGCTTGTATCATTCTACACAACATGATTGTGGATGATGAACGCGAACGGTACGAACCAAGGGATGACGAATTGTATTTAGAACCCCCTCGGGAAATGCCTGGTTGGACACCACCTCAACGATGGAATCAAGGAGGCCCATTGACCTACCAAGAATGAGTGCGTACTCAAAGCAGCGTCACATATGAGGTCGGTTTTGAGGGACTTACCAAGGGTCAGACGATGACGACTCCGAGTAGTTAGATGAGTTAATAAATTTGATGTACCAAAAGCATTGTAGTTTGATGTACTATTCATAAAGTAATGAAATGTCAAGTTTAATTATTCATTTTATTTACTTAATTTTATTAATTATTCTTTTTTGTATTTTAGTTAATTAATTAATTTTATCAAAAAAAATTCCAATTTATTTAGTATTTAGTGTTTTAAATATGAATTTAATAAATTCAGCAAAAGCATAATTAATTATCTAGTCAGCACCCACTCAGCACTTCTACAAACCATGATCCTCACAATTTGGTGCTCTCTCAAATTCAAGGGTTTACCTCCACAAACCATCCTAATCACGACATGATCCTCACTATATGATCCCGACACATGATCCCTACGATGTACATGCTCTTATATTTGATTTAGGTTCACATCTTTTTTTTTTTGAAAGAAAATTACGATATTTTATTAGTAATAATTAAAAAAAAAGTCATTACAACGAATACGGTCCTAAAAAGTCCCTACTCAAGTACTTTTGAGACATATTAATTGTAGTTACAGACGGTTTTAAAGAAACGTGATAGCTTAATAAAATTAAAACTAACTAATTGTAGAGAACCACTCAATATGGTGTTTAAACGCTGCTTAATCCCATGAAGAGTATTCTTTTCGTTGTGAGGAATGAAACAGAACCTGGAATCAACAGTAGTACCAGGAGGGTAGGCTTGAGCCAACGACCCATCCCTTGGTAGGTCCGTGAAGCCTCGGATGTCTAACATTCATTTTAATGGGGCTACTTACCAACCCCGCCTGGTCTTCACGGGGTTCCCCCTACAGATTCTCTCTTCTTGCCCAATGTAACAGATGGGACAGTCCATGAAGGATTAGCAGACATAGCCCATGTGTTCGCCTCGATCCCCATCTCCCTTACTTGGAGCTTAGGTAGAGTGTTCGGGGTTACAATCGGTCCCCTTCCCCGAGATGACGAGGCAATAGGTAGAGTGTTTAGGTCAACGATGCAAAGCTCGGAGGTTTTAGTGCTCATGTTGCAACCGTCCCTTAATTTATGGCATAGGACTTCTCGAGCTTGTCTGGTTTGAATTCTATGAGGGAATCGTCAAGCCTAGGTATCCCCAGCGTCTCCAAGTCACAATCACAGACCACATGGCCGATCCTACCATAGTTATAGTAGAATGTGGGGAGCTGATCATGGTTAGAGTGACCCTAATCAGTTCCGGGAACTCCCGAAACCTCATGACCATAGTTCGGTGAAGGGGACGGTGGAGCTCCATCTAAAAACGAACTTTAATAGTCCTTCTCCAACACAAGCTCTACTGGTCACATGGGACATCCACGCATTCTCCTAGCGTGACATCGTACGAACCGGTGGCGGAAGATCCCTTGCATGCACCCATAATTGGATACGATCCAACTTAGGGAGATCCCTAGCCATCGAGTCCACTATCTCTCATAGAATCAACAAATAATCATTGAAGCACCAAGGCTCATTGCTGCGAACTCAAGCCCTAGCCTCTTGAGAGTCGAAGTAGAACCCGTAAGTCACGGGTTCTAGATCCTTCACCACCAAACCCGAAGCCAAACGTCCCCAAGCTCGCGTAATGATCTTGAGCATGGAGTCTTTTCAAGGCGACTTTGGTGCCAACATCCGTCCCACCATGCTAAATTGTTGGCGGGCAAGGATTATTGGGTCCTCTGGAGTGTAGGGAACCATGACCTCCATCTTGTTTTCATCAGTGATGGAGCAAGCCGAGAGGCCGTTCTTGGTATTCACCATCCATGGCAGTAGGTCCTAAGGAGGCCGCAATGTAGATGAGCCATAGACCCTAGCTGTCTCTGAGACCAAGGAATCAGGTCCTTCCTTGGTCGATGATGATGTAGATGCAGACGGCGACGTGTGGGAGGAAACCCTAGCAGGTCGTCCCCTCTTTGGTTTGACTTGTGCAGATTCGGACGGTCCATGTGTTAGGGAAAAGACCACCAAATCTAAGTCCTCCATGGAAAAATGGCCAGTCGGTGGTAGCGGCGTCGGCAGCAGTGTAACCGGTAACGTAAGATGAAAGGTTTTAACGTTCCTCTTCTTCATAGCCTTCACCGTATGGGTGAAAATAAATGAGGGTCGTAGGTGTATAGTTAAGGGTGTCGGGGAGACCACCACAATAGAGGAAGGAGGGGACGTGACGATCTTCATTGGTGGAGAGATCAATAGCACAACAATCGAGATTTCAGAGGAGTTCAACATCAACAGGTGGTGGCTAGGGTAGCTAGGGCTATACAATTCTAGAGAGGTTGGCACACGAGAGCGCGTAGTCACTTCCGAGGCATTATTGTTTCCTAAAACATAATTATTTAGGTTCACATTAACAACACCATACGTTAATCGATCACAATTTCTTCTCAGCTCTTTGGTTGTGTGTTTTGCTACATTTGATGGTTCAATTGGTCTCAGAGCACTTGTTTGACTAGAAGAATCCCAAGGCCATGATCGTTATCATCCTCATGGCTCTTACTGTCTGTCATTCTGTTGAAATATTCTATCGTGAGTAACAAAATAATGCTTGATATTACTTGGAGTGTATTCTAAGTAATTGATATTACTTAGGATTATGGGAAGTAATTGACATTGGTTTGGATTGTATTGTGTATTCTAGTACTTTTAAGCCTTCCTAATTTATGTTGCCTGGTATTAATATTTCTTACTTAGCATATAGTTAATCCATATATAAAGGGCGTTTTTATTGTAATTCACAACAAGAATCAACTATATTTTATAATTTTACATGGTATCAGAGCTTGGTTACAATATTTGACAAACTCTCATGAATACACAGTTTTTCTACTTGTTAGCTTATGGTTATAACAAGTGGGAAATGTGTTAGAAGGAGATATTTAATCCAATATTTTATTTTATTTTCGTTGTCGTATTTCTCTTTTGCATCGAGGTCATCAACTACATTTGTTAGCAAGAATAGTCGTAGCCCTATGGCCGGAATCACAGCCAGAGCTATGGCTGGTTTCATAGCCAGATTCAGAACCAAAGTTATGGTCGGTGCTATAGCCAAAGTCGGAACTAGAGCTATGGTCGGAGCTATAACCAGAGCCATAAGCCACAGTCAAAGGCGAAGCCAGAGTAATAACCAGAGTTATACCCCGAGTCATGGGCCTAAAGCTAGAGCTAGAGCTAAACCTAGAGCCAAAACCATATTTATATGTGAAGGACTAGCAGCCTATTACAAAAGAGTTTGATTGTTTTTTTTCTTTTCCAAATTGGGCATTTTTTAAATCCTCCAAGTTGAGAGGGTGAGCCGGAGTTAAAGGCATAGCCGACGCCATAGCTAGAATCATGAGCCATAAGCCAGTTCTAGTGATGGAGGTGGAGCCATATCCTAATATGAATGATTGACTATCACATAAGAGTTTAATTGTTTTTCTTTCCAAATTGAACATTTTTTAGCCTCATGCTCCAACTTTGAGGGATGGTGTTGAGATATTCTACTGTGGCTTACAGATGGTGGTTGATATTACTTAGAGTGTACTCCAAGTAACTGATACTACGTAGTATTATGGGAAGTAATTGATATTGGTTAAGATTTTTTCCTTAACTAGTTGTATTTCATATTCCTAGTCATTTAGGCTTTTATATTTTTATGTTGCCTAGTATTAATATTTTATATTTAACATATAGTCATGGTTGTTGTAAAAGGCGGGCTAGGCGCCCTCCCAGGCGCTCAAAACATAAAAAACACCACGACTCACGTAAGTCGGATGGTACATACCGCCTTATAACCGACTAGGCGGGTCGTACGGGCGACTAGATGGGCTCGGCGGCCAACTAAATTGGTAATGCGGCCAACTAAATGGGTCGGGCGACCAACTAAGTGTGTAAGAACCACTCCCGGTCAACACCAGTCAAATCGGCGAAAAACAGGAAAATTTAAAATTTTTGGACAGACACTTAAATGAACCTAAATTTGACCCTGAGGGTCATACCGGATTTAAGTTGACCCCGATATCGACCAAAGTGAGTTCCGGGGGACTCAGGGCAACTTTTTGACCAATTTGGGAAAGGTTGACTTTTTGCTGGAAAAGTCAACCGAGCGACGTTTTGGTCTTTTCGAGGTCCGTTTTGGATCCAAAAAGCTTAGACGTCGTCACAGCGGTCTTAGTTGAGCCGTTTCCTTATAGCCCGTGAAGTTTCGTAATTTCTTGGAAAAAGTGCCCGTTCAGGGCCCGAGACGGTCGAATTTCGCGAATCTGACTGAAAAATATCTAGAAGATACTTTCCAAAAGGGGTGGGACCCACTTGCCACATGTCTAATATGTGGTGGTGTTAGGTTTTTGGGACAAAACAAGAGAAGACTACAGGGGGGGGGGTTCGGCCACTTCCAATAAAAAAAAGGAAAAAAATAGAGTTTTAGTGAGAGAAAAGAAGAGAGAAGAAGGAGAGCAAAGAGAAGAAGGAGTTGGGGGTTTTGTGATTTACCGACGATCCAACTGACGGATCGTCTCAACGATAGAAGAACCGAGCTCCCATCGTCATTCCCTACGGTGATCATCTATCCGATTTTCGTTTTGGTACGTTTAAAAGTTAATGTTTGGGTTAAAACGTGTAGACTTTGGATGAGTTGAGGTGTGGGGTTCATTGGAGGCGTTTGGGAGCGAAAGATGAACGTTTTTCGGTGACCGGAGGCTCGGGGGATCTCCGGCCACCGTGTATGGTGGCTGCCGGAGTTGGGGGGTGGCTGGCCGGAGCTAGGGCCGGCCACCATGGTGGTGAACCGGCCCAAAACCGGCCCAAGCCACCCACGGACCTTGATGGCCGAGTGGGGCCCACATGCTCGAGTATCGGGTTTTTGTGTTCGGGTTGTTTAGGACGTTCCCCAAGTCGTTAATACACACTCGGAACGAATTTTGGACTTAAATTGTAAAAGTTGTAAATGACGGGTTTAGAAACTTTAAACGCGAATTAAATTGCTCGGAAGTTAGAAATTGATTCCGTCGATTGCGTTGGAACCCTTGAATTATTCTAAGACCGTAGAAACAAAAACGGGAATTTTCGGAGCCCCGGAAGGGCATTTTCAAAACCCGGGCAGATTCGCCGGGCCAAGCGAATCGGGCCTTTTCGGGTCCATTATCGACAATGTCGAGTAATTGGGAAGTTTGGGAGTGATCGACATTGTCGGGGTTGCATTTGGGCGTCAAGTGTATTAAAATTCAGTTTATGCCTGCGAACTTAAAAAGTGTTTTAAATTGTGTTCTTATTAGATCGTGCCACCGACCGAGGAAAGGGAAAGCTAGGCGAGTGATCGTGAACATGCCGGAGCTTGGTTGGGAACTTTTTGGAAAGCGTACGAGGTAGGAAAAGTAGCCGGATCTCGGCCCTAACTAGGGAAAGTTAACAGTAGAAATGCATGTGACACTTGGGTGTCGTGGGTTAAGTAAGTTTATCGAACAATAGAAAGGAAGGCGACACCGGGTGGTGTCGTATGATATGGGAACGTATCGAACAATAGAAATGCATGTGACACTTAGTAGCGTCGTAGGAGCAGTGAACGTATTGATATTAGAAATACTGGAGGCATTTGGTTATGCCCGGAGGTTGATTTTATTGTTGGTGTGTCTTGGGTGGCCATGAGTGCCCGTGGGGTTGTTGAACCCGTATTTTATTGTTGGTGTGTCTTGGGTGACCATGAGTGCCCGTGGGGTTGTTGAACCCGTATTTTACTGTTGGTGTGTCTTGGGTGGCCATGAGTGCCCATGGGGTTGTTGAACCCGTATTTTATTGTTGGTGTGTCTTGGGTGGCCATGAGTGCCCGTGGGGTTGTTGAACCCGTATTTTACTGTTGGTGTGTCTTGGGTGGCCATGAGGGCCCGTGGGGTTGCTAAGCCCGTGTTTTACTGTTGGTGTCTTGGGTGGCCATGAGTGCCCGGTGGGTTGTTGAACCAGTGCTGTTGCTGTTTGTTGAACTTTGGTTGTGGACTGTCTCTGCCCGAGGTTGGGGGCCCGCCTGACAAGAAAGGGGTCCAGTGGTCGCTCGCGTGTGCATTGTTCAGACGAGGTTGGGGGCCCACCTAACAAGAAAGGGGTCATGTGGACATGTGTCGTGGGGGTTGGCTCGCCTTCCGGGTTAACCACCGGTAAAGTTGTGCATTCTTCGGCGATGGAGGGTTGCTCCCCTTCCGACTAGCTATCGGAAATGGATTGCGTGACATATCGCTAACAGGTCGACCGCCTGGCCCGACAGAGACCGGGGGAAGTTGCGTTGGGCAGGCTCGAGTCCAGCCGGTTAGCAACCGGCACTGAGCAGCTGGAGTGCGATCCTTTGTGATCTTGTTTGGAGTGCGATCCTTTGTGATCTTGGGTGTTGCGTGGTTATCTTTTGAGTCTTTGGTGGAGGTCGTAACCGCTGTGTCGGGTCTACATTACGTGTCCGAGTGTTGAGTTGGTTGGGGAAAGCGACAGTTTGTGTGTCAGTCGGGTTACTTGAGTTGGGGATAGTAGTCCCCGGTGTTTGGGTTTTTTGTTGGTGTTTCCGGCATTGTCTGCTAGTATACCGTAGTCAGTCTGTTATCCGTGGTGGTGAGCGAACGATCACCCCTAGCTGCTTTTCCTACATGTACTGGTCGCGGGATGGACTAGGTGAGCTCTCGAAGCTTGAAGAGCTGGGAGCGGGAGTCCGGGTTTCCTTTTGAGTTTAGCGACGTACGCCATGTCTTTTATCCGCTTGTTTGGACGTACTTTTGAGTTGTAAATTATTATTTTGATTAACTAATTGGTGATTTTAAGCGATTCATTTAAAAGGTTTAAAAATTGTTTTACTGTTTCATCGTTCGCGTTCCGGGTCCTGTTGTACCGAATTCGGGGCGTGACAGCTTGGTATCAGAGCTCGAGGTTTCATACCTTGGACTGTACGTCAATTAGGTGGGGAGATTCGAGTCATTAAAATTCCCGTCGTGCGTTGGTTGCGCAAGTCGGAAACCGTGTGTAGACCCGTAGTGACATGAGTCATGTTTGTTGTTGTGTGTATGTGCAGTATTGTTATTACTGGCATACTGGTTGTGTGTTGCTGCGTGAAACGTTTTTAAGCTGTCGCGACTCGACTCAGGGGCGCCCCTGTGGTCGAACGTGACGGTACGGATATCAAGTGGGGACGATTTAGTTCGGGGACTCCTGGACCGGGTTGTAACTACGTGATGTCAAGATATGAGGTTTTATAATGAAAGGGAGAAAGTTTTGATTTTGGTTGGCCCGGTGGGCGTGGTTTGATTTTGGTTGGCCCGTGGGCGTATTTTGATTTTGGTTGGCCCGGTGGGCGTGTTTTGATTTTGGCTGGCCTGGTGGGCGTGTTTTGATTTTGGTTGGCCCAGTGGGTGTGTGTTGATGCTGGTTTGCCTTGTCGGCTTGTGATTGAGGTTGGGTGACTTGAATTCGTTTGTGAGTCGTGTGCAGTTGTGTGTGGTTATTGGGTGACGTTCACGAGTGAGTCGGTCGTTTTGAGTTTTCCTTTACGTATTCTGGTAATTGAAGTATTGATAGCGTGAGCGGTGTGGCGTTTTAGTAACAAGTACGCTAGAGTTAGACGTAGACCGTGTGAACGCTAGTATATTGAGCATGTCGTTGTTGTATAAGTTCACAAACTAAACGTTTGCGCTTATCCGTGCAGAGGATACCAACCACATGGCTCGTGGCAGGAGAGGACGATCCGCCGTGACACGGGGACGGGCGCCCGCACGTGGCAGGAGGGGACGGTCTGCTGGGGCACCGGGACGGATGCCCACCGTCGAACCTGCTGAGTCCGCGGAAGACCAGGGTACTCCCATCGGGGAGGATAGGAGGAACGACGCGGGACCATCTGCGGGCACGCCCAACGTCCCGCCGGTCGCAGACCCGCCCACTGCGACCGCTCTGGACGAGCTGAACAGGATAGTGCAGAGTTTGGTGGCGATCATCGCCAGTAGAGAGTCTGCATCGCCAGCTCCGGAGACAGCAGCCATTCCAACGAGGCCCGTTCAGGCCGAAGCCATACGGCCCAGAAACTGCTGGACTTCCTGAAGCTGGGCATACCCACATATGTCGGGGAACCGAACCCCGACCTAGCCGATAGATGGCTGGAGTAGGTCACTCGGGACCTGGACACGTCAGGCATCGAGGATGGTCGCAGCAGAGTGTCTTTTGCGGCTCATCAGCTGAGGGACAGCGCCTACCACTAGTGGGGGTGCGTACGGGACAGAGTCGGGCACGACTACAGTATCTTCCAGACGGTCTTTCTGGTGCAGTATTTCCCCGAGTCGGCCAGGATGGACCGACATCAGCAGTTCCTGGAACTGCAACAGGACGGGGCGTCAGTGGCAGAGTATGAGGCCAGATTCACGGCCCTGACCCAATTCGCACCAGAAATGGAGGCGACAGAGCTGAACCGTTGCCGTCGGTTTGAGGCGGGGCTAAGGCCGGCGATTCGGGATCGAGTTCTCGCCCTGAGGTTGCGGGAGTACTCAGAGCTCGTAGACACTGCAGCGACAGTGGAGCAGGGTCTCCGAGAGGCAGCGAGGACCCGTGAGGTTCGACAGCGGCCGACCAGTGTTGCGGGGCCGTCCGAGTCCCGAGATCCGAGGAGACAGAGGACTGCGGGGTTCTTTCGGCCACAGGCTCAGCAGGGCGGTGCGAGACAGATGGGGTCGGTGGCGTCGGTAGGGCCAGTCGTTGTAGAGAGGGGGCCGGTATGTTTTACCTGCGGGAAGCCAGGCCACTTCCAGCGAGAGTGTTCGATGGGAGGAGGGCCCGCAACATCACCAGTGGTCAGACAGATAGACCAGAGCAGGGAACCGAGGGGCGGCGGTGCCAGATGCCACCGGTGCGGCCGGTTTGGACACATAGCTAGGGCGTGCCCTGAGCAGGGCGGGGAGACGTCGGTGCAGCGATCGCAGTTTTCGCACACCGTGCAGTCACCCCGGGCTCGCCAGCATCAGAGTCAGCCGTCGAGGTTCTCGCAACCGTCCACGAGCGCGCCAGTTCCGAGACAGCAGCATAGGTCTGCACAGCCAACAGTCAGTGCGCCAGGTCAGAGGCAACATGCGTCGCGGGGTAGAGGGTACGCAGTTACCGACTCTCGAGCCACAGGATCCACTACCTACCGCGAGACCATTCAGGGTACGTGTTTATTGTATCATTTATGTGCATTATTCTTATTTGATACCGGGGCGTCGCACTCGTTTATTTCGTCGAGTTGTGCTGAGAGGTTGGGGCTGAGTTTAGAGTCGTTGAGTCCACCCCTGTGCCTGGACACCCCAGCTGGGGGTGATGTGTTGTTGAATAGGGTCTGTCGTGCCTGCAAAATTAGAGTCGCAGACTGTCCTTGCCCTAGTGACCTTCTCGTGTTGGGAATGACGACCTTTGACGTGATCTTGGGAATGGATTGGCTGGCGAAGTACCGAGCCAATATCGACTGCTATAGGCGACGAGTGATAGTGTCAGCAGGCAACACGAAGATGTCGTGTGTTCTGGGTAGTAAGAGCGGGGTTCTCCTGTCGGCGTTGTCCGCAGTAGAGGAAGTATCGGTCGTGCAGAGACGAGTGTTACAGCGAGTGGTGTGCGAGTTCCCCGAGTTCTTTCCTAAGGAGTTGAGCGGGTTTCCACCAGTTCGTGAGGTGGAGTTCGGGATTGACCTGGTGCCGGGAACGGCAGCGATATCGATGGGGCCTTACAGGTTTGCGCCGGTAGAGTTGACCGAGCTGAAGTGTCAGCTCGAGCAGCTTCAGGAGAAGGGATTTATCCGTCCGAGCGTATCGCCGTGGTGAGCACCAGCACTCTTCGTGAAGAAGAAGAGTGGAGAGCTTCGGATGTGTATAGATTACCAGAAGCTGAACCGGGTTACGGTGAAGAACCGATCACCGATGCCGAGGATCGATGACTTGTTCGACCAGTTGAGAGGGTCTACATGCTTCTCGAAGATCGATATGCAATCCGTATATTACCAATTGCGAGTCCGAGAGGGGGACGTCGCAAAGACTGCATTCCGGACATGCTATGGGTATTACGAGTTCTTGGTGATGTCGTTTGGACTGACGAACGCACCTGCAGCGTTCATGGATCTGATGAACAATATATTCCGGCCATTCTTAGATCAATTTGTGGTGGTATTCGTAGACGACATCTTGATCTACTCGCAGAACGAGGCGGCACATGAGGGGCATCTGAGGATTGTTCTGACTCTATTGCGCAAGCATCAACTATATGTCAACCTGGAGAAGTGCGAGTTTTGGCTCGCTGAGGTGAAATTCCTCGGTCACATTGTATCCCGTGACGGTATACTGGTCGATCCGGCGAAGATCGACGCGGTTTCGAAGTGGGCGCGGCCCAAGAGGGTCTTCGAGATCCGCAGCTTCTTGGGGTTGGCAGGATATTATCGGCGGTTCGTCTAGGACTTCGTGCGACTAGCCGCGTCGATGACTCTGTTGACGCGCTAGGGAGTTGGGTTTGTGTGGACAGAGGATTGTGAACGTGCGTTCACGGAGCTGATGACTCGTCTGACTACCGCTCCAGTATTGATAGTGCCAGAGCGAGGGATCGGGTACGAGGTCTATTGTGATGCGTCTGGGGAAGGATTGGGCTGTGTACTGATGCAGTTGGGTAGAGTTGTTGCTTATGGCTCCAGGCAGTTGAAGACACACGAGCACAACTATGCTACCCATGACTTGGAGCTAGCAGCAGTCCTTTTCGCGCTAAAGGGCTGGCGGTATTATCTATATGGCGAGGGATTTCAGGTGTTCTCGGATCACAAGAGCCTCAAGTACATCTTTTCCCAACGAGACCTGAACATGCGCCAGCGGCGATGGATGGAGCTACTTGAGGATTACGACTTTGAGCTACACTACCATCCGGATAAGGCGAACGTGGTCGCCGACGCCCTGAGTAGGAAGTTAGTTCCGAGTCTTGCTAGCATATCAGTCCGAGAGTGGGACATGATGGGGGAACTGGGCACGTTCGGGCTTGAGCTAGAGGAGATTACTGGTGGCGTGGCCATGTGCTCACTGGTGGCTCAGCCCTCACTACTTGCCCGTGTGTTGGAGGCGCAGTCGGAGGACGTCGAGACGTCAGAGATCCGAGAGAGGGTCGTCAGCGGTGACGAGGTGGTAGGTTGGGAACTCAGTGCTGATTGGGGGTTACGGTATCGAGGAGGGTTATTCGTGCCGGGAAACTGTAGAGACGACGTGTTGCGAGAGTCACATCATTCGCGTCTTACAGTGCACCCGGGTGGCACCAAGATGTACCGCGACATCAGGCGGCACTTCTGGTGGAGCGGGATGCGGAGAGCGGTCGCTGAATTTGTATCGAGGTGCCTCGTCTGTCAGTAGGTGAAAGCCGAACATCAGCGTCCCGCCGGATTGTTGCAGCCAATGCAGATTGCCCAGTTGAAATGGGAGCACGTCACGATGGATTTCGTGAGTGGGTTGCCGAGATCACCAAAGGGACATGATGTGGTGTGGGTGGTAGTCGATCGGTTGACCAAGTCGGCCCATTTCCTGGCCATGAGGATGACTGATCCGGTCGACAAGTTGAGCAGCCTGTACATTCAGGAGATAGTGCGTCTCCATGTAGTCCCTGTGTCGATAGTGTCTGACAGGGATCCTCGTTTCACGTCCAGATTTTGGCCGAGTCTGCAGACCGCGTTGGGGACCGAGGTTCTACTCAGTACAGCACACCATCCCCAGACAGACGGCCAGTCCAAGCGCACTATCCAGATTTTGGAGGACATGCTGCGGGTATGTGTGCTAGACTTTAGGGGATCGTGGGAAACCCACCTACCGCTGGTCGAGTTCTCCTACAACAACAGCTTCCAGGCCAGTATTGGTATGGCACCGTTTGAAGCGTTGTATGGTAGGTCGTGTCGATCGCTAGTGTGTTGGGAAGAGGTGGGAGACAAGAGCCTACTGGGGCCAGAGATCGTCCGAGAGACGACAGAGAAGGTCGCGCTGATACGCGAGCGGTTGAAGACCGCACAGAGTCGGCAGAAGAGCCACGCCGACAGACGACGTCGACCTCTTGAGTTCGCAGTCGGTGACCACGTGTTCCTGAAGGTGAGCCCGAGGAAGGGACTAGTACGGTTCAGACGCAGCGGGGGCAAGTTAGCCCCGCGATACATCGGTCCTTTCGAGATCTTGAGCAGAATGGGAGCAGTGGCCTATCGTCTGGCGTTACCACCGCAACTTGGGAGGGTTCATAACGTCTTCCACGTGTCCCAGTTGGGACAGTACAATGTGGACCCCTCCCACGTCATTGAGTGGGCAGATATCGAGGTGGCTGACGATATCTCCTATGAGGAGCAGCCGGTTCGACTCATGGACACACGAGAGCAGGTCCTGCGTGGCAAGGTTATCCTCCTAGTACGGGTGCAGTGGAGGCACCACGGGGCGGAGTCGACTTGGGAGCGCGAGGACGAGGTTCGCGCGAAGTACCCCGATCTGTTCGACTCCAGAGGTACCTTTGTTTTAAATTTCGCGGACGAAATTCCTTTAAGGGGGGTAGATTATAAGAACCACTCCCGGTCAACGCCAGTCAAATCGGCGAAAAATAGGAAAATTTATAAATTTTGGACAGACACTTAAATGAACCTAAATTTGACCCCGAGGGTCATACCGGACTTAAGTTGACCCCGATATCGACCAAAGTGAGTTCCGGGGGACTAAGGGCAACTCTCTAACAAATTTGAGAAAGGGTGACTTTTTGCTGGAAAAGTCAACCGAGCGACGTTTTGGTCCTTTCGAGGTCCGTTTTGGATCCAAAAAGCTTAGACGTCGTCACAGCGGTCTTAGTTGAGCCGTTTCCTTGTACCCTGTGAAGTTTCGTAATTTCTTGGAAAAAGTGCCCGTTCAGGGCCCGAGACGGCCGAATTTCGCGAATCTGACTGAAAATATCTCCAAGGTATTTTTCAAAAGGGGTGGGACCCACTTGCCACATGTGGTGGTGTTAGGTTTTTGGGACAAAACAAGAGAAGACTACAGGGGGGGGCGGGGTTCGGCCACTTCCAATAAAAAAAAGGAAAAAAATAGAGTTTTAGTGAAAGAAAAGAAGAGAGAAGAAGGAGAGAAAAGAGAAGAAGGAGTTGGGGGTTTTGTGATTTCCCGACGATCCAACCGACGGATCATCTCAACGATAGAAGAACCGAGCTCCCATCGTCATTCCCTACGGTGAGCATCTATCCGATTTTCGTTTTGGTACGTTTAAAAGTTAATGTTTGGGTTAAAACGTGTAGACTTTGGATGAGTTGAGGTGTGGGGTTCGTTGGAGGCGTTTGGGAGCGAAAGATGAACGTTTTTTGGTGACCGGAGGCTCGGGGGAGCTCCGGTCACCGTGTATGGTGGCTGCCGGAGTTGGGGGGTGGCTGGCCGGAGATAGGGCCGGCCACCATGATGGTGAACTGGCCCAAAACCGGCCCAAGCCACTCACGGCCCTTGATGGCCGAGTGGGGTCCACATGCTCGAGTATCGGGTTTTCGTGTTCGGGTGGTTTAGGACGTTCCCCAAGTTGTTAATCCACACCCGGAACGAATTTTGGAATTAAATTGTAAAAGTTATAAATGACGGGTTTAGAAACTTTAAACGTGAATTACCTTGTTCGGAAGTCGGAAATTGATTCCATCGATTGCGTTGGAACCCTTGAATTATTCTAAGACCGTAGAAACGAAAACGGGAATTTTCGGAGCCCTGGAAGGGCATTTTCAAAACCCGGGCAGATTCGCCGGGCCGGGCGAATCGGGCCTTTTCGGGTACATTATCGACAATGTCGAGTAATTGGGAAGTTTGGGAGTGATCGACATTGTCGGGGTTGCATTTGGGCGTCAAGTGTATTAAAATTCAGTTTATGCCTGCGAACTTAAAAAGTGTTTTAAATTGTGTTCTTATTAGATCGTGCCACCGATCGAGGAAAGGGAAAGTCAGGCGAGTGATCGTGAACACGCCGGAGCTTGGTTGGGAACTTTTTGGAAAGCGTACGAGGTAGGGAAAAGTAGCCGGATCTCGGCCCTGACTAGGGAAAGTTAATAGTAGAAATGCATGTGACACTTGGGTGTCGTGGGTTAAGTAAGTTTATCGAACAATAGAAAGGCAGGCGACACCGGGTGGTGTCGTATGATACGGGAACGTATCGAACAATAGAAATGCATGTGACACTTAGTAGCGTCGTAGGAGCAGTGAACGTATTGATATTAGAAATACTGGAGGCATTGGGTTATGCCCGGAGGTTGATTTTATTGATGGTGTGTCTTGGGTGGCCATGAGTGCTCGTGGGGTTGTTGAACCCGTATTTTACTGTTGGTGTGTCTTGGGTGGCCTTGAGTGCCCGTGGGGTTGTTGAGCCCGTATTTTACTGTTGTTGTGTCTTGGGTGGCCATGAGTGCCCGTGGGGTTGTTGAACCCGTATTTTACTGTTGGTGTGTCTTGGGTGGCCATGAGTGCCCGTGGGGTTGTTGAACCCGTATTTTATTGTTGGTGTGTCTTGGGTGGCCATGAGTGCCAGTGGGGTTGTTGAACCCGTATTTTATTGTTGGTGTGTCTTGGGTGGCCATGAGTGTCCGTGGGGTTGTTGAACCCGTATTTTATTGTTGGTGTGTCTTGGGTGGCCATGAGTGCCCGTGGTGTTGTTGAACCCGTATTTTACTGTTGGTGCGTCTTAGGTGGCCATGAGGGCACATGGGGTTTTTGAGCCCGTGTTTTACTGTTGGTGTCTTGGGTGCCCATGAGTGACCGGGGGGTTGTTGAACCTGTGTTGTTGCTGTTTGTTGAACTTTGGTTGTGGACTGTCTCTGCCCGAGGTTGGGGGCCCGCCTGACAAGAAAGGGGTCCCGTGGTCACGCGCGTGTCCATTGTTCAGACGAGGTTGGGGGCCCACCTGACAAGAAAGGGGTCATGTGGACACGTGTCGTGGGGGTTGGCTCGCCTTCCGGTTAACCACCGGTAAAGTTGTGCATTCTTCGGTGATGGAGGGTTGCTCCCCTTCCGACTAGCTATCGGAAAAGGATTGCGTGATATATCGCTAACAGGTCGACTGCCTGGCCCGACAGAGACCGGGGGAAGTTGTGTGGGCAGGCTCGAGCCCAGTTGGTTAGCAACCGGCATTGAGCAGCTGGAGTGCGATCCTTTATGATCTTGGGTGTTGCGTGGTTATCTTTTGAGTCTTTGGTGGAGGTCGTAACCGCTGTGTCGGGTCTACATTACATGTCCGAGTGTTGAGTTGGTTGAGGAAAGTGACAGTTTGTGTGTCAGTCGGGTTACTTAAGTTGGGGATAGTAGTCCTGGTGTTTGGGTTGTTGTTAGTGTTTCCGGCATTGTCTGCTAGTATGCCGTAGTCAGTCTGGTATCCGTGGTGGTGAGCGAACGCTCACCCCTAGCTGCTTTTCCTACAGGTACTGTTCGCGGGACGGACTAGGTGAGCTCTCGAAGCTTGAAGAGCTGGGAGTGGGAGTCCGGGTTTCCTTTTGAGTTTAGCGACGTACGCCATGTCTTTTGTCCGCTTGTTTGGACGTACTTTTGAGTTGTAAATTATTATTTTGATTAACTAATTGGTGATTTTAAGCAATTCATTTAAAAGGTTTAAAAATAGTTTTACTGTTTCATCGTTCGCGTTTCGGGTCCGATTGTACCGAATTCGGGACGTGACAAAGTGGGCCAAGCCCAACTAGACGGACCGAGCGGATACCCATTTAGCACCTTCAGCGAGTGTTAGCTCTACCACAATCTCTGTCTTGATTTTATAACCACCATCAAATGATATTGGTTTCTTTTTCTTCGATGTAGGACTCCACAAAACAGCATAGAATGCCCCTTATGTTTTTAATTACACAACCTGCCTTTTACATCCCCAAGATTTTAAAGTCTTTCATGGATGCATTTATGAGTGCTCATGCACTTTTTCATACATGAATCTTTTTATCTTTTCTTTTTATAATATAAACTTACACTCAAATCATATATACCATAAAATACATATATTTATAATATAAAATAAATATTATTAATTTAATAAGTAAATTTATGTTATTTTATGTAATATTTATTTATACATAATTAAAAATAATAATAAAATAATATCCGCCTAGGCCCGACAAGTCCCTACATAACGTCTAGGAGTCTTCGCCGTCTAAATAGCGCCTAGTGCCTTTTACAACCTCGTATATAGTTTTTTTTATAAGCGATAGGAAATTTTCATTATACTTGAGGGGGGTACAATGAAAAGCAGAATACCAGACCAATACGGCCGCAACTAAAAGAACCAAAATAAGATAAATACTGAGCTATCACAAAAAGCCTGAATGTACTAGTAAACGATAGACTAAAAGAAGCTGGAATAAAGAGAAGCAAGGTAAATATCCCAAGAAAAGCTTCAGACAAAATTGCCAGTCCACAAAGGTTGTCTCCAAGCGAATCAATCCTGCATATCTGAGAAGACTAAAGGACAAATATTGTAGCTTCAAGAAGTAGGCTTCAACAGGATCAGATACATTAGAATAAAGCACTGCATTCCTCATCGACCATAAAACCCACAAAGCAATATTCATTTGTCGGGGCATATATGTTTATCAGCAATTCACCCCAAGTCCCTAACCAGATTATAACATGTTTCAGCGTAATAACCTTAACGCAATGAAAAACAGATGGCTTCCGTATAGATAGTAAAACCTCCAGACGCCCCTTCAGCTGGGGAGACATTATGATCCTAGTTACCAACAAACCCGCAACTACGCAAATAAGCAGGAGAGAAAGATACAACCTTCGTTTCTTGTAAAAACACAAAATCAGGGCGTTCATGCCTAATTGTGTTATTTATACTCCGTCTCTTCTGGACGGAGTTTGTTCCTCTCACATTCCATGAGAGGAACTACATCTCCTTAGAGTAGGGCTAATGAGGGAGGAATGGAGCTCAAGGCTTCCAAATCGTCGTCATCACACACATCCTCATATAGGTCATCCTCATCAACTTCCAAATCCACACGTTCAAGTATTTCCATATCCAAATTATTGAATTGATCTAGCACTAAAGCATCAGATTGCAAAGCCTTTAAACCAACATGTTTGACATAATCCCACTCCCCCTGTCTTGTCTGGCGTAACTGACTGCGAGGGCTATGTTGAGAGAGAATCGGGGTCTGATACGAAACCGCTGCTTTTATCTGCTTTTGATGTTTTCTTAGAAAACAAAGGAGGAGGAGTGTTTCCTTGTGGTACACGTAAGGGTTGAGCCGAATTAGTTGTTACCAAAACGTTCTGGACTTCGGACAAATGAGGTTCAACTGATCGCGTATCTAAATAAAGGCCCATATCCTCAGCATTCGAGTTTGAGTTTGTTTTTGGAACTCTTGTTGGAGACTTATCTGCAGGATCCTGGTCTTTCTAACTTAGTCAATCCTTATCTGAGGAAGAGTCCGACATAATAACACTCGGGAAAAAAATCTCTAGGACATCCAGAACACTAACTCTGGTGATAGAAATAGGAAAGAAAGAATTTCCTAAATGAAAGTCCGTAAGAAAGGAATAGACTTTTGAATTTCCATGCACCAAAACAAAAATCTTGTCAGAAGAAGCAGATATGAGATCAGAATCACAAATGTGATGGAGAACAGTCCCCAATTTCCTACCAATCGATAAAACAGAATCAACGGTTCTTCCCTGTAATGGAATCCCTTCCACCATAACCCATTGAATAAAGCCTCCCAATGTAACCAATGCCCCTGAATTGCTCAAAATTTCAAACCAAGGCTTCAATCTAGCCCAATTTTCTTTCTCCAGATCATCTCTCAAGGAAGGATTAATAACTGTGAGGAGGAAAACTCTATTCCCAAAATAGCGAAGTATAATGTCCTCCAAACCCATGGATTTCAACAGCAAATCATACTGCGAAGTAGACCAATTGTTATGAGCCAAAACGAGTAGACCTGAAAGAGTCATCTCATGAGCGCCCGCAACCGAAGTACCCTGAACTTTTAGCTCTGTATTCACCTGGGTTTTAGGAACCCATTTTTGTTGTGGAGAATGTTTTGGCTTACTGCGTCCAACCTCTTTAGAACGAGTATAAGCCAAAGCCACCAACAATTTATAGCCATCCTACATGGTTCCATTGAAGGACTCAATAACTTCTATTGCTTTGCCAAATTCAAGCTTCACAAAACCAAAGAACTTCCCGGTACGATTAGAGCGTTTACAGACAAAGCAAGATGAGATACCTTCAGGACCCAGTAATTGTTTCAACCACGAATCATCCCTTCCCAGCGGTATGTTGCAAACAAATACTTTTTCGATGTTCTGAGAAGGATTTGGAGGAGCTTCCTAAGAACTCCGAATTGCAGGGGTACTGATATAGCCCTCGATTTGCTGAATTAGAGTTGAGACTCTCTCAACCTGTAATGGACGCTAGTTTGATTCAGAGCTGAATCAACCGATTTCTCCGCCACTTCCATGGATGGTGAGGAGCGATTGATGTTGTGTGAGCTTCCACTACAAACGATGACAACTGATTTTGGCCTCAACTTCGACTTCGTTGGACCTGATAACGTCGGAGCCTTCCCTTTTCTCGCATCTCTCAACATAGCTTCCTTCTTTCCCTATTTGTGTATCCACAATAGAGACTCTTTTAGGAGCATAAGAATCTCTCACGAAGTGCAACGGACCGTGGCCAGAAGAAGCAAAACTTTGAATGACGAATCCAAAAACACACCTGCAACACCACGCGATCGAATGAATGATGGCTGCAACAGCGCACCTTTAATCAACATCGGCGGTTCCAAACCTTCGGCAGAACCAGAGAACAAAACCGATCTCCGATTCACTCGGTTCCTCGGCCACACTAAAGATTGAGGGAGAAACTGGTTTGAATCGAAACACGTGAACAAGGCTACAAACTCAAGAAACGGAGGGACCAAATGAGACACGGCTCTAACAACCCCGGTCAAGCTCCCGTGGACGAGACACTCACAATGACAGCGGCGGCGCACCACTTCGGGGATACCCTAATCATTGAATTGATATAGTTAATCCATATACACAGGGGTATTCTTATTGTAATGCACAACAAGAATCAATTATATTTTAGGATTCTGCGCATTCTCTCCTTTGTGGCCTTCTTGGATGTTCGTGAAAGCAAATAATTTTTGTGGTAAAATTAATAGACCACATCATAGACACTTATGTGTCTCCATATGGTTAGCCGTTTGGATGAGTCATGCATGGAATTCTTGGTACACCTTTATGTAAGTCAGTAATAAGCCTATATATAAATAAAGTTCATGTATTTATAATAGACACGGACACAGTGATACTGAGTAAAAAAGAAATGTGTACTTTAGTTTTTGTCTTTGTATACTATTAATCAAATGTTTGATGCGTGAACTTTAGTTTTTGTCTTTGTATACTATTAATCAAATGTTTGATGCGTGAACTTACAGTGAGATTTTGGTATCTCTTAAGTCTTAACCAGTTGATAATTTATAACACTTATCAGCACAAATAGCTCTGTTCGATCATTCATGTATCAAAATTTCGTATTACCATAAATTTGTTTTGATTATTTACTAACGACATCCATAAGATTTATTTATATCTGCTATTTATTGTGATCACCAATAATATTTTGGATTTTTCACATCATAAAATGTGTTGGTGTCGAAATCTCTTGATGTATTAAGTTTTATTTATATTTTGGGTTTTGTCGCTCAAGAGACTATTCTGGTTGTTTATCGCAAATTAGTGAAATAGGAAATTAAAATATAAGAGGTCCTCGCGATTGGAGGAGGAAAACCGATGGCATTAGCGAAATAGAGGTGGATTCTGATTGTAAAATTGGACTTGTCGGAGACTCTAATTTTGGAGTAACTCTCTTCGTACGAGAAAGCGAAGCCTTCAATGTTCGGTCACCGGAAATCGGTCACAGTCACTACCGAAGGTACTATTAGAACATGAACACGTATAGAGTTGCAGTAATGCATTGATATCGACTTTCCGCTATACCCCCACTATATTGGGAATATCCTTCGAGTAACAATACTACTATACTATAAACCCTTTCTTTGTAGGAAGGCAAGATGATTTATATTCTAAACAAAATGACTTATATATATATATATATAGCAGATGGAAGTGATTCTTGATGAGAGTTACATTTCTTCATTTGGTAACAGTTAAGTAACTGTCAATGGATAATTAAAATTATGAACACAAAAGAAGAATAAATCAGACAAACTCCGGCGTAACCCAAATACCCAAGTGTCATAGTCTTGATTAATATTATTTATACAAGACCCGTACTAAATTTACTAATTACTTAATTACTTGGTACATACTTAATTTAATTAGAGTAAAGACACATAGCTATATAAAAACATTATTGTTTTATATTTTATCAATGTGGTACAAACCACATTTTCACAAACTAATATGTTCCAACAATCCCCCACTAGTTTGTGTAGATAGTGGTTCTAGAACTTCATCTCATACGTAACATGCATTATGAAAGTATCTTTCAATTTGAACTTTCACTTAGTAAGTATATCAAAAAATTTAACTAATTTTAGGTACTCGAAGATTGAACCAAAAATTTCCAAGTTAGAACGAAGACATATTACACATGAAATTTGATCATAAATAGGTTTATGAAATAATCAGCGTTATAAAGGCCATGTGCTATTTGTTGTTGAAGCGGCACCACTTCTATGTTAATGTAGGTGGAGATATATTTGATCATGTTACTTTGATCATAACTTTTATTAAGAGACTAGCTCAACATATCCACGTAACATATTATGTTTATTAACATTATAGTTAATTTTTTTTGATAAGCGAAGAGATTTATTAAGCATTCGTTCTATAAAGCATAGAAACGAAGCGAAGAAAACAACTCATACAGAGCTTTTTCCCCCTACCAAAACGGCTACAAGGAGCCCAAAAACCAAAATAACAAACAGTCCCAACAGTCCAAACAGCAAAGTCCAAAACAACAAAAAATTGCCAGAACAAAAAGAAAAGCAACCGTCCAAGCTCAAGGTCACTGCAACCCATCACGTCGACGCCCCTTCCTCCTCAAACACCTTGCAGGATCCCTCAGCCACGGCTCACAAGTGACACCCAGATGGAAAGAACCCGAACTCCACAGCAAGCTAAAGTAATGATTCTTCACCTTAGCTACCACCTCATCCACAGACACCATAACAGAGTTAAAAGCAACCCCGTTTCTCACCAACCAAACATGTCACAAAGTCAAATACCCAACCTGCACCCACCCTGACCACCACACCTTCGAACCCAAACCCTTCCACCACAACAAAACATATGCAACCGTCCTAGGCATAGGACCAAAGATACCCCACCAAGCTAATATTTTCGACCAAATCACCCCAGGAAACTGGCAATGCAACAACAAATGATCAACCTCTTCAAAAGAAGACTTACAGAATAAGCAGAGCATCCGGTTTAGAGAAATATGAACCCCCCTGCTCTCCAGAAACTCCATAGTGGGTAATGCTCTATGGGCCGCCAACTACACAAAAACACAGAACTTCGGGGGAAGCCCTTTCACCCAAAGAATCGAAGCCCAGCCTGCTGGTCGGCTAGAGGCTCCCACCCCCACCAGCTCAAAATACGATTGAGCCACCGAGAAGCCCTTCGGCTGCTTTACCCACACAAGAGTATCACACTTCTCGGGCCGTACCTGCACTCCCTCCAGAACCTCCAATAGGGATTCGGCCGAATACTCCTCCCAAGCCTCTAAATCCCCAGTAAAACCGACCCTCCAATGTCCCGAAGACCAAAAATGCTCCACCTTGGCATACTTAGCAGGGCATGCCAAAAACAAAGCCGGGAATCTATACCGCAAAGGTACTTCACCAACCCAAACGTCCTCCCAGAAAGATGTCCTATCCCCTTTCCCAAAAGACCAATGCACACCTTGATTCCCAAAAAGCTCCAAGAAACTCGGATCCTTGGCCAAGAACATAATATGAGATAACAAAAAAAGACGAGCCAGGTTTATCCAACTTGGCTAAATCCCAATCAGCAGGGTCCCAACCATACAAGACACATACAACTTTCTTCCACAAAGAATCAACTTCCGAAGCAAACCTCCACCACCACTTGGCCAACAAACTAACATTCATCACTTCCAAGCGCCTAATCCCAAGGCCACCCTCATCCCGACTTCTACAAACCGTACTCCACCTCACTTTGCAAAACATTTTACCTATGTAAGGGTTAGTCCACAGAAAACGTCTTTGTCAGGCCTCTAAGATAGCAATGACCTTCTTAGGCGCTCTAAGAAGGGACATATATAAAATGGGTAACGCCGATAAGGTGGACTTAATCAACACAATACGTCCTGCCATGTTGAGATTCTTCAACTTCCACAAACCCAAAGACTTCTTAAACTTCTCCACCACAGGATCCCACGAAGAAACCTTCCTTGGATTCACTCCCAACCAAAAACCGAGATATTTCATAGGAAGTGACCCCAACTGACAACCCAGAATCCGAGACACATCAGAGGCCGAACACCTATCCTCACTCAGAATGACTGCCGTGAACTTGTGGAAGTTAATTTTTAGCCCCGAACCCTTCTGAAAGCGATCCAACAAGTCTTTTACAAAAGCTATGCCCGCCAAGTCACCTTTCACAAACAAAAGGGTGTCGTCTGCGAATTGTAAATGAGATAAAGAAAGACCAAATTGTTAGTCTTAGTGCCCGTAGTTCAATCCTAAATGTCCAAATGTATATATCATCGTTAGCAATAAAATTAAAGCGGCTTTATATTACTTATGTGTTGGATTAATATATCGATGTGTGCTCTGATCTATGACCACCATGCGAATAGAACCATAGATCGAGATAGATCACACTCGATGGGTCCCTAGTCAACAAAGCTTCACTAGAAGCGACTAGTATGAAAGATGGCTCTTTATGGCTTACGTTCCGTTAGTCATTGGAATGAGATTCCGGAGTCTGATCATAGATATCATGTGGGACATGATATTGGACGACCCGCCCTGAATATGTGCCATAGATTAAGTCATGAACATATTCAGTGTTGTAGCTTGTCATGTATCCTTAGACCAAGGAGTCTTTGTGATCGCTATGTAGTCAACAACTGAGTTTGACCTGAGCCTAACGTTGTCCGTAACAGGGCTTCCATAACGGCCAGGATTGGCTTGGGGACGGGCTACATGAGTGACACGAAAGGCGGCTAAGGGATTTATCCCTCATACTGAGGTATGGGAAAGATATCGGTTCTCGGCCGCTTGATCGAGAGTGACTGAAAGAATAGCATGGCCATGCACATGATACTGGGTATCATATCTTCAGTCATCTCACATATCAAGGAACGGTGATTGAGAATAATAAGGATGACGGCTCTATGCCTTATCTCAATCAGGATATCAGAGATAAAAGGACAATGACAGGGACGACGGAAAGGTTAGAATCGACAGGGTCGATTCGCTATGCAGTGTCAGGCAATACTAAAGTCTCGTTAGTTGCCACTTAAATAGGATCAAGTAAAATGGGATTTTACGTTGATCTATTGACATGCATAAACCTAAGGGTCACACCGGAGGATGAAACTCATTGACACATTTATGGAGAATGACCAAAAGGGAGTTGTCTCGGGACATGACCAAAACTGGGTTTTGGGTCATGTGGCCGTAAGTGAATAGGACTTTACGGATCGAGACAAGGCTTGGAGTCTTGGGATTGATCGCGTCGGATAATGTTGGACATTTCCGGTATGGAAGGCTTGGAGGCGATGAGCGAATCACGGGACCTCGTTGGAAATGGCCACGGGCCATGTTCTAAGAGGCCCATGAAAGGCCCATGCAACCAAGGCCCATGGAACTAATTAATCAAGTCTTGATTAATTAGTACTAAGTAAGAAAGACAAGGATTAAGGTGTTGGTGATTCACCACCTAATTCAATCTTGTCTTGCCATACTTTGTCCTATTTACACCTTACTTGACACCATACTTGTCCCATGCCTTTAGTTGGACAAGTATGGGTTTTGTTATGTTTAAGTCATCTTTTTTCAACATAACAAACACAAGACAAGAATAGGAAACACATTTTCTCTCCCTCTTCCATGGCCATTTCGGGTTTGGCTAGTTTCCACCTCCATTTTTGTGTTCTTGAGTCCTCAAAGAGAAGAACTACGTGGCTTTGATTCCCATGTGGATACGTAGGCGTCTTGGAGACTCAAGCCAATCATTCGTTAACCGGTGTTCTTGTTTTGGTAAGAGATAGTGCTGAATTTTTCTCTTGTGAATGCATTCTTTGTTAGTTGTTTCATGGTTTTAATCGTCTCTTGGTTTTCATTGATTTTCCGCTGCGAGTTGGTTCATCTCCAACCCTACCTCGAGACCCAACACAAACATCCCTATGTCAACACCACTAAAACACCCACACCTCTTCCCCTCCTCCAAAAGTTTGTGTAAACCTTCAGCTTCAATCAAAAACAGAAAAGGGGATAATGGACAACACTGTCTAATATCATTAGAAACCGGGAAATCCCCACTTGGCGAGCCATTTATCAACACCGAGACATGTGCTCGAAAGCAGCTCTGCATCCATCCTCTCCACTTCCAACCAAAGCCCATTGCTTCCAAAACACGATCGATGTAGCCCCAATGGACCTTATCATAAGCCTTTTCGAAGTCCAACTTTAACAAAACAACTTCTTCCTTAGACACCTTCAATTTCTGTAACAGCTCCGAAGCTATAAGGACTCCATCGACCAGTTGTCTCCCAGCCACAAATCCACTATGGGTGTCACTAATCAAACCCGGAAGCATCTTTTTCAACCGATTGGCTAGCACTTTAGCCAAGATCTTGTAAGGGCCGGAAATCAAACTGATCGGGCGAAAATCATCAAAGCTACCGGTCGCCCCTGACTTCGGAATCAGTGTCAAAAAGGACGAGTTAAGGCCCTTGCCCAACTTCCCGGATCCATGAAAAGCCGACATGAATTTCATCACGTCACTCCCCACCACACTCCAACACTCGCGATGGAACCTCATCGAGAACCCATCAGGCCCAGGGGCCTTTTCCCCACCACATCCCTTTACCGCCAACAAGACCTCCTCCGCCTCGAAACCCGCTTCCAACCAATCTTCTTGAACCGCCAAGATGGTCCGAAAACGGTAGGTCCGGCAAGTTAACCTCCATTCTCGGATCTACTAAAAACCGGGCGGAAAAATGCTCCACCGCCGCCTGTTTGACCTCTCCCGGGCTAGAAACAACAACTTGGCCCACACGCAACCGAGAAAATCTATTCCTCGTGGCCCTGAAATTAGCGATCCTATGAAAGAAACGCGTGCAACGATCACCCCCTTTGAACCAGCGAAACCGGGCCTTTTGACACCATACCTTGGCCAGCCACCGTTGTTTCTAGAGAAGGTGGGCCCTACACAAGGCTCTCTTCTCACGTTCCTCCCCAGACAACGACCTGACGTCCAACAAAACATCCCATCCATCCAAATCAGAGGCCAAAGTAGCTACCTCTGTTTCCAATTTACCAAACACCTCCCTATTCCACACTTGGAGGTCCCTTCGTAGGTTCCTCAGTTTCGACCATAGCACAAAATCAGGCTCTCCCTCCACAACATAAGACTCCCATAACATACGAACAGTAGGCAAGAAAGATCTGTGCTCTAACCAGACATTCAAGAAACGCACCGGTTTCGGACCCCAATCAACCACCTCCATCCCCAAAATCACCGGCGGATGATCAGAAACACCTGTAGGGAGACTCCGCTGCTCCAAAACAACAAAGGCCGATAAATCATCCGAAGAAACAAGAAAACGATCCAACCTTGATGCCTTAGAACCCGAATAATACCAAGTAAACTTAGCCCCCACCAAGGAAAGATCAACCAAGTGCATATCTTCCACAAAATCTGCAAAAACCAGGCTGTCACCCCTGTTAAAGCTACCACCACGACGTTCCTCCACTGATAGAACCGAATTAAAGTCCCCCCCCCCCCCCCCCACAAACAAGATATCATGCAACTGAGAACGTTTTGCACACAGAGAAGCCCAATAATTCACCCTATCTCGAGACCTGCAAGTGCATAAACATTCACAAAGCTAACCGGGGCAGCAGTACTAACATGGATACCATTCCAACAAATAGAATTATGCTCCAAAAATGAATTCGACTTAGAAAAAACCGACAGCCTCCAAGCTAACAAGACACCACCAGCCGTCCCATCTGCCGGGACCCAATCACAATCCCATCCATCACCAAACCCATAACTTCTAAGAATACCCGAATTCACAACTGAGAGCTTCGTTTCTTGTAACATTACCACATCAACATCATTCGAATAAACCAACTTTTTAATGCAATTCCGCTTTACATCGGAGTGCATACCTCTCACGTTCCACGTGAGGAATTTCATCAAAAAATCACGAAAAGGACCCCAAAACAGGGTCAACCGGCGTACCTGAATGATCGGCCGAATTGTACTCCTCACTATCACTAAGCACGTCGTCTTGCAGGGACCGTTGAGGTATTTCGAGGTCCAGCAAGTCGAATTGCTCCAGCACAAGCGGACCAAGGTCGAGGGCCTTTTTACCAACCTTTTTGCAGTACGACCAATCCCCCGAGCCGTCTTTTAACTTCCTGGCTATATCAATCAGAACCGGACCTGAGCTGCCCCCAGTTCTGATCGATCTGGAGCGAGCCCGAGTTTGATAATACGTAGTAGGCGTTACTACCGGTTTGGGAGCCCCCTTCCTCGGCCTCCCCCGCTTCCGTTTTTGTTGTTCGACGGCCACCGGAAATGGACCAGCTGCTAGAAAGGAATCCCTTGCCGAGTCCACTGGCGGGACATGAGGTTTCGATGTAACAGTGTTTACCCGTCCTCCAACTTCTTCACTATCTCCAAACAAACGCGAAAAGGGTGTTATAATCGGGCCAGAAGGAGCGGGCCAGACTGGGCTTTGAGTTACTTCACCAGAATGGGCCCTTGGATCATTAGCCTCACCAGTCTTTTCCACTGAGCGCGACGAGTCGAAGGACTTCCCGGAAGCCGAGCGATCTGACGAAGAAACCGACTCTGAAGCGGTCACAATACACCTGAACGGGACCTCCTTAGAGGCAACCGGGGCTAGCACCACAGGGAAAACACCCGATTCCAACGATAAAACCACCTCCACATTCACTGGTATGACACCAACACAAAGGCTCTTCCAAAAGAGTCCCCCTTGTGATCTGTATCGACCACACTAACCACCGTTCCCACAGCCCCGACGATTCTGCGGAAATTCTCTTTGGACCACCCATGAAACGGGACGCCCAACACCTCGAACCACCTGAAGCAACCACGTTCCTTCAACAGGGATGCCGGCCCATCCACAACCTCAAACCAAGTTTGTAGCCAGCCAGCACCAGACTCTCTCAACTCCTTTGCAAAAAGAGGATCGGGGCAAGTGATGAGGAACACTCTATTCCCAAATCCACGAACTTCAACGTCGAACACCCCTTGTCTGCCCATCGCTTCTTGAATATCGCTAACAGAGCTCTCATTCCGAGCCACCCCCAAAACCCCTTTCTCCACTGACACAACATGAGCCTCCACAACCAGTCTAGGTTTCGACTCTAAGCTCAAGCCAGACGCTACAAACGGTGCCTTACCCCTCGCCCCGGCTTTCAGATCATAGGCTACCAGCAACCTATACCCACGAACTATGGTTCCGTGGTATTTGGTAACAATCCCATCAGCATCCGATTGTGATTGTGTATAAACGAAACCAAAATACTTCCCTTTTCCATTAGGTTTCCGGGCTACATTGGCTCTCAGCACTTTCCCCGCACACTTGCAATAGTCTCGGAGCCACTCATCGTTCACGCCGTACGGGAGGTTGAACACGAACAACTTGACCCCAACTGCGCTTGATGACTGCGCAATAGGGTGTGCTGTCGTGCCCGGATCGCCCCTTTTCTCTCCATTCCGATCCACCTCCGTACCACCCTTACCCTTCCCACCAATACCCACAGTAGCCCTGTTCTCTCCACGCCGGACCTCCTCAGCACCGCCCTTTCCCTTCCCACCTGCATTCATCCCGCCCGCAATCTCCCCCAAAAGCCCCTTACCCCGATCATTGACAACCCTAATCGGATTACGGATCGGGCCAAAGGTTTTTTCCAGATCAACAACACATGGGATCGAAAACCTCCTACCCTCGATCACCACGTCTCGGAAAGTCGGAGTTGCGTGCGAAGCCCCAGTGACCGTGGTGGACGGCGACAACTCCCCTTCCTCCCTCTCGCTCTCTCTCATTTTTTTAGTAATTCACTATAATAATAACATTATAGTTAATATATGAGGCTAATTCACAGAAATGACAACAACTTGTTATTATCTTTTTCGGACTTGAACTTGAACATAATGAGATTGATTTAAAACATGACCACCATTAAGTTTAATTATTTTAATACACACAATGGTATCAACCTCATTAAGATCCTTCATCTAAAACACAAAAGTAAGATATTTCTTGGTTTCTTGCATACCAATCATATTGGTATTGAATATTAATAAATCATCGATATAAAAAATGATGATTACAGTATATTCTTTAGCACATTTTGAGTAAATGCACTTGTCTGCATTGTTGTGTTTGAAACCATCACTTAAGATAGCTTTATCAAATTTTCCATGCCACTGTTTTGGTACTTGTTCCATCCCATATAGGGATTTCATTAACTTACACACTTTGTGTGAGTTTCCTTCTAATATAAATCCTTCTGGTTGCTCCATATACAACTCTTCGTTTAAATCACCATTCAAGAAAGTTGGCTTTATGTCCATCTGATACATACAAATCATATATGAACGCAATAGATATTAATGTTCTTATAGAAGAAAGTCTAGCCACTGAAGCATAAGTACCGAAATAGTCGATCCCTTCTTTTTGCGTAAAACCTTTGGCAACCAATTTTTCCTTAAAGGTTGGCAAAAAACTATATATATTATATGTCTTTCTAAATACCCATTTATATTTGGTGGGTTTTGATTCATAAGGAAAATTAGATAAAGACCAAGTCTCATTAGAAACTAATGAATCCTACTCATCATTAATGGCTTGTTTTTAAAATGGTGCATCTCTTGAGTACATGACATCTTGATATGTTTTAGGATTATCCTTAATATTTATAATAATAAGAACCTTGTTTAAAACGCTATATCTATAAACCTTTTTTCTATGTAAAAAGGTAAGATGATTTATTCTGAACAAAATGACTGGTATATTTAGCAGATGGAAATGGTTGTTCATGAGAGTTCCATATCTTCATTTGGTAACAGCTAAGAAACTGCCAATAGATAATTAAAATTATGAATCCAAAAGAAGAATGAATCAAACAAACGCTCGCGTAACCCAAATGCTCAAGTATTATAGTCTTGATTAATATTAATTATACAAGATTCATGCCAAATTTACTAATAGGTTAATTATTACTTGGTACATACTCAATTTAGTTAAAGTAAAGACACATAGCTATATAAACACTGTCACGCCCCAAATTCAGTAAAACCGAACCCGGAATGCGAACGTTTAAAACAATAAAACATTTTTAAACCTTTTAAATAAATCACTTTAAAACCACCAATTGTTCATCAAAATAATTATTTACAACTCAAAAGTACGTCCCAAAAAGCGGGCAAAATACAAAGTGTACGTCACTAGACTCAAAAGAAACCTGGACTCTGCTCCTAGCTCTTCAAGCTTTGAGAGCTCACCTAGTCCATCTCGCGACCAGTACCTGTAGGAAAAGCAGCTAGGGGTGAGCGTTCGCTCACCACCACGGATAACAGACTGACTACAGCATACTTAGCAGACAGTGCCGGTAACACCAACAACAACCCAATACCGGGGACTACTATCCCCAACTCAAGTAACCCGACTGACACACGACTAATACTTTCCTCAACCGACTCAACACTCGGACACGTAATGTAGACCCGACACAACGATTGACGACTTCCTCCAAAGACACGACAGATAACCACGCAACACCCAAGATCACTAAGGATCCCAATCCAAACAAGATCACAAAGGATCGCACTCCAGCTGCTCAGTAACCCCCTCACGCCCTTTACCGATCCCTGTCAGGCCAGGCGGTCGACCTGTCGCACTTTTCCCGACACAAAGTCGGATCAGGCTGTCGACCTGTCACCCCAACCCACGCACGCGCGGCCAGGACCCCTTTCCTCACGGGCGGGCCCCTACCTCGTTTGAACATGCAGACGCGTGCGATCACAGGACCCCCGTTGTTATGAAGTGGGCCCCCAACCTCAGGTAACTACAATCACAATCACAAACAAAGTTCAACAAACAGCAAGAACACCGGTTTGACACTCCACAGGCACTCATGGCCACCCAAGACACCAACGGTAAAGCACGGGTTCAACAACCCCACGGGCACTCAAGGCCACCCAAAACACCAACGGTAGAACACGGGTTCAACAACCCCACGGGCACTCATGGCCACCCAAGACACCAACAGTAAAGACACGGGCTCTCATGGCCACCCAAGACACAGCAGTAAAATACGGGCTCTCATGGCCACCCAAGAAACAGCAGTAAAATACGGGCTCTCATGGCCACCCAAGACACAAATTAAAAAATCAACCTCCGGGCATAACCAAGTGCCTCCATTAATTCTAATATAGAAAGTTCACTGCTCCTACGACACTACTAAGTGTCACATGCATTTCTATTGTTCAATACGTTCTTGTATCATACGACACCACCCGATGTCGCCTGCCTTTCTAATATTCGATACGTGCTTGTATCATACGACACTACTAAGTGTCACATGCATTTCTACTGTTAACTTTCCCTAGTCAGGGCCGAGATCCGGCTACTTTTCCCTACCTCGTAACGCTTTCCCAAAAGTCCACGCCCAAGATCCGGCGTGCTCCAGAATTACCCGCTTAGCCTCCTCTTTCCACGGTCGGCGACACGGTCTACAATGATTACAATTAACACACTTTTTAAATAAGTAGGCGAAACCCGAATTTAATGACCTTAACGCTCGAACGCAACCCCGACAATGCCGATCACTCCCAAACTTCCCAATTACTCGACATTGTCAATAATGGGCTTGGAAAAGCCCGATTCGCCCGGAATGACGAATCTGCCCGGGTTTTGAAAACGCCGTTCCGGGGCTCCAAAAATTCCCGTTTTCGTTTCTACGACCTTAGAATAATTCAAGGTGTGAAATTCCAACTTTCACAATTTAATTCCAAAATTCGTTCCGGTGTGAATTAACGACTTGGGGATAGTCCTAAACCACCCGAACACGAAAACCCGAGACCCGAGCACGTGGGCCCCACACGGGCACAAGGGGAAAATTTCCTTTTCGCCCCAAAACGTTCCTAACGAACCCCAAACCTCAACCATTCATCTTTAAACCAATTCTAACCAAAACCCAACCATAATCAAACCGTTTAAACTCAAACCCTAAAATTCAAACGTACCAAAACAAGAATCGAATAGGTTCTCACCGTAGGGAATGACGAGGGGAGTTCGAATCCGCAGTCGTTGAGTCGATCGGTCGGTCGGATCGTCGGGAATATCACAAAAAAAAAACCCATACTTTTTCTCTTTTTCTCCTTCTCCTCCTTCTCTCTTCTTTCTCTCTCCTAACTCTCTTCGTTTTTTGATTTTGCCGAAACTATGTCCAACCCTCCCTTTTTATTTTGTTTTTAACACACCAACTTCTCCAAATTACCAAACTACCATCACTTTTCCCTTTTTCTCTAATTTAAAAACTAACCACCACCATATCCATGACAAGTGTCTTTGTGGGTCCTATGAGTTAGAAAAATATCTTGGTAGATATTTTTCAATCAGATTCGCGAAATTCGGCCGTCTCGGGCTCCGAACGGGCACATTTTCCAAGAAATTACGAAACTTCACGGGCTACAAGGAAACGGCTCAACTAAGACCGATGTGACGACGACTAAGCTTTTTGGATCCAAAACGGACCTCGAACGGACCAAAACGTCGCTCAGTTGACTTTTCCGGCGAAAAGGCAACCTTTCCCAAATTGGTCAGAAAGTTGCCCTGAGTCCCCCGAACTCACTTTGGTCGATATCGGGGTCAACTTAAGTCCGTTATGACCCTCGGGGTCAAATTTAGGTTCATTTAAGTGTCTGTCCAAAAATTTTAAATTTTCCTGTTTTTCGCCGATTTGACTGGCGTTGACCGGGAGTGGTTCTTACAAACACATTATGTAATCTATATTTTATCAATATGATACAAACCACATTTACACAAACTAAAATGTTCCAACATGTACTATTTAATTCCATCACATTTCAAAAATTGAAATATTCAAATACAAATGAACTGTCGACACAAGATCTCTAATGGTGTCATCAAACGGCTAATTAGTTGATGTTTGAGTTTGAAATGTCGAAAACATCCTCTAATAACCTACCAGCAATAGCATATCAAGAGAAGGGTAAAATTGTCATTGACATACATACCATACAAATTTGTGATATCAGAAGTTAAAGCGAAAGCAAAAAAAGATGAAACACTAGAACATACTTGGAAGATGATAACATAGGGGAGAGCAGCGTCGTTGACGAAGATGGACCCACCACCTCCGGTGAAGAAAGACCCGTTGTTGAGTCAGGACGAGTTCAACCGACGAGTCTAAACATTTATAAATAAGTTTAACGAGGAAATGAGGTCGTAGAGGGAAGAATCAATTCATTAATTAGTTAATTTGTTTCGTTGATAAAAGGTTAAACAAGTCATTTTTTTGTGAGTAAGATATGTTGGGCAGATTTAAAGGGGTATATGGTAGTTTCCATTCACCTTCAATTTGATATGTTACGGGCTTAAATCGGAGTTCATATGAAGAATTATAATCGTTTAACAATCTGTCTCGCATGAGGTTTGCATTTAGTTTGAATGTGAGTGTAATTTTCATTTATTTTTCTACCGCATCTAACAATAGTCGATGACATATCTTAAATTATATCCCTAGAATTATCTTTGCTATATGAAAAAAGATTAATGCATGCAGTATTAAAATTGGAAGAATAAATTTTGAGTGTTTTTTTTTTTACTTATAGTTACGGTTTTTCGATGCACGATATAACTAGTGATATTTATTTTTGTAAATTAATAAAATGGCTTATAATCTTCATTTTCATCTTTTAATGAATTGGATTGTTGGTATTTTGATAGCAAGATGCGAAGTAGGTTTTCTATGTATCCAGAGTTGAAGGTTGTCATGGCAGATATTTGTTGCAAACAAGTTTTCTACTTTGATACATAACGTACTGAAATTTTGAATCAGCCCCGTAAATGTAATGATGACGAGAAATATGGACAACAATTGTATCATAAGCAAGGTTCTAAGAGTCGTTAGGTGCTAGTCGGGCGGTTATGGCCTTCGAAGATTAATCAGAGACTAGACTGGGATTACTCGAGGACTAATCGGATTTGTATTTTTCTATCTAAATTTTTTTAATGGATATATTACTTTATATAGAAACAAAATATGAATTTCCTTGTATTAAAAATGATAACAGATATTTAAAATACCTAAAAAATAACACCAAACAACTCAGAAACACAACCCTTAATATCACCAAGGGGAAACCACGTATCCTAGCCCCCCTTGACCTTTGTTTTTGCGATCCTAACTGGCGTTCACCTTTCGTTGCACTTCCTAACTCTGATGTTTCCATTTTTTTCAAAAACTAACAAAACCCGTCTAAACTAACAGAGCCGTCTATTTTTTGACCACGTGCAGCTCACGTGTTTGACAATAATTCAGAAAATGCCACAATTTCCCTCAAATATTTGGGTGAAAAGCAATCGAAGTACTTCAGTTCCCTCTATTCTCAGTTGGGTTAGAGCAAAAGAAGGAGGTGGAGAAGCTGTCGACGACATCGTACTCCGAAGGTGATTTTTGTCTTAAAATGGCTTCTTCTATGTCGCGAATAGTCAAAAAGGTAAGGGTTTTGTAATTGTGCTCTGTGAGTAGGACATCTTCGTTGGGTTTGTATTTCGAAAGCATTAAAAGGTAATGGGTAATCGATTTTTGTACCAAGAATGCATAACAAGGGTGAATGGTTATCTAGGTCCAGTAGATTTTGCTCCAGAAATTAAATGATTGTGGTTGAAAAGAAAAGGTTAGGGTTTGGGAACCTGCAAATGAAGTTCACAGGTTTGGGGACCTCAGAATTTAGGTTAGGGTTTTGCAACCTCAGAATTTAGGCTTAGGGTTTGGTAACCTCGGAAATTAGGCTTAGGGTTTGCTAACCTCGGAATTTAGGCTTAGGCTTTGTATATGGAAAATGGTGAATTTGCAAAAAGAAAAGGTTACTATTATTTGTGTGCTTAACATGTTTGTCACGCCCCAATTTCAGTAAACCGAACTCAGGACGTGAACCTTTAAACAGTAAAACATTTTGAACCATTTTTCATTAAAACACTTTAAAATCACCATTTGTTCAACAAAATAATATTTACAACTTAAAACACGTCCCAACAAGTAGACAAATGTATGGTATCCGTCGCTAGACTCAAATAAACCCAGAATCCCGCTCCTAGCTCTTCAAGCTTCAGAAGCTCACCTAGTCCAACTTGCGACCGGTACCTGTAGGAAAAGCAGCTAGGGGTGAGTGTTCGCTCACCACCACGGATAACAGACTAACTACGTCATAATTAGCAGACGATGCCGGTAACACCAACAACCAACTCAACCCCGGGAATCACTATCCCCAAACTCAAGTAACCCGACCGACACCCACACACGGATACTTTCCTCAGCCGACTCAACACTCGGACACGTAAGGTAGACCCAACACAACGATCGGCGACCTCCTCCAAAGACACGACATACCACCACGCAACACCCAAGATCACAAAGGATCGCACACCAAACAAGATCACAAAGGATCGCACTCCTGTTAGCTGCTCAGTGCCGGTTGCTAACCGGCTGGGCTCGAGCCTGCCCCACGCACTTTGCCGATCACTGTCAGGCTCCAGGCGGTCGACCTGTTGGCGATAAACCGAGCTACTTTCCCGATAGCTAGTCGGAAGGGGAGCTGCCCTTTCCATCGCCTAAAAAAATGCTCACAACCTTCCGAGACTCGAACTCGGTCAGGCTAGCCAAAGAACGCTCGCAACCTTCCGAGACTCGAACTCGGTCAGGCCAGCCAAAGAACGCTCGCAACTTACCGATCCCTATCAGGTAAGCCAACCAAATTCCACACCATTTCCCGACACGAAGTCGGGTCACTAACCTCGGGCAAATACAATCACAATCACAAGCAAAGTTCAACAAACAGCAACAAGACCGGTTCAACACTCCACAGGCACTCATGGTCACCCAAGACACCCACGGTAAAACACGGACTCAACAACCCCACGGGCACTCACGGCCTCCCAAGACACACCAACCATAACTCACGGGCTCAACAACCCCACAGGCACTCACGGCCTCCCAAGACACACCAACCATAACTCACGGGCACTCACGGCCTCCCAAGACACACCCACCATAACTCACGGGCTCAACAACCCCACGGGCACTCATGGCCACCCGAGACACACCAACAGTGACTCACGGGCTCAACAACCCCACATGCACTCATGGCCTCCCAAGACACACCAACAGTAAAGACACGGGTTCAACAACCCCACGGCACTCATGGCCACCCAAGACACAACAGTAAAGTACGGGCATTCATGGCCACCCAAGACACAAAATACACCACCAACCTCCGGCATAACCAATGCCTCCAACAGTCCTAATATCAACAGTTTTACAATCAACCTCCGGGCATGGTCATATGCCTCTAGTACTCCTAATAACGCTAAGTTCTCTGCTCCTACGACACTACTAAGTGTCACATGCATTTCCAATATTCGCTACGTTCCCGTATCATGCCTTTCTAATATTCAATAAACCTACTTCACCCACGACACCCCGGTGTCACATGCAAATCTACTGTTAACTTTCCCTAGTCAGGGCCGAGATCCAGCTACTTTTCCCTACCTCGTGCGTGTTCTCAAAAAGCCAACCAACAAGCTCCGGCGTGATCTCAGTCACTCGCCTAGCTTTCCTTTCCCTCGGTCTGCAGCACGATCTAATAAGAATACGATTTTAAATACTTATAAGCTCGCAGACATAAACTGGAATTCAGTAAACTCGACGCCCAAAAGAAACCCCGGCAATGTCGATCACTCTTAACTTCCCAATTACTCGACATTGTCGATAAAGGACCCGTAAAGGCCCGATTCGCCCGACATTGCGAATCTGCCCGGTTTTGTAAATACCCTTCCGGGGCTCCAAAAATTCCCGTTTTCGTTTCTACGGTCTTAGAATAATTCAAGTGTTCCTATGCACTTGACGGAATCGAATTCTGACTTCCGAGTCAATTAATTAACGTTTCAAGTTTCTAAAACCCGTTAATTACAACTTTTCCATTTCAATTCCAAATTTCGATTCGGTTATGGATAAATGGTCCGGGGAACGTTTTAAACCACCCGAACACTAAACCCGAGCACTAGAGCATGTGGGCCCCACCCGGCCAAGCTTGGCCGTGGGTGGCTAGGGTTCATTGGGTTCCGGTCCACCATAGTGGTGGCCGGCCCTAGCTCCGGCCAGCCACCTCACATGGTGGCCGGTCACCCCCCTATGGTGGCCGGCCACCCCCCTATGGTGGCCGGCCACCCCCCTGTGGTGGCCGGAGCTCCTCCCGAGCTCCCGGTCGCCGGAAAACGTCCCCCTTCACCCCCAAACCGTCTCCAACACACCCAAACCTTAATACAACCTTAAACTACTCATTTTAACCAAACCCTAACTTTCAAAATTAAACAAATCGACGATCGGTTTAGTGATTACCGTAGAGGAGGACGAGGGAAGCTCGATTTCTTCTAGCCTTGAGACGATCCAATGGATGGATGACGTGAATAGTGCTCCACAAACCTAGCTCTCTTCTTCTTCTTCTTCTCCTTTTCTCTCTTCTCCTTCTCTCTCTAACTTCACACTTCTATTTTCTATTTTTTTTTCTCTTTAAAACCACCTTGGCCGAACACCCCTAATACCTCTCATCTTTATTTTCCCCCAAAACTAACACCACCACTTGTTGGACAAGTGGCAAGGTGGGTCCCACACCTTTTGGAAAATATCTACAAGATATTTTCCAATCAGATTCGCGAAAATCGGACGTTTCGGGCCCCGAACGGGCACTTTTCCCAAGAAATTATGAAACTTGACGGGCTACAAGGAAACGGCTCAACTAAGACCGCTGCGACGACGGCTAAGCTTTTTGGATCCAAAACGGTCCTCAAATGGACCAAAACGTAGCTCGGTTGACTTTTCCAGCGAAAAGTCAACATTTCCCAAATTGATCAGAAAGTTTCCCAGAGTCCCCCGGAACTCACTTTGGTCGATAGCGGGGTCAACTTATGTCCAGTATGACCCTCGGGGTCAAATTTGGGTTCATTTAAGTTTCTGTCAAATTTTTTTAAATTTTCCTATTTTTCGCAGTTTTGACTGGCGTTGACCGGGAGTGGTTATTCAATCTACCCCCCTTAAAGGAATTTCGTCCGCGAAATTTAAAACAGACGTACCTCCGGAGTCGAACAGATCGGGTTACTTCGCGGGAACCTCGTCCTCGTGTTCCCAAGTCGACTCGGCCTCGTGGTACCGCCACTGCACCCGTTCTAAGCGGATAACCTTTCCGCGTAGGACCTGCTCTCGTGGATCCGTTTCCCAAACCGGTTTCTCCTCATACGAGACATCACCCTTTACCTCGGCATCTGCCCACTCAATGACGTACTCAAGACCTCGAAAGGCCCGATACACCGCGGCGCTAACCCGCCTCCGCCGCGGTTGAAGCGCATTAGTCCACCTTTCGGACTCACCTCTAGGGATACATGACCACCGACCGCTGACTCGAGAGGTCGGCGCCGTCTGTCAGCATAGCTCCTGTTGACTCTGCGCGGTCTTCAACCGCTCGTGCTTCGGCACGACCGACTCAACTGTCTCTCGGTCCAGTTCTAGACCCAGTAAACTCTTAGTTCTCACTTCTGCCTAGCACACGGCGATCGACACGACCTACCACACAACGCTTCGAACGGTGCCATCATGATACTGGCCTGGAACCTGTTGTTGTAGGCGAACTCGGCTAACCGCTCACGAAATCCATCGTGACGTGTCCCCCATCTCCACTATGCAACCCACAACGTCGATATTGGGTCGGTTCTTCGTCAGCTAATCCATTCCCAAGATCACGTCAAAGGTCAACATTTCCCGCACGAAAAGGTCACGAGGGCAAGGACAGTCTGCGACTCTAATTTCGCGGGTACAACAGACCCTAGTCAACAACACATCACCCACCCCAATTGGGTGTCCAGGCACGGGGGTGGACTCAACGAATCTAAACTCAGCCTCAACCTCTTAGCACCTCTCAACGAAATAAACTAGTGTGACTCCCCGGTATCAAATAAGAATAATGCCTGTAATTGACACAATAAACACGTACCCTGAAAGGTCTCGCGGTAGGTAGGGGATTCTGGGGCCCGGGAGTCGGTAACTGCGTGCACTCCTCCCTCTGACGCCTGCTGCCACCGACCCGGCGCACTGACTGCTGGATACCCATAGCTCAGCTGCTGTCTCGGAGCCGGCGCGCTCGTAGACGGCTGTGAGAACCTCGACGGCTGCCCCTGACGCGGGCGACCTCTGGGCGGCTGCACTGTAGACGACTGTTGCGGCTGCCGCGCTGACACTGCCATAATCGGATCAGGGCACCTTGCAATAGTGTGCCCAACCCGTTTGCACCGGAAACACCTGAAATCGTCGGCCCTCGACTCCGTGCCCTGGCCTGTCCGGCTGGTCGCTGGTAGCGCCGCGGGCCCTCCTCTCATCGGACACTCTCGCTGAAAGTTGTCTAGCTGCCCGCAGAGATGGCATGTCGGCCCCCTCTCTGACGCGATTGGCCCCAGGACACCACCGACCCCATCTATCTTGCTCCACCCTGATGAGCATGTGGTCGGAAGAACCCTGTGGTCCTCTGTCTCCTCGGGTCTCGTGAGTCAAACGGCCCTGCAAGGCTGGTCGACCGCTGTCGGACCTCACGGGTCCTGGTCGCATCCCGGATACCCTGCTCCACCGTCGCTGCGGTGTCCACGAGCTCCGTATACTTCCGCAACCTCAAGGCGAGGACCTTATCCCGAGTCACCGGTCTCAGTCCCCCCTTGAACCGCAGGCAACGGTTCTGCTCGGTCATCACCATCTCCAGCGCGAATCTAGTCAAGGCCGTGAATCTGGCCTCGTATTCTGCCACTATCATCCCCTCCTACTCCAGGTCCAGAAACTGCCGATTTTGCTCCAACCGAGCCGACTCGGGGACTTACTGTGCTAGAAAAGCCGTCTGGAAGACGTCGTAATCGTGCCCGACACTGTCCTTCACACGCCCCCACTAGTGGTAGGCGATGTCCCTCAGCTGGTGAGCTGCGAAGGACACTCTGCGGCGGCCATCCTCGATACATGATGTATCCAGGTCCCGCGTGACCTGCTCTAGCCACCTCTCGGCTAGGTCGGGGTTCGACTCCCCGAAAAATGTAGGTATCCCTAGCTTCAGGAAGTCCAGCAGGGCCCGGGCCGTGTGGTCCTCTGCCTGAACGGGCCTCACTAGGACCGCTGCTGCCTCCGGAGCTGGAGAAGCCGACTCTTGACTGGCGATAATCGCCACCAAACTCTGGACTGTCCTGGTCAGCTCGTCCAGGGCAGTCATAACAGGAGGGTCCGCGACTGGCGGGACGCTGGGTGTGCCCGTAGACGGTCCCGCGTCGCTTCTCCTGTCTTCTCCGACAGGAGTACCCTGCGTCTCCGCGTACTCAGCGGGTTCAACGGTTGGCACCCATCCTGGTGTCCCCGCTGACCGTCCCCGCCTGCCTCGCGTGGGCGCCCGTCCTCGTGTTACCGCTGCTCGTCCTCGTCTGCCGCGGGCCATGTGTCAGTATCCTCTGCACGGGTACACGCAAACGTTAGGTTTGCGAACTCATATACTGACAACATGCTCAAATATACTAGCGTCCCCACGGTCTACGTCTACCCTAACGTACTTGTTACTAAGCGTCACACCGCTCACGCTATTTACACTTTAATTATAACAACACGTAAGCGAAACCTCAAATTTAACCACACAAACGTACAACAAGCCCTCACCCGGTCCTATATGCACTTACTTATAACTTTCCGCAACCAAACCAGTGTTCGCTACTCGTCCCTTGCGGGAAAATTAGTAAAGGGGATGAGCGTTATGCTCACCTCCACGGACACCCGTTCGATTATGGCATACTAGTAAAGCACCAAAGACTTACCACTCTAGTCAGGGCAAACCACCATCCCAAACCTACTACCCACACGTCACACTGCTCAAGTCATTAACACCTCAATTACTCTCTTATGTTAGGGAAACCTCTAAATGGGGATTATGTTCTCAATTCAGCAACTACTATTGCTTAGAACCTCAATACCCCAACACAACCATGAACACCGCGACGCAAAGCCAACACTCAAATTGCACAAACAAGACGGTGAGAAGGACAGGGGTCACGGACCCGTGACAGACCCCGTCACGGTTGGGGTCAAGGAGCCGTGACGAAGATCTAAAATTTGCCAGAACTCTCTGGTCCGTCACGGATCCGTGACAGGATCCGTGACACTCGCGCAGACCTGTTTTCCAAACTCGGTTCTAACTCGGACCTTAACCCGTTTTAACCCTAAAATTAGCCTCAAACGACACACACGCTTGACCACCAATTTAGCAAACACACGCGCCACGACTCACAGACAAAACTAGTCATTCAAAACACAAGCCGACAAGGCCAACAACAACACAACCACACTCGCCCACCGGGCCAACCAACACCGAACCACGCCCACCTGGCCAACCAAAATCAAAACCCGCACACAGGGCCAATCAAAATCAAACATGCCCTCAGGGCCAATCAAATTTTAAAACGCGCCCTCATTCTTGGTTGGAAACGGAGCGAAAAGAAGCAAAAAGAATCCTGAATTTCTGATGCGCACGCTGAGCGCACGGAGTGCACCCAACATGCACCATGCACTCCCGGTGCACGGCATGCAAGCAGCGTGCGAGGCGCACGCCAAGCGCACGTTGGGCGCACGGCGTGCAGATTGGACAGAGAGCACCTAAAATGACCACTTTTAGTCGACGTACTCCGCGCGGCCTGCGTGCATGGTGCACGCCCAATGCACGGCGTGCGTGCGACATGCACTGGCGTGACCAATTTTAAAACCTTTCCTTTTCATTTTAAAACCTCATTTCTTGACATCACGTAGTTACAACTCGGTCCAGGCGTCCCCGAACTACATTGTACCCATGTGATATCAACATCGTCACGCTCGACTACAGGGGCGCCCCTGAGTCGAGTCGCGACAGTTTAAAAATGTTTCACGCAGCAACACACAAACAGTATGCCAGTAACCCCGTACTGCACATACACAAACACAAACAGAACTCAAACACAACGGGTCTACACACGGTTCCGACTTGCGTACCCAACGCACGACGGGACATTACTGACTCGTTTATCCCCACCTAATTGACGTACAGTCCGAAGTGTGAAACCTCGAGCTCTGATACCAAGCTGTCACGCCCCAATTTCAGTAAACTGAACTCAGGACGTGAACCTTTAAACAATAAAACATTTTGAACCCTTTTTCATTAAAAAACTTTAAAATCACCATTTGTTCAACAAAATAATATTTACAACTTAAAACACGTCCCAACAAGTGGACAAAAGTATGGTATCCGTCGCTAGACTCAAATAAACCCAGAATCCCGCTCCTAGCTCTTCAAGCTGTAGAAGCTCACCTAGTCCAACCTGCGACCGGTACCTGTAGGAAAAGCAGCTAGGGGTGAGCGTTCGCTCACCACCACGGATAACAGACTGACTATGACATAATTAGCTGACGATGCCGGTAACACCAACAACCAACTCAGCCCCGGGAATCACTATCCCCAAAATCAAGTAACCCGACCGACACCCACACATGGATACTTTCCTCAGTCGACTCAACACTCGGACACGTAAGGTAGACCCGACACAACGATCGACGACGTCCTCCAAAGACATGACAGACCACCACGCAACACCCAAGATCACAAAGGATCGCACACCAAACAAGATCACAAAGGATCGCCCTCCTGTCAGCTGCTCAGTGCCGGTTGCTAACCGACTGGGCTCGAGCCTGCCCACGCGCTTTGCCGATCCCTGTCAGGCTCTAGGCGGTCGACCTGTTGGCGATAAACCGAGCTACTTTCCCGATAGCTAGTCGGAAGGGGAGCTGCCCTTTCCATCGCCTAAAAAAATGCTCACAACCTTCCGAGACTCGAACTCGGTCAGGCTAGCCAAAGAACGCTCGCAACCTTCCGAGACTCAAACTCGGTCAGGCCAGCCAAAGAACGCTCGCAACTTACCAATCCCTGTCAGGTAAGCCAGCCGAATTCGACACCACTTCCCGACACGAAGTCGGGTCACTAACCTCGGGCAAACACAATCACAATCACAAGCAAAGTTCAACAAACAGCAACAAGACCGGTTCAACACTCCACAGGCATTCATGGCCACCCAAGACACCAACGGTAAAACACGGACTCAAAAACCCCACGGGCACTCACGGCCTCCCAAGACACACCAACCATAACTCACGGGCTCAACAACCCCACGGGCACTCACGGCCTCCAAGACACACCAACCATAACTCACGGGCTCAACAACCCCACGGGCACTCACGGCCTCCCAAGACACACCAACCATAACTCACGGGCTCAACAACCCCACGGGCACTCACGGCCTCCCAAGACACACCCACCATAACTCACGGGCTCAACAACCCCACGGGCACTCATGGCCACCCGAGACACACCAACAGTGACTCACGGGCTCAACAACCCCACATGCACTCATGGCCTCCCAAGACACACCAACAGTAAAGACACGGGTTCAACAACCCCACGGCACTCATGGCCACCCAAGACACAACAGTAAAGTACGGGCTCTCATGGCCACCCAAGACACAAAATACACCACCAACCTCCGGCATAACCAATGCCTCCAACAGTCCTAATATCAACAGTTTCACAATCAACCTCCGGGCATGGTCATATGCCTCCAGTACTCCTAATAACGCTAAGTTCTCTGCTCCTACGACACTACTAAGTGTCACATGCATTTCCAATATTCGCTACGTTCCCGTATCATGCCTTTCTAATATTCAATAAACCTACTTCACCCACGACACCCCGGTGTCACATGCAAATCTACTGTTAACTTTCCCTAGTCAGGGCCGAGATCCGGCTACTTTTCCCTACCTCGTGTGTGTTCTCCAAAAGCCAACTAACAAGCTCCGGCGTGATCTCAGTCACTCGCCTAGTTTTCCTTTCCCTCGGTCTGCAGCACGATCTAATAAGAACACGATTTTAAATACTTATAAGCTCGCAGACATAAATTGGAATTCAGTAAACTCGACGCCCAAAAGTAACCCTAACAATGTCGATCACTCCCAACTTCCCAATTACTCGACATTGTCGATAAAGGACCCGTAAAGGCCCGATTCACCCGACATGGCGAATCTGCCCGGTTTTGTAAATACCCTTCCGGGACTCCAAAAATTCCCGTTTTCGTTTCTACGGTCTTAGAATAATTCAAGGGTTCCTATGCACTTGACGGAATCGAATTCTGACTTCCGAGTCAATTAATTAACGTTTCAAGTTTCTAAAACCCGTTAATTACAACTTTTCCAATTCAATTCCAAATTTCGATTCGGTTATGGATAAATGATCCGGGGAACGTTTTAAACCACCCGAACACTAAACCCGAGCACCCGAGCACGTGGGCCCCACCCGGCCAAGCTTTGCCGTGGGTGGCTAGGGTTCATTGGGGCCCGGTCCACCATGGTGGTGGCCGGCCACCCCCCTATGGTGGCCGGAGCTCCTCCCGAGCTCCCGGTCGCCGGAAAACGTCCTCCTTCACCTCCAAACGTCTCCAAACCGTCTCCAACACACCCCAAACCTCAATACAACCCTAAACTACTCATTTTAACCAAACCCTAACTTTCAAAATTAAACAAATCGACGATCGGTTTAGTGATTACCGTAGAGGAGGACGAGGGGAGTTCGGTTTCTTCTAGCCTTGAGACGATCCAATGGATGGATGACGTGAATAGTGCTCCACAAACCTAGCTCTCTTCTTCTTCTCCTTTTCTCTCTTCTCCTTCTCTCTCTAACTTCTCACTTCTATTTTCTTTTTTTTTTCTCTTTAAAACCACCTTGGCCGAACCCCCCCTAATACCTCTCCTCTTTATTTTCCCCCCAAAACTAACACCACCACTTGTTGGACAAGTGGCAAGGTGGGTCCCACACCTTTTGGAAAATATCTACTAGGTATTTTCCAATCAGATTCGCGAAAATTGGACGTTTCGGGCCCCGAACGGGCACTTTTCCCAAGAAATTACGAAACTTGACGGGCTACAAGGAAACGGCTCAACTAAGACCGCTGAGACGACGCCTAAACTTTTTGGATCCAAAACGGTCCTCGAATGGACGAAAACGTCGTTCGGTTGACTTTTCCAGCGAAAAGTCAACATTTCCCAAATTGATCAGAAAGTTGCCCTGAGTCCCTCGGAACTCACTTTGGTCGATAGCGGGGTCAACTTACGTCCGGTATGACCCTCGGGGTCAACTTTGGGTTCATTTAAGTGTTTGTCGAAATTTTTTAAATTTTCCTGTTTTTCGCAGGTTTGACTGGCGTTGACCGGGAGTGGTTATTACAATGTTAGTTGTCAAAATTATATAAATTGGTTTTTTGATGACAAGTTGAAAATTATATAGATGGGGAAGGCAAGAATTTGTAATTGTTATTGTGGTGTAAGAGCTCTGATGCGTACCTCGTTCTTAAAAGAAAATCCGGGTAGAAGGTTTCTTGGATGTGAGAAATTCAGTGTAAGTGTAAGTAGTTGATGTTTGTAAATTATGAATGTTTGATCCAAGTGTCAGTCTTTGATGTTAGTTTATGTTTAAATGTTCTGTGTTTTGCTAGACTTCCCACAAGTGCAATTTTTTTTTGTGGGTTGATAACGATGTATGTCCCCGTGGGAGTGAATTGGTTCCTGAACTAATGCATAGGATTAAAAAATTGGAGGAGGAGGCTAGGATGGAGCAGAAGAAGAAGAAGAAGAAGAAGAAGAAAGTGCACGGTCGTCTAAAGACAATGAACCTGGTGTGCTATATCGTTATTGGGTATTTTGTGCTGGTGAAGTTGTTCATGTAGTAGATGGATAAAAATAACGATGAAGGATGTATCGTGCGAACCTTATATGTAACAACGTTTGTAGTGGTTGTGAAACTTATATGTAACAACTGTGATTGCAATATGATATTCTTATGCAATATGGTGTTGGTGGATAAAATTGTGTTATGCAAGGTCAATGTTAAGCAATTTGATATGCAAGGATAAAGTAGTTAGTTCATACATAAAAACAGAAGCACTAATATGACGAGAGTTAATGGGTACTGGCATTGTCCTCGTCATCCTCCGTGTCGGGAACAACGGCGTTCCATAAAGAGGATGCTTCATCACCTCTCCCTTCTCCATCGGTGTCACCGGCATAACCATGGTTAGAACTGTCTTCTTTGACATTGTTGTTGGATTGTGTAGGAGGCTGTTGAACCGGGGACTCGTTCTTCTTGAACTCTTCAGGAGGTTGTTTCATCCGACCATGTTCCGGAGGCGAGTAGTCATCGTCGTCTGAAAATTCTCTGGCAGGTGAGGGGATGGGGAATGGGTAAATGGATTTAGGATCTATGGCCGGTGGAGGGTCGGGGATTGTTGGATGCTCATACTTGTACCATGTATCGCTCCTAGGAGAGGATGAGTAGTAGTTGTAGTAACCATCTTCACTACCAGACATGGTTTCTGTGGAGATGGAATTGGGGAGAAGGAGAAGGTATAATGCATGTGCAACAATACCTCTATATATGCTGAGAATAAGAATAGAGGGTGAAAGTGTAAATACTAAATTGTAAATAGTGGGGTAGTGAACAAGTTGATAATTGAAATGCAGTAAAGAAAAAAAAAGTGAAGAAGTCATGCTCAAATCAACATCATAGTCGGCAATGTGTTAGTGTTCCCAAGGCACAAGCATACAAAAATTAACCACTGCTCCCGAACATGTCATGGAGCTGTGGAGGGAATCATATTCCCTTAGAAATCCTCAAAAGGGCTGGGGACCATAACTTGGTCTGCCACCCACATGTTACCCTACACAAAAAAGCATCTACATGCTTTAATAAACACCATAAAGTCTCCAACCACCACAAAATACATTACACCTACTGACCCATCACACCACTAGTCCAACAATTTAGCTTTCTTGCATCTTGATCCCCTCCTTACAGTCGCAGTCTTGGATAATGGAGGAGCTTCGTTTACCCTTTCCTCTTCAGCTTGCCTCACCCTTTTTCCCTTCCCTAGAGTAGTAGGAGCTGCAAGAGCTGCAGGAGAAACATGAACAACAGGAGGTTCTTCTACCCTTTCCTCCACAACTGGCCTCACCCTTTTTCCCTTCCTTAGAGCAATAGGAGTTGCAGGAGCAACATGAACAGGAGGAGCAGCAACAAGCTTTGGAGCAAGGGGAGGTTTTGGAGCAAGCGGCGGTTTTGGAGCAAGCGGCGGTTTTGGAGCAACAGGCCTAACAATTCTGTCATGAACATCTTTTCTCATCTTCTTCAGCAGCTTTGAGATATCAGGTACCTAAAAATATCAACCTTTAAGTTCATAAATGTGTTCTTCATCAATTTTTATATATACATAGTAATACTATGGACTAGATCTACATATTAGTTATCATATCAATTCACATATAAATTCACATATCAATTAACATATTTAAGTTCACATATAAATTCACATTTCAATTCACATATAAATTCAAATTTCAGTTCACATTTCAATTAACATATTTCAGTTCACATATAAACTCACATTTCTATTCACAAATAAATTCAAATTTCAGTTCACATATCAATTCAGATGTGTAAGCAATAATTTTTATCCCACATCTACATGTACATATTTAAATAGGTTCTTATTGTTGGGTCTCGAGGTAGGGTTGGAGATGAACCAACTCGCAGCGGAAAATCAATGAAAACTAAGAGACGATTAAAACCATGAAACAACTAACAAAGAATGGATTCACAAGAGAAAAATTCAGCACTATCTCTTACCAAAACAAGAACACCGGTTAACGAATGATTGGCTTGAGTCTCCAAGACGCTTACGTATCCACATGGGAATCAAAGCCACGTAGTTCTTCTCTTTGAGGACTCAAGAACACAAACATGGAGGTGAGAGCTTGCCAAACCCGAAATTGCAAGGGAAGGGGGACAGAAGTTGTGTTTCCTATTCTTGTCTTATGTTTGTTATGTTGAAAAAAGATGACTTAAACATAACAAAACTCATACTTGTCCAACTAAAGGCATGGGAAAAGTATGGTGTCAAGTAAGGTGTAAATAGGACAAAGTATGGCAAGACAAGATTGGGTTAGGTGGTGAATCACCAACACCTTAATCTTTGTCTTGCTTACTTAGTACTAATTAATCAAAACTTGATAAATTAGTTCCATGGGCCTTGGTTGCATGGGCCTTTCATGGGCCTCTTGGAACATGGCCAGTGGCCATTTCCAACGAGGTCCCGTGATTCGCTCATCGCCTCCAAGCCTTCCATACCGGAAATGTCCAACATTATCCGACGCGATCAATCCCAAGACTCCAAGCCTTGTCTCGATCCGTAAAGTCCTATTCACTTACGGGCACATGACCCAAAACCCAGTTTTGGTCATGTCCCGAGGCAACTCCCTTTTGGCCATTCTCCATAAATGTGTCAATGAGTTTCATCCTCCGGTGTGACCCCTAGGTTTATGCATGTCAATAGATCAACGTAAAATCCCATTTTACTTGATCATATTTAAGTGGCAACTAACGAGACTTTAGTATTGCCTAACACTGCATAGCGAATCGACCCTGTCGATTCTAACCTTTCCGTCGCCCCTGTCATTATCCTTTTATCTCCGATATCCTGATTGAGATAAGGCATAGAGCCGTCATCCTTATTATTCTCAATCACTGTTCCTTGATATGTGAGATGACTGAAGATATGATACCCAGTATCATGTGCATGGCCATGCTATTTTTCCAGTCACTCTCGATCAAGCGGCCGAGAACCGATATCTTTCCCATACCTTAGTATAAGGGATAAATCCCTTAGCCGTCTTTCGTGTCACTCATGTAGCCCGTCCCCAAGCCAATTCTGGCCGTTATGGAAGCCCTGTTACGGACAACGTTAGGCTCAGGTCAAACTCAGTTGTTGACTACATAGCGATCACAAAGACTCCTTGGTCTAAGGATACATGACAAGCTACAACACTGAATATGTTCATGACTTAATCTATGCAACATATTCAGGGCGGGTCGTCCAATATCATGTCCCACATGATATCTATGATCAGACTCCGGAATCCCATTCCAATGACTAACAGAACGTAAGCCATAAAGAGCCATCTTTCATACTAGTCGCTTCTAGTGAAGCTTTGTTGACTAGGGCCCCATCGAGTGTGATCTATCTCGATCTATGGTTCTATTCGCATGGTGGGCATAGATCAGAGAACACATCGATATATTACTCCAACACATAAGTAATATAAAGCCGCTTTAATTTTATTGCTACCGATGATATATACATTTGGACATTTAGGATTGAACTACGGGCACTAAGATTAACAATCTCCCACTTGCCCTAGTTCCAATCTAAACTCCAATATGTCCCCATCGACTTTACATGTCTACCATGTTCAGGCAGTGACACTGCCTTAGTCAAAGGGTTGGCTATGTTATCATCTGTTGCAATATCGGTTGTCTTCACTTCACCTCAGTTCAGTATTTATCTGATGAGGTGGATACGCCGTAGTACATGTTTGGATTTGTTATACGATCTAGGCTTTTAGCTTGCGTAATGGTTTTGAGAATTGGGAGGTATCGGACATGACCCGTTTTTACTTGTCCGGTTGTGTTTAAAACTTTTGGCACATCCTAGATGCGATGAGCACATCAACTACATTCCAAATGTAATGATGCCTCCAATTACATCCAATGTAATTCTTCCTTTGAACCCGTCAACTACATCCAATGCAATGCCGGTTCTATGGGTTCACACACAAGGATTAAAATTCCAATTTTATCTTTGCATGTGAGGTGATATGCTCGGTAAATAAAGTTAAGCATGCAATTCTAAAACACATAGAATTAATCATGCATAAACTACACCAAGCATAAAGCGATAAATGTGCACATAATAGCCCCCTAAACTAACTCCCACTAGCTTCCTGAGCTCCACCGACTCCAAGCTGATGCCAACCCCCGAAAAGCCACCAAATGACCTTTTCGCCCTTTCTTCGTCTTGAGTAAAATATTACAATTTAATACACGACTCGCAGGTCGGGAATAAATAAATATTACAAACAAGTGGTTCGACGACCACACCTTGAAAAAAAAATAATTACACGCTAACTCTAACGGCTCGCAGGCCGTGAAAAGCGATAAATAATTAAATCGAGCTCGGGGATATTATGTACACCATGCCAACATCACATCACACATCGTGTTATCAAACAAGCATGTTATCAAACATCATGTGATTTTCCGGTTTTATTTAATAGCCAAGTATCGAAAATTTTCGATGCTCGGTTTATCGAAACCGTTCAAAAATGAAACTTTTGAACATTTGATCTTTGAGATCGTCATGACGGTTCCAAACTCGTCATAACTAACAAAAAGGTTTAGCATTGGCATATCAACCATCCAATGGTCATGCTTAGCCTAGCTCCGTCCAACGGAGCCCCGTTCGGTCCCGGTTTCGACTCCCCGAGAGTCCCGCTCCCGAGACCCGAAAAATAAAATCTTTTTCAAAATTTCCAGATTTGAAATAATTTTCAAAATTTCATTTTACATGCATTAAATCCATAAACAATAATTTAAAACATGTTATCAAACAATTTAACAAAACAACATGCCAAAAACGAAACTTTCAAGCAAAACCGAAACTTTGAACACCGTCTTGTGAATCCCGAAGGTAGCACGGCTCTGATACCATTGTTGGGTCTCGAGGTAGGGTTGGAGATGAACCAACTCGCAGCGGAAAATCAATGAAAACCAAGAGACGATTAAAACCATGAAACAACTAACAAAGAATGGATTCACAAGAGAAAAATTCAGCACTATCTCTTACCAAAACAAGAACACCGGTTAACGAATGATTGGCTTGAGTCTCCAAGATGCCTACGTATCCACATGGGAATCAACGCCACGTAGTTCTTCTCTTTGAGGACTCAAGAACACAAACATGGAGGTGGGAGCTTGCCAAACCCGAAATTGCAAGGGAAGGGGGACAGAAGTTGTGTTTCCTATTCTTGTCTTGTGTTTGTTATGTTGAAAAAAGATGACTTAAACATAACAAAACCCATACTTGTCCAACTAAAGGCATGGGACAAGTATGGTGTCAAGTAAGGTGTAATTAGGACAAATTATGGCCAGACAAGATTGGGTTAGGTGGTGAATCACCAACACCTTAATCTTTGTCTTGCTTACTTAGTACTAATTAATCAAGACTTGATTAATTAGTTCCATGGGCCTTGGTTGCATGGGCCTTTCATGGGCCTCTTGGAACATGGCCCGTGGCCATTTCCAACGAGGTCCCGTGATTCGCTCATCGCCTCCAAGCCTCCATACCGGAAATGTCCAACATTATCCGACGCGATCAATCCCAAGACTCCAAGCCTTGTCTCGATCCGTAAAGTCCTATTCACTTACGGGCACATGACCCAAAACCCAGTTTTGGTCATGTCCCGAGACAACTCCCTTTTGGCCATTCTCCATAAATGTGTCAATGAGTTTCATCCTCCGGTGTGACCCTTAGGTTTATGCATGTCAATAGATCAACGTAAAATCTCATTTTACTTGATCATATTTAAGTGGCAACTAACGAGACTTTAGTATTGCCTGACACTGCATAGCGAATCGACCCTGTCGATTCTAACCTTTCCGTCGTCCCTGTCATTATCCTTTTAACTCTGATATCCTAATTGAGATAAGGCATAGAGCCGTCATCCTTATTATTCTCAATCACCGTTCTTTGATATGTGAGATGACTGAAGATATGATACCCAGTATCATGTGCATGGTCATGCTATTCTTTCAGTCACTCTCGATCAAGCGGCCGAGAACCGATATCTTTCCCATACCTCAGTATGACGGATAAATCCCTTAGCCGCCTTTCGTGTCACTCATGTAGCCCGTCCCCAAGCCAATCATGGCCGTTATGGAAGCCCTGTTACGGACAACGTTAGGCTCAGGTCAAACTCAGTTGTTGACTACATAGCGATCACAAAGACTCCTTGGTCTAAGGATACATGACAAGCTACAACACTGAATATGTTCATGACTTAATCTATGCAACATATTCAGGGCGGGTCGTCCAATATCATGTCCCACATGATATCTATGATCAGACTCCGGAATCCCATTCCAATGACTAACAGAACGTAAGCCATAAAGAGCCATCTTTCATACTAGTCGCTTCTAGTGAAGCTTTGTTGACTAGGGACCCATCGAGTGTGATCTATCTCGATCTATGGTTCTATTCGCATGGTGGTCATAGATCAGAGCACACATCGATATATTACTCCAACACATAAGTAATATAAAGCCGCTTTAATTTTATTGCTAACGATGATATATACATTTGGACATTTAGGATTGAACTACGGGCACTAAGACTAACAAAATGTGCACATAATAGCCCCCTAAACTAACTCCCACTAGCTTCTTGAGCTCCACCGACTCCAAGTCGATGCCAACACCCGAAAAGCCACCAAATGACCTTTTCGCCCTTTCTTCGTCTTGAGTAAAAAATTACAATTTAATACACGACTCGCAGGTCGGGAATAAATAAATATTACAAACAAGTGGTTCGATGACCACACCTTGAAAGAATAATTACACGTTAACTCTAACGGCTCGCAGGCCGTGAAAAGCGATAAATAATTAAATCGAGCTCGGCGCTATTATGTAGACCATGCCAACATCACATCACACATCGTGTTATCAAACAAGCATGTTATCAAACATCATGTGATTTTCCGGTTTTAATTAATAGCCAAGTTTCGAAATTTTTTGATGCTCGGTTTATCGAAAACGTTCAAAAATGAAACTTTTGAACATTTGATCTTCGAGTTCGTCATGACGGTTCCAAACTCGTCATAACTAACAAAACGGTTTAGCCTTGGCATATCAACCATCCAATGGTCATGCTTGGCCTAGCTCCGTCCAACGGAGCCCCGTTCGGTCCCGGTTTCGGCTCCCCGAGAGTCCCGCTCCCGAGACCCGAAAAATCAAAAAAAAAATTCAAAATTTCCAGATTTGAAATAATTTTCAAAAAATCATTTTACATGCATTAAATCCATAAACAAGAATTTAAAACATGTTATCAAACAATTTAGCAAAACAACATGCCGAAAACGAAACTTTCAAGCAAAACCGAAACTTTGAACACCGTCTTGTGAATCCCGAAGGTAGCACGGCTCTGATACCACTGTTAGGTCTCGAGGTAAAGTTGGAGATGAACCAACTCGCAGCGGAAAATCAATGAAAACCAAGAGACGATTAAAACCATGAAACAACTAACAAAGAATGGATTCACAAGAGAAAAATTCAGCACTAGTTCTTACCAAAACAAGAACACCGGTTAACGAATGATTGGCTTGAGTCTCCAAGACGCCTACGTATCCACATGGGAATCAAAGCCACGTAGTTCTTCTCTTTGAGGACTCAAGAACACAAACATGGAGGTGGAAACTAGCCAAACCCGAAATGGCCATGGAAGAGGGAGAGAAAATGTGTTTCCTATTCTTGTCTTGAATTTGTTATGTTGGAAAAAGATGACTTAAACATAACAAAACTCATACTTGTCCAACTAAAGGCATGGGACAAGTATGGTGTCAAGTAAAGTGTAAATAGGACAAAGTATGGCAAGACAAGATTGGGTTAGGTGGTGAATCACCAACACCTTAATCCTTGTCTTGCTTACTTAGTACTAATTAATCAAGACTTGATTAATTAGTTCCATGGGCCTTTCATGGGCCTCTTGGAACATGGCCCGTGGCCATTTCCAACGAGGTCCCGTGATTCGCTCATCGCCTCCATGCCTTCCACACCGAAAATGTCCAACATTATCCGACGCGATCAATCCCAAGACTCCAAGCCTTGTCTCGATCCGTAAAGTCCTATTCACTTACGGGCACATGACCCAAAACCCATTTTTGGTCATGTCCCGAGACAACTCCCTTTTGGTCATTCTCCATAAATGTGTCAATGAGTTTCATCCTCCGGTGTGACCCTTAGGTTTATGCATGTCAATAGATCAACGTAAAATCCCATTTTACTTGATCCTATTTAAGTGGCAACTAACGAGACTTTAGTATTGCCTGACACTACATAACGAATCGACCCTGTCGATTCTTACCTTTCCGTCGTCTCTGTCATTATCCTTTTATCTCCGATATCCTGATTGAGATAAGGCATAGAGTCGTCATCCTTATTATTCTCAATCACCGTTCCTTGATATGTGAGATGACTGAAGATATGATACCCAGTATCATGTGCATGGCCATGCTATTCTTTCAGTCACTCTCGATCAAGCGGCCGAGAACCGATATCTTTCCCATACCTCAGTATGACGGATAAATCCCTTAGCCGTCTTTCGTGTCACTCATGTAGCCCGTCCCCAAGCCAATCCCGGCCGTTATGGAAGCCCTGTTACGGACAACGTTAGGCTCAGGTCAAACTCAGTTGTTGACTACATAGCGATCACAAAAACTCCTTGGTCTAAGGATACATGACAAGCTACAACACTGAATATGTTCATGACTTAATCTATGTCACATATTCAGGGCGGGTCGTCCAATATCATGTCCCACATGATATCTACGATCAGACTCCGGAATCCCATTCCAATGACTAACAGAACGTAAGCCATAAGGAGCCATCTTTCATACTGGTCGCTTCTAGTGAAGCTTTGTTGACTAGGGACCCATCGAGTGTGATCTATCTCGATCTATGGTTCTATTCGCATGGTGGGCATAGATCAGAGCACACATCGATATATTACTCCAACACATAAGTAATATAAAGCCGCTTTAATTTTATTGCTAACGATGATATATACATTTGGACATTTAGGATTGAACTACGGGCACTAAGACTAACAGAGCGTGGTATCGCACATACACACGCAAGAACCTTGGCTTCACACTCTCATCAGTCATCAAATTAAATCTTGTCTCTGGGTTGCTCTTCATCAGCGTCTCCCCATACTTTCTCAGCATACCGTACTGCATACTTTCATCGTCATGCTCCAAATCCCTAGCCTTCTTCAGCACACGATATACTCTGTTGATACTTATATCAATCCCCATTTTTGTGAAAACACGATCATGGAAGGCTGAAGCTTCAATCTTCTTGTGTTTCTGAATGTAGTTACAGAACCTGCCATCCAAGAACAACTCATAAATAAGTTATACAAGTTTGAAATAAATGTTAGTATATGAATTGAATTAGAATTATATGGATTACCTATAAGCTAAGGAAGTAGAAGTCATATTCAGACCAAGGCTCTTGGGTTGACAATTGTGTTTTGCTCTGAAATTCTTAATTTGCAGCAGTCCTAAAGCCTCATTCAGTCAACACCATATATAAAAGCTACAGCCCTTCTCCTTGCATACAACACCAATTCGCTCTTTCTTCTGATTCCTTGTGTAAGTGAAGTTAAACCCCTTTTCCACAGCATACATCCTCAGCACATTCCTAAACCAGAATGCAGTCTCAAAAGTATCTCCCAGTGCAAGGTCGATCTTCCTCAACTTACATGATTTATCCCACAGCCTAGGCTCACTATCTAACCTCAAGGAAAACTCAGCCCTTCATTCTTCTACCATCTCACCCTCACATTCCAAGTACTCCATATAATGGGTTATTTACGATAATGTACCCTAATGTTTCGTCCACGAACGATAAGGTACCCTAATGAATTTTGTGTCCGATAAGGTACCCTAATGATTCGTCCACGAACGATTTGGTTTAAAATTGTCATATTCCGTTAAAAACTAACGGAATATTCCTCAAAATTAGACATTTGCAGTTAAGTGGGGTGTGAAATGACGATTTTACCCTTTCTTATTTTAAGCTTATAAATTTGATAAACAAAATTACCATTATACCCTTCATTATATAATACAATAAAAATATAATAAATAAATAAATAAATTTTAATTTTTAAAATTTAAAAATTAAATTATTTAAAATATTAAAAAATACAAAAAATTTAAAAATCATTTTTATTTTTTTAAAAAATTAATTTTATTAAAAAAAATCGCAGAACTGTCTGTGTCTTCTCCGCCAGCTCCGGCGTCGTCTCCGGCCACCCCCTCCTCCGGCGTCTCGTCCCCGGCCACCCCCACCTCTGCCGCCTCCTCCTCCCTCTTCCACCTCCCACCTCCCACCGTCCGCCATCGCCAGAAAACCCCCTGCCTCACCTCTACCTTCTTCTTCCTCGATTCGCGACGACCTGACCACGCCGACCTCGTTCCGAGCCCTACCGTGTCGTCAACGGACAAAATCGACGACGGTGAGTTGTCTCCCGACCTCATCCCACCTCCCCCATCTCTTCCCCTCTTGTTTTTGAGCGATTTCGAGCTCGATTCATCCGAGCCCGAAATCCGAGAAGAGCTCGTCGGAGCTCGCTCGCACCAGATCTGACACTTACCAACGCCGGTGAGCTCTCACAACCGTTAGATCTGGACGGCGAGACTCGATTCCTGCCCTGACGACTTCCCCACAGCCTTCCAAGCTCCTGAAGCCACCCACCGCCGTCGTGAAGCCTAGCTCGCCTCTGTCGAGGGAAGTTGAGGTTGGGGAAGACGAGTTCTGGCGATGGAGGACGGTGGGAGGTGGGAGGTGGAAGAGGGAGGAGGAGGCGGCGGAGGTGGGGGTGGCCGGGGACGAGAAGCCGGAGGAGGGGGTGGCCGGAGACGACGCCGGAGTTGGCCGGAGAAGACGCATACAGTTCTGCGATTTTTTTTAATAAAATTAATTTTAAAAAAAATAAAAATGATTTAAATTTTTTTTACTGTTTTTAATAAAAAAATTATTTATATATAAAAAAACTAATTATTAAAAAATAAAACTAATTAAATATAAAATCTGATTTTAAAATATAAAAATCTGATTTTTAAAAAATAAAAACTGATTTTTTGAAGAAAAAAAACAAATTCAGTTTTTTAAAAATATAACTTTAAAAAAATATATAATTTATTTATTTTATTTTGAAAATTAAAATTAATTAGAAAATATAAATTAAGGAAAAATAATAACTGAGGGTATAATGGTCATTTCACACTTAAGTCAAAAGTCAACTGAAATGTCAAAGGGCAAAATAGTCATTCTACATAATTCTGTTAGTTTTTTAACAGCATTAAACCAAATCGTTCGTGGACGAATCATTAGGGTACCTTATCGGACAAAAAATTCATTAGGGTACCTTATCGTTCGTGGACGAAACATTAGTGTACCTTATCGTAAATAACCCCCATATAATCATCTTCATCTCCACAACTAGATTCATCAGTACACTCCTCCTCATAGTCTGAATCACCCTCACTACAGTCCCCATCCTCCTCATCAACCACATCCTCTTCATTTCCCTCTTCCATTTCTTTTTCAACATCCAGTTCGTGGATATCATCATTTGATGATGATGCATTACTCCCATTCTCCGAATGTAATGCATCATCATCAGATTCAATCATGTCCTTGTCAATCAAATCATCTGCAAACATCTTTACCTCCGTTAAATTCTCATCGTCAGAAGGTTCATCAATTAACCTTCTGACGAACTCCGGTGTCTTACCCTCTTCCTTCACTTTTCCCTTCGCCTTACCCTTCCCCTTACCCATACACAAATCAATTGTTAACAGAAGGGAGAAATAAGGTTCAATCTATATTATGTACTCAACCCATACAATACATACACATTCATTGCAATGCATTTTCAACATATGTTCTATACTTAACAAATGTAAACTCAATCATGTCATTACTCCTACATTTTTTAAACCCAAACTTTGAAGAGCAATATAACTGATTTTTCTTACACCCCAAACATTAATTTTCTGAAACCCCTAACAGTCAACAACAACCTCATCACATTTTTACAACTGGAACCCCTACATCAACTTCATTTCATCCCTACATTTTTTAAACCCAAACTTTGAACAACAACAGAAGATATTTTTTTTGAACCCCAAACACAAATTTTCGGAAACCCCTAACCTTCAAAAACATCACATCAGCATTTTATAAATTGGAAACCCTAAATTTTTGTAAACCCTAACTTTGAACAGCAACAAGGGTGATATTTTCTTAACTCGTATCACTGTATTTGAGATAACCCTAACAATCAACAACTTCAAGGCGTCATTATTTAGAATTGTAACCCCTTTATTTTTCAAAACCCTAACCTTGGAGAGCTGAATAACTGGGTTTTTTAGCTTAACCATGGAGCTACAACATCCTACCCGAGCTTTTACACATCATATCCATCATCCAAACAAACAAAACATACAAAACCTAAGCTACTAATCGATTCAAACTCGTACCACTTACAAATACTACTCTCTGCACTTCGCGACCACGCGTTCTCCTCCTCCGATCTAGGCTTCTTCTCGATTCTGGGTCGCTTCAACCTTGTCGCTTCGTCTTCGGGAGAGAGAGAATGGAGCGAGAGAATGGAGGAACTATGTCTGAAACTGAAGAGTCGATGGTCTTAAACCAAGTCAAGGGTATTGACTTCGTGTTAAGGGTATTCTGGTCTTTTCAAATCAAAAACAGACGACTATGTTAGTTTAGACGGATTTTGTTAGTTTATGAAAAATATGGAAACATCAGAGTTAGGAAGTGCAAAGAAAGGTGAACGCCAGTTAGGATCGCAAAAACAAAGGTCAAGGGGGGCTAAGATACGTGGTTTCCCCTATCACCAACACCAAACAACTCTGTACAACCATCTAATTATTTTAAGTTAGTCACTATAATATACAAAATTGTTTTAAGCGTCTAGGCGCCTAGTCGGATTGACTAGACATAAATAGGGCTTAGGCGACGGCCAATCGAGATTTTTAGAACATTGATACGCTAAAGATGCCCACATTTATTCATATGCACTACATCCAATAAAGAAAAAAAAATGGATCTCCAAACCCTTTACTTATCATTTCAAGAATAATTAATACATGGGAGCATGACATCAGTAGAGCAGATAAAAGACAGTTTGTGATTCGAGGTGCAACATATCCTTGCTCAAAATTAATAAAGAAAAGGCTACCTTGACAGGAGAAAGAAATAAGCTAAACCTTAAAGCCATAGCAATTAGTACATTATACATCAAGGCAAGAGTTTCCTTAACCTTTCCTTAACCTCTTAATTCGCTCTAGAGCACCAAGCCGGCTCTCACTATCTTTATCTGCTTCATCTGTATTTTCAGACTCCTCTCTCTTGCGGGCCAGCCCTCCGAAAACTGCATCAGGCACATCTTTCTGGGATATCTCAACCCTGTCATCATCATCGGAGTCACTTTCCTCAGGCAGCTCTATGTCTTCATGGTTGGCAGCAGGAGCTTTGATCCCTCCATCGCTCTGTGATTCCACTCCAGCACTTACAAACCCAACTTTTCTGCTCCCATCTTTACCAGCTGTGTCGTTTGCTGCAGGTGCTAACTGCCTCTCTAGGGCGGCCATTTCATCCTCAGGCAGCCCAGCCCGTTTCAAGCTATCCTTGGCATCATCAAGGTTAAGCTTCTGATCCTTTAGCATCAGATACTCAGGTAGTATGAAGTGTGTCTGCAAAAAACAATAGAATGTAAATATGTAAATATAACTTTTTAAAAGCAGGTGGTGATCATAGTATTAGTAAGAACAACAAGATGAAAATGACATACAGATAACTAATTAATTGTCCAAAATCAAAACCAAAGCAACAGAACTGCATGGTGTATTAGAAATCACTAGAGGTTTATGACAAAATCCCACCACTCATTTCAATGGATTAGTCATATCAAATTAATTTATATCTATATGATTCATATGAAAAAACATTTTAAAATGCTTTTACAACTTGATGCTTTATTAAAACAACTTTACCCCACCAGTCTGATGAAATAATTTCCAAAGTAACAAATCAAATGGAAAAATTGAAACAAAAAAAGATCATGTAGCAATACCTGACTATAGCTTGCGGAGACACTTCGTTTAATACGAAGCATTTCTCGGAAAGTGTCTTCGTTTCCATGTTGCACCTCAAACTCATGCCACTTATTCCAAAAGTCAGCATCAGATCGTGGATCTGCAAATTGAGATGCAAATATGTATACTGCTCGAGCACGATCTATCTCTCCTAAGCTCTTCTCCAACTCAGCATACTTCAAGCACATGGTCTTGACATCTTTATCTGGGAGACCAGATTCTATTGCTTGCTCATAGATTTCCCTTGTTTTGGGAACACCAAAGATCTCAGCCGCACGAGCAATATAAATTTCATACAAGCTCAGTTTCTCGCTATTTGGTACTGCTTTAGTTGCTTGGTCATATACTTTCATTGCTCGCTTTGCCAGACCATAATCTTCCTCCAGCTTTGCAAATTGGAGATACAATGGTTTCACTTGATCAGCAGGAGTCTGGTGGTAGGCACGAGTGAAAAAAAGAAAAGGAAAAGTTAGCATCTCATTAACATAATAATAGGACTAAATTTTAGCATCGTTGAGCACCATGCATACCATATCAACTGCATGCTCAAACAATTCCCTTGCTCGCTCTAGTCTTGTCTTCCCATATCTCTTTACAAATTTAGAAAGATATGTGACCCATATATCTTTCACATGTGGGTACTTAAATATCTTGACACCTCGCTCATATACCTTGAATGCATCCTCAAAGTATTTATGCTCCTGCACATGTTAAAATAATATGATGTTTAGAACAGAAAAATATAAGAAATAGAGGGGGCAGAATATAACTTTAGGTGGAATGCCCATACTTCAAGAAGCAATGCATAGTTGATAATAATTTGTGGAGTGGCTATTCTTAAATCCAAGATACGCTCATATACTGATCTAGTAGTCTCCAAGGTACCCAAACTCTCCTCCAAATCAACATAAAAGGTCCACAATCTCAATGATTTATGCACCTTCATCTGAACTGGTTGATTACCATCAGCAGCCACTGCATCAAAAAAATAGTCTGTGATTAGTCATGGTATTATATGCATCCCACAATAGACAACTTATATGTACAATATACAACTTACTAGTTATCACAGAGAAATACAACAAATATATATATACACATATCCTCTTTATGTAGGATTTGGTCCACTGAAGTGTTCTGGCAGGCATGTTTACGCATTCAATTAGATATGCAAGTCCATAACCCTCCCTTACTGCAGGTATAATTCCTTATGATATGCTTTCAGATAGGAGGTCTGGCTTTTGCTACAGTTTCCTTCTTAGGACTAACTTCTGTTATGTGTCTTTCTAAGGCTTCCAATAAAAAACTTATATTTATGGTGGTATTTTTCTTATTCATGCACTTTGTTAGATGGGCTATAGCATAAGCCTTTCATTTGCTAAGCACAAACTTCAACCTCTAAGATCATTTACCTGATTACCCCACCTCCGCAGACCATTGTATTTCCCATTCTATTCGGGTACTTAAGTGTTTATCACACCCATACATATTTTTACCCTTTCACTTTGTCTCTACCCATCACAAACTCTATAATCAGCTATACCACAATTTCAATATCACTAGTAGAGGTTGAAGATGCAAAACTGTTATTTACCAACCCAAGCCCATGAACTCCTTGCTGGAACACCAAAATTAGGTATCCATAGAGGGTGTTTGGATTAGATTATAAGTTGGCCAAACCAACTTATGATTTTTGAGCCGCTACTAATTTTAAGTCAAGTGTTTGGAAAATTCAAAAACAGACTATAAACACCATATTATAAACACCCTCTTCATCTATAGAATGGGTCATTCTTGTCACAGTGTATCCTAATCTTAATGTTAAATGCATGCATATACCTTTAGAATCAGGTTTATCTATTAAACAAACCTCTCCAATCTTAACATCTGCCAATTTAAGTAGTAATACAAACAAACCTATCTTATATGCATTGATGGTTGTTTACTAATCTTTGGGGAAGTTGTGAATACCACAAATGTATGTATAAGCTTTCATCAATAGAGAAAGCCTCTCTAATGGGGAAACAATTTTCAGTTTACCCACGCTCAAAACGGAATCCAGCTCAAGCAATTTGATCTTGAGCTCTACACAAGAAACTGGAGTAATTGGTGGTATCTAGGTGAATATAAATTATCTTTCCAGGGAAACGGGCGTCAAACCATTTCTATGGAAAGTACTTTTTTTTCACAGGAAGGAAGCTCTTCATTTCATTCACCAAATTTAACTGTAGGCTGAAGCACTGACATCACTTGCTAAGTACCATCCCAAATATACCCATTTTCAACAGAGAGAAAAAAATTGCATCATACTTAAACACTAAAGGCTGCACATAATAATTACTACCATTTGGTTTATAGGAGCTGATTTCAGGGCTTTAGCACCATTTTTTATAACATGAATCAAGCTACTTTCACAAAACAGACTAGAAGGTCATTGATGCAATCCATGCTGACCAGTGACTAACATTGATAAAGTTGAACCCAAAATTCTACCAAAAAACTGACTTCAGGTTATTAAACCCAAAAGCCATCTGAGAAACCCCTCCAAATAGATGCACATGCACTAAATGATGGCAAATGATATTTCATGGATTTAAGGATTAAAAAATTAGAGTAACTAAATTTCACCCTTCTATAGCAATAGTCTATGAGCAAATTCTAATTGTATCATCCACATGTCGCAGAAGTGCCGAGCCACCTAAAAGATGTATGACAGCATTGACAGGCAATGAGGAAAGCAGTTGCAAGTGATGGAAGATATGAATTACCTCTTCGTTTGACTTCAGCGGAAGGCTCAGCTGTGGCACGCCTCATCAACTCCAAAGCACCCTTAAAGTTTTTATGCCTCAGCTCCATCTCTGCCCACTCACACCAAACACTAGCCAGATGATCAACTGCCTTGTAGTTAACTTGAACAGCTTTATCAAATATCACTCTAGCATTGCCAACATCCTTGTGGTTCTCATATAACTTGGCAAAAGCAACCCACAATGTATGAGGCTTCCCCACAGCTTTCATGGGATCAATAGTCCTCACAGCTTCTGTATACGTAAGAATCTGTTTGGTTGGGTTTCCCTCAAATAACTTGACCCTTCGATGCCACTGCTCCACATTATGTGGATTCTGGCGTAGAAGGACACTATTAGCTAACTCTGGCCTTCTATCCATGAGATGCTCTAGTCGAGCAAGCCTCAAATCAACATCATTATCATCATCTAACCAAAACCCATGTAGTAGTTTCTTCTCAAACTTAGGAAGTGACATACCCACATTCAAGCGGAAATCTTCATCCTCCTCCTCGAACCCATTTTCTTCCCTACCATCCTCCCCCTCCTCGTCACTCAAATCCATGGTATCCATTTTGATAGCAAGCATACTCTCCTCATACTGTGAGTATGCGTCAAAAATCACACTAAAATCCCTCACGGTGACCACAGTAGTCATACCCTCCTCAAAAATATCCCTAGCCTTCTCATGCAAGTTCCTCCTAATGTAATAATCTGCTAGGGAAGTCCACAGCCTCCCGACCTCATCTGTGAACTTTCTAATCCCACCTCTAATGATGGCCTCCACATTTAACCCGGACACTTCAGTAGCATGAGTAGTGAGCAAATCACACAATTCCAACCACAACCTATGCTTGGTCTTTCCCTTAATAGAATAAAATTGATCATCATTCAAAACAGAGGCTAACCTCTCAGCTGCCTCCTGCCAAAGACCAGAATTAACCAAAAACTGAATGAAATCCTCTATGTGAGTAGGGTCATACTTCAAGTACCTTCTGTAAACCCTAAGAGAGGTCTCTATCGGAATCCCTCTCTGACTCACGAACACCAAGTAAGGCTCCCAAATCCGATCGTGCTGCGTCACCGGAAGCGCACAGAGCGCGCGGTCGAAGGTGCGGCGAGTCCTGGTAACAAGTTTCTGCTCCGTCAAGGTCTGGAGATACATAATCCAGATCCTGGGCATCTTGTGCATAGTGACCAGAGCTCGCTCGAAAGTGTTGTTGAGAGCGTCGTATCGAGAGTTAGAGACGGGGAGGTTACGTACATTGGCTAGGCGCTCGCGGAGGTAGGCGTACCAGAGCTTATAGCTTCCGGGGAGGGCTTTGAGAGATCTCTCGTAGATAATGGACCGCTTCTTGAATGGAGCTTCTGATCTGGCGATTAGGTAGCGCCACCAAAGCTTGAGGCTGAAGGGGTTGCGCAGAATCTCCTCTTCGTAGAGGAGATCGTCCACGGATGGATATAGCTCTTGAGGAATCGCCATTGAAGCTCGGATTAGAAGTGGCGATTCAAAACTCCCAAATGAAATGCAAGTAGTGGTAGTATAAAACCCTGAGATGGCGAAGGAGGATGAGAAATTAAACCTCCATGACGTAGAATCAAGAGGGGGGTGTTTGGAACCTAAGAAAATTTAGGGCTTTGGGGATTTTCCTGAGAAAGTCGGAGGATGGCGGATACGGCCGAGGGAGGTTTAGAAAAGCCCTGAGTCGTGTTTATCCTAAGTTTCCGTCTCGTACCGGAATGTATAATTTCGCTATTTCATATCGGGAATGATTCTGGTCACTGGCACCATGCTAAAATTCTTAAAGGGAAAGTACGGTTTAGAGACAATAAATTTTCTTTTCATTACACCGAAAACCTTTTTTCCCAATTCTATTTCAGATTATGTTACCCTTTCTTAACTGTGATTAGCCTTTGGTCATAATTTTTAAATATAATTTTGCACAGATTTACACTATCTGATATTTTCTACTCGAGTTAACGGAAGTTTTTGGTTCAAAATATCGAATAATCAGTTGGAATTATGAAAAAGAAGAATAACGATATGTAATAGCGACGCAGCCGACTTCTCTCTCTAGGGTTTAGGAGGTTTTGCGATATTCAGCCGCAACCCAAGGAGCAATCGAAGTCGATGGCGAGCGGCGAGGGCGGCGATGCAGACGGGGTGCACTGGGGGCCTCGCTTTACGGAGCCGGGTGATTGGGGCGTGTCTCCGGTGCAGGATGAAGGCTTCGGCCATGGGTGGTTGGAGCCGGAGGAGGAGACGGAGGAGGAAGCCAGTCCGGTGGTGTCGACTGGGTTATGGTCGAGGAGGATCTCGGGGCAGCCGGAGATGTGCTTCTCGGCCCTCCCAGTGGAGGAGGAGGGATGGGTGGTGGGGGGTCGGATCCGATCTGGTCCGGCCACCCTCCGTCGTACGGCGGCGAAAGGCCCAAGGCCGAGGCGTCTGGGCTCCGGTGTAGGGTGCTGTATGGGGGCTCGGGAAGGCGGGGCTGAAGGCAGGGAGGTGGAGCACGGAAAGGGAGGTGCTCCGGTTCTGATTTCGTCGGACTCGGCGTTTGGGACGGATGTGAGGACGGAAGCGCCTGTCTCGGAGTCGGAGCTGGCGGCGAGGGCGGCGCCGGAGGAGGTAACTTGGCGGCAAAGAAAGGGAAAGGAGCCGGCAAGTATGGATGCTAGGGTTTCGCCCAATCGGGCCAGGGAGGCTGTGGGCTTAAGCCGGGGATTCATGACTGATGCCCGTAGGGCTGGACAACCTCGGAATGGGTCGGGACTTCACCAGGGCTGGACCCGTGGAGGCGAGGGGGACGTGGCGGCTTGGGCTGCCCGGTATGGAGCGGGCCGAGGTACGCGAGCTGGACCGGACCTTAGGGTTGGGATGGACCCGAGGGTCGGGTCGGGTCAGGCGACTGGATATGATCCTCCTCTGCAAGGTGGTCAGCCGGGTCATGAGAACCCGGTTCTCAGGGGGTCCATCACTGGGTACTGGATCCGATAGGGGGGAACAGATGGCGTTGGATCTTCAGATGGGGGCTATGCGCATCAAGGAGGTCGTTGTACCGATTCAGGAGATTACTAGCAGGGGGAGTTCGTATAAGTACGCGCTGGCAGCCAAGGTCCTGACTACCAGGAAGATTTTCTGGAAATCAGTAGTGGCAAAGATGGAGGACGTCTGGGGTATGAAGGTTGAGGCTAAACCATTAGAAGGTGGTCTGGTCGCTTTTTTCTTCAGATCGGCTAAGGAAAGGGAAAGGGTTCTGCTGGGGGAACCCTGGTCTTTTTAGGATTCTCTGGTCCTCTTTACGGATCTGAGGGCTCATATGCGGGTTAGTGATCTGCAATTCCATCATTTTTCGTTCTGGGCGCGAGTGTCCAATCTACCAGTTGGGGCATGGACGAGGGATGTGGGATTTAGGGTCGGCAATGCACTGGGCGTCTACCAAGGCGTGGATGTGGAAAAGGATGGGTTATGCTGGGGGGATTTTATGAAGGTCCGAATCAGAGCGGATATCAGGATCCCCCTGCAGAGTCAACTTTGGTTTCGTCTGTCCGTCTCTCAGGTAAGGACACGTTTTCTTATTTCATATGAACATTTACCTGAACACTGCTTTGGTTGCTGCTGCGCGGGTCATCTATTCCCGGTCTGTCCGGTTGTTGGAGGATCTAGGGGAGTATCCTTGAGGGCACCAGGGGATCCGAGGTCGGCAATAGAGAAGGCGAAACATGGGAAGGCTACCCCAGGAACAAACTGGACTTATTTAGGGGGGTCGGACAGAGGTGGACGGTCTAAAGAGACCCCACGAACATCAGTGAGGAAGGAAGGGTCGGGGTGGTGGGGCCACAGTGAAGCTGGAGAGGAGGAGGGCCGGGAAGACTGGGTACCGAAGGATCTGGCACCGTCACTATCAGGCAACAAGAGGTTAGTGAGGGAGGAGGAGCCGGAGGAGGAGGAGGACTCGACGGCGTCAAATGAGTTATCACCTACAGCGGCGGGGGGCTCCAAGTACCCTCGCCTCCGGGAATGAGTCCTGCCGGGGCCAGGGAGGGTTTGGTCGGCTGTACCTTCTCCCTGGTGTATAGGTGGCATTGGTATCACCAACAGTTGATGTGTTACTGCCCTACCACTTCGGGGTCAGCATTCCCGCGTTCAGGAGCCCTACCATTATCTTTCAAGGGAGGACGACGCACGCTGACATACTGGGGGAGTAACTGGTCCACCGTTGTTCGTTTATCCTCTGATCTACTCGGTCAGTTTCTTCTGGTTGGAGTATACTGTATCGGTATCCCCGGATGCTACCGCAGTCCCGCCGTCCCGACCGCAATTATGCTACAGAGCACATTTAAGTATTCTGCACTTGTTTTTCCAATTATGTTAGCTTGGTTTATGTACGGTGCACTTCATGCTTGGGGTCACCAAGTTATTTTACATTAATGATATTTCCATTTCCTCTAAAAAAAACTCAATTTTTTGAAAAAAAATACAATCCTGACTCTCTTAAAATCTCGTAAACCAAACACTCCAATTAAATTGAAAACAAAAGTAAGTTTTTTTTGACGAAAATTATAATTTTATAAATGTTTGTATCAGAAAATCGATGTACGATAAGGAACATGTTTCCAGGCCACAAAGGTCAGACAAAAGAGTAATAGTCCAATGATCCTTTTTTCACTAGAACTATTACAGACGGTGTTTGAATGTCATAGAGGCAATGATTGAATACGATGGAAGAGAAGTTGTTATGGAAGTCCTGCTGTGAAAACTGGTCAAGGATTTCAATAGTAGTGGTGGGAGGCAAAGCATTGATCAGGGACCCCTCCCAGGGCCAGTCCTTGTTGCTCAAGTGGTCTAACATCCCTCCTGGCGGGGCTGTTTTCCAGCCCTCGCTTGATCATCTTGAGGCTCTCTAGCGACAGATCTCTTGAGCATTCCCATTCCAGCAGCTCCCACAACATCAGGTTCCCTAGAAACGGGTGTTGGAAGTTCAAGGACCGACCCCTCCGGTAGCTAGCTGGTCAATAGTCGGGTGCTAACTCGAGTCGTAATACGGTTAGGTACAGTGCTCGGGAAAACTCGGGGACTCCCATTCACAGGTAGAGAATCTTTAGGTACAATGCTTGAGGAGATTTCCCCAAAGCCTGACAGACCAGACGGCTGAGCAGACACACTCCAGTCCGTGGCATACGACTTCACCTGCTTGCCCTTCTGATACTCCAAGAGAGACGAGTCATACCTTGGGGTGCCTCGGACTTCCTACTCGTAATCCTCGACGATGTGGACGAGCCTCCCACAGTTGTAGCAGAAGCTCAGAGCTTGGTGTAAGTTAGCTCAATCTTCATTGGGTCTGGGAACTCCTTGAACCGCAAGACCATCCCTCACCGGAGGGGCCGCTCAATGAGGTGCCAGAAGCAAAACCTAACCGTGCCTCCCCAACACATCCCCCACTGGTCACTCAAGACCTCCACACAAGTCCCCAACGCGTTCCCAATGGACATTTTTGTTGCCTTCGTGCAGACCAGAAGTGAAAGACCTCGAACGTGCGCACACAGTTTGCATGCGTCCAATATCGGCAAGTCATGAGTGCAAGGATCTAGATCCCCAAGGAGGGGGGCCCGCCCATCGAAACAACATGGTTCGTTACTCCAAACCCATGCACGTGCTTCCGATGACCGGAAATAGAAGCCAAAGAGGGTCGGACCTAACTCTTTGACAACCAGACCCTCCGCAGCTCTCCCTCGCGCGATAGTGATGATCTGAAGCATAGTCTCCTTATGGGGGTATGTCGACGACCATAGCTTCCCCACCATACCCCACTGTTGCCTGACAATAGCCGTGGAGATGGACGGAGAGAATGGCACGACCACCTCAACCTCCTCCTCGTCTTCAATGAAGCATGATGACAGCCCATCCTAGAGAGCCGCTAGAGCGGCATGGAGGTCCGGACCCACATCAACATGGGTCACCGCAAGCTCCGGAAATCCTCGGGTCGGCGCCTGACACCGACACATCCCTCCCAGGATTATAAGGCCAGGGGGACGAGGGGGATTCGATCCTGATTATGGAGGTACCTACCCAACCCTTAGACTTCCACCGCCGTCCGAGGAAGGTACGCCATCGGCGTCTTTCCTTCCGCAGAATCCCTTTGAAGGGGGACATCCGCAGGGAGGAAGATGGCGCCGAGAGGAAACGATGGCGAGATAAGTTGTAGAACATGGGCTACAACCCTAGGAGCCGCGTCGCCAAGACCGACTGGAGGAAGAACCTAGGACTCAGAACACGGCATGCTAGGGTTGCGTGGAGGCGAAGGCAGGACCACACGGGGCCTGATTCTCTTAATTTAAGGTGTTCCATGGAACACCCTTTACCCCTCTAGTTCCGCCTCTATCACCAACGCTTTTCGGAGATGGGTCTCAAGACCAAATCTATATAAATTCTAGGCGTGAGCTTCTTCTCCAACCCCAACGCTTCACGAAACTGTTCCAGCATAGTCGGTTTTGTGCTCCTCCTCTCTCTCTCTCTCTCTCTATCTTTCTTTATGTGGCGGCGAGACCAAAGCTGATTAGCTTGGGGCCGAGGGTCTACAACCGGATGAGCTCAGGGTGGAGGGTTTGTCGGAGACAAGAACCATATCTACGGCGACGAGATCCAAGATTTGTCTCTAACATCTCCTTCGTTCGTATCCCTCTTTCTCTTGTTCGATTTGATTCCGAACCACAAGTTTCATTTGTCGGCACGTTCTTCTTTGCCTAAATATCGAGCTTTACAGCAAAGAAGATGAAGAAAATTCAAGATTTTCATTTTTATATGGGTAAACTTCAACTCACTACCCTAATAATACTTGCATTTCGTCTCACTACCCTAACCAAACTTTGTTGCACATCACTACCCTAACGAAACTTTTAGTTACACTTTCATACCCGACGTCAACTTGACATCCATTTCTGGATGGAAAGTGGTAAAAAGTCCAAAATACACCTCACTAACACTCAAATTTTCAAAAGCATGTCATTGGTTTTCAAAAATTATTATTTATTTATTTTATATAAATCAGTTTTTTATTTTAAAAAATCAGTTTATTCTTAAAAAAATCAGATTTTATTTTTTTTAATTTAAAAATTATTATTTTATTTTAAAAATAAGTTTTTATTTTTTTTAAAATTTCTTTTATTTAAAAAAATTCAGATTTTTTTAAAAATAGATTTTATTTTGTAAAATCAATTTTTATTTTTTAAATCAATTTTTTATTTTAAAAACTCAGATTTTATTTTCAAAAAATCATTTTTTTAAAAAGAAAACAGTTTTCAAATAAGTCCCTTCTTTAGGAAAAAAAACTATTAAAAAACTGATTTTTTTTGAAAATAAAATCTGTTTTTTAAAAATAAAATCTGATTTTTAAAAATAAAAGCTAATTTTTTTAAAAAAAAATTTTAAAAAATAAAATCTAATTTTTTTTAAAAAAATTGATTTTAAAAACTCTGATTTTTTTATAATAAAAATTAAAATCTGATTTTTTTAATATAAAATATTAAATATTAAAATAAAAAATAATTTTAGAAAATAAATTATGATATTTCTAAGAATAAATTGATTTATATAAAATAAATAAATAAGTAAAAGAATTTTTGAAAACCAATGGCATGCTTTTGAAAATTTGAGTGTTAGTGAGGGTATTTTGGACTTTTTACCATTTTCCATCCAAAAATGGATGTCAAGTTGACAGCGGGTATGAAAGTGCAACTAAAAGTTTCGTTAGAGTAGTGAAGTGCAACAAAGTTTGGTTAGGGTAGTGAGACGAAACACAGGTACTTTTAGGGTAGTAAGATGAAGTTTATCCTTTTTATTTTGATTTTTGTATTGATTTTCATTGTAATTGATTGTAATATTAGTTTTTTGTTCTTTAGATTTCTACCCAGAATATTAGTCATAAATACATAATGTTCTTCAATTTTTTGATAAAATTAAGAGAAATGTTATTAACAAGTAAGAAAAGAAATTATGAAAATTATTAAAAGAACTAATAAATTTAAAGGTTTCTTTTTTTCTGAAAATAAATAAAAATTTGAAGAAAAATGAATTCCCAAAATAATTAACAAAAGTTAAAAATAATTTAAAGAGAGATAAAATAGTCTTTCAACTTATAAAGATATTTGATTATGAATATAGTGTCGCCTCTCGTTTTTGCTCTCTCTAGCAAACCCTAGGCTTGGTTTATCGAGATCATGGTGCGATTGGCTGCCAAACTCTCGAGTGTCTCGATTGATCCTTCTCTATGGCTTGATCCGGTGGAGGAGATGGCGATTGGGGAAGAGGTCGGTGCGGGTGTGGATGTGGGAAACGGGGTTGTGGCCGGTGCAACACCGGAGGCAGTCGGGCTGCCTTTGGTAGGTGACGCTGCATCGGATGACGGCGGGGCTGCAGGCCGGAGATCGGGCGGGGGAGTCCCTGCGTGTGAGGAGCGTCGACGGGCGATGGAATCGGTGATCCCGCTGTCGTCTGACGGCGGGGAGGAGGAGGAGGCACCTGCGCCGTTAACGGCGCTGGGTCTGTCATCAACGGGGGAGGAGAGGGGGCCGGCCCTCGTGTTCTCCTCGATCCGGCGATCAGTGGGTGCGGCCGGGGTGGAAGCGAACGGGCCAGGCAAGGTTCTGGACGAGATCACGCGCCGGCGAGGGGTATGAGCTCTCGGGCTCGCCGTGGGGCGCACTTCAGGCCAACGGGGATCCTACATGCAGACGGGAGGGAGATCTGAACGCCGGTCCAGATCCCGTCGGACTCGGAGGACATGCAACCGGAGTCCCAGGCGGCGCAGGAACGACGACGCTTGAAGTGTAAGGCGGTGGCTGCGGTAGGATTAAACTCTAGCGAACCCGAGCCGGGTTTGGAGCGAAGGTGTGACACGGGCAGCGGAGGATCTTTCATGGGGGACGCCCGTCGTGTGGATCGTGTTGTAGGAAACTGGATCCCTCGGGCGGGTCGTGGCGGTAGAGATAGACCATCTGGGCCAGGGGATGTGGCCAGATGGGCGGCCCGATATGGATCAGGGAGGCCGGGCGGCGGTGAGGGGGGTCGGGACTCGGGGGACAAGGAACAATCTGGGGTCCGTCAGGACCCGGTGAGAGGGATACCCGATTTGGGCCAACAGATGTCCTCGCTGAGTATCAAGGAGGTGGTAGTCCCAGCTGGGGATATTGGTCAGGCTGAAGAGCAGTTCCGTTTTGCGCTTGCAGCTAAGGTACTGACATCGAAGCGCTTCTTCTAGAGATCTTTGGTGGACAGAATGAAGGACCTGTGGGGGATGAAGGTGGATGCTAGACCTCTGGAAGGCGGGCTAGTAGGCTTTTTCTTTCGCACGGCGCGGGAGCGGGAGAGGGTTCTCGCGGGGGAACCATGGGCGTTTTGGGAGTCTCTGGTGCTGTTTACAGACCTGAGGGCTCATATGCAAGTGGGCGAGCTGAGTTTCCACCAATTCTCGGTCTGGGCTAGGGTCTCCAACCTGCTTGTGGGGGCCTGGAACAGGGCGGTAGGGTTCCGGATTGGAAGTGCTTTGGGACTCTGTCAAGCTGTGGATGTGGATGCTGCTGGTCGCTACTGGGGGACTTCATGAGGGCCCGGATTCGGGCTGATATTCGACTTCCCTTGCAGAGCCAGGTTTGGTTCCGTCTGTCGGAATCACAGGTATGCACGTTACTCACTATGTCTTATGAGCATTTACCGGACCACTGTTATGGTTGTAGCTGCGCGGGGCATCTGTTCCCATCGTGCCCTGTCGCGGGGGACCCGAGATCGGCTTTTGAAAAGGCCAAGCATGGGAAGGCGATCCCGGGAACGAACTGGACCTATCTGGAGGCAAGGAACACGGGTCGGGGCAGTCCCCGTACACTGTTCCCGTACCAGAACCCCAGGAAGGACCAGGTGGATGCCGATGAGGCGGGCACGGAGGACACCCCGTCTGAATGGGTGGCGAAGGAGGGAAGCCCGTCGCTGTCTGGGAAGAAGCGTCTAGTAAGGGAGGAGGCTCAGGACGAGTCGAACGGCTCGACAGAGTCAGATGGAGAATCACACGCAGCGGTGGAGGGCGTCAAGCACCCCCGCCTACAGGAATGAGCCCTAGGTGGCCCGGGGAGGGGTGGGTCAACTTTGGCCCCTCCCCTGCGGAAGGATGGAGACGGCACCATCACCAGTTGATATTTGTCTCCCCTGCCAGTCCGGAGTCAGCAATCCCGCGTTCAGGAGCCCTACCATTATCACTCCAGGGAGGACGACGCACGCTGACACACCGAGGGAGATGTAGGTCCACCAGTATTCCCCTAAACTTGGTTGGCTCGCCTCGTCCCATTTGGAAGAAGCATGCTGTATCGGTGTCACCAGACGCTACCGCAGATATCCCCTTCGTCCGCAACCAATTACCAGAGCCGAATTTATTGCTTTCAGTTTCATTTCTGATTATTAGTTGGATTTGTTTATGTAGGTGGGGTACATTTGTGTACCTACCAAACTATCTTATTATGTTTTAATACAATTGCAATGGTTATTCTAAAAAAAAGATATTTAATTTGAATCGTAAAAAGGTAAAAAAGTTTTTCTATGTTATTTTATTAGTTATTTTAACTTTATTTCCAAAAAAATTGTGGATAATAAGTAAATAACGCATTGGACAATTTAAAATATACAAGATTTTAAGGCACATGACTAAAACAAAAGATATTTCACCCTCAATTTTTTTATTTGCTCCAGATAATTGTCATCCAAAAGTTCAAAGTGATGGTAATGGAGTTTTATAGTTGATGGTCTATCCCTCAAGAAGCTTAGAAGCTGGAAAAGGTTTGCTGTTCAACTATTTGGTTACAAATGGAGACCTCCTTGGGTTGTTTTCCAGTTTATTGGTACTTCTCCAACCTGACTCACATTTAGGGTCAACTTCTACACTGATGTTCTCATGTCTTTTAGAAGGGTTAATTTTATTGCATTACTTTAAAATAGTTTTAAAATAGTTAGTGACACCTTACTATCTTAATTATAAGTTAAGGAACAGTTTAGTACTCAAGAGGCACAACTACACTGTTAATAAATTTTGCTAATCCTAGATTGAAGACCATACACATAATTGTACAACTACACTATTATTTTTTTAATTCTTCAACCTAAGACTTGCAATTATTTTTTAATAATGTAGTTGTGCCTCTGTGTACTAAATTGCTCCTTAACCCATAGTTAGGGTAGTGAGGTGCCACTAACTATTTTTAAAGTAGTGAAATGAAACTTAAGAATTTTTAAAATAGTGAGATGAAATTGACCCCTTTTAGAACGAAATGAATTCTTTGTTTGAATAATATTATGCAGTCAGAACTTCACCTAAGTTAAGGTGCACTTTGAACCCTAATCATTTTCCACTTGTACATTTTGTGGGGAGACATCCACAACTGCTCAGCTTTGGAAAGGTGAGATTCTAAACTTCCACAAGCAAAAAAAAAAAACATAAGGAAATCACAAACCTATTCCTTTCCCTTTCCTGACCACAAGAGGCAATTTCCATATAGCTGGGCCTAACCACATATACAAAAACTATGCATGTTGTACAGCTCTATGGATACATCACCAAAAATTAATGATTCTTCAACTACATGCTCCCTTTCTTACCCTCTTACCTTCTGATTTTATCTACACAACACATGCAAAAGCTGTTATCGATCCCCGCGGTCAACACAACATTTCTGCGTAAAAAGGCATTATCCTGCAGTTGATGGAGAACCTGTCACTTTCACAGATGAAGTCGTTGCACTTTGATTTTCTGTCATGGGAGCAACAACACTACGGCTCATTTCACCTTGCTGCACTGAACTTCCGTTCTCCTCTTTTAGGCATTTCTCATTAAGCAACTTCATCATGCTGCTAGGATCTGAACCAGGTGATGACAGCTCTTCTTCTCGCTCGGGCTGGATATTCAGGTCTATTTGGCCCTTAAAAGGTGATTTTACCTTGTGCTCATCATCACAGCTCTCATCCATCTCCTTTTTAGGATTCGGACTACCATTTCCCATGCCGCTACCTACAGTGGGTTCATCTTCCGATAATTTTTCACCCAATAGAGGCTGCTGCTGCATTTTGCGTGTACTTTCTGCTTCTTTATCTGATTGCTTCTTCTCGCGGCGCATCATTAAGGTGTGGAAACGGCGCTTCACTGTTAGGCACACGTTACATGTGCATGTGTGCTTGTGTTTCGGGCCCTTCCCGCTTGGAGGTTGAATACACACAATGCATGAACATCCTGGTCTATGGCGGGGGTGCTTTGTCGTGGCCTGGCTTGCTGGTGTTGCCTCGTCCTCGCCTAATATAGCTAGGTTCGCTAGATTGTCCAGTCCCTCTGGGACATCAACATTATCTAGGTCCTCTTTGGAAGCCCTCATTTTCTTAGAAGCAACTGCCCAAATACAATCACAAACTGATGGAACATTTCACAAATTGGGAACCAAATACAAGTGCTGCAATAACAAAAAAAAAAAAAAACTCCAATGCTACATTAGGATTGTTTCCGTGAGTGGAAACAATGACACTTCTTTATGTAGAAATAGGAACCATCCGTTCTTACATATCCCCACATTATGCTATTTTCATCACCATTTCATTTTATAGGAATCAAAATGGGGTAATGTGAGGAAATGGGAACAAGGGAGAAAATGAAAATAAGCATGGACATTTTAAGTATACATGTTTTTGTAGGGTGATTCCCACTCCCGTACAAAATAATCCATACGCTACCTAACAGAATTTATTTACTCACTGTGTGTGTAAGTTAAGGGGAGATATAGCAATGACAATAGAATCACAGAAACCTCTGTTAAGGTGATCCTTGGAAGTGAGAAAAAATATAAAATCTAGGAATGGTTCAAGTAATTCATACCTGAATTACAGGATGGTAGCAAATCTTCAAGCTGTTCTGTGGTCAATTCTTGAGCTGCTGAACACAAAGACCTGGTAGCAAAGAGTGTGGACGGTTTTTATCATCAGAATCACAAAATGCAAGAACAATACAACATTTCATTCTTTAATTCTAACAGAAAAGAGGAAGTTTAAAGAGAGGGTTTATCCATACAAAAAGGGGGGAAGAGTCAATGTTACCGTTTTACCAGAATGGTAACATGTTCCTCTGAAAACTATAGTTTTGAAAGAAAAATAAATCAAATACTTAGACTGACTTTGATGAGACTGACATCAGTCTTGGATATAAGTTTTAACAAGAAACCTGGCAATATTTTACACCAATTAGCAGGATAAACTTTCCTACTTTTACTATTCAAACTCACACATTTGCATGAGACATATGAATGGGAAAAAGCGACCTATCATGAAACAAGGAAAATGTGCAGAAAGCGGCAAAAATCAAGATGGGAGTCCATTGCCACACCTTTCTGGATCCCAAGAGTTATCAGAACAGGTCCATCTTGGGGGAAGAAGAGCATTTGCAGGCAATTTGCGCCACTTATAGCAATCCTCACATTGAGCCCATTGAATCTTTTCACTAAAAAAATATTAAGCATAGCATCAGTATTTGCTGGCTCCAAAGTCACGGGACAAAAACACATATGTGACGTTCACAAAACCAATATCACCAGATTGGATTTGTTAAGTGATCAATTGAAGCATATCAAGATAATCACAAGAGCTAAAAACATTAAATAGCGCACTCAAGGGGATTTAAGTTACTTCAGAACCAAAAGGGCGAGATACAGCCACAACATTCAAGCAAAGAAACTACCAAATTTGCACAATTCATTACATTTTATTATTTCTTTACTATCACACACTGGATAGATAATTCAGAATCTTAACAGGATCCCATAATATCCAAAACAAGTGTTTTACCCTGTATTGTCAGCTCCAAGAATTGTTGGCTTCCCAAGTACTGGTGCACCCTGCCATGAAAAATGTCAGATCTACAAAAAAGTAAAACCCCTCACTATGCTATGTCTTGAGTTAGAAAAGAAATGAATGGGGTGAATTATGACATACAAAATCCAGAGATGAGAAATAAAATCTAGCAATATACTGACTGGTGCAAATGTCCTTACAATGCTGGCCATATCCTTACAAAACTTGTAAAAGCCATGCAAAGGCTAATTCACGTTCCTCAATTTGGTATATGAAAGGCATAATGTCCAGTTCGAACAAATATGTAGGTGGCCTTTGAACATGTTGATGATCCAATAGCAAGATATAATGGCAATAAAGATCACTGAAATTGTCACCGGTTCTAAGAGCACCAGCAATGGTATACTATGAGTAGTAGTATAGAGCCATGGTAAGAGAGCATTTTTAGGTTTCTCTCTCCTCCATACTACTACCTCCTACTATGGCCTCTCCAATGGCAAACCATGACTAGTAGTAGGGAGCCATTGTTTGCACTTCAAATTAAATTGTTTGCATTTTTTATTTAATTTGTTGTCGCCACATGTCGGCGTGGGATTGGCCCGCCGACTAGGCTTAGGGCTGCCACGACTGGATGAGTCGTTGCAGGATCCTGCAACGGCACCCCTTACCACGACGCCTACTACGACTGGTCGTGGCAGCGAGCCGTGGCAGGGCCTGGAACGGCACACCTGCAACGGCGCTGCCACGACCATTGCAGCTGCTCTAATCATCATACATGTGCTTAACATTTGCCTATAAAAGAGGTAAGGTAAGCTTAGGTTCATGTAAGAGGAACTACGGGTCAATTGAGTGATTTAATTACCAATTCAATTCGCACCAAGAGTGGGTTGAATTGAAGGCTTAGACAAAGCAAAACACCAGTTGGAGTACAAGAGTCAAAGTCTAGTAAATGAAATATAATACACTTTATTTACGGGGGAAATCAATGACGACAATAAAGTACTACAGTTATTGCAAACAAGGATGAAACAATCAAAGTTTTAAGATATTGCATTTTTTTGTGGGCAAGCTACATTGGTGATAACCCTTTCTAGAACACTTTGACAACATTCTTTTAGAAAAGAAGCAAATGAAACAGAATATAACAATTGATTATACACTTTTTGCAGAGGATGAAATTTTCCTAACTGTACCTCATATTCCTCGAACTCAAATCCTTCAATCACTACAACACTGGGAATGTGGTTGGGAGGGGGGCGCAGCAATCCTTGGGCTTCTTCCCAAGTTAGCTTCAGCTCTATCATGTCTTCATTGTCAATTCTTAGGCGCTTGCTCTTTAGAGACAAGGCACTATTCTTTCTCTTCCTAGGGCCGGAAGATTTAGCTTCGAATGCTTCCTTGGCTATATATCCAGATTTGTCTACTCCAGACCATGAACTAGGATCTGCGGAGTCAACCTGGTTGGCAGATGAAAAGCTAAGCGACCTTGACATACCTTGTAAATGAAGAAATGATTAAAGCAACTTCACCAGTTCTAGTTCAAAAATACTGACATCTCCATGTGTAGTAACTCCATTTCCACTTCCAGTTGTTTCGTTGCCCTGTCAATAGATAAAAGTGTGTAACCATGAACAATTTTAGGAAAAACTAGACGAGTCGATCCGAACCAAAAGACAAACACTATGATTTGCTAAAATCTCAAACAGAACCAGACTGTTTTCCAAATTATAAGACAGAGTCTTGCACAGGCTTCCTAACGACAAAAAGAACAGATCTAAATTTCCCATTACTTTGCTATAATAACCTGCAAAATGCAATTTTAACTCTTTTGTTGAGAACACCAGGTTGTTTAAAAAATAACAATTTTCTAAGAGACCTAGTAACCCCAATTAATTTAGCTCAAGAATCTCATGCCATTTACTCTTTTGCAGCATAAAGTCACAAACTACATCTAAGTAATAGGTGTATATCATAATTGTGTCAAATAACATGCTTTTAAAAAACTGATCAAGAAATCAAGATATAAATTTTATTCAAAGCAACATGATGGGGAGGCCTAACTATGTGCTAAATAATTATTGATTAACGACCATAAATAAATGCATGTCCAATGACATGAAAACCAATAATAGACAAAGCTCAATTTATGTAAAGCTCTCAGAACACATTCATTAGCTTCGCCTTTAGCATGTAGTAAGATACATAGAAAAGTTAAGTGGTCATTGTACAAGGCCAAACCTGATCAGATGGTGTAGATGAAGCCTTCCTGAATCCCATTACCAATTTTCCTTCCGGCTCTAACCTACTAAATGTTACTGAGGAAGCAAAACTAACTCAGTTCCAAAACAAAATATCTCACAGATCATTACAAGCATTCAAAATATCAAGATGAGACCGTTCACAAAAAGACGGCAAATTCAATAAAAACGTATACATATGAACAACACATCTTGTAGTAGCATGATTATCATACTGAAAGAAAGACATAACAATGAGGTATTTCCAATGTTCTAAAAATCGTTAGGCGCTAGTTGGGCGGCTAGGGCCTTTTGGGGATTAATCATGACTAAATGAAGATTAATCGGGAATTAATCGGGTCAGCCAACAAGGAAATGGCACCTAGGCGGGGCCTGGTCGGGAATTTTAGAACACTGAGTATTTTTTGCAAGTGATATAAACTGCTTACCTGTATCTCCTGCTTGCAGTTGCATGGCCTGAATACAAGGAGTAACGCCCTCCAAAACATACATCCTGCTATTATTGTTGGGCCAGAATCGGAATTGAAATACCCATTCCTTTCCCTTTGCATCTTGTACTTTGAGGGGCAGTCCTTCTGGCTGAGAAATTGGTGGAAAGTACGCCTACATGATGTTATATTAGTGATTGTCATAGGGAGGAATTGTGAAAAACAATAACTAGCTCATGAAACTCGGAGAGCATCTTCTGAAAATGAATGTTGAAAAAGAGTCCGCTAAATGTGTGGAGAACTATTCAAATTTGAACGTACAATAAGTATGTGGTACTATATGAATAATATGAAAAAGCAAAATGTCCGGAAGGTCATTGCAACAATTTCACTGGTTACTAGAATAGAATGCAAAAAGCTTCAATAATAGCAAAACAATTGCTTAATAATATGAATGCAAGGCTTCAGTTTCTAATAGATGCTAAAGATATTATTAGGTTTCAGTTGACAGTATGATAAAACTTTCTCATCATTATTAAACTATATTCCTTTACATTTTGTAACCGAGTATTAATACTAATAATACACAACATTTGACAAATCAGCTGCAACTGATGAAATCATGAACAAATTAGTTTATACGAAAACCAATAGGAAGATAACAAACCAAATATACAGGATCTGACACCATATTAGAGAAAACAAACCAGCATAACATGATACATGATCTTAAAATGCAAGGATTTACAAGGATATCTTGAGGTCATCAGTGTCGTAGTTCAACCACTGAAAGGTGGATAGTATGAAAATTAAGGCATCTGTATAGAATGATATTACTCCATCTCCATGCACTGTCCTAATAATGAACCATTCTTCCAGTGCCAGGTTTATGTTATATAAAGGTGTATAATCCAATCTATATAACTTTATTATTAGGAATTCTAGAATTTCTCTTCTGTTGATCTCTTTTTCTAAATCTTCTCTCCCCACAATTCCACGTAGGCAATAGCATTAAACCAGTCTGTTAGGATATAAAGCTGTTTTGAGAATTAATATCAAACCAGAAAACTGTATGGGTAGTTATAAAATTATTCCATCAAATCGTATCTAGATAACAAAAATTATAAGCAAAGCCTAGTATAAAATCACACTTTCAACTACACGAGTAAAGCAGCAGTAGGTCGATTGCATGTCAAAGTAAAGGAAGCATGAATGTCAATATTTATTTGCCTTATTTTTCTTATCTTCTTTGGAAAATTCCTTTGAGCTTCAAGAAGCTAAAGATTATTTCACAGCTGCGGAAATCAACACAGATGAACTTGAATGTTAACCACAATGCGTACAACAAAGACATGAATTTGGGGTTTAGAAAAATAACCAAAGATGTTTTCCATCTAATGTACAAAACTAAATAATAAAAATGCTGAACATTGTAAGAGATCACCTCAGCACATTTTTTTGGAAGCACTAAACGCCCAATCCGTCCAGCATCACTAGCACTTAGCATTTTCTCAAACAGAGGAGTGATCACAGAGTTTGAACTTACAAGTCGTCAAGGTTTTATAAAATTCACAATAGAAACAGAAGCGAAGGACAAGCCGTGAATTAAAAGACAAATATAATTTCAGTGGCTAGAGCAAACAAGACAAGAGTGTGAAGAGAAATCATGAATTTAATCTAGAAGGCTAAAAACATATTTAAAATCTCTATTCAACTCATAATTCAAGATATCCAGAAAACCTAATAGAGCTGTATGGATACTCTCCAGAGATTAGCTGCAATTCTTGATCTGTTATCCTAGGCCAGTATCGAGGAAGTAATTGGTTTCTTCCCCGGGCATCCACTCGAGGCCTTCCATAGCGCGTTTGAGTTTCACCCAATGAGTCAACTCCACTATGTAGGTTACCATGTAATTGTTTTGTAATTGACGGAAGGGTTGGATGTAGATGAGTTCCAGATACACAAACTTGACCATTTGTTTCGTTTGGTGATGCATATGGTACAGTTAAACCAAACTGTGTTATAGATGGATCCTCCTTAAGGGACGAGGATGTCGGAGATATATTCACACATGAAGTAGGTTGTTCCTCGTGGTTGATACCTGTGATAAAGTGTCAAATCAAATATGTCAACTAGCCGGTTCATCGGTTTGGTAAACAGTTAATTTCCAATATTAGCAGGACATGGCTAATCATATGTACTCCTCCGACCAGCAGACACTATTGTATGGAAAAGGTAGTAATACCTGTTTTACCCTTCTCATATATTTCAGACACACTAAACTTCAGGCTTCCGTTCATAAATCTTTCAGGGAAGTTCGCAATTGTCTTCTTTTCCAATGAAGAGGGGAGAAACCGTTGTGTGGCATGAAATCTGTCAACTCCAGCTGATATATCAGCATCATAAGGCACTCTAGGAAGTGTTTCAGGCTGAGGAATAGAAGAACTGAATAAACTGGGCGCTTGCCGCCATGGCACGGGTCCTGAGCCTGCCAAGTGATTCCAGTTCTTCATAGAAGGCTCTTTAAGTCTCTCAGAAAGGGGTACATGAAAAATCTGAGAAGGCGGCCAGGCTGTGTTTGGAGCCTGGATGTGAAGTTCAAACATTCTCACTCTCTTGTATAACCAAAGGAGCATATTATCTATTTTATACGCTTCAAGTAGAAAATAATAGCTGTAACTTCAAAAGCAACAATGTATCTGGTGAAGATAAACTCTTCTCAGAAGTACTTCAGACAATTTCATATCAAATATAATGACGCAACTCTAGTCATTTATTCACTTCACCCTTCCCTTAAATGTTCAAATGCAACAACGTGTCTAGAGAAGATAAAATCTTTTGTAAGTACTCCAAACAACTTCATCTCAAATAAGATGGAAGAAATCTAGTTATTTATTCACTTAGGTCTTCCCTTATACATTCATAACAAATTTAGACAGTCACAACTTTGATGGTCATGAAACATTAGCTTAGGGCATGAGTCGTACAAGCAAATTCCAAGGAAAGGAAGATAAAGAACTAAAAAGGCATTAATATCTATTCAAATAAGAAGAAAAACATACAAAGAGAATGGAGTATATACTTTTAATCAGCAACAACAAAATCAATCCTTACCATAAAGATATTTTTCCTTGCACATGTCAAGCATTGAACTCCACCAGGATCCAACAATACATATATATGAGCCGAAATAATACATCCACAATGAACCCTCTGTAAGAGGTTAAACAAACCAAGGCATGAAAGATGTAGCATGTAGGATATATATGTTGCATATGAATACAAAACAGAAAAACGAATAATGAACCAGAGTAAATTTCTCCAGACCTTCCCACAGGACTCACAATTCCTCCAACCAGCTATATTTGAATGAAAAGTTTCGCAGAATCTCCCCTCCTCGTATGTAGAACTGAAAACAGTATAAGCATAGTCAACTCTAAATCGAAACAAAGACTATTAGAAAAGGAATAATAGTATCACTCCATTATGTTCCAAATATACTGGGCAGTAAATAGACTAATGATATGATCCAGAACTCATGTTAAAAATTTCTGATAAAGACTGCCACTAAAACAGTGAACTAAATGTACCTCCAAGTGTCACCTGCTATCATGAGTTTGTAGTGAAACAACAGTACAAAATAAACAATATATAAGAGTTTGTCATTTCTGGCAGCTGGCACACCATCCCAAAAAAGACCTGGACCATAGATAACAGTGCTACAGTGACACACATTTAAGAGTTATGAGCTGACTTCAAGTAAGATATGTTCAGACTTGAAAATAAAGAATAGTTAAGCATAGTTGTCATCAAAATCACTGGTATAAATCTGTTTAAACTTACAGCCCGAGTTCACTTAACTGTGTATATAGCAAGAACAACCTGAAATAATCAGTGCTTTCTCATAAAGGACGAATTTGTATTCTAGATTGCATATAATAATGTCCATGGAATTAAACAGACACTATATTTTTTCCCCTCAATTCAACATTTTTCTACATTTTCAACTCCCATCTCAGATCATAAAACCCCATGGATTTCAAATAATCCAAGTCTCTGCCCACCTCACATAAATAAATAGACACGCCGGTGCTCAATTTTAAAAAAATAAGCACAAAAAATCCAATCTCCAGGTTCTCCACGGCAAGACACAGCACACTGCACAGCCATAGCTTAAACCTCCCAAACTTGGTAAAATCGCCATAGCCAAAACTCAAACTCCACGCACTAAAAGTATGAACTATACCAACTCCATTTAGCTAATTGCAAGAAAAAAACGTAGCAACAAAAGAAGCGCGCTAGAAAAAACAGTGAAGGAGTTAACGGAAGTAAAAATTGCTTACGCGCATCTGTCGCAGAGCTCAGCGAAGTCGCCGGAGTGAAGGCGCCAGCCCTTCCTAGGACGCTCCGGCTTCAGGTTATTACAGTCGGAGTTGTAGCAGACCTTGGACGACGAAGACGACATCACAAAACAGCCAACAGAGGCGGTCAGAAACCCTAGAGCTCTACAGTGAGAAACCGCAACGCGCAAATAGGGAAATGGTGGTGGTTGGTTGGTTGCGTCTTGATCTGTAACAATGAGAGAGAGAAATCACTACATATGAATGAAGAGAATGAGGTTGAAGAAGAGGGTTTTTTTTTTTTTTTTGGTTTTAGAGAAAGAAAATAAAGTTCACTTCTTTATAAGCAAATACGGGAAAACACACGTATATGTGATGGAAAATTACATTTTTTTCTTTTCAAATTGACCTATTGTCATTACCCAATTCCAAACATTACAAGTAAGAATAATAGAAGAACCATACAAGTTGAGATATACACCGATAACACCGGAATAAAATATGTATTTCGACATATTAGGCTAATCATCAGATTTTTAAAACAACAACTGGAAGTAGAACGACAACAGGTGATTCACTCGATTACACAAGTTTAAGGGTCTAACAACTGCGTCGGGTGGTTGTCTTGACTTGCAAGGTGATGATCAGAGTCCTCCCAAGGAACATACCCCTCGATAAAGAGTTGCACTCAAAAAGCAAAGCCGGGGAGACTCGTTTGTTTTTGGACCCAACAAGTTATTGAAAATTACATCTAATTATACACTTTATACAAGAATTTCATTTTTCTTGTGAGCAGAGATACGATATTTTATTAATATTCTTCCAAAAAATTCGTAAGCGATCATACATTGAGCGGAAATAAAGAAAAGGACAAGGCAAAGTCCCGATGACATTCAAGGCGATGGTTCGATAGCAATTGTCCGGCTATTCCAGGTGATAGGTAGGGGTCGTTCCCTATTCTTTCACTAAGTTGCACAAGAGATCCAGATAACTTTTTATGTCTTGACTCGGTTAGACTTGTAGGCTTTCAGGGAGTGGCCCGAGGAAAAGAAGAGACTGGGGTCGGATAGTGTCTGATCCCTATAGGGGGTGTGGCTCCTCTTGGACACCCCGTGACACCTTAGTGGTATGATATGGAGACCAACAATCCTGCTTGAGGCCTCGCGTTCCCCCCATCGGGACCATCTCCCATCCTATGGAGAGTATTTCAAAGACCACCCTCCTAGGTTAGGGTGTGGTCGTCTCGTCCTCATGCATCGGCGGGGCCAATATGGTGTTCTCGGATTCTGGACAAACTCATCCCCAAAGTTAGGTCGCACCATTCTAACCGAGGAGTTGTGATGGTCATCCCTCCCTTGCGTCTGGTTTTGAATCGGGGGTAGTACTCCCGGGCGTGTATCCACTAGGATAGAGATTCGAAATAACATTGTTCGAGGGCAGGGTCCCTCACTAGATCACCCGATCATCGTCACGTACCAATCTCCTCTTCCACCACAAGCTCATACTTGTGGAGCGGCCACTAAGATAGAACCCAGGCAGGATGGTGTGACATGTCAAAGCATGGGCTACAATAGGAGTAGAGCCCCGCGGATGAGGCATGGCGGCTATCGCAACCCATGGGTAGGAAGTCAGGAGGGGCCATGTCGGAGTGATTCTCCTGGGTTGGTACAACACCTGCTTGCTAAAGATGGATGTTAGGGATAATGATCCCAATCCTGCATGACAGTGGTAGTGGATAAGAATAGAGGACCAGTCAATCTTCCTCCGATCGACGGTATCGACAAGTCGGACATGTCGCGCGACATCAGAGTTTGAGGCAAGAGATACCAATGTTTCTGAGGGTGGCTCGTAGGCATGGTGGTGGCGACGGAAACGGTCCGAGAGGAGATTAGTACTCGTCCGGCATATCCATAGCCCTCATTGTATCGGGCAGACCGTGGTTGGGTAGTTGGTGTTGCAGCGCAGAGGGATGAGGGTCGACAAGATGGTTGATGGTGAGGCCATGGGCGTGGAGGTGTGCGGCTGCGTGTCAAAGATGGTTTGAAAATGAAACACTAGCAGAGGAGAAAACCTAAAGGTCGATGGAAGTTTTTCCAACAATTACAAGAATTTCATTTCGTTACACCTAATAACAAAATTCGCTTTCTATATATAACAAAGGGGCTTGGCATTGGATTTCAGATCTGGAACACAACGTTGTGGTTTTGAGGACACTACTCACCAAATGGACGACGACATGACTTCAAGATTTGTCGTTACTAATTAGAAATCAAGTTGGTTGGGATCCAAGGTTTGACTAAAGGTTGTTGAATTATTCCATTTTTATTTCAAAATTGTATTAAATTGGTACTTTGTCATTGAATTATTTCTTAAAATGTTCCATCTAATACAAATTGAGGATGAAAAAGAAAGAATGGAGAGTATAATATGAAGAGAAAATAAGAACAATAAATAAAACGACATATTTTGAAATTTTGATTGTTAAGGAAGGATATTATAGATGTCTTACGTTTTTTTAACGAATACTTAACAAAGTTAAGTTTCTTGAAATTTTTAAGAACGTAAGATATCGTAGAAACATATTTTGGTATTAAATATAATTAAAAAAAGTGTATAGCTCAATATAATTTTTCTTGTATATCATGTATAAGTTATGCTCATTATCTGTGTGTTCCATATGAATTCAGACTTTTATTTCAATGTTAAATAGTTTCTTCCCTCTTGTATGTACGTTTTTTTTCTTTTCATTTTTAGCATTTTTTCTTGAAAAAATTATACATAACCTTTTTTATCATCGTCTTTTTTTCACATCAACCCCTAACTATTGTTTTGACATTTAATTCTCCTAACTTTATTTTTTTCACTTTGCTCTAACATTGTTAATTTTTCATCCAAATGATGTAAAAAGTAAAAAATACACTTCATTTATCATCAAATTTCCAAAACCATGCTACTGGTTCACAAAACTTAATGAAATGTCTAAATTAACCTTTAAAAAACTTCAAATTTTCAAAACATACCATTAAAATATATATATTTTTTACTTTTTATTAATGTGTTTTAGATAATTTTTTATTTCTTTAATCCCACTTATTTTCAATTTCATAGATAACTTCTATTTCTTAAATTTATTTTATTTCTTTACTATTTAAAATTTTAATTTTAATGTTTCTTTAATTTTTTAATATTTTTTTATATTTACATAAATTATGTATATATTGTTAATAATATTTATTTGTATTTTCATTATTTGTTTTTTGCATAGACAAATACATGCCCAGATTTCTTTGCATCAATATAATATATATTAGCAAAATCATCGTATCTCAACCATCAACACGATAACAAAATGAAATGTACATAAATTTCAGATTTTGTAAAAAAGTCTCTTGCATATGGGTTTGGTTTGAGCACCGTAAACCAGAAATCTCTCTAGACCGAGGATGTGAATGCAGCACGACGGGGAGCACAGGCTCGACGGAGGTGACTGGATACGCGCGGAGGTGATACTGATTTGGAGCTTCGTCTCTCGGTAGATCAAAGGCGTCTCGTCCTCCACCAGACCGTGTGGCTCCAAAAAAAAAGGTGAGGCTTCTTTGAGCGAGGAAAGACGGTAAGAACACGACACTGACGGGGCTATGAAGGGAAGAGTAAGAATTTAGAGAAAGAAGAGAGATGAGGAGATGGAGGCGTAAATTATAGATATGAGAGAATATAGATATATAAGTTAGGGTTAGGTTTTGTTTTTAAAAGGTTTTTTCGTCATTTAGAAAATTAGTGTATCATTTGAGTGGCACATATTAACTATTCTTTTTATTTTTGGATGGAAACAGCGCAAAGTGAAAAAATATAGTTAGAGGGTTCAAATATCAACAAAAACAAAAATTATAGTAAAAAGAGTTACGTGTAATTTTCTTTTTTAATTTGTCTCATCCATGCTATCAAAATAGAATCATGAATATAAGAAGTACTGTTTATGTTCATTGCTGTACATTTCAAATTCAAATTTAAATTTGTTTGTTTACGTGAGCATGCATGCAAAGCAACTTCAGTTGAGTTTATCACGTGTGGAAAATAAACGCGTGGCTACATTAACGGATAAGAAAAGGATGAGGGATTATTTGACACGTGGATATTAATGTAATTATTATATAGTTAATGTATTTCTTAATCCGTGTACTGTTACTGTTATTTTTTGGGGGGAAAGTTTTTTCATTGATCAAATATTTCAAATACAATAACGTGGGTAAGAGATTTTTTGACCACCAAGAACAAATATAGAACATATAAAATACTCGCAATTCTTTTCATAAAATAATTGTCCCTGATGGTATTGGATTGGTGCCCCATGGGCTAGGATATAAGGCGGAGGAAGACAGAAAGGAGACCGGAGGAGCTGATGGACCTCGACGGTGATAGCAAAGATGAGAGGCAACACCTCAGACAGGGACCCCCCCCCCCCCCCCCAGGACCAGTCCCTGAGGCGTCGGGCACCTACTATCCTTCCCGGCTCGGATGTTGAGTCCTTGCCGAGTTTGGTCGTGAAACTTCCTCTTGGAGTTGCCTCTTGTAAGGTGCTTCAGTAGTGTGATGGATCCTTTGGTCGGATCAGTACCCATGTTGGCTTCTGGAGCAGGGGGCGACGACGTGGGTGGCATGAGCAGACTATCCATGGCCCAGCGGGTTTGGGATGTAAGGACCAGGGGCCGACCACGGCAGGCCCACGGTGGTGCTGGATGCGGAGCCCTAGATCCGCTCCCCGTGGTAGGTGACGCCTGAATCTAGGGATGTGGTTCGTTGTTCCTCGCATACTGAGCCAGAGCAAGGTCATGGTTGTTTGGGGTAGACCTCTAGGCGGTATCCGGGTGGACTAGGGCATCACAGGCCTCCCGCGAGTTCTGAGCGACAAGCACCCCGCCTCGGTCCGTAGTAGGGGCGCGGGGAGACCCCTTCCTAGGGTCTGTCGGCGATGGATCTAAAGGCGTATGCGGGTGCGACGGTCTAGGGTTCAACGATTAAGGAGTCTGATCCGCTGCATAGGTCGTCAGGGGGGGGGGCGTGGGAGGGGGAGAGGGAACTGGGAAGCGGCGAGATGGACACCCAGAAGAAGGTACAGTAGGAGGTATCGCGGCCGAGCGTGGAGGGATCCGGATTCTAACGGCAACAACATAAGGAGAAAAGGGGAAGCGGCACCAGGAGTCACAAGGACGTCGACCGGTGTGGGAGTGGCGGTTGAGGATCCAGCGATGGGGGACAAGAGGGGCTGCTCCATAACGCGGCTAGGGCAGAGAGGGGCTCTCAGAAACGAGAGAGATTATTTTGTTGACAATTCGTGTACTGTTATAGGTAGCGTTGTATTTCAATTTCAAAGAAGTTTAGTTTAATGGGTATATCATAAATAACCTGAGAGTAGACTTTATGTGTAAAAAGTTGGAGCCGAAAGAAGCGTTGGCTCTGCGGTTCTCTAAGAAACCCTACGGGTTGAACGACATGGCGGCGACGGCACTTCCCAGTAAATCCCCTGACCACCACACGGTGAGCGGTGAGGAGAAGAGCTTGGGGTCGATGGGGCTCTTTCGTCCGATCTCCTCTTCCTCTCGTCCTCTGATGTCGGGCTCGATTGGGGCGGTAAAGGGGGAGGAGTATGACGTCTTCTCCGCGTGCAGGGCGGAGGGAAAATCTCCGACAATGGCTAGAGAGAAGCGAGGAAGGAGAACGCAGGGACATCTTCTCGATCAAAAGCGAGGTCTGGTACAGCGCACCCCGGTTGAGGGGCCATGTCGGGCCGAAAAACGATGGGTGACGGCGAAAGGGAGGCGGCGACCAAGGAAAAACCCTGGTAGGGTTCAAGACAGGTCCACGGCTATCTGTTAGGTCTCCAGGTAGGGTTTGAGATCAACCAATTCGCAGCGGAAAATCAATGAAAACCAAGAGACGATTAAAACCATGAAACAACTAACAAAGAATGAATTCACAAGAGAAAAATTCAGCACTATTTCTTACCAAAACAAGAACACCGGGTAACGAATGATTGGCTTGAGTCTCCAAGACGCCTACGTATCCACATGGGAATCAAAGCCACGTAGTTCTTCACTCATGCAGTCCGTCCCTAAGCCAATCCTGGTCGTTATGGAAGCCCTATTACGGACAACATTAATCTCATGTCAAACTTAGTTGTTTACTGCATATCGATCACAAAGACTCCTTAGTCTAAGGATACATGACAAGCTACGACAATGAATATGTTCATGACTTGATCTATGGCACATATTCATGTCGGGTCGTCCAATATCATGTCCCACATGATATCTATGATCAGACTCCGGAATCCCATTCCAATTACTAACATAACGTAAGCCATAAAGAGCCATATTTCATACTAGTCACTTCTAGTGAAGCTTTGTTGACTAGGGACCCATTGAGTGTGATCTATCTCGATCTATGGTTCTATTCGCATGGTGGGTATAGATCAAAGCACACATCGATATATTACTCCAACACATAAGTAATATAAAGCCACTTTAATTTTATTGCTAACGATGATATATACATTTGGACATTTAGGATTGAACTACGGGCACTAAGACTAACAGTTTTCGGTCCTCTGGCTGGGCCGATGGGCCTTGGGCCTCTAGAATAGCCTAGCAGGGAAGGCTGGGCCAGGGGAGTCGGGCTACAAGATGGAGTTGGGTCACGGATTGGGGCAGGTCCGTGGCAAGGAGCTCGGGTGGGGACGGATCGGGGCAAGGTTACTGGGTCAGGTCTCACCTTTTTGGCCGTTTGGAGAGGGAGATTGAGGAGGAGGAATCGAAGGGCTCCACCCGGTTGGATGGAGCACCACTTACAGCGGCGGGGTGCTCTAAGTATCTCCGCCTCACGGAATGAGGCTGAGGTGGTCCATAAGTGGGATGGCCAGTTATACCGTCCCTCTTGATGTAAGACGGCAGCGGTACCACCAAGAACCAACAAACTACTCCTCTACCAGCTCGGAGGTCAGCAATCCCACGTTTTGGAGCCCTACAAGTAGCATCCAAGTGAGGACGACGCACATTGACAACCTGGGGAGTTTGTAGTCCAGGAATACCTTTATTCGGTAACGGGTCCGCTCAATCCTGGCTTCCGTTAGTCTAGTCTCGCTATATCGATGTCGATAGACGCTATCGCAGCATCACCCTCTAGGCGTCTTCAGGAAGCAGTCGGAAACAATGAGCCTTTTATTTTCTGACAGAGCATCCTCCAATGCGGGAGCACGAACTATGTTGGTTATTTACATTTCAGTTTGTTTGGTGTTTTAGCGCGCTTGGGCCCTCAATTGGTGATAACATCACTCAAGGAAATGCTATAAAGGGTGAGGTCTTGCGTTCAAGTCTCACCAACAACCTAGGTTGGTATTTGTCTGTGGACAGTACACCAGAGGGGTTGGGGTGTATTGGGCTGCAGACCTAACATCGCCGCGCGTGGGGCTTTGTGTGAGGCACGGCGGGATGTCACTGTCTATTTATAATATATCCACTTGTTTATCTTTAAAAAAATAACCTGATAGAATTACCATTCGAATATTCATCGTATCGATACAAACATAACTACGTGTTTTTTTAGCGAAAAGTGCATGTTGTATTAATTATTAGAAATTAGGATATAAAGAACAGTATCAAGGAGTCAATTCTCGACCATTGAAGAGCATGTATAGAATGGGCCTCTCACTAGCGGGTCTCCCTGACTATCTAGTTAGAAGCCTTATTCGTAGTTCTTTTAACAAATTCGAGAGTAATATCCTCTCTTTGAAGAAGTAAGTGTCGAATTTCCCGGATAATGGTTCCCACCGGTGCGACAAGAGGATCTCCTTTCTGAATCATATTGAGGAGGACCTATGCATCCAATTGAATTATCATCGGACCACTGCCTAGGGGCACGATATTCATCAAAGTCGTGCCAATAGCGTACGCTTCAATAAGTAGTGGTGACCATATACCAGGTACGACCCCATTCCCAGCTAGTTTGACCACACCATACCGTCCTCAAGCTATAAGACCCAAGCCGATTGAGAGGTGTCATGAAAAATCGCTCGATCGACATTTATAATAGTTTGTTAAGCCACAACGGATATCCAACTAGTAGGATACCGCCTTGATGGTTATTTGGGAACAAGGGGGTTCTTCTTTGCCTCACACCAAGACAGAAGAGTCATATTGGCAGTAGATTCAAGCCCCACAATCGACGGGTGAAGTTCCCCTATACCATTACATTTCTTGCTTTCCAGATCTCCCAAAGGAGGTATAATATCTCCGCTCTCGTTCCAGGGTCCCTCCAACTGTGACTGACTCCCACCATCCCTAAAAAGATATGTTCGGAGCCGAGATAGTTATGCCACCCAACTGGTGTCAGCAAGCCTTGGCAAACCCACCGTGGATGAATAAATGACTTACGGTCTCCTTATGTAGGCCACATATAACACATGTGGGTTGTATTGGGACCTATTGTTGTTGTAGGTTAGACGCCACTTGTAAGTTATTTAAGAGACAACGCTAAAGTAAAATGTGCAGTCGTGGTTGAACTAGGATATCCCATATATCCGCCCATGGTCAAGGATCCCCATTATTATGGTCTTTTTTTTAATAATTATTAAGCAGAACTCTGTACCCTACTTTGGAGGCGTATTGACCCTCCTTATTCTCCGCCTATTACCATTCATCCTCATTCCTTTCCACAACCAACAAAACCCTCAAAATACGCTCCCGATATGCGACATCGAGTATATTGTTTATAAGATCCACGTCCCACCTCCTTGTACCAGGAACCATTAACCCCGCAACCGTGGCCCTTGTGAGGACCGGGGAAACTGTTTGCACCTAAGTTCAGAGTAAGCCAACCATGGCGTTCCAATGATAGCTGTTTGCCTCCCATCCCAATCGTAATCCGCATACCTTCCCTCATCATATGTTGTGTAGAGAAAATGCTTGACCAAGTACAACTTGGACATAAGCCTTCATATGCGTGAAGGAAACATGTCTTCGGATAGTACCTTGCTTTTAGAACTCGCGCCACTAATGATGTAGGTCTATGGATCAAACCCCAAACTTGTTTCCCAAGCAGTGATGTGTTAGCATCTAGTAGGTGTCGGAAACACATTCCTCCATAGATATTTGAGATACACAATTTGTCCCAATCTTGCCAAATAATTGGTCTATTCCCTGATGTCATGCCATCCTACTAGAAATTTTCCAGAGCAACATGAATGTGATTGACAATAGATTTTAGAATCTGAAACACTGACATGATATAGACTGGCAGAGAGGTGAGGATCGACCTGATCATAACCTCACGACCTGCCGGTGATAGCAACTTGCCATCCCACGAGCAAATCCTTAATACTATTCGGTCTCTCAAGTAGGCCATCGCGTGTATCCTTTTTCGCCCCACCATATTTGGCACTCTTAGATACATAGATGCCTCGTATGCCTCTTCAATTTATAGGATATCACATCATTCCCACCGGGCATACTTATGGGTATTTTTGTTGAATAGGACCGATGACTTATCCAGATTGAGGACTTGACCCAAAGTTTTCCCAAATATTGCCAGGATGTCTCGAGCCTTTTGGGCCTCTGATGGGGTAGCCTTATAGAATATATAGCAGTCATCTACAAAGAACATATGCGAGATGACTGGTGCCCCACATGCCTTTGATACTCCATGTAACGAATCGTTTACCATAGCGACCTTAAGGAGTTGAGAGTGACCTTCCATGCATAGTAGGAACAGGTATGGTGACAACGGCCCCGCTTGGTGGATCCCCCTGGACGGACCAAATGATGGAGTTTCTCGACTCCGAAATGAAACCAAATACCTAACCGTTTATAAGCAGCATGTTAAGAGAGCTATCCATTCCGGAGAGAAACCCGGTTGTTGTATAATTGCAATAATGTAGCTCCACTATACTATGTCATATGCCTTACTCATGTCGAGTTTTAAGGCCATATAGCCATCTTTGCCTTGAGTTTTCCTACGCAAGTAATTAATCACCTCAAAAGAGATAGAATATTATCTTGTATGCACCGACCTGGAATGAAAGCACCTTGAGAGTTGGAAATCACATAATGAAGTAATGGCCTTAGGAAATTAGCTAGGACTTTCGACATGATTCGAAAAATTACGTTACACAATACTATCAGTCCTAGATCTGTTATCCATTCAGGATTGGGTTTCTTAGTAATGAGTTCCACAACTATAACATTAATTATAGGATTGAAATGGCCTTGGAGCAGAACCATCCTTATAAATGCAATGACTTTATTCGAGACCAGTGACCAATAGTATTGATAAAATCTCGGATTGAGTTTATCTTGTCCTGACGCCTTATCTAGTCCCATCTGGAAGAATTCCTCATGGATTTCTTGAACTGTGGCCTGGGACATTAGTTGGTGATTTTGATCCGTAGTGATCTGGGAACGGAGTTGGATCGGGAATGCCAATATATTCGGGTGATGCATAGTAAAAATCTAACCAAAGTACTCAATAATGAGTTCCCGCATACCTGTTTCCCATGTGACCAGGGTTCCTAGCCCGTTTTTCAGGCAGGGTATAACATTAATGCATCGACGGTAAGAAGAGCAACGTGGAAAAAAACCAATGTTCATTTCCCCTTCTGTTAACCAGAGTGTCTTAGCCTTTGCCGCAAAAAGCTTCATGTGTCCCTAGTATCCGTTCATATTGTATCAATATCGCCTCTCTTTGGTGAATACCTACTCGATCAATTCGACCATTGATTTTAGCTATTCTTATATAACACTATTTAATGTGGTAGAGGTTTTGGTGAAAACTATGATGTTCCATTCTGCCAATGAAGCACCAACTTTTTGAATTGTTTCACGGATTGGATGAGTTGGTGTTTTGTCCCAATTATCTTGAATCACTTTCTACAATCCGAGTCTTGCATCCACTTAGACTGGAAGTGGAATTAGGGTTTCCTCTCCTACCAACGTGGCAGGTGTGGTTGTCTCTGTATTGCAGAAATCCAGATCCGGAAGCGAATAATATAGATCCCTAGAGATAAGATCCCTATCCAGCCGTGATTCCATCCTCCTCCGAGGATTCCTCCCCCAAAACCAAGTAGATGGTTGTCTCGTCATGGGGTATCAATGAAATTCAGTTCCTCCACCACCGTTTGAAAATCCTCAATGAGGTGTTGTGGGTATGCTCCTCCTCCTGAAGTTTCATCATGATTAAGGATACCATTAAAGTCACCCAGAATTATCCATTGATCTCGGGATGGAAAATGAAGATGGGGAAAAAGAGCCCAAGTCTGATGGCGTAAGTCTTGGTTAGCTTCTCCATAAATTCTCATGAGACGTATTACTTCATGGCCTGAAAACGCGATGTTAGTATCAATGTAATGGTTGTTCAACTTCCTTCTAGTAATATCTACGCACGAGACCCAAAAAGAGTCATCCCCTCTACGTATCAGAGACAGGGACACATAGGTGGTCATGGAAACCCAGGGTTTGTTGTAGCAATTTGCACCCCGACGTTGAGAAGAAGATTTCCCAGACAAATAGCACATGTGGTTGTGAGCATTCAAAACGTGGCGCATGTGCAACTTGTGAAGTTGAGATCCTATCCCTTAGCAATTCCAGGTCGGAACTTGGAGATTGATTGGGAGGCTCGAAGGGAGATTACTACTTTTACCCGACTTAGTATTCTATCGACATAGATATTGTGGAATTTGGGTTGGGTCGGACAGAGAAACCGGGGAGCAATTGAAGGGGTTCGTGGTAGTCTTAGTGCCCGTAGTTCAATTCTAAATGTCTAAATGTATATATCATCGTTAACAATAAAATTAAAGCGGCTTTATATTACTTATGTGTTGGAGTAATATATCGATGTGTAATCTGATCTATGCCCACCATGCGAATAGAACCACAGATCAAGATGGATCACACTCGATAGGTCCCTAGTCAACAAAGCTTCTCTAGAAGCGACTCGTATGAAAGATGTCTCTTTATGGCTTACGTTCTTTAGTCATTGTAATGGGATTCCGGAGTCTGATCATAGATATCATGTGTGACATGATATTGGACGACCCGACATAAATATGTTCCATAGATCAAGTCATGAACATAGTCATTGTCGTAGCTTGTCATGTAACCTTATACCAAAGAGTCTTTGTGATTACTATGCAGTAAAAAAACTGAGTTTGACCTGAGCCAACGTTGCCTGTGGCAGTGTAAGAACCGCTCTCGGTCAACGCTAGTCAAATCGGCGAAAAACGGGAAAATTTAAAATTTTTGGACAGACACTTAAATGAACCTAAATCTGACCCCGAAGGTCATACCGGACTTAAGTTGACCCCGATATCGACCAAAGTGAGTTCCGGGGGACTCAGGGCAACTTTCTGACCAATTTGGGAAAGGTTGACTTTTTGCTGGAAAAGTCAACCGAGCGACGTTTTGGTCCATTCGAGGTCCGTTTTGGATCCAAAAAGCTTAGCCGTCGTCGAAGCGGTCTTAGTTGAGCCGTTTCCTTGTAGCCCGTGAAGTTTCGTAATTTCTTGGAAAAAGTGCCCGTTCGGGGCCCGAGACGTCCGAATTTCGCGAATCTGACTGAAAAATATCTAGAAGATATTTTCCAAAAGGTGTGGGACCCACTTGCCACATGTTAAGTATGTGGTGGTGTTTGGTTTTTTGAACAAAACAAAAGATGAGACTTTAGTGTTAGTTTGGTAATTAAAGGATAGTTGTTTGATTTTTTTTTGAAATAATACAAAGATGAGGTTGGGGTGTGTTCGGCCATAAGTGTAAAAGAAAGGGTTTTTGGAGAGAGAAAATAGAGAGAGAAGGAGAAGGAGAAGAAGAGAGAAAAGAGAAGGGGGTGTTTGGAGTTTGGTGATTTCCCATCGATCAAACCGGTGGATCGTCTCAACGATCAAGGAATCGAGTTCACATCGACATTCCCTACGGTGAGAATCTAATCGATTCTCGTTTTGTTAAGTTTGAAAGTTAGGGTTTGGGTTAAAACTAGTAGTTTTTGGTTGAGTTGAGGTGTGGGGTTCGTTGGAGGTGTTTTGGAGCGAAAGGATGATCGTTTTCCGGTGACCGGAGGCTCGGGGGGAGCTCCGGCCACCGTGCACGGTGGCTGGCCGGACGTGGGGTGGCTGGCTGGAGCTAGGACCAGCCACCACCATGGTGAACCGGCCCCAAATTAGCCCTAGCCACCCTCGGCCAAGAATGGCCGGGTGGGGCCCACTTGCTCGGTGGTCGGGTTTTCGTGTTCGGATGGTTTAGGACATTCCCCAAGTCGTTAATCCACACCCGGATCGAAATTTGGGTGGCCAAGAGTGCCCGTGGGGTTGTTGAACCCGTGTCTTTACTGTTGGTGTGTCTTGGGTGGCCATGAGTGCTCGTGGGGTTGTTGAGCCCGTGTCTTTACTGTTGGTGTGTCTTGGGTGGCCATGAGTGCCCGTGGGGTTGTTGAGCCCGTGTTTTACCGTTGGTGTCTTGGGTGGTCATGAGTTCCCGTGGGGTTGTTGAGCCCGTGTTTTATCGTTGGTGTCTTGGGTGGCCATGAGTGCTCATGGGGTTGTTGAGCCCGTGTTGTACCGTTGGTGTCTTGGGTGGTCATGAGTGCCTGTGGAGTGTTGAACTGGTGTTGTTGCTGTTGTTGAACTTTGCTTGTGATTGTGATTGTGGTTACCTGGGGTTGGTGAGTGACAGGTCGACAGCCTGATCCGACTTTGTGTCGGGAAAAGTGCGACAGGTCGACCGCCTGATCCAACCGTCGTGTTGCGAAAAGGGCAATAGGTCGACAGCCTATCCGACTGGGGTCGAGAAAAGTGCGACAGGTCGACAGCCTGATCCAACCGTCGCGTTGGGAAAAGTGCGACATGTCGGCCGCCTGATCCAACCGTCGCGTTGGGAAAAGGTAGGGGGTTACTGAACAGCTGGAGTGCGATCCTTTGCGATCTTGTGTGGTGTGCGATCCTTTGTGATCTTGGGTGTTGCATGGTTATCTTTCGTGTCCTTGGAGGAAGTCTTAATCGCTGTGTCGGGTCTACATTACGTGTCCGAGTGTTGAGTCGGTTGAGGAAAGTAACGGTTGTGTGTCAGTCAGTTGACTTGAGTTTGGGGACAGTAGTCCCCGGTGTTTGGGTTGTTGTTGGTGTTACCGGCATTGTCTGCTAGTATGCCGTAGTCAGTCTGTTATCCGTGGTGGTGAGCGAACGCTCACCCCTAGCTGCTTTTCCTACAGGTACTGGTCGCGGGACGGACTAGGTTAGCTCTCGAAGCTTGAAGAGCTAGGAGCGTGAGTCCGGGTTTCCTTTTTGAGTCTAGCGACGTACGCCTTGTATTTTGTCCGCTTGTTGGGATGTACTTTTGAGTTGTAATTATTATTTTGATTAACTAAACGGTGGTTTTAAAGTGTTTTATTTAAAAGGTTTGAAAATGTTTTATTGTGTTAAACGTTCGCGTTCCGGGTTCGGTTCTACCGAATTTGGGGCGTGACAGCTTGGTATCAGAGCTCGAGGTTTCACACCTCGGACTGTACGTCAATTAGGTGGGAGAGTCGAGTCAGTAAAACTCCCGTCGTGCGTTGGGTACGCAAGTCGGAGACCGTGTATAGACCCGTAGTGTCTTGAGTCTTGGTTGTTGTTGTGTGTATGTGCAGTACGGTTATTACTGGCATACTGTTTGTGTGTTGCTGCATGAAACGTTTTTAAGTTGTCGCGACTCGACTCAGGGGCGCCCCTGTAGTCGAGCGTGACGGTGCTGATATCAAGTGGGTACAATGTAGTTCGGGGACGCCTGGACCGGGTTGTAACTACCTGATGTCAAGAAATGAGGTTTTATAATGAAAAGGAGAAGGTTTTAAAATTGTTTGGCCCTGTGGGCGTGTTTTTAAATTTGTTGGCCCAGTGGGCGTGCTTCGATTTTGTTTGGCCCGGTGGGCGTGTTTTAAATTGGTTGTCCCTGTGGGCGTGTTTTGAAATTTGTTGGCCCGGTGGGCGTGGTTTTGATTTTGGTTGGCCTTGTCGGCTTGTGATTGAGGTAGGGTGATTGGAATTTGTCTGTGAGTCGTTGTGCGTGTGTTGTTAAATTGGTGGTCGAGCGTGTGTGTCGCTCAAGGCTATTTTTTAGGGTCCGTGATTCCTGTCTTGTTCCACCGTCTTGATTGTGCAATGTGACTGTTGGTTTTGCGTGGCGGTGTTCACAGTTGTGTTGGTTGTAGAGGTTGTAAGTTCAGTGTTAAAAGGTGAGGTCTTGGGTTCGAGAATCATCAATAACCTACGGTAGTGATATAGCGCCTCGGTGTGAGAGTCTCACCATACGGAGAGGAGTTAAGGTTGATGCGCTGCGGCGCCATACGAACTAGGTTTCCCCTATGTGAACGGGTGTTCGAGGTTTCCCTCGCGTGAACGGGTGGTTTGAGGTTTCCTTCACGTGAGTGGGTTATTTGAGGCTCTATACGTGATCGGGTAATTGGGGTATTGCGGTTGTGAGAAATAGTGTTTGCTTAGTTGAGAATATGATCCCCGTTTGAGGTTTCCCTACGTGATCGAGTAATTGGGGTATTGAGGTTGTGAGCAATAGTGATTTGCTGAATTGAGAACATCATCTCCGTTTCGAGGTTTCCCTTACGTGAGAGAGTATTTGAGGTATTAATAGCTTGAGCAGTGTGACGTTTGGTATCAGGTTTTGAGGTAGTAGTTTGCCCTGGTTAGATTGGGGACGAGTAGCGAATACTGGTTGGGTTGCGGAAGGTTATAAGTAAATGCATAGAGAACCGTGTGAGGGTTGTGCTAGACTTTACCGGAGTGACTAATGGAGGGGTTGTTCGGTCTCTGATTTGGGCGTCAGTTTTATTGGATACCGGGGTGTCACACTCGTTTGCTTCGTCGAGTGGTGCTGAGATTGTTGGGGTTGAGTTTAGAGCCGTTGAATCCACCCCTGCGTCTGGATACGCCGGTTGGGGGTGATGTGGTGTTGACTAGGGTATGTCGTAACTGCGGAGTTAGAGAAGCGAACCGATACAGGAGGTTCGAGAGAGGGCTCAAGAGCCCTGATGCTGGATCGAGTCCTCACCCCGAGGATTCGGGTATGTTCGGAGTTGGTAGGCACGACGACGGTAGAGGAGCGAGGTCTTAGAGAGACCGCGAGGTTCCGTGAGATTCGGCAGCGACTGAGCTTGTGCGTGTATCCGTGGGAAGGATACTTACGAAATGACAGCCTTTGACGTGATCCTGAGAAAGGATGGGCCGGCATAGTGCCGAGCCAATATCAACTGTTACTGGCGACGAGTGACGGTGTCAACAGGCAACACGAACGGTTCGTGTATTCTGGGAAGTAAGAGCGGAGTTCTCCTGTCGACTTTGTCCACAGTGGAGGAAGTATCGGCCGTGCAGAGCCGAGAGTTACCGCGAGTGGTGTGCGAGTTCCCCGAGGTCCTTCCGGAGGAGTTGAGCGGGTTGCCACCAGTTCGTGAGATGGAGTTCAGGTTTGACCTGGTGCCGGGAACGACAGCGATATCGATGGCGCCTTACAGGTTCACGCCAGCCGAGTTGACCGAGCTGAAGCGTCAGCTCGAGGAGCTTCGGGAGAAGGGGTTTATCCGTCCGAGCACATCGACGTGGGGAGCACCAGCACTCTTCGTGAAGAAGAAGAGTGGAGAGCTTCGGATGTGTATAGACTACCGGAAGCTGAACCGGGTTACGGTGAAGAACCGATACCCGATGCCGAGAATTGACGACTTGTTCAACCAGTTGAGAGGGTCGACACACTTCTCGAAGATTGATCTGCGATCCGGATATTACCAGTTGCGAGTCCGAGAGGGGGACGTCGCAAAGACTGCATTCCGGACACGCTATGGGCATTATGAGTTCTTGGTGATGCCTTTTGGACTGACGAACGCACCTGTAGCGTTCATGGATCTGATAAAAATTATATTCCCCAATAATCAATGAATATCCCGTAGAATCTGCCGAGCCCTCTGGCCCCAATAATCAATGAATATCCCGTAGGATCTGCCGAGCAATAGCTCATCACGTCACTTAACATCCCGTAGGATCTGCCGAGCTCTCAGGCTCCAATAATCAGTGAATATCCCGTAGGATCTCAATCAATATCCCGTAGGATCTGCCGAGCTCTCATGCTCCTCACATCACTCATTATCCCACTATATCTGTCCAACTCCAACAATGGCACCGGATTACCCCCCCCCCCCCCCCCGGTGTAGTATCGAACCAAACATACATTCAAACATACATCTTAAGAATAAAGATAAAGGAACTAACATTATCATTCAATCAATAAATCAACACTCATCACGGCACACGTTCATCACAAAGAAGGCATCCAATATCATTTTACACTTACCGTATACTTACCTGTCTCGAACCATCGGTACATCGATCACCTGATTGTACCGCTTGGCACAATCAGTCATACTCGATCATCCGTTCAATCAAAAATTAACCACCACTTAAGCAATCAACGATCATTCAAGCATTCAAGTAAAACCAAGAACAATCAAGCATGCATTCGATCTAGTTCCATTAGACTCTTGAATATCCTAACACTAGCAACCAAGCATGTGAACCTAGCACACAACTAATCCGAGAGCTCTTCACAGCCTCTCGACCAGTAAATCAATTCCCAAGTATTGAAAGCAAGCTTCACTAATTGTCATCATCCTAAACATGACTCATCCAATTATTAGTAATTGAAAGACGATTATTCTAGTTATTCGCATCTTATATGCAATTCTAGGACCTTTCCATTTTTATTAACCTAATCATGCATACTAAGCGTTATTTAATTGAGAAGTTAAGATTTTCCCTACCTCAGGGTCTTCCTCTCAACACTCTGTTGTCATAAGCGATGGTCACCACACCGTCCTTCACACGGGTACCGGCAAGGTCTTCTTTCTTCAAGGTCTTCGTTCTTCAAGGTCTTGTGGTCTTTGAACACAAAACAAAACTCTAATTAGACTCCACTTGACAGTAACAAAATGTTCCCAAAACCCCTCCAAAGTTCCGCTCCAAACCAAGGTCAAAACGGGGGGAAAACCCTCAAAAGACCCTCTGAACTGGTCGGTCACGGACACGGTCACAGAGCCGTGACACCGACCCTCACGGAAGACGTCACGGAGCCGTGACGTGTGCTGTCACGGTCTCCCTCACGGAGCCGTGACGTCACCCGTCACGGGATCCGTCACGGATCCGTGACGCTCCAGGGCAGTTCCGCCCTACTTCAACCGCCAGCTCCTTTTCTCCGAAAATCCACCACCAAACTCCATTTTAAACCATTTCCAGCTCCCAAAACCATCAAATACCATCAACACTCCTCTACCCATGGTAGGAATCAACAAATAAACAAGTTTCCAATGATTCTCCAAATCACAATCAAATCAAAAGCTCCAAAATGTTCATCAAACTTCAACCAAAGTATCAACTCAACATCCTACTTCACTATTCTTTCTCCAATAGACAAACATAAGGCTAGTTCATCACTTTCAAGCCAAAACCCACAAAACCCATGAATTGAGAGTAGATGAAATTAAGAGTTAAGAGCATCCATACCTCTAGGATGATGAGATGAAGAAGAGGGAAGCAAAATGGAGTCAAAAGGATGAAGAACTAGCTCCAAAATCCAAGTTTTCTTCACTATCTTCTTCCTCAAGAAATGAGCTTCTCTCTTGCTCTCTCCCTTTGTGATTTTCGGCTGCAACACTAGAGTGTGAGCTGATTTTGTGTCATCCTATACTTTAAAAAGACCTAGAGGTGAAAAAGACCAAAAACACTTTAGTTCTTATTCCTTTTGTGGACAACTAGTGAGGGTAGAGATGACATTTGAGCCTCTTTCCCTCCCTCCAAGCCAATAGTGACACTTGGCATGGTGGGGACCACTCTCTTCCATTTAAAATCCAGCGGTCCAAATTTACATGTATTGATTCGATAAAAAGCTTGATTTTGACCAAATTTGACTTCCTTCGATATTATACTCAAATGAATGGAAATGGCCCAATTAAGCCAACCGGGATGACGGCTAAGCTTTTTGGGCCCCAGAAAAGCCCCGAGTGACTTCCCGAGTCCTTAGTTGACTTTTCCGGTAGAAAGTCAACCCTGTCTTAAAAGTCACCGGTTCGACCGGGATCGACTGGGAGCGGTTCTTACATTAGGGATTAAGATATATAGAGATCGCACTAAGAGAGTCTTGGGATTAAGTCAAACCACCTATGTGAACAAGGCATTGAGTGGATTCTCAATGCTCAATTCAAAGAAAGGATTCTTACCCTCTCGTCATGGTGTTCATTTCAGCAAGACTCGGTGTCCTAAAACACCTGATGAGTTGAAAAGGATGATGCGAATCCCATGCCCTTGGGGGGCAGGATCGATCATATATGTCATGACATATACGAGACCGGACGTCTCGTCAGGGTCGATTCAAACCTTAAGCCATTTAAGCAATGGCTTAAGGCCCCAACATAAACAAGGCCCCAAAAATTTAGTATTACTTGTTTTTATCAATTATCAATAAATATAAAAGCCCCAAAAAACTTATTTTAGAGGCCCATATTCTAGTTTAATAGGAAAAAAATCTTTATTGATTTAACCTGTATTTAAAAGCTTTATTTGAGCATAAAACGATTAAGTAGCTTTTCGTAAAATAAAAACTTATATAAATCATCGCTTAAGGCCCCCAAATTTATTGGGCCGGTCCTGCGTCTCGTATGCTTTGTGTTGTACCAATAGACATCAGTCTAACCCTTTGGGAAAGATGATGCTGAACTAGTCATCGAAGGATAAGTAGACGCTTGTTTTCCAAGACAAATCCAGATGACTTTAGAAGTCAGTCAGGATATGTGTTTGCGTTGAATGATGGAGATTTAGCAGGGAGAGCGTAAGCAAGATACCGTCGTTAAATCTACGATAGAGGCCAAGTACATGGATGTTGCAGAGGCAGCTAAAGAGGCTATGCGGATTTGGAAATTCACGGCAGGGTTGGTTGTAATTAAAAACCCATCCAGCCCAGTGAAACCATTTTGCGACAACACAAGGGCCATTGCGCAAGCTAAAAGCCTAGATCGCATAAGAAATCCAAACATGTACTGCAGTGTATCCACCTCGTCAGAGAAATACTGAACCGAGGTGAAGTGAAGATAACCTATATTGCAACAGATGATAACATAGCCAACCCTTTACTAAGGTAGTGTCACTGCCTAAACATGTTGGACATGTAAAGTCGATGGGGACATATTGGAGTTTAGATTGGAACTATGGAAAGTGGGAGATTGTTAGTCTTAGTGCCCATAGTTCAATCATAAATTTCCAAATGTATATATCATCCTTATATATAAAATTAAAGCGGCTTTATATTACTTATGTGTTAGAGTAATATATCGATGTGTGTTCTGATCTATGCCCACCATGCGAATAGAACCACAGATCAAGATAAATCACACTCGATGTGTCCCTAGTCAACAAAGCTTCATTAGAAGCGACTCATATGAAAGATGGCTCTTTATGGCTTACGTTCTTTTAGTCATTGGAATGGGATTCCGGAGTCTAATCATAGATATCATGTGGGACATGATATTGGACGACCCGACATGAATATGTTCCATAGATCAAGTCATGAACACAGTCATTGTCGTAGCTTGTCATGTATCTTTATACCAAAGAGTCTTTGTGATTACTATGCAGTAAACAATTGAGTTTGACCTGAGCCCAACGTTGCCTGTGACAGGGTTTCCATAACAGCCAGGATTGGCTAAGGGATGGACTGCATGAGTGACACGAAAGACGGCTAAGGGATTTATCCCTCTTACTGCGGTATGGGAAATATATCGGTTCTCGGCCGCTTGATCGAGAGTGACTGAAAGAATAGCATGACCATGCACATGATACTGTGTATCATATATTCAGTCATCTCACATATCAACGTACAATGATTGAGAATAATAAGGATGACGGCTCTAAGCCTTATCTCAATCAGGATATCGGTGATAAAAGGATAATAACAGGGACGACAGAAAGGTTATAATCGACAGGGTCGATTCATTATGCAGTGTTAGACAATACTAAAGTCTCGTTAGTTGCCACTTTTATAGGATCAAGTAAAATGAGATTTTACGTTGATCTATTGACATGCATTAACCTAAGGGTCACACCGGAGGATGAAACTCGTTGACACATTTATGGAGAATGTCCAAAAGGGAGTTGTCTCGGGACATGACCAAAACTGGGTTTCGGGTCATGTGCCCGTAAGTGAATAGGACATTAGGGATCGAGAAAAGGCTTAGAGTCTTGGGGCTGATCTCATCGGATAATGTTGGACATTTCTGGTATGGAAGGCTTGGTGGCGATGAGCGCATCACGGGACCTTGTTGGGAATGGCCACGGGCCATGTTCCAAGAGGCCCATGAGAGGCCCATGCAACCAAGGCCCATACAACTAATTAATCAAGTCTTGATTAATTAGTACTAAGTAAGCAAGACAAGGATTAAGGTGTTAGTGATTCACCACCTAACCCCATCTTGTCTAGCCTTACTTAGCACCATATTTGTCCTTTTTACACCATACTTGCCCCATGCTTTTAGTTTGACAAGTTGATGGGGTTTGTATTAGTCTTAGCGCCCATAGTTCAATCCTAAATGTCCAAATGTATATATCATCGTTAGCAATAAAATAAAAGCGGCTTTATATTACTTATGTGTTGGAGTAATATATCGACGTGTGCTCTGATCTATGCCCACAATGCGAATAGAACCATAGATCGAGATAAATTGCACTCGATGGGTCCCCAGTCAACAAAGCTTCACTAGAAACGACTAGTATGAAAGATGGCCCTTTATAGCTTACGTTCTGTTATTCATTGGAATGGGATTTCGGAGTCTGATCATAGATATCGTGTGGGACATGATATTGGACGACCCGCCCTGAATATGTGTCATATATTAAGTCATGAACATATTCAGTGTCGTAGCTTGTCATGTATCCATAGACCAAGGAGTCTTTGTGATCGTTATCTAGTCAACAACTGGGTTTGACCTGAGCCTAACGTTGTCCGTAACAGGGCTTCCATAACGGCCAAGATTGGCTTGGGGACGGGCTACATGAGTGACACGAAAGACGGCTAAGGGATTTATCCCTCATACTGAGGTATGGGAAAGATATCGGTTCTCGGCCGCTTAATCAAGAGTGACTGAAAGAATAGCATGGACATGCACATGATACTGGGTATCATATATTCAGTCATCTCACATATCAAGGAACATTGATTGAGAATAATAAGGATGGCGACTCTATGCCTTATCTCAATCAGGATATCGGAGATAAAAAGGATAGTGACATAGACGACGGAAAGGTTAGAATCGGCAGGGTCGATTCGTTATGCAGTGTCAGGCAATACTAAAGTCTCGTTAGTTGCCACTTAAATAGGATCAAGTAAAATGAGATTTTTTGTTGATCTATTGACATGCATAAACCTAAGGGTCACACCGAAGGGTGAAACTCATTGACACATTTATGGAGAATGGCCAAAAGGGAGTTGTCTCGGGACATGACCAAAACTGGGTTTCGGGTCATGTGCCCGTAAGTGAATAGGACATTAGGGATCGAGAAAAGGCTTGGAGTCTTGGGGTTGATCTCGTCGGATAATGTTGGACATTTCTGGTATGGAAGTCTTGGAGGCGATGAGCGAATCACAGGTCCTCGTTGGAAATGGCCACGAGCCATGTTCCAACAGTCCTATGAAAGGCCCATGCAACCAAGGCCCATGGAACTAATTAATCAAGTCATGATTAATTAGTACTAAGTAATTGTCACGCCCAATTTCAGTAAACCGAACTCGGGACGCGAACATTTAAAAAAACATAAAACAATTGAAACATGTTTTGAATAAATACTTGAAAATCTCCATTTAATGAATCAAAATAATATTTACAACTTAAAAATACGTCCCAACAAGTGGACAAAAGTATGGTATCCGTCGCTAGACTCAAAATAAACCCAGAATCCCGCTCATAGCTCTTCAAGCTTCGGAAGCTCACCTAGTCCAACCTGCGACCGGTATCTATAGGAAAAGCAGCTAGGGGTGAGCGTTCGCTCACCACCACGGATAACAGGCTGACTACGGCATAATTAGAAGACAATGCAGGTAACACCAACAACCAACTCAACACCGGGGACCACTATCCCCCAAAACTCAAGTAACTTAACTGACACACAACCCGTTACTTCCTCAACAGACTCAACACTCGGACTCGTAATGTAAACCCAACACAACGATCACGACCTCTTCCAAGGACTCAAAAGACCACCACGCAAACCCAAGATCACAAAGGATCGCACACCAAACAAGATCACAAAGGATCGCATACCAGCTGCTCAGTACCTCCCTCACGCCCTTTACCAATCTCAATCAGGTCAGGCGGTCGACCTATCGCATTTCCTCGACACAAAGTTGGATCAGGCTGTCGACCTATCGCAATTCATCGACACAAACTCGGATCAGGCTGTCGACCTATCGCAATTTATCGACACAAAGTCGGATCAGGTTGTCGACCTATCGCACTCATAACCCCAAACCACACACGCGCGGCCAGGTTCCCTTTGTTGTCGGGCAGGCCCCCTACCCCGTCTGAACATGCAGACGCGTGTGCTCGTGGACCCCCGTTTCATGAAGCGGGCCCCCAACCTCAGGTAACCACAATCACAATCACAAGAAAGTTCAACAAACAGCAACAACACAGGTTCAACACTCCACATGCACTCATGGCCATACAAGACACCAACCGTAAAACACGGACTCAACAACCCCACAGGCACTCACGGCCTCCCAAGATACACCAACAGTAACTCACGGGCTCAACAACCCCACGGGCACTCACGGCCTCTCAAAACCACCAACAGTAACTCATGGGCTCAACAACCCCACAAGCACTCACGACCTCCCAAGACACACCAACAGTAACTCACAGGCTCAACAACCCCACAGGAACTCACGGCCTCCCAAGACACACCAACAGTAACTCACGGCTTGACAACCCCACAGGCACTCATGGCCACCCAAGACACACCAACAGTAAAGACACGGGTTCAACAACCCCACGGGCACTCATGGCCACCCAAGACACACCAACAGTAACTCACAGGCTCAACAACCCCACAGGCACTCACGGCCTCCCAGGACACACCAACAATAACTCACGGGCTTGACAACCTCACAGGCACTCATGGCCACCCAAGACACACCAACAGTAAAGACACGAGTTCAAAAACCCCACGGGCACTCATGGCCACCCAAGACACACCAACCGTAAAGAAACGGGTTCAACAACCCCACGGGCACTTACGGCCTCCCAAGACACACCGACAATAGAGAAACGGGTTGAACAACCCCACGGGCACTCACACCCACTCAAGACACACCGAAAATAAAGACACGGGTTCAACAACCCCACAGGAACTCATGGCCACCCAAGACACCAACAGTAAAACACGGGCTCTCATGGCCACCCAAGACACAACAGTAACACAAGCTCTCATGGCTACCCAAGACACAACAGTACACGGGCTCTCATGGCCACCCAAGACACAAAAATACACAATCAACCTCAAGCATAACCAATGCCTCCAACAATCCTAATATCAACAATTTCACAATCAACCTCCGGGCATGGTCATATGCCTCCAGTACTCCTAATCTCGATAAGTTCACAATCAACCTCCGGGCATGGTGATATGCCTCCAGTAATTATACTAACGCTAAGTTTTCTGCTCCTACGACACTACTACGTGTCACATGTATTTCCAATATTCGCTACGTTCCCGTATCATGCATTTCTAATATTCGATAAACCTACTTAACCCACGACACCCCAGTGTCACATGGATTTCTACTGTTAACTTTCCCTAGTCAGGGCCGAGATCCGGCTACTTTTCCCTACCTCGTGCGTGTTCTTCCAAAAGCCCACCAACGAGCTCCGGTGTGATCTCAGTCACTCACCCAGCTTTCCCTTGCCTCGGTCCGCGGTACGATCTAAAAGAACACAATTTTAAACGCTTTTAAGCTTGCAGGCATAATGCTGAATTTTAATAAACCTGACGCCCAAAAGTAACCCCGACAATGTCGATCACTCCCAAACTCCCCAATTACTCGACATTGTCGATATTGGACCCGGAAAGACCCGATTCGCCCGACATGGCGAATCTGCCCGGGTTTTGAAAACGCCCTTCCGAGGCTCCAAAAATTCCCTTTTTCGTTTCCACGGTCTTAGAATAATTCAAGGGTTCCTAAGCACTCGACGGAATCGAATTCCGACTTCCGAGTCAATTAATTAACGTTTAAAGTTTCTAAACCCGATAATTACAACTTTTCCAATTTAATTCCAAATTTCGATTCGGTTATGGATAAATGGTCCGGGGAACGTTCTAAACCACCCGAACACAAAACCCGATCACCCGAGCACGTGGGCCCCACCCGGCCCAACTTGGCAAAATTCCCTTTTTTCCCCAAAACGTTCCTAACGAGCCCCAAACCTCAACCACTCATCTTTAAACCAATTCTAACCAAAACCCAACCATATTTGAATCGTTTAAACTCAAACCCTAAAATTCGAACTTAACAAAACGAAAATCGGTTAGGTGCTCACCGTAGAGACTGACGGTGTGAGCTTGAATCTTCTATCGTTGAGATGATCCAACGGTTTGATCGACGGGAATCACCAAAACCTTCAACTTCTCCTTCTCTTTTCTCTCCTTCTTCTAACTCACCTTTCTCTCTCCAAAACTCCATTTTTTTTCAATAATGAACGTGTAACACTCTTCCTCTTTCCTTTTGTTTTAGTTTAAAAACAACTAACCATCATATTCATGACATGTGTCATGTGGGTCCACCTTTATTTTGGTTTAAAAACAACTAACCACCATTTGCTTGACATGTGTCAAGTGGGTCCCACCCCTTTTGGAAAATATCTTCTAGATATTTTTCAGTCAGATTCGCGAAATTCGGCCGTCTCGGGCCCCGAACGGGCACTTTTTCCAAGAAATTACGAAACTTCATGGGCTACAAGGAAACGGCTCAACTAAGACCGCTGCCACGACGGCTAAGCTTTTTGGATCCAAAACGGTCCTCGAATGGACCAAAACGTCGCTCGGTTGACTTTTCCAACGAAAAGTCAACATTTCCCAAATTGGTCAGAAAGTTGCCCCGAGTCCCCCGGAACTCACTTTGGTCGATAACGGGGTCAACTTTAGGTTCATTTAAGTGTCTGTCTTAAAAAATTTAAATTATCCTGTTTTTCGCTGGTTTGACTGGCATTGACCGGAAGTGGTTATTACAGTAATCATGACAAGGATTAAGGTGTTGGTGATTCACCACCTAACTCCATCTTATCTAGCCATACTTTGTCCTATTTACACCTTACTTATCACCATGCCTATCCCATGCCTTTAGTTGGACCAGTATGAGGTTTGTTATGTTTAAGTCATCTTTTTTCAACATAACAAACACAAGACAAAAATAGGAAACACAACTTCTACTTCCTCTCCATGGCAATTTCGGGTTTGGCTAGTTCCCACCTCCGTTTTTGTGTTCTTGAGTAGTCAAAGAGAAGAACTACTAGCTTTGATTCCCATGTGGATACGTAGGCGTCTTGGAGACTCAAGCCAATCATTCGTTATGTAATAACCACTCCCGGTCAACGCCAGTCAAATCTGCGAAAAACAGGAAAATTTAAAAAATTTCAACAGACACTTGACTGAACCTGAAATTGACTACGAGGGTCATACCGGACGTAAGTTGACCCCGCTATTGACCAAAGTGAGTTCCGGGGGACTCAGGGCAACTTTCTGATCAGTTTGGGAAATGTTTACTTTTCGCTGGAAAAGTTAACCGAGCGACGTTTTGGTCCATTCGAGGACCGTTTTGGATCCAAAAAGCTTAGCCGTCGTTGCAGCGGTCTTAGTTGAGCCGTTTCCTTGTAGCCCGCGAAGTTTCGTAATTTCTTGGAAAAAGTGCCCGTTCGGGGCCCGAAACAGCCGAATTTCGCGAATCTGACAGAAAATATCTAGGAGATATTTTCCCAAAAAGGTGTGGGACCCACATGACACATGTCATGAATGTGGTGGAATGAAAAATGGAGGACAACTTTACCCTTGACTTTAAAGAAAAAACAAAATAGAAAGGAGGGATATTTTGGTCTTTTTGCTGTGTTAGTTTTAAAAAAAATACAAAGATGAGACATGGTGGTGATCGGCCACTTTGTGATTTTAGGAGAGATTTTAGAGAGAGAAAAGGCAAGGGAAGGAGAGAAAAGAGAGAGTGTTGTTTAGGGTTTTCCCATTTCTCGATCATCCGTCCAGTGGATCGTCTCAACGATAGAAGATTCAAGCTCACATCAACATTCTCTACGGCGAGCACCTAACCGATTTTCATTTTGTTAAGTTTGAAAATTTGGGTTTGGGTTAAAACTATTAGTTTTTGGTTGATTTGAGGTGTGGGGTTCGTTGGAGGTGTTTTGGAACGAAGAGATGAATGTTTTCCGGTGACCGGGGGCTCGGGGGAGCTCCGGCCACCGTGTATGGTGGCTGGCCGGTTTCGTAGGGTGGCTGGCCGGAGTTAGGACCAGCCACCACCTTGGTGGACCGGCCCCAAACCGGCCCTAGCCACCCACGACCAACGGGGGTCGGGTGGGGCCCACATGCTCGAGTGTTCGGGTTTCGTGTTCGGGTGGTTTAGAACGTTCCCCAAGTAATTAATCCACAACCGGATCGAAATTTGGAATTAAATTGTAAGAGATGTAATTGACGGGTTAGAAACTTTAAACGTTAATTAAATGACTCGGAAGTCGGAATTCGATTCCGTCGAGTGCCTATGAACCCTTGAATTATTCTAAGACCGTAGAAACGAAAACAGGAATTTTCGGAGCCCCGGAAGGGCGTTTCCAAAACCCGGGCAGATTCGCCATGTCGGGCGAATCGAGCCTTTCTGGGTCCAATATCGACAATGTCGAGTAATTGGGGAGTTTGGGAGTGATCGACATTGTCGGGGTTACTTTTGGGCGTCACGTTTATTAAAATTCAGCGTTATGCCTGCAAGCTTAAAAGCATTTAAAATTGTGTTCTTTTAGATCGTGCTGCAGTCCGAGGGAAAGGAAAGCTAGGCGAGTGACTGAGATCACGCCGGAGCTTGTTGGTTAACTTTTGGAGAACATATACGAGGTAGAGAAAAGTAGCCGGATCTCGGCCCTGACTAGGGAAAGTTAACAGTAGAAATGCATGTGACACTTAGTAGTGTCGTAGGAGTAGTGAACTTATCGTTATTAGAATTACTGGAGGCATATGACCATGCCCGGAGGTTGATTGTGAAACTGTTGACATTAGAACTACTGGAGGCATATGACCATGCCGGAGGTTGATTGTGAGTCTGTTGATATTAAAACTGATGGAGGCATCGGTTATGCCCGGAGGTTGATTGTGTAGTTGTGTCTTGGGTGGCCATGAGAGCCCGTGTTACTGTTGTGTCATGGGTGGCCATGAGAGCCCGTATTACTGTTGTGTCTTGGGTGGCCATGAGAGCCCGTATTACTGTTGTGTCTTGGGTGGCCATGAGAGCCCGTGTTTTACTGTTGGTGTCTTGGGTGGCCATGAGTGCCCGTGGGGTTGTTGAGCCCGTTAGTTATTGTCGGTGTGTCTTGGGTGGCCATGAGAGCCCGTGTTTTACTGTTGGTGTGTCTTGGGTGGCCGTGAGTGCCCGTGGGGTTGTTGAGCCCGTGAGTTACTATTGGTGTGTCTTGGGAGGCCGTGAGTGCCCGTGGGGTTGTTGAGCCCGTGAGTTACTATTGGTGTGTCTTGGGAGGCCGTGAGTGCCCGTGGGGTTGTTGAGCCCGTGAGTTACTGTTGGTGTGTCTTGGGAGGCCGTGAGTGCCCGTGGGGTTGTTGAGCCCGTGAGTTACTGTTGGTGTGTCTTGGGAGGCCGTGAGTGCCCGTGTGGTTGTTGAGCCCGTGAGTTACTGTTGGTGTGTCTTGGGGGGTCGTGAGTTCCCGTGGGGTTGTTGAGTCTGTGTTTTACTGTTGGTGTCTTGTGTGGCCATGAGTGCCTGTGGAGTGTTGAACATGTGTTGTTGCTGTTTGTTGAATTTACTTGTGATTGGGATTGTGGTTACCTGAGTGAGAGAGGTTACTGAGACAGGTCGACCGCCTGGCCCGACTTTGTGTCGGGGAAGCGCGTGAGTGAGAGAGGTTACTGAGACAGGTCGACCGCCTGGCCTGAGTGGTTCGGCAAAGCGCGTGAGTGAGAGAGGTTACTGAGACAGGTCGACCGCCTAGCCTAAGTGGTTCGGCAAAGCGCGTGAGTGAGAGAGGTTACTGAGACAGGTCGACCGCCTGGCCTGAGTGGTTCGGCAAAGCGCGTGAGTGAGGGAGGTTACTGAGCAGCTGGCGTGCGATCCTTTGTGATCTTGTTTGGTGTGCGATCCTCCGTGATCTTGGGTGTTGCGTGGTTGTCTGTCGTGTCTTTGGAGGAGGTCGTCAATCGTATTGTCAGGTCTACTTTAAGTGTCAGAGTGCTGAGTCGGTCGAGGAAGGTAACAGTGGGTGTGTGCTAGTCGGAGTACTTGGGTTGGGGATAGTGTTCCCCGGTGTTGAGTTTGTTGTTGGTGTTATCAGCATTGTCTACTAATTATGTCGTAGTCAGTCTGTTATCTGTGGTGGTGAGCGAACGCTCACCCCTAGCTGCTTTTCCTACAGGTACTGATCACAGGACGGATTAGGTGAGCTCTCGAAGCTTGTGGAGCTAGGAGCGGAGTCCGGGTTTTATCTTTTGAGTCTAGTGACGGATACCTTGTACTTTGTCCATTTGTGGGACGTTTTTGAGTTGTAAATATTATTTTGATTAACTAAATGGTTATTTTAAAGTGTTTATTCAAAACATGTTTCAATTGTTTTATTATTTTAAACGTTCGCGTCCCGAGTTCGGTTTTACTGAAATTGGGGCGTGACAGCTTGGTATCAGAGCTCGAGGTTTCACACCTCGGACTGTACGTCAATTAGGTGGGGAGAGTCGAGTCAGTTTAGTCCTGTCGTGCGTTGGGTACGCAAGTCGGAACCGTGTGTAGACCCGTAGTGGTTTGAGTCCTGTTTGTGATTGTGCGTATGTGCAGTGTTTGATTGTTGGTGTGCTGATTGTTTGTTGCTGCGTGAAACATTTTTTAAGCTGTCGCGACTCGACGCAGGAGCTCCTGTAGTCGAACGTGACGGTGCTGATATCAAGTCGGTACAACGTAGTTCGGGGACGCCTGGACCGGGTTGTAACTACGTGATGTCAAGTATGAGGTTTTAAAATGAAAAAGGAGAAAGTTTTGATTTTGATTGGCCCGGTGTGCGTGTTTGATTTTGATTGGCCCGGTGGGCGTGTTTGATTTTGATTGGCCCTGTGGGCGTGTGTGGTTTTGGTTGGCCCGGTGGGCGTGGTTCGACTTTGGTTGGCCCGGTGGACGGGTGTCGTTGTTGTTGTTGAATTGTTGGTCGAGTGTGTGCGTCGTCCAAAGTTTCTCTTTGAGGTTAAAAAGGAGTAAGGGTCGAGTTTAAGGCGTTCTTGAAAAACTGCCCTGCGCGAGAGTCACGGATCCGTGACGGATCAGAGGGTTTTGGCCATTTTAGGGCCTTTGTCACGGCACCGTGACCCCAACCGTGACGAGGTCTGTCACTGGTCCGTGACCCCTGTCTTTTTCACCGTCTTGTTTACGCAGTTGTCACGTTGTGGTTGCGTGACTTGGTGCACGTTTGTGCGGTCTATTTGAGGTCTCTTTACGTATTATTATAATTAAAGTATTGATAGTGTGAGCAATGGTGTTTGCTTAGTTGAGAGCGTGTTCCCCGTCTTGAGGTTTCCCTACGTGATCGGGTAATTGGAGTATTGAGTTTGTGAGCAATAGTGATTTACTGAATTGAGGACGTGTTTCCCGTGTCGAGGTTTATCTTACATGAGCGAGTACTTGAGGTGTTGATAGCGTGAGCAGTGTGACGTTTGACATCAAGTTTGAGGTAGTGGTTGCCTTGGTTAGATCGGTAAGTCTTTAGTGTGTTACTAGTATGCCATAATCGAACGGGTGTCCGTGGAGGTGAGCATAACGCTCATCCCCTTTACTACTTTTCCCGCAAGGGACGAGTAGCGAACACTGTTTGGTTGCGGAAAGTTATAAGTAAATCCATAGAGGACCGTGTGAGGGTTGCACTAGACCTTACCGGGGTGACTAATGGAGTGGGTGTTCGGTCTCCGATTTGGGCGTCAATTTTAATGGGTAACGGGGCGTCACACTCGTTTGCTTCGTCGAGTTGTGCTGAGTTTAGAGCCGTTGAGTCCACCCCTGCGTCGGGACACGCCGGTTGGTGGTGGTGTGGTGTTGACTAGGGTCTGTCGTGCCTGCAAAGTTAGAGAAGCGAGCTGCTACAGGAGGTTCGAGAGAGGGCTCAAGAGCCCTGATGCGGTTTTATATTACTTAAGTTTTGGAGTGATATATCGATGTGTGTTCTAATCTATGCCAACCATGCGAATAGAACCATAGATCGAGATAGATCACACTCGATGGGTCCCTAGTCAACAAAGCTTCAATAGAAGCGACTAGTATGAAAGATGACTATTTATGGCTTACGTTCTATTAGTCATTGGAATGGGATTCCAGAGTCTGATCATAGATATCATGTGGGACATGATATTGGACGACCCGACATGAATATGTTCCATAGATCCAGTCATGAACATATTCATTGTCGTAGCTTGTCATGTATATTTAGACCAAGGAGTCTTTGTGATCGTTATGCAGTAAACAACTGAGTTTGACCTGAGCCTAACGTTGTCCGTAACAGGCCTTCCATAACGGCCAGGATTGGCTTGGGGAGGGACTGCATGAGTGATACGAAAGACGGCTAAGAGATTTATCCCTCATACTACGGTATGGGAAAGATATCGGTTCTCGGCCGCGTGATCGAGAGTGACTGAAAGAATAGCATGCCCATGCACATGATACTGAGTATCATATATTTAGTCATCTCACATATCAAGGAACAGTGATTGAGAATAATAAGGATGACGGCTCTATGCCTTATCTCAATCAGGATATCGGAGATAAAAGGATAATGATAGGGACGACTGGAAAGGTTAGAATCGACAAGGTAGATTCGTTATGTAGTGTCAGACAATACTAAAGTCTCGTTAGTTGCCACTTAAATAGGATCAAGTAAAATGGGATTTTACGTTGATCTATTGACATGCATAAACCTAAGGGTCACACCAGAGGGTGAAACTCATTGACACATTTATGGAGAATGGCCAAAAGGGAGTGTCTCGGGACATGACCAAAACTGGGTTCTGGGTCATGTGCCCGTAAGTGAATAGGACTTTACGAATCAAGACAAGGCTTGGAGTCATGGGATTGATCGCGTCGGATAATGTTGGACATTTCACGTATAGAAGGCTTGGAGGCGATGAGCGAATCACGAGACCTCGTTGGAAGTGGCCACGGGCCATGTTCCATGTCACGCCCCAAATTCAGTAGAACCGAACTCGGAACGCGAACGTTTAAAACAATAAAACATTTTCGAACCTTTTAAATAAATCACTTTAAAACCAACAAGTAGTTAATCAAAATAATTATTTACATCTCAAAAGTACGTCCCAACAAGCGGACAAAAAGCAAAGTGTACGTCGCTAGACTCAAAAGAAAACCCGGACTCCGCTCCTAGCTCTTCAAGCCTCGAGAACTCACCTAGTCCATCCCGCGACCAGTACCTGTAGGAAAAGCAGCTAGGGGTGAGCGTTCGCTCACCACCACGGATAACAGACTGACCACGACATACTTAGCAGACAATGCCGATAACACCAACAACAACCCGACTGACACACAAACCGTCACTTTCCTCAACCTTCTCAACACTCGGACACGTAATGTAGACCCGACACAACGATTGACGACTTCCTCCGAAGACACGACAGATAACCACGCAACACCCAAGATCACTAAGGATCGCACACCAAACAAGATCACAAAGGACCGCACCCCAACTGATCCCTGCCAGGCCAGGCGGTCGACCTGTCGCACTTTTCCCGACACAAAGTCGGATCAGGCTGTCGACCTATCACCCCTAACCATGCACGCGCGGCCAGGACCCCTTTCCTCACGGGCGGGCCCCCTACCCCGTCTGAACATGCAGACGCGTGCGATCACAAGACCCCCGTTTCATGAAGTGGGCCCCCAACCTCAGGTAACCACAATCACAATCACAACCAAAGTTCAACAAACAGCAACAACACCGGTCCAACACTCCACAGGCACTCATGGCCACCCAAGACACGACAACTGTAAAGACTCGGGCTCAACAACCCCACAGGCACTCATGGCCACCCAAAACACCAACGGTAACACACGGGCTCAACAACCCCACGGGCACTCATGGCCACCCAAGACACCAACAGTAAAGACACGGGCTCTCATGGCCACCCAAGACACCAACAGTAAAGACACAGGCTCTCATGGCCACCCAAGACACCAACAATAAAAACACGGGCTCTCATGGCCACCCAAGACACCAACAGTAAAATACGGGCTCTCATGGCCACCCAAGACACCAACAGTAAAATACGGGCTCTCATGGCCACCCAAGACACGAACATTAAAGTACGGGCTCTCATGGCCACCCAAGACATAAATTAAACAATCAACCTCCGGGCATAACCAAATGCCTCCAATAAATCTAATATCGAAAGTTCACTGCTCCTACTACATTACTAAGTGTTACATGCATTTCTATTGTTCGATACGTTTCCGTATCATACGACACCACCCGGTGTCGCCTGCCTTTCTAATATTCGATAAACATACTTAACCCACGAAACCCAAGTGTCACATGCATTTCTACTGTTAACTTTCCCTAGTCAGGCCGAGATCCGGCTACTTTTCCCTACCTCGTATGCTTTCTCCAAAAGCGCAGAAACAAGCTCCGGCGTGATCCCGATCACTCGCCTAGCTTTCCCTTTCCTCTGTCTGCGGCACGATCTAAATAAGAACATAGTTTTAAACACTTTTAAGCTTGCAGGCATAAACTGAAATTTAATAAACTTGACGCCCAAAAGTAACCCCGACAATGTTGATCACTCCCAAACTTCCCAATTGCTCGACATTGTCGATAATGGACCCGGAAAGGCCCGATTCGCCCGACATGGCGAATCTGCCCGGGTTTTGAAAACGCCCTTCCGGGGGTCCGAAAATTCTCGTTTTCGTTTCTACGGTCTTAGAATAATTCAAGGGTTCCTATGCACTCAACGGAATCCAATTCCAACTTCCGAGTAATTTAACTAGCGTTTCAAGTTTCTAAACCCGTCAATTACAACTGTTACAATTTAATTCCAAATTTCGATCCGGGTGTAGATTAATGACTCGGGGAACGTTCTAAACCATCCTAACACGAAACCCGAGCACCCGAGCACGTGGGCCCCTCCCGACCCCCTTTGGCCGTGGGTGGCTAGGGCCGGTTTGGGGCCGGTCCACCATGGTGGTGGCCGGTCCTAGCTCCGGCCAGCCACCCAGCTCCGGCCAACCACCTCACACGGCCGGCCGCCCACCCTACATGGTGGTCGGAGCTCCCCCGAGCTCCCGATCAGTAGAAAACGTTCCAATCTCGCTCCAAAACGTCTCCAACGAACCCGACACCTCAACACCACCATAAACTACTAGTTTCAAACCCAACCCTAGATTTCAAACTTAACAAATCGAAATTTGGTTAGATGTTCACCGTAGAGAATGTCGATGAGAGTTCGATTCTTCTATCTTTGAGACGATCCAACGTTTTGATGAACGAGAATCACCAAAACCCTACAAAATTCCCTCTCTTTTCTCTCTAAACTTCTATTTTTTTCTCCTCTTTTTTGAATTGGCCGAACCCCCCCCCCCCCCCCTCTATGTAGTCTCCCTTGTCTTGTCCAAAACCTAACACCACCACTTGTTTGACAAGTGGCAAAATGGGTCCCACACCTTTTTGGAAAATATCTTCTAGATATTTTCCAATCAGATTCGCGAAATTCGGACGTTTCGGGCCCCGAACGGGCACTTTTTCCAAGAAATTACGAAACTTCACGGGCTACAAGGAAACGGCTCAACTAAGACCGTTGTGACGACGGCTAAGCTTTCTGGATCCGAAACGGACCTCGAATGGACAAAAACGTCGCTCAGTTGACTCTTCCAGCGAAAAGTCAACATTTCCCAAATTGGTCAGAAAGTTGCCTTGAGTCCCCCAGAACTCACTTTGGTCGATATCGGGGTCAACTTAAGTCCGGTATGACCCTCGGGGTCAATTTTAGGTTCAATTAAGTGTCTGTCTTAAAATTTTTAAATTTTCCTGTTTTTCTTATGTTTGACTGGCGTTGACCTGGAGTGGTTATTACATTCCAAGAGGCCCATGAAAGGCCCATGCAACCAAGGCCCATGGAACTAACTAATCAAGTCTTGATTAATTATACTAAGTAAGCAAGACAAGAATTAAGGTGTTGGTGATTCACCACCTAACTCCATATTGTCTAGCCATACTTTGTCCTATTTACACCTTAATTGTCACCATACTTGTCACATGCTTTTAGTTTGACAAGTTGATGGAGTTTGTTATTTTTAAGTCATCTTTGTTCAACATAACAATCACAAGACAAGAATAGGAAACACAACTTCTCCCTCCCCTCCCTTGCAATTTTGGCCAAGACAAGCTCCCACCTCCATTTTTGTGTTCTTGAGTCCTCAAAGATAAGAACTATGTGGCTTTGATTCCATGGAGGATACGTAGGCGTCTTGGAGACTCAAGCCAATCATTCGTTACCCGGTGCTCTTGTTTTGGTAAGAAATAATGCTGAATTTTTCTTTTGTGAATCCATTCTTTATTAGTTGTTTCATGGTTTTAATCGTATCTTGGTTTTCATTGATTTTCCACTGCGAGTTGGTTCATCTCCAACCCTACCTTGATACCCAACAGGCTCTATATGACTTACATCATGTTAGTCATTGGAATGAGACTCCGGAGTCTGATCATAGATATCATGTGAGACATGATATTAGATGACCCGACATGAATATGTGCCATAGATAAAGTCATTATCATATTCATTGTTGTAACTTGTCATGTATCCTTACACTAAGGAGTCTTTGTGATCGATATGCAGTAAACAATTGAGTTTGACCTAGAGCCTGACGTTTTCCGTAGCAGGGCTTCCATAACGGCCAATATTGGCTTAGGGACAGACTGCATGAGTGACACGAAAGACGGCTAAGTGATTTATCCCTCATATTGTGGTATCGGAAATATATCGGTTATCGGCCGCTTGATCGAGTGTGACTGAAAGAATAGCGTGGCCATGCACATGATACTGGGTATCATATATTCAGTCATCTCACACATCAAGGAACAATGATTGAAAATAATAAGGATGACGACTCTATGTCTTATCTCAATCAAGATATCGGAGATAAAAGGATAATGACAATGATGACGGAAAGGTTAGAATCGGCAGGGCCGATTCGTTATGCAGTGTTAGGAAATACTAAAGTCTCGTTACTTTCCACTAAAATAGGATCAAGTAAAATGAGATTTTACGTTGATCTATTGACATGCATAAACCTAAGGGTCACACCGGAGGGTGAAACTCATTGACATATTTATGGAGGATGGCCAAACGAGAGTTGTCTCGGGACATGACCAAAAATGGGTTTTGGGTCATGTTCCTGTAAGTGAATAGGACTTTACGGATCTAGACAAGGCTTGGGACCTTAGGATTGATCGCGTCGGCTAATGCTGGACATTTCCGGTATGAAAGGCTTGGAGGCGATGAGCGCGTCACGGGACCTTGTTGGGAATAGCCACGGGCCATGTTCAAGGAGGCCCATGTCAACTAACGCCCATGGCAATAGTTAATCAAGGTCTTGATTAATTAGCACTAAGTATGGAAGACTTGGATTAAAGTGTTGGTGATTCATCACCAAACCACATCATGTCCACCCATACTTAGCACCATACTTGTCCTATTTACACCATGCTTCTCTACTCCTTACTCGTCCTTATTGTTTTTTGTTGTTGTTGTTGTTGGATTAAGTCATCTTATTCACATAACAAAACACAAGACAAGAAGTATAACACAACTCCATCTTCTTCCTCTCTCTCTCTATGTTTTGGCCAAGACTTTTTCCTTTCCAATAGTTGTGTTCTTGAGTTCAAAATACAAGAACTACGTGGCTTTGATTCCCGTGGTGGATACGTAGGCGATTTGGAGACTCAAGCCGATCATCTTTTCTGCACTGTTTTCTGCCCGACCAGACACCTTCATGAGCTCGATCGGAGCTTCATCAAAGGTCCGATTAAGTTAATTTTTGGAGTGAATGTTCTCCGAATATTGTTCTTTAAAGTGAACGGTGGAATTTGGATTTCAACGGTTCGTTATTCAGATAAACGAGCTTAAAGTTGAGTCACTTCATTTATTTCTCTTTGGTCTTGTGTATCTAATCTTTGGTAGGTTTTCCTTACATGGTCTCGAGTGTTATTTGCTTCCGCTATGAGTATGTGTTCATACCCTCCACCGAGACGCAACATTAAAACCATGAATCAACTACCAAAGATTGGAATCACAAGAAAATACAACACTTTCATACCAAAACAAGAACACCAGTAAAGAATGATTTGGCTTGAGTCTCTAAGACGCCTACGTATCCACATGGAAATAAAAGCCACGTAGTTCTTCTTATGAGGACTCAAGAACACCAAAAATGGAGATGGGAGCTTGACTTGGCCGAAATATTGGGGGAGGGAGAGAAACAAATTGCTGCCTATTTGTGTCTTGTGTTTGTTATGTTGGAAAGGGATTACTTAAACAAATTAAATCCCATCAACATAATAAACGATATTATAAGACAAGAAAGGTGTAAATATGACAAGTATGGTGTTAATTCATCAAGACTTGATTAATTAATTCCATGGGCCTCTCATGGACCTCTTGGAACAAGGCTCGTGGCGATACTGAAAGAGGTCACGTGACACGCTCATCACCTCCAAACCTTCCATACCGTAAATGTCCAACATTATCCGACGTGATCAATCCCAAGACTCCAAGCCTTGTCTCGATCCGTAAAGTCCTATTCACTTACGGGCACATGACACAAAACCCAATTTTGGTCATGTCCCAATACAACTCTCTTTTGGCCATTCTCCATAAATGTGTCAATGAGTTTCATCCTCTGGTGTGACCCTTAGGTTTATTCATGTCAATAGATCAACGTAAAATCCCATTTTACTTGATCGTATATAAGTGATAGCTAACAAGACTTTAGTATTGCCTGACACTACATAACAAATCAACCTTGTCGATTCTAATCTTTTCGTCGTCTATGTCACTATCCTTTTTATATCCGATATTCTGATTGAGATAAGGCATATAGTCGTCATCCTTATTATTATCAATCATTGTTCCTTGATATGTGAGGTGATTGAATATATGATACCCAATATCATATGAATGGATATGCTATTCTTTCAGTCACCCTCGATCAAGCGGCCGAGAACTGATATCTTTCCCATACCTAAGTGTGAGGGATAAATACCTTAGGCGTCTTCCGTGTCACTCATGCAGCCCGTCCCCAAGCCAATCATGGCCGCTATGGAAGCCCTATTACGGACAACGTTAGGCTCAGGTTAAACTCATTTGTTGATTGCAGAGCGATCACAAAGACTCATTGGTCTAAGGATACCTAACAAGCTACAACACTATATATGTTCATGACTCAATCTATGGCATATATTCAGGGCGGGTCGTCCAATATAATATCCCAATTGATATCTATGATCAGACTCAGGAATCCCATTCCAATGACTAACAGAACGTAAGCCATGAAGAGCCATCTTTCATACTAGTCGCTTCTATTGAAGCTTTGCTGACTAGGGACCCACCGAGTGTGATCTATCTCGATCCATGGTTTTATGTGCATGGTGGGAATAGATCAGAACACACATCAATATATTACTCCAATACATAAGTAATATAAAGTCGCTTTAATTTTCTTGCTAACGATGATATTTCTATTTGGACATTTACGACTGGACTACAGGAACTAAGACTAACAATCTCCCACTTGCCCTTGTTCCAATCTAAATTCCAATATATTCCCATTGACTTTACATGTCTAACATGATCTGGTAGCGAGAGTGCCTTAGTCAATGGATTGGCTATGTTATCATCAGTTGCAATATAAGAAATCTTCACTTCACCTCGGTTCAGTATTTCTCTAATAAGGTGGATTCGCCGCAGTACATGTTTGGATTTGTTATGCGAGCTGGGATTTTATCTTGCGCAATGGCCCTAGTGTTGTCGAAAATAGATTCATCTGGTTGGATGAGTTATTAAATAGCCTCTCCTTAGCTTCCTCTACAGCAACCATGTACTCGACCTCTATCGTAGATTCGGCGACGGTTTCATGCTTTTTGCTCTTCCAACTGAAAGCACCGCCATTATGCGTAAACATATGTCCTAACTAACTTCTAAAGTCATCTAGATCTGTTTAGAAAACTAGCGTCTACTTATCCTTCGATGACTAGTTAAGCATCATCTTTCCCCAAGGTCAGATCGATGTCTACTGGTACAACAGATGCATACAAGACGTCTGGTCTCGTACATGTCATGGCATTTATGATCGATCCAGCCCCTAGGCGCATGGGATTCACAACATCCTTTTCAGCTCATCAGGTGTCTAAGGACGCGAAGTCTTGCAAAGATGAATGTCATGACGAGCGATTAAGAGTCCTTTCTTTGAATCGAGCATTGAGAACCTACTTAATACCTTGTTCACACAGGTGCTCTGACTTAAATCCAAGACCCTCTTGGTGCGATCCCTATATATCTTAACCCCTAAGATATGAGCAACATCGCTTAAGTCTTTCATCTCGAAACACTTCCTTAACCAAGCCTTGGTCTTGTGCAAGGTTGAGATGTCGTTTTCGATAAGCACAAGAAAGGAAATCTTGCTCCCACTAGCCTTCTTATAAACGCAAGGTTCATCCTCTTTCTTGATAAAGTCAAATCCAGTTATAGCTTCATCAAAATGAGGGTTCCAACTCCGAGAAGTTTGTTTCAATCCATTAATGGATTTCAACAACTTTAAATCTTTCCCTTATTCTTTGGATCATCTAAACCTTCGGACTGAGACATACAAATGTCCTAAGTCAAAATTCCGTTTAAGAAAACGATTTTGATATCCACTTGCCATATCTCGTAATCAAGATACGAGACTATGTCAAGAAGAATCTGGATAGATTTGACCATTGCCACTAGTGAGAAGGTTTCCTGATAGTCAATCCCTTAGATCTACATATAACCTTTCGCAACCAGTCGGGCTTTGTAGGTATGAGGTCTACAGTCCATGTCCATCTTCACCTTGAAGGTCCACTTGTATCTGATGTTCCTCACACCATTTATGGGATCAACCAGTTCCTAGACTCGGAGTCGGGCCCATCCACGACTTCCTGAAAAGTGGTTGGATCTTCGTGATCCACCATTAGCTTACTCTCACCTCCAAACACAATATAACCATATATTGGAGGTGGATGACTGATCCTTGTAGATCGCCTTGGACCATCAAGAACTGCTATAGGAATTGGTTCTCGCTCTACGACCACTTCTGCTTCCTCTATTGGGTTGTCAAGTGCTTCAGATGGATTTGTACCATTTTGAATTTCTTCTAGATGCACAGTCCTCCCACTTACGTCTTTGGAAACAAATTCCCTTTCCATAAAGACCCCACCTCGAGTGACGAACACCATGTTCTCACTGGGTTTGTAGAAGTGGTATCCCTTTGTTTCTTTGGGATACCGCAAGAAGGTGCATTTCTCATATCTGGGTTCGAGCTTAGTCAAAACCAAACGTTTCACATAAGCCTCGCAACCCCAAATCTTTAGGAAATACAAAACAGACTTCTTCTCGTACCATTTCTCAAACGGTGTCCTTTCAAAAACCTTCGTCAGATCATGATTCACTATGAATACGACCGTCTCCAGAGCATAACCCCATAAAGAGATCGAGAGATCAGTCCAACCGATTATGAAATGGACCATTGTCTAACAATGTCTGATTTCTCCGTTCGGATACACCTTTCAACTACAGTGTCCCGGGAGGAGTCCATTCCAAAAGGATACCATTCTCTTTTATATGATCTAAAAACTTTGTGGTCAAGTATTTTCCACCTTGATCCAATCGAAGTGTCTTAATACATTTCCCAAGTTGGTGTCCACTTTAGTTTTAAACTCTTTGAATTTATCAAAAGTTTCAGACTTATGTCTCATCGAATAGACATAACCATTTTACTGTAATCATCAGTAAATGTGATAAAATAGCTAAAACCCCTCTTCGCAAGAGAACTTACTGGTCTACACACATCCGAGTGTATCAGCCCCAATAATTCACCCGCCTTTTCACTGAAGAGATTAAGGGCGCTTCAGTCATTCTGCCCATCAAACATGCCTTAGATTTATCAATCAAATGAAATTCGAATGGACTTAAAAGTTTGCACTTCTGAAGTGTTGATATGTGTTTCTTGTTTATGTGGCCCTAACAACAGTGTCACATAAGAGTTCCGGTTTAAATCATCGAATTTAGACCTCTTGGCATTAATGTTATTAATAGAGCTTGAGGCATTGTTTCCCATATCTAATATTTACAATCCTCTGACCATGTTTGCACAAGAATAAAACATATCATTGCATAAAATATTGAAAATCCCATTCCCAACATCCAATTTATATCCTTCGGTGTCTAACACGGATACAAATATAATATTCCTAATAAAATTAAGTATGCAATATTCATTGTTTAGTACAAAACAAGGCCACTTGGAAAACGAAGACTCAAGGATCCTACAACAGTCACCACAACCCTTATATTGTTGCCCACTATGAGGTCCACTTCGTTCTTCTCCAAGCTTCCCCTACCTTCCATCCATTGTACGTTAGTGCACATGTGAGATTCAGCTCTGGTATCCAATACCCATGAATATTTGGAAGTAGTGAGAGGTAGATTTGTAAAGTTAATACCTGATGAAGGAGTAGTCCCACTGCCCTTCTTCAGATCATCCTGTTTTTTCCCGCAATCCCTTTTCGTTGACCATGCTTCTGACAGTAGAAGTAGACATTATCATCCTCCTTAGCCTTCCTTGAGGACCCCTAGTCCTTCAAGGGTTAGGAGCGATCATGTGTCTCATCTTTCCTGCAAAGTTGGCAGGGGCCTTGCCCTTGCCACTACCAGTTTCCTTCTTGAAACTAGATCCCTTTCTGACCATCAGAATATCCCTGGATTCTAAATCCTTGATGTTCTTCTCAGTAGTTACAAATGTGCCATGTAAGTCTGATATGGTCTTGTTCATATCGTGCATGTGATAGTTCATGATAAACTCCACAGACGCACGAGAAACAGAGCGTAGATACCTATCTACTGCCATCTCTGATTTTATCTTAAGGCCTAGTCCATTAAGATGTTCGGGATGCCTCTTCATTTTCAGGAGATAAGGGATAGCCTTGTCAAGGTCATTTACTTTGCGTTTATATTTGAGGACCATCCTCAAATTTCTATACCAGTCTAGATAGTTTGTACCATTAAGATTGACCCCGTCAGTCATGGTTTTCAATGACAAACTACTGTTTACTTTTGCCATTTGATCTATACGATGGATAAAATTTAATCAGTAAACTGAATACATTTTATGAAGATCAAATTTAAACACTAACAATTAATTCTAAACCTTTGGAATCTAAAACCAAGATCCTTGATTCACCCTATTAAGCTGAACTAATGCTCACCACTTAATCGAGCTATGTAGGGAGGACTTCATCTAATCACATCCAGTGTGATTCTTGGCTAGGGTATGTACTCACATACACGACTTACCCTATCTGATACCTTAGCTCAACCTCAGGCCGAGAATCGTAGTCGGGTCCACCAATTTTCAACTATGGCCCGTCACTATACATGTGTTTCGCTAATGCGCACGACATCTACATATGTCGGCCAAACCTACTACTCCTCTTTCTCATGGATGCTCCGCTAATGTGCACGACACCCATAGGATGGGGAGGTAGTAAGGTGTTGATAATTGGGAGGTATCGGACATGACCCGTTTTTACTTGTCCAGTTGTGTTTAAAACTTTTGGCACATCCTAAAACCCATGAGCACATCAACTACATTCAAAATGTAATGATGCCTCCAATTACATCCAATGTAATTCTTCCTTCGAACCCGTCAACTACATCCAATGTAATGACGATTCTAAGAGATCACAAACAATGATAAAAATCCAATTTTATCTTTGCATGAGAGGTGATATGCTCGGTAATTAAAGTTAAGCATGTAATTCTAAAACACATAGAATTAATCATGCAAAAAATAAACCAAGCATAAAGCAATAAATGTGCACATAATAGCCCCCTAAACTAACTCCCACTAGCTTCTTGAACTTCCCTAACTCCAAGTCGATGTCAAAACCCGAAAAGCCATCAATTGACCTTTTCGCCATTTCTTCGCCTCGTGCAAAAGATTACAATTTAATACTTGACTCACAGGTGTAGAATTAATAAATATTACAAATAAGTGGTTCAACGACCACACCTCGAAAAAATAATTATACGCTAACTTTAACAACTCGTAGGCCGTGAAAAGCGATAAATAATTAAATCCAGCTCGGAGCTATTACGTACACTATGTCAACATCACATCACACATCATGTTATCAAACATCATGTGATTTTTTGGTTTTAATTAACAGCCAAGTTTTAAAAAAAATTTGAAGCTCGTTTTATCGAAACCGATCAAAATTTAAACATTTGAATATTTGATTATGAGGAGGTGGGGGGTTGTGGGGGTGTTACCGTTTTCTTCTTCTATTTTCCTCGAGTCTTGGATCTCCTTGGTGGGATCTAGGAGGATGAGGTCGGAGTGGGTTGGCATCGGGCTTCTTTGTCTTTGGCATGTCTGGTTGGAGCGCAACCGTCGTGTTTTCTTTGGATCCGCTAGCATTGAGCCGAGCATTCTTCTAGCTAGGGTTCAACAGGGGTCCTTCTCCAACCTAAGAGCATCCGATCGGCTTTTCAGCTTTCTCGAGTGGATCGAGTCTCCGGCCGCTGCGCTGACTAGGAGCGTCTGAGGATTTCTGTATCATGTTCGAGGAGCTTAGCACCTTGTCCCCCGGTCCTCTTCGGTGGGTTCTTTCGCCAGGTCTGGTGAGTGCTTGTTCAGGAGTCATCTTGGGGTTGCTTATCTTGGTGGGGACTAGTGACTTGTTCCGAGGTCACGTTTTGGGGCCGATCTGCCCGTTTTCGGGTGGAGGAGCATGGATTACTTAGCCTTATTGAGGCCAGAGGATTTACCCATGTGGTCTCTTGTGGTACTGTTCACTAGTTCGATCAAGGTTTCTCGAGCGATCTCCTGAGGCACTGCTCACTAGTCTGTTGGGATTGTGGCTGTTGAGGTGGACCGGGGTGGTTGTTTTCTCTTGTTTGCTTTTGCTTTTGTTGCTTTTGCCTTTGGGCCGTTTTTTGTTGTACTTTGTTCTGGTGGTTGTGATTTCTATCCCAGGACCCACTCTTCCTTTTTAAATGCATTTCTTTCTCTTTGATAAAAAAAATCGAAACTTTCATGCAAAACTGAAACTTTCAACACCATCTTGTGAATCCCGAAGGTAATCAGGTACCACTATTGAGTCTCGAGGTAGGGTAGGAGATGAACCACTCGCAGCGGAATTAAAAATAAAACCAAGAGTTTATTAAAACCATGAATCAACTACCAAAGTTTAGAATCGCAAGAAAAAAATAGCACTCTCATGCCAAAACAAGAACACCGGGTAAAGAATGATTTGGCTTGAGTCTCCAAGACGCCTACGTATCCACTTGGGAATCAAAGCCACGTAGTTCTTATGAGGACTCAAGAACAACAAAATTGGAGATGGGAGCTTGCCTTGGCCGAAATATTGTGGGGAGGGAGAGAAAAAAATTGCTTTCTATTTGTGTCTTGTGTTTGTTATGTTGGAAAAGGATGATTTAAACCAATTAAATCCGATCAACATAATAAACAATAGTATAGGACAATCAAGGTGTAAATATGACAAGTATGGTGTTAAGTATGGCTAGACAAGATGGGGTTAGGCTGTAAATCATCAACACCTTAATCCTTGTCTTCCTTACTTAGTACTAATTTGTGAAGACCGCCTCGGTAAAAAAAAGTTTTAAAATATTAAAATTATTCGTTTGGAACGTCGAGGTTGAAAAACGGATCGAAAAATTAGAACGAGTGTGAAACAAAAAGAAAATCAAAAAAAGAAGAAGAAGGCCTAATTTTTGACCCTTGAGCTAGGCCCATGTTGCAAGGCCCAAACATTTACTAAGGCCCATGATAAACTAAGCCCATGCGTGTTTATTTTTTTTGGTTCATATAAGTGTTGGAGTAGTAGGGTTTCATCTCTCATTTTGGCTTGTAGGCGAATGGACAATGAAAAAAAAGAGGAGGAGCTGGTTCTCTTGTGTGGCGGCAGCAAGACGTTGGGGAGAGAGAACATTGGGGTGATTTCATTTAGGAGAGATAAGGTAGAGGTCATTTGGCAAGTGACGCCTTGAGCTTGGTTCTCTCCATCTATGTTCTCGTGTGTTTATTCATCAAAAGAACAAGATCTAATTCGAGGGGGTCTTTAATACATCATGGAAACAAGACAAGATTGAGTCTTGAGAGTCATTCAGAGGATCTTGTGTCTTGTGTGGTTGTGGCGGTAAAGTCAACTCGGGGCTATTATGTACACAATGCAAACATCACATCACACATAGTGTTATTAAACAATCATGTTATCAAACATCATGTGATTTTCCGGTTTTAATTAATTGCCAAGTTTCGAAATTTTTTGATACCCGTTTTATCGAAACCGTTCAAAATTGAAACTTTTGAACATTTGATTTTTGAGTTCGCCAAGACGGTTTCAAACTCGTCATGCCTAACAAAACGGTTTAGCTCGGCATATTTACCATCCAATGGTCATTCTTGGCCTAGCTCCGTCCAACGGAGCCCCGTTCGGTCCCGGTTTCGGCTCCCCGAGAGTCTCGCTCCCGAGACCCGAAAAATCAAATTTTTTTCAAAAATTCCAGATTTGATAAACTTTTCAAAAATTCATATTTCATGCATTAAACCCATAAACAAGAATTTAAAACATGTTATCAAACAATTTAGCAAATTAACATGCAAAACCGAAACTAGCAAGAAAAACCGAAAGTTCTCTTGTGAATCCCGAAGGTAACCAGGCTCTGATACCACTGTTGGGTCTCGATGGAGGGTATGAACACATACTTGCAGCGAAAATAACTCAAGACCATGTCATAGAACACTACCAAATATTAGATACACAAGAGAATAAACAATATGGATGTTTCCTTACCAACTACTTCAAGAAAAGGAAGAGAACACCAAAGAAACGATGATCGGCTTGAGTCTCCAAGACGCCTACGTATCCAATTGGAATCAAAGCCACGTAGTTCTTCTTTAGATGACTCAAGAACACAACAAGAGGTAGGAAATGTGCCAAACTCGAAATTGTAGTGTGAGAGGGAGAGAAGTTGTGTTTCTATTCTTGTCTTGTGATTTGTTGTAGGAAAAAGATGACTTAAACCATCAACAACCATCAAGGACAAGTAAGGTGTGAAGCATGGTGTGAAGTAAGACAAGTATGGTGCTAAGTATGGCAAGACAAGATGGGTTAGGTGGTGAATCACCAACATCTTAATCCTTGTCTTGCTTACTTAGTACTAATTAATCAAGACTTGATTAATTAGTTCCATGGGCCTTGGTTGCATGGGCCTTTCATGGGCCTCTTGGAACATGGCCCGTGGCCATTTCCAACGAGGTCCCGTGATTCGCTCATCGCCTCCAAGCCTTCCATACCGGAAATGTCCAATATTATCCGACGCGATCAATCCCAAGACTCCAAGCCTTGTCTTGATCCGTAATGTCCTATTCACTTACGGGCACATGACCCAAAACCCAGTTTTGGTCATGTCCCGAGACAACTCTCTTTTGGCCATTCTCCATAAATGTGTCAATGAGTTTCATCCTTCGGTGTGACCCTTAGGTTTATGCATGTCGATAGATCAACGTAAAATCCAGTTTTAATTGATCCTATATAAGTGGCAACTAACGAGACTTTAGTATTGCCTGACACTACATATCGAATCGAACCAATCGATTCTAACCTTTCTGTCGTCCATGTCATTATCCTTTTATCTCCGATATCCTGATTGAGATAAGGCATAGAGCCGTCATCCTTATTATTCTCAATCACTGTTCCTTGATATGTAAGATGACTGAATATATGATACCTAGTATCATGTGCATGGCCATGCTATTCTTTCAGTCACTCTCGATCAAGCGGCCGAGAACCGATATCTTTCCCATACCTCAGTATGAGGGATAAATCCCTTAGCCGTCTTTCGTGTCACTCATGCAACTCGTCCCCAAGCCAATCATGGCCGTTATGGAAGCCCTGTTACGGACAAGGTTAGGCTCAGGTCAAACTTAGTTGTTGACTGCATAGTGATCACAAAGACTCCTTGGTCTAAGGATACATGACAAGCTACGACACTGAATATGTTCATGACTCAATCTATGGCACATATTCAGGGCGGGTCGTCCAATATCATGTCCCACATGATATCTATGATCAGACTCCGGAATCCCATTCCAATGACTAACAGAACGTAAGCCATGAAGAGCCATCTTTCATACTAGTCGCTTCTAGTGAAGCTTTATTGACTAGGGACCCATCGAGTGTGATCCATCTCCATTTATGGTTCTATTTGCATGGTGGGCATAGATCAGAAATCACATCGATATATTACTCCAACACATAAGTAATATAAAGCCGCTTTAATCTTATTGTTAATGATGATATATACATTTGGACATTTATGATTGAACTAAGGGCACTTAGACTAACAATCACCTTCCGGCGCATGATTGGTGAAGTACTAAGTCTAGATTTCTGCCCGAGGGGTGTGTCGTACCCTCCGGTGCGCGGTCGGTAAAGAGCAGAGGGTTGTGTCCCCATCAGGTGAGCAGCACCTTCCGGCGCGTGATCGGTAAAGTGCTGAGGCCTGTGGTTGTGGTTTGCGTGATTTTGATCTTTTCTGTGTCGGGTCTACATTACGTGTACGGGTGTTTAGTTTGGTTGGGGAAAGTAACAGTTTTCGTGTGACAGTCGGGTTATTTGAGTTTGGGGATAGTAGTCCCCGGTATTTTGTTTGTTGTTGGTGTTTCCGGCATTTTCTGCTAGTATGTCGTAGTCAGTCTGGTATCCATGGTGGTGAGCGAATGCTCACCCCTAGCTGCTTTTCCTACAGGTACTGGTCGCGAGGCGGACTAGGGGAACTCTCGAAGCTTGAAGAGCTGGGAGCGGGAGTCCGGGTTTCTTTTTGGGAGTTTAGCAACGTACGCTTTAGTTGTTTTTGTCCGCTTGTTTTGGACGTACTTTCAGTTGTAAAATATTGTTTGTGCTTAACTCAAAGTGGAAATTTTAAGCTGTTTATTAAAATATTTGAAAATCATTTTATTATTTCACCGTTCGCGTTCCAGGTTTGGTCCAGCCGAATTCGGGCCGTGACATAATTAATCAAGACTTGATTAAGTAGTTCCATGGGACTTGGTTGCATGGGTCTCTCATGGGCCTCTTGGAACTATTGAGTCTCAAGGTCGTGGAAAAAAGAAACATGAAACGCAGCGGAAATTAACCACGAATCACTCTTGAAGAAGCTACCAAATGTTGAAAAACAAGACAAAAAATTCAGCAAGAGTTTGTGTGCATTACCTTCTTGTTTCGATGAGAATTGAGAAGAAGAACACCAAACTTTTGATGGCTTGTTCCCTTGGACGCCTACGTATCCTTAACGGAATCAAAGCCGGCATAGTTCTTGAGTTTTTAGACTCAAGAACATGCAACAATGGAGCTTGCTCCTCCTAGGGGTGTTCGGCCATGGTGGGAGAGAGGATGAAGTTGTTGTGTAAAATTTCCCAAGTCCTTGCATGTATTTAAAATGGCAACACTCTTGCATGTTGAGTTAAGTGGATTGTGTCATCTCACTTAATCAACATCACGAGCAAAGTCTCTATTCAAAAATGCAAGGTGAACTTAATAAACTATGTTAGTTTATTAGTTAGTGGAAAGTGGGTCCAACCCACTTTGATCAACAAGACTAGTTAGTCAACCTTTGACCTTTGGTTCTTGTTGGGCCTAGGCTATATGGGCCGGCCATGGGCATGTCCAAGAGAGCCCATGCCGAGCCCATCATGTCCTAGTTGTCCACTATGAAAATTCCTGACACGACCCCTTCCAAGCCAAGTTATCGAGTTTATAAACTTTTGGTGTGACCCTTAGTTCTACGCATGTCGGTAAGATCAACGTAAAGTCCCACTTTAATTGATCTTACCCTATTGGAAACTAAAGAGACTTAATTTAGCTTGATATTGCATAACAAATCGACCCACTCATGGTGCAACGTTGGGATTTCAAGTCAAACTCAGTTGTTTACTGCATAGTTAACATAGAGACTCCTCGTTCTAAGGATACCTGACTAGCTAGACTCCGAATATGTTCATGACTTAATCTATGGAACATATTTAGGTCGGGTCGTCCAATATCATGTCCCACATGATATCTATGATCAGACTCTGGAACGCATTCCAATGACCAATAAAACGTAAGTCATCAAGAGTCATATTTCATATTAGTCGCTTCTAGTGAAGACTATTGACTAAGGACCCCATCGAGTGTGATCCATCCTAATCTATGGTTCTATTTGCATTGTGGGCATAGATCGGAAATACACACGTATGTTACTCCAACACTTAAATAATATGAAAAGTCATTTTATTTATATTTGGACGTTTATGATCGGACTACGGGCACTAAGACAACAATCTCCCACTTTCCCTAGTTCCAAACTAAATTCCAATCTATTCCCATTGACCTTACATGCCTTTCGTGATTAGGCAACAAAAGCGCCTTGGTGAAAGGGCCGGCTATGTTATCATCCGTTGCAATATACGTGATCTTCACATTGCCTCGGTTCAGTATTTCTCTGATGAGGTGATACCGTCGCAGTACATGTTTGGATTTGTTATGCGATCTGGGCTCTTTAGCCTGAGCAATGACCCTAGTGTTTTCGCAAAATAGGTTCACCGGGCTGGATGGGTTTTTTTATTACACCCAACCCTGCTGTGAACTTGCAAATCCATATAGCCTTTTAGCTTCCCCTGCAGCACCTATGTACTTGGCCTCAATCGTAGATCTGGCAACGGTATCATGCTTCACGCTCTTCCAGCTAAAATCACCGTCATTCATCGTAAACACATGTCCTTACTAACTTCTAAAGTCATCTAGATCTATCTAGAAAACTAGCGTCTACTTATCCTTCGACAACTAGTTTTGCATCATATTTCCCTTGGGTTAGACTGATGTCTTCTGGTACAACACAAGGCAAACGAGACATCCGGTTTTGTGCAGATCATGACATACATGATCGATCCTATCGCGAAGCATATGGGATTCGACTCATTCTTTTCAGCTCGTCCAAGTGTATCATCCCAATAATTCACTTGCCCTTTCACCGCGATCGATGAAGGGCGTTTTAGTCAGTTTTCCCATCAAAGAAGAATCATATGTATCAATCGAATGGAATTCGAATGAGCTAAGAAGTCCGCACTTGTGAAGTGCTAAGATGTGTTTGTCTTTTATTTGGTCTAAACGATAGTTCCATATTAGAGTCTGGTCTAAATTATCAGATCTAGACCCTTTTGGTATTAACGTTATAAATAGAGCTTGAGGCATTGTTACCCATACTAATATGTAAAATCCTCCGACCATGTTTGCACAAGTATGAAATATATCATTGCATAGAATATTGAAAATCCAATTTCCAACATCATCATTATATCCTTCGGTGTCTAACACGGATATAGATATAATGTTCCTATTAAAATTAGGTATGCAATATACATTGCTTAGTACAAAACAAGTTCACTTGGAAACAAAGACTCATGGATCCTACAACAGTCGCCACAACTCTTATATTGTTGTCCACTCTGAGGTCCACTTCGTTCTTCTCCAAGCTTCTCTAACCTTTCAGCCACTGCACGTCAGTGCGTATGTGAGATTCACCTCCAGTATCTAATATCCATGAATCTTTGGAAGTAGAGAGAGGTAGCTCTATTAAGTTAATACCTAACGAAGGCGCAGTCCCACTACCCTTCTTCAGATCATCTTGGCTTTTCCCGCAATTCTGAATCCAATGATCAGGCTTATGGGAGTAGAAGCAGACAATCTCATCCTCCTCAGCTTTCTTTATAAACCCCTGGTCTTAGAAGAGTAAGGAGCGATCGAGTGTCTCATCTTTCTTGCCAAGTACACAGGGGCCTTACCCTTGCCACTACCAGTTTCCTTCTCGAAATTGGATCCCTTTCCGACCCTCAGAATATCCTTGGATCCCATATCCCTAATATTTTTCTGAGCAGCTACATATCACGGGAATTTGATATGGTCTTGTCCATATCCTGCATATGATAGTTCATGACGAATGTACCATATGAACGAGGAAGTGAACGTAGAACCACGTCCGCTTCCATCTTGTTTTCAATCTTAAGACCCAGTCTATTAAGATGCTCGACATACCCATTCATCTTTAGGACATGAGGACCCACAGAGATCCCCGCTGACATTTTGCAGGAGAGAAGTTCATTGAGGCCATTGTACCTTTCGATACGTGCCCTCTCCTTGAACATACCCTTTATGACCCCAATCAAAGTATATGGATCCTTAGAGTACTCCATGAACTGCTCCTGGAGATAAGACTCCATGTAGCCTATCATAATACACGCTACATCAATGGCGTTGCTTAGGTGCTTTTGGTATGAATCCTTAACAACCTTTGCAGCGTTATTAGCTGTCTCCTCAAGGATAGACTGGTCTAGGACCTATTCTTTTGCGTTTAGAATTTTGAGGACTATCCTCAAATTTTGTACCAGTCCAGATAGTTTGTCCCATTAAGATTGACCTAGTCAAGTATGGTTTTCAATGACAAACTACTGTTTACTTTTTCCATTTGATATATCCGACAGATAAAATTCAATCAGTAAAATGAATAAATTTAATGAAGATCAAGTTTAAACACCAACAATCGATTCTAAACCTTTAAAATCTAAAACCAAGATCCTTGATTCACCCGACCAAGCTGAACTAATGCTCACCACTCAATCGAGCTATGTAGGTAGGACTCCGTCCAATCACATCCAATGTGACTCTTGGCTAGGGTATGTACTCATGTACACGGCTAACCCTATCTGATACCCAAGCTCAACCTTAGGCTGAGAATCGTTGTCGGGTCCACCAATTTTCAACTATGGTCTATCACTATGTAGGTGCTCCGCTAATGCGCACGACACCCACATATGTCGTCCAAACATACTACATTGCCTCCCTATGGATCCTCCGCTAATGCGCACGACACCCATAAGACGGGGAAGTAGTAAGTTGTTGAGAATTGGGAGGTATCGGACATGACCCACTTTTACTTGTGCGGTCATGTTTAAACTTTTGGCATATCCTAGATGCGATGAGCACATCAACTACATTCCAAATGTAATGATGCCTCCAATTACAGCCAATGTAATTCTTCCTTCGAATCAGTCTACTACATCCAATGTAAAGACGGTTCAAGGGCTCACAAACAAACGATTAAAACCAATTTTATCTTCGTGGGTGAGGTGATTCTCTTGGTAATTAAATCTAAGCATTCATTCTAGCCATATAACCGTGCATAATTAAACCATGCAATAATCAAGTAAACGTGTAGGTCATAACCCCAAAACTATCCAAACCCGGTCTTGAGCTTCTCCAACCTCAAGTCGAAGATGTGGGCCTCCCACTCGCCTCTTGATGTCCACCAACTCCAAGCCGTTTCCTGCGATCTCCCACTGGCCTCTCGAGGTCCACCGATTCCAAGTCGACTTTAGTTGTTAAAATTAAATACACGACTCACAGGTCGGGAAATAATAAGTATTACAAACAAGTGATGCGACAACCACACCTTTAATAGAATAATTACACGTTAACACTGTCGACACGCAGACCGAGAAAAGCGATAAATTAAACTACCCGCCGCTATTACCTACACCATGGAAGGCATCACATCATACAACGTGTTATCAAACAGCGTATTATGATTAATTTTAATCAACTATAATTTTCTAAAATTAATGCTCGGTTTATCGAAACCGTTTCAAAACTAAATTTTTCGAACGTTCAATTTTGGGGCTCGACATGACGGTTCCAAACTCGTCAAAGCTCACCAAACGGTTTAGCCCCGACATTCTGACTATCCAATAGTCACGACTCGGCCTATCTCCGTCCAACGGAGCCCCGTCCGGCCATGGGATCGACTCCCCAAGAGTCCCGGTCTAGTGACCCCGAAAATTAAACTTTGTCAAAAAAAATCAGATTTGATTTTAGTTTGAAAATCACCATTTCATGCATTAACTCCACATGCAAGTATGTAAATCATGTTATCAATAAATTACACACACAAACATGCAAAAACTTGAAAGTAAAAGGTTAAAGTGAAAAAATCAGCACTGTAATAAAATTTCCAGCAAGCATGTTGGAAAAAATCAGCTCCAAAATTGAAAATTTCAGCTCTTGTAATTCCCGTTGGTAACTAGGCTCTGATACCACTGTTGGGTCTCGAGGTCGTGGACAAAAGAAACATGAAACACAATGGAAATTAACCACGAATCACTCGAGAAGAAGCTACCAAATGTTGAAAAACAAGACAGAATATTCAGCAAGAGTTTGTGTGCATTATCTTCTTGTTTCGATGAGAATTAAGAAGAAGAACACCAAACTTCGGATGGCTTTAGCCCCTTGGACGCCTACGTATCCTTAACGGAATCAAAGCCGGCGTAGTTCTTGAGTTTTTAGACTCAAGAACATGCAACAATGGAGCTTGCTCCTCCTAGGAGTGTTCGGCCATGGTGGGAGAGAGGATGAAGTTGTTGTGTAAAATTTCCCAAGTCCTTGCATGTATTTAAAATGGCAACACTCTTGCATGTTGAGTTAAGTGGATTGTGTCATCTCACTTAATCAACATCACGAGCAAAGTCTCTATTCAAAAATGCAAGGTGAACTTAATAAACTATGTTAGTTTATTAGTTAGTGGAAAGTGGTTCCAACCCACTTTGATCAACAAAACTACATAGTCAACCTGAACTTTGGTTCTTGTTGGGTCTAGGCTATATGGGTCGGCCATGGGCCTCTCCAAGAGAGCCCATCATGTTCTAGCCATCCACAATGGCAATTCCCGACACGACCCCTTCCAAGCCAAGCTACGTTGCGTTCTTATTGAGTTTACAAACCTTTGGTGTGACTCTTAGGTATACGCATGTCGGTAAGATCAACGTAAAGTCCCACTTTACTTGATTTTACCTTATTGGCAACTAACGAGACTTAGTTTAGCCTAACACTATATAACAAATCGACCCTGTCAATTCTGACATTTCCGCCGTCCTTGTTATTATCCTTTGTATCTCCGATATCCTAATTGAGATAAGGCACAGAGTCATCATCCTTATTATTCTCAATCAATGTTCCTTGATATGTGAGATAACTGAATAATGATACGTTGTATCATGCGTATGGCCATGATTTTCTTTCAGTCACTCTCGATCAAGCGACCATGAACCAAATATCTTACCCATACCGTAGTATGAGGGATAAATCCATTAGTCGTCTCTTGTGTCACTCATGCAATCATTCCCCAAGCCAATCCTAGCTGTTATGGAAGCCCAGTCACGGTGCAACGTTAGGCTTTCAGGTCAAACTCGGTTGTTTACTGCATAGTTACAACAAAGACTCCTCGGTCTAAGGATACCTGACAAGCTACGACTTTGAATATGTTCATGACTTAATCTATGGAACATATTCAGGTCGGGTCGTCCAATATCATGTTCTACATGATATCTATGATTAAACTACGGAATGCATTCCAATGACCAATATAACGTGAGCCATCAAGAGTCATTTTTCATATTAGTCGCTTCTAGTGAAGACTATTGACTAGGGACCCCATCGAGTGTGATTCATCCTGATTTATGGTTCTATTCGCATTGTGGGCATAGATTGGAAACACACAGGATATATTACTCCAACACTTAAGTAATATGAAAAGTTGCATTCTTATATCTCCAACGATGATATTTACATTTGGACGTGTATGATCGGACTACGGGCACTAAGACTAACAGGAACATGGCCCGTGGCCATTCCCAGCGAGGTCCCGTGACGAGCTAATCGCCTCCAAGCCTTCTATACCAGAAATGTCCAACTTTATCCAACGTGATCAATCCCAAGAATCCAAGCCTTGTCTCGATCCGTTATTCACTTACAGACACATGACCCAAAACCTTGTTTTGGTCATGTCACGAGACAACTCCCTTTTGGCCATTCTCCATAATTGCGTCAATGAGTTTCATCCTCTGGTGTGACCCTTAGGTTTATGCATGCCAATAGATCAACGTAAAATCTCATTTTACTTGATCCTATATAAGTGGCAGCTAACGAGACTTTAGAATTGTCTAACACTGCATAACGAATCGACCTTGTTGATTCTAACCTTTCCGTCGTCTATGTCACTATCCTTTTATCTTCGATATCCTGATTGAGATAAGGCATATAACCGTCATCCTTATTATTCTAAATCATTGTTCCTTGATATGTGAGTGATTGAATATATGACACCTAGTATCATGTGCATGGCCATGCTATTCTTTTAGTCATTTTCGATTAAGCGGACGAGAACCTATATATTTCCCATACCTCAGTATGAGGGATAAATCCGTCTTTCATGTCACTCATGCAGCCCATCCCCAAGTCAATCTTGGCCGTTATGGAAGACCTTTTACGAACAACGTTAGGCTCAGGTCAAACTCGGTTATTGACTGCATAGCGATCGCAAAGACTTATTGGTCTAAGGATACATGACAAGCTACGACACTGAATATGTTCATGACTCAATCTATGACACATATTCAGGGCGGGTCATCCAATATCACGTCCCACATGATATCTATGATCAGACTCCGGAATCCCATTCCAATGACTAACAGAACGTAAGCCATAAAGAGCAATCTTTCATACTAGTCGCTTCTAGTGAAGCTTTGTTGATTAGGGACCCATCGAGTGTGATCTATCTCGATCCATGGTTTTATTTGCATGGTGGGAATAGATCAGAACACACGTCGATATATTACTCCAACACATAAGTAATATAAAGTTGCTTTAATTATATTGCTAACGATGATATTTACATTTGGACACCTACGATTGGACTACGGGCACTAAGACTAACAGAGGCAATGAATGAAGATATGTTGGAAGGGATGCACCATGAAATGCCCCACCACCTCAACACTTCTGATCAGATACCCCAAACCCTCTTGCAGAATATGAAGAGATGAGTTGCCTCCTCAAAATGAGTCCCACATAATTTGCAGCCAAGAATCAGCTATGGGAATAGGGATCATTCTAGCCTCTAAGAACCCTTTAGTTAGTACAGCTCCATTACAAGCCAGCCAAGAGAAGCTTGCAATCTTGGGAGGCAGATTAGGAAGCCAAAGAGGTTGGTTCCGTTGGCAATCAATAGGAGCATTGGGCGTATAAGTATACATATTACTGATAGAGACGCCTTTGTTTTCTAATTGGGAGTAATTGAGGGAGCGGGATAGAAGGCAGTCCCTCAACTCTTTGAATTTGACTAATTCCCAGCCTTTTAGTTTTCTTCTGAAAATGAAAAACCACTGACCTTCCCTCCAAAAATCATGAACTCTGCACTTCTTTTGTGTGCTTCAATGGAAGAGCCTCCGAAACTTAATTTTAAGTGGAAGCTATAAGATCCAAAGATCATCTCACATCTTGATTCTCTTACCATTACCAAAGCTCCAACTCAACCTAGAAGAGCCAAATGCATTGCTAAAATTAGTGTCAGATAGGAGGGAAGAAAAATGGGAAATAAAGTTAACTCCATTGTTGATGAATGCTGAAGTGACTTCCCAATTGAATTTATCACATATGACTCTCTTCCAAAGAGTGTCCTCCTTTGTGGAAAATATCCACCACCACTTTGCAAGGAGATCCGGATTCATGATAGATAGTTTCTTGATCCCCAAGCCACCCAACTCTTTAGGTCTACAGACCAATTCCTACTCAACTTTATGCAATGTCCTTCTAGCCACATTCCCATTCCATAAAAATTTCTTTGCCCCCTCTCCATCTCTCTAAGGACCCCCTTTGAAGCTTTGAATAATGACATATAATAGAGGGGAAGAGAGCCCAAAGAAGTCTTGATGAGTGTAGTCCTACCCCCAAAAGATAACAATTTAGATTGCCACTGAACTTCTTCTTAAACTTATTGATAATTGGCACCCAATTCTGGAATCTCATTGGATTGGCTCCCAATTGAAAACCAAGGTAGTCTAGTGGGAATGTAGTGTTCTCTGAGCCAAGAATTTGTGTGACCAAGCTATCATTCATTTGGCAGGGATTCAACAGAATTGCCCTAGACTTGGGAAAGTTTATCTTGAGACCAATAATACTCTGAAGGATCAATGGTTTGTGCTTGAGGTTGAGAAGGTTTGTAGGTGTGGCTTTTATGCAAACCAAAGTTGATAGTATTTATAGATCGAATAAACGATAAACCCTAAATCATATATATAAAGCTTTGTTGAATTAAAAGGAATAACAAATAAATAACAGCGGAATTGTTACTTACTTGATTCCGTTGATGAGCGATGAACGTTGAATCTCCAAGATATGAGTTGGTCTTCCAATAAAATAGACGCTCTCTATTTGGTTGTTCTCTCATATGGGGGTGATGTAGAACAAGAGAATGACGTCTATTTATTGGGGACCATAACCACTTACAACCCTAATTAGGTTACCAAGTTTCTTATAATTTGTAATTGGCCCCTCAACAAATAACAAATTATAAAACCGGTATCTACACATTAAATTCCATGACCATTTATAATACCCATGATACAATACTTTATTGATCACTTTAATTTGTATCAAACCTTATGATAACATGTACATTAAATACATATGTGCCCATAATAGGATTTTAATCCAACAATCTCCCACTTGGGCAACATATGTCTTTCCTGAGAAATGTACAACCTTATGAGCTCAAAATTGTTATCACACAATAGGTATTCTGTAACAATCTCGTCCATCAACTATACTCATATAGAACCAAAGCAGCAGTCGTAAAATTACTTATGACTAAACCATCAATGATCACGTATACAAATATAGCTAAACGACATAGATCAATCATGGATGCGTAGCATGAAAATAACATGCAATGTGATCCGACATGTCTATTTCCAATTGGTCCTCCTTAAACTTAAGTGAGGTCAATAACCAAAATAGAATGCATGAACTGAATACTTTATATCTGATCAGAATATATCCAAATACTTTAACTTTAACTTTAACTTTAAACATAAAGCAATCAATGTACAAACTCCCACTATACCAAAGTATCCTCAAGTGGTGTAACACCCATACGAGCAATATGCTCATGAAAGACCTTAGGTGGTAAACCTTTTATGAGCGGATCCGCTATCATGGAGTTTGTCCCAATATGCTTTATCGATATTTGTCCATTTTTCATTCTTTCTTTTACAACAAGGAACTCTATGTCCATTTACTTAGACTTTAATGAGCTCCTGTTGTCATTAGAATAAAACTACCGATTTATTGTCATAAGAAACTTTAGTGGTCTTTCAACATTTTCCAAAATGTGCAGCCAGTGACAAAGTTTCGCAGCCATATTCCATACTTTGATGCCTCATAGCATGCTACAAATTTTGCTGCCATAGTTGAAGAAGCTACAAGTGTTTGTCTAACACTTTTCCAAGATATAGCTCCTCCAACTAACAAATAAATATAACCTTACATAGACTTTATGCTATTTTGGCATCCTGCGAAATCAGAATCTATATACCCAATAACCTCCAAACAATTTGATTTCCAGTAAGTGAGCATGTAATGTTTTGTCCCTTAAAGATATCTTATAACCCTTTTTGGCTGATATCCAATGGTCTATACCAAGGTTCCTTAGATATCTACCTAACATCCCAACAATGTACGTCATATCCAGATGAGTACATACTTAACTATACAATAGACTCCTACCAGTTGATGCATAAGAAATTTATTGCGTTGCCTGAATCTTAAGGTTACTTTTAGGACATTGTGCAAGACTAAATTAGTATCCTTTAGCCATATGGGCGTCACCTGGTTAACCTTCCATGCCAAACCTTTTAAACACTTTAACGATGTAGATCTGTTGAGAGACTTAGAAGTCTCTTGGTTTTGTGCAATAGACCTACATCATTATTGACAAGTAATATATGTCATCGACATATAGAGCCAGGGACATATAGTTACTCCCACTGAACTAGTGATACACACAATCATCAATCATATTTGTCTCAAAACGGAGCAAGACAATTACTTTGTGAAATTTGTGGTACCATTGACGGGAAACTTGCTTGAGTCCATAGATGGATTTCTTTAATTTACAAACCATCTTCTTTGGGTCTCCGGACTCAAAGTTTCTGCTTGTACCATATACATTGTTTCTTCAATGTCACCATTGAGAAACACAGTGTTAACATCCATCTGATGCAACTCAAGATCAATATAAGCGACAAGTGCTATATTTATCCTAAAATATTCTTTCCATAAAACAGGAGTGAAAGTCTTTATAAAGTCAATGATTTCCTTTTGAGTATAGCCTTTAGCTGCAAGACATACCTTATACCTTTTCACATTACCATTTGCATTCCTCTTAGTTTAAAAAATCCATTTACAACCAATCGGTTTTGCACCTTCAGTAATGAGACTATTTCTTAAACTTTATTACCTTGCATAAACTCATACTCTTCTTCCATGACATCAATCCATTTTAGAGAGTTATAAAACTTTTCATGGTTTGAGGAAAGTTGATTGAATCATCTTCCCTCATACCATCCTTATGATCTTGGAGAAATATGACATAATCATTTGGAAGCATTTCTCGTCTCTCTTATGGATCTCCTTAGTAGCACATGTCACTGAGGTAGTTGAATTTGTCCTTTTGGAACAACTAATTCAACTCGAATGAATAGTTGTTCAACACTGTCTTGTTGAGGTTGTATTTCACTTCTTGGTCAATGATAGGTTTATTAGCCTAAGCATTTATCAAAAGTGATAGTAGGAATTGAGTTTGATGTCAATTCCTCCTTAAAGACAATGTGTCTAATCTTATTTCTCCCCTCAAATTCAACATCCTCAATAAATTACTGTAGTTCCCGCCTTAAAAAAATTCCTTTATGGAAAAAATAATAATATCCGGGTTTGTTTCAAAAGAAACAACTATTTTCAGTCAGTTGTTGATTCTTTTGTACTGGGCCTTTAGTAGCTTGAAACCGAACCTTGTGAGCATGAAACTCATATTTCCTTTTCTTGCCCTTATCTTTAGAGGTACTATCCAAATGGGAACTATCACTATAAGAATGAGCAACTCATCATAATTCTCAATCTTTGGTGCCTTAAGTCTGAAAACAATATGGAACATTTCCATAATGTACTCCCTTACATTTCCTTGACCCTTATACTTTATTGACATCAAATACGTCAGAAGTGATGTCATTTAAACCTTAGTGTTTTAAAAAAACGTAACTCGACTTCGTCAAGGAAATATTTAGCCTTAGTAATCCTTTCGGATTCTGTCCCTCTAAAAGCTTCCGAAATAGTGTGATTCGTCACCATAAGACTCGTGCATTTTAACCGATCTCACCTCTCAAAGTACCTTTTCTCATCAGATGAGCTTTCTGCAATGAGAGGTGAAGCTTGTTCATCCCTTAATGCAAGGTTAATATCCATGAAATCAAACACTATATTTAAATGTCCTTTCCAGTCCTTATGTATATAATTGATGTTAGCAAATATTGAAAAACGTTGTAATTGACAAAACATGCACACAAGCTCACTTCAAAATCCTGAGTAAACAATAAATTCAAAATAGTGGTGATTCTCATCTCAAGATACCAAGCGCTACATTAATGTCTAGCCTTTGAGCATATCAACATTAACAACAAGCGGTACTCTTGGTGCAGTAATCAAACACTGACAATAAAAATATGTCAAACAAACACCTATCTTTGGACCGGTGTATTTCTCACATAGAATTGCTCATATATAGCACCTTATAATCGTCACATATTTATCACCGCAGTTGTCATATGAAATCCGGCCAAATATTAACTCGTCTTTGGGTCCGTTAATAAACGTATGAATAACAAAGACAAAAAAACATCTTGATATTTTAAATAAATTGATCTACACAAAAGAGGTCACTTTGGCGACATTATGCTTCAACCAATTTACAAAATATCAGACATCACCAAAATATGAATTAAATTGTTTTAAATCCAAATTTGCATAATTATAATTATGCGAAGAAGCCTTTGTTCAAACCATATCATTGAATCATGCATATAAATCCAAAACAAAACCAATATTGATTAGATGAGGTAAGACCGTACCTTATTAGCATCAATCCAATCCTCCCGACAGCAAACAATAAGGCTCCAGAATACCACAAATTTGTCCAATGACAAGGTCAACACAAAATAATTATGTATATAAACCATAATAAAATAAATCGTACCTTCTTTACCGTCATCTATTCTTGATAAACCACATACTTATTTGCGTGTTTCAACGATATGCCATACATGTATATAGCACATGTCCACGATATATGAATTACAAGGCACCACATATATATATATATATGTACCAAAAATTGAATCCATATAATCACATACTAAAACAAAATTGTATATTAATATAGTAGGGGAAAACAAATATATTCCGTACCATATATGTAAGATAAGAAAAAAAAACTTATCTCACAAAACCAAGACCTTCACATTACCAGTAATTGATCATGGATCAATCATAACAAAAAAAAAATCCATGAAAACAATTTAATCAAAGGTATGTATACTGTGTGAACAAGCTTTGCAGACAAGAGCAATTAAAAAAAAACTATCATATGTATATAGAACATATACATATGCATGTTTTGCCATTTAAGAACCAAATAAGCACGTTAGTTCTATAACACAATCAACTGTACATGACTACACGTTGAATTGACTATCATTCATTAACAATAAGCATTCACATGTTCTCTTTATATATACATATCCAAAAAAAACATGTATATGACCTTATGTATACATCTCAGCAATTAGTGTAAAGAAAAGTTTTTTTTTTCCGAAACCACGGCCCATAATGATTGAGACAGAAACAGGAAATCAAAATCAATGACACTGAAACCCCATAGATGTATACGCATATATATATATGTATCACCGTCAATACCAAGTCCAACCAAAGCATTTTGAATCACAATCATACGAATATCATACAATATCGTACATCCATACATAATTAAAATCTATAATTTCACAATTAATCCAACAAAGGAGACTCCGATACCACTTGATAGTATTTAGAGATCAAATAAACGATAAACTCTAAATCATATATATAAAGCTTTGTTGAATTAAAAGGAATAACAAATAAATAACAGCGGAATTGTTACTTATTTGATGCCGTTGATGAACGATGAACGTTGAATCTCCAAGATATGGATTGGTCTTCCAATAAAATAGACGCTCTCTATTTGGTTGTTCTCTCAGATGGGGGTCATGTAGAACAAGAGAATGACGTCTATTTATTGGGGACCATAACCACTTACAACCCTAATTAGGTTACCAAGTTTCTTATAATTTGTAATCGGCCCCTCAACAAATAACAAATTATAAAACCAGTATCTACACATTAAATTCCATGACCATTTATAATACCCATGATACAATACTTTATTGATCACTTTAATTTGTATCAAACCTTATGATAACATGTACATTAAATACATATGTGCCCATAATAGGATTTTAATCCAACAAAAGTATCATATGCAAATTGGAGATGGGAGATCACATGACCCTCAACCCACAAGCAACACCCTCAAACATTCCCAATGACAACCCCCTCTTCATTAGTTGATGGTGACTCTCAACAACCAGAGTCAAAAGAAGAGGTGATAAGGATCATCCCTGCTTTAAACCTCCCTACAAAAGAAAATCTGAAGTAGGGGAACTATTGATTAAAACTGAAACCTAAGCTTAATACAAGAATTCATCAAATGCCTCCATTTATCTCCAAATCCCATGGATTGTAACAGTTAGAGTAGGCAATCTCAATCCACAGGGTCATATGCCTTCTCAAAGTCCACCCCAAATAGCAACACTTCTTCTTTTGATCTCTTAATTTTATCAATAATCTCTAAGGCTATAAGGACTCCATCCATGATCTGTCTCTCAACTACAAATCCTTATTGAACATCACTAACCAAGGACTTCATGACAGTCTTTAATCTGGTTTCCAACGAATTTGAAATGATTTTGTAGGGAGCCCCAACTATACAGACTAGAAGACAAACACTAACACCTCGGCAGTCAGCACCGTAAGCGAAAAAGACAGTTGTGGAGAGTAATACCCACCCGAACACAATAACCCCAATAAAATAATATGAAAGTAAACAGCTGAAATGCGCAATGGCCAAATCACTCATCAGCGGCCAACACCTTAAATCAGCGAGTCTTAACCACCTAAGTAGAAGGAAGCATGTGAATAACAAACAGATAAGGATAAAGGGGAAAATGGGGACACAAATCTTAAGCTGAAGAGAGGATATACCAGTATCAGTACCAGGACGAACTGCTAGATCCACGACAATCATCACCATGATGGATGAAGAAACGCGTCCCACGACCAACTCTGAAACGAGCCGCCAGGTAACCATACGAACCACCAGATGTAGCTAGAGCAGCTCCTCAACCATCTATGTCACGCCCCAATTTCAGTAAACCGAACTCGGGACGCGAACATTTAAAAACATAAAACACTTGAAACCTGTTTTGAATAAATGCTTTGAAATTACCATTTAGTTATCAAAAATAATAATATTTACAATACAAAAACGCCCCAACAAGTGGACAAGGTACAGTATCCGTCACTAGACTCAACAAAATAAAGACCAGACTCCGCTCCTAGCTCCACAAGCTTCAAGAGCTAACCTAGTCCGTCCGGTGATCAGTACCTGTAGGAAAAGCAGTTAGGGGTGAGCGTTCGCTCACCACCACGGATAACAGACTGACTATGGCATAATTAGTAGATAAAGCCAGTAACACCAAAACCAAACCCAAAACCGGGAATACAATTTCCAACTCAAGTAACTCAACTAACACACCACCTGTTACTTCCTCAACAGACTCAACACTCGATAACGTAATGTAGACCCGACACAACTATCGACGACCTCCTCCAAGGACACGACAGAAAGACTACGCAACGCCAAACAAGATCACAAAGGATCGCACACCAGCTGCTCAAGAACCTCCCTCACGCCCAGTTATCAATCTCAAACAGGTCAAGGATCGACCTATCGCAATTCCTCGACACGAAGTCGGATCAGGCTGTCGACCTATCGCAATTCATCGACACCAAGTCGGATCAGGCTGTCGACCTATCACACTCACAACTTCAGGTAACCACAATCACAATCACAGGCAAGTTCAACAAACAGGCACTCAAGGCCACCCAAGACACCTTTACAGTCAAGACTCGGGTTCAACAACCCCACGGGCACTCACGGCCACTCAAGACACACCCACGGTCAAGACTCGGGTTCAACAACCCCACGGACACTCACGGCCACCCCAAAACACCAATAGTAAAATATGGGCTCTCACGGCCACCCAAGACACCAATTTAAATAACACGGGCTCTCATGGCCACCCAAGACACCAACAATCGAATACGGGCTCTCATGGCCACCCAAGACAATAAATTAAACAGTCAACCTCCGGGCATGGTCATATGCCTCCAGTAGTTCTAATATCGCTAAGTTCTCTGTTCCTACGACACTACCAAGTGTCACATGCTTTTCTCATAAACGCTACCTTCCCGTATCATGTTTTTCTAATATTTAAATAAACCTACTCAACTCACGACACCCCGGTGTCACATGCAATTCTACTGTTAACTTTCCTTAATCATAGCCGAGATCCCGCTACTATTCCCTACCTCGTATAAGTCCTCCAAAAGTGATCAACTAAGCCCCGACGTGATCCTAGTCACTCGCCTAGCTTCCCTTTGCCTCGGTCCGCAGCACGATATAAAAGAACACAATTTTAAAGCACTTTAAATTCGTAGGAAATAAACTGGAATTTAATAAACTTAACGCCCAAACGTAACCCCGACAATGTCGATCACTCCCAAACTTCCCAATTACTCGACATTGTCGATAAAGGACCCGTAGAGGCCCAATTCGCCCGACATGGCGAATCTGCCCGGGTTTTGTAAAAGGCCTTCCGGGGCTCCGAAAGTCCCCGTTTTCGTTTCTACGGTCTTAGAATAATTCAAGGATACCAAGGCACTTGACGGAATCGAATTTCGACTTCCGAGTCGATTAATTTACGTTTAAAGTTTCCAAAACCCGTCAATTACAACTTTTCCAATTTAATTCCAAATTTCGATTCGGTTAAGGATAAATGGTCCGGGGAACGTTTTAAACCACCCGAACACTAAACCCGAGCACCCAAGCACGTGGGCCCCACCCGGCCCAACCTAGCCGTGGGCCCTAGGGCTTAAATGAGGCTCGGCCACCATGGTGGTGGCCGGCCCTAGCTCCGGCCAGCCACCTCCTATGGTGGCCGGCCACCCCCTATGGTGGCCGGAGCTCCTCCCGAGCTCCCGGTCGCCGGAAAACGTTCCCCTTCCCCTCCAAACACCTCCAAAACGTCTCAAACAATTCCCCCAACCTCAAAACACCCTAAACTAATAGTTTTACACAAACCCTAACTTCCAAAATTTATCAAAACGAGAATCGCTTCGGGTCTTACCAACGAGGAAGACGAGGGGAAGTCGATTGCTCTTTGTCTCGAGACGATCCAAGGGTTCGATCTCTCCCCAACCCTAACCCTTTTCTCCTTCTCTCTCTAAAACACTCTCTTCCTTTTCTATTTCAAACAACTAACACAATTTCTATTTTTCTCTTTTAACACATGTGGCCGGCCACACCTCCCTCACCACTCATTTTCCCCCCAAAACTAACACCACCAATAGTTGGACAAGTGGCAAGGTGGGCCCCACACCTTTTGGAAATATCCACTACATATTTTCCAATCAGATTCGCGAAAATCGGACGTTTCGGGCCTCGAACGGGCACTTTTTCCAAGAAATTACGAAACTTGGCGGGCTACAAGGAAACGGCTCAACTAAGACCGCTGCGACGACGGCTAAGCTTTTTGGATCCAAAACGGTCCTCGAATGGACCAAAACGTCGCTCGGTTGTATTTTCCAGCGAAAAGTCAATTTTTCCCAAATTGATCAGAAAGTTGCCCTGAGTCCCCCGGAACTCATTTTGGTCGATAACGGGGTCAACTTAAGTCCGGTATGACCCTCGGGGTCAATTTAGGTTAAATTAAGTGTCTGTCTTAAAAATTTTAAATTTTTCTATTTTTCGCAGGTTTGACTAGCGTTGACCAGAAGTGGTTATTACAACCTACACCCTGTAGGATGAAGAAATGCGCCCCATGACTAGAGCTGGAACTAGACACCTATAATGACCCGAGAGACGCAGACGCTCCTCTTAAGTATGATTGCATCCGCAATGACGATACCAACACGAACGGGCCCTGAGAAAAGAACAGCTACCCGACTTCCACCACCACACCACCGGAAAAAGACTTACCCCTCCATGCCACGTCGAGCCACGATCTGGGAAACCGAGGATGACACTCGAGCTAAGCGTTCTAATACAGAAACCGGTAACCCCTCGTCGGCCAACACCAAACGAGGACCCGAAAGAGAAGGTATGTAATTATACCGGGCACGAGTCAACCCCAACCTGGAACAAACTGATACAAAAAATAGGGGAAAACCCAGAATCCTAACTGTGTTGGAAATGTGTTTTTCACGTCCTAACTGTGACTCACCTTTTGTCACATGTCCTATACCAAAGGTGGTGTCATTTTACAAAACATGAAAAATGACACCAAAAAAATGGTATAACGTTCGCATTCGATGGTTTTTCCTCTTAATTTTTGTATAATTTGCGTTTATCAGTGCACTACAAGAGGTAGGTGGTATAAATTTACCAAAAAAACACTTTTTTTGGTGTCATTTTTCATGTTTTGTAAAAAAAACACCTTTTGTATAGGACATGTGACAAAAAGTGACCTTTGGTATAGGACATGTAACAAAAGGTGAGTCACAGTTAGGACGTGAAAAACATCTTTCCAACACAGTTAGGATCCGGCGTTATCCCAAAAATAGTAGGGAAGCGCAACACCTCACCAAAGGCCACTACAGGCCCCGGTCAGTCGAGACAAGAAAACCAAGACTAGAGACACCGCAAAACAGGCAGCGGTAACGTTAACACTTCAGGGGATCTGAGGCTGAAACTCGAGCTGAGCAATCCGAAATCGAGTCTGGTAACCCCTCGTCGGTCAACATCAAGTGAGGACCAAGGGGGAAGGCTTGTAATTATACCGGGCACGAGCCAAACCAAACCCGAAACGCAATGCCATACCAAATAGCTACCGACCTACTAGAAGCATCCACAAAACAACATCCCGATCTGGCGCAACCTGCAGAATTCTTGTCAGCAGATCACTCCGGTCGAGCTCTCCCCTTTTGATCGGAATGACCAAAGGAGCGGCCCTGATGGTCGGAATGACTAAGAGAGCCTCATGGGACTCACATCAGAGCCACTCAAGGCTAAGTTAGACCCAACCCCGAGGTCAAAGTTCGGCTGAGGAGGCCCCCAAAATCAAACCCTAAACAACCCAAAATCACCCTCAACTTCAGTGATTGAAACCAACCAACTACACTTACCGGCGGGCACCCTACCACCATACATGAAACAAAAACCACCGGAAGAAAGAGGTAAATGTTGGGTCTCGAGGTAGGGTTGGAGATGAACCAACTCACAGCGGAAAATCAATGAAAACCAAGAGACGATTAAAACCATGAAACAACTAACAAAGAATGGATTCACAAGAGAAAAATTCAACATTATTTCTTACCAAAACAAGAACATCGGGTAACGAATGATTGGCTTGAGTCTCCAAGACACCTACATATCCACATGGGAATCAAAGCCACGTAGTTCTTCTCTTTGAGGACTCAAGAACACAAAAATGGAGGTGGGAGCTTGCCTTGGCCGAAATTGCAAGGGAGAAGTTGTATTTTCTATTCTCGTCTTGTGTTTGTTATGTTGAAAAAAGATGACTTAAACATAACAAACACCATCAACTTGTCAAACTAAAAGCATGGGACAAGTATGGTGACAAGTAAGGTGTAAATAGGACAAAGTATGGCTAGACAAGATGAGGCTAGGTGGTGAATCACCAACACCTTAATCTTTGTCTTGATTATTAGTACTAATTAATCAAGACTTGATTAATTAGTTCCATAGGCCTTGGTTGCATGGGCCTCTTGGAACATGGCCCGTGGCAATTCCCAACGAGGTCTCGTGACGTTCTCATCGCCTCCAAGCCTTTCATACCGAAAATGTCCAACATTATCTGACGTGATCAATCCCAAGACTCCAAGCCTTTTCTTGATTCGTAAAGTCATATTTACTTACGGGCACATGGCCCAAAACCCAGTTTTGGTCATGTCCCGAGACAACTCCCTTTTTGCCATTCTCCATAAATCTGTCAACGAGTTTCATCCTTCGGTGTGACCCTTTGGTTTATGCATGTCAATAGATCAACGTAAAATCTCATTTTACTTGATCCTATATAAGTGGCAACTAACAAGACTTTAGTATTGCCTGACACTGCATAATGAATCGACCATGTCGATTCTAACCTTTCCGTCATCCCTGTCATTATTCTTTTATCTCCGATATCCTGATTAAGATAAGGCACAGCGTCATCCTTATTATTCTCAATCACTGTTCCTTGATATGTGAGATGACTGAATATATGATACCCAGTATCATGTGTATGACCATGCTATTCTTTCAGTCACTCTTGATCAAGCGGCTGAGAGCCGATATCTTTCCTATACCTTAGTATGAGGGATAAATCCCTTAGTCGTCTTTCGTGTCACTCATGCATTCCATCCCCAAGCCAATCTTGGCCGTTATGGAAGCCCTTTTACGGACAACGTTAGGCTCAGGTCAAACTAAGTTGTTTACTGCATAGCGATCACAAAGACTCCTTGGTCTAAGGATACATGACAAGCTACGACAATGAATATGTTCATGACATGATCTATGGCACATATTCATGTTGGGTCGTCCAATATCATGTCCCACATGATATCTATGATCAGACTCCGGAATCACATTCCAATGACTAACAGAACGTAAGCCATAAAGAGTCATCTTTCTTACTAGTCGCTTCTAGTGAGGCTTTGTTGACTAGGGACCCATCGAGTGTGATCTATCTCGATCTATGGTTCTACTCGCATATTGGGCATAGATCAGACCACACATCGATATATTACTCAAACACATAAGTAATATAAAGCCGCTTTAATTTTATTGGTAACGATGATATATATATTCGGACATTTAGGATTGAACTACGGGCACTAAGACTAACAGTATTATCGGGAACAGAGTCAGATAATGGCATTACCGACACTTTTCACTCGTTGGGACTGATGGCCCAGAACTCCTACCGCGAACGTCAGACCTAGGGTATGGGTAGGACGTGCTTACGAACACCAGCACGAGCCAACAGACCAGGTCCGAGCACACGCTCCACCAGCACATCTCACGGCCTCTAGAAGAACTACAATCGCCATGCCGGAACTACCGCGTGGCCGATTTGAGTACAAATACCCGAGCCCACAGCCTTAACAAGAGCAGAACTCCGACTGGAGTAACTGGATCTCTTGAATCATCAGCCGAAAACCATATCAGAGGAGCGACACCCACTTGAAAGCCATTAACCGATGTGAAAGGGAGCACTATCGGAGAATTGGGCAAGGACAAGCATGCAGGCAATAGAAGAGAAGCACCAAGCTTGAGGGTCTGCCGGAGTTGAGGAGGGAAAAGGGGAGCCAAAAAAGGACAGGAGAGGAAGAAGGGAGGTAAAGAGAAGGGGAGGAAGAAAATGTTGACCTCCGCCAGCAACAACCGTGGCCGAAGCCACTACAGTCACCGATGGAGGCGGCGAGGTAGGGTTACAGAGGAAGCTTAAAAACAGAGAGAAAAAGTTTTTGTTTTGATAATCCAAGAGGTTTCCATTCCTAGTCCGTTATCATACTATACTCATGAGTCTGTTTTGGTTTCTTTTTTTATCAGCAAAAACATATATAAATAACCTCTTTTGAGAGGGAAAAGGTTACAAAGAGATCACAAATAGATAGGATTTAATCATGAGCAACCGAAATGGAAATTAGAAGGGAAAAGAAACAATGCAATACAAACTGTTACAATCCAATGAAACAGTTGATCAACAAAAAGGACAGTAGCTAAGGGAAGGGAGGGTTGCAGATTGAGCAAAGAGGGAGTTGGATCAAAGCTGAAGAATGGACGATGACCATGGAGCTGAGTTGTAGAGAAGAAACTAAAAACGGAGAAGATGAACTCTGGATTGAAAGGGCAGGACATGAAGTAGTACGGGATGAAATAGGAGCAAGATGAAACCTGCAAATATAGCAGCTCTGAAAGTGAAATGACTCTTGAAGGAGGATAATAATAAGGGACCTGCGGCCACCAACAAAGAATGGAGCAAAAGGAGAGCTCCTAGAAACTCACTCTCAGAACTAAAACTATCCACACACAAGAAGAACTTAAAATCAGGAGCTTATGACTTGGAAAAGAGTCTCATACACCATAGGCTGAGCAAGAGAGCTCAAAGGACAAAAAGAACCTGGAAAAATACCTCAATGAACAAACCAAGAAGCCAGAACCTCACTAACTCACAGCTCTCTCCCAAACCACCCAAACCCAACCCAAAAATCCACCATTTCATCACAAGAACCAGCAACAAAATGATAACTTGGAGTACAACCAAGTCAAACCCCAACAGAAGAACCATCAACAAATAAAGGAAACTTAGAATATAAGCAAGTCATGAGAAAGAGAACACTCTGTAGAATTTGGAGGTTAGGAGGGAGCAACTAATTTCTTACTTAAAACACAATTGACAGGAGATAATGACCAGTCACAGAAGGTGAAGAAGTAGGAATGAGAGAAGTAAGCCAACTCCCAACTATATTATTGATGAAGAGTCTTGGAGAAGATATAATTTGAGGATACGCCCTTGTACTTGTACAGAGTATAGGGTTGGGAGTATCACTAGTTTCTTGTTTAGATTTGTGTAATTGATCTTTGTTGTACCTGCCGTACTTGGGGGAATTGGTTTGTGCTCTACTGAAGTTGATATCGTTTTTTAGGGTGGCTTGCGTTTCAAGGATAGCCGTTTGACATTCACTAGGGTGACTTGCGGGTCAAGACAACTTGTTGGGTGGGATTTTGTTAGAATTGTTATTGGTATTTGTAATGTACTTTGAGGGTACGTCCTTGGCCGTTTCTTCATTTTCGAAGACTCGATTTTATAAAATTCAAAAAATTGCTGATAAAAAAAGAAGAAGATAGAATCTGAGGACTCTGGAGAATCACGGAAGATGAAGGAGTTCCTGACTAACCATAACTACCAACAGGTAATTTTCCGAACATTTCCCCATCTCCGGTATAATTTTACAAGAACCAGATGAGGCCAAGAAGACATTAGATCCACCACTAAGCCTGGAGATCCCCACTGAATGCCCACCAGGTTAGGATCTTACTCCAAACCTCCCATGATCTTGAGCAGTGTAAAAGAATGTGAGACTTATCCTCAAAATCCCATTCACAAACTGAGCAGATAAGCTTCTGAAATGAGAGAAGCAGCCCTTATTCTCCAAGAAACATTTGGATGGGATGGCTTCCAAACAAGCCAGCTAATAAAATACAGAGATTTTTTGGAGAACACCTGAGGTCCACAGATACGAGCCAAAGCAGGCCTGGTTCTTGATCATACTATACACATCATACACTCACATACACACATTGAAAAGCAGTCTCCGGACTAATGGTGAATCTCCAACTTACCAACAACTTATTTATTACAATACTCGATAACAAAAACTCCCGCTTAACAGTCTCGAAAAAGTTGGTTAAATTGAGACTTTTGGAATTACAAGTAGCTTATGAAATTGGAATTTTATCACGTTGGATTTCAATCAACTAACCCAACATTTATATGTTCCCCTCAGTCTTAACATTGTGCAGTTCATAGCGGCACATTGACCCCCTTCACAAAACACAGTTCCAGTAGACCTCTATTATGGCGACATGCATGCCTCAAACCACGCTTTCATGAGTCAGTCACGTGTTCAAAAGATAGAACACATAGTATACCGAACAGACAAAGGATGTGTACATCATAGCAGTGTATTTGTGAAGAAATCAACACTGTCTAATAGTGCCACAGAATAAAGATAGAGCTTTCCTAAGTTTATGCACAACCTCAGTCGGCATCACCAAGCCCGTCACTTCCATCCCCTCTCTTAGATATGGGTGCATACTGAGAGTTACCTTTCTTGCTTTGAGAAGCAACTTCTGCATTCTTGCGCAAGACAGCTCCAGGAGATGGATATGGCCGTTGTTGAAACAGAGGACCCTATAATTCACAGGAGCCACAGTTTACTTTAAGATCATGATTGCAAAACAAAAGATATAATGTTCTAAAAGTGCATCTGTCACGTAAGAGTGCTTGTGTGAATGTGAGTGACAAAAAAAATTGTACCGTGGCAGTGGTATCTGCTGCTCTTGGTTGTACTCCTTTCAGACCGACGACCCTGAGAAATCAGCAATAGTATGAAATTAATGAGTGACTCTACTTCATTTACAGGATGATTATGTATTTCATACCAGCCACCACGAGGAGCATCTGAATAAGAGCTCGGGTCCATTGGATCCAACTCATCATCTTCAGTATGAGCACGCTTCCGATTTTCTCGTTTACCCCCTTTTCCCATCGGAGGCTTCAAATTCGACCTACAAACCAAAAGTGAGGCCAATAATGTTTCTGTAGAAGACTCCAAATGTCTGGAGTTTTGCCAATATCATGTTATGGGCCTTACGCACCGTAACGGAGTGGGATAAGCACCCCACAAAGGTGTGGCCGGCTAGGGTTTTGGGGGTTAATTATATGTCCTTTTAAATTAATGTCCTAGTTTGAGAGTATTTCCTTTTAATGTATTTCCTTTTAATTATGTGTTAGGATTTGGTAAGTTAGTAGTATTCCTTTTAAGTGTATTAGAACTTGGACTCCAAGTAATCTCTTGGCTTATATACCAAGAGGGATTAATGAATAAAGGAGACTTGAGAATTGAATAAAATACTTTGGTCTCTCCTACGAGGTCTTCGAGTTCCCTCTATAATAATGAGCTTGTATCAAAAGGTCTTCGGGTTCCCTTCTAACGAGCCCGTAACCGGTTCCATAATGCGATCGATCACGCAGGGTCATAACATATCACTGATATGAAACTTTGGCAATCATTTGAAGGAAAGTCCTGGTTAATTTATAAGCTGAAAAGTCATCTTCAGAACTTCAACAAAAGTTCCAAAAATAGTGAAGTTTATTTCAAATATTCTGATGATAACACACAGACGAACAATTGTTTTTGCATTTCCATATGAATAACTATTTACATTGCATTAGTGTGAAGAAAATTTCTGGTTATTGATATGTGTAGTTTTGTAAAAAAAAAAATCAGGAACCTGAAACAAGCCCTATGCATCAAAAACTGAATGTTATAGATCAGGCTCAATTTACACTCTTTACAAAATGTGCATATGGCAAAAGTGCAGGTTTAGACCATCACACATCTAATTTTTGCATTTTCCTTTTCCCTGAGCCAACACCCTTTTTCTTTGCAAGTTTCTATATGAACTTGCGTACTTAGTAGCATTAAAATCTATCAGCGAGCCTAAGTGACACAATTTGACCTGTTAATGAAAGATTTTCACAACTCATTAGAAATTAGCTCGGGTGACTTAAAAGGCAAAATTCATACCGAGAAAAGGGACACTTCTATCAAGAGGCCATCAAGTTATTATAGTTTTTATTCACTAAGGGAAATTTTGCAATTTAACACATATGCCACATCAGCAAAATAATCATATTTTTATTAAAAATGAAAATTACATATCAGCACGGCTAACGACTCTGTCATGGAAGGGACTAAACTTGAACAAAAAGGATACTTAAGACATTAAATTCCAAACAAAAACATTTTGGGCGTTACTTGCAAATAAAATAGATACTTTGACTACCATTCCGGAACATTTTCAGTGATTAAACCTATAAATTTCCTTCTATATGATACGCAATTATTTAGGAAAAAAATCTGTTCCTATTCAAGATAAGTGTCGATAAGATTTTAGGTTCTATGGACATCTACCGAGGTTCAATTTATCAGAAGAGCAAGTCGCTTATGCATGACACACTCCACTTCAGATAGTACCTTTGAGTAGAAGCCTTCCTGTTGGAGTCATCCGTAGTATTTGCCAGACTGTTTGTCTGCTGTTGGTAATTCAAGGTGGTTGACAAGTATTGTCCCTGTGGAAGCTGGAGAACCCTGCAATTGTGAAACAGTTGGGGAAACATGATTATTCCAGATCCCAATTGCTAATACTTGAAAAGTACTACTAATGTGTCCAAACTCGATGTGCTTTTCTAAAACGGCAAGCATCCAAGTAGAGGATAAGAAAGTAGTAAGTATTTCTATAAAAGGCAAAACCGATAATAATTGGGAGAACCATCATGACTATAAAATGGTGCACATTAATCTATTTCTACAAAAGAAAAATAATCAAATAAATTATTTTAGCACTTTCACTGGGATATGTTCACACCCTATTGTTGCACTTTGACTCCGCCCCTTCTTGCAAGCAGGAAGAAAAATCTAGACATGAAAAGATGCAAGTAAAGTCTCTAATTAAGCTGACTTTACATTACTACATCAATTACATTACAGAACAATGTTAAGTTGGACTGATAAAGACAAGGGAGAATATACACTTTCAATTTACCAATTAATAAATTGCTGGGCAGCAAGAAACCTCCACAATCATCTACACATGGGCACAAAAGATGCATGCGTACCTTGTGCAATGATTGCAATAACCCCATGGCTGCACAAGGCCTAATCCCCAACCACCACATCCCAAGCATTTAATTAGATGGGATGAATTGTCATCCCAAATTCCATTAGCTTCCTTCCTTGTAACCCGTTGTAAGGAATCAGGGCGCTCCCATTGTGATACTTGTGTCTTTGTATTGTAGTAATACTTTTGACCTGTTTAAAATGTTGTTAATTTGATTATCAAAAAGAATTCAAGCATCAAAGTAATTCAATTATTATAAATGTTTCTACACATCAACAAGTAGTATCTAGGTCTAGTAGCGACCATGGAGGGAGTAATTGAGTACTGATGGGAAAGACCCATATGAACGGCTTATTATAAAGTGTGTAAATAGCATGATAAGGAATAAGTTCAACTCCTGGTGAAAAAATTTGAATAACTACATTTGGGAGTAAAACGTTATACCATACCAAGGAAATATAACTCTACGTATTATTGTTTCCTTCCTTATATACAATTTTGTATACACAATTGAATGAAAGTAGCTCACTGCAGACACATTATAGATGTCACATACCTGATGCTTCATCCAACGTCTCCACCCATTCTTCCTGAAGAGGTGATGGTGATTGGGCACTAGATAATGGTTCAACAGGCCTTTCCCATTGAGTTTTCCCGGAACTTTCATTATAATAATATGAAGCCCCACTTGCAGGGTCTTTTGCTTCCACCTGAAAGAGGATTGATAAAGTTACAGCAGAAAAGAAATGACTTCTAAGACAATGAAAACTTTATTACTTGGAAAAGAAATTATAACAACAAGCCTCGGCTCTGGAAAATGTTACTAGATCAGAGAAAGAGATGCAACACTTTTTTCATGTCAGTTTTGGGAAACATACATTAAGATGAAAGAAGATATTGCACTGTCAATATAGTTGTACTCAAGGAGTTTCATTTCATCACATGGCTTTATATATGGACCTTATGTTTACCATAGGCAGGCCTAAAAATACAAATGAGAAAAGAGAATCAATGCACACCCATCCAGGGAGCAACTTTTGCGTTTCTGCAACTTTAGTGGCACGGGGCTCCAGCTTCTGAAATTCAAAGTTCAAGGTAAGAACTGTTGAAAGAATAAAAATAGAAGCTTGAAAAGCAAGGGATGAAATTCAAGTTGTACACATTAAAGAATGATGGTAAATCATAACAGCTAAAGTTCACATCAAAAGAATATGCAGCCATCAACACATATTGGATGGGTAAAGAACTGCCTCAAAGACTATTCATTCCTTAAAACAATATTAAAAGTAAGTACAGTGGGATAACATATAAAAAGAAAAAGTGGGGTTCAAAGAGATAGACTTGCATCGTCAACTCTCAAAGATGCAACTGTAGCTGTTTCATCTTTAAGAATGCCCCTTGCTCTTAGCTTCTCCTTAAGGTACTCAGACACTTCCCCAGACGCAGGTTTCTGTTCTGGTTCTCTATGAAGCTCCACATTTTGCTGGCTTACCTCATAAGCTCCAACTCCTGGCATTCCTGAAGCAACAAATATGTGGATTAGAAACTTACTACAGCACATTCTTGTGTACCAAGATGATAAATAGTAATCTTACTAGGTGCAGCTACACTTGGTCTTGTGGCACCATAATAAGCACCTCCACCTGGTACACCATACCCATTTCCAATTTCCCTATTACCTGACATGAAAATAAAGAGTAAACACAACTTCCAAAAACCCATTGCAAGATCAACCCAGAAGATAAAATCTAGCTGTGTTATATCATACAGGACCAATCCTGACTTGGCAATACCGGAGCCAGATAATCTCTTTTTAATCAACTCAACTGGTTCACAAATTTCACTCTGTAAAAGATTAAAACAATAGTTTAACATATTCGTATCTCTTCTGTATGAAAAGGATTGATATCTAGTTTAACTAAAGCTCAACTGATGACTGACAGTCTTGGCAGAGTGTTGATGTCAGTGTCTTCTGCTAAAAACAAATTTTAGTTTGTTATGAGCTGAGTAATGCTATCATGGGAGTTTCTGGTACAATTTATTTCTGTTTACAAATTTAGATATGTATGTGCACCAAAAATGGTCACACTGCATACAGATTATGTCTTATTAGTTTCTGGCAACAAGTCTCTAGGAAGTCATTCTGCAACTTAATATTTCATTTATCCAGCTTTTGTAGTCCATTGTCTTTGATTTACTTCTTTCTTATTACAAAATAGAAACCTCCTATAAAGTACTCTGATTGCCTCAAAAACAATTGTTATATGCAACTTACCCAAAAAAACACTAAGAGAGTGGCTAATTGAAGCTTCAAACTACATAGTTTACAGCGGTGCTATATGCAAAAAAAAAAAAAAAAAAACTCTCATGGATACGTGAAATGAATGGAAGAGACGAACATAAACCTTCTTCATTATGGGTAGGTTTCCCATGCTTCAATGCAATTTCTGCGCGATGGTCTGTTGTCATCTTCAGTAGGTGCTCCTGTGTGTGTTCTCAAATAAATTAAGTAAACTGGCAAGGACTAACAAAATATAAATTTTACATAAAATTTGCTTACTTTTAATGTATTAGGATCACGGCGTTCTGAGAAAATGTCTTTATGATCCTCTGGAGTCCCACTGACACCTCTCACCTCTCTGAAAACATAAGATGAAGTGATATAAGTTTTAGCGTTTAGTATCTATTAATCCAAGGCTAGGAAAGGGTTGATGATAATCAACACAAACCTTTGACTCTGTATTACTTTTTGGGCAGCGATTTCCTGCCAACGAAAAAAAAGGTAGAAAAGAGATCAACCAAGAACATAAATGAACTATGCAGATATACAATGTGTATGAAAAGGTAAGAAACATACTTGTTCATGCAACACTGCATCCTGAACAGCAGTTTCAATGTCACTGGCACTTTGAGCATGAAATATGGCGTAGCTAGTAGAGACATCAGAGTTATAGCTGTACTCATCACTCGTAGGGCCACCCTCCGAGTGAGTTGGCATTTGACCCGATACATGATGATAATATGGAGAAAAATTACACTGAGGTGATGGAGCACTGTGTGGATAGACGCTTTGGGTTCCAGGAGCAAATGTTGCAGTAGGAGGGAGATGCTGCTGAAAGTTTACAGCCGGCTGAACGCCCGGAGGGAGTGGTTGACCTTGGAAATTATCCATACACTTGGACCAAGATATCAATAACTAGAGGCGAATAAGACTAAAGGCAATGGGGTAAAAGATTAAATGAAAACTTCAGTTTCAAAGGTATCCTTAATCCTATGTCCTTATCGGTTTGCACCTGCAACACAATTGCAACAACAACCTTACATGCCTGTCGAGATAACATTTCATGACTCCATAAGTAACACTTAGCTTAAAAAGTAAACTCCTCCCGAATCTATCAAAGAAATAAGCTGAAAGCTTGGCCATTTCATTACATTTGAACATCTAGGATCAACTGAGTAACCAGAAAACAACATCATCATAATCAATTTGACTATTACACAATGCATTGGTAATCTTGCCACAGTTTTACAATTTGAAAAACAGCAGCAACCCTTTCAGAATTTTCCCGAAAATAAATTGGAAATTGAGAATCTACCGAAAAAACAAGCTAAACCTAAACGTCAATTAGCATAATTTTGAATAGGAACTATCATACGAAAGTGATGCAAAATAAAAACAGATGAACCTGTAATTGAGAAAGGGCTCGAGTAACTTTCCGAGAAAACCTGTAATTCTTCCGAGATTTCAATTTTTCGGCCGACGCTGAAGCTTTGTTTCGGAGAAGCTTTAGTTTGATGTTTGGTTTCAATGAGAGTACCGTCCTGGCGGCGGACAACTTTCGGGGTTGGGGTTATGGTTGATCGGCAGCGTTAAATTTTTACCAATTTAATTTCCTCCAACTATTACAGTTTATAGACGTAATTAAATTATTTTGATAAAATTAATTATAAATTGATTATTTGATATGATGTAAATTTCTTACTACACTTTTTTCGTAAAATTGTAGTTATTGACTTACTGTACAAAATTACAAGCAAGTTTCTAAATCTCACGAGAACTCGGTGAGATCTCGGCAGGAAAGGGATAGGCGCGAAAGAGATGTTGTCTCGGTTGAAAAACCCGGTTGATTCTGTCAACTCGTCGAAAAAGGACAAATCTGAAGAAAAACATCAAAAATTAACTTTTAACCTATTTAAAACTTACCTTAATCATACTATCACACAAGTTAAACTCATTTTCTTCTTCATCTTTCTCTCTCTCCAAACTTATTAGGATTTGTGCTTCTTTCAGTTATTTCTTCTCTCATTCCATAACAAACAAGTACTCTCTTCTTGTATTTCCTCTTGTGTATCTTGTAGACTTCCTTGTTTTTTTTTGTAGGTTGAATGAAACATTTCAACAAATGAAAACAAAAAAAAAAGAGAACGGAGATTTTGGATTGTTGAAACCGAAAAATGAGAAAGAGGATTTGAAATAGAATCTGGGGCGCTCTGTTGACGTCACTTTGACCGCATCCTGTGGCTCTCGTACGTTCGCAGTTTGCACAATATGAGGTGTTTGTACTAGATAACTACTATATATATATTTATATATTTTTTTATGAATAATTAAACATAATAAATACTTAAACAGAAATAAATACTAAAATAACAATAATTATAACATATGAAGATTACATTAGACTAACTAAAAACACACTAATTAATTTTTTGACAAATTAAAACACATTAATTAAACTAAATGACACATTACACTAGACGACAGAATATGTATATGTTCTATCAACATACAAATATTAATAACATACTAATTTAATATGTAACAAACAACTATATGACAAATAATAACCACTAAGAACACAAATATTATTAAAAAAATTATATATAATATTAAAACAAAATAACAACAATATTAATTAAACATAAACATTAGTTTTAAACAAAAATAATTTATATATATATAATATAAATAGATAACAACAATGACAATAACAAAAATAATTATACGACAATAAACATATTTATATAAAACTTAAATACTATAACAAAAGTAAACATGAATAAAAACAGGTGGTGTAACCAGCCATTTATTTAAGAGGAATTAAACAACAAAATGGAAAATATAATACAACCATAATATTATTTTTTTAATTAACTTACATGAACTTTGAACGAAGGGCAAAATGGGAATTTGGCCAACTAGAAAACACCACTTGAAAGGAGTTGTGTAGGAGAGCTTCCGTTGAACTTTGCAGAATTTTTCTCTGAAAATTGTTGTGTGTTGGAGTCATGCCTCCAACCTTCTATTCATAGCCCCCCATACAACTATTTATGGGGTTGTCTTCTTCCTTCTCCATGTTGAAAGAGCATGGGTATTTGTGAGATGGACCTCCAAAGCACTTCAAGACAAGACTCATCATGCACATGAGAACAGATGAGTTGAAATGCATTTGTCTTTTTCCTCCAATTATGTATATGCTTCAAATTTTCCAAGTACGAGATAGAGCAACCAATGATGTGCTACCCAAGTAATAATTACTTACTGTAATTTTTGTAATTTTCATATTTCTTTTTTTTTCTTTTTTTAATAATAATAATAATAATAATAATAAATTATTAACTATTAATTTTTTTTATGGTTAAACTGTATTATGAATAGTACAACATATAAAGAATGATAATTGTTTATTTGCATTTTTTTATTTCTTTTCTTTCTTTTTTCTTTCTTTCTTTTTCTCTTTTTTCTTTTTTTTTCTTTTTTTCTTTTCTTTTTCTCCTTTTCTCTTTTTTTTGTAACAAAAGGTTATCAATATTAGAACCCCGAGTTCCCAAAGAAATGGGGGTTGAGACAATTGCTCCTCATTATCGTCAGCAAGGTTGATTATTGGTTCTTGGGACGACGTGTCTGACTCGGATCCTTCTTCTGACAAAGCTTTGATCTCCATTGATATTTTGCATGATTTATTTTAGAGCATTTTCATACTCTTCTCCGGTTTTGGCTGAAGCAAGCAATGCATTTTTTCTAGATTTATGGACGAGAAATAGAGCTTGTTGATGTCCGGCGATGTTCCCAGTCGATCGAGTCCGGGATATCCAATCTCTGACTACGTCTGACGCTAGGGTTTTGGGAATGTTGAATGATGACCACCATTTGATCCGAAACTTTCGTTGGATGAGCGGGATGGCACCATCTCTGTTATGGATGAATGTCCATGACAAAACCCAAAGTAGGAAGAAGTGGATAGAAAATAGGCATAATGTTGAAAATCTGGCTTCTTCTGGAAAAGGGTTATATGAGTTTGAAAATATTTGAAAGGATTGTGAGACATCTGGGTGGAGGTATTCTGGAGTAGAGCCAAATATTCTCCACCATTGAGCAAACCAATTTGGAAGTTTTGAAAGGTTGATGGTTTTATTGTTGAAATAAATCAACCAAGAATGTGAAAAGCATGAGTTTTGAATGTAGAATGTATTATACGATGCAGTAACATAATCCCAGTAGGAGTATGTCCGACAATGGGGAATGGTAGTCTTGAAAGAAATGAGAAATGTTTTTGAAGCTGTAAGAGGGATGCCCCAATCAGCAATGGTAAGTATTTTTCAAATTTTTGTTGTTGAATATGAGGGTGAATCTGACACCGGGTTTGACTTTTGGTCGACATAGTGTTTGTACTCAACTAATTTAGTGTCTTCCAAAATACTTAGGTAATAGGCTGTGGTTTTTGTTAAGTCGAGATGAGTGAAAAACCAGCCTTTATGAACAAATTTTTCAATGGTTTTGAAAGGATCAGAGTCAAAAAACTCTGGTTCTACAGTAAGAACCGGGAGTACATCAACTTTGTTTATGTAAAAAGATTTTGGGAAACTCATGGCCACCCAAAACACACCAACAGTAACTCACGAGCTCAACAACCCCACGGCACTCATGGTCACCCAAAACACACCAACAGTAACTCACGGGCTCAACAACCCCACGACACTCATGGCCACCCAAAACACATCAACAGTAACTCACGGGCTTAACAACCTCACGGCACTCACGGCCACCCAAAACACACCAACAGTAACTCACGGGCTCAACAACCTCACGGCACTCACGGCCACCCAAAACACACCAACAGTAACTCACGGGCTCAACAACCTCACGGCACTCACGGCCACCCAAAACACACCAACAGTAACTCACGGGCTCAACAACCTCACGGGCACTCACGGCCACTCAAAACCACCAACAGTAACTCACGGGCTCAACAACCTACATGCATTCACGGCCTCCCAAGACACCAATAGTAAAGACACGGGTTCAACAACCCCACGGGCACTCATGGACACCCAAGACACCAACAGTAAAGACACGGGTTCAACAACCCCACGGGCACTCATGGCCACCCAAAACACCAAAGGTAAAGACACGGACTCTCAAGGCCACCCAAGACCCAACAGTAAAGTACGGGCTCTCAAGGCCACCCAAGACACAACTACACACAATCAACCTCCGGCATAAACAATGCCTCCAACAGTTATAAAATCAACAGTTTCACAAGCAACCTCCGGGCATGGTCATATGCCTCCAGTACCCCTAATGTCGATAAGTTCGCAATCAATAAGTTCACTGCTCCTACGACACTACTAAGTGTCACATGCTTTTCTAATATTCGCTAAGTTCCCGTATCATGCCTTTCTAATATTCGATAAACCTACTTAACCCACGACACCCAAGTGTCACAAGCAATTCTACTGTTAACTTTCCCTAGTCAGGGCCGAGATCCGGATACTTTTCCCTACCTCGTGCGTGTTCTCCAAAAGCCAACCAACGAGCTCCAGTGTGATCTCAGTCAATCACCAAGCTTCCCTTTGCCTCGGTCCGCAGCACGATCTAAAGGAACACAATTTCAAGACACTTAACAACTCGTAGGAATAAACTGAAAATCATTAAACTTGATGCCCAAACTTAACCCCGACAATGTCGATCACTCCCAAACTCCCCAAATACTCGACATTGTCGATAAGGGACCCGTAAAGGCCCGATTCGCCCGACATGGCGAATCTTCCCGGGTTTTGTAAATGCCCTTCCGGGGCTCCAAAAATTCCCGTTTTCATTTCTACGGTCTTATAATAATTCAAGGGTCCCAATGCACTTGACGGAATCGAATTCCGACTTCCGAGTCATTTAATTAACGTTTAAAGTTTCTAAACCCGAAATTCCAACTTTCACAATTTAATTCCAAATTCCGATCCGGGTGTGGATTAACTACTTGGGGATCGTCCTAAACCACCCGAACACGAAAACCCGATACTCGGGCACGTGGGCCCCACCCGGCCACAATTAGGAAAATTTCCTTTTCGCCCCAAAACGTTCCTAACGAACCCCAAACTTCAATCATTCATCTTTAAACCAATCTTAAACAAAACCCAACCTTAATCAAACCGTTTAAACTCAAACCCTAAAATTTAAACGTTCCAAAATGAAAATTGGTTAGGTTCTTACCGTAGAGGAAGACAATGTGAGCTCGAATCTACTATCGTTGAGACAAACCCATGGCTCGATGCTCGTGAATAGTGACCACAAACCCCAACTCCTTCTCTTTTCTCTCTTCTTCTCCTTCTCCTTCTCTCTCTAAAAACTAACTCTCTTTTTCCTTTTTCTTTTCCTTTTTTTTTACAATGTATGGACGTGTAGTCATCTTCTTCCCTTTTGTTTTATTTAAAAAAAACATCAAACTAATACTTAATTACAAACTAACACCTAAAGTAGTCTTCCTTGTCTTGTCCCACACCTAACACCACCACTTGCTTGACAAGTGGCAAGGTGGGTCCCACACCTTTTTGGGAAAATATGTAGAAGATATTTTTCAATCAGATTCGCGAAAATCGGACGATATTTTAAATTTTCCTGTTTTTCGCAGGTTTGACAAGAGCCGAACAACAGCGTCTCGCTGGATTATTGCAGCCACTGCGGGTTGCACAGTGGAAATGGGGGCACGTCACGATGGGTTTCGTGAGCGATTGGCCGAGTTCACCTACAACAACAGCTTTCAGGCCAGTATCATGATGGCACCGTTCGAAGCGTTGTATGGTAGGCCGTGTCGATCGCCCGTGTGCTGGGAAGAAGTGAGAAATAAGAGGTTACTGGGTCTAAAACTGGACCGAGAGACAGCTGAGTTGGTCGTGCCAAAGCGTGGGCGGTTGAAGACCGCGCAGAGTCGGCAGGAGTTATGCTGACTGACGGCGCCGACCTCTCGAGTCAGCAATCAGTGGTCCTGTATCCCTGGAGGTGAGTCCGAAAGATGGACTAATGCATTTCAACCGCGACGGAGGCGGGTTAGCCCCGCGGTGTATCGGGCCTTTCGAGGTTTTGAGTACGTCTTTGAGTGGGCAGATGTCGAGGTGACGGGTGATGTCCCGTGTAAGGAGAATCTGATGTGGAAAAGGGATCCACGAGAGCAGATCCTGCGTGGAAAGGTTATCCGCTTAGAGCTGGTGTTGTGGCGACACCACGAGGCCGAGTCGACTTGGGAACGCGAGGACTAGGTTCGCGCGAAGTATCCCGACCGGTTCGACTCTTGAAGTGCGTTGTTTTAAATTTCACGGACGAAATTCCTTTAAGGGGGGTAGATTGTAATAACCACTCCCGGTCAACGCCAGTCAAACCTGCAAAAAACAGGAAAATTTAAAAAATTTGAGCAGGCACTGAATTGAACAGGGATTGGACCCCGAGGGTCATATCGGACTTAAGTTGACCCCGTTATCGACCAAAGTGAGTTCCGGGGGACTCAGGGCAACTTTCTGATCAATTTGGGAAATGTTGACTTTTCGCTGGAAAAGTCAACCGAGCGACGTTTTGGTCCATTCGAGGACCGTTTTGGATCCAAAAAACTTAGCCGTCGTCGTAGCGGTCTTTGTTGAGCCGTTTCCTTGTGGCCCGCCAAGTTTCGTAATTTTTGGGAAAAAGTGCCCGTTCGGGGCACGAAACGGCCGTTTTTCGCGAATCTGATTGGATTTTAGCTAGTAGATATTTTCCAAAAGGTGTGGGACCCACCTTGCCACTTGTCAAACAAGTGGTGGTGTTAGTTTTGGGGGGGAAAGGAAGACCACACCCTTAAGGGTGGCTGGCCACGTTTTAAAACAAAGAAAAAAAAGGAAATTGTGTTAGTTGTTTAGAAAGAGAAAGAAGAGAGAAGAAAGGGAGAGAAGAAGAAGGAGAAAAAAGAAGAAGCTAGAGTTTGGAGCACTATTCACGCTCATCCAACCACGGGATCGTCTCGAGGCTAGGAGAAAGTGCACTCCCCTCGTTCTCCTCTACGGTATACACCGAACCGATTCTCGTTTTGATTAATTTTGGAAGTTAGGTTTTTGTAAAACTATTAGTTTGAGGTGGGTTTGTTGTTGGGGTATTTATTGGAGACGTTTTAGAGGTGTTGGAAGTTTGTTTGATCGTTTTCCGGCGACCGGGGGCTCGGGAGAAGCCCCGGCCACCATGGAAGGTGGCCGGCCACCATAGGAGGTGGCTGGCCGGAGCTAGGGCCGGCCACCACCATGGTGGCCGAGCCTCATTTAAACCCTAGGGCCACGGCCCAAGTGGGTTGGGTGGGGCCCACGTGCTCGGTTGCTCGGGTTTTAGTGTTCGGGTGGTTTAAAACGTTCCCGGGACGATTTATCCTTAATCGAATCGAAAATTGGAATTAAATTGGAGAAGTTGTAATTAACGGGTTTTGGGAACTTTGAACGTTAATTAATTGACTTAGAAGTCGGAATTCGATTCCGTCAAGTGCGTTGGGTTCCTTGAATTATTCTAAGATCGTAGAAACAAAAACGGGAATTTTTGGAGCCCCGGAAGGCAATTTACAAAACCCGGGCACATTCGCCATGTCGGGCGAATCGGGCCTTGACGGGTCCTTTATCGACAATGTCGAGTAATTGGGAAGTTTGGGAGTGATCGACATTGTCGGGGTTAAGTTTGGGCATCGAGTTTAATGGTTTTCAGTTTATTCCTGCGAGTGGTTAAGTGCATTTAATTTGTGTTCTTTTAGATCGTGCCACGGACCGAGGCAAGGGAAAGCTGGGTGAGTGACTGAGATCATCACCGGAGCTCGTGGTTGGCTTTTGGGAGAACACGCACGAGGTAGGGAAAAGTAGCCGGATCTCGGCCCTGATTGGAAAAAGTTAACAGTAGAATTGCATGTGACACCGGGGTGTCGTGGGTTGAGTAGGTTTAGTTAATTATTAGAAAGGCATGATACGGGATCGTAGTAATTATTAGAAATGCATGATACGGGATCATAGCGATTATGAGAAAAGCATGTGACACTTAGTAGTGTCGTAGGGGCAGAGAACTTAGCGTTAATTCATTTACTAGAGGCATATGACCATGCCCGGAGGTTGTCTGTGAACTTGTTGATATTAGGAGTACTGGAGGCATATGACCATGCCCGGAGGTTGATTGTGAAACTGTTGATATTGTTGGGTCTCGAGGTATGGTTGGAGATGAACCAACTCGCAGCGGAAAATCAATGAAAACCAAGAGACGATTAAACCGTGAAACAACTAACAAAGAATGGATTCACAAGAGAAAAATTCAGCACTATTTCTTACCAAAACAAGAACACCGGTTAACGGATGATTGACTTGAGTCTCCAAGACGCCTACGTATCCACATGGGAATCAAAGCCACGTAGTTCTTCTCTTTGAGGACTCAAGAACACAAAAATGGAGGTGGGAACTTGCCAAACCCGAAATTGCAAGGGAAGGGGGAGAGAAGTTGTGTTTCCTATTCTTGTCTAGTGTTTGTTATGTTGAAAAAAGATGACTTAAACATAACAAAACTCATACTCGTCCAACTAAAGGCATGGGACAAGTATGGTGTCAAGTAAGGTGTAAATAGGACAAAGTATGGCAAGACAAGATTGGGTTAGGTGGTGAATCACCAACACCTTAATCCTTGTCTTGCTTACTTAGTACTAATTAATCAAGACTTGATTAATTAGTTCCATGGGCCTTGGTTGCATGGGCCTTTCATGGGCCTCTTGGAACATGGCCCATGACCATTTCCAACGAGGTCCCGTGATTCGCTCATCGCCTCCATGCCTTCCATACCGGAAATGTCCAACATTATCCGACGCGATCAATCCCAAGACTCCAAGCCTTGTCTCGATCCGTAAAGTCCTATTCACTTACGGGCACATGACCCAAAACCCAGTTTTGGTCATGTCCCGAGACAACTCCCTTTTGGCCATTCTCCATAAATGTGTCAATGAGTTTCATCCTCTGGTGTGACCCTTAGGTTTATGCATGTCAATAGATCAACGTAAAATCCCATTTTACTTGATCCTATTTAAGTGGCAACTAACGAGACTTTAGTATTGCCTGACACTACATAACGAATCGACCTTGTCGATTCTAACCTTTCCGTCGTCCCTGTCATTATCCTTTTATCTCCGATATCCTGATTGAGATAAGGCATAGAGCCGTCATCCTTATTATTCTCAATCATCGTTCCTTGATATGTGAGATGACTAAAGATATGATACCCAGTATCATGTGCATGGCCATGCTATTCTTTCAGTCACTCTCGATCAAGCGGCCGAGAACCGATATCTTTCCCATACCTCAGTATGAGGGATAAATCCCTTAGCCGCCTTTCGTGTCACTCATGTAGCCCGTCCCTAAGCCAATCCTGGCCGTTATGGAAGCCCTGTTACGGACAACGTTAGGCTCAGGTCAAACTCAGTTGTTGACTACATAGCGATCACAAAGACTCCTTGGTCTAAGGATACATGACAAGCTACAACACTGAATATGTTCATGACTTAATCTATGGCACATATTCAGGGCGGGTCGTCCAATATCATGTCCCACATGATATCTATGATCAGACTACGAAATCTCATTCCAATGACTAATAGAACGTAAGCCATAAAGAGCCATCTTTCATACTAGTCGCTTCTAGTGAAGCTTTGTTGACTAGGGACCCATCGAGTGTGATCTATCTCGATCTATGGTTCTATTCGCATGGTGGGCATAGATCAGAGCACACATCGATATATTACTCCAACACATAAGTAATATAAAGCCGCTTTAATTTTATTGCTAACGATGATATATGCATTTGGACATTTAGGATTGAACTACGGGCACTAAGACTAACAGATATTAGGACTGTTGGAGGCTTGGGTTAAGCCGGAGGTTGATTGTTTATTTTGGCGTCTTGGGTGGCCTTGAGAGCCCGTTTTATTGTTGTTGAGTTGGGTGGCCTTGAGAGCCCGTTTTATTGTTGTTGAGTCTTGGGTGGCCTTGAGAGCCGTGTTAATTGTTGTGGAGTTTGGGTGGCCATGAGAGCCCGTGTGTTATTATTGATGCCTTGGTTTGTTGAGCCCGCGAGTTAAGTGGTTGTGTTTTGGGAGGCCATGATGGCCCGTGGGGTTGTTGAACCCGAGTCTTGACTATTGAGGTGTCTTGAGTGGCCATGAGTGCCTGTTTGTCGAGCTTGCTTGTGTTTGTGGTTGTGTTTACCCGAACCGACTGTGTGTCGGGGAGTGGTGTGGATTTTGGCAGGTTACGAGCATTCTTCGGCTGGCCTGACCAAACTCGAGCCTCGGCAGGTTCTGAGCATTCTTCGGCTAGCCTGCTCCGTGTCCGGATCCCGAGAGGTTATGAGCATTATTCGGCTAGCCTGATCCGTGACCGGGTCCCGGCAGGTTACGAGCATTCTTCGGTTGGCCTGACCGCGTACGAGGCTCGGCAGGTTCTGAGCATTCTTCGGCTAGCCTGATCCGTGTTCGTGTCTTTGGGGGAAGGTCGTCATTGTTTGTTGTGTCGGTTTTACTTTACGAGTTTGAGGTTGAGTCTGGTGAGGGAGTTTACTGAGCAGCTGGTTTGCGATCCTTTGTGATCTTGTTTGGTGTGCGATACTTTGTCATCTTGTTTGGTGTTGCGTAGTTTCTTTCGAGTCCTTGGGAGAGGTCGTGATCGTTGTGTCGGGTCTACCTTACGTGTCAAAGAGTCGAGTTAGTCAGGGGAGGCAACAGTGGGTGTATGTTCAGTCAGAGTACTTGGGTTGGGGATGGTGTTCCCCCGGTGTTGAGTCTGTTGAGGAAAGTGACGGGTTGTGGGTCAGTTGAGTACTTGAGTTGGGGACTGTAGTCCCGGGGTTGGGTTGGTTTTAGTGTTACTGGCTTTATCTGCTAATTATGCCGTAGTCAGTCTGTTATCCGTGGTGGTGAGCGAACGCTCACCCCTAGCTGCTTTTCCTACAGGTACTGTTCGTGGGACGGACTAGGTGAGCTCTCGAAGCTTGTGGAGCTAGGAGCGGAGTCCGGGTTTTGTCTTTTGAGTCTAGTGACGGATACCTTGTACTTTTGTCCACTTGTTGGGACGTGTTTTAAACTGTAATTATTATTTTGTTGAACAAATGGTACTTTTAAAGTGTTTAATGAAAACAGGTTTTCAAGTGTTTTTATGTTTTAAAATGTTCGCGTCCCTAGTTCGGTTTTATTAAAATTGGGGCGTGACATAACTACACATCAAACCTTCCCTCATGAAATTTATGAAAACATGGATTGTCTTACCTGAAATTTTCCACAACCAACAAATCTTCTTTCGTGATTCAATTTCGTGGTTGATGTTCTTACAGGTGCTAGAACTCCACAATAGCAAAATCTTTCCCTTCAACCTTCATGACCTTCGATTTGTTTTTTCAACCAAAATCCATGACCCGTGAGATTTGGGTTTTAGATGTCCTGCTTCAAGCTTGATTCATGTGGCTATGGTGATACAAGAGAGACAACACACTTGGTAAAGTTATAAAAACAAATGAGGGTATTTTGGCCATTTTTGAAAAAAATTGTCACGTGACAACCACAAATCGGATTCACTGTTACATCTGATGGACGGAAAAGGGGTAACTGAAAACTAAATGAAGTAAACGGGTGTAAATGACAAAAAAAATAGTTAGGGGTGATGTGAAAAACAACGATAGTTAGCAGTGGTTATGTGTCATTTTCCCAAAGATTTTTGATATTTTGAGTTTGACCGAAAAACAATTTGAGAATTATATGGAGAAACAAAAATATTTTTTGAAAAAGATGGTTCTCCTTTTTCATGTTTTGGGAAAATCGTTGAGAGGGTGAGATAATCTCCTTCTCGCTTTTGAAGGCAAGGGTCAGACCTGAGGACACCAGCTGAGATGGAAGAGCTTGAAGATTCTTGAATAACTTCTTGAATAACGAAGGGTCTTCAGACAAGGCCACAAGGCACTTTTGTAATTCTGGTGTTTTGCTAGACTCAGATGGAGATGCTGATTCTAGGTTTTGCTTTGTCGTTTCTGCAAATGTCTGTAACGGTTTTGCCGCCGAGATGATTGTAAGTTCTTTCTTTTTCTTAGGCATTGGCTTGCTTCTGCTTGGATATGTTTTGCAAGAATTCACGAGTTAGGAAATCTGGTAGGGATTTTCTATCTACTTTAATAAATTCGATGTCAAAGTCAAAAGCACTTAAAATAGCCTGCCATCGGGCAAAAATTTGTTTCGAGACAATATTTTTAGCATCATTTTGTAAGACTTCTTTTGCAGACTTGCAATCAATATGAAGAAGAAACTTTTGATTTAGAAGATCCAAATGTAACTTTGAAATACACAAAACAATACTCAAAATTTCTTTCTTGATGGTGGAATAATTGATTTGTGTATCGTTCCATGACCTGAGGTATATGCAATTATAGACTCTGTTTCTCCTATATTTTTCTTTAAGATTCCCCTGTATCATATATCACTAGAATCAGTTTCTACGACCTTAGTGAGGCGAGGATCTACTAAATGCAAGCAAGGGATAGTAAGGACATGTTGTTTAATCTGTTGGACGAGAATAGTGTGTCTATCTGTCCATGGTTCAGGGTTTTTCTTGAACCTATTATGCATAGGTTTTGCTAACCTATTGATATTCAGGCAAAAGTCTAAGACATAGTTTAGAGTACCAAGAAACCTTTGTAATTGGGTTTTATCAAGAATTCGATCCGGAAACTTGTTTGCAAATTGTAGTGAGCGCTCAATGGGCGCTATCTTTCCACAAGAAATGTTATGCCCAAGGAAAGAAATTGTAGTTTTGAGGAGAGAGATTTTTTTGGCTGAGACAACAAGACCACTCTTCTTTACTGCGGAAAAGAATGTCTTGAGATGCTTCACATGCTGGTCAAAAGATTTTGAGAAAACAAATACATCATCAATGTAAACAATACAAAAATCAGAGTAGGGGTTAAAAATATCATTCATAATTCGCTGAAATTCAGAAGGAGCATTTTGTAACCCAAATGACATGACATTCCATTCATATTGACTGAAAAGAACAGTAAAGGCCGTCTTGTATCTATCTTTGGGGTTAATTTGAATTTTCCAAAAACCTGATTTTAAATCAAATTTGGAAAAAAGAAAATTAGAATGAAGTTTTTGTAACAAATCCTTTTTTGTTTGGAATCGGATAACGGATCCATTTTAAAGCTTTATTCAGAGGTTTGTAATTTATTACTAATCGGGGCATGCCGCGTTCTATTTCAGAAGCTTTGTTGACATAAAAAGCAGCACATGACCAAGGAGATCTGGATTTTGAAATTAATCATTTGATCTCAAGGTCTTGGATCTCTATCTTACAAAACCGTTCAATATCAGCATTCATCTGAATTGGACGTTCTTTTGTAGGTATGAATTTATCACTGAAATCCGGTTCATATGGGAGATTGACCATATGGTGTTTCCTGTCCCAAAAGTAGGGATGGCAATTCGACCCGGATCCGACTGGGACCCGACTGCCCCGACCCGATCGGGCCGGGTTTGGATCGGGTTTTTATGCCAGCGGGTCCGGTATCTGGCGTTGACCGGGTCCAAGGCGGGTCTGGGTTTGGGACTCCCCGACCTGTACCCGCCCCGATAGTGTTGATTGAGGCCCAAGTTCATGTAGCCCAAGTATTATTGTCCATATTCACTTTATTGAAAAATGGTGTTAATGAGGGGATTTGATCCCAAGTCTTGGGAGAAAAGAATTTACCAACTCAACTAACATTTTTTGGTGTTATTGTTATGCTAGTAATCTATAAATATAACTAACAGATTTACATGATAAGAGTTGAGTATGTGTTTAAGTGTGAATTTAAATATCGTCTTAAATAGTGATTATGAAAGTAATAAAATTTTCAATTTAATTTCATGATACATTAATTTAATTGTCTGCTTCAATCATAACAAGTTCATTTAATATATGTTAAGCTAGAATCAAATACTTAGGATAAACATGAAAATGCCTCTTATTATGTTTTTCTCATTTATGTTTATGTTTTAAATTTTGAATATGTGCAAGCCAAAATTAATTGACATGATTACCATGTTAATGATCCAAAATCACGTATGTTTAGACAAATTCAGGTACGTTTAGACAAAACAAATGCTTATTATTGTATATATAAATTTTAAACAATTACATAACAAAAAGATACAATAGTCGAGTTGGTAAAGGCTCATTATTATGTGTATTTGGTCTTGTGTTCGAGTCTCATTGTTACACTTTTTGTGTCATTTATTCCTTGGTTGTACCCCGGGCTGTATAGGGCAAACATGGGCCTTCGGGCTGGACAGGCGTGAAGGAGGTGGGGTGGGTCGGGCTTTCCCCGACCCGATCGGGTTCAGATCGGGTCGGGTTATACTCAAGTTGGGGCCGGGTTTGGGATGTTTGGTTGAGGTTCGGGTCGGGTTCGGGTTTCACAAATGTAATAACCACTCCCGGCCAACGCCAGTCAAACCTGCGAAAAACAAGAAAATTTAATTTTTTTTTAGACTGAGAGTTAAGTGAACCTAAAATGACCCCGAGTGTCATACTGGACTTAAGTTGACCCCGTTATTGACCAAAGTGAGTTCCGGGGGACTCAGGGCAACTTTCTGATCAATTTAGGAAAAGTTGACTTTTCGCTGGAAAAGTCAACCGAGCAACATTTTGGTCCATTCGAGGACCGTTTTGGATCCAAAAAGCTTAGCCGTTGTCGCAGCGGTCTTAATTGAGCCGTTTCCTTGTAGCCCGCCAAGTTTCGTAATTTCTTGGGAAAAGTGCCCGTCCAGGGCCCGAAACGTCAGATTTTCGCGAATCTGATTGGAAAATATCAAGTAGATATTTTCCAAAAGGTGTGGGACCCACCTTGACACTTGTCCTTTATGTGGTGGTGTTAGTTTTGGGGGGAAAACAAGAGAGGACAAGGGGGGTGGCCGGCCACACTTAATAAAAGGAAGAAAAAAAAATAGAAAATGAGTTAGTTGTTTTAGAAAGAGAAAGAAGAGAGAAGAAAGGGAGAGAAGGAGAAGAAGAAGAGAGCTTGGAGTTAGGGTTTTCCACTATTCACGTCATCCAACCCTTGGATCGTCTCAAGACAAGAACAAAGTGCACTCCCCTCGTTCTCCTCTACGGTATACACCAAACCGATTCTCGTTTTGTTAAGTTTCAAATGTTAGGGTTTGTGTAAAACTACTAGTTTAGGGTGTTTTGAGGTTGGGGGAATTGTTGGAGACGTTTTGGAGGTGTTTGGAGGTGAGATCGCACGTTTTCCGGTGACCGGGAGCTCGAGAGGAGCTCCGGCCACCGTGGGTGGTGGCCGGCCGGAGCTGGGACCAGCCACCACCATGGTGGCCGACCCCCATTTAAGCCCTAGGGCCCACGGCCAAGTGGGTGGGGCCCACGTGCTCGGGTGCTCGGGTTTAGTGTTCGGGAGGTTTAAAACGTTCCCTGGACCATTTATCCTTAACCGAATCGAAAATTGGAATTAAATTGGAAAAGTTATAATTATCGGGTTTAGAAACTTTAAACGTTAATTAATTGACTCGGAAGTCGAAATTCGATTCTGTCAAGAACATTGGGACCCTTGAATTATTCTAAGACCATAGAAACGAAAACGGGAATTTTTGGAGCCCCGGAAGGGCATTTACAATACCCGGGCAGATTCGTCATGTCGGGCGAATCGGGCCTTTACGGGTCCGTTATCGACAATGTCGAGTAATTGGGAAGTTTGGGAGCGATCGACATGGTCGGGGTTAAGTTTGGGCATCGAGTTTAATGATTTTCAGTTTATTCCTGCGAGTTGTTAAGTGCCTTTAAATTGTGTTCTTTTAGATCGTGCCACGGACCGAGGCAAGGGAAAGCTGGGTGAGTGACTGAGATCATCACCAGAGCTCGTTGTTTGGCTTTTGGGAGAACACGCACGAGGTAGGGAAAAGTAGCCGGATCTCGGCCCTGACTAGGGAAAGTTAACAGTAGAATTGCATGTGACACTGGAGTGTCGTGGGTTAATTAGGTTTATCGAATATTAGAAAGGCATGATACGGGAACATAGCGTCTATGAGAAAAGAATGTGACACTTAGTAGTGTCGTAGGAACAGAGAACTTAGCAATATTAGAATCACTGGAGGCATATGACCATGCACGGAGGTTGACTGTTTAATTTATGTCTTGGGTGGCCATGAGAGCCCGTGTATTATTGTTTATGTCTTGGGTGGCCATGAGAGCCCGTGTATTATTGTTGATGTCTTGGGTGGCCATGAGAGCCCGTGTATCACTGTTGATGTCTTGGGTGGCCATGAGAGCCCGTGTATTATTGTTGAGTCTTGGGTGGCCATGAGAGCCCGTGGTATTATTATTGGTATTTTGGGTGGCCGCGAGTGCCCATGGGAGTTGTGAACCCGTACTTTACCTTTGGTGTCTTGGGTGGCCATGAGGGACCGTTGGGTTGTTGAACCCGTGTTGCTTTATTGTTGGTGTCTTGAGTGGCCGTGAGTGCCGTGGGGTTGTTGAGCCCGTGAGTTACCGTTGGTGTGTCTTGGGTGGCCTGTGAGTACCGTGGGGTTGTTGAGCCCGTGAGTTACTGTTGGTGTGTCTTGGGAGGCCGTGAGTGTCGTGGGGTTGTTGAGCCCGTGAGTTACTGTTGGTGTGTCTTGGGAGGCCGTGAGTGCCCGTGAATGGTTTGGGTTGTTGATTCCGTGTTTTACTGTTGGTCACTTGTGTGGCCATGAGTGCCTGTGGAGTGTTGAACTGGTCTTGTTACTGTTGGTTGAACCTTGCTTGTGATTGTGATTGCGGATCCCGATGGGTTGCAAGCATTCGTTGGCTGGCCTGACCAAGTTTAAATCCCGGTAGGTTGCAAGCATTCTTGGGCTGGTCTGACCAAGTTTGAGTATCAACAGGTTGTAAGCATTCTTTGGCTAGCCTGATCCGAGTTTGAGTATCCACAGGTTGTAAGCATTCTTGGGCTAGCCTGATCCGTGTTCGAGTATCAACAGGTTGTAAGCATTCTTTGGCTAGCCTGATCCGTGTTTGCGTGAGTGGGGGAGGTTACTGAGCAGCTGGTATGCGATCCTTTGTGATCTTGTTTGGTGTGCGATCCTTTGTGGTCTTGGGTGTTGCGTGATGGTCTTTTGAGGCTTTGGAAGAGGTTGTCAATCGTTGTGTCGTGTCTACTTTACGTGTTTGAGTGTTGAGTCGTTTGAGGTAGGTAACTGTGGGGGTGTGTCAGTCGGAGTACTTGAGTTGGGGATAGTGATCCCGGAGCGTTGAGTTTATTGTTGGTGTTACCGGCATTGTCTGCTAATTATGCCGTAGTCAGTCTGTTATCTGTGGTGGTGAGCGAACGCTCACCCCTAGCTGCTTTTCCTACAGGTACTGATTACAGGACGGACTAGGTGAGCTCTCGAAGCTTGTGGAGCTAGGAGCGGAGTCCGGGTTTTTGTCTTTTGAGTCTAGTGACGGATACCTTGTACTTTTGTCCACGTGTTGGGACGTATTTTAAGTTGTAAATATTATTTTGTTGAACAATTGGTGATTTTAAAGTGTTTATTCAAAACATGTTTCAAACGGTTTTATTATTTTAAATGTTCGCGTCCCTAGTTCGGTTTAACTGAAATTGGGGCGTGACAACAAAACTCACCCCAAACCCGACCCGTTGCCATTCCTACCCAAAAGGCATTAGGTAAGTTAGAACAAACATGTTTTTCAAAAAGGTTTTGGAAGTATAACACCTGTGTTTTTGCTGAATCACTTTCTCATAACTGCTCAATTCTTTTATAGTGAACTTCATTTTTGAGATGCAAAACGTCTGTCTGTTTTCCAGAGATAAGAACATTAATCTCATTATTATAAATAGTTTCAGCTTTTATTATGTTCAAACTCCTAGTTTTGAGAATTTGGATTTAAAACTGATACCTTCAAGATCAACTTGATATGGTGTAATCATGTTTATGAAGGGAGTTCCCAAAATTACAATATGGTGAATGTCAAGACATAAGAGAAAGATAGTCTTGAGAAAAAAAATCAGTTATTAAAGACAGAGGCATTGGTCTTTCCAAAGATTTGAAATCTGGAATCGTTGACGGTATTGAGCCTTTCTTTTTTTTTTCTTCTTGAAAACGAAGAGGCACAATTCATAGCTTTATGACGTTTTGGTCAGCACCAGTGTCAAAAAGGGCAATGGTGTCTATGTTGGAGTTATCGGAAAAGACTATAGTGATTTTAATAAAATACTTTCGTGAGGTAACTTGTTTGAGGACACATATGAAATCCTCAGGAACTTCCTCTAAACCCTTTGTTTTAATAGGAAGGAATGTTTCACCTTCCTCATTATCTAAGTCTTGGTTTTGAACATGAGATATAAGAAGTTGGATCTTTCCTGAATCCTCCTTTTGTTTGTCTTTTAATAGTCTTATCTCAGTTTTGATGGTCTCAATTTCGGCCTGTAGGTCAATTAGAGTGGTTTTAGGGGTTTGTACCATCTTTCTCCTATTAAGGATAGTGGTAAGGTCATATAGGTTGGTACTAGAAGACGATGCAACTAGAGTTTGAGTTTTGGTAACTGGCTTGGTTTCTAGGGAGGTCTTGAGCTGACTCAAGTATTGTTTTTTCAGAGTGAGATCATCAATATTACCGATCATGTCCAATATTAGAGATTGGTCACTTGTAAGCATACAACAACGCTCAACGGGGCCTTCTTTAGCCCCAGTGTCGGAGGAACTAGTTATGAGTTCGTCTATTACGAGCTCAAGATTATCGGATGGTGAGATAGAACCATCTTCAGTATCGGAAATCTCTAAAAGGAGAGTTGAAATTCTTTCCTTGATTTCGTCTGTTGTGTCAAGTTCTTGGACCTTTTTTGAGACTTTGCAAAATCGGGAGATGTGACTCTTTTTACCACAACGGTAACACTTCATATCTTTTGAGTACGACTTTGAGGTTCCGGTTTGTATATTGGGTTTTGCAAATGTTTGCTTATAAGGTTTCTTATAAGGGTTATTATCATCCGAGTACCCTAAAAATACTTGGTTTTCATCCGAGTACCCTAAAAATACTTTGTGACAGATAAATATCCAAACGAAACATTGTGTTTCAAATCAGTAACCGCCGTTAGTTTCTGTTTATTTTCCATCCATCTTTCCATCCAAAACATTAAAAAGTTCAAAATCCCCCTCCCTAACACTCAAATTTTCAAACTCATGCCATTGAATTTCAAAGTTTCTTTTTACTTATTTATTTTATATAAAAAATTCTGAAAAAATAAATTTATTTTTATAAAATTGATTTTTATTTTAAAAAAAATCACTTTTTAAAAAAAAACTAGTTTTATTTTCAAAAAATAATTTTTTATTTTTAAAAATTCAGTTTTTATTTTCAAAAAATCAATTTTATTTTGAAAAAAAATCAGTTCTATTTTGAAAGAATCAATTTTCATTCAGATTTTATTTTTAAAAATCAGTTTTTATTTTATAAAATCAGTTTATATATTCAAAAATCATTTCCATTTATTTATTTTCTTAAAATAATATTTATTTATTTTTAAATCACTTTTAAATTCAAAAATTCAGTTTTCTTTTTTAAATCAGTTTTATTTTTTTCAAATCAGATTTATTGAGGAAAAATCAAATAGAAACCACTTCTTAACGTAAAAACTGTGTGAACCAATCCAAGCCATTCATTTTAAGAATGGATGGATGAGATGCAATTGATTTGTTGATGTCACGCCCCGAATTCGGTATAACCGGACCCGGAACGCGAACGGTGAAACAGTAAAACAATTTTCAAACATTTTAATAAAACCGCTTAAAATCACCACTTTGAGTTAATCAAAATAATAGTATTTTACAACTGAAACTAAGTCCAAAACAAGAGGACAAAAACCAAAGCGTACGTCGCTAAACTCCCAAAAACCTGGACTCCCGCTCCCAGCTCTTCAAGGTTCGAGAGTTCCGCTAGTCCGCCTCGCGACCAGTACTGTAGGAAAAGCAGCTAGGGGTGAGCATTGGCTCACCACCACAGATACCAGACTGACTACGGCATACTAGTAGAAATGCCGGAAACACCGACAACAAACAAAACACCAGGACTACTATCCCCAAACTCAAATAACCTGATTGTCACACAAAAACTGTTACTTTCCCCAACCATCTAACCGCCCGTACCCGTAATGTAGACCCGACACCGTAAAGACGACCTCAAAGCACACAACAACACTAAAGTGATCAAAGTCACGCAAACCACAACCACAAGCCTCAGCACTTTACCGATCACGCGTCGGAAGGTGCTACACACCTGCTGGGGACCACAGCCCTCTGCTCTTTACCGACCGCGCATCGGAGGGTACGACACACCCCTCGGGCATAAATCCGGCCTCAGCACTTTATCAATCACGCGCCGGAAGGTGCTACACACCTACGGGGACCACAACCCTCTGCTCTTTACCGACCACGCATTGGAGGGTACGACACACCCCTCGGGCACAGCTCTAACCTCACACTTTAACGATCACGCGCCGGAAGGTACGACGCACCTGATGGGAACCACAACCCTCAACACTTTACCGACCGCGCACCGGAGGGTACGGCACACCCACGGGAATAGCTCAACAGTCATCACCAGAACAATCACAGTCACAACCAAATAACACACAAAACCCCGCAAATAGAAAGAAAATATGACAACACGACTAACTACCGCTCGGCAAGTCAGTCAACCAATACAGGTTCAACTCCCCACAAGCACTCATGGCCGCCCACAAACACAAACAATTTAATCAACCTACGGGCACAACCAAATGCCACAAGTATTTCTAAGGTTCGATATGTTCACTTATCCTACGACACTACTAAGTGTCACATGCATTTATATTTTTCGACACGTTCACGTATCCTACGACACCACTAAGTGTCGCCTGCATTTCTATTGGTTGATAAATTTACTTATCCTACGACACCACTAAGTGTCACATGCATTTCTACTGTTAACTTTCCCTAGTCAAGGCCGAGATCCGGCTACTTTTCCCTACCTCGTAACGCTTTCCCAAAAGTCCACGCCCAAGCTCTGGCGTGCTCGCGATCACTCGCCTAGCCTCCCCTTTCCGCGGTCGGCGACACGATCTAACATGAACACAATTAAAACACTTTTTAAGTTCGCAGGCAAAGCTGAATTTTAAAGAATTAGGCGCTCAAACACAACCCTGGTAACGTCGATCACTCCCAAACTTCCCAATTACTCGACATTGTCAACAACGGGCCCGAAAAGGCCCGATTTGCCCGGCTCGGCGAATCTGCCCGGGATTGGAAAACGCCATTCCGAGGCTCCGAAAATTCCCGTTTTCGTTTCTACGATCTTAGAATAATTCAAGTGTTCCAATGCAATCGACGGAATCAATTTCCGACTTCCGAGCAATTTAATTTGCGTTTAAAGTTTCTAAACCCGAAATTTCCAACTTTCACAATTTAATTCCATAATTCGTTCCGGGTGTGAATTATCGATTCGGGGATCGCCCAAAACCACCCGAACACGAAAAACCTGAGACCCGACACGTGGGCCCCACCCGGCCACCACTAGCCGTGGGTGGCTGGACCGGTTTTGGACTGGTTCATCACAATGGTGGCCGGTCCTAGCTCCGGCCAGCCACCACCACGGTGGCCGGAGCTCCCCCGAGCCTCCGGTCACCGGATTCCGGTCATTTTCGCCCCAAAACGTCCCCAACGAACCCTACACCTCAACTCATCCATATTTAACTCGTATAGACATAAACCCTAACTTTCAAACGTACCAAAACGAGAATCAAATAGGTTCTCACCGTAGGGAATGACGATGGGAGATCGATTCTTCAACCGTTGAGACGATCCGTTGGTTGGATCGTCGGGAAATCCACAAAACCTAACACTTTTTCTCCCTTTTTTCCTTTTCCTTCTCTCTTTCTCTCTTCTTTCTCTTTCTTTTTTTTCTCTTCTTTCTCCTTTTTTTTTGAAGTGGCCGAACCCCCCCCCCCCATGCTTCTTCTTTTTGTTTTGTTCAAAAATACCTATCACCACCACTTGTGTGACAAGCGGCAAGTGGGTCCCACCCTTTAAAAAAATATCTTTGTAGATATTTTTCTGTCAGATTCGCGAAATTCGACCGTCTCGGGCCCCGAACAGGCCCATTTTCCAAGAAATTACGAAATTTCACGTGCTACAAGGAAACGGCCCAAATAAGACCGTTGTAACGACGGCTAAGCTTTTTGGATCCAAAACGGGCCTCGAACGGACCAAAACGTTGCTCGGTTGACTTTTCCGGCAAAAAGTCAACCTTTCCCAAATTGGTCAAAAAGTTGCATTGAGTCCCCCAGAACTCACTTTGGTCGATACCGGGGTCAACCTAAGTCCGATATGACCCTCGGGGTCAAATTTAGGTTCATTTAAGGTTATGTCCCAAAATTTTAAATTTTCCGGTTTTTCGCCGATTTGACTGGCGTTGACCGGGAGCTGTTCTTACAGTTGACTTGTTGACTGCAATAAAAACAGCACTTTTTAGTAAGTGGTAATGACTTTTTAGTAAAACCATCATATTTTTTTTTACCAGTTCACTAATTTAATTTTTCCCACTTCGTTTGAACTCCGATTGGCTTCAAACTTGCGCCATTATTTTTGTTTTTTCAAGGGATTTTTATCAAGATCAGTCATGAATATATTTTGAAGCACAAATTTTTTTTTATTTCGGGGTTGATTTTTAAAAAAATGTTAAGTCTAGGTGATTTTTATCAACAGTATACACTGGGTTTATCAACACTATACACTGGGTTTATCAACACTGAACACTAGTTTTATCACCACATTTTCCAAAATCGAACATGATTTTTATCACATCATCACATGTTTTTGTATGAACACTAAGCACTAGTTTTATCAACACTAAACACTATGTTTGTCATTAAATTACATGTGTTTTTATCATCCCATTACATGTTTTTTTATCAACACTAAACTCTAGGTTATCACCCTTATTTCGGGGCTGATTTTAAAAAAAAGTTAAGTCTGGGTAATTTTTATCAACACTATACATTGGGTTTATCAACACTATACACTGAGTTTATCAACACTAAACACTAGTTTTATCATCTCATTTTCCAAAATCGAACATGATTTTTATCACATCATCACATGTTTTTTATGAACACTAAGCACTAGTTTTATCAACACAAAACACTATGTTTATCATTAAATTACATGTGTTTTTATCATCCTATCACATGTTTTTTTTATCAACACTAAACTCTAGTTTATCACCCTTATTTCGGGGGTGATTTTTAAAAAAAGTTAAGTCTGGGTAATTTTTATCAACACTATATACTGGGTTTATCAACACTATACAATGAGTTTATCAACACTGAACACTATGTTTATCATTAAATTACATGTGTTTTTATCATCCCATCACATGTTTTTTTATCGACACTAAACTCCATCACATTTTTTTTATGAACACTAAGCACTAGTTTTATCAACACTAAACACTATGTTTATCATTAAATTACATGTGTTTTTATCATCTCATCACATGTTTTTTTATCGACACTAAACTCTAGTTTATCACCCTTATTTTTAATTGAACACGATTTTTATCACCTCATTATCTGTTTTTATCACCCTAGTACATGTTTTTTTATCAACATTTAGCACTAGTTTGATACCCCCGATATAAAAAATTTATTAGTGAAGATTTATCAACACTCAACATTGTTTTTATCACCCCAATTTAACTTTTTATTTTCGTGCTTCAAAATATATTCATGACTGATCTTGATTTAAATCCCTTGGAAAAAGAAAAATATTGGCGCAAGTTTGAAGCTAATTGGAGTTCAAACGAATCGGGAAATATTAAATTAGTGAATTGGTTAAGAAAAAAATAGACACTTGTCCACATGGCACCATGCTATTACAATTATGCCCTTGCTTGTGTGAGAGAGGATGAAAGTGGTGTGAGTGTTGGTGGAATTTGGGTGATGATGTGACATTATGGTGAATGTTGGATCTAAAGGGTGTGTGGCTAGGATTGGTTCACACAGTTTTTAGGATAAGAAGAGTTTCTATTAGATTTCTCCTCCAGATTTATTTATTTAAAAATCACTTTTTATTTTAAAAAATCAGTTTTATTTTTAAAAATCAGACTCATTTATTTTTAAATCACTTTTTATTTCAAAAATCAGTTTTATTTTAAAAAATAAGATTTTATTTTTTAAAAATCAGTTTTATTAGAAAAATCAGATTTTGTAATTATTTGTGTTCTTTTTTCTTCTAGTTTATAGTTGTGTCATGAATATGGTGAATGGAACCTGCATATTAATTGAGATTTTTCCTATGAATGGAACCAAATTTGTTTTGCAGATCTAACTCCAAAAACTCTTTCCTAATTAAGTTACTCTTTCCTATGACATGGAACCTATGACTCGGCCATGGGAAACCGCATCCACAGATTTTTTTTAAAAAAAAGAGGAAATGAAGAAAAAGTATCCACAGATTTGTATTGAGTCCTCAAAAATCAAAGGCAACCAAATATGTTTTGCAGATCTAACCCCAAAACTCAGGTAACTGGCGAGATCCTAAAGCCATGTTCCATGGAATCCGGCGAGGGCGAACATATCTGGCCGTCGCTTCCCATCCTCACCGGCCTTGACTTATCAGAGCTCGCCCCCTTCCCTCCTCCTGGCTTGTTCGACTCCGGCCAGACAAAGCTATTGCTGCAAATTTGAAGTATTTGCTACAACATATTAGAAAGAAGAAGAAGAAGACAAAGAAACACAAAATTTTTGGAGGCTGCGTGAAGGATGTGTGAAAATTAAAACACAAAAAGGATTAGGGTTTAAAACATAAAAGGGCATGAAAGGGTAATTTATACATAAAAACTGTTATTTATACATAATTTTTTTTTAAATAAATCTGATTTTTAAAAGTAAAAATATATTTTCTAAAAATAAAGTTTGATTTTTGAAATAAAAACTGTTTTTTTAAATCTGATTTTAAAAAGTAAAAATTGATTTTCTAAAAATAAAGTTTGATTTTTGAAAATAAAAAATGATTTAAAAAAAATCTGATTTTTTTTAAAAAAATTATGCTTTTTTTAAAATAAAAGATTGATTTTTTAAAATAAAATATAATTTTTTAAAAGAAAAAACTGATTTATATAAAATAAATAAATAACAAGAATTTTTGGGGGTTAAAAGAAATGAGGGGTACTTTGGGTATTTTCAAAAAAATTGGGGTCATGTGCCAGGCACACGACCATTTTCCATCCAAAGTGGATGGAAAACTAACGGCGGGTACTAAGTTGAAACAACATGTTTCGTTTGGGTATTGATGTGTCACAAAGTTTGGTTAGGGTACTCGGATGAAAACCAAGTATTTTTAGGGTACTCAGATGATAATAACCCTTCTTATAATAAGTGGGTTTTTCAAATGAAGTCCTTTTATGTCTTCTATAAGGTTTTGATGGGGAGGGTCCTTTGTTACAGTCCCTATTATAAGAGCTAGGTTTTGAAAATGAAGATTCAAACTGTTTACAAAAAGAGCCGACTTCTTTCTTGATTGTCTTAGTTCCCACTTAAGGTGCTTTTGAAGTTTTAAAACTTGGCATATTTGAAGGCCTTGCTTTTGGGAGGTACTAATTAGATCTCCATATGTGAGTTTATCGTAATAGATTATACGGCTACCATAGGTTTCTCTAATTTTGTTTCTGACTTTCTCTCCTAAGAGGGTAGGAAGACCAGCAAGGAATTTTTCTTTCCAGAATGGCTGGTTAGAGTCTTCACGAAGCATGACTCTAGAAAGGAATGTGGATTTATACCACTGAAAATCTCCTAGCTTCTTGCATCAAAGATTCGACAAGAGGTCTGTGTTCTTTTTGTTTAGATGAGAAGAGTCTCTAATAAAATGGAGAGATATGATAAGAATGAGGACCGAAACAACATCCTAGGTGGTTTCTCCTAGACTTGTTAGCATAGGCATTCCTTCATTATCGGTTTGGACACTATTAAGGATGTCTGAATGCTCTTGCGAGGTTAGGTAATGGTCCCACCACCATTTCAATTGTCCAGAGAACCCTGCAATTAGAAGTTCAGCCACAATCTTATCTGAGGTTCCTTGTTGGGTTTTGTATGCATTAGACGCCATGGTCATTTGTTTGAACATGGGTTTCTTAAGGTTTTGTGTTCTTTCGGGAGGATTGGAAGAAATTACAGTATTTTCAATACTACGTTTTTCTATCATGTTCAATTGTTTTGAGATTGTCGATAGTGATATGTTGGTGTAATTATTTTGATTGAGAACACTTTTCTAATCCTTAGTTGTGTATCCCCGTGCATTCCTTAGAGGGGAAGCTTCTACCTTATGTGATGTTCCTTTGATGACATATTCAAATTTTCGAAGAGGTGGGTGTTCAGCTTCTACTGAGCCATCAGATGTTTCCCAGATAGGCAATCTTCTTTTTGTATTAACAGGAAGAATATTTTTGAAAGGGTATACAATTTTATTTTGGGATGCATATATCTCGAATCATTCAAAGAAAAATATATGGAATTTTTTTTGTAAAATAAAATCATAAAAAGACTGTTGAATCTCTGCTTTTTGGTGTGTGAAATTTTGAAAAAACCATATGCGTTTTTCATGGTTAAAAGGTGCATAAAAATCTGATCTCAAATAGTTTTTGTCAAGCTCAAAGTCACTTTCTAAGACATTTATTTTATTTGCAATGTTTTCAGTTATAACCGATGCAGATGGGGAACCAGATGCGGGCATGTAAATAGGCTGGGCGATTTGGGTGCTACAATCTACATTTCTTATTGAGGCGGGTTGTAGTGTTTCGATGGGGGAAGGTTGGTAATCTTGGGGTATGAAGATAGTGTCTCTAATATTGGTTGGATCGCTAGATCTATAGGGTAATCCTAGGTCTGAAGGAACTCTAGAGATCCTATCCGAACAGACTGAATTTGATCGTGACATATCATAGAAACGGGAGCTGGTACTAGGCCTTGATCTGTCAAAGCTTATTGCCACTTTTCCGTCTTGATATTGGGTTCTGTGTCTAATTTTTGTGTTTGGTTGGGGAACTTTAAGGCTTTGTCCTATAGGATTGGTTGCTCCGTCAAGGATCCATTCCTGAGGGAGCTATACTTCACTCCACTGGATGGGTTTGGGTACTACATCGTGGGATTTGGAGAGGCCAGTTTCTAAAAGGAGGGTTTGACCGCTTGTCTTACGATGTCTATAATTTGTGTGAAAAGAACTCATCATAGCTTTGTAATGGATTTTTTAGATTAAAGCAACGGGAATAGATCCTTCCATCATTTTGTAATTTTAGTTGAAGAACCAAAATTTTTATAATGTTCTTGTCATTAAGAGAGACTGATATATCTGGGTAACAATCAAAAGAAACCGGTCCTTTTCATAGACTTGATTCTACGGTTCCCAATAGGGAATCATCGAAATGGATAAACCTGACATCCCTTGAGGCGGCCAGAACAAAGGTATTTTGTCCCTCACGTGTGAGGGGTTTTAAAGCGACTTGAACCAAACCTATATGGATGTATTTATAATTATTTTGTCTATGGGACTCTAAAGTAGTAGGAGAAAAAGGGTAATATTTTCAAGAGGTTTTGAAAGCTGAATGTCCCTTTCCTCGGTTTTGATTTGGGTTTTGCTAACTTTTGGGATATCCCAATCATCTAAACATTTCTCAAAATATTCAAAGTTTTGTTCATTAGACTCATAAGTAATTTCTTCACTTTGTATTATATTTTTATTTTTCTTAGAAGAAGAAGAAGACTTTACAGATGTGGATTAAGGGTTCCTGCAGAAAATAGAATCCATAGCACAAAGTTTTGGTTGAACTAAACTTTTAAATGGCAAAGAATAAATGTGTGAATTGTTGCTACAGTAGGTAGATTTCAAACGGACTCAATGCTGACACTACTACCTGAAGAAAACTCACAACATATACAAACACCGTTTCTTATGCCAACTTCAAAATTTAGTGATGCCAAAAAATGTAGATGTGGATGCTAAAATTGTAACAAGAATCATTCTGACATGCCGGGAGATTGGTTATATATAGGATAACCATCCAGTACAAACACATCTTATTGTGAAAACTACGAACGCATGAGAGCCGCAAAATGTTGTCAAAGTGACGTCAACAGAGCGCCCCAGATGCTGACACGTGGGTGCGCGCACACAATGTTGATAGTTTAGTACAAATTTGCTGATAGGTTGCTATCATCACATTTGTACCAACCTATCAACACATTTGTACTAAACTATCAACATCGTGCTATGTAAACTATCATCACTGTGTGCGCGTATGTAAACTATCAGCACTGTGAGCGCGCGCGCCAGCAGCGCGCGCGCACGTGTCAGTATCTGGTGCGTTCGTAGTTTGCACAATAAGGTGCATTGTTTTTATATTTAATTGCCCACGTGTCAGCATCTGGTGCGCTCTGCTGATGTGTATATATATATAGGGTAGCTACCCAGTAAAAACCACCCTTATTGTGCAAACTACAAACGCACTGTGGCCGCGCGATTTCTCTGTTTTGCTGTCAGCAAGGAGAGCAGGATGGCGCAACGCGTCCAAAGAATGCGCGCCAGCTCATTTGAACGCATCGCGTCAATGCGCGAATAATATCGCTGAAGATATCGTTTGGCGAATTTAAAATATTCGCGTGATTGAAAAGAGGGAAATTTGTATTTTTTCCTTCTTCAACCTTCTGTCTTCCCGATTCCTGAGACAACTCTGCGTCAATACAAACACGAAGCTCTCGTTCGAGGTCAATACAACACGAAGCTCGACAAAACACACCACAAATTCGTCGACAATCGTCTAAAATACATGTAAGTTCTCAGATGTGTAAAATTATGTTATTTGTCAAATTTTCAGAAACAATCTAAGATTCCAAACTAGTTATTCGTTGACAATCTGTTCCATTGTTACTTTCCAAACTAGTAGACCGATTTTGTTGGAATTTATGGAGAAGTGTGTATTTTAAAGAAATAGGTCTTGATTTCATATAGTTGTCCTGAATATACAAATGAGATTGCTGAATTAAAAATAAGGAATTTATTCTGAAAACCCTAATTGTTGGAAGTTATGCAGAAATACTTGTTTTAAACAAAATGAGACTTGATTTGAGATAGTTCTTGTAGCATCCCGAAGGGATGCTTCCATCCATCAATAAATGATATTAGCACTGGTAGGTTGAGAGTCCAACCACTAATACAGTGTCTTGCTTCTGTCCATCCATAAAGGATATTAGCACTAGTAGGCTGAGTGTTCAAACCACTGATGCGGTGTGTTGTTTCGGTCACTAGTATACACACTTGTTGTTGTTCACATATTAACATTGTAACATGCACATCACTGATAGTTTGAGTGGCCAACTTCTAGTATTTTGTGTTTTCAGTTACTAATATGATATATGTATAACTGCTTATATAGTGGTTTGTATGTCTAATTACTTATATGATGCATGTCGCTTTGTTCTACAAGGAGCACATAAATATGACTACAACAAATAGTAATACCACACCAACAATACCTCGTTTAACACGCCAAACAACAAAAAAAACCACCGCGTGTGCCCACACCACGTGTGCCTACACCTGTACCAGTGAACACAAGCACACGAACCCATATACCTCATCTTATAGTAGCTTCAGAAGAGACACATGAGCCTGCCAACTCTGATAATATAGTGGCAGTGGATGACATAGAGGCACCAGCAGACGTGACAAATGTCAATCATCCACCTGCTAGTGACAACTCTGATGATACGATCACAGTGGATGACGTAGAGGCACCTGTCGTGGAACCTGCAGTGGAAGCAAATCTCAATCAACCAGGTACAAGTGAAAGAAGACATTCTGAACATTCTGCGATCCCGATGCTTGCTTCATTCATCCAGCTAACAGAGGATGGGAAAAAGGAATACATACCAAATTGCCACGAGGACAAGAAGCCGAGAGTGAATAAGGAGTTCAAGACGCTAGCTGATGCGATTAAATTTTATGAGAGTCATGATAAAGTGACTGGTTTCAGCGTTAGGAGAGGGGCAGAAAAAAAGCAGACAGATGACATTGTAACCCTCAAGTACATGCTATGCTCAAAAGAAGGGCATAAGTATTAAGCTAAGGAACCTAAAGATGACGAGCCAATAGAAGAGAAGAAAAGAAACCGGTTATTGACAAGAACGGGTTGTAAAGCAAAGATCACTATTAAATTTAAAGCCAGGAAAAATGGGAATGTGTACTACATGAAGGACTTTGTTGAAGCCCATAATCATGAGTTATTCGTCATGAACGACAGGAAATACATGAGATCCAACAGGAGGGTGAGTTCTCCGATGCAGAACTGGTTGATTAATTGCCAGAAAGCTACAGTTGGTCCGGTTCTGTGTCACAAGGTGTTAAGCGAAACGCTTGGAGGTCCGGAAAAGGTTGGTGCAACTACGAGGGATTTCATGAACTACCAGAGAGATCTACATGCTTACATAGGGGATACGGATGTGCAGATGGTACTGGACAGGTTCCACGAGAAGGAGTCCAGCTCGGAATTCTTTTTTGAGTTCAAAACTGACCGTTGCGATAGGTTAACTGTTGTTTTTTGGGATGATGTTGACATGGTGAAGGAATACAAGCTGTATGGAGACTGCGTAGCTTTCGATTCCACTTATCACACAAACCAGTAAGTAAACGTTGTGATATTGTTCGTGTGGTGGTTTATATAGAATTTTGATTTTTATTAAAAAAAATTCATTTTGCAGGTATGACATGGTATTCTCCCCATTCACTGGTATAAACAGCCACAATAAATCGACCATCTTCGCAGCAACCATGATATCAAAAGAAGATATAACATCCTTTGTTTGGATTTTCCAAATGTTCCTCAAGGCGATGAATGGAAAGGAACCATTGTGCCTAATTACTGATCAGAACCCTGCAATGAAGATTGCAGTAAAGGAGGTGATGAAAGAGACAAAACACAGGTTCTGCATATGACACATCATGGAGAAAATTCCAAAAAAGGTGAGTACAAGTTCAAATTCATTGTGCTACTGATAGATTGGACTAACAATGCTGCAATTTTAGACTACAGTGTACTGATGGGATGAAATGTTATTTGTTTGCCATTCATACTAGCAAAAATAGTTCACCATTCGTACTGTTGATAATTTAATAATCATCATGATGATAGTTTACAATTCACTGTACTACTAGTTTGACATGTTACTTGTTGTTTTTGGTAGGTTTCCCTTGGCCATTTGACTAACACTGACTTTAAGGAACGGATTAAGGAAGTGGTGTGGTCTAGGACTATGACGCCAAAAGAATTTGAGAAAATGTGGCCTGAGATAATGAAGGAGTTCAATTTAGAGGAGAATAGATGGCTGCAAAAACTGTTTGAGATGAGGGAAGACTGGATACTTGCCTACTTTCATGATGTGCCAATGGAGAGGCTGATGAGGACGACATCCCGTTCTGAGAGCCAAAATAATGCTTTTATGAAGTTAACCGACAAGTATCTCCCGCTGGTCAATTTCATGTGGAGAGTCGAGGGTGTGGTGAATAACCAAAGGGAGGAAACAAGGTATTTGGCTATGAAGTCTACCACGTCTCACCCACAGTACAAGCTCGATTTAGAAATCGAGCGCCATGCTTGGAACCTATACACACTACCGATATTCTTCAAGGTGCAGAATTATATGATGCTAACTAACAAGCTCACACTCTACGACATGAAAGACAAGAAGACTAAAGAAGGAATGACAAAGTTATACTTCATTATGGACGATAACAAGCATAAATTCACTGTGACAAGGACAATGGCCACGAATCATTTTGACTGTTTGTGCAAGAGGTTCCAGGGATGAGGTTTGTTGTCCATACACATATTCCTAGCGATGAAAAATGCAAGAATGAAACTAATCTCTGATAGCATGGTGAATCTGAGATGGTGTAGGGAGGCAGCTAGAGAAGACCAAGCAGCAAGAGCAAACATGGACCCTGAAGATACAAAAAAACTGATAGAGGACATCAAGAAACGGTTTGCTGAAATCATCGTTGTGCTGGATCCTTCGTTTTTCTAATCTGTAGAGCCTATTTGACACCCTGAAGAACAACTATACACAGCAACAACGAAGACTACATATCAACAAAAATGAAAAAGCAGAAGAAGATGGAGAAAATGACAGGGATTAAAAGGCCGATATAGTTGAAGGTCCAGAATCCACCATAGTCAAACAACAAAAGGGTCTCGGAAGAGCAGAAGAATACTTTCAGATTTCGAAGTAGTAGTAGAAGCAACGAGCAAGCCACTAAGACTCTGTAGGACCTGTGGAGAGATGACAAATAAGCATGACAGTAGGAACTATCCACAAAAGATTAGAGAAGATTGAAGTATCAATACATGTTTATGATTTTGAGTTAAACTTGTTTTACTTTTGAAAACTTGGGAAATATTAGTATGATATGGCACTTTGAATGATATGTTGCTTAAAATAGTTGTGTTTTTAGTTATATGGTTTTGAAGTTTTAAAGTGTTAAAGAATCATAATGCAGTATTGCTGATGGACTGGTGCATGAGTACTAATAGATTGGTGGAGACGTGCTTGAACCATCCCAAATGGATGTTTGTAGCATTAATTTTGATTTCTTAATTTTCTTATTTTATGTGTAGTGGCATTTTTGTAACTATGTGAAAGTCATGGTTGATATTATGGTTTATAAGGGTAGGGGCATTTTCGTCATTTCTGAAAAAACTAACAGAAAACTGACAGAAAATCAAACAGTGATAAAACATGGATAGTTTGGGGGGTCGTATGAAATAAAAATAGAAGTGGGTATGTAGGTGATAGACGCGTATAGTTTTATGCAGCTTTTTGAAGTTATCCCTATTTTTAATATTGGCAAATATAGGAAATATAAAAACTACTGAAAACCACTAAAAGGTTATTGTACACATCGCTAATATATTAGAATACATGTTGCTGATAGTTTAGACATATAAGCTTATTTAATATTCATGTCTGTATTATAAAATCAATTTGAGACATGTAAAAATGTAGATGGTTGTCATATTTGGATCAAAAACTCATAGAATTCAATATAATGCATTGAAACTTATTAAACGCTTGAAGATTGAAGTAGGTTGCTGGCAGGATCCTGAACAGTGCTAATAGTTCTCTGCAATTACACTCCTAGATTGCATATCACTGATAGTTTGGCATACACATCACTGATGTTTTAATACACACACTGCTGACAGATTACTAGTTCGCTCCTCTAGTGAAACACAAACAAAAATAGATCACATATATTGAACATAAACAAAATTATATAACATAGGTGTGACTAAAAAGTACATCTTCAACTATTTAGTTAGACAAGTTCAACAAAAACAGCAAGTTTAAAGAAAGCATAACTACTCGATGTTATAAGAAATCTTGAATGACTCGATGTCAATCAAACATTCAAGACAATTATATTTAAGGGGGGTAGATTGTAAGAACCACTCCCGGTCAACGCCAGTCAAATCGGCGAAAAACAGGAAAATTTAAATATTTGGACAGACACCTAAATGAACCTAAATTTGACCCCGAGGGTCATATCGGACTTAAGTTGACCCCGATATCGACCAAAGTGAGTTCTGGGGGACTCAGGGCAACTTTTTGACCAATTTGGGAAAGGTTGACTTGTTGCCGAAAAAGTCAATCGAGCGACGTTTTGGTCCGTTCGAGGCCCGTTTTGCATCCAAAAAGCTTAGCTGTCGTTACATCGGTCTTAGTTGGGCCGTTTCCTTGTAGCACGTGAAATTTCGCAATTTCTTGGAAAATGGGCCCGTTCGGGGCCCGAGACGGCCGAATTTCGCGAATCTGATTGAAAAATATCTAGAGAGATATTTTTCTAAGCAGTGGGACCCACTTGTCACACATTTGGTGGTTGGGTTTTAAAATAAAAAAAAGAAATGAGGGGTAGTTTGTAATTAAGAGGTATGGTTGATTTTTAAAACAAAATATAAGGAAAAAAGGTTGAAAGTGTCGGCCATAATTCAAAAAAGAGAAGAAGTAGAGAGAGAAAGTGGAGAGAAGAAAGAGAAGGAGAAAAGGGAAAAAGAGAAGAGAAAAGTTTAGGGTTTAGGGATTTCCCGACGATCCAACCGACGGATCTTCTCAACGGTCGAAGAATCAAGCTCCCGTCATCATTCCCTATGGTGAGAACCTATTCGATTTTCGTTTTGGTACATTTAAAAGTTAGGGTTTGGGTTTAAATGGGTTAAAAATGGATGAGTCGAGGTGTTGGGTTCGTTGGAAACGTTTTGGAGCGAAAAGGATCGGTTTCCGGTGACCGGAGGCTCGGGGGAGCTCCGGCCACCGTGGGTGGTGGCTGCCGGAGTTGGGTGGTGGCTGGCCGGAGCAAGGACCGTCCACCATGGTGGTGAACCGGCCCAAAACCGGCCCAGCCACCCACGAGTCTTAATGGCCGGGTGCGGCCCACGTGTTTGGGAATCGGGTTTTCGTGTTCGGGTGGTTTAGGACGATCCCCAAGTCGTTAATCCACACCCGGAACGAATTTTAGAATTAAATTGTAAAAGTTGGAAATGACGGGTTTAGAAACTTTAAACGCGAATTAAATTGCTCGGAAGTCGAGAATTGATTCCGTCGATTGCATTGGAACCCTTGAATTGTTCTAAGATCGTAGAAATGAAAACGGGAATTTTCGGAGCCCCGGAAGAGCGTTTTCCAATCCCTGGCAGATTCGCCGAGCCGGGCGAATCGGGCCTTTCCGGGCCCATTATTGACAAGGTCGAGTAATTGGGAAGTTTGGGAGTGATCGACATTGTCGGGGTTGAGTTTGGGCGTCAAATTCATTAAAATTCAGCTTTGTCTGCAAACTTAAAAAGTGTTTTAATTGTGATCTTGTTAGATCGTGCCGAGGACCGCGGCAAGGGAAAGCTAGGCGAGTGATCGCGAGCACGTCGGAGCTTGGGCGTGGAATTTTGGGAAAGCGTTACGAGATAGGGAAAAGTAGCCGGATCTCGGCCTTGACTAGGGAAAGTTAACAGTAGAAATGCATGTGACACCTAGTGGTGTCGTCGGATAAGTAAGTTTATCGAACACTAGAAATGCAGGCGACACTTAGTGGTGTCGTATGATACGTGAACGTATCGAACAATAGAAAGACATGTGACACTTAGTAGTGTCGTAGGATAAGTGAGCTTATCGAACAATAGAAATACTGGTGACATTTGGTTGTGCTCGGAGGTTGATTGATTTGTTTGTGGCCATGAGTGCATGTGGGGAGTTGAACCCGTATTTTACTGTTTGTGTGTCTTGGTTGGCCATGAGTGCCCGTGGGGAGTTGAACCCGTATTTTACTGTTTGTGTGTCTTGGGTAGCCATGAGTGCCCGTGGGGAGTTGAGCCCGTGTTTTACTGTTTGTGTGTCGTGGGTGGCCATGAGTGCCGTTGGGGTGTTGAACCCGTGTATTACTGTTGGTGTGTCGTGGGTGGCCATGAGTGCCGTTGGGGTGTTGAACACGTGTTTTACTGTTTGTGTGTCGTGGGTGGCCATGAGTGCCCGTGGGGAGTTGAACCCGTGTTTTACTGTTTGTGTGTCGTGGGTGGTCTGTTGTGTCTTTGGGGTGTTGACCCGTGTATTACTGTTGGTGTGTCGTGGGTGGCCATGAGTGCCTTTGGGATGTTGACCTGTGTGCTACTGTTGGTGTGTCGTGGGTGGCCATGTGTGCCTTTGGGGTGTTAACCCGTGTATTACTGTTGGTGTGTCGTGGGTGGCCATGAGTGCCTTTGAGGTGTTGAACCTTGGGTGTTGATTGTGATTGCCTGAGGTTGGGGCCCCGCCTAACAATAAATGGGTCATGTGGTCGCACGCGTGGGGGTTGGCTAGCCTTCCGACTAACCATCGGTAAAGTTGTGCATTCTTCTGCCTGAGGTTGGGGGCCCGCCTGACAATAAAGGGGTTATGTGGTTGCGCGCGTGGGGGTTGGTTAGCCTTCCGGGTTAACCACCGGTAAAGTTGTGCATTCTTCGGCGATGGAGGGCGGCTCCCCTTCCGACCAGCTATCGGAAAAGTATTGCGGCATATATTGCTAACAGGTCGACCGCCTGGCCCGACAAAGATCGGGGAAAGTTGTGTGGGGCAGGCTCGAGCCCAGCCGGTTAGCAACCGACACTGAGCAGCTGGAGTGCAATCCTTTATGATCTTTTTTGTTGTGTGCGATCCTTTGTGATCTTGGGTGTTGCGTGGTTATTATTTGTGTTTCGGGTTAAGGTCGTAACCGTTGTGTCAGGTCTACATTACGTGTCCGGGTGTTGAGTTGGTTGGGAAAAGTAACAGTTTTCGTGTGACAGTCGGGTTACTTGAGATTGGGGATAGTAGTCCCCGGTGTTTGGTTTGTTGTTGGTGTTTCTGGCATTTTCTGATAGTATGCCATAGTCAGTCTGGTATCCGTGGTGGTGAGCGAACGCTCACCCCTAGCTGCTTTTCCTACAGGTATTGGTCGCGAGACGGACTAGGGGAACTCTCGAAGCTTGAAGAGCTGGGAGCGGGAGTCCGGGTTCCTTTTTGGGAGTCTAGCGACGTACATGTTTATTTTGTCCGCTTGTTTTGGACGTACTTTTAAGTTGTAAAATATTATTTTGATTAACTAAATGGTGATTTTGAGCGGTTTACTTAAAAGGGTTTGAAAATTGTTTTATTGTTTCACCGTTCACGTTCCGGGTTCGGTTCTACCAAATTTGGGGTGTGACACCTAAATGAACCTGAAATTCACCCCGAGGGTCATATCGGACTTAAGTTGATCCTGATATCGACCAAAGTGAGCTCTGGGTGACTCATGGCAACTTTTTGACCAATTCGGGAAAGGTTGACTTTTTGCCAAAAAAGTCAACTGAGCGACATTTTGGTCCGTTCGAGGCCCGATTTGGATCCAAAAAGCTTAGCTGTCGTCACAACGGTCTTAGTTGGGCCGTTTTCTTGTAGAACGCGAAGTTTCATAAATTCTCGGAAAATGGGCCCGCACGATGCCCGAGACGGTTGAATTTCGCGAATCGGACTGAAAAATATCTACCAAGATGTTTTTCTAAAGCTTGGAACCCACATGACACATGTCACCCAAGTGGTGGTGGTGGTTGGTTTTTAAAATAAAGAAAAAGAAATGAGAGGGGTTGTTCTGTAAATAAGAGGTGGTTGGTGATTTTTTAAATAAAATAAAAGGGAATTAAGAGGAGAAGTCTCGGCCACTTTTAGAAAAAAGGAAAGAGGAGGAGAGAGAAAGAAGAGAGAAGAAGTAGAAAGAGGAAAAAGGGAAAGTGTGGAGTTTTGTTGATTTCCCGACGATCCGACCGACCGATCGACTCAACGATCGCGGATTCGAACTCCCCTCGTCATTCCCTACGGTGAGAACCCATTCTTTTCTCGTTTTGGTACGTTTGAAAATTAGGGTTTGAGTTTAAACGAGTCAAATATGGTTGGGTTTTGGTTAGAATTGGTTTAAAGACGAATGGTTGAGGTTTGGGGTTCGTTAGGAACGTTTTGGGGCGAAAAGGAAAATTTTCAATTGTGGTCGTGTGGGGCCCACTTGCCCGGGCCTCGGGTTTTTCGTGATCGGGTGGTTTTGGACGATCCCCGAATCGATAATTCACACCCGGAACGAATTATGGGATTAAATTGTGGAAATTGGAAATTTTGGGTTTAGAAACTTTAAACGCGAATTAAATCGCTCAGAAGTCGGAAATTGATTCTGTCGATTGCGTTGGAACACTTGAATTATTTAAGGACCGTAGAAACGAAAATGGAAATTTTTGGAGCCCCGGAAGGCGTTTTTCCGATCGTGGGCAGATTCGCCGAGCCGGGCGAATCAGGCCTTTCCGGGCCCATTGTTGTAGGAAGTTTGGGAGTGATCGGCATTGTCGGGGCTGCATTTGGGCGTCAAATTCATTAAAATTCAGCTTTGCCTACGAACTTAAAATGTGTTTTAATTTGTGATCTTGTTAGATCGTGCCGCCGACCGCGGAAAGAGGAGGCTAAGCGGGTGACTGCGAGCACGCCGGAGCTTGAGCGTAGATATTTGGAAAGCGTTACGAGGTAGGGAAAAGTAGCCGAATATGGGCCTTGATTAGGGAAAGTTATTAGTAGAAATGCATGTGACACTTGATGGTGTCGTAGGATAAGTGAATTTTACCGAACAATAGAAATGCATGTGGCACTTAGTTGTGCCCGTAGGTTAAGTAACTTGTTGTGTTTATGATTGTGGCTATGTGTGCCTTTGGGGTGGTGAACCCGTATGTTACTGTTTGTGTGTCGTGGGTGGCCATGTGTGCTTGTGGGGTGTTAAACCTGTATTGTTGATGACTGTCTTGCTGAGGGGTACTTAGTCGTTATATTATTGTCGCTATTTGTTGAACCTTGGGTGATGACTGTGATTGCATGGATGTTGGGGCCCGCCTGACAACAAAGGGGTGCCACGGGGTCGCGCGCGTAAGGGTTGGCTAGCCTTCCGACTAACCATCGGTAAAGTGTGCAATTTTATGCGATGAAGGGCGGCTCCCCTTCCGACTAGCTATCGGAAAAGTATTGTTGTATATGTCGCGAACAAGTCGACCGCCTGGCCCGACTGCGTGTCGGGGAAAGTTGTGTGGGGCAGACTAAAGCCCAGCCGGTTAGCGACCGACACTGAATAGCTGGTGTGCGGTCCTTTGTGATCTTGGGTGTTGCGTGGTTATTATTTGCGTATTTGGTTGAGGTCGTAACTGCTGTGTCGGGTCTACATTACGTGTCCGGGTTTTGAGATGGTTGGGAAAGTTGAACAGTTGTATTGCGTGACCGTCAGTCTAAATTGTGTTTTTGGGGTAGTAGTCCCCGGGGTTGTTATAGTCGGGTTCCCGGCATTTCTGCTGGTATGCCGTAGTCAACCCGGTATTCGTGGCGGTGAGCGAAATGCTCACCCCCTGCTACTTTTCCTGCAGGTACCGGTCGTGAGACGGACTAGGGAGAGCCCTCGAAGCTTGAAGAGCTGGGAGCGGAAGTCCAGGTCTCTGGGTAGTTAGTGACGTACCTTGTAGCTCGTTTGTACATCGTTTTGAACGTATTTTCCGCTGTAAAATTATCGTTTTTGTTTGACTTAAGTGTTGTTTTAAAGAGGTTTATTAAAATGTTTGAAAATTGTTTTATTGTTTCACCGTTCGCGTTCCGGATTCGGTCCTGCCGAATTCGGGGCGTGACAAGCAGCAATTCCGTCCATTATAAAACCTGGTGTTGAAGATGACATATTTTCGTAAAACTTAAATATTTGAGTATACTTCTATAAACTAAAAAACAAAAAGAGAAGAAACGCAACAACACCAAACACAAAATCATACTACTGCAGATAAAATTTAAAAGTGCACACCTTAATGGAGTCGAAAGATTTTTGATGTTCAGGCTTTCTTCAAATAACCGAGTAGAATGGAGGAGGAGCTTAAAAATCAACCCTAGAGATAGAAAGAAATATGTTCGAACCAAACTTGCCTATATATAATAGAATTAAAACAATGGTGATATTGAAAAAGGAAACGGTTTATTAAATTAATAACTGCCCTTCCATCTTCCATATTTAATATGATGGAGACACGTGTAGTCAAATCAAGTCAATCAGATTGTCACTTTCTTAACTGCTCTTTCACCTTCTTTATTGTATTAATTAATACGAAAATCATAATATATGTGCAGCCTCATTTAATTAAAATACATGTACAACCTCGTTTAATTACATAAGGTCAATCTGTTTACATACTCCTGATATTTTACCACACATAGTACTAATAATTTAATATTCATGGTGCTTAAAGTTTCCCATTCATACAACAAATAGTTTAACATTCATAACATGTTTTAAAAAACAGGCTATTACATAAAATTAAAAAAAAAAACAAAAGACCTACTTAGACAGTTTTGTGAGATAGTCTATATGTTTCAATATCAATTAAACAATCTATACAGTTGTAACAATACTCTCTAAGATATCTGATTGCTGCGACTTTCTTATTCCAGTGATTGGGATTTCCGGTCCATTCACACAAGTTTGTGTGTTTTAGATATCTCCAGTTCCTGTCCTACAACATTTGACGGAAGTCACGACGACACCTAAATACGATGCGCTTGTCATCAGGATCAATCTCCGTAAAGAAACTATAGAGACCAAGAACAGCTCCAAGCTCATCTTCATTTACTTTCAAATTGTCCATCGCATAGACATACCTCCTCATCCAAGTTGACTCGTTGTCACACATGTCCAGAATTTTAAGACCTCGCTTAGGCGTATCAAAATTGAAAATGAGGTACAGAGCAAGAAGATATGCTGCCCTAGAGTTCCGAAAATCAGCGGCCCTTTCAAGAACTTTGGAGCCGTCATGGTTCACAGCTTTCACCACCCTCGGGTGGGAAGTATAAGGTAACTCCATCAGAATATCCTTCTCAGTAGACATAAGTCTATAAAATGACTTGCAACTGAATTTTAAAACAAGTAAAAGAATAAATAGTAATAATTAAGGACAAAATTGTAATACACAAGTTTCAAATTGATTACCAGGATGAGAGTATAACCAAATTTATGTCTAAATCATCTTAACTCCTCTTAAAAATATTAACCAATACATCGTCTGGCAACGTGTTGATATAATCGACACCAGGAACCCGTTTGTGATCCATTATAATACCTGAATATGAATACGACCAATTTTTTTAAAATGTTTTTATCAGATACAAAGCAACCATGGGCAAGTCAATGTACTGATAGCTAATGTTGCATAGCACTATTACATTATAATGCACACCAAAAATAGTTTACCTACACACCACTATTATATCATTGTATATGGTACTCATAATTGAGACCTACAGGCTGCGAATATTAATATACCCACTACACTTGCTGATAAGATTCATTAAATCGTGGCATTTAAATTAAGCTCCTCTAACAAAAAACATTAAACAGTACAATACAGTCCACTTAGTTCTCGAAATTTTATTTTATTATATTGGTCTTATTCACAATCCGCATCATTATAGTCATCCTCCATATTGATGACATTGTTTGGTTGGTAGTATGAAGTAATTACAAACAGAACCACCATGATTCGTTCTTGAAAAGAAAACAATGACACAATCTCTACAAATACAGAGATATACACACAAGAGGGAGATTTTACAATTAAACCAAACATATACTGATGAGAAAGTGACCAAATTTGGAAATGAGCCAGTAATTTTATGTGAACGAGGGAGATTGAGGCAGGATTCTATGGTTGAGAATTTAATGCACAACCCTAATAATATACAAAAAGGGGTGGTAATACATGCCAAAATAATCAAACTAAGAAACATATATGGCATAAAAAACACATTTCTCGTCTCCCTACACAACTACAGAGGGGATGCATACAAAAAGGGGGAAAATCCATCTGGTATAGTACATAAACTTACGATTAAACTAAAAAAAACATAGACAACAATCGCCAGCTTAAGAAAACTAATAATAATAAAAAATTTAGAAGCCACACCTTGAAGAAAATCGGAGACTGTTGGGAGCAGAGAGTAGATTTGATGAGGAAGATGATTTATGGCTGCAAACTTGTCCGCAGATATGAATAGTCAAATCGATGCACTACGCATTTATACTCGTGTCGTTTGGGGCATTATGGCTACTTGGACTCTAAAAACCCTAATGGGCCTGAGACACATCTAAAGATTCGAAAAAATTAAAATCCTTATAATTATGATACGAGACACGTGTAGAGATACAAAAAATATAATGATTAAAGGAAACCCCCTGTTAGTTTCCCTATATTTTGTAATAATTGCAAAAAAAATTGATTTTAGTCATTTTTTTAAAGTTTTCGTTTCATATAAGGTATGTGCCTCTTCGTTTCCAAAACCGTCATCAACTCTACCTATATATAATCCTCTGCTATGTCTAAGTTGTTCATAACTCCCTTCTCCTTTGCAATCAAACCGCAATAGAAAAAAGTCTCTCGATCCAATTCCAGAAAATATGATACCTGATTATGAGGAATCTCCTCCAACAACATGCGATAGTACTCAAATAAGTTCAAGCCGAGATACGTACTACCCAAGGTTGTCATGTGATGAGGGGGGAGTTTCTTCTAAACTTTCAGAAGTTGAAAATAAAGAAGGAGATAAACCAAAGCCAGAAGATAAAGGTCTGAATAATGAAAAGGAAGAAGAGAAGGAGGAGGTCAACTTGAAGAATATAAAGAAGAGGGAAATGGATTGTAATAACCACTCCCGGTCAACGCCAGTCAAACCTGCGAAAAACAGGAAAAATTTAAAAAATTTAAGACTGACAGTTAAGTGAACCTAAAATGACCCCGAGTGTCATACCGGACTTAAGTGACCCCATTATTGACCCAAGTGAGTTCCGGGGGATTCAGGGCAACTTTCTGATCAATTTGGGAAATGTTGACTTTTCGCTGGAAAAGTCAACCGAGCGACGTTTTGGTCCATTCGAGGACCGTTTTGGATCCAAAAAGCTTAGCCGTCGTCGCATCGGTCTTAGTTGAGCCGTTTTCGTGTAGCCCGTCAAGTTTCGTAATTTCTTGGGAAAAGTGCCCGTTCGGGGCCCGAAACGTCCGATTTTCGCGAATCTGATTGGAAAATATCAAGTAGATATTTTCCAAAAGGTGTGGGACCCACCTTGACACTTGTCCTAATTGTGGTGGTGATAGTTTTGGGGGGGAAAAGGATGAGAGGACAAGGTGTGGCCGGCCATGTACTAAAAAGAGAAAAAAAAAAGGATAAAATGAGTTAGTTGTTTTAGAAAGAGAAAGAAGAGAGAAGAAAGGGAGAGAATGAGAAGAAGAAGAGAGGGAGTTGGGCTTGGTTGCCACTATTCACGTCATCTCACCTTTGGATCGTCTCAAAGCAAGGAGCAATCTCGTTCCCCTCGTTCTCCTCTACGGTATACACCGAACCGATTCTCGTTTTGATTAATTTTGGAAGTTAGGTTTTTGTAAAACTATTAGTTTGAGGTGGTTTTGATGTTGGGGTAATTGTTGGAGACGTTTTAGAAGTGTTGGAGGTTTGATTGGACGTTTTCCGGCGACCGGGGGCTCGGGAGAAGCCCCGGCCACCATGGGGGGTGGCCGGCCACCATAGGAGGTGGCTGGCCGGAGCTAGGGCCGGCCACCACCATGGTGGCCGAGCCTCATTTGAGCCCTAGGGCCCACGGACAAGTGGGTCGGGTGGGGCTCACATGCTCGGGTGCTTGGGTTTTATCGTTCGGGTGGTTTAAAACGTTCCCCGGACCTTTTATCCTTAACCAAATCGAAAATTGGAATTAAATTGGAGAAGTTGTATTTTATCGGGTTTAGAAACTTTAAACGTCATTAAATTGACTCGGAAGTCGGAATTCGATTCCGTCAAGTACATTGGGTGTTAGTCTTAGTGCCCGTAGTTCAATCCTGAATGTCCAAATGTATATATCATCGTTAGCAATAAAATTAAAGCGGCTTTATATTACTTATGTGTTGGAGTAATATATCGATGTGTGCTCTGATCTATGCCCACCATGCGAATAGAACCATAGATCGAGATAGATCACACTCGATGGGTCCCTAGTCAACAAAGCTTCACTAGAAGCGACTAGTATGAAAGATGGCTCTTTATGGCTTACGTTCTGTTAGTCATTGGAATGGGATTCCGGAGTCTGATCATAGATATCATGTGGGACATGATATTGGACGACCCGCCCTGAATATGTGCCATAGATTAAGTCATGAACATATTCAGTGTCGTAGCTTGTCATGTATCCTTAGACCAAGGAGTCTTTGTGATCGCTATGTAGTCAACAACTGAGTTTGACCTAAGCCTAACGTTGTCCGTAACAGGGCTTCCATAACGGCCAGGATTGGCTTGGGGACGGGCTACATGAGTGACACGAAAGGCGGCTAAGGGATTTATCCCTCATACTGAGGTATGGGAAAGATATCGGTTCTCGGCCGCTTGATCGAGAGTGACTGAAAGAATAGCATGGCCATGCACATGATACTGGGTATCATATCTTCAGTCATCTCACATATCAAGGAACGGTGATTGAGAATAATAAGGATGACGACTCTATGCCTTATCTCAATCAGGATATCGGAGATAAAAGGATAATGACAAGGATGACGGAAAGGTTAGAATCGACAGGGTCGATTCGTTATGTAGTGTCAGGAAATACTAAAGTCTCGTTAGTTGACACTTAAATAGGATCAAGTAAAATGGGATTTTACGTTGATCTATTGACATGCATAGACCTAAGGGTCACACCGGAGGATGAAACTCATTGACACATTTATGGAGAATGGAAAAAAGGGAGTTGTCTCGGGACATGACCAAAACTGGGTTTTGGGTCATGTGCCCGTAAGTGAATAGGACTTTACGGATCGAGACAAGGCTTGGAGTCTTGGGATTGATCACGTCGGATAATGTTGGACATTTCCGGTATGGAAGGCTTGGAGGCGATGAGCGAATCACGGGACCTCGTTGGAAATGGCCACGGGCCATATTCTAAGAGGCCCATGAAAGGCCCATGCAACCAAGGCCCATGGAACTAATTAATCAAGTATTGATTAATTAGTACTAAGTAAGAAAGACAAGGATTAAGGTGTTGGTGATTCACCACCTAACCCAATCTTGTCTTGCCATACTTTGTCCTATTTACACCTTACTTGACACCATACTTGTCCCATGCCTTTAGTTGGACAAGTATGGGTTTTGTTATGTTTAAGTCATCTTTTTTCAACATAACAAACACAAGACAAGAATAGGAAACACAACTTCTCTCCCCCTTCCCTTGCAATTTCGGGTTTGGCAAGCTCCCACCTCCATTTTTGTGTTCTTGAGTCCTCAAAGAGAAGAACTACGTGGCTTTGATTCCCATGTGGATACGTAGGCGTCTTGGAGACTCAATCCAATCATTCGTTACCCGGTGTTCTTGTTTTGGTAAGATATAGTGCTGAATTTTTCTCTTGTGAATCCATTCTTTGTTAGTTGTTTCATGGTTTAATCGTCTCTTGGTTTTCATTGATTTTCCGCTGCGAGTTGGTTCATCTCCAACCCTACCTCGAGACCCAACATTGGGTTCCTTGAACTATTCTAAGACCGTAGAAACGAAAACGGGGGCTTTTGGAGCCCCGGAAGGCAATTTACAAAACCCGGGCAGATTCGCCATGTCGGGCGTATCGGGCCTTTACGGGTCCCTTATCGACAATGTCGAGTATTTGGGAAGTTTGGGAGTGGTCGACATTGTCGGGGTTAAGTTTGGGCATCGAGTTTAATGATTTTCAGTTTATTCCCGCAAGTTGTTAAGTGCCTTTAAATTGTGTTCTTTTAGATCGTGCCACGGACCGAGGCAAGGGAAAGCTGGGTGAGTGACTGAGATCATCACCGGAGCTCGTGGTTGGCTTTTGGGTGAACACGCACGAGGTAGGGAAAAGTAGCCGGATCTCGGCCCTGACTAGGGAAAGTTAACAGTAGAATTGCATGTGACACTGGGGTGTCGTGGGTTGAGTAGGTTTATTTATTTATTAGAAAAGCATGATACGGGATCGTAGTAATTATTGGAAAAGCATGTGACACTTAGTAGTGTCGTAGGAGCAGAGAACTTAGCGATAATTGAATTACTGGAGGCATATGACCATGCCCGGAGGTTGTTTGTGAAACTAGTGATCCCGTATCATATGACCATGCCCGGAGGCCTTGAGAGCCCGTATTATTATTATTGAGTTTTGGGTGGCCTTGAGAGCCCGTTTTATTATTGTTGAGTCTTGGGTGGCCTTGAGAGCCCGTGATATTATTGTTGAGTCTTGGGTGGCCTTGAGAGCCCGTGCTATTATTGTTGAGTCTTGGGTGGCCATGAGAGCCCGTGTTATTATTTGTGTTTGGGTGGCCATGAGAGCCCGTGTACTAAGGTTGGTGTCTTTGGCTGGCCTGACCGAGTTAGAGTCTCGGGGGGGGGGGGGGGGGGGGGGGTTGCAATCATTCTTTGGCTGGCTTACGAGTTAGAGTCTCGGTAAGTTGCGAGCGTGTATTATTGTTGAGTTTGGGTGGCCATGAGTGCCCGTGGGGTCGTTGAACCCGTGTCTTTACCTTTGGTGTTTGGATGGCCATGAGTGCCCGTAGGGTTTTTGAACCCGTGTCTTTACCTTGGGTGCTTTGGGTGGCCATGAGTGCCCGTAGGGTTGTTGAACTCGTGTCTTTACTGTTGGTGGTTTGAGTGGCCGTGAGTGCCTGTGGGGCTGTCGAGTCCGTGAGTTACCATTGGTGTATCTTGGGAGGCCGTGAGTGCCTGTGGGACTGTTGAGTCCGTGGTTTACTGTTGGTGTATCTTGGGAGGCCGTGAGTGCCTGTGGGGCTGTTGAGCCCGTGTCTTTATCGTTGGTGTGTCTTGGGAGGCCGTGAGTGCCCGTGGGGTTGTTGAGCCCGTGAGTTACTATTTGTGTGTCTTGGGAGGCCGTGAGTGCCTGTGGGGCTGTTGAGTCCGTGTTTTACTATTTGTGTGTCTTGGGAGGCCGCGAGTGCCTGTGGGGCTGTTGAGTCCGAGTTTTACTGTTGGTGTCTTGGTGGCCATGAGTGCCTGTGAGTGTTGAACCTGTGTTGTTGCTGTTGTTGACTTTGCTTGTGATTGTGATTGTGGTTACCTGAGTGAGAGAGGGTACTGAGACAGGTCGACCAACTGGCCCGACTTTGTGTCGGGGAAGCGCGTGAGTGAGAGAAGTTGTAAGACAGGTCGACCGCCTGGACCGACTGGGATCGGAAAGGGCGAAGGACAGAGAGGTTACTGAGACAGGTCGACCGCCTGGCACGACTGAGATCGGAAAGGGCGAGATACAGAGTTGGTTACTGAGCAGCTGGTATGCGATCCTTTGTGATCTTGTTTGGTGTGCGATCCTTTGTGATCTTTGGTGTTGCGTATTTATCTGTCATGTCTTTGGAGGAGGTCGTCAATGGTTGCGTTGGGTCTACTGTATATGTCAGAGTGTTGAGTTGGTCAAGGAGGGTAACATTGGGTGCATGTTCAGTCAGAGTACTTGGGTTGGGGACAATGTCCCCCGGTGTTGACTTTATTATTGGTGTTACCGGCTTTGTCTGCTAATTATGTCGTAGTCAGTCTGTTATCCGTGGTGGTGAGCGAACGCTCACCCCTAGCTGCTTTTCCTACAGGTACTGATCACAGGACGGACTAGGTGAGCTCTCGAAGCTTGTGGAGCTAGGAGCAGAGTCCGGGTTGTTTTGAGTCTAGTGACGGATGCCTACTTTTGTCCACTTGTTGGGACGTGTTTTAAATTGTAAATATTATTTTGTTGAACAAATGGTGTTTTATAAGTGACTTAATGAAAACAGGTTTCAAGTATTGTATCTTTTTAAATGTTCGCGTCCCGAGTTCGGTTCGCTGAAATTGGGGCGTGACAGCTTGGTATCAGAGCTCGAGGTTTCATACCTCGGACTGTCCGTCAATTAGGTGGGGAGGGTCGAGTCAGTGTAGACTCGTAGTGTTATGAGTCCTGGTTGGGTTTGTGTGTACGTGCAGTGTTTTCTTGTTGGCTTGCTGATTGTTGTTGCTGCGTGAAACGTTTTTAAGCTGTCGCGGGTCGACTCAGGAGCGCTTCTGTAGTCGAACGTGACGGTGCTGATATCAAGTCGGTACAACGTAGTTCGGGGACGCCTGGACCGGGTTGTAACTGCGTGATGTCAAGTATTAGGTTTTAAAATGAAGTGGAGAAAGTTTTTAAATTGGTTGGCCCGGCGGGCGTATTTGATTTTGATTGGCCTTGTGGGCGTGTGTGTAAGTTGGTTGGCCCGGTGGGCGTGTTTTGATTTTTTTTGACACCGTGGGCGTGTGTGTTTGATTGTGTTTGGCCCGGTGGGCGTAGTTCAGTGTTGGTTGGCCCGTTGGGCGTGTATTGTTATTACTCGGCCGTGTTGGCCTGTGTTTGAGGTCGGTCTGGAGTTGCCGTAACTGTGTTATGTGTTTGGTGGTCGTTGTCTGCGACGTACTAGTGTACGGGTCGCTATTAGCCGGGATAATTACGAGTACCCTAGGGTAGACGTAGCGGGTGTAAGTAGTATGAAATCATTACCGCTACATTATCGGGGTCACTGGTTTGGCCCGGTAGGTGGAATGGGACGGTTTGGTTGCCAGCCCGGTAAGGGGCCCGACAGGTATTGGTTGCCGGCCCGGTAAGGGGTCCGGCAGGTACTGGACGCCGGCCCGGCAAGGGGTCCGGCAAGACTTGGATGCCGGCCCGGTAAGTGGTCCGGCAAGGCGTGGTCGCCGGCCCGGTAAGGGGTCCGGCAAGGCGTGGTTCCCGGCTCAGAGAGTGGCACGGCAGGGGTCGTGTACCGGCCTGGTCCAGTGAGCCGTCTTCGTATTTCTTTGGTTGTTTTGTTTCATTGTGCGTTTAGGTTTGCGGTTGTGTGACTCGGTTCACGTTCGTGCGGTTTGAGCGTTGGTCTTACGTGTTTGGGTTCACGGTTGTGGGTTGTAGAGGTCGTAGGCCTGGTGCACGGTTGGGTTGTTGTTGAGTTTTTCGCTTACGTACTATTATAATTAAGGCATTAATAGTGTGAGCAGTGTGACGTTTGGCTTTAGTTTTGTGATGGTGGTTTGCCCTGACTAGAGTGGTAAGTCTTTGGTGCGTTATTAGTATGCCATAATCGAACGGGTGTCCGTGGAGGTGAGCATCACGCTCATCCCCTTCACTACTTTCCTGCAAGGGACGAGTAGCGAACACTGGTTTGGTTGCGGAAAGTTATAAGTAAGTGCATAAAGGATTGGATGAGGGCTTGTTGTACGGTTGTGTGGTTAAATTTGAGGTTCCGCCTACGTGTTAGTATAATTAAAGTATGATTAGCGTGAACGGTGTGGCGTTTAGTAACAAGTACGTTGGGGTAGACGTAGACCGTGTGAACGTTAGTGTGTTCGAGCTGGTTGTCTTTATTTGAGTTCGCAAACTGAATGTTTGCGTGTATCCGTGCAGAGGATACCTGCTGATGGCTCGTGGCAGACGAGGAAGAGCAGCAGTGGCACGGGGACGAGCGCCCTCGCGAGGCAGGTGGGGACGGTCAGCGGGGACACCAGGATGGGTGCCCACCGTTGAGCCCGCCGAGTACGCCGAGGCGCAGGGTACTCCTGTTGGTGAGGACAGGAGGAGCGATGCGGGACCTTCTACGGGCACGCCTAGCGTCCCGCCGGTCGCAGACCCACCCGACATGACTGCCCTGGATGAGCTGACCAGGACAGTCAAGAGTTTAGTGGCGGTCATTGCCAACCGAGAGTCGGCTTCACCAGCCCCAGAGGCAGCCGCGGTCCCAGTGAGGCCCGATCAGACAGAGGATCACACATCCCGAGCACGACTAGACTTCCTGAAGCTCGGGATACCTACATTTGTCGGGGAGCCGAACCCCGACCGAGCCGAGAGGTGGCTAGAACAGGTCACGCGAGACCTGGATACATCAGGTATCGATGATGGCCGTCGCAGAGTGTCCTTCGCGGCCCATCAGCTGAGAGACAGCGCCTACCACTGGTGGGGGCGTGTGAAGGACATGGTCGGTTATGACTACAGCATCTTCCAGACGGTCTTTCTGGAGCAGTACTTTCCCGAGTCGGCTCGGTTGGAGCGACATCGGCAGTTTCTGGATCTGGAGCAGGAGGGGATGACGGTAGTAGAGTACGAGGCCAGATTCACGGCCTTGGCCAGATTCGCGCCGGAGATGGTGATGACCGAGCAGAACCGTTGCCTGCGGTTCCAGGGAGGACTGAGGCTGGGGATTCGGAACCAGGTTCTCGCCTTGAGACTGCGGAAGTACACAGATCTCGTGGACACCGCAGCGACGGTGGAGCAGGGGATCCGGGATGCGGCAAGGACCTGCGAGGTTCGACAGCGGCCGACCAGCTTTACAGGGCCGTCCGACTCACGAGACTCGCGGAGGCAGAGGACCACGGGGTTCTTTCGACCACCGACTCATCAGGGTGGAGCGAGACAACTGGGGTCAGTGGCATCAGTTGGGCCAGTCACGTCAGAGAGGGCGCCGAAGTGCTATACCTGCGGCCAGCGAGGCCACCTCCGTCGCGAATGTCCGATGGAAGGAGGGCCCACAACGCAGCCGGCGACCAGCCGTACGGGCCAGGGCATGGAGTCAAGAGCCGACGAGTCCGACTGTTTCCGATGCGGCCGGGTTGGGCACACCAGTGCGTGGTGTCGTGAGCCTTCGAGGGCAATGTCAGCGCAGCGACCGTAGCAGTCGCGTACAGTACATTTGCCCAGGGGTCGTCCTCGTCAGAGTCAGCAGTCCAGACCGTCACAGCCTTCTACGAGCGCGTCGACTCCGAGACAGCAGCAGAGTTATGGGTATCCAGCGGCCAGTGCGCCGGGTCAGAGGCAGCAGGAGTCAGAGGGAAGAATGTACGCGGTTACCGACTCCCGGACACCAGGATCCCCTACCTACCGCGAGACCTATCAGGGTACGTGTTCATTGTACCTTTTATGAGCGTTATTCTAATTTCGCGGACGAAATTCCTTTAAGGGGGTAGATTGTAATAATCACTCCCGGTCAACGCCAGTCAAACCTGCGAAAAACAGGAAAAATTTAAAAAATTTAAGACTGACAGTTAAGTGAACCTAAAATGACCCCGAGTATCATACCGTACTTAAGTGACCCCATTATTGACCCAAGTGAGTTCCGGGGGATTCAGGGCAACTTTCTGATCAATTTGGGAAATGTTGACTTTTCGTTGGAAAAGTCAACCGAGCGACGTTTTGGTCCATTCGAGGACCGTTTTGGATCCAAAAAGCTTAGCCGTCATCGCAGCGGTCTTAGTTGAGCCATTTTCGTGTAGCCCATCAAGTTTCGTAATTTCTTGGGAAAAGTGCCCGTTCGGGGCCCGAAACGTCCGATTTTCGCGAATCTGATTGGAAAATATCAAGTAGATATTTTCCAAAAGGTGTGGGACCCACCTTGACACTTGTCCTAATTGTGGTGGTGATAGTTTTGGGGGGGAAAAGGATGAGAGGACAAGGTGTGGCCGACCATGTATTAAAAAGAGAAAAAAAAGGATAAAATGAGTTAGTTGTTTTAGAAAGAGAAAGAAGAGAGAAGAAAGGGAGAGAATGAGAAGAAGAAGAGAGGGAGTTGGGCTTGGTTGCCACTATTCACGTCATCCCACCTTTGGATCGTTTCAAAGCAAGGAGCAATCTCGTTCCCCTCGTTCTCCTCTACGGTATACACCGAACCGATTCTCGTTTTGATTAATTTTGGAAGTTAGGTTTTTGTAAAACTATTAGTTTGAGGTGGTTTTGATGTTGGGGTAATTGTTGGAGACGTTTTAGAGGTGTTGGAGGTTTGATTGGACGTTTTCCGGCGACCGGGGGCTCGGGAGAAGCCCTGGCCACCATAGGAGGTGGCTGGCCGGAGCTAGGGCCGGCCACCACCATGGTGGCCGAGCCTCATTTGAGCCCTAGGGCCCACGGACAAGTGGGTCGGGTGGGGCCCACATGCTCGGGTGCTCGGGTTTTATCGTTCGGGTGGTTTAAAACGTTCCCCGGACCTTTTATCCTTAACCGAAACGAAAATTGGAATTAAATTGGAGAAGTTGTATTTTATCGGGTTTAGAAACTTTAAACGTCATTAAATTGACTCGGAAGTCGGAATTCGATTCCGTCAAGTACATTGGGTTCCTTGAACTATTCTAAGACCGTAGAAACGAAAACGGGGGCTTTTGGAGCCCTGGAAGGCAATTTACAAAACCCGGGCAGATTCGCCATGTCGGGCGAATCGGGCCTTTACGGGTCCCTTATCGACAATGTCGAGTATTTGGGAAGTTTGGGAGTGGTCTTTACCTTTGGTGTTTGGATGGCCATGAGTGCCCGTAGGGTTGTTGAACCCGTGTCTTTACCTTGGGTGCTTTGGGTGGCCATGAGTGCACGTAGGGTTGTTGAACCCGTGTCTTTACTGTTGGTGGTTTGAGTGGCCGTGAGTGCCCGTGGGGCAGTCGAGTCTGTGAGTTACCGTTGGTGTATCTTGGGAGGCCGTGAGTGCCTGTGGGACTGTTGAGTCCGTGGTTTACTGTTGGTGTATCTTGGGAGGCCGTGAGTGCCTGTGGGGCTATTGAGCCCGTGTCTTTATCGTTGGTGTGTCTTGGGAGGCCGTGAGTGCCCGTGGGGTTGTTGAGCCCGTGAGTTACTGTTTGTGTGTCTTGGGAGGCCGTGAGTGCCTGTGGGGCTGTTGAGTCTGTGTTTTACTGTTTGTGTGTCTTGGGAGGCCGCGAGTGCCTGTGGGGCTGTTGAGTCCGAGTTTTACTGTTGGTGTCTTGGTGGCCATGAGTGCTTGTGAGTGTTGAACCTGTGTTGTTGCTGTTGTTGACTTTGCTTGTGATTGTGATTGTGGTTACCTGAGTGAGTGAGGGTACTGAGACAGGTCGACCGCCTGGCTCGAATTTGTGTCGGGGAAGCGCGTGAGTGAGAGAAGTTGTAAGACAGGTCGACCGCCTGGACCGATTGGGATCGGAAAGGGCGAATGACAGAGAAGTTGTAAGACAGGTCGACCGCCTGGACCGACTGGGATCGGAAAGGGCGAAGGACAGAGAGGTTACTGAGACAGGTCGACCGCCTGGCCCGACTGGGATCGGAAAGGGCGAGATACAGAGTTGGTTACTGAGCAGCTGGTATGCGATCCTTTGTGATCTTGTTTGGTGTGCGATCCTTTGTGATCTTTGGTGTTGCGTATTTATCTGTAATGTCTTTGGAAGAGGTCGTCAATGGTTGCGTCGGGTCTACTTTATGTGTCAGAGTGTTGAGTTGGTCAAGGAGGGTAATAGTGGGTGTATGTTCAGTCAGAGTACTTGGATTGGGGACAGTGTCCCCCGGTGTTGACTTTATTATTGGTGTTACCGGCTTTGTCTGCTAATTATGTCGTAGTCAGTCTGTTATCCGTGGTGGTGAGCGAACGCTCACCCCTAGCTGCTTTTCCTACAGGTACTGATCACAGGACGGACTAGGTGAGCTCTCGAAGCTTGTGGAGCTAGGAGCGGAGTCCGTGTTTTTTTGAGTCTAGTGACGGATGCCTACTTTTGTCCACTTGTTGGGACGTGTTTTAAATTGTAAATATTATTTTGTTGAACAAATGGTGTTTTTAAAGTGATTTAATGAAAACAGGTTTCAAGTATTGTATCTTTTTAAATGTTCGCGTCCCGAGTTCGGTTCGCTGAAATTGGGGTGTGACATGGATGATGGTCCAGATGAAGGTGACAACATATGACATATAGCCTCGTCGCAGAAAGCTTAATATGAAATGAAAAAAAAAATCTATATATGTTTATAGAGGAGAAATCTGGTGAGAACCATGTTTTAACGTAGAAACCGCGAGAACCAATCTAAGTCATACATTTTAAGAATGGATGGATGAGATGCAATTGAGTAGTTGACTTGTTGACTGCAAAAAAAACAACACTTTTTAGTAAGTGGTAAGGGCTTTTTAGTAAAACTATCTATTACTTTTTTTTAACCAATTCACTAATTTAATTTTTCCTGCTTCGTTTGAACTCCGATTGGCTTAAAACTTGCGTCATTAGTTTTGTTTTTTTAAGGGCTTTCTATCAAGATCAGTCATGAATATATTTTGAAGCACGAAAAAAAAAATCGGGGTTGATTTTTTTTTTAAAAAAATCTGGGTAATTTTTATCAACACTTTGCTCTGAATTTATCAACACTTTTACACTAGTTTTATCAACACTTTACACTGGTTTTATCAACTGATTTTCCAAAACTGATCATTATTCTATCACCTCATCGCGTGCTTTTTTTTGAACACTAGTTTTATCAACACTAAACACTAGTTTATCACCCCCATCACATGTTTTTTTTAAGCACGAAAAATATTATTTCGGGGCTGGTTTTTAAAGAAATTATATCTAGGTAATTTTTATCAACATTTTTCTCTGGGTTTATCAACACTTTACACTGGTTTTATCAACACTTTACACTGGTTTTATCACCTCATTTTCCAAAACTGATCATGATTTTATCACTCATCGCGTGCTTTTTATGAATACTAGTTTTATCAACACTAAACAATAGGTTTATCATTCAAAATACGTGTGTTTTATCACCCCCATCACATGTTTTTTTTGAAGCATGAATTTTTTTTATTTCGGGGCTGGTTTTTAAAGAAATTATATCTAGGTAATTTTTATCAACACTTTGCTCAGGGTTTATCAACACTTTACACTAGTTTTATCACCCCATTCTTCAAAACTGGTCATGAAGTTTATCATCCCATCACATGCTTTTTATGAACACCAGTATTATCAACACTAAACACTAGATTTATCATTTAATAACGTGTGTTTTATCACCCCATCACAAGTTTTTTTATCAACGTTAAACTCTAGTGTATCACACTTATTATCAAAATTGAACATGGTTTTTATCACCTCATTATTTGTTTCTTATCACATGATTACATGTTTTTTATCCACATTTAGCACTAGTTTGGTACTCCGATATAAAACATTTATTAGTGAAGATTTATCAACGCTTAACATTATTTTTATCACCTTGATATAAATTTTTATTTTCGTGCTTCAAAATATATTCATGACTGATCTTGATTTAAAGCCCTTGAAAAAAGAAGAATATTGGCGCAAGTTTGAAGTTAATCGGAGTTTAAACGAATCGGGAAATATTAAATTAGTGAATTGGTTAAAAAATGGACACTTGTCCACATGGCACCATGTTATTACAATTATGCCCTTGCTTGTGTGAGAATGGATGAAAGAGACGTGAATTTGGGTAGAATTGAGGTGATGATGTGACATCATGGTGAATGTTGGATCTTAGGTGTGTGTGGCTAGGATTGGTTCTCACGGTTCCTATGGTAAGAATGGTTCTCAATAGATTATCCCTCTATGTTTATATTTTATTTCATGCTTTGTTTTGAATCCAGGTATGTTTTCTCTTTTTTTGGTGGATATTCGTACTCTTTTGTTTGTTCTTGGTGTTGAAACCGTGAATGTGTACTTCAATATCTATATATGTATGTTGCTATAATGTATCTGTATATTTATGTTGCTATTCAGTATCAATTATATATAAAAACACCGCACCAGATGCTGACACGTGGGCGCGTGCGCACAGTGCTGATAGTTTACATAGCACGGTGCTGATAGTTTAGTACAAATTGTGTTGATAGGTTACATTTGTAGTAAACTATCAGCATTGTGCGCGCGTGCACCAGGAGCGCGCGCGCCACGTGTCAGCATCTTGGGCGCTCTACTGACGTCACTTTGACTGCATCCTGTGGCTCTCGTGCGTTTGTAGTTTGCACAATAAGAGGCGTTTGTACTGGATATCTATATATATATATATAGGATATCTATCAGGTACAAAACTTTTATATTTGTTAGAACTACAAACTATTAATCTATGCTCTTGGAACTAAAGACCCAGATTTAATGTATATCTTTGTAATTAATGAATTTCTTGTAATTGATTTCGTAATCAATCACCACCCATCCCCCTGAATTTCAGTGGTCATCCGATTTGAGTAATTAATGGCCCAGATTAGTTCTACATTTTTACCTAAAAATAGGTTTGTACTTGATAGTCCCTTTATATAGGATAACTATCAGGTACAAACATTTATCTTTGTTAGAACTACAAACTATTAGTCTAGGCCATTGAATCGTGGAATTAAAGGTCCAAATTTAATGCATATCTTTGTAAGTAATGAATATATTGTAATTGATTTCATAATCAATCACCACCACCCCTGAATTTCGGTGGCCATCCGATTTGAGTAATCAATGGCTCAGATTAGTTTTACGTTTGTTCCTAAAAAATAGGTTTATACTGATACCTGCGTTTGTATCAGATGCGAACTCACTGTTCCCATGCGAACTGCGAACCTTGTGTGACCGTGCGATCTGTGTAAATATACGGTGTAGATTATCTGATCAATCAAATGGCAAGGAATGTAAATAAATCTCGCGTGTTCTGTTTTATGGTATTTTAGACGTTTTTGAGGTTAGCTAGGTAATTTACTCCCGAATAATACCTCAAAAATCGCGCGCGATCATTACACAGGCCGTGAATATCGTGAAGAAGGGGATTTGATTTCCCGATATTGATTTTGTGCATATCTCAGATTGTGGAAGGTATCTATAATCACTCATCCGTAGTTTTACAGCTAGTAGTTCGCATTTAGGGTTTTTATCACTTCCAGAGACCGTTTAAGCTCTGATATTTTCCGATTTCAGTAATACAATTGTGTGTTTGGCACATTCAGGTAATGTTTTCATCTCCATGTATGATTTATTTAGTTCAGTTTCAATATTACACATGCTCGTGTAAATATTTTGCATTCATTATGTTGTACTAAAATAAAATTCTGGTTGTTTTTGGGTTAGTATGAGTAAATCGAAAGGGTCGATTCAGATGAAGAAACCGGTTAGAAGGAGTGCTCGTCTGTTGATTGATGGTAGATTTTTATTTTTACAAATCTACATTTCAAGCAATATTTTAATTTAACTATTGATATAGTAACAGTAGATTTATATACAGATATTTTAGTTTTAAATCATTGTTAGATTATAACAGTTGTCAAGTGGAAAAGAACTCTCCACAAAACCTCTCTGAGGTTCATCTCTAAACCCTATCTAGGGTTCCACCCGCCGCCGCCGCAGCCGCCGCCGTCCCTTCACTACCGTCTACCGCCCATTCTCCATCTGTCCACCGTCCCTTCTTCTTCTGTTACAGTCCCCATCTCGTCGTTGATCTCCTCCTCCTCCTCACACCATGGTTTTTCCGTTCTCCCGTTGCCAACGCGATGGGTACCCCACCCGGACACCATGGTCGGCGACCCATCTCCCTCATGTTCGCCTCCCTGAGACCGATCACCCGCGCCCCCCCATGCTCGACCAAGCCAACCCCATTTTGGTCTTGCATAATCGAGGGTGATCCGTGCACGATGTGCACCACGATCTGACGTGGTTGCACCAGTCTCCCTGACATCGATCCACACCGGAGTTCGTCCGGCCTTTTGTATCCAACCCCGGCAATCAACGTCCTCTACCGGACTGGGATCAGGCTTTCCGGCGCCAGGAGCCACTGTTTCAAGGCCTGGCTCTCATTCCCCCACCTGAGCGCACCGCGACTCCGGCCTACCAGTGGGATCCGGTGATTTATTTCACCTGGTCCTCGGCTTACCAACCGGGATATGACCAATCGGGGATTGGCCGACATCCGGGTAGGGATCCCTACTACGCGGGATCACCAAACCCAAGGAGATTCGCGGCCAGCAGGAGCCGTGCTCACCAGGATGCTCGGAGTACTACTGTTAAGGTGCTGATCCCATCCCCGATGATAGCTAAGCGCCACGACAAGGACACCCTGTAACACCCCAATTTCAGTAAAACCGAACTCGGGACGCGAACGTTTAAAACAATAAAACATTTTGAAACCCTTTAAATAAAATCACTTTAAAATCACCATTGTTCATCAAAATAAATATTTACAACTTAAAAGTACGTCCCAACAAGTGGACAAAAGCAAGGTATACGTCGCTATACTCAAAAGTAAACCCAGAATCCCGCTCCTAGCTCTTCAAGCTTCGGAAGCTCACCTAGTCCAACCTGCGATCGGTACCTGTAGGAAAAACAGCTAGGGGTGAGCGTTCGCTCACCACCACGAATAACAGACTGACTACGACATACTTAGAAGACAATTTCGGTAACACCAACAACCCAAACACCGGGGATCACCATCCCCAACTCAACTAACCCGACCGACACACACGCACTGTTACTTTCCTCAACCGACTCAACACTCGGACACGAAATGTAGACCTAACACAACGATTGACGACCTCCTCCAAAGACACGACAGACAACCACAAAACACCAAAGATCACAAAGGATCGCACACCAAACAAGATCACAAAGGATCGCACGCCAGCTGCTCAATAACCCCATCTCTCTCTCGCCCTTTACCGATCCTTGTCAGGTCAGGCGGTCGACCTACCGTGCAACTTCTCCCGATCTCAGTCGGAAGGCTAGCCCACAACCTCTCCCCTACCCCCGATCTCAATCGGGTGACTAGCCACACCCGTGCAAACCACGAAACTTCTCCCGACACACAGCCGGGAGGCTAGCCCACAACCTCTCCGCTTCCCCCGATCCCAGTCGGGAGGCTAGCCACACCACCAAACTCGCAATCCTTCTCCCGATCCCAGTCGGGAGGCTAGCCCACAACCTCTCCGCTTCCCCCGATCCCAGTCGGGAGGCTAGCCACACCACACAACTTCCCCAACACAAAGTCGGGTTTCCAACCTTAGGTAACCACAATCACAATCACAAGCAAATTTCAACAAACAGCAACAACACAGGTTCAACACTCCACAGGCACTCATGGCCACCCAAGACACCAACAGTAAAACACGGACTCAACAACCCCACGGGCACTCACGGCCTCCCAAGACACACCAACAGTAACTCACGGGCTCAACAACCCCACGGGCACTCACGGCCTCCCAAGACACACCAACAGTAACTCACGGGCTCAACACCCCACGGGCACTCACGGCCTCCCAAGACACACCAACAGTAACTCACAGGCACTCACGGCCTCCCAAGACACACCAACAGTAAAGCACGGGCTCTCATGGCCACCCAAGACACAACAGTAAAGCACGGGCTCTCATGGCCACCCAAGACACAAATTACTCAAAAAACCTCCGGGCATAACCAATGCCTCCAGCAGTTCTAATAACGATAGTTCACAATCAACCTCCGGGCATGGTCATATGCCTCCAGTAATTCTAATATCGAAAAGTTCACAATCAACCTCCGGGCATGGTCATATGCCTCCAGTAATTCTAATATCGATAAGTTCTTTGCTCCTACGACACTACTAAGTGTCACATGCAATTCTAATGTTCGATACGTTCCCGAATCATACGACACTACCCGGTGTCGCCTACCTTTCTAATATTCGATAACCTACTTAACCCACGACACCCCAGTGTCACATGCATTTCTACTGTTAACTTTCCCTAGTCAGGGCCAAGATCTGGCTACTTTTCCCTACCTCGAGAAGCGTGTCACAACCAATGCTCGTTCTCCGCAATGCTCCAAATTTCCCGCTTAGCCTCCTCTTTCCATGGTAGGCGATACGGTCTACAATTATTACAATTAACACACTTTTTAAGTAAGCAAGCGAAACCCGAATTTAAAGAATTAAACGCCCAAACTCAACCCCGACAAATGTCGATCACTCCCAAACTTCTCAATTACTCGACATTGTCGATAATGGGCTCGGAAAAGCCCGATTCGCCCGACATGGCGAATCTGCCCGGGTTTGGAAAACGCCCTTCCGGGGCTCCGAAAATTCCATTTTTCGTTTCTACGGTCTTAGAATAATTCAAGGGTTCCTAGGCATTCGACGGAATTAAATTCCGACTTCCGAGTAATTTAATTCGCGTTTAAAGTTTCTAAACCCGTCAATTACAACTTTCACAATTTAATTCCAAATTTCGATCCGGGTGTGGATTAACGACTTGGAGAACGTCCTAAACCATCCGGACATGAAAACCCGATACCCGGGCATGTGGGCCCCACACGGCCACAATGGCAAAATTCCCTTTTTGCCCTAAAACGTTCCTAACGAACCCCAAACCTCAACCCTTCATCTTTAAACCAATTCTAACCAAAACCCAACCATATTTGAATCGTTTAAACTCAAACCCTAAAATTCGAACTTAACAAAACGAAAATCGGTTAGGTGCTCACCGTAGAGAATGACGGTGTGAACTCGATTCTTCTATCGTTGAGACGATCCAACGGCTTGATCGACGGGAAACGCCAAAACTCCAAACACCCCCTTCTCTTTTCTCTCTTCTTCTCCTTCTCCTTCTCTCTCTATTTTCTCTCTCCAAAAACCCACTTTTTTTCCCATATGGCCGAACATCACCATTTGGCTCATCTTTTGTATTTTTTCAAAAACACCCACCTTTATCATATTTACAAAACTAACACCACCTTTCCATCTTTTGTTTTGTTCAATGTTACCTAACACCACCACATTGGTGACATGTGGCAAGATGTCACGCCTCAATTTCAATAAACCGAACTCAGGACGTGAACTTTTAAAACAATAAAACATTTTTGAAACCTTTTACATTAAATCACTTTAAGATCAGCGTTTGTTCAACATTTTTGAAACCTTTTACATTAAATCACTTAAAACACGTTCCAACAAGTGGACAAAAGTATGGTATCCGTCGCTAGACTCAAAATAAACCCAGAAACCCGCTCCTAGCTCTTCAAGCTTCAGAAGCTCACCTAGTCCAACCTGCGGCCGATACCTGTAGGAAAAGCAGCTAGGGGTAAGCGTTCGCTCACCACCACGGATAACAGACTGACTACGGCATAATTAGCAGGCAATGCCGGTAACACCAACACAAACTCAACACCGGGGAACACCATCCCCAACCCAAGTACTCTGACTGAACACACACCCACTGTTACCTTCCTTGACCAACTCAACACCCTGACACGTAAAGTAGACCCGACAAAGCGATCACGACCTCCTCCAAGGACTCAAGGACCACCACACAAAACCCAAGATCACAAAGGATCGCACACCAAACAAGATCACAAAGGATTGCATACCAGCTGCCAACTGCTCAGTGCCAAGAACGCTTGCAACCTCCCGAGACTCTAACTCGGTCAGGCCAGCCCAAGAATGCTTACAACTTACCGAGACTCTAACTCGTAAGCCAGCCGAAGAATGCTTGCAACTTATCGAGACTCTAACTCGTAAGCCAGCGAAAGAATGCTCACAAACCCAAACCACACACGCGCGGCCAGGACCCCTTTATTGACGGGCGGGCCCCCTACCCCGTCTGAACATGCAGACGCGTGTGCTCGTGGACCCCCGTTTCATGAAGCGGGCCCCCAACCTCAAGTAACCACAATCACAATCACAATCACAAGCAAGTTCAACAACCAATAACAACGCAGGTTCAACACTCATAGGCACTCATGGCCAACCAAGACACCAACAGTAAAACACGGACTCAACAGCCCCACAGGCACTCACGGCCTCCCAAGATACACCAACAGTAAAACACGGACTCAACAGCCCCACAGGCACTCACGGCCTCCCAAGATACACCAACAGTAAAACACGGACTCAACAGCCCCACAGGCACTCACGGCCTCCCAAGACACACAAACAGTAACTCACAGGCTCAACAACCCTACAGGCACTCATGGCCTCCCAAGACACACCGCCAATAAAGACACGGGTTCAACAACCCCACGGGCACTCATGGCCACCCAAAGCACCAAAGGTAAAGACACGGGTTCAACAACCCCACGAGCCCTCATGGCCACCCACAACACCAAAGGTAAAGACACGGGTTCAACAACCCCACGGGCACTCATGGCCATCCAAAACACCAACAGTAAAACACGGGCTCTCAAGGCCACCCAAGACACCAACAATAAAATACGGGCTCTCAAGGCCACCCACAACACCAAAGGTAAAGACACGGGTTCAACAACCCCACGGGTACTCATGGCCATCCAAAACACCAACAGTAAAACACGGGCTCTCAAGGCCACCCAAGACACCAACAATAAAATACAGGCTCTCAAGGCCACCCAAGACACCAACTACACACAATCAACCTCTGACATAAACAATGCCTCCAACAATTCTAATATCAACAGTTTCACAATCAACCTCCGGGCATGGTCATATGCCTCCAGTACTCCTAATCTCGATAAGTTCGCAATCAACCTCCGGGCATGGTCATATGCCTCCAGTAATTCTAATAACGCTAAGTTCTCTGCTCCTACGACACTACTAAGTGTCACATGCATTTCCAATATTCGCTACGTTCTCGTATCATGCCTTTCTAATGTTCGATAAACCTACTTAACCCACGACACCCCGGTGTCACATGCAATTCTACTATTAAATTTCCCTAGTTGGGGCCGAGATCCGGCTACTTTTCCCTACCTCGTGCGTGTTCTCCCAAAAGCCAACCAACGAGCTCCGGTGATGATCTCAGTCACTCACCCGGCTTTCCCTTGCATCGGTCCGTGGCACGATCTAATAGAACACAATTTAAAGACACTTAACAACTCGCAGGAATAAACTGAAAATCATTACACTTAATGCCCAAACTTAACCCCGACAATGTCGATCACTCCCAAACTCCCCAAATACTCGACATTGTCGATAAGGGACCCGTAAAGGCCTGATTCGCCCGACATGGCGAATCTGCCCGGGTTTTGTAAATGCCCTTCCGGGGCTCCAAAAATTCCAATTTTCGTTTCTACGGTCTTAGAATAATTCAAGGGTCCCAATGTACTCGACAGAATCGAATTTCGACTTCCGAGTCAATTAATTACCGTTTCAAGTTTCTAAAACCCGTTAATTATAACCTTTCCAATTTAATTCCAATTTTTGATTCGGTTATGGATAAATGGTCCGGGAAACGTTTTAAACCACCCGAACACTAAACCCGAGCACCCGAGCACGTGGGCCCCACCCAGCCCACTTGGCCGTGGGCCCTAGGGCTCAAAGTGGGGCTCGGCCACCATGGTGGTGGCTGGTCCCAGCTCCGGCCAGCCACCCCATGGCCGGTCGGCCACTACCCACGGTGGCCGGAGCTCCTCCCGAGCCTCCAGTCACCGGAAAACATCATACTTGGACTCCAAACACCTCCAAAACGTCTCCAACAATTCCCCAACCTCAAAACACCCTAAACTAATAGTTTTACAAAAACCCTAACTTCCAAAATTAATCAAAACGAGAATCGATTCGGTGTATACCGTAGAGGAGGATGAGGGGAGTGCACTTCCTCCTAGCCTTGAGACGATCCAAGGGTGGAGATGACGTGAATAGTGCTCCAAACCATAGCTTTCTCTCTTCTCTTCTTCTCCTTCTCGCCCTTTCTTCTCTCTTCTTCCTCTTTCTAAAACAACTAACTCAATTTCCTTTTTTTTCTTTTTCTAATGTGTGGCCGGCCACCTATAGGCTTCACCACTCATTTCCCCCCCCCCCCCCCAAAACTAACACCACCACTTGTTGGACAAGTGGCAAGGTGGGTCCCACACCTTTTGGAAAATATCTAATAGATATTTTCCAATCAGATTCGCGAAAATCGGACGTTTCGGGCCCCGAATGGGCACTTTTTCCAAGAAATTACGAAACTTGGTGGGCTACAAGGAAACGGCTCAACTAAGACCGCTGCGACGACGGCTAAGCTTTTTGGATCCAAAACGGTCCTCGAATGGACCAAAACGTCGCTCGGTTGACTTTTCCAGCGAAAAGTCAACATTTCCCAAATTGATCAGAAAGTTGCCCTGAGTCCCCCGGAACTCACTTTGGTCGATATCGGGGTCAACTTAAGTCCCGTATGACCCTCGGGGTCCAATTCCGGTTCAATTCAGTGTCTGCTCAAAATTTTTAAATTTTCCTGTTTTTCGCAGGTTTGACTGGCGTTGACCGGGAGTGGTTATTACACAAGATGGGTCCCATACCTTTTGGAAAATATCTCCTAGATATTTTTCAGTCAGATTCGCGAAATTCGGCCGTCTCGGGCCCTGAACGGGCACTTTTTCCAAGAAATTATGAAACTTCACGGGCTACAAGGAAACGGCTCAACTAAGACTGCTGCGACGACGGCTAAGCTTTTTGGATCCAAAACAGGCCTCGAATGGACCAAAACGTCGCTCGGTTGACTTTTCCAACGAAAAGTCAACATTTCCCAAATTGGTCAGAAAGTTGCCCTGAGTCCCCCAGAACTCACTTTGGTCGATATCGGGGTCAACTTAAGTCCGGTATGACCCTCGGGTCAAATTTGGGTTCATTTAAGTGTCTGTCCAAAATTTTTAAATTTTCCTGTTTTCGCCGATTTGACTGGCATTGACCAGGAGCGGTTCTTACACACCCCAAGCCCTAAATCTCACTTGAAGATCGGGGCCAAGTGGAAGAGGCCCAATCCGCGATTGGGTGACCTGATGAACTGCACATTGGCTCGACGGGGGATCTTGCGATTCACCACAACCGTTGGACCAAGACCCAGGGTGATCAAGACGGGCCACAAGCCGGAGTCCAAGATGCTGCCAACCTCTCCTGACCAAATACAGGAACAAGATGTTAGCCTGGGGGACTACAATCCCCCGGGGGATGAATGATCCTCCAGAGCGGGGGTGGGAAGGACCGTCAGGGACCTATACCCACAGACCCGGGACGTCTACAGCCAGGAAGTCTCGGGGAATCCGCAACAAAGGCCTTCTCTATTTTCAGGTTGATTTTTTTAGGACAAATAAGACTTTGGCTAGGTAGTTTTTATTCCATTAGTTATGCATTTTTTGAAACAGTGGATCGAGGAAATCTTGAGTTCGGATCTGCGAAACAAAGAAGACTATCTGTATGGAACCATGTGCGCTCGATGGGCCACGGCCGATTGGGACAAAAACTGGTGTCCGGGACTGTTAGGTCCTACATTGTAAACACAATGATATCGTAATACTAATTCTTTCCCGTTTCAAAAAAAAATCATTGTTAGATTATTATGAGTTTTTTTTTGAAACGAGAACATAGATATTTTATTACTCATGACAATAAATCATAAACATAAATTGGGTCCCAGACCCTGGGTTCCAGCATATGTCCGAAGCCCCCATAGGGATTTTGGCGAACTTGAACCGTAATGGTGATCGCTTTTGAATAACAGATCTAGAATGAACAAAGATTAGCACACGAACGAAATAAAAAACTACCAAATCTGCGATGCCAGATCTTCTGGCCCCCGTGCCATTGAGGCGTTCTGGTATCGTCAATTCTTCGTCTTGAGTCGCCCGGATCTTTAGAAGTAGTGCGGAGGACGGGATATGCTCCTAGTGCTCCGGATGTGACTTCACCGACACTTCACGTAGAAGCAGATTAATCATCATCGATTCGACCCGCAAAGGTTTGTTCGGGGTCGAGAGTCCCGATTTCAGGTGCTGGGGAAACAGGCCCCAACCTATCGTCCCTCCTCCCGGATCCCAGATCCATCGAGGGAGCGGAACCATGCCGGCGAGGGGTGGCCCTGGAGCGGGAGGCCGTTGCGGATGGAAGACGGCGCATGGAGCGCGTATCCCGGTGGACGACGATAGGAGGACCACGGTGGCTACTGGCTCGAGAACGGGACCGATCCAGCGACGCAGGATTGGTAGCGCGAGACGAGGAAGAGGCCGTGGGACGGTCTGAACGGGTGGCGGCAACCTGCGAAGGTGGACGGCGGCGAAAAAAGATGAAAAAAATATGTTGGAAAAGAAAACCCTAACAAGGGTACTATTGAACCCATCCATAGGTAAACCCGTCAAGGGTAACCGAGAGCTTGGAGTCAAGAGGTTCAATGGTGGAGAAAAAGGGGGGATGGGGGAGGAGGCTGCGCAGAGAGAGCACAGCCCCTAGGGTTATGATTATTATGAGTTTTTGAAATACATATATATAACTTCCAGTAACATAAGATTGATGTGTATTATATTTTCTGAATGAAAAGTTTACATAATATGTTATCATTATTACATATTACATGGTTTCATCCAATACTCTGTATTTGAAATCATATTTACATTCTGAATACTTAGTTTTTATGTATAATTTTTACATTATACTGTAAAATATTTAAATTATTTTGTATAATATTTACATTATTACATAATATACAAACTAATATTACATAATGATAGTTATATTATTAGTAGCCCACAGTTAGAGATCAATGAATCACATGCCCGTTATAGATGTGTTGTTATATATCATGTATATTTAATATTTGTAATTTTAATACAGATGATTCAGACTTTGAAGAACCCACACCTCATGTACACACACGACATGTGCATACAACTATTGACATCTCGGACAACGACGATGATCAAATTCCATTGGTAGAGATGTGGAGGAAGAAGGTACGCCATTCTAAAGGTGTGACAGATGGTTATAAGAAAACTAAACCGGATAAAAGCGTTGTTACCTTCAAAGGCAGCTTATCCATGATATGCCACATACAAATTTTGTGGTGCGTATCTGTCATGACTTTTGGAACCGCGATTTTCATAGCCGGGTCTTGATCAGTTAAAAAGTATCGTGGTTGTTTATTATTCATTGCTTTTAGAAAAGCATTGGATATCCACATGAATGATTCCGTGTCTTTACGTGTAATAAGGCTGAGCCTGAATGTAATTGATTTTTTTGTAGTTATCAACCCCGGTGAATGGACATATTGGCATTGCATAACTGTATCATTTATGATCAATTATAAATATTTATGTAAATGTTAGAAAGTTGTAATTGAATATTACATGTTCCACTCACTTGTTTGTCCTGTAGGTCAAATCAAATGTCACAAAATCGACATACAGCTCGACGTTTTTGACAGATATTTCATCACACCAGAATAACCGCGTAAGTCTTCCAGTGGAATCCTCATCATAGTCATAGTGGAAAGAGTTGTTCGCACTTTTTTTTCATTAAATGCGTCCAAAATTATTTGAACACCATTGTCTCCGATGAATGCCTTCAGATATCTTTCATAATAAATGAAGTCCCGTCTTAGTGCTCCTACATTTTCAACACCTCTGCATCGTTGACTCATTAATGTGTAAGCATTCGATGGTCCTATACCTGACTTCTTGCAGTGATTCAACCACTGAACATGAGTTTCTCCAATGTGTCTATTACCCCACAACTGATGTGATTGAGCTTTACCAACCAGCGGATGATTGTGTCCTTCTATAAATTTGAAAACAATGTAACCTTCTTCATCAGACACGAAAGTAAATCTTATCATAGCTTCACTGTTTGTTTGGGTCAACAACCGTTTTCTTTTCCTGGAATTACTTAATTCTGCATTGTCTTTCTTTGTTTTGATTTCACCTTCATTCGAACAAACCATGTACTTAATCTTTATATGTCAACCTTTTCCCAATTATTCGGAATATCTTCTTGTGTTGAACCCCCCGAGCCGACCATATGTTTGGTAGAAATTTATCACATGGTTCATCGTCTTGAACATTTGTCCTTCGTATGGAGTTTGACCAGTTCACATGATGGTATGTATGTCATCGGCCCTCCCGGAGAATGCAACATTGTGCATTCTATAGATGCCTCGCTGACATTATCACCCATTACTGCACAACCCTAACAAAAAAATGTAATTATTACATGTTAATATATAATTGTGTGGTGGTAAAACGTAATTTTACAACCCGTGCATCCCTTCCAAAATATAGGTCTGCAAACATCTGTGTAGTATCGTTAATCACACAACAAATTAATAAAAGTAGTTAAAGTGCATTAGAATAAGATAAAACATGCTTCGACACATAACATGCATCATATTCTTCTATAACTCAGTCCAGATAACTCACATATTTCACAATTACAGATCATATTACATATTGCACTTCAATAATCATTTAAAAATACTTACATACTTCGTTCGATGTATCCAAAATTGCAACCAATCGGTATGATCTCCAACAACCTTGCCTGAAGTATTCTTGTTCTCGAAGAACAAGGTTAACGCTTTTGAAGTTGTTTGTAGATAAATGCGAACAGTGTAAATGTTTTGATTGATTTTTATGATGTAATGGTTTTTCGGTGTGATCGTTAATTTGAATTTGAATTTTGGGTTATGTCATTGCATATTACCGTGATTACATCCTTTCAATCAGGAGATGCGATACGATCACAAGATTCATACGTTTGAAAATTTATTGTGTTTTACAGATTTACCCTTCCATCCGCACGTGTATCAATTGAATTGCTACATAATCGTAACTTACTTATGGCCGTGGATTCCTTTCTATCTACGATTGCAATTGGCCCGTACGGTTCACAACCCAATTTGGATTCGTAGCCGAAACCTTCTATATATATATTTATATTTATTTTACACGTTCATTTATACGGGTATGTTTTAAATGAGTTTGCACAGTCAGCTTCAGAAACTCATAATTAAAACCTAATTTATGATTCCTACACCTCTAATAGTTCATCCTGTCAGGTTGGCCGTGGAAACGCCATCGATAACTCCATGAGGTTCGGCGAGCCTGAACCAGCCTCCTTCACATAAATTGTTCCCTCCTCTCCGGGCCGGGCATGAGAGTCTTGTCGTAGAGAGGGTCACAGAATATAGAAGGCGGGGGAAAGCCAAGAGGGGCCACCGACGATTTTAGCGTGACAAGAAGCAAAGGTTCCGATGGTAGTTGATGAGCTAAGACCGTCGTAGACGTTGGAGTTGTCGAAACCCTAACGTAGCGTTGACTAGAAGTTAGGGTTTTTTCGTACGGGGCCAGCCCCGTGTTGGTCTTCCGTCTAGTTTGTCCGGGCTAACTAATAACGCTAGGGTCGACGATGAGATTTCGGGAGAGTAAAGGCAAGGGACGAGAGACCAGAGTGTCTACGACGTCCGATGGCTATTGTATTTAAGGAGGGCTGGAGGGGCGTGATCTCCGAAGAGGGACATTGGGATAGCGTAGGTGGCATGAAGTACACCACGATAGGCTGTGATGGGACAAGACCGCTGGCGAGGAAAGCTTCAAAACCCTAACCTGACTTGAAGGAGACGTTAGGGTTTTGGGCTTAATAGGATGGCCCCGTCGTGGCTTCAGCAATGGTTCGGAGAACCCATGGAAAAGACCGACGATGCCTCTGATGATGGAGTCGATACAAGGCCCGTGGAAGAAGGAGGGAGGGGAACCAAAGTTGTAGATGTCTTTTTTTTGCTACCGGTTCCGTCTTGGTTTAACAGGGGGTGCGATCTCCGAGGGAGGGGGGCGTGGTTGTGGCATAGGTGGCGTGTGCTTCACCACAGCAGGTTCGATAGCAGCCATCGAAATATGCAGCAGTTAGACATGACCTTGAGCAGCGGACACTGATTTTATTGTTGTTTAATTTTTATTCGTCTTATATGCCACCCCAACATACCGACTGTATCGGTTTTTTTGTCCCAAAGTTATGAATGAGAAGATCTTAAGGCCTCATTACATTGTAATAGTTCTTCTGCTATGATCAAGGGTTTCCTTGATGCACGCCTTTTGTCAGGTTGAAATTTAACTAATGGAATTGCACATTTTAGTAAAAAAAAACCTACTTTATGAGAAAATATTGAAAAAAGAGCGACGCTGAAACACAGTCGTATCATATGTATGATTAGAATGGTTGTGAGGTAGTAACAAGTGATTGAGATCACTCCCACCACCTCACTTCGCTGTCAGTGCGCCAGTTCATCTCTCTCCTCCAGACCGTCACTCCAAAACCCTTGACCGGACCGCCGCGGAGCTCCAACTTTCCAGAATCGACAGAACCCTAACTCTCTCTCGCATGCGCTGATCCCTTTCCGCCACCGTCACCGCCCACTGGAGAGAAAAATACAGTAAAATCAGTGTATAAAGGTAATTGATTTTGAAGTTTTGTCCATCTTCCATGACTGTTTGGCAGTAAATGTCCAGAAATGAAGAGGGTCGATAGGATTGTATCTCTGTGTTGAAAAGTTCTGATCTTTCTGCAAATTGAGCTCGACGGGATCGAGTTTTTCAAAAATAAAATGTTTCTTATATATTTATGTTCCCATTCTGGAATTGATCTTAAAGTTTCCAAATTCCAATGGGGTTTTCTTCTTGATCCGTTTGGTTTTTTTCCTATGTGTGTAATGTGGATTTAGTTTTTGCAAGTGAGAGTTAATTTAGAACTCTTCTCGTTCTGCTTCCCCTGTAGTCTGAATTTTTGGATTTTATGTTTATACTGGGGTTCCATATATGTATTAAATACTCTCAGGTGTGTGGTTCGAAGATACTTATGCCATCATGTCTAGCATATGTTTAGTTATATTTGCATATGGTCATGAACTTTCTCAATGTCAAATATTTGGGTTGAGTAGTCTCCATGGATTAATTAGTAAAACCAAGTTTACTTAGGATACTCAGAATCAGTAGATTCTATTAACATTGCTGCAGTGTAAGTGCTTACTGATTTGCTTACATATGATTGTTTGATTGGTACTAACCCCAATATTATTCTAATGCAGTGTTGAAAAGATCAAGAATTGACTTTATTCACACTCTTGATTCCTACTAGATAAGTTATTCGAACATGGATAAAGTGTCCACTGACTGTCAGTATCCAGGGTGCTTCTTTTGCGTCATGAAGGAAGGGAATCCGAGTAAGCGCAGAGCAAGTATACTGAAATTCTTTAGGGAGCTGCCATCACAAGATGACGACGGGCAGGTTCTCCCCATCAGTGGCCTCTGGAACACTGCAATGGCACATCCAAATGACCCTGAATTCATTGAGTTGGGAATTTTTGAATGCATGGCAGCACTTATATGGAAAGGTTTAAAGAACCGTCGCTGGCTTTCTCATGACCAAAATATATACATTCCTTACTATGCAGCACATATCATTGGATCCTACACTATGAACATGGAAGAATTTGCAGAAAATGCTGTACATGCTGGGGTAATTCCTCCCTTGGTTGAACTTCTAAGAGGGAGGTTGACTTGGGTGGAACAACGAGTGGCGGTACGAGCTCTTGGGCATTTGGCTACTTATGCTAGCACTTTTCCTGCTGTAGCAAGTCACGGTGAAATCCTAGAGCTCTCCATTCAACTAGCAATGGGCTCACTAGAAATAGTTTACTCACATTTTTACCAATATATTGACAGAAGATTAAGTTATCACTGTGATCTGCTTACACGTGGCATGGGTGGTGTTGAAATGGAGTCCAGGAAGGCAGAAGAATGGGCTAGTCAGTTACAATGCTGGTCCCTTCAACTTATAAATTGTTTTGCTTTCAAGCCTGAGTTTCTTCCTGCCATCTGCAAACCCGATTTCTTGATAAAACTACCGGGTATGTGGGGTGGGCTTGTTAATGAAAACTCTCCAGCTGGTATTGGCTTATTAAGAACAATCTGTCATCATAAGCTTGGTAGGGGACCTGTTGCAAGCTGTCCTGGTGTCATCGAAGCATTGTGCAACATTGCCCGCTCATCAGATGATTGGCAGTATATGGCTATTGATTGTCTTCTTTGGTTGCTCCAAGACCCTAATACTTGTCATAAGGTAAATTTGCTTATGTCTATTGTGCTTACACCTGATCTTGCATGCAATTCTCTCTCTCTCTCTCTCACTCTCTCTCTCTCTTTTGGAATATCATGTGGAAGATCTTACTGAATTTTTTACATTAGACAACCTATAGCAATTCTAAGTAAATGAGTTGTGACCATAGGATGATTTACTTAATTTTGGATTACTATGTTGAGGATGTAAAACGTCTATGAGGTTCACTTAATTGTCGATGGAGAACTGTACCAAATTTGTAATTGAGAAGATTCAACATTCACTCATAAAACATCATTACCTATGAGCCTTATGTTTCCCTGAACAAACACAGACACACATACTTATGTAGGAGCAATGCTTTATATTTTACATCTTAGAATGGATGTGGTTACATATAAGAAAAAAATGGTGTATGGTCCATAAGTTGTACTAGTGTTTATTGAAGGTGCATTGTCTGTGGTACTAAGGAAGTAGATAATGTAAAATCCTCACACATTCTTGTAAATGATATCCGACTGATCCTACAAGTACAGAAGTTTTAAATGTTACTCTTTCCATGTGCATCGACACTTGCTATTGGGAATTAGTGAGGTTAGTTATTAGTGGTGGATACTATTCCAGATCAAAGAACAGTTATTCCGTTCTATATGTTAACTTCATGACATAAATGAATTGGTCACACAAACACATGGGTGGGATCTTGGCCATAAAATGCTCTCAATTTCCCTTTGCATTATGGCCGACTTGTGTGAGGTTCATACTACCGGTGTCCGTATCAACTCTTAAATGTGATCTCAATATTACAAAGCCATTAAGGAAAATTTGGGGACACTGCCACCCTTTCAAAAGCCAGCTCTCACATATCTGTGAGGGGCTGAGCTCTGTCATGTGATTATATAAGTCTCTTTAACCTACATTTTTGTATGAATTTTAAGAATTCTAACATGTACAGAAATATCTATAAAATAAAATGCCTGTTGTGGCTTGCTTTGAGGTTTAAGTGTTAGGAAAATACCTAAACGGATGGTTCAGACACTTATCTAGTCATTGTCAGATAGAATGAATTGAAGTAGTAGGAGGACTTCGATACGCTTGTTTAGTCATAGAATTACACCGGTGGTTGTGAGGCAGTTAATAGGCATTTTCCTTCAGTTGGTGATAATCGTGCCTGAAACGTGCACTTAACTGAAGTTACAAAAACTTACAGGTCTAGGAGGTTGATATCAGGTGCCTCTGGTGTCATTGAACTTTGAGAAAAGTGCTTAAAAGGAACAAGCTCCACTGTGTTTGTAACTAAAGCAATAGTTCTCATGTACGAAGTTAATAACGTTCATAGTGTAGCATTGGACAATTTTCTGCTATGTGTTCCATGACTCGTACTCATAAGTGTGTGTTTCTGTGTTGGCAATTTCTTCACCTCATCAAGTAAAAATCATATGGAAAATGGAATGATGTGCATGAAAGAGTCCTTTTCTGCTTCATCTCTTCTATCTCACTTCTTCAATGATTTTGGGTGTGTAGAATCTAATTTGTTAGATAAATCGATTTTATTGCATGAAGTTTATATTTTGGATATGATCCCTATACTTGAATACGCCCTTTGCATACGTAATGGATTTCTTACTTGTAAAAGGTAAAATATTATAATTTATAAACCTTACTGCATGTATTGTAAATGAAAAGCAATCTGTAAAACATTGATCTTGTAAGAAAGTTCCCCTTTGTTGTAGTACTTGCTGGTACTTTTCATAATCCTCTACTTAATTATTTTGATCTGCTATAAAGGTTGTCGAGAAGGCAGTGCCTCTACTTGTAGACCTTGCAGAGATCACAACTCTGGGTGATCATAAGAAGCTTGGAGATTCTATCGTTAATGTTCTTCAGGAATGTATGCAATCACAAGGAACAGGGTGTAACTCTCTCAGTAACCGCACAAAAGAACAGGTTGAGGAGCTATTGAAATCCAAACAGAGAATGAAATGGGAGAAGAACATGCCAAAGGAGGATCTCCACATTAAACAGGCAGCATCTTTAGTGGTCAAGCTTGAAGGAAATTCTCTGTTCTCATCAGGAAATATATCTGGAGCGGCATCAAAGTACTCTGAAGCACTAGCACTGTGTCCAATGAGATCCAAAAAAGAAAGAGTTGTTCTGTTTAGCAATCGAGCACAGTGTCATCTTCTTTTGCAACAACCCCTGGCTGCTATAAGCGATGCTACCCATGCGCTTTGCCTTCATAACCCTGTTAACCGTCATGCCAAAAGCCTGTGGAGAAGAGCTCAGGCTTATGACATGCTTGGGTTAGCTAAAGAGAGCTTGTTAGATGCCATTCTGTTCATAAATGAGTGCTCTCAGTCAAATGACCCCGATCTATCATTGAGGCAAAATAAGGTTCCTGACTATGCCGAGCGACTAGTCAAGAAACAGATGCGTGCAGCTTGGTTATTCAGGGATGCAGCTATTAAGCATGGCGGTGTCCATTGTGAGGGTGATGCCAGTGACATGTATGGTCGAGAGGCTGATGACTCTGAATGGGAGACTGCTAGTGAAAGTGATATCGGGAATGATGGGAGGGGGGATATGGGTGACGATGACGATGACAATGATAGCGAGTGGAAGAATGAGGATGACAGGAAGGATAAATTTGAGAAACCTTCACTGAGAGGTATCTTACAACATTTGAGTAAATCTACACTGCAACTAAAACTAATAGGATTTTTTTGTTGTTGAGAAATTAGGGTGCTTATTGCTGAATCACGTTTTATTCACATACATCCAATCTACTCCCTCTGACCCAAAATAAGTATCATGCTTTCTTAAAATGGATGTCACGATATAAGTGGTCACTGTCTATTTTAGTTAGTTTATTAGGCATGAATTACCAATACTTTAACTAAAACTTGGCACATGAGAGCACATGGGAGTGAAGGGTGGAAGGTCAAGCACATAGGGGGTAAAGGGTGGAAACTTAAGCTCCAAAATTTAATGACAATTATTTTGAGATGAATGAGTCTCTTTTGGGGTCTAATTATGATATCTTCTTTTTGACAATTTTAGGTTATGATACTGTGTTCTGGACATAGTTATGGTAACTGTTTCTCGCAGATGAGAGTTCATCCTTCACATGACCAATGATCAATTGTCTAATGTACATCTTAGCCAATCTACATATAGTAGTTTTCACATGGACTAAGGTTCTGTGTTCTGGGGTTAAGGTTCTTCTCTGTATGCTTAGATTTAAATACATCTTAATCTTGTCATCTTCACAGCTCTGTACTATTGGCTTAACCAGTGATTTGTTGCATGGTCTTCCTGTACTGGATTTTCCATTATCCTTGTAGCAGTTCCAAAGGCAAATTATCTGTTGCACATATTGAATTAGGTTGGGTTTGTAGCATTTTGTGTAGTTTCATTTTTCGTATTAATGCGTACTCGATTTTGGCTACTGTTTGTTTTGTGCCAAATTGAATTAGGTTGGGTTTATATAACATTTTGTGTAGTTTCATTTTTCGTATTAACAAGGACGGATGCATTTTGTTCCGTAATTACCTCCTAAAAAATGTTTCGGACATGTCTGCGTTTTGATACAGACATAAAGCATGGATACAATGTGCAGCTTGCTGAAGACGAAGCATAGGTAATTATAAACTGATCAATCATTCTGCTGCAAGTACATCTCTCAGCAGCCAGAGAAGCTCGGCTGCTCATAATTTGTCCAAGGTTGTGTTTATAAGACTCATTTATCGTTTTATCCTACATTGTGGTGTATTGTTTGCTGTTGAGTTCAACTGTGAAAAAACGGAGGATCAAGTCTAGGATGCTGTAGTTATTTGATTGGGTGTGAAGTTTTTGTATTCAATTCCATCAGTTTGAGCTTGTCTAGTTATCATGCTCTTGTCAGTTTTTTGTTTTAGCGAATGGGACACTGATTTTATTAATGCTTAGGAAAGGACAATGTTCTAGAAATCTTGACCAGGCTCCACCTAGGCGCCATTCCCTTGTTGGCCGACCCCATTAATTCAATTAATCCCCAGTTGGCTCTCCGATGAGTTGATTCTCAGCCTTTTGGTCTCACCGTCCGCTCAACGTGTATTCGCATGTTAATATGATAAGAATGGAGAAGGAAAAATGGTGTTTATTGATTGGAAATGGTGGTTACAACTCCCGGCTTCTCTCTCTGGCCGTCTCTCGCTCTCTATCGGAGCACTTACAGTAGTAAACAGTAGAAAATGAAGAAGAAATGGCGTCTGAGCTTTATAGGCTCGACGAAGAAGACGACGCACGTGGCATCGTTGACTGCCACGTTGATGCTGACCGTAACGGCCTAACGGCCTGGACGTGCATGTGTAACAACTGGCGCTAGCTGGCAGCCACATCAGCTGACTTACTCGACTCCTTGCAACGACGTCGTCTGCGCCTTTTATTCACTTATGTACAAAACGGTGTCGTCTCCTGCGTCTTCTTCGTTGAGCCTGACAAATGCTCCCCGCTTGCGAAGCTTGTCCTCAAGCTTCGTCGTCGAAGGTGCGTCCTGGAAATCGGCTTCGGAGGTAGGAGATGTCTTCCCACGTGGCGTCCTCCGGCATCGATTATGTCCACTGGACCAATTTCTGAGCCACCGCCTGATGGTTCCTGTTGATCAATCTCGTGCCCAGAATTTTGAAAGGCTCGATTTTAAAGGCACCTGTCTCTTAACACTCGGGTAAGCCCGACACGACTACCTGTTCAGTCCCCAGCTTCTTTTTGAGCAGCGATACGTGGAACGTTGGGTGAATGCGTGCAGTTTCCGGCAACCGGAGTGTATAAGCGACCGCACCCACCTTCGCGATGATCTCTAAGGGTCCGAAGAAGCGCGGTGCAAGCTTGAGATTCTTGCGGAGGCCCAGCGAGTTCTGGCGGTATGGTTGCAACCGCAGGTAGACCCAGTCGCCGACGGCGAAGGAACGTTCAGTTCAGTTTTTGTCGGCCTGAACCTTGGCACGGTTGCTGACCGTGGTTAAGTTCTCCCGGAGTAGCTCCCACACGGCTTGTCTATCTGCCACATAGCCTTCCACGGATGCTACCTTGGTGGTGAAGATCGACTGAGCTGGTGACGGAGGAGGGTAGCCATAGAGGGCTTCGAATAGAGTCGTCTGCAGCGCGGTATGGAACGCGCTGTTGTACCAGTACTCTGCCAGCGATAACCACTGCGACCACTTCGTTGGCACCTGGTGCGTCAGCAGTCGGAGATAATTCTCCACACATTGGTTCAACCGTTTCGTCTGCCCGTCAGTTTGAGGGTGGTACGCCGTTGAGAAGTGGAGCTTCGATCCCAGGTATCGGAACAACTCCTGCCAGAATTGGCTCAGAAACACGCGGTCACGGTCAGAGACCATAGTTCTCGGCGCCCCATGCAACTTGTACACATGGTCGAGAAATGTCTTGGCTACCTGCGCGGCGGTGAACGGATGCTTCAGACCCAGGAAGTGTCCGTACTTGGTGAAGCAGTCAACGACGACCAAAATCGTGTCCACCGTGCCGGAGCGCGGTGGCCCTTCGATGAAATCGAGACTGATGTCCAGTCAAGGCCTCGTCGGAATGGGCAATGGCTGGAGTAACCCAGGATAGGCCACCGTCTCGTGCTTACAGCGTTGACACACATCGCACTCTGCCACCATGGTCTTCACATCTCGAGCTAGATGAGGCCACCAGAAGAACTCCGCTACTTGATGCAAGGTCGCTCGGACCCCGGAGTTCCCTCCTAAGGCTGAATCGTGCAGCGCCTTGAGAACTCGACGGCGGACCCCGCCATTTTCTCCGACGTACACCTTCCCCTTGAAGGTCAACAACCCCTGTTGTCACTTACAGTCTGGCACACTATCAGGACTCAAACTCAATCTCTGAATGAGCCCTCTGCTTCCCGATCACCCCTGTAGCTCTCTGCCACCTCACTGAGCCACGTTGGAACCACCGCCAGGAGCTGTCCCATCTCGTGGTGTTCTCGCCGTGACAATGCGTCGGCGACGCGATTTGAGGCGCCCGTCTTGTACTCAATTCTGTAGCTCAGACCAAGCATTTTGGCCAACCACTTGTGTTGTGCTGTGGTCACCAATTGCTGCTCCTCCAGATATCGCAGGCTCTTCTGGTCGGTTCGGATGATGAACGTTCCCTGTTGCAAGTACTGTCGTCATCTCTGAACGGCCATCAACACTGCCATCATTTCCTTTTCGTAAGTTGAGAGCGCTGCATTTTTGGGCCCAAGTGCTCGACTGAGGTATGCCAACGGTCGTCCCTCCTGCATGAGCATAGCTCCGATTCCCTTGTCGGAGGCGTCTGTTTCCACTACAAACGTCTTCTGGAAGTCCGGCAAGGCGAGCACCGGCGCGTGAGTCATAGCTTCCTTCAGCTCATCGAAGCTTTTCTGTTCTCGTTCAGTCCACTTGAACGATTGATCCTTCCTCAGAAGATCGGTCAGTGCTCGGGCGGTGACGCCGTAATCACGGATGAATCGCCAGTAGTACCCAGAGAGACCCAGGAACCCTCGTACATCCCGTTGGGTTCTTGGTCGCGGCCATTCTTGTACTGCACGTACCTTATCAGGGTCTGTTGCCACGCCGGCGCCGGAGATGTAGTGGCCCAGATATTCAATTGATCGGACCCTGAACACGCATTTAAAGCGTTTGGCGAACATGCTCTGTTCTCTCAGTCTTTCAAACACCAGCTGCAAATGGTGGCGATGAGTCTCCAAGTATTTGCTGTAGACAAGGATGTCGTCGAAGAGCACTAGCATGAATTTCCGGAGATAATCCTTGAAGACGGAGTTCATCATTGACTGGAAACTCGCCGGCGCGTTGGTGAGCCCAAAGGGCATCACGCGAAACTCGTAATGTCCTTCGTGAGTACGGAACGCTGTCTTTGGTTCATCAGCTTCGTCCATCCTGATCTGATGGTAGCCGGCGCGCAAATCAATCTTGGAGAACCACTGGCTTCCGGCGAGCTCGTCCAGAAGTTCTTCGACCGTGGGTATGGGAAAACGATCCTTGATCGTGATTTCATTCAAGGCTCTGTAATCGACGCAAAAACGCCACGTTCTGTCCTTCTTTTTCACGAGGAGAACCGGAAATGAATAGGGCTGGAGCTGTTCTTGATAATTCCAGTGCTGAGCATTTCGTTGACCATGGCTTCGATTGTGTTTTTCTGTTCCAGGTTGTACCGGTAAGGTTTTAGGGACGGTGGTTGCGCTCCTTGGATGATCGGAATGCGGTGGTCATGCCCTCGCCGAGGAGGTAATTGAGTGGGAGTTTGGAACACGTCGTCAAAACGAGCCAGGCCCGCGGTCAACGACGGTTCCTCTTGCAGCCGCGGGTCACCTACTTCGCTGAGTTTGCAGAACTGTGCCACATACAGAGTGTTGCCTTCTCTTACCTCCTTCTTGAGGCTCTTCTCACTGACCATCCGCACCAGGCGCTGGTGTTGTTGTTCCTGCAGTGTACTTTGCTCGCCGGCGACTGTAATTGCAATGGTCCGTTTTCTGAAATCGAAGGTGACCAGACTCACTATCTTCATCCAGTCCATGCCCAGCACCATCTCTCCGTCTCCTAGAGGCATCACCAGCATTGTCCTTTCGAACACTCGGCCTTCCAGGCTCCATCTGACTAGGCTTTGACTCGTGCATCGGAATCGTTCTCCATTTCCCACGAGCTTCGACGCAGAGTGACAGTGAATTGGGGGTTTCTGCGAACTTGAGTGTTTCTTCCCTTTCTCCATTTCCCAGCCTCACCATGACTCTTCCAGTAGCCAAAATTGGTAGCTTCAGTCGCCGGGCTGTGCTTTCATCAAGAAAACATGACGTCGCTCCGGTGTCGAGCAGGACTGATATGAAGGCCTTGCCTACACGAGCTTCGACGCGGAGTTACAGTGAATTGGGGGTTTCTGTGGACTTGAGTGTTTCTTCCCTTTCTCCGGTCCAGTCCATGTCATCTTCTCCGAACAGCTCTTCCTTCTCTCTGCCCCAGACCACTTCAATAGCTTCGTCTACGGTGGTACTAGGCTCCCCGTCCTCCCTTATGAGGCGAAACATCTGCCTCCGGTTCGGGCACATGTGGCCTCGAGTGTACCTCGCCGGGCAAGTATAACAGAGTCCCAGCCGCCGTCGTTCATTTCCATAGTCGGAGTTGATATTACGGACAGGAGGCGCTCGTGCATTGTTGCTGGCTTGTGTCACGGCCGGTGGTGGTGGTTCTGGTACGGGTGCCGGCGCGCGAGTGACCGCCGGAGGCCAGGCTTGGCTCGGAGTTGTCGCCTGAGGACGAGGTCGCACTTGTGATGTGCTCGCCTCGCTTGATCGTTGACCTTGGTGTCCCCATCGTGGCGTCACCCTCTGTTCTTCCATTCGCGCCAAGAACATCGCTCTTCCCAAGGTCTGTGGCTCCATCATGAGAACTCCGGTGCGCAACGGTGGTTGGAGACCACTAATGAAGTTGGAGATAAATAAACCCTCCGTTAGCGTACCGTTTCTCGCCATCATCAGACCTCGCATGGCTTCGAATTGGTCCTCATAGTCCTGTACTGAGCCTTCTTGCCTCAACTGCTTGAAATTGGCCACTACGTCACTGTTCTGACCTTCATCAAACTTCCATGTCAATCCTTGCACGAACTGATCCTAGGCGATGAGACCTCGGCCGCGCTGGTAATCCTGGAACCATACCTCCGCTCGTCCTGTCAGATGCATCGCGGCGAGACGGACTCGTAACTCCTCTGGTACACCATAGAGAAAGAAGTAGCCCGTGCATTTCCGGATCCATATCTGTGCGTCTTCGCAATTGAACGTCGGGAACTGGATCTATGGTGTCCTGAACGTTAAGGCGTTCAGATCGCGTCGTGGATCAGGCGCTGGTTCAGGCATACGGGCTCGGCGTTCCTGATTCACGATTCGAGGTTCGAATTCGCGATGATCTCGCTGGTACTCCTCCTCTTCGGTGGCTTCTCTTGCCTGAGACTCCCTCCGGTAACCACGGTCGTCCTCTCGTCAATTCCAGTTCTCACGGGGAGCGTGATCACTGAAACGAGATCCTTCACGCGATATCGGTTGCCGGACTGGATCCGTTCGCTGGAGATCCTCCGGTGTGCCTCTTGGATCTCTTGCCGACGACTCTCCGAGTCTTTCAATGTTCTCTACGCGACCGGCCAGGTTCTGCAGAAGAGCCAGAATCTCGTTGAGTTGTCCTTCGGTCCTTCCGGCCAACGCTTCCACGCTCGGCCTGATGGTCTGGACTTGATCGGAGAGTTCTTGCACTGGTTGAACTGTGGCTTCGGCTGCTCGCCGTGCTACGTCGTTGAGCTCTGAAGCGCGCGTCATGGTCGGTGGATTTGAGCTCTGATACCAGTTGATAAGAACGGAGAAGGAAAAATGGTGTTTATTGATTGGAAATGGTGGTTACAACTCTCGACTTCTCTCTCTAGCCGTCTCTCGCTCTCTATCGGAGCACTTACAATAGTAAACGGTAAAAATGAAGAAGAAATGGCGTCTGAGCTTTATAGGCTCGACGAAGAAGACGACGCACGTGGCATCGTTGACTGCCACGTTGATGCTGACCGTAACGGCCTAACGGCCTGGACGTGCATGTGTAACAACCGGCGCTAGCTGGCAGCCACGTCAGCTGACTTACTCGACTCCTTACAACGACGTTGTCTGCGCCTTTTATTCACTTATGTACAAAACGGTGTCGTCTCATGCGTCTTCTTCGTCGAGCCTGACATAATACCTAATCTAATGAAGCCCACCTGCAACAAACTTGTTATATCAACACAAGTTCAACTTGGACTTATTTGAAAGAAATTAGTGAATATGTTTGACCTTGAAGAGTCAAACTGAAGTTTGTCCATGTCATCTCTAGAAAGTCTTGGAGGTGTTGCTCCGCTTTCTAGCTCTCCATTTCCCGTAGGAGTCTAGAGTCCAAAAGTATGAACTACAGAAGTACAAGGTGGTGTTAAGGAAGACATATGTGATGTGGTTTCTTGGAACTGAAGATCGACCAAGAGACTAGTCCATGATCCTCTCATGTTCAAGAAAGTGGCAATCCTTAACATGAGAGTTAAGGATGGAGGAACTTATCTTGGTGTACTTCATACAATTGTTCACCTCTTGCTAATCGGATTTTTGAGAGTTCCTTATTATATTACTTGGTTGACTCATGTATGCGGATAACGACTCGCTTCTACTACTTGGAACAAATTGGGAAATTCGCCATGTTGTCTTTCAAATGGGCCCCAACAAATCTCCAGGCCTTGATGGTCTCAACTCGAGATTCTACCAACATTACTAGACTATGGTAGCGGATGAGGTGATCCATTTTGTCCAGGGGGTCCTTCAAACAAGAGGTTTCAATCCAGAGCTAAGTGACATATCAATTGTCCTGATCCCAAAGAAGCCAGATCCTGAGGTGGTTACACACCTACGACCTCTTGCCTTGTGCAATGTGATTTTCCGAATTCTTTCCAAGGTTTTGGCCAATAGGCTCCGGCCCCTATTAAAGCGAATCATATCCGAAACTCAGGGGGTATTTATTCCAGGTCTGTGTATCCAGGACCATGTTGTAATTTATTTTGAGGTCATCCGCCATATGAAATTAAAGACAAGGGGCAATAGGTCTCATGGCTTTAAAACTGGACATGAGCAAGGCATATGATCGGGTCGAACGGAGTTTTCTATGGGCGCTTATGGTCCAATTGGGTTTTTCTTTATAATGGATAGAGCTAATGACCTACTGTATGCAGACAATTACTTATTCCATAATCTCGAGGGACGGGAAACGCCTAGACTCACTCCATCACGAGGCCTTCGTCAAGAGGATCCGCTTTCCCCCTGTTTATTCTTTCTCTGCATGGAAGGTCTATCTCATCTCCTAGAAACAACACGACGATCGGGGCATATCCACGGAGTCAAGATTGCTAGGGGAGCACCTAAGATCTCCCATATGTTCTTTGCTGACGACTGCTACATATTTTGCAGGGCAATCACTGCTAAGGCACACCGTATCAAAGACATCCTCCACAAGTTTGGAAATATACTTGGACAAGCCCTTAACCTGTAGAAATCTTCTATCATGTTTAGCACGAACACCACTATAGAAATGCGACAAGAATATTGTGGTATTTTATCTATAGCCGAGACCTCTGCTGCTTCGATGTACTTGGGGTTCCCAATATGATTGGTAGAAATCGTAACGCGGTAATGGCGTACCTCGGGGACCATGTTATATCTCAGGTTAATTCATGAGAAAGAAAATTGTTATCCCTGGTCGGACGGGAGGTGATGATTCGGTCTATTCTCACCTCTCTACCGGCATACATCATGTCAGTTTTTAGGGTGCCTCGGAAGATTGTGAATCGGATACATGTAGTATTGGCGCGGTTTTGGTGGGGAGAGAAATCGGCTCACTCTATTGTCTGACAAGCCTGCGACAGCTTATGTATGCCTAAGGACAGTGGTGGTATGGATTTAGCCATCTCCAGGACGTCAATACTGCCCTTCTGGGGAAGCAGGCGTGGGGACTATTACATCATAATCTCTTGTGTCTCGGGTGCTCAAGGCTCAGTATTTCCCTACCACGAACTTCTTACAAGTGTAAATATGTCGACAAGCGAGCTTCACTTGGGCAAGTATCCTCTCCACCCAAGAGCTATTGTGGGGCGGACTACGTATTGCTATTGGGGATGGTCGGGACACTTTGATCCAAGGAACCCCTTGGCTAGTAGGGTCGACCGCTACTATTACCTCGACATGGGATACCCTTGTAGGGGCACCAATTGCGGGCCTTATGATCCCAGACACCCGACGCTGGGATGTTAATCTTCTGAACCAATTGTTCGATGATCCGGATAGGGCTAGCATCCTCCAAGTTCCACTATCAGAAAATAGACATAAGGATGAATGGTATTGGGATTTGGACAGGGACGGTCATTATACCACGAAGGGTGGTTATTCTATTTTACCTCGGGCGCGTCATCACCAGCGCCAGAATGTGGGAGCAGTCACATGGGTTTCGATTTGGGATATTTCAGTCCCACCTAGACTTCGGATTTTCTTATGGAGATGCCTCACAGACATCCTTCAGGTTGCGAGTAATCTCGCTCGGAAGTTTGTCCCGATTTCATCCACGTGCATTATATGTGAGAGAGAGGATGAAACGGTCTTGCATTTGTTCCTTTCATGTGGCTTTGCAAAAATTTGTTGGGAGGTATTTCTCCCTTAGTGTCTGGCCAAATTTTTGGGGAATGGTGGGAGCTTCTCACTACGGGGACCCTAAAGCGCAGGGAGGCGGAGATTGTTAGTGTCCTATGGGAGATATGGAAGGCTAAAAATGTGTGGGTCTGAAATAGGGTCGCCCCAACAGCTATAAAAGTACTTGCGGATGCTTGGGCCCACCTCCTAGCTTGTACTGAAGCAAATTCGAATCATGTGATTCCAATGCAGACTCGCCCAACCTGGCCATCTCGGATCATTCTACCCCCGATAGGCACCTGGGTTATCAATGTGGATGGCGCCGTTTTTAAGGACTTGGATCAATCGGCTTGGGGTTTAATTACACGAGCAGGGGATGGTCGAGTCGGCCTCACGACTAATAGGGTCATTTCGGGGTGTGGATCGTCGATTATGATCGAAGCGTACGCTATAGCTACTCCACTCCGTAACATGGCCTCGCTGGGAACGAACCATATTATTATACGCTCGGATGTTCAGGTCCTACTCAATATGATTCACATAGGGGAACCGCCAGAGTCTCCAGTCGGTACTGTTATTAGAGACATTCGTCTCATGTTGGCTGAAAACGAGAGAATTTCTCTCCAATTTGTAAAAAAGGACCGCGAATAAGGCAGTTCACTAGTTAGCCAGAGAGATTCGTTCTATGTCTATCTTTCAGTGGTCAAGGAACCTACCTTATGCACTCCGACGTATCTTTTTAAATGAAATCTGATAAAGTATCGTATCTTTTAGTCAAATAAAAATTAGAGCCAATAGTATTAATTAACTGTCCGTTCTATTAATTATGTTATTGATGAGATATCCCACAATATTCATACAGTTTATTAGCGGCCAATTCTATAATCTGTTGGGATTTTTTTATATTTTTTTCAATCAGTCAAATACATGATATGTCCGATATTATTGTTACTTTAAAAAATAAAGTAACCAAAATTATCAACCGAAAACATACATATAAATACTAAATCAAATATAATATAACAATACAATATGAAACATAAAATAAAAACATAATACTAAACATTCATATTCAAAAAAACAAAAAAAACATAATACTAAACATAAAAGAACAACATAATATTTGAAATACTTAAAAAACATTACTGAAATGAAAACATAACCAGCAAATTATTAAACTGTATCGATGTGACGATTCCACTTCAGTACCCTTTCACCATTCATGTTTGTTAAACTTCGTTCTCACAGTGGTTTTGTATTTATATAGGGGCTTCATTCGATGCTACATCGACGAACTAGATGTGGAGGTGCTCTCGATACTCCGTCCTAAGCACCGCATATTCAAGCCATGTGAATATAAGTCGGTACTCGTCTTCAACAAACCACAAGAAAAACAACGAAAGTCAATCAAGACCGGAAACCGGAATATAACAGATTTAAAGTCTAACAAAAATAAACCCTAGCGGCCGCCGGCGCCTTCCCCGACCTTCCCGGCCGTTTGGGAAGGCGATGGTGGTCATGCGCTCTCCTCCTCAAGGTGAGCTCGGATCTGCCCTTCTCTAGCCCGTTTACCCTCTTTTTCTTTCCATGACCTTCTTCCCTTGCCTCGCCGCCCTCTCTTCCTGTGTGCGTCGGTGGCGAACATGGCCTTGGTCGTGGTCGTTGGCGGCGTCTTCTCCGTTTCCTGCTCCCCTTTTCCCTCCCCTTCGCTTCTCCGTTTAGATCTGGTATGGGAGACCTCTCCTTCGTTTTGGCGAGGATTGGTCCAGATCTTGTGGCTCCTCCGCCTCTTCCTTCCTCTGTTACCCTCGCCTTGCCCTCTTCCCCCCGGTTCTCTTGGTGCTCGGCTACGGAACCATCCAGATCTGGCCGTGGGACGAGTTTTCCCACCGTCGTCGGTGTGGATTCTCGCAGATCTGGATAGTCAGCGTGGTGTTTGGGCTTGTTTTTGGGTTGCGACCTCTTGCTGCTCGGTGGGTCACCTCTGCCTCTATCAGATGTGGCTTCTCCGACCGGAGTGGGACGAACTTCTGATAGGATCTTCGCGGATCTGGTTTGGCCCTCCTCTGCTCGCTGGCTCGTGTGTGTCCTCGTCGCTGCTACAAGGTCTCGTGGCTTCCTGGCTTGCTCTCTCTTGGTCGTGCGTGTGGTGTCGATCTCGGACTGGTATGGTTTCTCAACCCTTCTTCATTGCTCGGTTTTCTCCTCCCTCTCTACCTCTCTTCTTTTATGTTAATTGTCTGTCCCCCCGATCACCTTGGTGGTCAGAATCATCGGCTGGTGTTGGCCTCCGATGAAGACATGGGGTCTTGTAACCCTAGACGATTAATAGAGTAATTAGATATTTGGTTAATGTCCATGTCGTTGTGGTGTGGGCCCCGACAAAAGCATTTCCCCAGTTCCATTGCTGGATTTGGGGACTTGTGGACAGGGGAGTTGATCATCGGATTATTTGAAGTTGATTGAGAACTTTGGGCTTGTGGTCTCTGCTGCTGTTCTGGGCTTTTTTTTTTGTTTTTTCAAACTGTGCTTAATGGTAGGAAAATTTGGGTTTTAGACCTTATTTTTGTTTGAGCTTAGTGGTGGGTAAATTTGGATACTGAGATCCCATTTGTATTCCTTTGTTGTGTTCCTTGTTGTGGTATTGACTGAGGTGGTGTAGCCTGTGGTCTCCTTGTTGTTTGTTTCAAATTCTTTGGTGTAAGATTCAAGTAGATTCAAGTGGTTTTCTCTGTATGTAGAGAATTGTGGTTGAAGATCCATTAGGGGATTGCTCAGGTGTTGTAATTCAAACTTTGTTCTTCCTTTCAAAGAACGGTTTCAATCTAAATTTGCTTTGCCGATCAAAAAACAAACAAACCACAAGAGTCTTGAACCATTCATGTTGTAGGTGGCGATGCATATGCTACGATGATCTATCACTGATTCATTGATAGCCGAAATTTTGAATTCCAAAACGTTTTTATCAATTAAAAATATTAATTGTCGCCGTTACAGTTTTCATGTGCCGATGATTGGTCAAAAAGCATGCGCCACAACACCACGCATCGGACACGACGTGATGGCCTGGCGCTAATAAATAGCATTTGGTAGTCATCGTCCGTGATGACTCGGCTTGTACAATGGAAAAGCTAATCGGCATTGTCGACACGATAGACGAATTTGACTTCGCACAAGCTCTAAAAGAAACAGGACTAAATAAAGAGATACAATTAATAGAGCGGTTAATGGTAAAAAGGTGCACCGAAGCTTTACACACAAACGAAAACATGTATAAATTTTTGCCCACGCTTCAAGGGTGTACTGAAATTTTGTCCACCAACTTTTCAAAAATACTTAACATGGATGTTCAAAATGAATGGTTTGGGATGTTGTTCGCGGATTAAATAAATTTGTAGGCAATACATAACCCATTCGAAAGTTGTGTGAGCAGTTCCTAATGCATTCTATAGTTGCGTGGGTAATACATTAGGGTAATGTCGGCGAGAAATTAGTGACTTAATCCCCATATAAACTAAGTTAGTAGCATACACTCAAAAGTTAGTTAAGAATTGTAAAGTATTATACTTGAATATTTAGGACAGTTTACTGTTGTAAGAGTACAGTTAAGAACAATGGCCAGTAATTAGTAATTACCATTTTAAACAAAGGTACATGAGATTTTTGTAAATTTGCCAGGGCATCACACCCACAAGATGCAACATTTGGAAAATATTGGACATAAGAAATGGCAAAACATGAGATTTCATGAAACCAGCAGCATTGTTTTTGTAACTGTATATCATGTTCAAAAGGGCTTAGCACAGAATATATGATCCAAGGGAATATCCATACCTCTAATTCCTCCTCATCAACCAAAAGTCCAAATGTCACTTGTTTGCAGGATCACGTCAAGAATCAATGTTGAATACACTTCTTTAGCATCCCAGAGGCAGAGAGAGCAATATCAAAGCAGTTTGATCCTCGGCCAAAAACCATTTTGAGGCATTAGGAAACGAAACACTGATGACCATAAACAAGTTAAGAGGCGTTTTTGTCAATTTGTGCTCAGAATGGAACCAATGTCTTCACTTTCGTGACCATCCCAACCTAATCTCTAGCTTCCCTCTTCTATTCTTTTTACACAGTCCATGTTGCCTTCCTGCATGAAAAGAAATTTAAAAACGTATTCACCATAAAAGTCAAATCACGAATGATAATGGTTTTCAAACTAGCTAGAACAACCTTCTTCTGTCCGAACTGCGCATCTGTATTTTCTTTTTCTTCTTTGTTCCTGCAAATTACTATCAACTCAGCAGATACATAATTTTAGTATGCATTAGATGCTTGTAAAGTCTCATACCAGGATCCATTCCTTCCAAGTAATCTTCCATTCACATTCATGACCAGAAGCACCATTTTCTTTGTCCTGCATACTCTTCTCGCTCACTAGAACAGTTTCTTCGGATTGTGGAACATCATTACTGGCTCCTACGTCTATGGGATGTGATCCAGTACTATGTGCCGCAATTCTTCCAGATGCACCAGCACTATGCTTTGCAACTTCAGTCAGTGATTGGTTAGTGTTACAGTCTGCAATGTCTTCACAAGATGACACCCTTTTGGAAAACGAATTTGCATTGTCGACTGTAGCTCGTCTAGAAGATGAATCAAAGGTACCAAGTGCAACTCCTTCAGAGGACTGATCATCAGCATCATTTGTTTCAGAGGACAATTCGACATAGTGGATAACTTGAGTTTCTTGGGAAAATGAAACCCTTTTGCGGACTTCAATTTCAGGGAACAGGCATGGATTGTGGATTGCAGATTCTCTCAAATGTGGATTAAGACTACAGGTTGCAGATTCAATACCAAATGGAGTAGAATTACCTTCACAAAGACGAGAAATTGGAATCTTTTCAGAGGATGAATCATGATTTGGAGTTGCAGCCCTGTGATTACGAGATGGAACTCTTTTGGAGGAAGAATTTCTTCTGGAGGAAGGGGGTGGAGTTGTGCAGGCATTGAGAGAAAGACACTGTCTAGACAATCTCACAAACTCGGTCAGAACTGGATCAAGGTTATGAGAGGGTAATATTTTGCAAAGTCTACCAATGCCCATAGATGAAATTCTACCTCCATATCGACCATGCCTCCAGCGAAGCTCAAAAACGCAGCTGCACTTCTCTTCGCCGAGTTTATCAAGGGTGTGTTTCTTATTAGTGACCTGCCAAGTAAAGATTATCATTATGGCTAATACAAGCCTTGAAACCACAAACTTGCAGAAATATGTCAACCACCACAAGCAGGAACAGCCCATGATTATTTAATTTAGGAGAAACTCCAGGAAAATACTATTGTTAAACGTCGTAGTACAAAATATACCTTTTGACTTTTTTATAGTCTATTATACCTGCTACGGCAAACATATTATCAAAAACCATAATTTTTTGTCCAAAAACACATAACATTCTGTGTTTTTTAACAGAATATTCCGTGTTTTAGACAGAATAATTGTGTTTTTGGACATAAAATTATGTTTTTTGATAATATGTTTGACGGCATGTTTTCTGGACGATAGGAAAATCAATGGGTATATCTTGTACTACGAATTCTAATAATAGTCATGTTCTGGAATTTCCCTTTTAATTTAAGAAATTAGTACTTGTGTCATGATTATGGGAACCTAAATGCAGCATGACCATTCACCAGGGTAGGGTCATGATTATGAAGAAAGGTAGGGTATGAAATCGAAAAGCAAGGAACCTGGAGAATGTGAGCATCGAAGTACTTGAGGTCGCCGTTGTGGAAGGAGCAAGAAGCACAGACATGGGTGTCCTTGCGGATGATGGGGCACTCGCGGTCCTGAAATGGCGGGCTGTGGGGACGAAACCTCCTCTCCATGGCCTCGATCTCGTCTGTGCTTTTGAAATCTCCGGCTCGGAAGTACTCATTGTGCTCGGCCGAAAATTCGAGGTAGCTGACGATCAGGGTCTCGCCCTCCACACCCAGATTCACATCGTACCAGGCGTCGTCCTTCTTCGACCGGAACTCTATCGCCTCCTCGCTACCCATTCAAGACGACACTACAATGAACAGCACACAAGGGTTTAATATACCTGCTCAATCCAACTCAGACATTCTAACACGCGATGAGCGCTTCGTCTTCCTTGGACACCTTTTTTTTTCTTCGCTCCACTGATAAATATTTTTCTATTTCAAAATTAGTTATTTGTAACTTGTGTATGGACAAAACTTGAATAGAATTTGTTTATTTGAAAGGGGAATATAGGGTCGGATGAAAATATGTAATTAAAACAATGGTTTGAGGAGGAGAAATTAATTAGAAATTCATGTATAACATAGATCGAAAAACAAAACAATAATCATAGAGAGCTCCGGTAGTTTTTTGGCGTCGTCTCTTCGCAAGCCACCTCGACTTAATCGATTACGATCGTCCCGGCGTCGATCCAGTTCTTCAACTCCGTCGTTATGATATTCTCCTCAACCTTTCAAATCCTCTCGCATCGGATCAGGGAGGAACCTTTCTCTAGGAGGCGATCTCCCTAGCCAAAATCCCTCGGTAATTCCTCAATCTCGGCGACTGCGTCTTTGCATCACGCCTCGCCGTCGTCGCCGTCTCGCTCCTCCCAATTGATCCCCCTCTCCGAGCGGCCCCCGCTACCTCTATAGTCGCCATTGGAGCAGCCATCGATGTCCCCACCTCCTTGGCCTCCACTGATGCATGTGAAAAGCATACAGACTCGTTGCACTCTCGTATTCTGTACCTACTGCAGATTGAGTTTGCACTGGAGCAAACTATATCGGCTCGTCTCTCCTGAGCAACCCCCTCCATCTCTGAAGCCGCCACTGACGCGTCCATCTCCTTGGCCTCCACCGTGGCACCCTCCTCGATCCATCTCTCGCTTTTGTATCAAGCAATCTAATGGGTCTTTTTTATTTTATCTGATTTTGTCTTTGCAGAGTCAATGACTAGTGAGTAAACATTCAAAGACTTTTCCTTGGAGGGAACCTTGAATCACGTATATCCTCCCAATACAACTGATGTAGTTCAAGTTTGGTCGCTTTGCCCCCATATGCAATTAATAGGCACTACCTTGAGCAGGACTTCCAGTTCTGTTTTCCAACCATCCACATTTCCTTCCTGAGTGATTTTTATTAACACTGAACACTAGTTTTATAACACTTAACACTATTTTTATCAACACAAAACACATTTTACCAAAATTGAGCATGATTTTTATCACTTCATCACTTGTTTTTAGCACCTCATCACATGTCTTTTATCAACACTAAAAACTAGTTTTATGAACACTGAACACTAGGTTTATCACCACATTACATGTGTTTTATCACATCATCACTTGTTTTTTATCACCTCAGCACACATGTTTCATCACCTCAGCATATGTTTTTTTATCAACACTGAACACTAGTTTTATCAACACTGGACAGTAGTTTTATCAACATCAAATACTAGTTTTATCACCTCGATATGAAACATTCATCAATGAAGATATATCAATAATCAACGACAGTTTTATCAACCCGATATAATTTGTTTTTCGTGCTTCAAAATGTATTCAATATGCCACTTGATAGATAGTCATTGGAAAAATAAAAAATACTGGCACAAGTTTGAAGCTAATCGAATTCAGACATTCTAACATGTGATGACCGATTCATCATCCTTCCCCCAAACATGCCACTTTTTTTTCTTCCACTATACTAATTAATATTTTTTTATTTCAAAATTAGTGATTTGTAACTTGTATGTATGGACAAAGCGTTGAGTATAATTTGTTTAACAATAAAGGGGAAAATATGGTCGGATGAAAATATCTAATTAAGACAATGGTTTGGGAGAGGAGAAATTAACTAGAAATTCATGGATAGATGAAATGCAATTGATTTGTTGAGATGTAATTGAGTTGTTGGCGGTAAAAATACAACACTTCTAGATAAGATCATGGATAAGAAGATCCTGGATCAGAAGCGGAGATATCCCGATCCACATAGAGGCGACCACAGTTTCACCCCACGAGGAGGCGGTCATGACACAGGCCCACGAGGAGGCGGCCACAAACATCGAAGGAGAGGTGCATCCGAGCCCTGTGAGGAGGAACCACCATACTAGTTTGCCTCGGGGGAGGGGGGGTGTTGGGTTTTAACAAACGTAACGCAGCGGAAAATTAAAATTTAATTATAAAACCCAAAAGCCGAATCCATGTAATTCGATTAACCGATAAGAAAAACGAAAATGAAATGGTTACCTCTTGTAGTTTCGGTGGCTGGTTTGAGACGGGAACCCTTTGATTAGAATCGCTTCCGTGTCTTTTGTGATCGAGACGCCTCCAACGGGATTCGCCCTCTTTTGGGGTTGTAAATTGAGTGTACTTGGGTCTTGCCTTTGACATGGGCCTTAAACCCATAAGAGCCACATGACCCTTTCCTTTTCCTACCCCTTTCCTTTTGCACTCGGTTCTTTTCTTAACCATCAGAACATCCTTGGTATTACCTTGAATGTTTTCTCAACAATTTGAAGCATCTCATGCAACTATGAGATGGTCTTTACCACATTGTGCACATAGAAGTTCATATTGAAACCATGAAACTCATCAGGAAGTGATTAGAAAAGAATATTTGTAGCCAATTCATGTTCAATTTTGAAACCAAGTCTTTCAAGATGCTCTAGATAACCCTTTATCTCGAGTACATGAGGGCCAACACTCTTCCCAATGTGCATCTTGCATGACATGAGCTTCTTAACAATATTGAACCTTTCAATACTAACATTCTCTTGGAACATTTCCTTGAGTTGCACCATCATGTCATACGCACTCTCATCCATCAATTACTTTTGGAGATCAGTCTTCATGCAACCAAACATTATACAAGCGACATATATCGAGTCGTTGTAAAACATGGTCCAACCATCTCTAATGGCTTTCGAAGCATTTGAAGCTGGTTCTTCAGGAACTGGCTCATCCATAATATACTCTTTTCTTTCATGCTTGAGAACAATTCTCAGATTTCTGACCCTATCTAAAAAAATTGTCTCATTCAGCTTATCCTTATCAAGGATCAATCATATCGATAAACTATGTGAATTGTTTGAAAACATGATCTACAACAAAATTAAATATGCAAAGTAATTAATACAAATATAAGTAATTGAAACTCAATCCTTAATTGTATCTTAAAGATATATTATAACCCAAAATTCATATTTCATTCCATTTAAAGTAAGCTTTGGCTTATCTCCCCAAGTGTAACTAATTAGGTAGGTAACTCTTTATCAATTGCATCACTATACAACTCTTGGATAGAATAAACACATCATATGTGTTGGCACAAATTCTATCTGATGTCCTAGGTCAAAAACCGTTTTGATAACCTAGTTAAGTTCAACCATATCCGGATATGCAACTCAGACAACTATGTGTACCACGCTTTGGCATAACCTACATATAACAATTTAAAATTCACTCCATTTTATCAAACTTAAACGATCATGTGCACCTCGCTTTAGCATAACCTACACATAGCAATTTAAGGTTTGATCTATCTAACTTAGACAATTGTGTTCACCACGCTTTGGCATAAGCTACACACAACGATCTAAGGTTCAAAAAGTGTTTTATTTATGGAAGACATCTCAAACCGACTTAATATTTTATTCATGGTTGATTTCATTTTATTGCGTCGAATACAAACGGCCTAAGCATGTTACTATCATACAAGTCATGCGAATCATACATATGAAAAATAAACGTGTCATAGCATAGCCCATTACTAAGTTGATCTTCATAGGCCCATATGAAGACCAAAAGTCAATCCTAAGGGCAAACACAAAAGAAAAGCCTTCAAAGGATTCGCCATCTTGGTCTTTCAAATTGGATCTCCATCCTGGGCCTCCAAGTTCGATTTTCCTCCAAAACCTCCATTCTCTTGAATTGACTAACTTTAGCTCTTGTTACAAAATAAACTTTTCTATTATACATTTTACAACAAAAATAAACGACACACAGGTCGTACTACAAAAATAAATTACATCCAAATAAAGATACGTAGGCCGTATTTAGAAAATTAAAACCCATAAATTAAAATCAAGCACATTGGTCTCAAAAGGGATATGCTATGCACCATGCAAATTAAAAACACATACAAACAAAAATCACATATTCATTTAACAATTAAACACAATTTTGAATTCGTTCGTAACGGTTCCATTAAATCATAAACTGTTTTTCTGGTTTTAATCTATATGCATTTTACATGTATAATAAAAACTATATTAAAATGATTTCTAAAATCAATTTTAATATAATTTCCGAAAACCTCTTAATCTATAACAGATTCAGTCATACATATTATCACAAAACATGCATAATCAATTAATCAAATTACAAGAGGCTTTGATACCTTTGTTGGGTTTTAACAAATGTAACGCAACAGGAAATTAAAATTTAATTATAAAACCCAAAAGCCGAACCCATGTAATTCGGTTAACCAATAAGAAAAACGAAACTGAAATGGTTACCTCTTTTAGTTTTGGTGGTTGGTTCGAGACAGGGGCCTTTGATTAGAATCTCTTTCGTGCCTTTTGTGATCAAGACGCCTCCAACGTGATTCGCGCTCTATACGTATCCACATGAACAAGCCCGATGTGTGCTAGCATTTGCAATTCTCAAAACAATTTTGAGAACTCAAAATGTTAATTATCTGCATCTCGGTTGAGAAAATAGTAATAGTTCTTCACTTTTTCTCAAAAGCTATCACACCTCAAAATAATATCTTTCCGAAATCACTCTGGTCATTTTGAAAACAAAACTCATATATTTTATATAAAAATGTCGGGATCCCTGGAAAAAAAAGGCTTTGCAATATTCGGTTATAAATTATTTTAATTCAAAAATGAAACTAAGAAAATCACACACCCATTTTTCAGCCGTGTAAGGACTGCTCCTGGTCAACGCCGGTCAATCGGCGGAAAAACGAAAAATTTTAAAACTTTGGGACAAACACCTAAATGAACCAAAAATTGACCCCGAGGGTCATATCGGACTTAAGTTGACCCCGATATCGACCAAAGTAAGTTCTGGGTGACTCAGGGCAACTTTTTGACCAATTTGGGAAAAGTTGACTTTTTGCCGAAAAAGTCAACCGAGCGACGTTTTGGTCCGTTCGAGGCCCGATTTGGATCCAAAAAGCTTATCCGTCGTTACAACGGTTTTAGTTGGACCGTTTCCTTGTAGCACGTGAAATTTCATAAATTCTTGGAAAATGGGCCCGCATGGGGCCCGAGACGGCCGAATTTCGCGAATCTGACTGAAAAATATCTACCAAGATATTTTTCTAATTAGTGGGACCCACTTGACACTTGTCATAAAAGTGGTGGAAGGGAGTTGAAAGGACTAATGCGCCCTTGGACTTTGAACTAAAAGACAAGGGATTGGGGTATTTTGGTCTTTTTGGTGTGGTTGAATTTAAAACAAAATAAAAAGAGAAGAGAGAGGGAGGTTCAGCCATTTCAGAAAAAAAAGAGGGAGGAGAGAGAGAAAGAAGGGAGAGAAGGGGAAGGAGAGAAAATGAAAAGAAATTGTAGGTTTTTGGCGTTTCCCGCATAATCGTCATCCTCTCAACGTTCCCTACGGTAAGAATCCGTCTTTTTCTCGTTTTGACACGTTTGGACTCTAGGGTTTTGGTTAGAATTGGTTTAAAGATGAATGGTTGAGGTTTGGGGTTCGTTAGGAACGTTTTGGGGCGAAAAGGAGCGTTTTCAGGTGTGGCCGTGTGGGGCCAACTTGGCCGGGCCTCAGGTTTTTCGTGTTCGGGTGGTCTTGGATGATCCCCGAGTTGATAATTCACACCCGAAACGAATTATGGAATTAATATGTGAGAATTCGGAAATTTGGGTTAGAAACTTTAAACGCGGAATTAAATCGCTCGGGTATCAGAAATTGATTCCGTCGATTGCGTTGGAACACGTGAATTATATTAGGGTTGTAGAAACGAAAATGGGAATTTTCGGAGCCCCGAAAGGGCGTTTTCCGATCCCGGGCAGATTCGCCGAGCCGGGCGAATCGGGCCTTTCAGGGCCCATTGTTGACAATGTCGAGTAATTGGGAAGCTTGGGAGCGATCGACATTGTCGGGGTGGCATTTGGGCGTTAAGTTCATTAAATTCGGTTTTGACTGCATATTTAAAAAGTATGTTATTTTGATCATGTTAGATCGTGCCACCAACCGTGGAAAGAGGAGGCTAAGCGGGTGATCGTGAGCATTGTCGGAGCGTGCGCATCGGACTTGGAACACTTTACGAGGTAGGGAAAAGTAGCCGGATATCGGCCTTGACTAGGGAAAGTTATTAGTAGAAATGCATGTGACACTTGGTGGTGTCGTAGGATAAGTGAGCTTATCGAACAATAGAAATGCATGTGACATTTGGTGGTGTCGTAGGATAAGTGAACTCATCGAACAATAGAAATGAATGTGACACTTAGTGGTGTCGTAGGATAAGTGAACGTATCAAACAATAGAAATGCATGTGGCACTTGGTGGTGCCGTAGGTTAAGTAAACTTACCGTGCGATAGGAATCACATGTGGGAACCTGGTTGTGCCGGTAGGTTGAGTGAACTGATTGTGTTTGTGTGTGGCCATGTGTGCCTGTGGGGTGTTGAACCCGTTTGTTGTTGACTGACATGCTGAGTGGTAGTTAGTCGTGATGTTAATTTTGCTATTTGCGGAGTATTGTGTGATATTTGGTTGTGATTGTGATTGTTCTGGTGATACCTTGATAAGCTGTGCCCGAGAGGTGTGTCGTACCTTCCGATACACGACCGGTAAAGTGCCGAGGGCTGTGTTCCCCTTGAGGTGTTTCGTACCTTCCGACGCGCGATTGGTAAAGTGCTGAGGCTTGAGTTATGCCCGAGAGGTGTGTCGTACCTTCCGATGCGCGACCGGTAAAGTGCCGAGGGCTGTGGTCCCCGTGAGGTGTGTCGTACCTTCCGGCGCGCGATTGGTAAAGTGCTGAGGCTTGTGTTATGCCCGTGAGGTGTGTCGTACCTTCCGATGCGCGATCGGTAAAGTGCCGAGGGCTGTGGTCTCCGTGAGGTGTGTCGTACCTTCCGGCTCGCGATCGGTAAAGTGCTGAGGCTTGTGGTTGTCATTATTGTGTCGGGGAAAGTGTGTGGGGCAGTGCCACGCCCAGCCGGATTGCTACCGGAAATTGTGCAGTATGTGTGTTGATCCTTTGTGATCTTGCGTGCATTGTGTGTGTTGATATTGTGTGACTTTGTTCACGATTGTGTTTGTTTGTAAAGGTCGTAAGTTCTGTGTTAAAGGGCGAGGTCTTGGGTTCGAGACTCATCAATAACCTACGGTGGTGATACAGCGCCTCTGTGTGAGGGTCTCACCACGGAGAGGGGTTAGGGTTGATGCGCTGCGGCGCAGTACGAACTAGGTTTCCCCTACGTGAACGGGTTGTTCGAGGTTTCCCTCACGTGAACGGGTGGTGTGAGGTTTCCCTCACGTGAGCGGGTTGTTTGAGGTTTCCCTCACGTGAACGGGTGGTTTGAGGTTTCCCTCACGTGAACGGGTTGTTTGAGGTTTCCCTCACGTGAATGGGTGGTTTGAGGTTTCCCTCACGTGAGTGGGTTGTTTGAGGTTTCCTCTATGTGATCGAGTAGTTGGGGTATTGATGTTGTGAACAATAGTGATTTACTTAGTTGAGAACATGATCCCCGTTTTGAGGTTTCCCCTACGTGATCGGGTAATTGGGGTGTTGATATGGTGAGCAATAGTGTTTTGCTTAGTTGAGAATATGATCCCCATTCGAGGTTTCCCTTACGTGGTCGAGTATTTGAGGTATTGATATCGTGAGCAGTTGTGGCGGTTTGGTATCGGGTTTTGAGGTAGTTGTTTGCCATGTTTAGATTGGTAAGTTGTTGATGCTTTACTAGTATGCCATAATCGAACGGGTATCCGTGGAGGTGAGCGGAACGCTCATCCCCTTTACTACTTTTCCCGCAGGCCTTTGAGGTAGAGACGAGTAGCGAATATTGGTTTGGTTGCGGAAAGTTACAAGTAAATGCACATAGGATCGTGTGAGGGTTGTGCTTTACCTTGTCGGTGTGACTAATGGAATGGTTGTTCGGTCTCTGATTTGGGGTCTCCTTTACGTGCACGGGTCTTGGATGGTTGGGGGGAAATTGACAGTGTTTTGTGTGACAGTCGGGTTTAACATGTGATTTGGGGTAGTAGTCCCCTGTGTTTTTGTTTGTTCCGGTGTTCCCGGTATTTCTGTTGTATGTCGTAGTCAGTCTGGTGTCCGTGGTGGTGAGCGAAACGCTTACCCCTTGCTGCTTTTCCTACAGGTACCATTCGGGAGGCGGACTAGGAGGATCTCTCGAGACTTGAAGAGCTGGGAGCGAGAGTCCGGGCTGTCGGGGTTGTCTAGCGACGTACACTCATGTTTTAGTGTTCTTTCGTTGTTTTATTAAAACTCAGTTTGTAAAAATATTGTTTTGATTAATAAAAGTGGTGCTTTTAAAGCAGTTTATTAAACTATTTGAGACTTTGTTTTACTTGCTTCACCGTTCGCGTTCCGGGTTCGGTTATACTGAATTCGGGGCGTGACAAGCCGTGTGTTTTAAAAACACTCACCACTTCCACAAAAATCTCCACTTTCTTATTTTTCTCTACTAAAAATAACCACCCAAATAACCCACTAATAGTTTGACTTGTAACTGCAACTATATATTTATAACTCAACATAAAATAAAAGAACTAGAAGATTTACATCTTTTCCTTTTTTTATTTGGTCGTGACATTCAAACCAAAAGATCACAACCTTTTCCATTTCAATTCTTATACTTACCTAACTCATTAAAATATCAAATCTCATTTAATATTAATTCTACCAAAAATAAAGGGTTATTATCATCCGAGTACTCTAAAAATGTTTGGTTTTCATCCGAGTACCCTAACGAAACTTTGTGACACATCAGTACCCTAACGAAACATTTTGTGTCAATTTAATACTCGTCGTTAGTTTTCCATCCATTTTGGATGGAAAATGGGCATGTGCCTTGTAAAGCCCGGGTTTTTTTTGTAGCTTAAATTATTGTTTGGATCGTCACGGGTTGGAGAACATGTTTGTTTTTGGATCGCTTTCAAAAAAAAGAAAGAAAAAGAAAAAAAAGAAATGAAAAAAGGGAAAAGGGGGATTGGGCCAGCCCGGAGCCTTGGGCCAAATCAGTTCGGGCCAGACAGTGAGTCGCCCCAATCAAGAGGATCAAGCCCAACCAGTGCCAGCCCAACTCGCGCCTCACTTAACCCTAGGGCGTGCCTTCTTCCTCCCCTCATTCGAGCGCACGCGTCCCGAGGCCCTCGCCGTCTTCCTCTCGCGTGACTCTCAGATCCCCTTCGTCCTCTCCTTCAAGCGACATCGCCGGAGCTCGAATCTTCTTCCTCTTCCTTCTCTGCTTCCACCCACAACCCTTCCTAGCCACCAGACGCACCAGAACCCTCCTCCTCTCCCTTCTTCTTCCTCAAATCGCTAAGAACCAGCGCCGCCCCATTGATTCGAACCTCACCGCGCCGTCAACGAACCTGGTCAGTGACGGTGAGTCTGTGCAGACCTTGATTCACCTTCCCCGCTCTTTTTCCCCTGTGATTCGAGCTCTCTTGAGTCGATCTCGTTTGGAGAAGCTTCGCTGGAGTTCTCTTGTTTCAGATCTAAACTCCCTCGCCGGTAAGCTTCTCCAACCACTGGATCTGGACGGAAAGGCTCGAACCTCGTCTTGACGCCCTCCCCTCGCCCCTCTTCGTGCCCTGACGCCATCTACCACCGTCGTGAAACCCTAGCTCGCCTCTGCCGCCGCTCTCAACCTTATCGGAACCCTAGCGTCGCCCACCGTCTCCATTCCCGGCTCAGGACAAGACGCGGACTCGGGCTCGGACTGGTCTTGGTTTGGGCCCGGGCCTGGTCTTGCTATGGATCTAGGCCTGGACTCGATCTGGGCCTCGACCTGGACGAGGATCGGACTCGGGTCTGTTCCTGACCCGGGTCTGGATCCAGGTCTGGGTCGGGCTCGGGTCGGTTCGGGTTCGAACTCGGGTCCGGGTCGGTCTTGGATCCGATTTCCGGATTCGGGTCGGACTCGGGCCAGGCCGGGTCAAGATAGTTTTTAATTAATAAATGTAATTAAATGATTGAGTTAAAATCAGTTAAATACCAGGACCTTTCGCACAATTTAAAGGACGTTTGGACAAACAACTGGACTAAAGTATTATTTTGAGGATCGGGACTGATGACCGTCCCTTTTGTGTTAAAACCAAGCCTTTACCCCGAGCACGGAGAAGACCGGAGTTGGCCAGGACGTCAGCAGCTATGCGACCCAGATAGAGATTTGAGAGGTAGGGATTACCTCGAAACCCGCTTTATTACGGTTGTACTAGAATGCATATAGGGAAACCTAATAACCGGATAAATAACTAGTATGCCTATAGGACGGTTTTGACTAGGGTAGTCTCATAACATGCGAACGACCTACGCGCCATGTCGTGTTGTGGGTGTTGGTATGCTGTGCTGGTAGAATCAGGCCATGTCGTGCCTGTAGGATTGTTTGCTAATCGTGTGGATTGTATATTTTGTGATGTTTGAACGGTTAATAAATAACGAACATGGAAACGAGTAGAGTTGAACTTGGTGATGCATATTAGTGACTTGAGTGGTTATTCCCTGTTTAGCGGATATGTTGAAATGTGGGGATGTTGGGGACTGGATACCAGTTAAGCCGGTGGGGTTACCACGTCGAGTGTGGTGTCGGTAAGTGATGGTAAGTGCGAGATGGTTACAGGAGTAAATTGAGAATGTGATTGTGATCTTGTTTGAGAATGTGATTGTGATCCTGTTTGTGAGTGTGATTGTGTTTGTTTGATGCGCGACCGGTAAAGTGTGAGGGATGTACTTCCGTCAGGTGTATCGTACCTTCCGGCGCGTAATCGGTAAAGTGTTGCGTTTATGGTACTTTGGTTACATGAGAAAGGTGGTTTCCCTACCTTACGACCGTGAGTCGGTAAAACGCTGTGTCCCACGAAGAGGTGGTTTCCCTACCTTCCGACTAGCACTCGGTAAAACGTTGGGTTGTGCCACAATGAGGTTGTTCCGCGATGCCGCGAGAGATGAGGCCGCGGAGAGGCGATTTCCCTGCCTTCTGTCGATCGGTAAAACGCTGTGTTCCGCGATGAGGTCGACCGCCTATCCCGACTTTGTGTTGGAAAGTTGCGCGCGGCTGCGCCGGGCCGAGCGGGTTGCTCCCGAGACCGTGCGATGGTTACGAGTTGTGTGTTTGAGATTGCTTTGAATTGAGTGAGTATTGCTATGTTGTGGCTATGGGTGTTTTCCCTGTTATGAGTTGTGTGTGACCGTGAATGACTTGATTTTGATTGTTTGATGATGAAGGTCATGTGTGTGGCTTCCGTGTAAGTTAAAGCGTCGTCTTTGTGATTATCTGTGAGTTGGTCGTGAAGGGGCTTTGGACGAGGATTTTCGGGATAGTTTGTGGTCAAGTAAAGTGAAAGTTGTTTGATTTGAGTTGCATGTTCTCGTTGTCGCCCTCTCCTTTTAATTGCCAAAAGTTAGTTTGGAAACGTAATTGGGTGCCTTATTTGGATTGTTCCCTTCGGTGTGTGCCTTAGTCAAATGGTTGGTGTTGGGTTAAGTTGGTATGGTTGGCCTAGGAGTGTCAGATCAAAGGGAGTGTTGACTGTTAACTGGCTTAGGTGTTGTATTGTTATATCGTTTCTCTTAAAATATTTCAAATTGTGGAAAGGTTTTCTGGTAAATCCGAATTGAGGAAGTTTTTGTGGTTTTCCCTACTGAGCGTCAAGCTCACCCTTTTACTGTGTTTGCTACAGGTGATAGCTATGCCTTGGACTAGAGGGTCACGCAGAGCTGGGGAGCTGGCGGATGGCCGGGGTTTACTTGTTGTTATTAGAGACGTATTGTGTTGTTCATTTTTTTATTGACTGAGCTTGGGACTCAAGTTTTGAACTCTGTTGATTTATATTATTCTCTCATTTTCAGACTTAAATCCCTTCTAGATTTTTTTTTATTTAATTTCACTAAGTCACGTCTCGGATCTGGTCAATACCGGATTTAGGGCGTGACATGCCTGGCACATGACCCTAATTTGTTTTAAAATACCCAAAATACCCCTTATCTCTTTAAATAATAATTAGTTAGATCAAAATAAAAAATAAAAAATCAGAATTAAAAACTAAAACAAAACTTAAACTAAAACTAAACTTTCCCTTAATACAAAACTAAAACAAAAACTTTCCCCTCATCTGCGTCTCCCTCTCTCGTTCCTCTCTATGAAAACCCTAAAACCGACTCCATCTCCATCTCCCTATCTCGTTCCTCTCTCTCTTCTACCCCTTTTCCTCTTCTTCTCCGGGCGACCCGCGAACTACTGAGGTTGCTTCAAGGATGAGTGCTTCGACAATTGCCGGTGCAGGAATCGTGGATGGAGTTTCGCCTCAAGGCCAGAGCTTGGAGGCTCGTGGGTCTCGGCTTCTTGGGACAAGTAAGAGTGCTCGTGGGACGTTCGTCGGAGCAGTGAACGTGGCTCGGGTCTCTCAGATCTGAATCTGATGCGGCCTCCGGTCGGTGGCTTCCCTCGCCGGGAGAGTCCTCCCTCAGTTCTTCAGTTCTTCTTCATCGTTTCAAAGATTAAATCTGTTAGAGCGTGGGTAAGAACGTTTGTGTCGTTGTTCATGTTTCCTTCATCCGAATCTTAAATATGGAAATTACCGATGTTGATCGTGTCTGTTCATCGTTTCTGAAAATTTTGATGGTGTTGGATGGTGTTGGTTGTTGTTGAATCATGTTAGATGATATTGAATTTGTAAGTTTCTGGAAATTTTGATGGTGTTGAATGGCATTGAATGGTGTTGGATGGTGTTGGAGTTGATTAATGGAGTTGGATGGATGGTATATGAATCTGGAAATGGAGTTGAATGGATGGAAATTTCAATTATATTGTTGAATGGTGTTGGATGGTATTGAATGGTGTTGGGGTTGGATTGATCCGAGATTGGAGGAGATGGAGAGATTGGTTTCAATCAGATTTTAAATGCCATAATCAGAGATTAGGAAATAGAAACCAATATAATCAGATTATAGAATATTAATTAATAAAACTGATTTTTAGATATTAAAACTGATTTTGTTGTAATTAAAATCTGATTTTTTTAAATAAAAATTGGTTTTTGAATTAAAACTGATTTTCTAAACATAAAATCTGATTTATTCTAGTAAATTCTGATTTTTCAAAGATTTTTTTTATTTTTTAAAAATAAAATCTGATTTTAAAATAATATAATTTGATTTTTTAAATAAAATATTGCATTTTTAAAATAAAAAAGGATATTAAAGAATTTTTAATGATAAAAATTGATTTTTAAAAATAAAAATTGATTTTTTAAAGTAAAATCTGATTTTTTAAAATAAAACTATTTTTTTAAAATATAATATAATTTAAAAAAAATTGATTTTAAAAGATAAAATCTGATTTTTTAAAATAAAAGCTAAATTTTAAAAAATAAAACTTGATTTTTTAAAATAAAATATTAATTTTTAAAATAAAATCTGATGTTTTAAAGAATAAATTGATTTTTAAAAATAAAAAAACTGATTTATAAAAAATAAATAAATAAAATAAATTTTGAAATTCAATGGCATGTGTGTGAAAATTTGATTGTTGGGGAGGGGTATTTTGGACTTTTTAACGTTTTGGATGGAAAAATGGATGGAAAATAGACATAAAGTAACGTCGGGTACTAAGTTTAAACAACATGTTTCGTTTGAGTACTTATGTGTCACAAAGTTTGGTTAGGGTACTCGGATGAAAACCAAGTATTTTTAGGGTACTCGGATGATAATTACCCAAAAATAAATTATTATCTTAAATATAAAATTTATATTTAAATAATAATCTTGACAAATATATATTTATTATATTTATCATATAAATATTTAAATATATTTTCGAATTTAATTAGACTTTTAAAAGGCCAATTTATTTTTATTTCACATTATTGATCAAATATAAGGCATATGATCGTCATCCTTATTTTATTTGATCGTTAGTTTCCTGATCTTAAGTAGACTGCAAGTGATAACTCATTATCGATTCACATGGCCATGCATTTTAGCAGTCTCACTTATCAAGGGGGCCAAACGGTATCTCTCATATTTACATGAGTGACAAATCCCTTATCAGTCGCTCACATCCTCACATACACAATAATGTATTCAACAATAATCTTTATTGTTGTCCGGTTAAAGACAATGTTGAACTACGTCAAGACACACAACCACCTATGTAGAAATCCATGACGACTATAAGGTCAAAGGACTTAAGTCATATTATGATACTGAGAAATACTTATGACAGTTCTTATGTAGTATTCTCAGAGTGGTTCATCCAATACCATTTCCCTAAATGACATCTATGATTTGACTTCATATCCAATATGAATGATCAGTAAAACGTGATCACCAGCCAACATCATACTAGTATTAGTATACCGGTAAGACCAGAGATCATTGGAATAATACTCTTTTTTCTTCTAAGAGTTTTACTATCAAGTCACGTACGTGATGATCTTAGAAAGAGTCGATTATTCACGTAATTAGCATTTAGCAAAATGATAATGAAAGTGCCAATGTATTTATAAATGATAATGTGATACATGAAAAGATTGGCCTAGGGAACAAAACTAATAAGGGGAAGAAGGAAGATGACCACCAACCCGCTCATCCCCCACCGCAAGTCCGATCCTGGAAAAAACTGCATCGGCCATAGCATGACCATTTCTGGAGATTCCCGAGCCGAGGAATCAATGGGCATGCCATTCAAGACACGTCTGGTAGACGTTGAGGAGCGTGCACTGGTGAGGTGGGAGATTGGGTCTGATGCTCATTCTACCTACCTGAGTGCATCACCGTATAGAGAAATAAAACCAAAGGCGGCCTCAGTAAGTCCAGCCATAGCGACCAAACCCGACAAGTTCTTCAACGATCGGAGCACAACCCTCTCTACTGATCCCCATCCAAGAGCAGATCTGGTTCCCTCCAAAAACGGTGAGGTTGCTCCGAGGATGGGAGAGCGGACATGGCGAAGAACAAAGGTCGAGGGCGAGGGAGAGACTAGCGGCATGTGAGAACTCCGGTGGTTGGGGCGGCGACGAGGAAGTCTAGAGAAGAAGCGGGTCTCTGGGGACTTCTTAACAAAAGTAGATGTTGACGGAGGCAGATTGAACTCCGACAGTCTAGAGGAACAAACCCCTACCGGTAGCCCCTAGGCTGAATCCCGAGCGGCCACCGTTGGTGACGACGGTTGCGATAGGATGAGGAACCCGTTTAGGGTTTTCACCTATTGTGAGAAAAAGCTTAAGTGTAAAACGTGATAGTTACGTATAACTATCAATGATATAAAATACTTGGTAAAATAAAACACACTTAGAGCACCTCTAATGGTAAACTACTGCGTAATGGTCTGAAGTAGTGGTTTAGGCCTTTTCTTGGCTTTCTCTCTCCTTCAAACCACTGCTTCCTACCACTACACCTCTAATGGAAAAACACTACTAATGGTTTGGAGCGGTAGTTTGTACTTTCAATATTTAAATAACCACCCCAAATAAAACTAGTTATTTTATTCACACCAAATATGAAAATACATAAACTAATTAAATTATGATAATCAAACATACATTAACTAATAATTAAACATACGATAACTAAACATACATAAATTAATAATTAAACAACTAATTGTTCCTTGATCCAATGTGAGCATGCCACTTCGGGTGATCTTTGAGTATGTCCCACACCTCACGTTTAGTCCATTTTGATATTTTTTTTCTCGTATTCCTCCACGGCCGCTGCATAGATTTCGTCGGGGATTGCTCATTCTTTGATGTGTTTTTGGTATTCCTCATCGAACAACTTGCACTTTTTGCTAAGACGAAGGAAATGGTCCTTCATCTACTTCTCCGATCGACACGCCCACTTTGAATTGCAGTCGTTGATGTAAGCGTCGTGGAACTTAGACCAATACTTCCCCCCGACCTCGACGACGATCAACTAGGTCAATGTCATATGCATCTCTTCATCGTCAGACCAAAGAGACCGGTTGCCCAAGAAGACGAGGACATTACAAACATGAGAGGAAGTAGAGAATTAGAGAGAGTTGGAGATATTTTGAGAGGTGTGAACTTGTGAGGGAGGGTTGAGTGGTATTTAGGACGGATGGAGGGCTTTCGCCATGACTGTGACGACACGACACACACTATTCCCAAAATAGTGTGCGTGCACGAAAATCGGAGCATAGTGAATTCGATAAAAAAAATTGAAAAAAAGAAAACACGTCAACTAATTTTATTGTTCATATTAAAAACCCAGTTACAACTTGTAGGCTACATCAGATAGACGACAAGCGGTTGGCGAGGCTTTCCATTACCCGTCCACGAGAGGCACATTCCTTCGAGGTCATCGACGAGGTGTGTTGGTTCTGCATTGCCATCAACATTTGCACGATTTCTCCCTGCATCCTTTATTTGGTCGCAATGATCTAGGCTTGGTTCGTAGTCATTGCAACCTGACGGTGTCCAAACCCTGAAAGGAACTGCATTGTGTCGGATGCAACTACCGGGTCCGCCTCCACTTGTTTCCCTTTGTCTCTAGCTTTAGTCTTGGCTTTTTTATGGTCAGTTGGACGCTCCTCCCGTGGAAGTAATGTCAACTCGTGATCGTTCCCGTCTCCCGATGTGTAGTTGTAGTTGTCGCCCAACCTTATACGCTTTCTTTCTTTACTTGCAACATCTAGATCAATGTCAACGTCACAGTGCGATGTCTTCATGTTCTTCCACTTTGGTTGCCCCTTCACGATTTCCCAAACATGCTTCCAAGCAAATTCTTGATTCTCCTCCTTCTTGTACGTCCTTTCAGCGACTGCCATAATGTTAGTGTCGCATCTCCCACTAACGACTACGTTATCAAACCCTAACCATTTCTTGTTGAATTTGGTTACTTTTCTGTTGATTGGATTCCAATAGTCCTTGCAATTCTTCCAGGACCGGAATGGATCGTTTTCTTTCCTCGTCGACTCGAACTCATCTCCGACCTTTTCCAGTACATGTCGTTCTCTCGGTTCTTCCCTGTAATGCTATCCAGAGAATTGTTGAGCCACGCCCTCGCCAACCGTTTCTCCTCCATGATGCTCAATTTCACCCGCGGACCTAAAGTCGGTGGAGGTGCAACCTTCTTCCCCTTTTTGGGTGACTGGTCGAAGTAGATTGGGAAGATTACTCGTTTGGGGTTTGCGGTGGTGGCCAATGCGAATGTTGGAGCGTGTTGAATTGTGAGGGCATGGATTGGGTAGGGTGGAAGAGGGAAGAGTAGGATTCGATGCGACATGTAAGCTATTCTTCCGTGTGCACCAAGTCCTCAAGGTTGAAGTCGTCCAAGATGGGTTCGATGTTGGAGGGGTCGACCATTGGAGAAACGATGGAGAAAAAATTAGAGTGAAAAAAGAGAAGAATAGAAGAGGGTGTGTAGAAGAGAGGTGTGAATTTGGGGTATGGGTGATCGTGTATTTATAGGAAATATTATGTTTTTTTTAATTAGGTCGTCGCCACGTATTGGCGTGGGACAAACTCGTCGACTAGTCGTTGGGTCAGCGACGACACGTCGCATCGCTGCAGAATTCTGAGACGACAGTCTAAACCACAACACCAACGAAAATTAAACGTGACAGCGAGCCGTGAGAGAACCTGTGACAACAAGCCGCAACTACGACCTCAGGAGGTGCTCTTAAGCTAAGCCTAAATCTGAATGCACGCACCCCGAATCTTCCATGACTTCCGACGCCACTGCTTCTGAACCACCGTGGCTAACTCCTCCATCGTCTATTTGTCCGCTCATCTCTTGGTGCCTTTTGGGGTTTCAGTTTGGTTAATACTAGGTATAGCTATAGGAAATATTGATAGTTTTTGCTGTAACTTTCTTTACTGGGGTTTGTATGAAAATGATTAATTTTAGTCTACGTCTGTTGCCTGCAACTCTGCATGATGACCGACGAAATCAGTCAAAGTGTAGTTGATCGTATTTGATGGTCTTAGTTGTCTTGCCATGTCTAGAGTGTGCGATAATTAATAAGAATCTAACAGCCCAATACCGAACCCTCTCTCTGCTATTTCCCCATTCTCTGCGTTTTTGTCTCCAATCCAACAACACAAATCCCCTATGCTCTGCGTGACTGGTTGCCTCCAACTCCAAGTAGAGCCCCCTCGACGGAAAACGCAGCCAAGGCCAGGTAATTTCTTCAAAACCAGTTTAGATCAAGTTTTAGGATCTTCTTTCCGAAGAATATTAGTGTTTGGGTTTTGTTGCTGAAAGAGTCTCAATAGTGAAGTTAAACTGTGTTTCCATCTGACATTTGGAATTGAGCAAATAGGAGATCTGGGACCAAGTAGTATCCATTTCTATTTTAGGAAATAGGTTTAAATGTGATTAACTTACTTTACTCTTAGATTGAGCCTAATCTTGCTCCTCACCCTATTTCTATTATGGAAACTATGTATATGTGTTTCTCCTTAGACAAGTAAAAATACACAATGTTATTTAGTACAGTACAATGACGGCTGCACAGCTTCTCCCTCTCCTAGGGTTTGATGTGCTTCTGCGTTTCCATGGTAGTGGAGGCTTTTCAACTCTCCCTTCTGATCATGAGACAACGCCGGAGGGTGCAGGGCGGCGACCTGTGTCGCAGGCGCCGCTGTTAGCCCTTCCGTGCGTGAACGTTCTCCCTCCCTTCTCGAAGCCTCCGGTGACCGGAGGAACTGCAGATGGGGTGGGGGAGGAGTTTCTCGCTAAACCAGCGAGGGCACAAGGTCATGCCGCGTTTTATCGAGGTGGGGAAGGCAAGCGGACTCACGGCCGGTCTATGAGGACGACACAAATTCCGACTACAAAGATTCGTGTACCCGGCTTTCGGCCTCGTCAGACACGGCCGGCCTCCGGCTATCTGTGTTGGGTGGTCTGTTCGGGAGGTTCGAGGAAGGAGGAGGTTGTCCGAGATGGACCACCGGAGGAGGTAGACCGACGTGTGATATCGGGCAAGGAGCAACGTCGAACACCGGTGGTGGTCGCAGGCGTGGGGGCTGGACGGGGGCGGTCGACATCGAGGTCGTCGGCCAGCCGGCGGCGGCGGAAGGGTGCATATCCCTCTAGGGTTTTGAACGGGCTGCAGGAAGTGGGCTATTGTCATGGGCCAGGGGGCCGCGGTCCAGGGGATATGGGCCTTAGGGTGAGGAAGTCTGGGGTTAAACAGGCCGGGGCGGATCCCAGATATGTTTTGGCACGGATCTCGATGCTGTCTGGTAAGTATGATGGTGCGTCACACATAGCAGTGGCGGGGGCCACAAGCACCCCCGCCTCCAGGAATGAGTCCGAGGAGGCCCATGAAGGGGGTGGTCGACTGTGACCCCTTCCTGGCGGATAGATGGCGAGGGTACCATCGATAGTCGATATCTGTCTCCCCTACCAGTCCGGTGTCAGCAATCTCGCGTTCAGGAGCCCTAACATTATCAATCAAGGGAGGACGACGCACGCTGACTCACCGGGGGAGATGGCAATCCACCAATATTCCCCTCTCACTTGGCTGGCTTGGCCAGTGCCAAATGGTAGAAGCATGATGTATCGGTCTCTAGAGTTCCGCTGGAAGCTACCGCAGATATCCCCCTTCAACCGCCCTTAAACATCGAGCAACTTTTAATTTATGTTATTGCTTTCTGTTTTTTAGTTGGAGCTTCTCCAGTAAGGTGGGTACAACTATGTACTCACCCCACTATCTTTTTTTTCAGTAATAATAATACATGTTCTTCTAAAAGCAAAAAGTAAAAAATACACAAAAGACAGTAAAGGAGTCTTTTTCTTTTCTCTCTCTTCTGTTCTAAATTTCTTTATTTTATTCTACTTCATGTAATTCACTGTGTCTATAGATAAAATCTAATATGGCGATTGTTAGTATGCTTCCTTTGGTTTGTTACATAAGGAGATTAGATTGGCCATGATATGGCTTGATTTTGCTTATCTGTGTTGTGGGTTTTTGTTATTTTGTTACAGTGATTCCTGGGTATTTGCATGCGAGCTTTGAATCTGTGAAATATTTGGGCTTTGAATCTGTGGTTTTTTTCTGCGCACGGTAGCCACCAACTCCCTTCGCCCTCCCATCGTCGGCAGCAAGCAAAGTCTTCTCCATCACGACAACATCAACGACTCAATTACTCAAGGTAAGCTCTTAATTCTCATTACGATTTTTGTTTATTTTTCGTGAATTGAAATTCAGACCTATAATTTACAGAACTAAATTAGTTGGATGATAACAAGAGAAGATTATGGGATTGATTAGAAATTCTTTTTCCCCGTGAAGGATGGATCTTGTATGAACTTGTTCAATTTCGGTGTTATCAATTGGTTTACAGGTGTTGATGCGTTTTTTTATTGTTTGGTCAGTATATGTAATATGCATTGTCTGAGAATTGTATCATTGGGGTTTATTTGCTGTGTTTTGTTTAAGCTTTTCGGTGTTATCAAAGGGTTCTTAATTTGCAGATAAAAAACAACAATCATAAACATCTTCACCCGTACCCCAATCCATTCCCTGTTAATGTTTTGGACCAGTTTGATCTCTACTAGTTAAGGTCCCCAAAGACTAACATGGACAGTATTCAACTTTCACTAATCCATTGAAGTCAAATTAAGGCCATGGAGGTAAAGAGGGGCAAATTAAGGCCATGAACATTATAATCTCATTCAAATGAATGTGTTCTAACATGAATTTTTAATGTCTTCTATATGGATTTTTGAAAGGGGTGTTCACTGAGAATAAGATCATGAGTTGTCTTTTGATGTTCACTGTTTTTAATACGTCATGGTATGTTTATAAGAAGTGTTTAGCACAATTGATGATCTAGATGTCATTAAGCCATTTCAAAAAATGTGTAAGAGGAGAATGCAATTACCTTTCGATTAGATTTTGATATTTAAATTTCAATGTAATCCCAAATGTTAGTACTTTTTATTATATAATAGTCATGTATTTTTGGAATCGTTGATTTTTTTTAAGTGTCGATGGCTACCCCTAAAATAATTTTCTGGTTCCACCCCTGGATATAGGCTTCATTTGAGTTTGTTAATGTCTCGATCAATTAGATTTTGTTTGGATGCTTTCTGATACTATGTTTATGCATCTGTTTGTGTATAATCTGATGGCCTGTTTATGTTTCTGTTAGTAGTGTCTAGATCATTTGGATCAGGTTATTGAAGCTTTTGGTTTAAGAATTTGTTTTTAATTTATATGGCCAGTTTCTTATCAAGTACTTAATTATTGGCTATTATAATTTTTATATGGTATAATTTATATTTCGGTTGTATAATTATGTATTTATTAAAAATTAAGAAAATACAAATCCGATTAATTCTTGGAGGTCCTATCCGCCTGACTAGCACCTAGCGTTTCTTGTAACCTTGGTAATGAGATTGATTATGTCGTAGTTATAATATCAATATTGACTATGCCAGTTGAAGTTTTGTATCAGAAAATGGTTGGTTGAATGTTCTGAACTTCCTACTGTGCTTGGCACTTTCTGCTGTGTGAACAACCTCTTGTCTGTGCTGCATTTGTTCTTCTATGTAGTCTCAGAGTTTTATAACTATTCACGCTTTAATTGGATAGTGTTAATGAGATGTTATCCAACTATGATGTCAGGGAAGCCATCAACAATGGCAGCTTCGGGGTCCAGTTCACTGAGAGAATATCTTAAACGATATGGAAGTACTGAAGACAAGAGAAAAAGAAGAAGAAGAAAAAGAAGAGAGCTAAACCTGAAGTGAAGGGAGTTGTAGTTGTCGATGAAGATCCCGCTTGGCAGAAGCCGGTAAACATTGAAGAAGAAAGTGATGATTCAGCTGGTAAAGAATTTTCTTCCTATAGCATGTTTTTTGGCATTTTGTTCAGACTCAGAGTCTCGTTTTGTTAACTAAAAGTGCGTTCTTTACTTATAGATGAGGCAAAGCCCCAAGTTGAGGAAGACATTGAAGTCAAGCGAATGAAGAGGCTAGAGATGCTGAGGTTGCGTCGTCCTTATAATGCAATATCAGAGGATGGAAGTGGTTGGGTTTCACTTTCTCCTAAACGAGCAGAGTTTAATATGCAAATTTTTTTTTTGATCAACGAAAAATACTAATTTTATTCCACCTAATAATCCAAAGAATTACAGGAGGAAGAATAGAGAAAACAAGAGACAAGAGACAAAAAACCAGAAAAAATAAATCAGGGAGGATCGAATAACTTGATGGCTGCGTCATCACCGAGAGGACAGGAGAAACCCAGAGACTTGCAAAGATCCCACGGTCTCATGACCTCGGACTTCTTGCGAAGGGAGCGAGAGGGGCTAACATCCTTGAGAGAGACCGTCGCCTTCCGAAGACCGGCTTTTTTTCGTTTTTTCCGACGAGCACCTCGGGGTGGGGGGGGGGGGGGCGAGGCATTAAGCTGAGAAGGGGAGTGAATACCCGAAATAAACGATGCAAAGGGAGCGTTGACGGGCTTGGGCTGGGCAGAACCAGACTTGATGATAGTTAGGTCCTGGCCCGAGCCCAGACCAACCGGCCCAATAGAGGCTGGCCCGCTAGACACACCTAAAACATGGCTTTTCTCGAATGAAGTATTCAGCCGAACATCATTGAATGCCAGAGAGGGCGACGAAGTCTCGAGAAGGCGCAACGACCAATCCACTTTCGAGGGCTTGGGGGAATCGAGGGGTTGCGACTCGGGAGGTGGAGCGCGCCCACCTGCAATTAACGCAGGCGTGTTTTCGAGGCACTCAGGAGAGGGAGGGGGCAGATCCAGATCGACATCGGCGAGGTCCAAAGTGCCGTCCGAGGTCGCCGGGGAGGCACTGAAAACCAAGGGTTCACCCAAAGAACTGGAATTGATGTTCGATTGCGAAGAACCAGCGGAAGGGCTAGGAGAGACAGAACCCAATTGATCCACAGGGATTCTGAATTCGCCATCTTCAAGGTCAAATCTGTCACGCCCCAATTTCAGTAAACCGAACTCGGGACGCGAACATTTAAAAACATAAAACACTTGAAACCTGTTTTAAATAAATGCTTTGATATTTCCATATAGTTATCAAAATAATATTTACAATACAAAAAAAAAGTCCCAACAAATGGACAAGGTACAAGTATCCGTCACTAGACTCAACAAAATAAAGACCAGACTCCGCTCCTAGCTCCACAAGCTTCAAGAGCTCACCTAGTCCGTCCGGTGATCAGTACCTGTAAGAAAAGCAACTAGGGGTGAGCGTTCGCTCACCACCACGGATAACAGACTGACTATGGCATAATTAGTAGATAAAGCCAGTAACACCAAAACCAAACCCAACACCGGGACTACAATCCCCAACTCAAGTACTCAACTGACCCACAACCCGTTACCTTCCACAACAGACTCAACCTCAAACTCACAAAGCAAACCCGACACAACCGTTTATGACCTCCTCCAAAGACACGAACACGGATCAGGCTAGCCAAAGAATGCTCAGAACCTGCCGAGACTCGTACACGGATCAGGCCAGCCAAAGAATGCTCGTAACCTGCCGAGACCCGGTCACGGATCAGGCTAGCCAAAGAATGCTCAGGCCAGCCAAAGAATGCTCGTAACCTGCCAAAATCCACACCACTCCCCGACACGAAGTCGGGTTACTAACCCCGGGCAAACACAATCACGAGCAAAGCTTAACAAACAGTAACGAGATCAGATCAACACTCCACATGCACTCATGACCAGTCAAGACTCCAACAGTAAAGACTCGGGTTCAACGACCCCACAGGCCACCATGGCCTCCCAAGACACACCAACTGTAACTCACGGGCTCAACAACCCTACGGACACTCATGGCCACCCAAGACACCAATAATAATACACGGGCTCTCAAGGCCACCCAAGACACCAATAATAATACACGGGCTCTCAAGGCCACCCAAGACACCAATAATAATACCCGGGCTCTCAAGGCTACCCAAGACACCAATAATAATACGCGGGCTCTCAAGGCCACCCAAGACACCAATAATAATACACGGGCTCTCAAGGCCACCCAAGACACCAATAATACACGGGCTCTCAAGGCCACCCAAGACATAAATTAAAAAGTCAACCTCCGGGCATGGTCATATGCCTCTAGTAATTCTAATATCGCTAAGTTCTCTGTTCCTACGACACTACTAAGTGTCACATGCTTTTCTCATAAACGCTACATTCCCGTATCATGCTTTTCTAATATTCGATAAACCTAAATAACCCACGACACCCCGGTGTCACATGCAATTCTACGGTTAACTTTCCCTAGTCAGGGCCGAGATCCGGCTACTTTTCCCTACCTCGTATAAAACTCCAAAAGTGCTCCACTAAGTCTCGATGTGATCCCAGTCACTCGCCGAGCTTTCCTTTGCCTCGGTCCACAGCACGATCTAAAAGAACACAAATTTAAGGCACTTTTAAACTAGTACGAATAAACCGAAATTCAATAAACTTAACGCCAAACGTAACCCCGACAATGTCGATCACTCCCAAACTTCCCAATTACTCGACATTGTCGATAAAGGACCCGTAAAGGCCCAATTCGCCCGACATGGCGAATCTGCCCGGGTTTTGTAAATGCCCTTCCGGGGCTCCAAAAATTCCCGTTTTCGGTTCTACGGTCTTAGAATAATTCAAGTATCCCAAGGCACTTGACGGAATCGAATTCCGACTTCCGAGTCAATTAATTTACGTTTAAAGTTTCTAAAACCTGTTAATTACAACTTCTCCAATTTAATTCCAATTTTCGATTCGGTTAAGGATAAATGGTTCGGGGAACGTTTTAAACCTCCCGAACACTAAACCCGATCACCCGAGCATGTGGGCCCCACCCGGACCACTTGGCCGTGAGCCCTAGGGTTCAAAGGGGGGCTCGGCCACCATGGTAGTGGCTGGTCCCAGCTCCGGCCAACCACCCCATGGCCGGCCGGCCACCACCCACGGTGGCCGGAGCTCCTCCCGAGCTTCCGGTCACCGGAAAACGTGCAATCTCACCTTCAAACACCTCTAAAACGTCTCCAACACCTCCCCAACCTCCATAAAACCCTAAATCAATAGTTTCAACCAAACCCTAGCTTTCAAAAATTAACAAAACAACGAGCGGTTTAGTACAAACCGTAGAGGAGGATGGGGGGAAGTAGCTTCCTTCTTGGCTTGAGGTGATCCAAGGGTTGGATATGACGTGAATAGTGCAACCCTAACTCCAAGCTCTCTTCCTTCTTCTCCTTCTCTCTCTAACTCTCTCTTCTCTTTTCTATTTCAAACAACTAACTCATTTTTCTCTTTTTCTTTTTCTTTTTAACCATGTGTGGCCGGCCACTCACCCTCACCACTCATTTTCCCCCCAAAACTAACACCACCAATTGTTGGACAAGTGGCAAGGTGGGCCCCACACCTTTTGGAAAATATCTACTTGATATTGATATTTTCCAATTAGATTCGCGAAAAACGGACGTTTCGGACCCTGAGCGGGCACTTTTCCCAAGAAATTACGAAACTTGACGGGCCACAAGGAAACGGCTCAACTAAGACCGCTGCGACGACGGCTAAGCTTTTTGGATCCAAAACGGTCCTCGAATGGACCAAAACGTCGCTCGGTTGACTTTTCCAACGAAAAGTCAACTTTTTCCAAATTTATCAGAAAGTTGCCCTGAGTCCCCTGGAACTCATTTTGGTCGATAACGGGGTCATCTTAAGTCCAGTATTACCCTCGGGGTCAATTTAGGTTAAATTAAGTGCCTGTCTTAAAATTTTTAAATTTTCCTGTTTTTCGCAGGTTTGACTGGCGTTAAAGGAATTTCGTCCGCGAAATTTAAAACTGACGTACCTCGAGAGTCGAACATGCCGGGATACTTCGCGCAAACCTCGTCCTCGCGTTCCCACGTCGACTCAGCCCCGTGATGTTTCCACTGGACTCGTACCAGGCGGATAATCTTGCCTCCCCGTAGGACCTACTCCCGTGTGTCCATGATCCGAACCGGCTGCTCCTCATAGGAGACATCGTCTGCCACCTCGATATCGGTCCACTCAATGACGTGGGAGGGTTCTGCGTTGTACTGCCGTAACTGGGATACGTGGAAGACGTTATGGACTCTCCCAAGCTGCGGTGGCAATGCCAGACGATAAATCACTGCTCCCACTCTGCCCAAGATCTCGAACGGGCCAATGTACCTCGGGGCTAACTTGCCCCCGCCGCGTCTGAACCGCACCAGCCCCTTCCTCGGGCTCACCTTCAGGAACACGTGATCCCCGACTGCGAACTCAAGAGGTCGATGTCGCCTGTCGGCATAACTCTTCTGCCGACTCTGCGCGGTCCTCAACCGATCGCGTATCAGCGCGACCTTCTCCGTCGTCTCTTTGACAAGATCTGGCCCCAACAGGCTCTTGTCCCCCACCTCTGCCCAACACACTGGCGATCGACACGGCCTCCCATACAACGCTTCGAACGGTACCATCCCGATACTGGCCTGGAAGCTGTTGTTGTAGGCGAACTCGGCTAACAGAAGGTGGGTCTCCCATGATCCCCTGAAATCCAGCACACATGCCCGCAGGATGTCCTCCAATATCTGAATAGTGCGCTCGGACTGACCGTCTGTCTGGGGATGATGTGCAGTGCTGAGTAGAACCTCGGTCCCCAATGCCTTCTGCAGACTCGGCCAAAACCTGGACGTGAAGCGGGTTTCCCTGTCAGACACTATCGACACCGGGACCCCATGGAGACGCACTATCTCCTGAACACACAAGCTGCTCAACTTGTCGAACGGGTCAGTCATCCTCATAGCCAGGAAGTGGGCCGACTTGGTCAACCGGTCGACTACCACCCACACGACGTCGTTTCCCTTCGGCGATCTCTGTAGTCCACACACGAAGTCCATCGTAATGTGCTCCCACTTCCACTGAGCAATCGGTAGTGGCTGTAACAATCCCGCGGGACGCTGATGCTCGGCCTTCACCTGTTGACAGACGAGGCATCTCGACACAAACTCTGCGACTGCTCTCCTCATCCCGCGCCACCAGAAGTGCCGTCTGAGGTCACGATACATCTTGGTGCCCCCCGGGTGCACTGTAAGACACGAATGGTGTGCCTCTCGTAACACGACATCTCTACAGTTAACCGGCACGAACCGCCCCCGCGGTACCGTAACCCCCAATAAGTACTATCCTCCCAACCCACCACCACGTCACCCCTGACGACTCTCTCGCGGATCTCTGACGCCTCGACGTCCTCCGACTGCGCCTCCAACACTTGGGCAAGCAGTGAGGGCTGAGCCACCAATGAGCACATGGCCACGCCGCCAGTAATATCCTCTAGCTCAAGCCCGAACATTCTCAGCTCCCCCATCATGTCCCACTCTCGGACTGATATGCTGGCTAGGCTCGGAACCGACTTCCTACTCAAGGCGTCGACGACCACGTTCGCCTTGCCCGGATGGTAGTGTAGCTCGAATTCGAACTCCTCGAGTAGTTCCATCCATCGTCGTAGACGCATGTTCAGGTCTCGCTGGGAAAATATGTACTTGAGGCTCTTGTGATCCGAGAACACCTGAAACCCCTCGCCATACAGATAATATCGCCAGCTCTTTAGCGCAAACACGACTGCTGCTAGCTCCAAGTCGTGGGTAGGATAGTTGCGCTCGTGCGTCTTTAACTGCCTGGAGCCATAAGCCACAACTCTGCCCAACTGCATCAGTACGCAGCCCAGTCCCTCTCTAGACGCATCATAGTATACATCGTACCCGATCCCCCACTCGGGCACCACCAATACTGGAGCGGTAGTCAGCCGAGTCTTCAACTCTGTGAATGCCCGTTCACAGTACTCCGTCCAAACAAACCCAACTCCCTTGCGTGTCAGCAGAGTCATCGGCATGGCTAGTCGCGCAAAATCCTGGACAAATCGCCGAAGTAGCCTGCCAACCCCAGAAAGATGCGGATCTCGAAGACACTCGTGGGCCGTGCCCACTTCGAGACCGCGTCGATCTTCGACGGATCGACAAGGATACCGTCACGGGACACGATGTGACCGAGGAATTTCAACTCAGCGAGCCAGAACTCGCACTTCTCTAGGTTGGCATAAAGCTGATGCTCGCGCAGTAGTGTCAGAACAGCCCTCAGATGTGACTTATGCGCCAACTCGTTCTGCGAATATATCAGGATGTCGTCCACGAACACCACCACAAACTGATCTAGGTACGACCGGAAGATGCTGTTCATCAGGTCCATGAACACTGCAGGTGCGTTCGTCAGTCCGAATGGCATCACCAGGGAACTCGTAATGCCCATAGCGTGTCCGGAACGCAGTCTTTGCGACGTCCCCCTCACGGACTCGCAACTGATAGTAACTGGATCGCAGATCGATCTTCGAGAAGTAGGTCGGCCCTCTCAACTGGTCGAACAAGTCATCGATCCTCGGCATCGGGTATCGGTTCTTCACCGTAACTCGGTTCAGCTTCCGGTAATCTATACACATCCGTAGCTCTCTACTCTTCTTCTTCATGAAGAGTGCTGGTGCTCCCCACGGTGATACACTCGGACGGATAAACCCCTTCTGCTTAAGCTCCTCTAGCTGACGCTTCAGCTCAGTCAACTCTGCCGGCGCAAACCTGTAAGGCGCCATCGATATCGCCGCCGTTCCCGGCACTAGGTCAATCCCGAACTCCACCTCACGAACCGGTGGAAGCGCACTCAACTCCTCAGGAAAGACCTCGAGGAACTCGCATACCACTCTCGGTAACTCTCGGCTCTGCACAGTCGGTACTTTCTCCTCTGCGGACAACGTCGACAGGAGGACCCCACTCTTACTACCCAGAACACACGTCACCTTCGTACTGCCCACTGACACTGTCACTCGTCGTCTGTAGCAATCGATATTGGCTCGGTACCTCGACAGCCAATCCATTCCCAATATCACATCAAAGGACGTCATTCCCAGTACGAGAAGATCACTAGGGCAAGGACAGTCTGCGACTCTAATCTCGTAGTCTCGACAGACCCTAGTCAACGACGCTCCACCCCCAACTGGGGTGTCCAGGCACAGGGTTGGACTCAACGACCCTAAGCTCAACCCCAACCTCTCAGCACAACCCGACGAAATAAAAGAGTGCGACGCCCCGGTATCAAACAAGAATAACGCCCATAAATGATACAATAAACACGTACCCTGGATGGTCTCGCGGTACGTGCTAGGTCCTGGGGCTCTGGAGTCGGTGACTGCATACACTCTCCCCTGCGAGGCCTGCTGCCTTTGACCCGGCGCACTGGCTGCTGAATACCCATGACTCTGCTGTTGTCTCGGAATCGGTGCGCTCGTAGACGGCCGTGACGACCTCGGCTGCTGACTCTGTCGATGGCGACCCCTGGGCGACTGTACTGTCCGCGACTGCTGCGGTCGCTGCGCTGATGTCTCCCCCAACTGCTCGCGGCACCATGCCATAGTGTGTCCCATCCGGCCGCACCGGAAACAGCTGGCCTCGTCGGCTCTCGACCTCGAGCTCTGGCCTGTCCGGCTGGTCGACGGTAGTGCCGTGTGCCCTCCTCTCGCTCTGCACCCTCACTGCAAGTGGCCTGTCTCCCCGCAGAGATAGCATGTCGGCCCCCTCTCTGAGGCGGCTGGCCCTACTGATGCTACTGACCCCAACTGTCTCGATCCACCCTGATGAGTCGGTGGTCGGAAGAACCCGTGGTCCTCTGCCTCCTCGGGTCTCGTGACTCTGACGGCCCTGTAAAGCTGGTCGGCCGCTGTCGAACCTCGCGAGTCCTGGCCGCATCTCGAATACCTTGCTCCACCGTCGCTGCGGTGTCCACGAGATCTGTATACTTCCACAGTCTCAAGGCGAGGACCTTGTCCCGAATCACCGGTCTCAGTTCCCCTTGGAACCGCAGGCAACGGTTCTGCTCGGTAGTCACCATCTCCGGCGCGAATCTGGTCAAGGCCGTGAATCTGGCCTCGTATTCCGCCACTGTCAACCCTCCTTGCTCCAAGTCTAGAAACTGCCGATGTCGCTCCAGCCGAGCCGACTCGGGAAAGTACTGTGCCAGAAACACCTCCTGGAAGATGCTGTAGTCGTATCCGACCATGTCCTTCACACGCCCCCACCAGTGGTAGGCGCTGTCTCTCAGCTGATGGGCCGCGAAGGACACTCTGTGACGGCCATCCTCGATACCTGATGTATCTAGGTCTCGCGTGACCTGCTCTAGCCGCCTCTCGGCTAGGTCGGGGTTCGGCTCCCCGACAAATGTAGGTATCCCGAGCTTCAGGAAGTCTAGTAGTGCCCGGAATGTGTGATCCTCTGTCTGACCGGGCCTCACTGGGACTGTGGCTGCCTCTGGAGCTGGTGAAGCCGACTCTCGGTTGGCGATGACCTCCACCAAACTCTGGACTGTCCTGGTCAGCTCATCCAGGGCAGTCATAACGGGAGGGTCCGCGACCGGCGGAACACTAGGTGTGCCTGTAGACGGTCCCGCGTCGCTTCTCCTGTCTTCTCCGACAAGAGTGTCCTGCGCCTCCGCGTACTCGGCGGGCTCAACGGTCGGCACCCTTCCCGGTGTCCCCGCTGACCGTCCCCACCGGCCACGCGTGGGCGCCCGACCCCGTGTTCCCGCTGCTCGTCCGCGTCTACCGCGAGGCATAAGTCAGTATCCTCTGCACGGATACACGCAAACGTTCAGTTTGCGAACTCATATAAAAACAACAAGTTCAAATACACTAACGTTCACATGGTCTACGCTTGCTCTAGCGTGCTTAACACTAACACGTCACACCGCTCACACTATTTATACTTTAATTATAATAATACGTAAGTGAAACCTCAATTAAATCGCATAACGTACACCAAGCCACGCACAAAAAAAAAACCAACCACGAGTCTTCCAACCTCAACCAAAACCCAAACCGACAAGGTCATACAACAACAATCACAACAACACGACCCCCGCTCACCGGGCCAACCAAAGTCGAACCTTGCCCACCGGGCCAACCAAAATCAAAACATACGCCCACCGGGCCAATCAAGTTTTAAATACGCCCACAGGGCCAACCATTTTAAAACCTTCTCCCTTTCATTTTAAAACCTCATTTCTTGACATCACGTAGTTACAACCCGGTCCAGGCGTCCCCGAACTACGTTGTACCGACTTGACATCAACACCGTCACGTTCAACTACAGGAGCGCTCCTGAGTCGACCCGCGACAGTTTAAAAACAGTTCACGCAACCACACACAGTCAGTATGCCAGCAACAAAATACTGCAACATACGCACAAACAGAACAAGACTCAAGACATGACGGGTCTACACAGACTCGACCCTCCCCAACTAATTGACGGACAGTCTGAGGTGTGAAACCTCGAGCTCTGATACCAAGTTGTCACGCCCCAATTTCAGTAAACCGAACTCGGGACGCGAACATTTAAAAACATAAAACACTTGAAACCTGTTTTAAATAAATGCTTTGATATTTCCATATAGTTATCAAAATAATATTTACAATACAAAAAAAAAAGTCCCAACAAATGGACAAGGTACAAGTATCCGTCACTAGACTCAACAAAATAAAGACCAGACTCCGCTCCTAGCTCCACAAGCTTCAAGAGCTCACCTAGTCCGTCCGGTGATCAGTACCTGTAAGAAAAGCAACTAGGGGTGAGCGTTCGCTCACCACCATGGATAACAGACTGACTATGGCATAATTAGTAGATAAAGCCAGTAACACCAAAACCAAACCCAACACCGGGACTACAATCCCCAACTCAAGTACTCAACTGACCCACAACCCGTTACCTTCCACAACAGACTCAACCTCAAACTCACAAAGCAAACCCGACACAACCGTTTATGACCTCCTCCAAAGACACGAACACGGATCAGGCTAGCCAAAGAATGCTCAGAACCTGCCGAGACTCGTACACGGATCAGGCCAGCCAAAGAATGCTCGTAACCTGCCGAGACCCGGTCACGGATCAGGCTAGCCAAAGAATGCTCATAACCCTTCGAGATCCGGACACGGAACAGGCTAGCCAAAGAATGCTCAGAACCTGTCGAGACTCGAGTTTGGTCAGGCTAGCCAAAGAATGCTCGTAACCTGCCAAAATCCACACCACTCCCCGACACGAAGTCGGGTTACTAACCCCGGGCAAACACAATCACGAGCAAAGCTTAACAAATAGTAACGAGACCAGATCAACACTCCACAGGCACTCATGGCCACTCAAGACTCCAACAGTAAAGACTCGGGTTCAACGACCCCACGGGCCACCATGGCCTCCCAAGACACACCACCTGTAACTCACGGGCTCAACAACCCCACAGACACTCATGGCCACCCAAGACACCAATAATAATACACGAGCTCTCAAGGCCACCCAAGACACCAATAATAATACACGGGCTCTCAAGGCCACCCAAGACACCAATAATAATACACGGGCTCTCAAGGCCACCCAAGACACCAATAATAATACACGGGCTCTCAAGGCCACCAAAGACACCAATAATAATACACGGGCTCTCAAGGCCACCCAAGACATAAATTAAACAGTCAACCTCCGGGCATGGTCATATGCCTCCAGTAGTTCTAATATCGCTAAGTTCTCTGTTCCTACGACACTACTAAGTGTCACATGCTTTTCTCATAAACGCTACATTCCCGTATCATGCTTTTCTAATATTCGATAAACCTAAATAACCCACGACACCCCGGTGTCACATGCAATTCTACGGTTAACTTTCCCTAGTCAGGGCCGAGATCCGGCTACTTTTCCCTACCTCGTATAAAACTCCAAAAGTGCTCCACTAAGTCTCGATGTGATCCCAGTCACTCGCCGAACTTTCCTTTGCCTCGGTCCGCAACACGATCTAAAAGAACACAAATTTAAGGCACTTTTAAACTAGTACGAATAAACCGAAATTCAATAAACTTAACGCCCAAACGTAACCCCCCGACAATGTCGATCACTCCCAAACTTCCCAATTACTCGACATTGTCGATAAAGGACCCGTAAAGGCCCAATTCGCCCGACATGGCGAATCTGCCCGAGTTTTGTAAATGCCCTTCCGGGGCTCCAAAAATTCCCGTTTTTGGTTCTACGGTCTTAGAATAATTCAAGTATCCCAAGGCACTTGACGGAATCGAATTCCGACTTCCGAGTAAATTAATTTACGTTTAAAGTTTCTAAAACCTGTTAATTACAAATTCTCCAATTTAATTCCAATTTTCGATTCGGTTTAGGATAAATGGTCCGGGGAACGTTTTAAACCTCCCGAACACTAAACCCGATCACCTGATCACGTGGGCCCCACCCGGCCCACTTGGCCGTGAGCCCTAGGATTCAAAGGGGGGCTCGGCCACCATGGTGGTGGCTGGTCCCAGCTCCGGCCAGCCACCCCATGGCCGGCCGGCCACCACCCACGGTGGCCGGAGCTCCTCCCGAGCTTCTGGTCACCGGACAACGTGCAATCTCACCTCCAAACACCTCTAAAACGTCTCCAACACCTCCCCAACCTCCATACAACCCTAAATCTATAGTTTCACCCAAACCCTATCTTTCAAAAATTAACAAAACGACGATCGGTTTAGTACAAACCGTAGAGGAGGATGAGGGGAAGTAGCTTCCTTCTTGGCTTGAGGTGATCCAAGCGTTGGATATGAGGTGAATAGTGCAACCCTAACTCCAAGCTCTCTTCCTTCTTCTCCTTCTCTCTCTAACTCTCTCTTCTCTTTTCTATTTCAAACAACTAACTCATTTTTCTCTTTTTTTTTTCTTTTTAACCATGTGTGGCCGGCTACTCACCCTCACCACTCATTTTCCCCCCAAAACTAACACCACCAATTGTTGGACAAGTGGCAAGGTGGGCCCCACACCTTTTGGAAAATATCTACTTGATATTGATATTTTCCAATCAGATTCGCGAAAAACGGTCTTTTCGGGCCCTGAACGGGCACTTTTCCCAAGAAATTACGAAACTTGACGGACCACAAGGAAACAGCTCAACTAAGACCGCTGCGACGACGGCTAAGCTTTTTGGATCCAAAACGGTCCTCGAATGGACCAAAACGTCGCTCGGTTGACTTTTCCAGCGAAAAGTCAACTTTTCCCAAATTGATCAGAAAGTTGCCCTGAGTCTCCTGGAACTCATTTTGGTCGATAACAGGGTCATCTTAAGTCCGGTATGACCCTCGGGATCAATTTAGGTTAAATTAAGTGTCTGTCTTAAAATTTTTAAATTTTCCTATTTTTCGCAGGTTTGACTGGCGTTGACCGGAAGTGGTTATTACAAAATATATCAGTCAAGGGCTTCAAGGGGAGAGGAGGGATGGAGTACGAGTCCACCTCTAAGACTCGAGTGGTGAAGCAGCCTCCGTCCAGGCTCAACTCCACCAAGGAATCCAGCAACTTGAGGTGGCGACAATGAAGAAGAACGAGCGCTGTATCCAACCTACCCAGGGAGGCCGAGCAAGGATGAACCAAGATGGGAGTTCCCACGGAGCTGGCTATACTACGGATCGATTCCTCAGACCACCCAGCAAAGGGGATTCCAGTAACTGAAGCCCAAAGAAAACGACCTCCAACCGCAACGAAGTCGATGACTCTGAAAATGGAGAGAAAGCATTGTCGAATTTCAGACCAAGGTGTTGAGTTGGGGTCGTTGAAGGAGTCAGCATCCGGGAAGGAGATGAGATAAGACCCAACTCTAAGAACCCTTAGGTGAAGGCTCGCGGACAGAATAGCTTGTATCTCGACAGGTTCCCGACAAGGGGATGTTATTCCAATGACGCTGCGGGAGGAGAGATTGGCCCAAAGAGGGTTCAAAGCTCCAGTGCAAGAAGAGGAGGACTGGGGCGTGGTCGAGGGAGGGCAGGTCCGTGAGGAGCCACAGACAGCATCTCTGAAGGAGGGGCGGGCCAGTTGAGATGTCGCAGGGCGCCTCGATGAGGAAGACGGAGCGATCCGCGGTGTGATGCGAGCATGACCTGCAGCGAAGTCAACAATGAGGCGTTCAGACCCCAAAGGCATACGATGCATACACTCAACAGCCATCGATGCCGCTTCCACATTGGAGAAGAAAACGAAGCCGAAGCGTTTTCCAGATGCGGAAAGCTTAGTCGGTTGAAAGGCACGGTTGAGCGAGCCCAGACCAGCGAAGAGATCAAAGAGGTTGTTTTGAGAGAAATCGAGGGGGAGGTTGCAGACAAAAAATTTCGAGGAAGGATGAGGGGAGGAGAAGGGCTGAGGAGGGTCGGGAGGTTTAGAGGGAGAAGCAGACATCTTCTCAGAAAAGGCGGGAACTTACTCAGAATTCTGATATGTCTCCACCTCGAAAGACACGAAATGACACGCCTTCTGACACTGATTTGTCACCTGAACCACATGCAAAGTCTGATTTATCACCACCGAGCCTGGACTGAGGCCATCTGGTAACAAGAAAGAGGATGAAAATGCTGATTTTGATTTGTCCGTAATGACACACCTGTCAGAGAAGATCTTGATTTGTCACCTCCGAGGCAACACCGAAAACGCTTCCACTCCCTATCACCTGAACCTGATAAAGGATATTTTGGGTCTGACCTTTCACCACCAAGGAAAAGCAAGAAGGATGCTGGTTTAGTCTTTTTAACTGATCTCTACATTCAATGCTCATGTAGACATTTAGGAAAAGCCGCAAGGAATCATCTGTTCAGGCTCCTAAGACAACACGGCCGAAAACAGGTTTGATTTCTGGTCGGGACATCAGCAACGAGATTGCTAAAACTAAGAAAGACGAGTGGTCGAGGTAATTATTTTGCATTGCTTTTCTGATTCTCTACTTGAAATATTTTTATTGCTATTCAGTAATATAATTTTTGTGCCTTCTTGTGTATAATCTTGTTAAAGTGGTCTCTTGAAATCACGACGTAAAGTAGAAGAAAAGCCAAAGGTACTTTTCAAGGTCATGATTGAGTATGTCTGAGTTATATCCATTATTGAAATGGTCATGCAAACTTATAAATGGAATATTACCTCTAGCATTACTTTTATTGGTACCAAATACGAAATGAATAGATTGATGCTAAGGAGTCGATTATAAGATCTTGAAGCATATTGTTGTGTGTTTTTTCTCGTTACTAATGCTATAACCATTTTTTGCTGATATTTTTTTTGTCAGGAAATAAAGTTAGAGTGGGGCAAGGGTTTGGCCCAGAAGCGTGAAGCTGAAGCTAAGCTGCAAGCATTAGAGCTTGAGAAGGAGAAACCATTTGCACGTACAAGGTAAAACTTGAGATATCAAATGATGCTTAAATTGAATTTTTTCATTTAATTTACTGATAATGGTTATGTATTGGCTAATTAATAATTTAGCTTGTCATCTATAAATTGGCTCGTATAATCATCTTCGATAACAAACTTTGCCATAGTCATTTTTATTTTTAGTGGTCCTTCTGTTTCATCTTACTTTCCAGACGTTAGGATATCTTTCTCCCATCGCCATGTGTGCTTATATGAGGCTGCGACTTTGTCATATCTAGAAGTCATGGTAATCACTATTTATGAGCAAGTGAAATATTTTGGGTGGTTATGCTTGTACTGACCCCAACGGGTCTCCCTGATAATTCTGCTGAAGATCCATCTTTCAGCACCACTTGGGTAATTGAGTTTGTGCTATCCTTTGTTTTGTTCTTCCATCATATAGCAAGAATAAGATTTTTTTTTCTTGAAGAAATGGACTTGTTTGTTGTGCACATAGAGTCTTATTGCTCTTCTCATAGTGGTTTTGATGTATTGTTTACCTCTAGACGATCTTAGTAATTTATGGCTCAGTCTTCTGTTTGCAGGGATGATCCAGAGCTGGATAATATGATGAAGGAGAGAGTAAGATGGGGTGATCCTATGGCACATTTGGTCAAGGTAAATCCTCTATACTTGACTACCTAACAGCCATAGATTATAATTACAGGTGTAGTATTGACTTCAACACATCTTTTTCTCGCATGGCAGAAAAAGTACTCAGAGCCAACCCTTGCAAATTTGGGGGATAGTGAGAAGATGAAAGAGTCTGGATTTGTAGTTCCCCAAGAAATACCCTCTCACAGCTGGATGAAAAGAGGTTTTGATGCGGCACCAAATAGATACGGTGTAAGACCTGGAAGGCATTGGGATGGAGTTGATCCCAAAACTCTACATCATGCTTAATGTTTGGAACTTACTATTTAAAACTAACTAGTTTATGCTGTTCTAACGTGATATAGGATTCCAGAAGCAAATGTTCAAGAGAGCAAACGAGAAACAAGCCACAGAGAGGGAAGCTTATCTATGGTCTGTTGCAGACATGTGATTTTTGAAATGTAACCCAAAACCAATGCAATATGGATTTTTTTTGTCAGCAAATGGTTTATAAAGATGGAGCTTTTACAAAAAAAGCAAGACCAAGGGATAGATCCCAAAGTTACAGACTAGAGCAGCTCAAGGATCTTGACCTCTCAGGAGAGGAACAGACCAAAAATGTAGGAGACAGAGTATCAAAGTTCCTAGGACAGAATTCCCATATCTCGAGTTCTCAGAGGAAGATAAATGCCAAACAAACCAGACATGGCAGCTAACAAAGACCAAAAATTTAAATAAAACAAAACATCATCTTCAACACAGACTGAACACTCAGATCAGCAAGAGAGAGGAGCTTCAAGCCATTGTCCGAAAGAGAATGCTTAGTTTTTGGGTCTCGATGAAGGTCTACTTTAAAGGTTTGCTCTTCTCCCTCTTCTTGTTGGGCTAAACTCCCCCCCTCCTTTTCCGTCTTACCCTCTCTGCTTGACTTCGCTTCTTCTCGACCCTGGGTGATGGTCGAGCTCGTCGGTCAAGGGGTTGACCGCCGGCGAGTTTCTTAGGGCTTTGTTAGTTATACTCTGAAGTCTTTAGTTTGGATTCGTTTGGTATTTGGGTTTGCTCAACCGATGCGATCTTGACCGCCGACACTAATAAGCATGGAGTGGTTCTGTCCCTTCGGGCTAAGGATTTGAGTCTCTTTGTTAGTTCGGCTTGGTTTCGGGTGTTGCTTCTTGGTGGTCGTTCTGGTAGCTGGCCTCTGGTTTGGAAGGTTTTCAGAGCTTTTTGGTGGTTTCTTCGGGTTTCAGACCCTCTGCCTTCTTAATTTCTTCTTTTGCTTCGTTGGTATTGTCAGTTATCTTCTTTAAGTGCTTGGTTGATTGCTTGGTTGTTCTTGGTGGTAGGTTCTGCTTGGTTCTTCTGGGTTGTATATCTCTTGGTTGTTTAGGTTGCCAGAGTGGTCTTGGTATTATTCTTGTTGTTTATTGGGTTGTTTATTGGGTTGTCTTTGTTTCCCTTAAATATCGACTTTGATCGATTTAGGGTTTCTTTTGTAGATCTGTAGTTGGATCTAGTGTAATCCTTTTTCACCTCATAAGAGGATATAAAATTTCAATATGCATTGCCAGTCAAATAAAAAGGAGAGATGAGAGGCTGATTTGCTACCAACGTTGGAAAAGGTAAGGTTTGCACTTTAAAGAGAATTTCTCTAGGATGAACCAGTCTCCTTAAAAATCAAATCGTTCCTAGCTTTCTATATGAACCAGAGAACCAAAAAGCCAATGATCTGCCAAGAAGATTTAGCCTTTTTAAGAGAAGGAATTCCAAATTGAGAGAAGGTATTGATATTTTCAGGAATTACCTAAGAGTATCCCCACCAATTAAAGACTAAGGACCAAAAGAGTAAGGATTTGTCACAGTAAAGTAACAGACGATACTGATCTTCAAAATCATTATTACAAAAAGGGTACAAAATCTGATTAAGGTTGAAAGTGAGGCCTCTACTTTCCAAGAAACATTTGGTTGGAATTGTTTGATGACAACAAAGCCAAACAAATATAGAGATTTTGGGTGGAATTGCATCAGTGATGGATGTGATGGTTCATGATGTTCAGTAAGGTTTTATTCATGTGAGACAAAATTTGGATGGTATTTTAATTGCTTCAAAATTAATCCATTCCATTAAATTGTCTGGTCAAGAGGTTATAGTTTTCAAGGTGGACTTTGAGAAAGCATACGACCATGTGCACTGGGAAGCTCTGACCAATATTTTGCAGATTATGGGGTTTGGTTCAGTGTGGATTTCTTGGGTGAATGAGTGCATCAAAGCTTGGTCATCAGTCCTAATTAATGGTTCTCCTTACTCTGACTTCCCTTTATCTAGAGGGCTGAGGCAAGGGTGTTTTGTTGGGTCTCGAGGGAGGGTTGGAGATGAACCAACTCGCAACGGAAAATCAATGAAAACCAAGAGACGATTAAAACCATGAAACAAATAATAAAGAATGGATTCACAAGAGAAAAATTCAGCACTATTTCTTACTGTAAGAACCGCTCCCGGTCAACGCCGGTCAATCGGCGGAAAAACGGAAAAATTTAAATTTTTTGGGACAGACACCTAAATGAACCTAAATTTGACCCCGAAGGTCATATCGGACTTAAGTTGACCCCGATATCGACCAAAGTGAGTTCTGGGGGACTCAGGGCAACTTTTTGACCAATTCGGGAAAGGTTGACTTTTTGCAGTAAAAGTCAACCAAGCGACATTTTGGTCCGTTCGAGGCCCGTTTTGGATCCAAAAAGCATATCCGTCGTTACAGCGGTCTTAGTTGGGCCGTTTCATTGTAGCACGTGAAATTTCGTAATTTCTTGGAAAATGGACCCGTTCGGTGCCCAAGATATTTTTTAAAGAGGTGGGACCACTTGCCACTTGTCACACAAATGGTGGTAGTTGTTGGTTTTTTGTTGAATCGAGCTCCCGTCGTCATTCCCTACGGTGAGAACCCTTTTGTTTCTCGTTTTGGTACGTTTGAAAATTAGGGTTTGAGTTTAAACGAGTTAAATATGGATGAGTTGAGGTGTAGGGTTCGTTGGGGACGTTTTGGGGCGAAATGACCGGAATCCGGTGACCGGAGGCTCGGGGGAGCTCCGGCCACCGTGGGTGGTGGCTGGCCGGAGCTGGGACCGGCCACCACTGTGGTGAACCGGTCCAAAACCGGTCCAGCCACCCACGGGTGATGGTGGCCGGGTGGGGCCCACATGTCGGGTCTTGGGTTTTTTGTGTTCGGGTGGTTTTGGACGTTCCCCAAGTTGATAATTCACACCCGTAACGAATTATGGAATTAAATTGTGAAAATTGGAAATGGCGGGTTTAGAAACTTTAAACGCGAATTAAATCGCTCGGAAGTCGGAAATTGATTCCGTCGATTGCATTGGAACCCTTGAATTATTCTAAGATCGTACAAACGAAAACGGGAATTTTCGGAGCCCCGGAAGGGCGTATTCCGATCCCGGGAAGATTCGCCGAGTCGGGCGAATCGGGCCTTTCCGGGCCCATTATTGACAACGTCGAGTAATTGGGAAGTTTGGAGTGATCCGCATTGTCGGGGTTGCGTTCGAGCGTTAAGTTCATTAAATTCGGGTTTCGCCTGCTTATTTAAAAAGTATGTTAATTGTAATCATTGTTGACCGTGTCGCCGGCCGTGGAAAGAGGAGGCTAAACGGGTAATCTGGAGCATTGCCGGAGCGCGAGCATCGGGTTGACACGCTTCAAGAGGTAGGGAAAAGTAGCCGGATCTCGGCCCTGACTAGGGAAAGTTAACAGTAGAAATGCATGTGACACTTAGTGGCGTCGTAGGATAAGTGAACATATCGAACCATAGAAATACATATGACACCTAGAGGTGTCGTAGGATAAGTGTACATATCGAACAATAGAAATGCATGCGACACTTAGTGGTGTCATAGGATAAGTGAACGTATCGAACATTAGAAATACTTGTGGCATTTGGTTGTGCTCGTAGGTTGATTAAATTGTTTGTGTTTGTGGGTGGCCATGAGTGCCTGTGGAAAGTTGAACCCGTTTTGGTTGACTGACTTGCCGAGTGGTAATTAGTCGTGTTGTCGTATTTTATTTCTATTTGCGGGGTATTGTGTGTTATTTGGTTGTGACTGTGATTGGTCTGGTGATGACTGTTGAGCTATGACCGATGGGTGTGTCGTACACTCCGGTGCGCGGTCGGTAAAATGCTGAGGGCTGTGGTTCCCGTCAGGTGCGTCGTACCTTCCGACACGTGATCGGTAAAGTGCTGAGGTTAGAGCTATGCCCGAGGGGTGTTTCGTACCCTCAAATGTGTGGTCGGTAAAGAGCAGAGGGCTGTGGTCCCCGTAGGTGTGTCGCACCTTCCGGCGCGTGATTGGTAAAGTGCTGAGGCTGGATTTATGCCCGAGGGGTGTGTCGTACCCTCCGGTGCGCGGTCGGTAAAGAGCAGAGGGTTGTGGACCCGTTAGGTGTGTCGCACCTTTCTGCGCGTGATCGGTAAAGTGTAGAGGCTTGTGGTTGTGGTTTGCGTGACTTTGATCACTTTTGTGTTGTGTTCTTTGAGGTCGTCTTTACTTTGTCGGGTCTACATTACGGGTACGGGTGTTTAGATTGGTTGGGGAAAGTAACAGTTTTCGTGTGACAATCGGGTTATTTGAGTTTGGGGATAGTAGTCCCCGGTGTTTTGTTTGTTGTTGGTGTTTCCGGCATTTCTGCTAGTATGCCGTAGTCAGTCTGGTATCCGTGGTGGTGAGCGAACGCTCACCCCTAGCTGCTTTTCCTACAAGTACTGGTCGCGAGGCGGACTAGGGGAACTCTCGAAGCTTGAAGAGCTGGGAGCGGGAGTCTGGGTTTTTGGGAATTTATCGACGTACGCTTTGGTTTTTGTCCGCTTGTTTTGGACGTATTTTCAGTTGTAAAAATATTATTTTGTTTAACTCAAAGGGATGATTTTAAGCGGTTTATTAAAATGTTTGAAAATTGTTTTATTGTTTCACCGTTCGCGTTCCGGGCTCGGTTCTAACGAATTCGGGGCGTGACAGTTTGGTATCAGAGCTCGAGGTTTCACACCTCGGACTGTACATCAATTAGGTGGGGAGAGTCGAGCCATTAAAAGTCCCGTCGTGCGTTGGTTGCGCAAGTCGGAAACCGTGTGTAGACCCGTAGTGACATGAGTCTTGTTTGTTGTTGTGTGTATGTGCAGTATTGCTGATACTGGCATAATGATTGTGTGCTGTTGCGTGAAACGTTTTTAAGCTGTCACGGCTCGACTCAGGGGCGCCTTTGTAGTCGAACGTGACGGTGCCGATATCAAGTGGGTACAATGTAGTTCGGGGACGCCTGGACCAGGTTGTAACTACGTGATGTCAAAAAATGAGATTTTATGATGAAAAGGAGAAAATTTTAAAACTGATAGGCCTTGAGGGCATGTGTTTTAAAATTTATTGACCATGTGGTTTGCGATCCTTTGTGATCTTGGCTGGTGTGCGATCCTTTGTGATCTTGGCTAGTGTGCGATCCTTTGTGATCTTGGCTGGTGTGCGATCCTTTGTGATCTTGGCTGGTGTGCGATCCTTTGTGATCTTGACCTGGTGTGCGATCCTTTGTGATCTTGGGTGTTGTGTGATCGGTTGGTTTTGTGTGACCCAGCGTGATCTTGATTACTATTGCGTGCGTGATTGAGGTCGTGACTGCTGAATCGGGTCTACATTACGCGAGCGGGTTGTTTGAGGTTTCCCCTATGTGATCGGGTAGTTGGGGTATTGATATTGTGAGCAATAGTGTTTGCTTAGTTGAGAACGTGATCCCCGTTTTGAGGTTTCCCTTATGTGATCGGGTAATTGGGGTGTTGATATGGTGAGCAATAGTGTTTGCTTTGTTAAAAACCTGATCCCCGCTTTGAGGCTTCCCCTATGTGATCGGGTAATTGGGGTATTGGTGTTGTGAGCAATAGTGATTTGCTGAATTGAGAACATAATCCCCGTTTCGAGGTTTCCCTTACGTGAGAGAGTATTTGAGGTATTGATAGCGTGAGCAGTGTGACGTTTTGGTATCAGGTTTTGAGGTAGTGGTTTGCCCTGGTTAGATTGGCAAGTCGTTAGTGCTTTACTAGTATGAAATAATCGAACGGGTGTTCGTGGAGGTGAGCAGAACGCTCACCCCCTTTACTACTTTTCCCACAGGGGACGAGTAGCGAATACTGGTTTGGTTGCGGAAAGTTATAAGTAAATGCATATAGGATCGTGTGAGGGTTGTGCTATACCTTATCGGTGTGACTAATGGAGTAGTTGTTCGGTCTCTGAATTGGGCGTCATTTTTATTGGATATCGGGGCGTCACACTCGTTTGCTTCGTCGAGTTGTGCTGAGATGTTGGGGCTGAGTTTAGAGCCGTTGAGTCCACCCCTGCGTCTGGACACGCCGGTTGGGGTTGATTTGGTGTTGACTAGGATCTGTCGTGCCTGTGAAGTTAGAGAAGCGAACTGATACAGGAGGTTCGAGAGAGGGCTCAAGAGCCCTGATGCTGGATCGAGTCCTCACCCCGAGGATTCGGGTATGTCGGAGTTTGTGGGCACGATAGCGGTAGTGGAGCGAGGTCTTAGAGAGACTGCGAGGGTCCATGAGGTTCGACAGCGACTGAGCTTGTGCGTGTATCCGTGGGAAGGATACTTACGAAATGACAGCCTTTGACGTAATATTGGGAATGGATTGGCTGGCGAAGTACCGAGCCAATATCGACTGCTATAGGCGACGAGTGACGGTGCCAGCAGGCAACACAAAGGTTTCGTGTATTCTGGGCAGTAAGAGCGGGGTTCTCCTGTCGGCTTTGTCCGCAGTGGAGGAAGTATCGGCCGTGCAGAGCCGAGAGTTATCGCGAGTGGTGTGCGAGTTCCCCAAGGTCATTCCTGATTCGCGCCAACAGAGTTGGCCGAGCTGAAGCGTCAGCTCGAGGAGCTTCGGGAGAAGGGGTTTATCCGTCCGAGCACATCGCCGTGGGGAGCGCCAACACTCTTCGTGAAGAAGAAGAGTGGAGAGCTTCGGATGTGTATAGACTACCGGAAGCTGAACTGGGTTACGGTGAAGAACCGATACCCGATGCCAAGGATTGACGACTTGTTCGACCAGTTGAAAGGGTCGACGTGCTTCTCGAAGATCGATCTGCGATCCGGATATTACCAGCCGCGAGTCCGGGAGGAGGACGTTGCAAAGACGGCATTCCGGACACGCTATGGGCATTAAGAGTTCTTGGTGATGCCATTTGGACTGATGAACGCACCTGCAGCGTTCATGGATCTGATGAACAGTATATTCCGGCCGTTCTTAGATCAATTTGTGGTGGTGTTTGTAGACGACATCTTGATCTACTCGCAGAACGAGGCGGCACATGAGGGGCATCTGAGGACTGTTCTGACCCTACTGCGCACGCATCAGCTATATGCCAACCTGGAGAAGTGCAAGTTTTGGCTCGCTGAGGTGAAATTCCTCGGTCACATTGTATCCCGTGACGGTATACTGGTCGATACGGCGAAGATCGACGCGGTTTCGGAGTGGGCGCGGCCCACGAGCGTCTTCGAGATCTGCAGCTTCTTGGGGTTGCAGGATATTACCGGCGGTTCGTCCAAGACTTCGCGCGGCTGGCCGTGCCTATGACTCTTTTGACGCGCAAGGGAGTCGGGTTTATGTGGACAGAGGATTGTGAACATGCGTTCACGGAGATGAAGACTCGTCTGACTACCGCTCAGTATTGATAGTGCTAGAGCGAGGGGTCGGGTATGAGGTCTACTGTGACTCGTCCGGGGAAGGACTTGGCTGTGTACTGATACAGTTGGGTAGAGTTGTTGCTTATGGCTCCAGGCAATTGAAGACACACGAGCGCAACTATCCTACCCATGACTTGGAACTAGCAGCAGTCGTGTTCGCGCTAAAGGGCTGGCTGTATTATCTGTACGACGAGCGATTTCAGGTGTTCTCGGATCACAAGAGTCTCAAGTACATCTTTTCCCAACGGGACCTGAACATGCACCAACGGCGATGGATGGAGCTACTTGAGGAGTATGACTTTGAGCTACACTACCATCCGGGTAAGGCGAATGTGGTTGCCGACGCCCTGAGTAGGAAGTCGGTTCCGAGCCTTGCTAGCATATAAGTCCGAGAATGGGACATGATGGGGGAACTGGGCACGTTCGGGCTTGAGCTAGAGGAGGTTACTGGTGGCCTGGCCATGTGCTCGTTAGTGGCTCAACCCTCATTACTTACCTAAGTGATGGAGGCGTAGTCGGAGGATGTCGAGACGTCAGAGAGCCGAGAGAGGGTCGTCAGCGGTGTCGATGCGGAAGGCTGGGAACTTAGTACTGATTGGGGATTACGATATCAAGGAGGGTTATTCGTGCTGGGAAACTGTAGAGACGACGTGTTGCGAGAGTCACATCATTCACGTCTTATAGTGCACCCAGGTAGCACCAAGATGTACCGCGACATCAGGCGGCACTTCTGGTGGAGCAGGATGCGGAGAGAGATCGCGAAATTTGTATCGAGATGTCTCACCTGTCAGCAGGTGAAGGCCAAACATCAGTGTCCCGCCGGATTATTGCAGCCACTGCCGATTTCCCAGTGGAAGTGGGAGCACGTCACGATGGACTTCGTGAGTGGGTTGCCGAGATCACCGAGGGGACATGATGCGGTATGGGTGGTAGTCGATCGGTTGACCAAGTCAGCCCATTTCCTGGCCATGAGGATGACTGATCCGGTCGACAAGTTGAGCCGCCTGTACATTCAGGAGATAGTACGTCTCCATGGAGTCCCTGTGTCGATAGTGTCTGACATGGATCCTCATTTCACGTCCAAATTTTGCCGAGTCTGTAGACTGCGTTGGGGACCGAGGTTCTGCTCAGTATAGCACACCACCCCCAGATAGACGGCCAGTCCGAGCGCACGTTTCAGATTTTGTAGGACATGCTGCGGGCATGTGTGCTAGACTTTAAGGGTTCGTGGGAGACCCACCTACCGTTAGTCGAGTTCTCCTACAACAAAAGCTTCCATGCCAGTATTGGGATGGCACCGTTTGAAGCATTGTATGGTAGGCCGTGTCGATTGCCAATATGATGAGCAGAGGTGGGAGACAGGAGTCTACTAGGGCCAAAGCTTGTTCGAGAGACGACAGAGAAGGTCACACTGATACGCGAGCGGTTGAAGACCGCGCAGAGTCGGCAGAAGAGCTACGCCGACCTCTCGAGTTCGCAGTCAGCAATCACGTGTTCCTGAAGGTGAGCCCGAAGAAGGGACTGGTACGGTTCAGCCACGGCGGAGGCAAGTTAGCCCCGCAGTACATCGGTCCTTTCGAGATCTTGAGCAGAGTAGGAGCAGTGGCATATCGTCTGGCATTACCACCGCAACTTGGGAGGGTTCATAACGTCTTTCACGTGTCCCAGTTGCGGAAGTACAATGCGGACCCCTCCCACGTCATTGAGTGGGCAGATATCGAGGTGGCTGACGATGTCTCTTATGAGGATCATCCGGTTCGAATCATGGACACACGAGAGCAGGTCCTGCGTGGCAAGGTTATCCGCCTAGTACGGGTGCAGTGGCGACACCATGAGGCCGAGTCGACTTGGGAGCGCGAGGACGAGGTTCGCGCGAAGTACTCCGATCTGTTCGACTCCTGAGGTACGTTTGTTTTAAATTTCGCGGACGAAATTCCTTTAAGGGGGGTAGATTGTAAGAACCGCTCCCGGTCAACGCCGGTCAATCAGCGGAAAAACGGAAAAATTTAAAAATTTTGGGACAGACACCTAAATGAACCTAAATTTGACCCCGAGGGTCATATCGGACTTAAGTTGACCCTGATATCGACCAAAGTGAGTTCTGGGGGACTCAGGGCAACTTTTTGACCAATTCGGGAAAGGTTGACTTTTTGTAGTAAAAGTCAACCGAGCGACGTTTTGGTCCGTTCGAGGTCCGTTTTGGATCCAAAAAGCTTAGCCGTCGTTACAGCTGTCTTAGTTGGGCCCTTTCCTTGTAGCACGTGAAATTTCGTTATTTCTTGCAAAATGGACACGTTCAGGGCCCGAGACGGCCGAATTTCGCTAATCTGACAGAAAAATATCTACCAAGATATTTTTTAAAGAGGTGGGGCCCACTTTCCACTTGTCACACAAGTGGTGGTATTTCGGCCATTTAACAAAAAAAAGAGAAGAAGGAAAGAGAAAGAAGAGAGAAGAAGGAGAAGGAGAAAAGGAAAGGAAAAGGAGAAAAAGTGTAGGGTTTTGCGATTTCCCGACGATCCAACCGACGGATCGTCTCAACGGTTGTAGAATCCAGCTCCCGTCGTCATTCCCTACGGTGAGAACCCTTTTGTTTCTCGTTTTGGTACGTTTGAAAATTAGGGTTTGAGTTTAAACGAGTTAAATATGGATGAGTTGAGGTGTAGGGTTCGTTAGGGACGTTTTGGGGCGAAATGACCGGAATCCGGTCACCAGAGGCTCGGGTGAGCTCCGGCCACCGTGGGTGGTGGCTGGCTGGAGCTGGGACCGGCCACCACTGTGGTGAACCGGTCCAAAACCGGTCCAGCCACCCACGGGTGATGGTGGCCGGGTGGGGCCCATGTGTCGGGTCTCGGGTTTTTCGTGTTCGGGTGGTTTTGGACGTTCCCCAAGTCGATAATTCACACCCGGAACGAATTATGGAATTAAATTGTGAAAATTGGAAATGGCGGGTTTAGAAACTTTAAACGCGAATTAAATCGCTCGGAAGTCGGAAATTGATTCCGTCGATTGCATTGGAACCCTTGACATATTCTAAGATCGTACAAACGAAAACGGGAATTTTCGGATCCCCGGAAGGGCGTATTCCGATCCCGGGCAGATTCGCCGAGTTGGGCGAATCGGGCCTTTCCGGGCCCATTATTGACAATGTCGAGTAATTGGGAAGTTTGGGAGTGATCGGCATTGTCAATGTTGCGTTCGAGCGTTAAGTTCATTAAATTCGGGTTTCGCCTGTTTATTTAAAAAGTATGTTAACTGTAATCATTGTAGACCGTGTCACCGACCGTGGAAAGAGGAGGCTAAGCGGGTAATCTGGAGCATTGACGGAGCGCGAGCATCGGTTTGACACGCTTCAAGAGGTAGGGAAAAGTAGTCGGATCTCGGCCCTAACTAGGGAAAGTTAACAGTAGAAATGCATGTGACACTTAGTGGTGTCGTAGGATAAGTAAACATATCGAACCATAGAAATACATATGACACCTAGAGGTGTCGTAGGATAAGTGTACGTATCGAACAATAGAAATGCATTCGACACTTAGTGGTGTCATAGGATAAGTGAACGTATCGAACATTAGAAATACTTGTGGCATTTGGTTGTGCCCGTAGGTTGATTAAATTGTTTGTGTTTGTGGGTGGCCATGAGTGCCTGTGGGGAGTTGAACCCGTTTTGGTTGACTGACTTGCCGAGTGGTAGTTAGTCGTGTTGTCGTATTTTATTTCTATTTGCGAGGCATTGTGTGTTATTTGGTTGTGATTGTGATTGTTCTGGTGATGACTGTTGAGCTATGCCCGATGGGTGTGTCGTACCCTCCGGTGCGCGGTCGGTAAAGTGCTGAGGGATGTGGTTCCCGTCAGGTGCGTCGTACCTTCCGGCGCGTGATCGGTAAAGTGCTGAGGTTAGAGCTGTGCCGGAGGGGTGTGTCGTACCCTCCAATGCGTGGTCGGTAAGGAGCAGAGGGTTGTGGTCCCCGTAGGTGTGCCGCACCTTCCGGCGCGTGATTAGTAAAGTGCTGAGGCTGGATTTATGCCCGAGGGATGTGTCGTACCCTCTGGTGCGCAGTAGGTAAAGAGCAGAGGGCTGTGGTCCCCGTCAGGTGTGTCATACCTTCCGGCGCGTGATCGGTAAAGTGCAGAGGCTTGTGGTTGTGGTTTGCGTGACTTTGATCACTTTTGTTTTGTGTTCTTTGAGGTCGTCTTTACTGTGTCGGGTCTACATTACGAGTATGGGTGTTTAGATTGGTTGGGGAAAGTAATAGTTTTCGTGTGACATTTGGGTTATTTCAGTTTGGGGATAGTAGTCCCCGGTATTTTGTTTGTTGTTGGTGTTTCCGACATTTCTGCTAGTATGTTGTAGTCAGTCTGGTATCCGTGGTGGTGAGCGAACGCTCACCCCTAGCTGCTTTTCCTACAGGTACTAGTCGCGAGGCGGACTAGGGGAACTCTCGAAGCTTGAAGACCTGGGAGCGGGAGTCCGGGTTTTTGGGAGTTTAGCGACGCACGCTTTGGTTTTTGTCCGCTTGTTTTGGGCGTATTTTCAGTTGTAAAAATATTATTTTGTTTAACTCAAAGGGATGATTTTAAGCGGTTTATTAAAATGTTTGAAATTTTTTTTATTGTTTCACCGTTCGCGTTCCGGGCTCGGTTCTACCGAATTCGGGGCGTGACACTTACCAAAACAAGAACACCGGTTAACGAATGATTGGTTTGAGTCTCCAAGACGACTACGTATCCACATGGGAATCAAAGCCACGTAGTTCTTCTCTTTGAGGACTAAAGAGCACAAAAATGGAGGTGGGAACTTGCCAAACCCGAAATTGTAGGGAGAGAGGGAGAGAAGTTGTGTTTTCTATTCTTGTCTTGTGTTTGTTATGTTGAAAAAAGATGACTTAAACATAACAAACCTCATACTTGTCCAACTAAAGGCATGTTACAAGCATGGTGACAAGTAAGGTGTAAATAGGACAAAGTATGGCTAGATAAGATGGGGTTAGGTGGTGAATCACCAACACCTTAATCCTTGTCATGCTTACTTAGTACTAATTAATCAAGACTTGATTAATTAGTTGCATGGGCCTTGGTTCATGGGCCTCTTGGAACATGGCCCGTGGCCATTTCCAACGAGATCCCGTGATTCGCTCATCGCCTCGAAGCCTTCCATACCGGAAATGTCCAACATTATCCGACGCGATCAATCCCAAGACTCCAAGCCTTGTCTCGATCCGTAAAGTCCTATTCACTTACGGGCACATGACCCAGAACCCAGTTTTGGTCATGTCCCGAGACAACTCCCTTTTGGCCATTCTCCATAAATGTGTCAATGAGTTTCACCCTCCGGTGTGACCCTTAGGTTTATGCATGTCAATAGATCAACGTAAAATCCCATTTTACTTGATCCTATTTAAGTGGCAACTAACGAGACTTTAGTATTGCCTAACACTGCATAACGAATCGACCCTGTCGATTCTAACATTTCCGTCGTCTATGTCACTATCATTTTATCTCCGATATCTTGATTGAGATAAGGCATAAAGCATTCATCCTTATTATTCTCAATCGCTGTTCCTTGATATATGAGATGACTGAATATATGATACCCAATATCATGTGCATAGCCATGCTATTCTTTCAGTCACTCTCGATCAAGCGGCCGAGAACCGATATCTTTCCCATAGCTCAGTATGAGGGATAAATCCCTTAGCCGTCTTTCGTGTCACTCATGTAGCCCATCCCCAAGCCAATCTAGGCCATTATGAAAGCCCTATTACGGACAACGTTAGGCTCAGGTCAAACTCAGTTGTTGACTACATAGCGATCACAAAGACTCATTGGTCTAAGGATAGATGGCAAGCTACGACACTGAATATGTTCATGACTTAATCTATGGCACATATTCAGGGCGGGTCGTCCAATATCATGTCCCACATGATATCCATGATCAAACTCTGAAATCCCATTCCAATGACCAACAGAACGTAAACCATAAAGAGCCATCTTTCATACTAGTCGCTTTTAGTGAAGCTTTGTTTTCTAGGGACCCATCGAGTGTGATCTATCTCGATCTATGGTTCTATTCACATCGTGGGCATAGATCAGATCACACATCGATATATTACTCCAACACATAAGTAATATAAAGCCGCTTTAATTTTATTACTAACCATGATATATACATTTGGACATTTGGATTGAACTACGAGCACTAAGACTAATAATCTCCCACTTGCCCTAGTTCCAATCTAAACTTCAATATGTCCCCATCGACTTTACATGTCTAACATGTTTAGGCAGCGATAGAGCCTTAGTCAAAGGGTTGGCTATCTTATCATCTGTTGCAATATAGGTTATCTTCACTTCACCTCGGTTCAGTATTTCTCTGATGAGGTGGATACGGCGTAGTACATGTTTTGATTTGTTATGCGATCTGGGCTTTTAACTTGCGCAATGGCCCTTGTGTTGTCGCAAAATGGATTCACTGGGCTAAATGGGTTTTTAATTACACCCAACCCTGCCGTGAATTTCCAAATCCACATAGCCTCCTTAGCTGCTTCTACAGCATCCATGTACTTGGCCTATGTCGTAGATTCGGCGACAGTATCTTGCTTTACGCTCTCCCAGCTAAAGCTCCGCCATCCAGCGCAAACACATATCTTGACTAACTTCTAAAGTCATCTGTATTTGTCTTGGAAAACTAGCGTCTGCTTATCCTTCGACGACTAGTTCAACATCATCTTTCCTCCGGGTTAGACTGATGTCTACTGGTACAACATAAGTCTTACGAGACGTCCGGTCTCGTACATGTCATGGGATATATGATCGATCCTACCCCCAGGCGCATGAAATTCGCATCATCCTTTTTAGCTCATCATGTGTCTTAGGACACCGAGTCTTGCTGAGAGGAATGCCATGACTAGTGGGTAAGAGTCCTTTCTTTGAATTGAGCATTGAGAACCTACTCAATGCCTTGTTCACATAGGTTCCCTGATTTAAATCCAAGACCCTCTTGGTGAAATCTCTACATATCTTAATCCCTAAGATATAAGAAGCATCGCCTAAGTCCTTTATTGAAAAACACTTCCTCAACCAAGCTTTAGTCTCGTGCAAGGTTGGGATGTCGTTTTCAATGAGCACTAGAAAGGTAATCTTTCTCCCACTAGCCTTCTATAAATGCAGGATTCATCCTTGTTCTTGATTAAGCCAAATCCAATTACAGCTTTATCAAAACGAAGGTTCCAACTCCGAGAAGCTTGTTTCCATCCATAAATGGATTTCAACAACTTACATATCTTTCTGTTATTCTTCGGATCGACAAAACCTTGTGGCTGAGACATAAAACGTCCTTAGTCAAACTTCCATTTAGGAAAGCGATTTTGACATCCACTTGCCATATCTCGTAATTATGATACGCAATTATGTCAAGAAGAATTTGGATCGATTTTGACCATAACCCCTAGGGAGAAGGTTTCCTCATAGTCAATCCATTGGATCTGCCTATAACCTTTCGCCACCAGTCGAGCTTTGTAGGTCAGAGGGTTGCCGTCCATGTCCATCTTCACCTTGAAGATCCATTTGCATCTGATGGTCCTCACACCATTGATGGGATCAACCAATTCCCAGACTTGGTTGTCCGACATGGATTGCATTTCCTCCCCCATGGCTCCCAGCCATAACTCAGAGTCGGGCCCATCCACGACTTCCTGAAAGGTAGCTGGATCATCGTGATCCACCATGACTTCATTGTCTCCTCCGGATACCATATCTTGGAGGTGGACGACTGATCCTTTCAGATCGCCTTAGACCTTATGGAATTGTAATTGGAATTGGTTCTTACTCTACGACCATCTCTGGCTCCCTTTCTACTGTGTTTAGACGAATCTGTACCATCCTGAATTTCTTCGCGATGCACAGTTCTCCCAATGGCGTCTTTGGACACAAAAGTTCTTTTCCTTAAAGACCCCACCCCAAGTGACGAACACCATGTTCTCATTGGGTTTGTAGAAAGTAGTATCCCCTTGTTGCTTTAGGATACCTCACGAAGGTGTATAACTCAGATCTTGGTTCGAGCTTAGTCGAAACCAAATGTTTCACATAAGCCTCGTTAGCTACAAATCTTTAGGAAGGACTAAGTGGGCATCTTGCAATGCCATTTCTAAAATGGTGCCCCTTCCACAACCTTCGTCGGAGCCCGATTCACTATGAATGCGGTCGTCTCTAGAGCATAACCCCAGAAAGAAATTAGAAGATCAGTCCAACTGATCATGGATCGGACCGTATCCAATAAAGTCCGATTTCTCCGCTCGGACACAACATTCAACTGCGGTGTTCCAGGATGAGTCCATTCTGAAAAGATCTCGCTCTCCACCAGATGATCTAAAAACTCTGTGGTTAAGTATTTTCCACCTCGATCCAATCGAAGTGTCTTAATACTTTTCTCGAGCCGGTTTTCTACTTTAGTCTCTTGAACTATTTGAATTTATCAAAAATAGCTTCAGACTTATGTCTCAGCGAATAGACATAACCATATTTACTGTAATCATAAGTAAATGTGATAAAGTAGCTAAAACCCCTCCTGGCAAGTGAAGTTATTGGTCTACACACATTCGAGTGTATTAGCCCCAATAATTCACCCGCACTTTCACCACGACCGATAAAGGGCGCTTTAGTCATTTTTCCCATCAAACAAGCCTTGCACCTATCGATCGAATGGAGCTGAAAGCCCGCACTTCTGAAGTGCTGATAGGCGGTTCTTGTTTATGCGGCCCAAATGACAGTGCCATAACAGATATAGGTTTAAATCGTTGTATTTAGACCTCTTGGTATTAACCTAATATATAGAACTTGAGGCATTGTTACCCATATCTAATATGTGCAATCCTCCAACCAAGTTAGTACTCGCATAAAATATATCATTGCATAGAACATTGAAATCTCCATTTCCAATATTAACATTATATCCTTCCTTGTCAAACACGGATACAAATATAATATTCCTACTGAAAGTAGGTAAGCAATATACATTATACAATATTAAGACAATGCCACTTGGTAAAGCAGGACTCATGGATCCTACAGTAGTTGCCATAACTCTGAGGTCCACTTCGTGCTTTCCAAAGCTCTCCTACTTTCAGCCACTATACGTTAGTGCATGTGTGAGATTCAGTCCTAGTATCTAATACCCAGGAATCTTTGGAAGTAGAGAGATGTAGCTCTGTATAGTTAATACCAGATGATGGCACGGTACCACCGCCCTTCCTTAGATCATCCAGGTTTCCTGATAAAAGCGCAGTCCTACTGCGCTTCTTCAGATCATCCAGGCTATCTAATGAAGGTGCAGTCCCACTGCCCTTCTTCAGATCAGCCGTGAACTTACCATAATCTTGGTTGCAATGACCAGGCTGTTGGCAGTAGAAGCAGACATTCTCAAGTGTCTCATCTTTCCCGCCAAGTGCGCATGGGCCCCGCACTTGCCACTTCCAATTCCCTTGTTGACCATCAGAATATCCTTGGATCCCAGATCCCTGATATTCTTCTCAGCAGTTAATGACACTTCATGTAACTCTGATATGGTCTTAAAGACAGCCTTGTCAAGGACATATTCTTTGCGTTCAGACTTGAGGACTATCCTCAAAATTCTGTACCAGTCCAAATAGTCTGTCCCATTTAGTTTGACCTTATCAAGAATGGTTTTTAATGACAAACCATTAATGTTCGCTGAATTTTCCATTTGATCCACAACAGATAAAATTCAATCAGTAAACTGAATAAATTTTATGAAGATGAAACTTAAACACCAACAATTGATTCTATACCTTTAGAATCTAAAACCAAGATCCTTGATTCACTCGATCAAGTTGAACGAAGGCTCACCACTCAATCGAGCTATGTAGGTAAGACCTCGTCCAGTCACATCCAATGTGACTCTTGGCTAGGGTATGTACTTAAGTACACGGTTTACCCTATCTGATACCCTAGCTCAACCCTTACTGAGAATCGTAGTGGGGTCCACCAATTTTCAACTATGACCCGCCACTATGTAGGTGCTCCGCTAAGGCGTACGACACCCACATATGTCGTCCAAACCTACTACCCCGTTTTCCCATGGCTGCTCCGCTAAGGCGCACGACACCCATAGGACGGGGAGGTAGTAAGGTGTTGATAATTGGGAGGTATCGGACATGACCCATTTTTACTTGTCTGGTTATGTTTAAAACTTTTGGCACATCCTAGATGTGATGAGCACATCAACTACATTCCAAATGTAATGATGCCTCCAATTACATCCAATGTAATTCTTCCTTCAAACCCGTCAACTACATCTAATGTAATGACAGTTCTATGGGCTCACAAACAAGGATTAAAATTCCAATTTTATCTTTGCATGTGAGGTGATATGCTCGGTAAATGAAGTTAAGCATGCAATTCTAATCCAACACATAGAATTAATCATGCTTAAACTAAACCAAGCATAAAGCGATAAATCTGCACATAATAGCCCCCTAAACTAACTCCTACTACATTCTTGAGCTACATCGACTCCAAGCCGATGCCAACACCCAAAAAGCCACCAAATGACCTTTTCGCCCTTTCCTCGTCTTGAGCAAAATATTAAAATTTAATACACGACTCACAGGTTGGGAATAATAAATATTAAAAACAAGTGGTTCGACGACCACACCTTGAAAGAATAATTACACGCTAACTTTAACGGCTCGTAGGCCGTGAAAAGCGATAAATAATTAAATCGAGCTCGGGGCTATTATGTACACCATGCCAACATCACATCACACATCGTGTTATCAAACATCATGTGATTTTCCGGTTTTAATTAATAGCCAAGTTTCAAAAGTTTTTGATGCCCGGTTTATCGAAACCGTTCAAAAACCAAACTTTTGAACATTGATCTTCGAGTTCGTCATGACGGTTCCAAACTCGTCATAACTAAAAAAACGGTTTAGCCTTGGCATATCAACCATCAAATGGTCATGCTTCGCCTAGCTCCGTCCAACGGAGCCCCGTTCGGTTCCAGTTTCGGCTCCCCGAGAGTCCCGCTCATGAGACCCGAAAAATCAAAAAAATTTCAAAATTTCCAGCTTTGAAAAACTTTTTAAAAATTCATTTTTCATGCTTTAAACCCATAAACAAGAATTTAAAACATGTTATCAAACAATTTGGCAAATTAACATGTCAAAACCGAAACTTTCAACACCGTCTTGTGAAGCCCGAAGGTAGCATGGATCTGATACCACTATTATGTCTCGAGGTAGGCTTGGAGATGAACCAACTCGCAGCGGAAAATCAATGAAACCCAATAGACGATTAAAACCATGAAACAACTAACAAAGAATGGATTCACAAGAGAAAAATTTAGGACTATTTCTTACCAAAACAAGAACACCGGTTAACGAATGATTGGATTGAGTCTCCAAGACGCATACGTATCCACATGGGAATCAATTTAATTATTTATCGCTTGATACCCAGTATCATGTACATGGCCATGCTATTCTTTCAGTCACTCTCGATCAAGCGGCCGAGAACCGATATCTTTCCCATACCTCAGTATGAGGGATAAATCCCTTAGCCGTCTTTCGTGTCACTCATGTAGCCCGTCCCCAAGCCAATCTTGGCCGTTATGGAAGCCCTGTTACGGAAAACGTTAGGCTCAGGTCAAACTCAGTTGTTGACTACATAGCGATCACAAAGACTCCTTGGTCTAAGGATACATGACAAGCTACGACACTGAATATGTTCATGACTTAATCTATGGCACGTATTCAGGGCGGGTCGTCCAATATCATGTCCCACATGATATCTATGATCACACTCCGGAATCCCATTCCAATGACTAACATAATGTAAGTCATAAAGAGCCATCTTTCATACTAGTCGCTTTTAGTGAAGCTTTGTTGACTAGGGATCCATCGAGTGTGATCTATCTTGATCTATGGTTCTATTCGCATTGTGGGCATAGATCAGATCACACATCGATATATGACTCCAACACATAAGTAATATAAAGCCGCTTTAATTTTATTTCTAACGATGATATATACATTTGGACATTTGGATTGAACTACGAGCACTAAGACTAACAATCTCCCACTTGCCCTAGTTCCAATCTAAACGCCAATATGTCCCCATCGACTTTACATGTCTAACATGTTTAGAGTATATTTTTGGGAGGATGCTTGGTTATTAGACATCCCTCTAAAAAATTCATACCAAAGATTATTTCAACTCAATGAGTAGAAGAGTTTTGTGGTGGCTGAATTTTGGGTTGAGGGTGATTGGTTCTTGATTTTCTGGAGAGATCTGAGGGGGTGGAAACTTGATCATTTCTCTTTGCATTGTGATCAACTTAATCCCTATTCTTTAGCATCCATTGGGGCTGATAGAGTAACCTGGAAACTGGACAAGAAGGGCTTCTCAGTTCATAAAATGTATGAGACACTGAATGATTCTGATCTGAATCTGGAGTGGCCAACTCTGCTTTGGTGTCCTCTTCTCCCTCCTAAAATTGCTGCTTTTTCTTGGTTAGTGTGTATGCAAGCAATTCTCACAAAGTGCTTTCTACTTGCCAGGGGGTTATTTGTAGACAACATTTGGTGTCCTCTTTGTCATGATGAACCATAAGAGATAGACCATCTATTTTTGGGGTGTGCTTTGGCTAAAGAGGTTTGGAATTTATGTCTTGATTGGTGGGGGGTTAAGACTGTCATGCCTGCGATTTTTTTTTGTAGTGGTTCACCTCTTGGAATCATTTAGGATCTAAAAGGATTGAGAAGCAATGGAACATGATCTTCTCCAGCATCATTTGGAGGATTTGGCTCTGCAGGAACAAGAGTGTCTTTGATGGGATTTGTCAATGCCTTGTTTAGTTCATGTCTTGGATCAAGTTAAAAATGACTCCTATCAAACTCTTTGGGCTAATTTTAAGAAAGACCAATCCTTTTACTTCATGTCTTGGATCACTGAGCCCCTCAGTTGTTTGGGTCTGAGAACTACATAAGAGTCTGATCAGTGTTAAATTGGATCCTTGACTTGCAACTCAAGTTTCCCTTTTTCACTATTGGTGCTGACTGGTTTAGTTCTGCAGCTGTTATTATACTTTGTTGGGCTGGGGTGGGTTTGGGAGGGTGGTTGGGGGGTGGTGAGATATAGGTTGGTGAGGTTATATTTTCTTGAGAGGTATTGTTTAGATTACACTTGGAGAGTGGGTTTGTAGGTCCTTTTTGGTTTTGGGAGTGAGGGTAGATGTCTGTAGGCTGAGTTTTGTCTTTTACCTCTGGTTTTCTTGGACTGATTTGGTTTGGGATTGTTTATTATTTGAATTGGTGCTCTTAACAGGGGGATACTTGGGAGGACTCTTCCTCCTTTCTGTGGCCTCTCCTTTGAGCTGAGAAGGTAGCTCTTTTGGTACCATCTGTACTCTAGAGCTCTGCTTTTATTGGGGTTTTTTTGGTGGGTGTGTATTTTACTTGCTTGGGACGCAAGGCACTGGCTTCTCTTTGCGGTTGGGGATATTTTTCTTTGGTTGGGCCTCAAGTACCGTCTGTACCTGTGAGGTGGGAGGGTTTTGGGTGGTTTCTAATCTTGGTACCGTATGTACCTTGGTTAGCTGATCTGAATTGGGTAGAATGCTTGTTATTGTCTATGCCTTCACGAATTAGGGGCTTAGCTATGCTGGGTTGGTTTTTGGGTACTTCACTTCTTCTGCATGCCACTCTCGGTGAACTGGGCTTGCTTTGTTGAGTTTTGCAGGGTGATTCTGCAGAGGTTGCCGTAGTTGCTAAAGGTCCGGGCGGGGGAGGTTGCTACATGATTGTTGAAGATTATTTGTGAGTTACTTCATTACTTTGGGTAGTTTTTTGGTATTTTTTTGTTACTTGTTAGTCAAGTCTTTGTAAAGGTTTGTTGAAGATGTTTTTTTGATAAAAGAAATATTTATTGAACCTTTGCTTTCCTGAGATAGGAAAACAAGATAGAAGATCAACCTCAGGAAGTGATCATCCCAATAACTGAAACAGGCTCAAAAGAGCAACGAGGCATATAAGCCCAAGAATAGAAAAACAAAGATACAACAGGAGCAAAACAAGCCTCCTAGCCTACTTCCTACTCGGGTCCAAGCAGGTAAACGTGTTAGATACCGGGACAGGGCTTAGAGCTTTTCCTGTCGATACAGGGGAAACCTCGTCCTTACTACCCTCGACGTCCTCCAGCATAAGATGCAGGTTGATCGGTTCGAGCACCACATGACCAAGGTTAGCAGCCCTTTTTCCAGCTTTTGAACAGTAGCTCCATTCACCCGAGCTATTTTTTGTTGCAATATCAACCGTAAAGCTTCCGGTTTTGCCTCCAAAATCATCAGAAGTCTTGGCTCTAGTTTGATAGAAAACAACTGGAGAAGCGATTGTCTTTTTGGATTGAGCCTTTTTAGAACGACCTCGTTTCTTTGGTTCACCCTTTGGGGGTTTAACCAAAGCTTCCTTCCACGGACTACCTTGAAACCCGGCAACCAAATCCCGAGGTCCATCCACTTGAATCCCAATTTCCATATTCGATTCACCAACCCGAGGAGGTCCCAGAGCAGTCCCAATTCTGTTAAACACGTCAACCAAACTGGGGTCCTCACGGGCCACCATCTGGGCTTTACCGAAATCGGGACCAGAACAATTTTGGAGGGCCAAACCAACCTGATCAAGATCCGGCCTAGTCTGACACAGCCCTAGGCCCAAACTTGTCTTCACCCCAAGCCCGGTATCAAACCCAATTACCTGCTCGCGAACCAGAGACGCGCGCTGCGTAAGGGATTCTGCAGCAGCGACCTCGTGCGACAAAATCTTCTCCGGGTCTACAGGGATCGACATCCCTTTTTTCAAATTTTCAATCCCTTGAATCGTGGAATCAATACCCGAAAATGGTGTGATTGACGCTAGACAAGGCAACTCGTCAGAAAATTGTGAAGACGGCGGAGACTCAGTCGTCTGAGAGGGCCTGACCTCCGGAACATTGCTAACCACTCCATAACTTACCAAGTGTACCCCGAAGAAGCCATGCCCGCTTGAAACGCCTCACCTGACCGATCAGATTCAGAGCTCTGTTTCGTCAAACCGATGCTCTATTTTTCATCTTGGGTTGTAGAGACGCCATTACCAGGACGAGCGAGAGCTACAAACAGAGAATAACCTTTGTACTTAAAGCCAATTAAAGTTTGAATTTCTTGGAGAGCCGATTCCGGCGGCGTGAACTCGGCGAAGCCATAAAACCGGCTCTGCGATTTGGCTTCTTAAGTACGGTAACAGATTTCACCTCTCCGAACCGCGCTAATGAGCTGCGCACCAAGTCACATGCCGTACCCCAGGGTAGGTTGTGCAAAAAAATCGCACACTCATTCCCAATCTTCATGGCGTCATCGAAAGCCCCATTGCTCTGTTTCTTCAAACTCCGACCAACATTGAGTGAAACTGAGCCATGCCTAAGCTCCTTCTCCAAAACAGGGTCCAATGGGCTCCGTTTTGCCCTAGCATCCTCCGAAGCAGGAGCAGCGTCTCCGGCCTTGGGTGGCTTCGTCCTCGCTAGACCTTTAAGACCCGAACTCTGTTGTTTCTTCAACGTTTTTCCTTCTGGCTCAGCAGACTTGACAACAGCAACCTCCGCAATATACTCTCCATACAGAGAGATTAGGGTGGAGCAGAAGGAAGAGAACGATAGTAACGGCGGAACCGCAGTCAGAGTAAGGCTTGCCTTTTCTTCACTCGAGAGGTTGCCACTCTCCATTCTTTAAATATGACTCACTTGTATAGATCAATCTTTGTTGTTGAAGATGTTAACTTGTAGTTTAAGTCATCTTTTGAGGGCCTTGTGTTTGGTCTCCTTGGTTGTAAATCTCATGGAGGGTTTAATCCCTTGGCCAAGACTTTTATTTCAAAAGCTTGGTTTATAAAACAAAAAAATTGTTGATAAAAAAAAAAACATATGGATGAAGTGACTTACTCTTACTGTCAACAAATAAAGGTAAGGCTTATTGTACTCAAGGTTGTAAAAATCTCCGTCTGAAGGTGCCTAGGCTTGCTTAGGCGTTGAAATGACTCTATCGGCGCAATTTTTTTCTTAGGTCGTTTTAGGCCGTTTAGGCGGAATAAGGCCGATTAATTGACCGGATCGGTCAGGCGTCGGGTCGAATTTGTAATTAAAAAAAATAGTTTCTAATCTTTTACAAACTAAGTGAGACCATAAAATTATGTTAATTGAGTTAGTATACCACATTTTATATAAGTGTTTACATTCTGAGTTTGATTCACGCTATTAATCTTTGTTGTTTAGTATTTTCAAAACATAAAAAATGCATAGTACATTAGTTTGTGTTAATTGAGTTGATAAAGTTACACTTATTGATCTTATTTTAAGAATTATATGAACATTTTAGTTTAGTTGAATGTTTATGTTTTTTTTATAAAATATTTAATGTTTAATTTTATTAATATTTTTATATAATATAATATAAAATTTGATAATATATAAAATAAAAATTTAAATAATAATAAAATAATAATCCAATTAATCTCCGCTTAGCGTCTAGGAGTCTTTCTCGTCCGACTAGCGCTTAACGTTTGTTACAACCTTGATTGTACTCGTTAATATCATTTTCATGCTTTGATATTAACAAACCTCTACTTGAGTGTTTGAAGCTTCTTCTTCACTTGCAATGGTTCTGGGTTTAGATTTTTGATCATCCAAATAATATTGATAAAGGTATGAAACAAAGCCCCAAAGAACTAGCAACAGAGCATAACCTTCACTCCATCCATCTCATCTTTGAAAAACATGACAAGAAGAACTAGAACCACAAGCAAAGCCTAAGTATTAATAGCATTGGAGAGCAGAAATGACACTTAAGAGATCAACCCCAACAGACCCACCGAAGAAACCTTCCACGTGAGACCAGTCTAGACCAGAGTCATCACATAAGACATCTTCCCCTTAGAGTAGTCCTTTTCTCTCTGCTCGTGAAAAGCCCCACAACGCACCCATAAGTGGCAACAAACGACATGTATATCTGCATATTCAACACGGCTGAGGAAGTCTCAGTCTTGATGATCTTCTGTATTAGAGAACCAACTCAACTAAAAGCTCAAGCTGATAGTTGAAGGCCCAATTATATTTATATTCTAAGACGCGCCCTCACGGACAAGCCGGTTTTACGGCTTTGGAGGTGAATTATATAGAAGAGGAGATAAGCCCATCGAGAAGAGATATAAGGGCTGACCCATTTAGGGCAAATTTGATAATGGAGAAGAAATTAATTATTTTTGTTGAGAATGGGGTTGGAGCCCGGGTCCGTGAGGAATCAAGCTCTGATACTATATTAGAGAACCAACTCAACTAAAATCTCATACTTATAGTTGAAGGCTCAATTATAGTTATATTCTAACATTCTGGAAAGAGAGCTGAACCAGAGAAAGTCGCACAAAATGTCAATTGTGGGTGTTGTTTACTTTTGAAATACAAACTTGTCTTCGTTACCACCCCAAATCTATATCTCCTTTCCTTGCTTCTTTTGAATCAAGTATGGAACAAATAACTTGTGGCCATCTAATAACTTTATCTCACTGTTTTCCACCTGGATTCTTTAGGAGTTATCTTCTTTGATCATCCGAGAGCATTTTCTTGAACCAGTTACAAAAACGAGAAAATATTTCCTGTTCAAATGATGTGAATGGAGAGTTATTGGTTGTGTTTAAATAGAAACAAAACGAATGGATTCAAAACTAATTAGACAAGGAGGAGAGTATGCAAATACAACCTAAAATAGATAAGGAGTTAAATTTAGAAACCATAAATACTTGTAGGAAACAATGTTTGTCTGTCAGCTTGTAGAATAATAACAAGACTTTTGATTTGTATAGAAACCGAAAGGCCATTTTGTTCTTCTCGCAGCTGCATCATCGATGGCATCATTACTCTGTGGTACGTAGGATTGTGATTATGTAAACCTATATATTTATTTTCTTCTTAATTAGCACATTGATATGTTAGGCATGGTTGGCATGTGCAGTGACGTGATCAACTCGTCAAATTTTGACATACTTTGTTTTCTTGTTTAATGCTTGAAGCATTGGAAGAATTTTCTACCCTATATGGTGGTTTCCTAAGGTTAAGGTTAAGGTTCATTGTCGCACATCTTGTGTTGCTCCTCTACATTTTCGTTTTTCTTGGCTTGCTCAACTCCTCCTTCTTAGACCTCTTCCGGGCCATTTCCATGTCTGCCTGCGGTGGCGTCGCCGCCATCTTCTTTCATTCCAAGACATGCGCTGCCGCCCTCAATAAGGTAATTATCCTCTTTTGCAATCTTAACGTTATCTTTTTCGTCTTCTTGTTATGGAATCTCATGAAGATTGGGATGATATTAATCTTATATTTGGTTTTGAAATTATGATCTTCATGGAAATGCTTGCTTGTTTGTAGAGTTGGTGTTGTGGGAATTTATCGAATTATCATGCACAATCATGACCTCGATGAGCTAGAATTATGGTTTCAAATAAGAGCATTACATTTCATATGCCTTATATCACAGACGTATTCAAAATGTTTGATTTATGAGGAGATGGATCTGAATCGAAAACACGAATTTACAATACAACAATCTTGCCTGGCTTAAAAAATGACTCGCAGTGCCAAACCTCTTGACCGCCACCTCCCTCCTCCCTCATTTCCACCTTTTTTACGGTTCTTCATCTGCAACATACTAGTCAACTTTTCTCAAGATCAGCTGTTCGAGCTTTTCTTCGAATTTGCCACGGTGAGTCGTGCCTTTATTCCCTCCAACCCGACCAAGACCGGGAAGCGCTTCGACTTCGTGTTCTTCCTTAGCCAAGATGTTTTTCTTGCAACTGTTTCTGCCATGAACAGATTGTGGCTTGGCTCATCTCAGCTCATCGTAGACTTTGCTAGTGGTTCTACCAGTAGTCGCGGCCGGTCGCCGGCTCCCCTTATTCATCTTTCAGCCCGACCCTCTCGGTCCCAGCTCGGTTTCCGTTCCTTTAGGGACGTCGTCTCAAAGGTTCCATTGGCGTGCTCCCCATCTGGTATCCCTCTCGAATAGAAAGGGATTGATGACCTCTCCTGCCAGGGATCCCCCAACCCTTGCTACTCATCCCTGATCGCTTCCTTCATCATCAAAGTGTCCTCGTTCTATCGATCTGTATCCTCCATTTGGTCGGAACTCTCTCCCTCCTTGTTGATCTCGGGAGCAAGGCTTTCGTGATCTCCTTCCTCTCCGTTAAGGCCTTCAGGTTCGCGTCTTCGAGGAACTGGTTCGACCAGCGTGGGTGCTTCGTTGATTTATTTCCTTAGGTGAGTTCGATGCCTGGGGGTGGGTGTTTCAGTTGGATGTCCTTCACCGGCATCCCTCTCTCCTGGTGGTGTTCGGAGACTGTTCGCAATCTCGCTGCATGCGTATGAACTCCGATCTTCATTCATCCTTACTCCTCTTCCTTCTTCCGGTTGAACCTCACATTTTTTATCGTCTTCTCTAGCAGATTGGTCCCTAGTGAGCGCACAATCGTTCTTTAAATTGAAGGCTCCAAATTTTCGATCTTAGCTTCCAGCCTCGACCCCCATCTTACCACTGAGATCCTTCTCTGTTCAGCCTCTGATCTCAGAAGCCTGGGAGCTGGGTATTTTGGCATAGATATCGGAGAATTAGGGTTGTATGATGTCGAAGTCGAAAAAGTAAATGTTGAAGCAAAAATCTCTCCCTCTAGTTCCATAGATGTTGACGGGACCTCCCTGTCTCCGATCCATCTAGGGAGTCCTCGTCTGATGGTTCCAGATCCTCTTAAGTCGCCGTCTCTAGAGCTCAGTTTTTGGAAGACGGGTAAATTGTGCTTAATGACGAAGAAGTTAAAGAGGTCTTTGTCGGAGAAAAAGCATCGAAAGAGGTCCGTCCATCCGGTGATGACCCCCATCTCTGTGATCAACGCCTTCCTCTGAAACTTGTTCCTCGTCACGACTCCTTGTCTTTAGCGTTGAAGAGTCCCAAGGCACATGCCTTGGTTTCACTCGATGCTGCTCGTCCCAAGGCCTCATGTGACATGCGCACTAGTATTGCGACCCCTCATTTCCCTCTCTCTCTGGAGGCTTCTAATGGGCTTGGGCCTCCTGATCTGCACACCCATCTTTTAGGCCAGTGTGTTGATCCTGAGGTATTCCCCAATCCCTAGTAGTCTAGATCTGTTCCTCAAACCGTGAGGACTGAACCTCTATCGTTTTCGTCTTTCATCGTCGATCTCCAATCTTCGATTTTAGACCCTATCTTGCTTCTTCCTCAGCCTAAACAAAAATATAAGTGTGTTAGGAACAATCATATTAATCTTTTAAGGGCACTCAATAACGTCAATGCTTCTTGCTCTCTTCGTAAGAAATCCGAAACTAAGCAAATATGGGATCTTTGCAAATCTCTGGGCTTCAACTCCTTCTACTTCGAGAAAGACACCAACAAGATGTTTCAGGACATCGGTTGTTTTTTTTTTCAATTCTTCTCTTCTTCTTTTGATTGTAATTCTCACCTAGAGTTTTTAGTTAGGGTTGAATAAAACTGTTATTTGTGCTGAAAGAAAAACAATCTTGTCTGGTTTTGACAGAAGGATGATTGTGGGACTTGGAACATTGAGGAGAAGGAAACCAAAGGGAAGAGAAAAAAAGAAACTTCTTGCGGATGCGCAACCAATTTAGTCTTGATGATGGGGTTGCGGAAGAAGATCTTGGCCTTCAGGGACATCCTTGACTTGCCTCCTTGCACTCATTCTGCAACTATTCATGAGGTATCTACTATATCCATATTACTAAGTCTTCTCTTGCTCCATTTGCTTACACTTTTATCGATCTTGTTACAGCTCGTTGTAAGGACAATTCGAGATCTACACAACTTGTACCCGGATGACGTATTGACAACAATTCAAACATCAGATATGAAGGGAACATCTTCAGATCAAGTTCGTACATAACATTAAATTTCAATAATTGTTCTCTTCAACGTAGGCGTTTTGGACATGTTTACTACCAAGTGATCTCTAAATCGACCAAATACAGTTTCATATTTATTTAGAGTTGTAGTGGTTGATAGTATCTTGAAAGCAGGTAATGATCACCTTCTACGATGCATTGAGATGTCTTCAAAATTCATGGACGAGGAATTATAACAGAACGGAGATATGTAAGAGTGACGTGAAAGATAACTTGGAGAACCTTAGTTCAGAACTAATTGGTACGTTGAATCTACGAACCTATGAATAGTTGTGAACAAAAGCTAAGTGTACCTTTTTGTACGTGTTGTAGTTGAAGCTGTGTGGACGATACTAGATGACATGGTTATGGTAGCAACAGAAAGGTTCGACATGATGTACGAAGACGACCATAGGAAGTTGCAAGATTACAATACATTCGGGAAAAGCTTGAGGGATCCGTATTCGGACGTGAACTCACCGGGACTAGGCTCTCCTGCTACACCAACCTCAGTCCTTGACTTGATGGATTTTGGAGACGATGCCAAAGCCGACGTAGTCTCTTCTATTCCAATGCCTCTAAGGGTTCGAGCTATAAACAAGTTTAGCCCCGTTGATGCGAGTCGCCTCTCCTTGCACATGATTTCCCATGCCGCATCCGATCCCGCCAACCAAATGACTGAAACAAAAGAGAGTGAGGAAACAACTAGAGACAAGATGTATGAGACCGAAAGAGTTGTCACAAAAGAGTTAGCATTAGAGGTATGTGTAGAACCAACAACAGTACAACCACATGTAAAAGAAATATTGTTGCCTCCTCCTCCACCGTCGTTGCCGCTGCTCAAGCCAATTGGTGCTTCTCCTCCACCTCCACCTCCACTTCCACCGACAGTCAAGTCTAGCGGTGCTCCGCCTCCACCTCCACCACCAGGTACGTCGAGCGGGGCATCTCCATCCCCCAAGTCAGTTTCTGTCGAAGGTGCTCCACCGCCCCCTCCACCATGTGGAGGAAGGTCTTTGAGAGCCAAGAAAGCTAGTAGTAGATTGAAAAGATCAGCCCAATTAGGAAATCTCTACCGGGTTCTTAAGAGAAAGATAGAAGGTTCTAGTTTGAAGTCTAAAACATCTCATGGGCGTAAGGGGGGAGTCGGAGGTTCCACTTCCAATGGGAAGCAAGGAATGGCCGATGCACTCGCAGAGATTACAAAAAGGTATGCATCTATATATCACTACCTCAAACTCAAAAAATATTTTTTAATTAGCAAAATTATTTATTCCATACCAATTTTTTGAAGTAAAGAAAGGGCAAAGAGAGAAACTCTCAAAATACAAAAAATACTACAACACCAACCAATAAACAAAAGATACTTGCACCCCAAGAAACCCAACAAGAAAACCTTAACAAACACAAAGAGCCCAAAACAAGGATATCAACTAAGAACCAGGCCACAAGCTAATAGAAATCAGCTGCAAAACTAGCCAAGAGAAAATAAATCGAAACCAGATTCAAACCGAACCAGAGCTGCACTATGAAGATTTAAGGTGCTCCTCCTGTAGCAGAAAAGTGAACCCCTCTGGATGTAGTGAGTACATCCCTTGAATGCAGAACGCATGAGGCTGGAGCCACATCCCTCTGCTGACCGAGATAGCAACACCTGCAGAACATTGTAGGCAAAAAACCAGAACGACATAATTCACAAGTGCACCTCGAGAAAACTTAGACCCCAAGCAACCCCAATAATCGTTAAGAAAACCTGATAAAATAAGAAAGCACTGCCTTCAACAGAAAAGTTTAGAAAATTAAGGCCTGAAGTCACAAAAGATATCTAAATGAAGAAAACTCTCAACCCTAATTGAAGGACTATCCACACTCTAGAAAAGCTAATTCATAAAAGTTAAAGCCTCGTCGTTCTCTACTAATACTAATATATGTATGTGACCTATGAGGACAAATATAATAGAAACTCTTCTTATCCTAAAAATTGCGTGAACTAAATCTAACCATATAATTCTAAGATCCAACATTCATCATCATGTAACATCATCACCTCAATCCCACTCAAAATTCACGTCACTTTCATCCTTTTTACACAAGCAAGAGCATAATTGTAATAACATGGTGCCATGTGGACAAGTGTCCATTTTTTTCTTCACCAATTTATTAATTTAATCATTTCCGCTTCGTTTCAACTCCAATTGGCTTCAAACTTGCACCTATAATTTTTTTTTTCAGGGGCTTTAAATCAAGATCAGTCATGGATATATTTTGAAGCACGGAAATAAGAAAATTTATATCTGGGTGATAAAAAAAAATTGAGTGTTGATAAATTTTCACTAATAAATGTTTTATAACGGGGTATCAAACTAGTGCTAAATGTTCATAAAAACATGTACTTAGGTGATAAAAAAAATTAATTAGGTGATAAAAAATATGTTCAATTTTAATAATAAGTGTGTTAAACTAGAGTTTAGTGTTGATAAAAAAAACATGTGATGAGGTGATAAAACACATGTAATTTGGTGATAAACATAGTGTTTAGTGTTGATAGAGCTAGTGCTTAGTGTTCATAAAAAAACATGTGATGAGTTGATAAAAATCATGTTCGGTTTTGGAAAATGAGGTGATAAAACTAGTGTTCAGTGTTGATAAAACCAGAGTAAAGTGTTGATAAAAGCAATGTAAAGTGTTGATAAAAATTACTCAGATATAATTTCTTTTCAAATCATCCCTGAAATAAAAAAATTTCTTGCTTTCAAACATATTCACCATTGATCTTGATACAAAGCCCTTGAAGAAACAAAGATATGGCGCAAGTTTGAAGCCAATCAGAATTCAAACGAAGCGGGAAAAATTAAATCATGCTTAGTTTTGAAAATGAGGTGATAAACCTAGTGTGAAGAGTTGATGAAGTAAGTGTAAAGTTTTGATAAAACCAATGTAAAGTGTTGATAAAAATTACCCAGATATAATTTTATTTTAAATCAGCCCCAAAATAAAAAAAAATTCGTGATTCAAAATATATTCATGACTGATCTTGATAGAAATCCCTTGAAAAAAAAATATTGGCGCAAGTTTGAAGCTAATCAGAGTTCAAACGAAGCGGGAAAAATTAAATTTGTGAATTGGTAAAAAAAATAATATGATAGTTTTACTAAAAAGCCCCTACAACTTACCAAAACAATGCTGCTTTTTTCAGATAACAACTCAATTGCATCTCATCCATCCATTTATGAAAGGGTTATTTTTATCTCACACTCTAACTATATGTTTTTTTTTCATCTGACTACCCTAACTTTTTTTTGTGCCACCTCATTACACTAGAATGCAATTTTTTTCACTTTCATACCCGCCGTCAACTTTTCATCATTTTTCTATCCAAGCCACTTAAAAAGTCCAAAATACCCCTTAGTAACACTCAAATTTTTAAAAGCATGCCATTGATTTTCAAAGTTTCTTTTTATTTTTAAAAAAATTAGATTTTATTTTATAAAAATCAGCTTTTTTAAAAAAAAATCAGTCTTTTTTATTTTATAAAAATTAATTTTTATTTTAAAAATCAGTTTTTATTTTAAATATATAAATTTTTATTTCAAAAAACTCAGATTTTATTTAAAAAAAAATCAATTTTTAATTAAAAAAATCTATAAATCAGATTTTAAAATTTTTGATTTTAAGTAATTCTAAATCTTTATTGTTAACTTTTATTAACTAAAGATTAAAGTTTTAGAAAGTTATAAAAAATAAAAATATATGTCTTGCTTGTTCATCTTCTTCTTCGCTCAATATTTCAAACCCCCAATTTTTTTTTAACTTGAATTAATGTCCCAAACCATCAAAACTTACGACTCTGAATAATGATATATTTATCGCAGAAACCAATGCTTAGTCAAGAATCCCCAAAAACTACCCTCAAACAATCAAACCCAAAAAATCTCTAATTACATCTCAAACCGTTAGTAAATTTTGTGCAAAAATTCAAACATACAAATTTAAGCAAAAACTCAAATAAAATAAAAATTCCATATCTAGGCATGTTCACCGGAGTCGCTGGCAAGCTACTCACGAGCTTTGCTCCACCGGCAAGCTACTCACGAGCTTTGCTCCATCGGCGTCGAGTTTCATAAACCAAGCAACAGTATATTTGTTGACAGAGAGAAGTTGAGAGAGATAGATGAAGGAGAGAGAGCTTGGGGTGTGAGATGGGTCTTAAGACAAGATGAGAGTGAGAAGATGAAAGAGTTTGAGATGAGAGAGAGTGAATCAAAAAATGGAGCTCGGGAATAAGTACATAAAGAGCTTGTGAAAAAAAATGGAGGTTGTGTGGTGTGAGAAAGAGGAAGTGTGGAAAAGGGGATTAGGGTTTAATTACATAAAAATGATGAAAAGTTGACGGCGGGTATGAAAGTGAAAAAATTGCATTCTAGAGTAGTGAGGTGCCACAAAATAAAAGTTAGGGTAGTGAGATAAAAAAAACCATATAGTTATGATAATGAGATGAAAATAACCCTTTATGAAATGGATGACTTGGATTGGTTCACAGGTTTTTACGTTAAGAGGTGGTTTCTATTTGATTTCTTCTCTGTGACCCATTATAATATTATTTTAGGTCATCATACTTTCAGCAGATCGAAGAAGATGTCCAAAAGTATGCACAAACGATCAACGAGATCAAGACTAAAATAGCGGCATTTGAGAGCAAGGACATGAAAGAGCTGATAAAGTTCCACAAACATGTAGAATCACATCTGGAGAAACTAACAGATGAAACCCAAGTTCTAGCGAGGTTTGAAGGGTTCCCGTCCAAGAAGTTGGAAGCACTAAGAACATCAGCCTCTTTGTACTTAAAGTTAGATTCAATACTTAACGACTTCAAGACTTGGAAGATAGAACCTCCCTTGGGGAACCTTCTAGACAAGGTCGAACGCTACTTCAACAAGGTAAATTACAAAGTCAAGCATTAATATTTATCTCTGATGATAAATATCAATTAAGAGATATTTTTATTTGGAACTTTCATATTTAAAATTTCATTTATAAAGAATGATAATATACAGGTCAAAGATGAACTCGATGGGTTCGAGAGAACCAAAGATGATGAAGCAAAGAAGTTTCAGTCTCACAACATAACCTTTGATTTTCAAATCCTTATGCAAATTAAGGAATCAATGGTTGATGCTTGCTCAAGTTGCATGGAATTGGCACTCAAGGTAAATATGATATATCAACAAAGTATTAAGGCATATTTTGGACCTTTAATCCGTTAGACTATCCATTTAAGTTAAGAAAAATTACATTCAGCTACTTACACCTAATTATACCCAATTATAACCATCAAATCAAGTATATTGGTTCCTTTCTACTCTCTCAAAACTCAAATGGAAAATAAAGGGTTCCAAATGGGACAGGTGTCGTCGTTGCAGCAATATCACCCCCTCTTCGCCGCTCTCCCTCTGCCTCTCCACGCTTAGTCCCCTCTCTTCTCAAGACACCAACACTGACATCCCCTAATATTGTAGAGGAAGGTCTTACTGCAATATATAGCCAATTGGGACTGGTTTCTTTGGATGAGGACGACGACGATGAGGTCGTCGTTCAGCAGTTAGAGCATTCATGACGATGGATGGATACCGATATGTGTTAGCAGGTCAGTTGTTGTCCTAAAATCCCCATAATCCAAAAGCCTTCTTTGGAGTTATGGTGGTGAAATGAAGAGTTCTTGGTTTAGTGGCCAATTTATGACGAAAGAGGTCCACGGTTTCTTCTTCTCGTCTCGAGAATCATTGGAGGACATCCTAAATATCCTTCTTTGGAGTCATTGAAGGATATGCACTTTCCCCACATGCAGATCAATGTCCGGGCTTTCAACATTCCAGTGGAGGCAAGAACTTCTTAGATGAGGGGTATTTGGTCGCGCCTCTTACATTGAAGGTGCTCTTAGCCTCTCACCAGCATATGAAAGGATGAGACATAAGAATGTGGACGAGGGTATAACTAGATGTGGCCAAGACGCTCCGCCACCACATTCTTCTAGCATTTGCAAGCTACCTGACCAAATTCAGATCATGCTCTAGTACGAGCGATTTTTTGGAGTTCTGCTTCCACTAGGATCGATTATGTCATGTTATTCGGGATCGCATGAGACCGAAGGATCTACAGTTTGACATGCACCATAAGCTTCGATAAGGCCCAACACATACGACTTCCTTCGAGCGACTAGGAGGCACAACCGGAAGGCTAGAGTGGGAGAATCATGGGAGCTCCTCCAAGGGGAAAACGGAACCTTCCGATCCCAACACCTCCACTGTTGTTATAGAGGCAGCCTATGAATCTATCTGGTTTTCTTGAGCACGAGACGGGGGAGGGAAGTCGCCGCCAACCACAACCACATGTCCTGACTTAGGAGACCCTTAGAGGGATGAGAGGAGGACCCCGGATCTGAGGGGGCGAGCGGCGAGCGCTCACCCCACAGAGCTCTATTTCCTTGCTATTTCTGTTAGAAGATTCATGGGTGTGTAGGGAGGTGTGTCCCATGCCTCTTCCTCTATGTCCCACCACCCCTACTACCATTACGATCCCTCATCCTATCATCATGGCCCTCTTCGCTACCATGCCAATTGAGTACAAGGAGTCATTATGTCGAAAGAGGGAGGAGTCCTCGTTGGATCATTCGTTAGGATTGGGCCCCAAGAAGATTTTATGCAGGAAGGCTCGGGCGAGGGAAAAAGTCCAACGAGACCAAGCGATAAACTCCCAATTGTATAAATGGTACTTTGCGGTGGTGTGCCGTATCCCTCACTAGAGGCCCAATGAAACCCGTGGGCTTGGCTACGTAGACAAGGAATACTAAGCAGCCTCACCAGAAGATATGAGCCTCAAGGTGGGGGTCTCAAGCTATATTCTGGAACCAAGGAAAGTTTTCCTATATTCATGTATTGGGCATTAACACTAGGTTTTCGAGACCAATGAATTGTTCCTTTCTCAAAAGAAACTACGCCCTAATTAAAAAAAAAAATTGTCTTGGAATATCTCCGAAATTTCTAATTGACTTCAAATAGTCATGAGAGTGATGTGAAAATCGGGTATCGGCCAAACAAATATTTAGTAGGATAGTTATGTAAAAAGAGGTATAGTCACGTGTAATTCAATGTGATGATCACTTAAATTATATCTGTACCCAATAAGTATATCCAAAAAAATTTCTTTTTATAGGAAAGAAAAGAGGCGAAGGATGGAGAAGCAGGGGACAAACCTAAACAAGCGTGTACTAAAATGCTTTGGAGGGCATTTCAGTTTGCATTCCGGGTTTACACCTTTGCTGGCGGGCTTGATGATCGTGCAGATGAGCTAACAAAAGAATTGGCTCAAGAAATCGAGAGGACTCCTCAGAACTAGGGATACATTTTATATCTTTAACATAACAAATGTAAAACAAAACGTACAGTAAACCTTGTATAGTTCTGAGATATTATGACGATAGTTCATCAATCTATCTTTCTGCAGAAGCTCTTATGATGTAAATGCTAAGGTTTGTTTATAATATCTCTAGTTCGTTTCGCTCCAAATAAGTTTTGACAAATAAATTTTTATTTTGTATTTCAATTATTATTTTTCTATAAGAATTGTTTTTTTGAATCGATTTCATTTGAAGCAAATAATTCCTCTTTATTTCAATTGATAATTGTTAGCATTTGGTTAATTCTTCTTTTTTGCTCAGCGAGTATGTATATTTGGATGATTTGTTATAAATAAGGAAATTTTAGTTTGATTTATGTGGGTAGAAAGATGTAATAAAAAACACAATCCAGTGTATAAAAAAACGTTCTAATTTTAGGAACAATGTCATTTCCCCAAAACTCTCCAAGTTGAGTAGGGATCTCACTTATTTGTTTAACAAACAAATCAGTTATTTCAGCTCCTTGTTTTCAGACTCAATATTGCAATCTTGTTTAATCTGAATCCTACATTACGTCACCCCTAAATTGAACCAATTCCATTAAAACCTAGTACTAACCAATCCAATTCCTAAGCAACTAAACAATGAAACAGTTTAGCAAAAAATCAATCAAAAAAACTAATAAATTTTGAAATTCTGGTTAGGTGCAATGACAAGATGTCTCTCACAATGTTCGGACTTGGTGACAGACACCTTGCTTAAAACAATGTGCGAGAAGCTCTCAACTTGCTACAGTAAACCTGAAAAACGCCGTCGCTTTTGTACCCCTTTTTGGCTTCCCTTCTCACCGACGACGCCTCGACTTCTGGCCTTGGACGTCGCCGGTGAAAACTTCCTCTCCCTCTCCTACTTCTTCCCCTTTCCCCACTTTCTTTTCTGTTTTTTCTGGTTCGTTTTTTCCTCCCTTCTTCGTTGGCGTCCTTGTGCTTCTCTCCCTCGCCTGAGTTCGGATTTATAGTTAGTTCTCCGGAGTTGGATGGACCCTTCTCGTAGATCCGGTCGTGGGTCACTTTTTCGACCGTCTATATGGTTGATGGGTGCGGATCTGGGACGGGCCGTTCGCCGGTGGGTCTCCTTCTCCGACTCCGGCTCAGCGTCAGATCTGGTTCTTTCAACTTTCCTCACTCGGAGCTCGTGAGTTCTGGAGATCTGGATCCAGTGCGACCGTTCTTCTCCTCGTCGGTGGTTTAGCTGCGTTCGGAGGTGTGGTTGGGGTGGGTGTCGTACTTCGTCTCGCCGGTTGCTCTCTGCGTCAAAGTCAGTGGTGGAATTTTGGAAGAGGTCAAAGGATTGGTTGCTGCTAAGAAACCTCATTCCATATAGCAGTCAACGAGATCGGCCGGAGCGCCTCTCGTATCCTTCTTATCCTCCTACTTATCCGGCATCGCTGGATCCAGTGGAGGTGCGGTGGTGGTCGCAGCTGCACGTGGGACCTTTCGAACAGGATCCTGGCTCGCCGGACTTGCAGGCCTTAGGTCGCCAGAGTTGGCTGCTTCTGACAAGATGGCGGCGGGTTGTGACCCGGGTCGGACTTTCTGCTCGGGTCGTGCAACGGGTAGGGTTTGGTCCGGGTCTGATGGGCTGGGCTGGGTTGGCTGGTTTGGGCCTGGGATTGGGTCTGGGCCGGATCTGGATCTGGATCTGGGTCTGGGTCTGGGTCTGGACTGGGCCTGGACTGGGACTGGTCTGGGCCTGGTTTGGGCCTGAACTGGATCGTCTTGCTGGCTGCCGTTTTCGTGGAGACAAGGCGACTTGCTGTTCGTAGGAGACTTTCCTGCAATGATTATCGCGGCTCGTTCCTGTTGTATCAGTTCGTAGTGACTTTCGGTGACTCGTCCAGTTTCATAGTGGGAGGCGTTTCCGAGTTTGGATTCGTTGTGCTTCTGGCCTCATCACTCATCGTCTCGGATGGTATGATTCTTGTCTCTCCTCGGCCTTATATGTAGCTCGTAGGATTTCTGCTCAGCCCTAGATTTAGGCTCTTCCGATTTCCTTTGTACCACTGCCTTACTTGCGGGGCCCGTCATTCTTTTGGTGTTGGCCTATGACAGGTTGAACTGGGTCTTTAGGCCTTGGAAATCGAGTTCTCCTTCTTTCTTTAGGTATTGAGTTTCAGTGTTTTGCACTGATTTATCTCTGTCAGTTTTCAATGTTGGTCGTTGACGTGTCGGTATCCTTTAACTCGCTGAGTTGGGAGGCCGATGAGATACAGTTTCTCCTCTAGTTCAGATTAGGTCTTTGGTGTTGTTTGGAAGACGGCTAGCTTTCTCGAGCTTGTTGGTTGACTATCTGGGTTTTAGACCTTTTTTAAGTGCTTCATAGTAGCTTTATTTGGGTGTGAGTCTCCTTTTTTACCCGTCTTTTTTGTTCCTCTCCTTTTGGGTCTGCGTACCCTTTCTCTTCCGGGTCTCGTACCCTTTCTCTTCCGGGTCTGCGTACCCTTTCCCTTCAGGGTCTGCGTACCCTTTCCCTTCAGGGTCTACGTACCCTTCTCTTCAGGGTCTGCGTACCCATGCTCTTTCGGGTCTGCGCACCCTTGCACTTCAGGGTTTGCGTACCCATTCTCTCCTGGGTCTGCTTACCCATTTCTTTCAGGGTCTGCGTACCCATCCTCTTCAGAGTCGGCGTACCCATTCACTTCAGGGTCTGCGTACCCATCCTCTTCAGGGTCTGCGTACCCATCCTCTTCAGGGTCTGCGTACCCACCCTTGTTTGTTTACTTTCTACTGCTTTTAGGTTGCTCCCTTATAACCAACATATGATTGGTTTCGGGAGTTCTTTTGGTCCTAAAATGGGACGTTCTATGCCCTCTTTCCCCTCAAAAGAGGTGCTTTCAATACAAAAATTTGCTTATAAAAAAACGATAATAAACAAGAACATAAAATACACACAAGTTTGTCACCTAGTTCGGTGCAACATCAACTACATCTAAGGGTACTCTATCAGTATAAAGGTTTCACTATTTTGTAATCAATCAAAACATATAAGTTTCTTAGATCATCCTAGACCAAACTTTATGCTATTATTACAAGTGGAAACTTATCTCAGGGACTCCCCTTGAATTCAAGGTCCTCTCTCGATTTCACTCTTCGAGCACTCGCCTATCTCGGTTCAGCCTTTTATCCTTTAGAGGTTCTTTGTGAGTCTTCAATCACGCATTCACACCCCGATCAATCCAATCACTCATTCTGCGAAGAATAGTGTTTGAGAACAATTATGATATTCTATGTTAAACAAATTCAGCCTTCCGATACCTAGTCCAACACACTTAGGAGCTCTGAAGCTTTAAACAAAGAACTACTTACAAGAGTATAATAACAATGTCGATGGTAGCGGCTAAGGGTATGCCTCTTGGCTTTTTATAGCTACTCCATCTGAATCGTGTCTCCTTAGGGTTTTCTTAAGCCTTAGAGTCACGATCTAGCTCAATCTTCAAGTTTCCATACACACTAACAATTCCTAAATAGATCAAATACTTAGAGTAGAAGTATCTTTAAATTAGGAAACTCACAGAATGCTCGTCAACATACGATCTAACTTCTTTTCTATCTTTGTTGATAGAAATCCGAAACAACATCTTACTTAACAACTAAATGGCTAATCTAGATGTACAACAAAATTAATTTTATAATCAGCAGGTTTAGAGGGGTTACCTAAGGATGCAACAACTACTAGATCATTTCTTTGCACCCCAACAAGTATTATTGTAAATAATTGATGCATGTTGAGTTCCTACAACTCGTGGATAATTAATACATTAGTGGTACCATATATTTGGATAAATTATCGGGATACCAAAACAATTAAATAGGATAATACTTAATGTGAACAATTAACCAACAATAAAATCCCTTAAAATCAATTCCATTTCCTATGCAACTTTTAAACTAATTGCCAAGTCTAATACAATTCACAAACTTATTCCTAAAATCAATTCAATTCTCCAATATTCTTAAATTAATATCTCCAAATCAAACGTAAAATAATTGTATTTCCCAAATCAACCTAAAGCGATTGTGTTATCAATATAACGCACACTTGCTTTTCATTATTTATCAAAAAACCCGGATTTCAGTTAATTTAAATGAAAAAGTGACAGGTAACTTCACACTTTTTTTGAAAAAAATACTTGAACTAACCCTTATCCTCACTCTCTTACCCTTATTTCATTTGATATGCTCCTTGATTTCAAGATAAAATCAATGCAAAATAAAATGCATCTCTTTCGGTTCTTAAGAGATAATTAATTAGAGTTATTAAATGTAATAAGAAAGGTAAACTCAAATTCACCCCATGGAACCTATCAAATACTTGTTTTAATGTATCTACCCTTTGAGAGTTAAATGTCTTTGTTTTCAGAGAAGAAATGATATAAGATCATCGAACTATAAATTGAAGCAATAAATATAATTATTTGGAAGTTGGAAGAGATCCGCAGTAATGGCTCCCCCAGTTCTTTCCTTCATCTCTGGCTTGTTGGCCTCATACCGTGAGTATTGTTCGATCCTCCTTGGAGATGTAAAAAACAAAGTGAATATTGGGTCTTTAATCAAGGGAGCAGCAAGCAAGAGAGTGGAATAGGCCACAAAAGCCTCGTTTCAGGTTAAACCTTTGGCTCATGCTCGGCGTTCGCGTATGAGAAGTCACCTACCATCTCTGGCTGGTGTGGCCAAAGGGAAGGATGTTGTCAATGCCAATTCGTCTAAGCTTTCTGATGGGGTTAAGGTGATCGGGAATCCGGCTATAGATGGTTTGGCCACAGGTTAGGATGCGGTCAAGGCCAATTCGTCGAAGATGTTTGTCTGGTTGTAGAACAAGGGTCTTGGAAATTCGGTCCCTTTTGATACTGGTGGGATCGTCAAACTCCAATTGAAAAAGGATGAGGTTTCATACCCTGTATGTGCTCCGTCCAACGTTTTTTGTGGTGGCTTCTATGTTTAGTTCAAAGGCTAGGTATGTTCGTCCAGTTTAGATACTCTACCGGAGTTGATCCGAAACCTCAAATGTTAGTTCCTGCGAGATTTTTATCTGCAATCCCCCTTTTGATACTAACGAAGAATGTGTTCGAAACTTCTTTGGGACTTTTTGGGACATTCAATCTTGATCTGTTCTGAAGCGTCATAACAGGGGAGGAATTTTTTTTGGGTTTGTCACATTCTCGTCGCCATCTGCCACTTCACAGGCTGTGGATAGCTTAAATAGATATAAGGTTAATGGTTACATACTCCTTGTAGCCTTAGCTCAAACCAGAATCATGTCTCATGGTGTGGGAGTTCAGAATAGGGAGTTTCGATGTCAGGCATGGTTCATAAAGTGAGATTCTCTTTTTGGAGGGTAGTACTTTCAAAATGGTTCAAGAAAAGGTAGTGGTCAGAATGTAAAGGTTTTTCTTCATGTACATTTTCCGATTCCCCTTGTGCTTTCTCCAGTAAGATATGGATCCATCATCGCTCAATTGTTGTTCCTGGATCTCCGTGGTTTAAGTTTCGAATTTCTTATTCCCTTTTATCTCTAGATGTTTCGGTTGAGGCTATTGTTTGCGATCCAATCTAGTGTGTTTAAGATTTTGTGAATCTTGCACTTCCGATTTCATCGTGTGGGGAAAACGATGTTCCAGGTGACGTTGTTTTGGGCTCAGTTGAGACCAAAACCCACAAGTAGGAGGATCTAGTTGATGTGGTGGGCTAAGGTATTGCTACAGTAGCCCATTCGATGGAGGTCTAGGTTGGTATTACCACTGATCTGGTGGCCCAGGGCTTTGGCCCTGCTCTTTTGGGTTAGGGTAGTGAGCTTGGTAAACCACACGCTGCTGGACCGATAGCAATTATTTTTTCGAAAGATTCGATCTCGGGTGACGGGGATCAGGAAAATTCTTGGAAAGACAACTTGAATAAACCTTCGATGTCTAGAGATCGCATCATTAAGAAGAATATTCTTCAGGTGTCGTGACCTACACTAAGCCTACAACGCGATCCATGAGTCGGGAAAGTGCTATCCAAGCTTGTCACGCCCCATTTTCAGTAAAACCGAACTAGGGACGCGAACATTTTAAAACATAAAAACACTTGAAAACCTGTTTTCATTAAACACTTTAAAAGTACCATTTGTTCAACAAAATAATAAATACAGTTTAAAACAACTCTTGAACAAGTGGACAAAAGTACACGGTATCTGTCACTAGACTCAAAAGACAAAACCCGGACTCCGCTCCTAGCTCCACAAGCTTCGAGAGCTCACCTAGTCCGTCCCACGAACAGCACCTGTAGGAAAAGCAGCTAGGGGTGAGCGTTCGCTCACCACCATGGATAACAGACTGACTACGGCATAATTAGCAGACAAAGCAAATAGCACCACCAACAACTCAACACCGGGGAAACCATCCCCAACCCAAGTACTCTAACTGAACATACACCCACTGTTGCCTTCCCTGACCAACTCGACACCCTGACACGTAAAATAGACCGACACGACCATTGACGACCTCTTCCAAGGACTCAAAAGAAGGTTACGCAACACCAAACAGCATCACAAGGGATCACACACCAACCAAGATCACAAAGGATCGCACACCAAAACAAGATCACAAAGGATCGCAAACCAGCTGCCAAGAACGCCCTCCCGGGACTCTAACTCGGTCAGGCCAACCCAAGAATGCTGCAACTTACCGGGACTCTAACCCGTAAGCCAGCCGGAAAATGCTGCAACTTCCCGAGACTCTAACTCGTAAGCCAGTCGAAGAATGCTGCAACTTACCGGGACTCTAACCCGCAAGCCAGCCAAGGTATGCTCACAAACCCAAACCACACACGCGCGGCCAGGACCCCTTTATTGGCGGGCGGGCCCCCTACCCCGTCTGAACATGCAGACGCGTGTGCTCGTGGACCCCCGTTTCAGGAAGCGGGCCCCCAACCTCCAGTAACCACAATCACAATGACAATCACAAACACAATCACAAGCAAAATCAATAACCAGTAACAACGCAGGTTCAACACCCACAGGCACTCATGGCCACCAAGACACTAACCGTAAAACTCGGACTCAACAGCCCCACAGGCACTCACGGCCTCCCAAGACACACCGACAGTAAGACACGGACTCAACAGCCCCACAGGCACTCACGGCCTCCCAAGACACACCATAAAACACGCCTGCAACTTACCGAGACTCTAACTCGTAAGCCAGCTAAAGAAAGCTTGCAACCCCCTCGAGACTTTAACTCGGTCAGGCCAGCCAAAGACACCAACCTTAGTACACGGCTCTCAAGCCACCCAAAACACCAATTTAAATACACGGGCTCTCATGGCCACCCAAAACACCAACAATTAACTACGGGCTCTCATGGCCACCCAAGACACCAACAATTAACTACGGGCTCTCATGGCCACCCAAGACACCAATTTAAATACACGCTTGCAACTTACCGAGACTCTAACTCGTAAGCCAGCTAAAACACCAACAGTAATGTACGGGCTCTCATGGCCACCCAGGACTCAACAATAATAATACGGGCTCTTAAGGCCACCCAAGACGCCAAAATAAACAAATCAAACTCCGGCTTAACCCAAACCTCCAACAGTCCTAAAATCGATAAGTTCACAAACAACCTTCGGGCATGGTCATATGCATCCAGTAAATCAATTACGCTAAGTTCTCTGCTCCTACGACACTACTAAGTGTCACATGCATTTCCAGTATTCACTACGTTCCCGTATCATGCATTTCTAATAAACGCTACAACCCCGTATCATGCTTTTCTAATATTCAATAACCTACTCGACCCACGACACCCCGGTGTCACATGCAATTCTACTGTTAACTTTCCCTAGTCATGGCCGAGATCCGGCTACTTTTCCCTACCTCAACTGAAGAGCAACCGCTATGTCTCCTAGCTGCTGACGTCCTGGCTCGCTACCTCCGATCTTCTCTTCGATCGAAGCCAGACTCTAAATTTAACACGAAGCCACAAATCAATAATGGTTACACCGTTAAACTAAAGGTTACGATTAGTCTAGTTTAGAGTCGACAGTTGTCCCTTAAGCTCGAGTGGGATAAAAGCGGGGTCACGGCGAATCGGGTTTGAGTACCCCAGCACCGAACCCGGTGCATGCGAGGCACGGTCCCAATGCACGAGGTCCGATTCAACGATCCGCTTTTGTCCCTTTCTAAACCCAATTAGCAGTCCGTTTTAACTAGAGTTCCAGATTCGTTTAACTGCTCAAATTCCGTTTGAAATCCGTTTAACGTCTAGTTTAAACGTTCAGGTTCCCAATCTCAATCCAGTTTCGATCCAATACTCTTAACAAGAAAACCCTTTGCTCGACTCTGGTTTCGTTTTCCTTTTTGATTAAAACCGTTTTATTTCCAAAATTGATTCTCGTTTTTAAACCCAAATTGATTTCAAATTCCCTCCATTTTAAAACTCTATCCTTTCCATTTAAAACCGTTTTCTTTTCCTTTTCTTAAGATTGATTTTCATTTTAATACCTCTTTCTTTTCAAATTCCTTGATTTTGATTCCATTTAAATCCAACCTTAAGATCCAACGTTTTCAGTCCCAAATCACAAATTCAACTTTTAAATCCAAACTCGTTTTAAAACATATTAACAACATCTCATTTTCATTGATTTCTTTACATTTCAGATTCAAAAGGGAAACGGTTTAAACCGAGCCAGATCCGGAACAAGGCATGGAATACATTAAAGGGAAAGAACAACTCGGTAACGAAAAAAATAACAGGGACTCGGTTTTCACAACCGGCTGACCAACGGTAAGGGTGTAGCCGGCCGAAGTCTAACCGTGGGAAAATGAACGGTGGCGGGCGGTGGTGGCCGTGGGCGCGACGGGGCGCGGCTGAGGGTTTCCCCTCAGATCTGAACGAATCCGGCCGTAACTTGCCGGATCTAGTGAGCGCCGGTGAGGAAGACGGAGAGGAGAGCGCTCGGGACGGGGGAGGCGAGAGGAGCTCGGGGACGGCGCCGGCGAGTCCGTCTCGGCTCCGGCCGTGCACGGCGACGGCGACGGCGAGTCCGTGGAGGCGCGACGGAGCTCGGGCGGCGACGATGGTGGTCGTGGCCGGTCGGAGATGAGGAGGAGGCTCGGTGGCCGGACTCGGGAGCTGTGGCGTCGTGGTTGGACGGAGATGAGAAGACGGCGAGTGAGGGCGGCGGTTTGAGCCAGAGAAGAAGGGAGACGGGGCGGCGTGGTCGTGGTTGGACGGAGAAGAGAGGCTCGGTGGTGGCGATGGTTGAACGGAGATGAGGGAGAGGTGAGGGAGATGGTGGTGCCGGCGACCGGAGTTGAGAGGAGGTAGGGACGTCGGGTTCGAAGAAGACGAAGAAGAAAGAGTGAGGGAGGGAGAGGGTTCGACTGCTGGAGAAGAGAAGGAGGGAGATTAGGGTTTGAGGAGGAGGATGGGTGGGGTTTAAATACCCTGGGCTAACCCGAGTTGGGCCTCGGCTGGGATTTGGGCCGCACGGCCCAAAACGCTGGTCGGCCTGCTTAGGTGGGTGTCGGGTCCTGCCTGGCCGGGTCTTAAAGGAATTTTGTCCGCGAAATTAGAATAACGCTCATAAAAGGTACAATAAACACGTACCCCGATAGGTCTCGCGGTAGGTAGAGGATCCCGGGGCCCGGGAATCGGCAACCGCGTACATTCTCCCCGCTGGCGCCTACTGCCTCTGGCTCGGCGCACTAATTGCTGGATATCCATAGCTCCGCTGCTGTCTCGGAGCTGGCCCGCTCGTTGACGGCTGCGAAAACCTCGACCGTTGGCTCTGATGAGGGCGCGACTGCTGTGATTGTCGCACTGTCGTTGCCCCCAACGGCTCATAGCACTAGCCGATAGTGTGCCCAACGCGACCGCACCGGTGACACCTAGTCTCGTCGGCCCTCGGCCCTGTGTTCATCGGACACTCTCGCTGCATGTGGTCTGGCTGTCCGCAGCTAAAGCATCCCAGCTGTCTCCTTGAAGCGACTGGCCCCATTGACGCCACCGACCCCTGCTGTCTCGACCCATCCTGATGAGCCTGTGGTCGGAAGGATCCCGTGGTCCTCTGTCTTCCGGGTCTCGTGACTCGGACGGCCCTGCAAAGCTGGTAGGCCGCTGTCGGACCTCACGGGTCCTGTCCGCATCCCGGATACCCTGCTCCATCGTCGCTGCGGTGTCCACGAGATCTGTGTACTTCCTCAGTCTCAAGGCGAGAACCTGGTTCCGAATCCCCAGCCTCAGTCCTCCCTGGAACCGCAGGCAATGGTTCTTCTCGGTCATCACCATCTCTGGCGCGAACCTGGCTAAGGCCGTGAATTTGGCCTCGTACTCTGCTACCGTCATCCCCTCCTGCTCCAGATCCAGAAACTACCGATGTCGCTCCAACCGAGCCGACTCGGGGAAATACTGTTCCAGAAAGACCGTCTGGAAGATGTTGTAGTCATAACCGACCATGTCCTTCACACGGAGATGAGAAGACGGCGAGTGAGGGCGGCGGTTTGAGCCGGAGAAGAAGGGAGACGGGGCGGCGTGGTCGTGGTTGGACGGAGAAGAGAGGCTCGGTGGTGGCGATGGTTGAACGGAGATGAGGGAGAGGTGAGGGAGATGGTGGCGCCGGCGACCGGAGTTGAGAGGAGGGAGGGACGTCGGGTTCGAAGAAGACGAAGAAGAAGGAGTGAGGGAGGGAGAGGGTTCGGCTGCTGGAGAAGAGAAGGAGGGATATTAGGGTTTGAGGAGGAGGAGGGGTGGGGTTTAAATACCTTGGGCTAACCCGAGTTGGGCCTCGGTTGGGATTTGGGCCACACGGCCCAAAACGCTGGTCGGCCTGCTCAGGTGGGGGTCGGGTCCTGCCTGGCCTGGTCTGCAGCTTGGGCCGGGTCCGCCCAATAGTTTTTTTTTTTTTTACGGTCTTCACAAAGCTGCCCCTTCAGTAGTGGATATGTGGAATCAGACGTCTCTTAAGTCATCTAAGGGCGCCCTCTCGGGTGTCAAGGAGATTAGCAATTAATTTTGTATTTCTCTTTGGCCTGTTTGTTTGGGTTTTTGGTTTTATTTGGAGATTACTCTCCTTGGTATAAAAGGTTTTTCCTTTAAGCTCTATTGTCTAGAGCTCCTCTTTTATCGTTGATTTTTGACCTTTCGGCCTTGAGATGCTTTCTAGTTAACAAATTCTCTCATTCTAATAAAAATTTGAGCTGATATAAAAATTTAATACAATAATTTTCTTTAATGTTGATTATTCATATGGTTATAGTATTAGGTTACAAAAGATGATGATCCATAAGATAGGGTAGAATTGTGTGTATTTTTTTTTATCAGCGAAAGCATATGATAAATTACCCTCTTTTGAGGAAGAAAAAGGTTACAAAAAAACAATCTGTCTACAGATTGAAGGCGGAAGTCCAGAAAACAAAAGTAAAGCAGTAAACAGGGGTGGGCACGCAGACCCATAAGTGAAAGGGTACACAGACCCTGAGAGAATGGGTACGCAGACCCAGTAGTGAGTGGGTACACAGACCTAGTAGTGAATGGGTACGCAGACCCTGAGTGAATGAGAATGGGTACGCCGACCCAGAGTAAGTGAGAATGGGTACGCAGACCCAGAATGAAAGTGTACATAGACCCTCAGAGAATGGGTACGCAGACCTTGAGAGCATAAGAAGCACAAATGGCGATTGGGAAACTAGAGGTGTAGGAGACAGAGTTTTATACTATCTATATGAAACATAATGTTTATTTAACAAAATTAGGTCATTGATCGAGATAGTCAATTTTCTATTGAAGGTTGGTCAACTATAACTAGGCCAACGGTTAAAACCATGAACCTTGACCCTAAAATTGGAAAAACATTGCCGACGATTCTTGTATTCGTCATCTTATATGAACATCTTGGTTGAACATTTATAGTTTACGTTAGTCAAGATAAACCCACTTGTACAACGATTTTTCAAATCGTCGGCTAATTAGAATGTGAAAATCAACTTTTGTCTTCGTTGAGATCAGTGTCAACCTTGAATATACAATTTGTCGACCAAATTGAAAAACTTGATTGACAACGAAATTTTTTTAGACGACCAAGTGACCTTCTCATATGTAGTATAAGGAATAAGAAATCACACTCCTAACAAATTCTACAACTACTTTTCCTGAATCAGAAACAAACAAACATATCTCAAAGACATGGTCTATACAACAATGGACTTCTCTTAAATCCAAAAAAAAAAGCAATTCTAGAGGTGAATTATGCATTGCTTAATTTTTGTGCATCATGTTCCTCCATTAATCTTCCCAAAAATATTTACTGAGATATATATACGTTAGTTTTGCACTGGTGATAGATCCATTGAGCTATACCAGGTGATTTTAAATCCTTCCTCAAGTCATGGAATGACCTCTGCAAAAATAACAAACTTTGGCAGATTATATTCTTAATGACTCTCTCGGAAAATTGGTTATCTAGAAATGCATTAGTCTTCAATAAATCTCTTCTCTCCACTCAGGAGGTTTTAATTAAAGTTCAACTATCTACCTATGCTATTGAGTGGGCCTTATTTAAAGACTACTTGGTTTTTCCTTTCTCTGTCTAGCAATTCTCACCTCAGTTGTGTCCAAAGAAGAGGAGGCTGAAATGTATTGTTTCTTGAATATGCTGCAGGGTTTCAAGTTCAGGTGCTTGGATGTTCTCAATTACTGAATGTGTCTTTTTTTCATTGGATCTTCTTCACTTAGTTACTTGTTGTTCAAGCAAAACTTTTATGGACTCTCTATAGCAGAATTTGTTTGTGGTTCTTGTGGTTTTGGTTCTTGGGGATCTGGGTGAGTTGGTTTGGGTGGTTGGGGGGTTTTATTGGGTTTGGAGTGTTGTGTTTGTTTAGTTTCATGTTTCTTGCATGGTTTTTTCACTCCCTAGGTTTACGAGTTGGCTTCTTGGTGATGGGCTTTGTTTGTTGTTGTGTTGCATCTTGTGTGTGGGTTTATGAAATTCTAGATCGGTTTATTGCTGAGTACCTTAGTCTGGTCACTTGTTCTAAGTGTGGGTTTTAGGATTTGCTTGTGTTGAGTTGTAGTTGCCATGGTCTGCTAGGTTTCGTGGCTCGCTATTTCCTTTTTACAACTCTTGTGGGTTAGTTATGTATGGGAGGAGTAGTTGTTGGGTGATTTTTCTGCTTGTATTCGGTTGGATCTCATTTCGTTTTCTTGTTTTGTTTGGCTGTGGATTTTTTCAGACCTTTTTTTCGGTTGTTATTGTTTGTGGAGGCTCCTTTACCGGGAAGGCTCTTGTGTGTATGAGAGGAGCTTTCCTCTTTCTCTTTCCTTACACTCCAAGTCTTGACATATTATTTATATATTATTTGCTTCTTCTAAAAGAAAGACACCCAGATTATCATTTGAACCAAGTATATCCAACAAACAATCGAATATAATAACAATATGTACGATATAATGAAAGGACTTAATGATAAGAATATATATTGCAAAGTGCTTATAAAATATGTTTATTCTAATAATTATATTATAGAGTAGCATCCATGATTACGGAATTTAGCTCACAATCATGGTGTTGTAAACTGATGAGTAGGTATGACTAAGTTTCAAATCCCTCTTTTAACGTACATCAGGACACGGTCATCAAACAATATATTTGACAGTTAAGTACCGGTCGAACCCACAAGGTAGAGGTATCACTAGTATTTTGCTAAAACCTAGGGACGTGGGTTGTCACTTCCACATCCCCGAAAGGGAAAATAAAGGGAAAAATTGTAAAAAAAAAGGTTGTTTAAGGTTTAGGCATAAAGTAAAATATGTACACGCTACCACCTAAGACACATAACATTTGATTCACACAAGGAGTCGGTTACGGGTACAAGTAAGCATGACTTACAATTAACGCATGGTTTGGTTAACGATGGTGAAATCTAATAATGCTTTCCTTATGGTCTTATAAAACTTAAGTTCCTATGTATGTGGTATCATGAAATCAACCACATACTAGTCACGGGGAGAGGGCATAAGACCATTGCCCGAACCAATATGCGAACCACCAATCATCGGAAAGCAATAAAATAGGGAGTAGTTCTATGATGTTAAGCGAAGCTCGATCAATCCTCGAACGAGAGATAACAAAAACGAATGCATGTCACTCTGGCTACCAACTACCATAAATAGAGATAACTACACCACTCGACGAATCTACTCATCTAAGCCTAGTTCACTTCCTAATTCCCGAATGCTATCAATAAAGATGAACACTGAAAATCAGGTAGAACTAAACAGCGTATCTAATCACGATACTCTGGTACTACACAAGCATGAGTGGACTCTAAGTAAGATGTCGAATTTACTTAGCTACACATAGTTCAATCAACCTAACGACCGAATGAATTGATGATCAAGGAGAACTAAATAGAGCAACAAATCACGAAGCTCTGGTAATACACAACCGTAAGTAAACCCTAAATCAATAAAAGAATATACTTAGCTACGCCTAGTTCACTTCTTGAAAACCAAACATCACCAATTAATATTCTAGCCAATGTGATTGTTCTACAGCTCATGTGTTGGAAGAACAAGTTGCGTCCATTGTGCCATTTTTAGAATCTTTGGGCTTTATTAATGAGGCAGACAATAGTTATGTTCGAATTTCTCTTCCTTTAGAGATTGTGAGGGAAGAATTTATTATTTTTTTGAAGAACAACAAAGATATAATTATTGAAGTGAATCCTTTGGAAGTTTTTTTAGTTTTATCTCATGTGGTAGATAAAATTTATCCTTTTCCACAACAAGTTTTTTGAGCTTTCATTCCTCAAATAGAAAAAATACTCTTTTGGTTAACTCAACTCAGTCTCTACTCTATTGTATTGATGGCGAGGAAGAAAGAGAGATTACAAGGAAAGAGAATGGGATGACTGTCAGGATACAATCTAGTGTTGGGAAGGATGTTGTTGATAAAGGTAAATTGGAAAATGAAACATAAATGTTATTCTTGTTCATACTGAAGTGGTTATTATCCTAGGCCCCCAGCCTTGCTCTCAATGTGATGAGTTTGAAGTTTTGGAGGGAAAATCACTAGTACCTCAAAATGTGTTGCCTCATTCTTTTGAAAGCCTATTTCCAACTAGGAGAGTAAGGAATCCTAGAGGCAAAAAAAAATCCTATGTTACATATGTTTATATCGTTAGATCTAAATATGGTATTCCTTTTTTGCAGCCATCAATCTCTAAAGGGGTTCACAAAGGGTCTTGGGGGAAAAAGAGGTTGGATGTTCTTAAGCCTCTTATCTCATGCACTTGGGAGTATTTCAAGGCCATTGGCCTTACAGCCTTTGTTATTGATAAACTTGTAGCTGACAAATTTGATAGGTCGGATGTTCATATTAATCAAAGAATTAATAGGGATGTTGACTTTGGTGATGATTTTGAGGATTTAGGTGAGTGTGAGGATGGGTAAGGATCAAATTTAGATCCCCATTCCTCCCGGGTCTCTTTTAAAACCAAGGAGAGCCTTCTCATGGAATATGAGAGATGCTACCTCCTCTCAGAAAACGAGGTCTCTTGGTTTGTTGTTGCACAAGTATCTTCCCACTTTTTTACTTATTCAAGAATCCAAATTGGAGTATATTCCCTTCAATCTTAAAAGTTCACGTGGTTTATTTGACGGTTGGAGACTCGGATTTATTCCATCCATGGGCAATTCAAGTAGTATTATTTCATCTTGGAGATAAGATCAATTTAATCTGCATAGAGTTACCAAACTTGATCATTCTTTATTTTGGTTTGGGACTCTCACTCCCACCAATCTCAGTTTATGTGTTGCAAATTAGAAGGGATAGAAAAATTCTATGGGAGCAACTGATTGTCCATTGGTTCCATTCTTATGTGCATGGGATTTTAATGCCATTCTTCACCCCAAGAAAAATAAACTTCATCCTTAGTCACTTTTAATCAGGATTTCTTCAGCTTTGTTGATATTATTGGAGCTTTGGATCTGCCTTTACAAAGGGGTAATTTACCTGGTTTAGTCTAAGTTCAAGGGCCTCAAGGCTTCATAGGTTTCTTACTTCCTCTTTCTTGTTATATTCTTTCAAGAACCTCACTCAATCTTGTTGCGACAGATTTATTTGAAATCACGTACCTATTCTTTTTGTGGGAGCTAGGGAAGATTGGGCCCTAACCCATAAAATTTATAAATGTGTGGGTTCAACATCATAATTTCTTCTCAGATATCAAAACTTAATGGGAAAGTATTGAAGTTACTAGTGCCCCTCATTTTTGTCTCTGGTTTAAGTTCGAGGATTTGTAGTTTATGAGAAATTGGAATGTAACAGTCTTTGGTGTTTTGGAAAAAAACATAAAAAGTCTTCAAGTCAAGATCAATAACCTTGATGCTTTGCTGAAACATAGACTAGATATAAATAAGAATGTTGTGAGACGGTATTGCTTAATGCCTTTTGATCCAAAAATTTAAAATACTATTCAAAGTATGGAGATGAAAATGAAAAGTGAAATGGGCTAAGGATGGAGACAAGTGCACAATTTTTTTCTACATTGTGGCCAACTACAAGCAACAGAATTTCCACTATTGTTATTAGTAGATTTGAGTACAATTCTCCACGGGAAATTAGATCAGTGGCTGCAATTCATTTTGTTGAGAGATTTCATCAAGATGCATATATCATCATTGATTTGTCTAACTTGTCATTCTATTCCATCAACTTTGGGCACGTTGCTTTCTTGGAAAGAGTTTTATTTTTCTGAAGAAGAGGTGTTGTGAGTAATTAGAAGTTGTAAGGGAGATAAATCTCTTGGACCATATGGCTTCACAATGAATTTTATTTTCAAAATTGTTAGGAGATGGAGAAATACCCTTTTTGGAAGAGATTAATTTGTTATAAATATGTTTAGGACCCTTTGCATGGATCTTTCAAAAGCTACAAGTTACTAATGCTCAAAGCTTCCTTGCACACATCAACTATATTTTATCTAAAGCCAATTTCAGCTCTACAGTAGGGTTTCAGGGAATTCAGTAGGTGATAAAAAATGGCACTAGAGTTAATATTTAAAAAGATATATGGGTCTTTGATAGTCCACTTAAGCATATGTTTCAAAGGTTATTGCACTTAACCTCCCAAAAATCCTATAAAGTATTGGTTATCTGGAATAATAGGGATTGGGTGCATGAGTTCAGAAGGAAGCTCATAGGCTAGGAAATGGGGGAATTCAAAGCTATCAACACATTTTTAAATGAGTTCAATCTTCTCAATTTTAGTGAAGACTGTGCTCAATGGAAGGTGACCCAATCTGGATTTGCAATAAGGAAAATGTACACTCATCTAGATTAGGCACAACCTTTGGATGTGCTTTGTGTAAGACTTATATCTCCTTTGATATATCATAAGGTTTGTGATCAATAATTTTGGTCTAATGTCATGTCATTTGTGATGATTCATCACACCTCTTGAATGTAACTGTTGATGGAAGTTACATGGAAGAGATATAAATTGATAAGTTGATTGGTCCCCAAGTCAACCACATAATCTCATTTTACGTTACTCATACATCATCAGATAGAGAGAGAAATAGTGGGAGGACTTGGAAGACCAGAATCATCAAGGTTGTTCTGAAATTCTTCTTCTTCAAATCAAAAGAAAGTAAGCAATGGCTGGAGGTAAGTGATCCTAATTCCGCTTTTAGTGATTATACCGTGTTTGTATGATCACATGTTGAAGTACTCACAGTTGGTATCAGAGCATGTGTTATTCTCTGCCTTGTTTTCCTTTTTCAAGTTTATGTATTTTTGGGTTTTGATGATTATGCATTGTTCTCATGTTTTGAATATGGGAATCTCATGGAAAATCGAATTCCATGAATTCTGGGCTTCAAAACGAAAATGTTGATGCTTTATTGAGGGAGAACTAATGGAATTGGTTTTGGGTCTTCAATCGGGTCTGAATCGGGTCTGTTTGACCCGGCTGGAGGTTGAAGACGAAGTTGACCAATTCAGGTTGTTGACCGGGTCATGGACCCGGGTCTGGTTCGGGTACGTGTCTGGTTCTGGGTTTGTTTAAAAAAAAATAACCCCTGGGATTCAAACCCTGACGCTGGCGTCATCTAGCACAGACGTTGCCGCTGGGCTGTGTGCTCTTTATTGATAGAGTGGACTGTCAAATTATTTTTTTTGCAACTTTGTTTTGGGTCGTGGACACATTCAGGCCCGCATATATTGGGCTTTTCTGGGCCGATTTTAGATTCAAAACAAAATTTTGACTTTTGAATCCAGCGGGATTTGAACCATAGAACCTGCCCTATTATGGGCTTTTCTGGGCCGATTTTAGATTCAAAACAAAAAAATTACTTTTGAATCCAGCGGGATTCGAACCATAGAACCTTCCCTTGGCATAACACACCTATAGCACTGAGCTACGTGAGTTCTTTGTTGAACTTGCTCACTGATAATTATTTGTTTCATTGGTAGATCCCTCGAGCTGATTTTCAGCTAAAATTGTCATGTTTTTGGTGTTTTATTATCCATCCTTAATTTATGTACGTGTATATTGTTTGTTTAGAGAGTAGCCACAACATCTTTAGACTAACAATATATATGTATGAAAATAATTCATTAAAGTTGTGATTAATTATATCGGATTTAATGGAATCGATCCCACGGGATATTCTATTAAACTCTATATAATTGATCAGAATAAAATATCAAAATTATATTTCCTAATCTACCCACATGAATTAGGAAAAGGAACATGATTTTGATAGTTTTATTGGTTGTTATGTATGAATGTTCTATTTGCGTATAACTTTAGCCCACAGGCAAGTTGTACGTCGATAGATTCATTGTTGTATGAATGTTCTATTTGCATATGAATTTATCCCACATGCAAGTTGTATGTCGATAAATACATTTTGTATGCTTATGTTTGTAAAGCATGATAGTTAGTCTCATTTATGTTTTTCTTTTATACTATGCATGTAATATTTGCGGCATCGAACTATTTGAATCATAATTACCTCAAAGTAGAGGTTCCCATGCTGAATGGGGAAAACTACTCCATCTGGAAAGAGAGGGTACGTATGTGTATATGCAATGTTTTGTTACGTATGACTTTAGCCCACAGGAAAGTTGTACGTTGATAGATACGTTTTGTATGCATAAGGGGATTGGTGGAGAAGTATGGAAATGCTTGTTCGCTTTTCGCAGCAATTGTTGAGAAATTCCAGACTTCGGGTAAATCCTTAGCTAGTACCCTCATCGAACAGTTTTCCTATGTTAAGCTCACGTGTCTCCATGGTGTGCACGAGCACATCATGAGAAATGAGGGATATTGCGGCAAAATAAAAAAAAACATTGGAAGTCGAGATGTCTGTCACCTTCTTGGTGCATTACATTTTGAACACCCTTTCTCATTAATTTGGCCCTTTTCAAAATATCTTACAACACACATAAGGATCAATGGTCGATGAATGAACTCATGACTATGTGTATTCAAGAGGAAAGTCGGTTGATAATGAAGCAAGGTGAGACTGTAATACTTACAACTTAGAAGAAGGGGAAATGACATCATAAGGACGAGTCCAAGGTTGATGTTCATGTTAAGGCATGATGGATTGAATATGGTTCTTCAATCCATGTTTCAACATAGATGCAAGAATTGAGCAATGCATTTATTCAGGCAACAAAATGCGCTCAGTGTTAAATATGTTGAAACGTGCCAAATAACTTTATCTAGTTGTTGCGGATAAAAAAAACATTATTTAGTGGTTACTTGTTAACTTTGCATGCTACATTCTTTGTGCTTGGATTTCCTAGGAATTTGATATTTATATCTAGACTATTGCCTTTGGATATGCCTTTGATTTCCGTGACTCATCAAATAAATTTATTAAATAAATTTGATGTTGTGGGAAATGGCATTTTGTGCAATAGTTTATTTATGATGAATGTGCAAAGTAACACCACTAAATCGTTTACGCAAATGAAAACTAGCACAAAACGATGAGTTGAAAATGAGGAATCTTCAATGTTTTGGCATCGGAGATTGAGACATATCTCTAAGGATAGAATCAAAGGATTGGTAAAGGATGAAGTACTTGGTACTCTAGACTTTGCTGATTTTGAGGTTTGTGTGGATTGCATAAAGGGAAAGCAAACCAAGATATCCAAAAGGGTGCACATAGAAGATTCAAATTACTTGAAATCATCCATACAGTTATTTGCTATCCCGACATGGATATGAAAAGTGGTCTGAAATACTTCATCTCCTTTATTGATGAGTTCTCACGATACATGTATGTTCATATCCTTCACCACAAAAGTGAAGCATTAGACGTGTTTAAGATTTTCAAACGGAAGTTGAAAAACAGTGTGAGAAGAAATCAAGATTGTCAGGACTGACAGGGAGGAGAGTACTACGGTAGTTACACCGAAGGTGATCAAGCACCAGGTCTATTAGCTAAGTTTCTTCAGGAGCATGAAATAGTTGTTGTGTACACCAATCCAGGATCTCCTAGTGAGAATGGTGTAGTTGAAAGAAGAAACCAGACCGTGATGGAGATGGTGAGGAGTATGCGTAGTAATGCGAATCTCTCATTATTCTTGTGGACTGATGCACTTAAGACGATTGTGTACATATTAAATCGTGTTCCAACCAAGTCTGTTTCAAAGACACCTTTTGAGTTATTCAAGGGTTGGAAACCGAGTTTGCACCATGTACACATATGGGGATGCTCGTGTGAAGTGAGGATTTACAACCCACAAGAAAAGAAACTGGATCCTAGAACCCTTAACGGTTATTTTGTTGGATATGTGGAACGATCCAAGGGATACAGATTTTACTGTCCATCTCATAGCACCAGGATTGTGGAATCAAGAAATGCGAAGTATTCTGAGAAATGATTTGATCAGTGGGAGGAATCGGTTGCAGAGCTAAAATTATGAAACTATTGCTAAGCAACCTCCTACATTAGTCAATCAAATCGTTGTCGTTAGAGTTCAAATTGAGATTGATCTCTAACTTTCCACATGTTGATAATGATCTAGTAAATCAAGTTGTTCAGGAAGAACCTTTGGTCAATGAACAACTAGTTGGTCAACCTGATCCTCATGAAACTGTTGATCCAACATTAAGGAGATCTACTAGAATGAGGAAATCAACAATCCATGGGGACTACTATGTGTATCTGCAAGAATTAGACTTTAATGTCGGAGTCGAAAATGATCCTGAGACGTTTTCCCAAGTCATAAGTTGTAATGAATCGAGTCAATGGTATGATGCTATGAATGATGAAATGACTTCGAAGGCATCGAATGAATTTTGGGATCTTGTCGAGTTACCTAAAGGGGCGAAAGCCATTAGATGTAAATAGGTCTTTAAAACCAAGAAAGACTCATCCGGTAACATCGAGAGATATAAAGCCAAACTAGTTGCCAAAGGATTTAATCAAAGGAAGGAATCGATTACAAGGAGATTCTTTCGCTTGTATCAAATATAGATTCACTTCGGATAATCATGTCATTATGTAAAACCCGCTTCGCTTCAAAAGGGTTTTAAATTGCAATCTGAAAACCCTAAGGTAGATTTTTGAAACAAGTGCAAAAAAAAAACAGGTCTGGACCAGGCCAGGCGCGCAGGCCCAGCCCAGCCGTCCTTGGGCCCGAGCCACCTGAGGCCCATTGGAGTCAAGCCAGGGTATTTAAACCCTCTTCTCCCCTCTGAAACCCTAATCCCTCACACGCTGCCAACCTGCCTCCTTCCTCTCTCCCTCTCTTCGTTCCCGACTTCCCCTTCTCCTCCATCCCGACCCCGTCACCGCTCCGGCCAGCCCACGCCATCACCGTCCCCGACCTCCCTACCTCTCTCCTCCTTCATCTCCGACCAGCCTCTTCTCCGTCTCCGTCCAAAAACCGTCTATCCACCACCGGTTCTGGCCGACCTCACGCCACCGCCCAGAGCCGAGTTCTCCGGCCCTCTTCCGGTCTCCGACCTCCCCGTCCGAGCCCTAACTCACCACCGAGCTCCACCTTCCCTTCAACCAGACGTGACCCGAGCTCCCGCCGCCGCCAACGAGCTCATCAGATCCGGAACGGGACCGAGTCGTCCGGACCCGAGGCGAACTCCCCGCCGTACACCGCCGTACATCGCCGTACACCGCCGTACACCGCTGTACACCGCCACTTCCACCGCCGCTTCCACCGCCGCTCTCCACCGTCTCCCCTGCCACCGTTTCGGTACGGTGAGTTCTCGGTCCGTGGAACCTCGGCCGATAACGGCGTCGCCGGTGGTCGGCCGGACCCAAATCCGATCTCGTCCTTCTTCTCTTATTTTCCTTTGCCGAGTTCGTTCGGATCTGGTTGGTGATAGAACAGAACTTCGGAAATGGAAAAGAACAGAACAAAAAAACGTGAATTCGGTTTTGTTTAAAGGATTATTGTAAAGGGTTAATCTGAAATGTGAAGAAGAACAAAAAGTGTATTGTTGTTATTATGTTTCAATACGATTCAGATCTGTTTAAGTGTGTATAAGGATTTAAGTTGAGTTTTTAAAACCAAAATCGGAATTAAAACAAAAGGGCGATCTTTGTAATTTGGACGTAAAATGGTTCTTGATAAAAACTAGATCTGATTAAATTAAATGTGTTTTAAAACGAAAGTCGGCCGTTAAAATGAAACGTGAGTTAAGTTAAATCGAAAAGGGGGAAAACGAAATCAAATCGGCTTTAGAAGGGTTTTGGACCAAAAATCTCGAGTTTGGAAACGAGTAGAAGGAAATCGTTTTGTTTTAAAATCAAAGTCGGAATTAAATAAAGCAGGGAGTTTCAAAGACGGTTTAAGATAAAAGGGGTTTTAACTGGGTTTAGATCAAATCTGAGTTCGGTGCGCGGGTGCTCGAACCTGATCCGTCGTAACCCTACTGTTAGCCCGCTCGAGTGTAAAAGACAACTGTCGGATTTAAACTGGACAAATCGTAACCTTTAACTTAACGGCGGAAGCGTTATTAATTTGGGGCTTCGTGTTAAATTTGGAGTCCAGCTTCGATCGAAAGGGAGCCCCGGAAGGCAATTTACAAAACCCGGGCAGATTCGCCATGTCGGGCGAATCGGGCCTTTGCGGGTCCTTTATCGACAATGTCGAGTAATTGGGAAGTTTGGGAGTGATCGACAGTGTCGGGGTTACGTTTGGGCGTTAAGTTTATTAATTTTCGGTTTATTCCTACTAGTTTAAAAGTGCGTTGAATTTGTGTTCTTTTAGATCGTGCTGCGGACCGAGGCAAAGGGAGGCTCGGCGAGTGACTGGGATCATCTCGGGTTTAGTGGAGCGCTTTTGGAGTTGTTTACGAGGTAGGGAAAAGTAGCCGGATCTCGGCCCTGACTAGGGAAAGTTAACTGTAGAATTGCATGTGACACCGGGGTGTCGTGGGTTATTTAGGTTATCAAATATTAGAAAAGCATGTTACGGGAACTTAGTAATTATTGGAAATGCATGTGACATTTAGTAGTGTCGTAGGAGTAGAGAACTTAACGATAACTGATTTACTGGAGGCATATGACCATGCCCGGAGGTTGTTTGTGAAACTAGTGATCTTAGGACTGTTGGAGGCATCGATTATGTCGGAGGTTGTTGTGTGTTATTTACTGTTGAGTTGGGTGGCCTTGAGAGCCCGTATTATTTATTGTTGAGTTTGGGTGGCCTTGAGAGCCCGTGTTATTTACTGCTGAATCTTGGGTGGCCTTGAGAGCCTGTATTATTTATTGCTGAGTCTCGGGTGGCCATGAGAGCCCGTGTTGTCGTTTCGGTGTTTTGGGTGGCCGTGAGTGCCCGTAGGGTTGTTGAACCTGTGTTTGGTTGTTGGTGTCTTGTTGGCCTTGAGTGCCTGTGGAGTTGTCACCGGTGTCGTTACTATCTGTTTGAACTTGTTTGTGATTGTGATTGGTTACTTGATACTGGTGGAGGTTGTGTGGTGTAGCTAGCCTCCCGACTGGGATCGAGAGAAGCGGAGGGGTTGTGGACTAGCTCCCCGACTGGGATCGGGGGAAGGACGCGCGGGTGTGGCTAACCACCCGACTGGGATCGGGTGAAGCAGAGAGGTTGTGGGTTAGCCTCCCGACTGGGATCGGGAGAAGTTGCGCGACAGGTCGACCGCCTGACCACGTCTGTGATCGGTAAAGGGCGAGAGACAGAGATTGGTTACTGAGCAACCGGTTTGCGATCCTTTGTGGTCTTGTTTGGTATTGTGTGGTCAGTCGTGTCTTGGAGGAGGTCGTCGATCGTAGTGTGGGGTCTACATCACGTGTCTGAATGTTGAGTCAGTCGAGGAAAGTTTGGGTCGTGTGTGTGTCTTTTGAGTCGTTGTTGGTGTCACCGGCTTTGTCTGCTAAGTATGCCGTAGTCAGTCCATTATTTGTGGTGGTGAGCGAACGCTCACCCCTAGCTGCTTTTCCTACAGGTACCGTTCGCAGTTTGGACTAGGTGAGCTTCTGAAGCTTGAAGAGCTTGAAGCGGGTTGCTGGGTGTTTTGAGTCTAGTGACGTGTACCTCGTTTTGTCCAAGTGTGGGACTAATATTTTTGAGATGTAAATAATATTCTTTTGTGGAACTAAACTGGTTTTTAAAGTGATTTAAGGGAAACAGGTTTCAAGTTTTGTAACTTTTAAACGTTCGCGTCCCTAGTTCAGTTCGCTGAAATTGGGGCGTGACACATTAGTTGCATACTTTGACTTGGAATTACAACAAATGGATGTAAAAACGGCATTTCTAAACGGAGAACTAGAGAAAGAGGTGTTCATGAAACATTTAGTTTCTTGAAGGATTCACCTCTAGCAATGGTGAGTATTTAGTTTGTAAGCTTTAAAGATCAATCTACGGTTTGAAACAAGCCTCACGTCAATGGTATTTGAAGTTTCATGACGATATTTCTTCATTCGGTTTCGAAGAAAAGTTATGGACAATTGTATATACTAGAAGGTTAGTGGGAGCAAGACTTGTTTTGAGCATATAGATAGTTTATTAATCAGAAGAAAAAAATGATACAGACGCAAGTATAAACGTAAAAACTAAAGTAATACCGAAAATAAGAGGGTGAGACAGAATTCCTGATTTGTAGGTACCAGACCCTAACCCTATAACCAGATACCTGGTTAATCCAGGAACAATCTAATGGATTATTTCTTTGAATCACATTTTGTGAGTGGAACAAGATTTTTTTCCTACCTTGGTTTGAAAGTACTCGGGATATTTGATATGTGGTGTTTGAAGGGATACCGGCATCTAGAGAGATCACCATAAAACGGGGGAACCAGAATGTTAGATTTACACCGAACTCGGTAGGACGAGGTGTTCATCCCCACACATACCTCGGGAGTGTTAGAGTTCCGATCCAGCAGATGGGGTTGGTGCGCCTAGTTTGCACCGATGGCCTACAAAAGCAGTTGTTGATTCTAGTTTCCCTGATTGCGAGCGGGGGTGTCAGGGTCCCGATCCACCGGATAGGAATATGGCGTCTCAGCACAGAGTTCCCGACTGGTCTGATGCGGCACAGTCACGACTCTTGATCCAAGGTCGGGCCTACGATGATCATGAATGATCAGCAGGCGACTGAGGAAGTAGACCTGCGGTAGAGGCGACGTAAGAGGCGGGTGCAGCGACTCTGGTGGTGAAGGAGGAGGTAGCGGTAGCGGCTTTGATGGCGAAGGAGGAGGTGGCAGTGGCGGATATAGTGGCAAAGGAGGAGGTGGTGGCAGTGGCGGCTCTAGTGGTAGAGGATGCACATACGATAATCGCTCTGGTGACAAAGGAGGAGGTAGCGGTGGCGACACTGGTGGCTGTTGAGTTAGTAGTGGCGCCACTGGTTGTGGCATGTGGATCGGGAGGAGCAGAATGGAAACTTCGCCATGAGGAGCTAGGGCCGGTTGCGGAGAGAATCATGGTCACTACTGCATCGAATCTCGTAGGCCCATAAACTACGGTGGAGGCAACCGATGGAATGGGATAACCTATTGTAGTGGTTGTGGTGACGGGCGGGGTGATGACGAGGACAGTGACGTTGGAGACGAAGACGGAGACGGCCTACGAGGCGGAGGCTGTACAGAGCTGGGGGCATAGTCCTGAATATCTCAGAGCAGGAGGTCCGTGTGAAGGGCATAGTTGAAGAGAATTTATCATGAAAATTGCATAGAAAAAGGGTGGAGCTATTATAAAAAAGAAAGGAGCCGTAGGAAAAAAGGAATAATAGTGGAAAAGACACAGTAAAAACTCTAGAAGTTACAATTTTTTATCTAATAGATGCATTTAGGTGATCATGATCAAATATATTTTTCTGGTACTTTTCCGTGTAAAAACAGTCATCTGGTACAATTAGTGTTACATTTTTGTGATGATAATCATGTATCAAACCAAATGTATATAAATCAAATACCCATATCTCCCATAACTGTAAACTAGTTATAAAAAATGAAATCATTCCCATAAAAAAAAAAAAGTTGAGGAGATACTAGATTGGTAAGAAGCAAAGTTAGCAATAAAGTAAACCACTCAGGCGAGCCCATCCTCGAATCACAACCATGATTAGCAGAAGTATCAGATTCCAACAAAGAAGCAAACCTAAAATTAGGGTTAGATCCATAGAGAGCTTGAACCCCCTCGATATCATCCATCTTCAGATCCACTTTCCTTTGCCGAGGTTTCAGACTCGGATACATGACAGCCTCTCTCACCGCACTGTGCCCTAACCCTAACAAATGCCCGATCTCATGCGTCACCACCGACTCCAAATCAATCGCCGCCTCCGACCCTTCCCTCTCCAAACCCGCCGCCCACCTCTCCGCCGCGTCGAGGTGAAACCTCCCGTTCTCCGGCGAAAACGCATGCGCCAGGATGCCCAGCGCCCCATCAAACGGCTCTCCGTCCCCGTGATCTCCGCTGCAAAACCCTATCTTTATGTCGGAAACATCATAATCATCGGTTTCCACGAAAGCGATGGGCACGACGGCCGCCCAACGGGAGAATGCGCGTTTGAATACAGCTCTCATGTCCGCCAGAGTGACGTACCTGATCATGTTCTCCGGCGAGAGTGAGTACGTCAGCGTCGCCGGAAGGTCGCGGGCCCACCTGGGGTTCCCCGGAAAGTGCAAGTAGCGTTTGTGTGCGTGCAGCAGCTTGTAATTACCGGTGTCACGCACGCCGCATCTAGGGACATTGATCTGCGAGAGCGTGTCGGAGTCCAGCCGGCCGGTGACTTGCAGCCCAAGTTTGTGTTGGTATTGGGTGACGGCGGATTCAAACTCCGAGTCGAACTCGTCGGTGACGTTGCTCGTGAGATAGCCGAAGCGATGGAAGTAGTTCTTGAGCTCCGATATGCCCTCGACATGACTTCCTCTGCCGGCACAGGTGAGCTTGGTGGAGGATGTAGCTACCCGCAATAAGGTCAAGGACAAGAGAAGAAAAGTTAACATGGCAATGACATTAGAGGGGCCAAGATTCATATATGGATCGGATCCGATCTTGTTACTTATATATGTATGGAAAGAGAGAATTATAAAAGGCAAACTATCACTATGGATTCAAATATGCCACCTAACTGATGCATACTTGCTACTTTGAAGAATCTCAATGTTCACTATGATAGATTCATCTCCAATTTGGTAACCAAAATGGTTCCATATTGCTTCGGTTTCAAGTTTTGTTTTTTTACAAGCAAGGGAGGCCCATCCATACTGATCATCTTTGGATTGCAATTCTTTTTGTTTATGAAATAATAATAATTTTTGTCTTGAATTATGATATCTTGTTTCAATTTCGTCACAATCTCTGTTTGTTTGTATTTAAATTTCAAATAATGACAAAAATTTTATCACAGAGAAATAAATATATTAACGAACAAGGATTTTTTTGAGATAATATGAGATTTTACTTAAATATCGGTAATGATGATGTTTAGAAGAGGTTCAGGGACATAACCCCCTTGCCAGTTCTAGACAGGGTTAGAACAAGCTGCCCTAGCAAGCCAATGAGCTGCTTTGTTCGTTGTCCGTTTTACAAATCCGAGCTACATTCTCCCATACCACTTTGTTTCTAGCCTTCCACACCTCCCACAAGAGACATCCTATCAGTCCCTCGCTTGCCGGGGGGGTTGATGTTAAGCGTTCGTTGCACCCATTCATTTATTGTATGGGCCTCCTGGGGTATATTCAGACCCGACTTTGCCCAACACTCCGCCGCCACTGGGCATTGAACCAACAGGTGTAGAGCCGATTCCTCCGCCCTAGAACGGACCGGGCAAGTCGCCGCCATATCCACATGATGTCGCCTCAGATTAACTACCACCTGCAAACAACCTGAACAAGTGCGCTAAAGAAAAGATTTGACCTTCGGCATCACCTCCATCTTCCAAATAGCATACCAGATTTCTGGTTGGGCTTAGGAGGTCGCCAGGTCTCAGTGGCCCATACTATATGCCGACCTCACCGTGTATTGGCCCAAGTAGTCCTCTGCCCAGTACCAGGAATCACGTGCAGCCGTCCTACTTATCAGTACCGCCAATATAGCTCACTGATCCTCCGGACTGAATAGTGTACCGACTGTCTCTGCGTCCCATCTCCTCTCGTTCGGTCTCATCAGATCCGACACTAGCTTCCCATCAATTCCAGGGCCCGACGACTGCACCCTTGCCACTACCCCTGTGAGCCAAGGATGGTCGCAGATAGACGTATCTGTTCCTGGTCCAATTGACCTCCGAGCCCTACTCTTGACCATCTCATGTGCAGACAAGATACTTTTCCAGACGTAGCTTTGATTCTGCTTTCGGACTGCTTCCAACACCGAGGACCACGGGTAGTACTTAGCCTTCAGTACCCGAGCCACTAAGTTGTCTTCCTCCGTTACCAGTTTCCACAACTGTTTACCCAGTAGGGCTGAGTTAAACTCATACAAGTTCTTGAAACTCATCCCTCCTTCCTCCTTCGGCCACGACATAGATGTCCAGGACTGCCAGATTACACCTTTCCCCTCTGGTCCCGCCGACTTCCACCAGAACCGAGAAAGGGCCACATTCATCTTGTCTAGGATCCCCCTAGGTATCCTCATAACACTCATCGTATAGGTGGGTATTGCATGTAACACTGATTTGACCAACACCTCCATCCCCGCGCCATTTAATAACTTCCCATCCCACCTCTGGATCCTCCAGAGAACCCTATCCAGCACATATTGCAGTCCCTGCTTCCGACTCTTTCCCATCATGTTCGGGATTCCCAAATAGGGGATGGGGTGTCCAACTCTAGAATCCCCAAGATATGCACTCCTTCCAACCTCCTATGCTTTGGGGTGTTATGACTAAAGAAAAGAGACGACTTAGCTTGGTTCACTACCTTCAAACATCCGGAGGAAGTTCCTCAGACGTGTCATCTCATCCGGTGCCGCCTTGCAATATACGTAGCAATCATCGGCGAAGAATAGGTGTGTTAACGATGGCGCTCCATTATCTACCCGTACTCCATGTATCTCCCCTGCACCTTCAGCTCCTTGGAGTAGTCGGGAGAAGCCTTCCATACAAAAGAGGAACAAGTAGGGAGATAGCGGATCTCCCTGCCTGATTTCTCTCTCTGGTTAGACAAACCCCGCCTGATGTCCCTCTGCCACAATATTATACGTCACCGAGTACGTACAGCGACGAACGAGTGATATCCACTCCTCGCCAAAACCAAATCCCCTCATTATATCCCACAAAAAACCCCCACTCCACCCTATCACAGGCCTTGCTTATGTCTAGTTTCAGCGCCACCCACCCCTCCTTCCCTTGTCTCTTATTCCTGAGATAGTGTAAGGTCTCGTAAGATAGGATGATATTGTCATGTATTGATCTGCCAGGCACAAACGCCCCTTGGGATTCTGAAATTAGCCCATCCAGTAGACCCTTTAGTCTATTTGCGGCTACCTTTGATACCACTTTGAACACCACATTACAAAGCGCAATCGGGCGGAGGTCCTTCAACGACGTCGGGCACTCTACCTTTGGAATCAGAACTAGCGTTGTCTTATTCAAATCCTCTGTATATCCTCCCCCGCGAAGATCCTACGTACCCATCGAGTCACATCTTCCCCCACCGTTCCCCAATACTTCTGGTAGAAGAAGGGATTGAGGCCATCCGGTCCCGGCGATTTATTAGGACCCATAGAAAAAGTAGATTCCTGCACTTCGTCCGATGTCACCTCCCCAATCAGCGCTATGTTTTGCGCCTCCGTTAGTTGTTGGCGGAATCTCATAAAATTATCCCCATCCCCCCTAGTCCTCCGAGACAGAGTTTTATAGAACTCCAGAATATGTTCCCCCAATCCCGACTCCCAGGTTAGGACGTTGCCATCCCCATCCCGTAATTGGACACCTTGTTGATACTCTTCCTTTGCGACGCTGAGGCCTGAAAAAATTTCGTGTTTTGATCACTATCCGTGAGCCAGTGCTGTTTTGCCCGTTGTCTCCAAAACTCACCCTTCTACTCCAAGGCCTTGACATACAACTTCTGCAAAGCCCTGCGTCGTCGAATACTCGTTCGATCCTCTCTACCATTCAACCACAACATATCCTTCTCATATCTTGCGATCTTCCTAGCTAAAGCATTGTACACCTCTTTGCCCCAAGCCTCCAAATCAGTGCCCGTCTCCCGTATCTTTGTACCGAAATGACCACATTCCGAATCCTCGGCCCAGATATTCTCGAACCGGAATTGTGTTGATCCAACTGGTTCCACTCGCCTATCTGAGTCCACCAGAATAGGTAGGTGGTCAGACGTCGAAATGCCCAGATTAGCCAAGTGCGCCTCTGGCCATATTACTCTCAGTGCCGGGGACATCAAAGCTCTGTCCAGCTGCACCGCCATTCTCGTCTCTGGTTCACTCCCACTGTGCCAGGTGAACCCATATCCCTGAAGCGGGAGATCCTGCACGCCCACATCCCGCATTGCCCCTCGGAACCCAGCGATCAGACGTTCCAGGTATCGTAGACCACCCCTCTTCTCCTTATTTCTCAGGATACCATTAAAGTCCCCCATCAAAAGCCATTTTCGCGAGGCCCCCGCCCTCGCACCAAGAGATCTTATCATCTCCCACGTCTGCCACCTCAATTCCCGATTTGCCTCCCCATACACCCCAGTAAAACGGAAACCATCCCCAATCGGGCCCTTAATTTCCACATCGATGTACCTCTCCCCACTCGGGTATGGCGTGACCGACAACTCCGCCGTCCATAAGAGAATCATTCCCCCCTTCTGCCTCACCGCCGGCACCTCACACCCACCTGGGAAACCCGTCTTCAGCTTCAGGGTTTGTACGTCCCCTTTCCTAGCCAGAGGCTCACTAAGGAAAATGACATGCGGTTTCTGACGGCGAATCACCCCTTTCAGGTATTTCACCGTCGCCAGTTTCCCCAATCCCCTACAATTCCACGACAAAAACTTCATGACTACCCACCAGCCCTACTCGTTCCACACGGCTCCGACCAAGCACTACTCTGTTTCGGCCCGGATCTGCCGACCACCAAGCTGCACCTATACTACACTCCACTAGCAGACCTGCACTCCGCACCACCGGAACTCCCGATACGGTCTCGACAGGATCTGTACGCAAGTGAATCATGTCATGCCCCAAATCCGGTGTTTACCGGACCCGAGACGTGACTTAGTGAAAATAACATAAAAGTAATATAAAAGCGATAAAATTCTGAAAGTAAGGGAACAATATATACCAGCATGTCCAAAACCTTAAGTCCCAAGCTCAGTTATTTACAAAAGTCAACACAACTGTACGTCTCTAAGAAATATAAAGTAAAGACAGTCCCGGACCCTCGCTAGCCCAATACTCTATGATGTCCCCTAATCCAACTCCCAGCTAACACCTGTAGAAAACACGGTAAGGGGGTGAGCTTGACGCTCAGTAGGGAAAAACCACGAAAACCACCTCATTACAGATTTACCAGAAAGCATTTCCACAGTTTAAAGTATATTAAAAGGTTTGATACAACGATATGACACTTAAGCCATTTAAAGACAATACCCCCTTTAATCTGACACTCACCAGTCCAACCATACCAACTTTAATTCAACACCAACCGTTATACCCAGGCACACATCGAAGGGAACAATCCAAGTAAAACACCCACAGTCACAAACACAGCAACACTCAATTAAATCCAAAGCAATCTCAAACACACAACTTGTAATCACAGAGTCGGGAGAGACGACTGACTCACGAATAAACTGGAAACAACACCTTCAATCTCAAGGAAAACCACACGCGTGAAAACCATCAATAAGCAACCACAATCAGTCATTCACCATAACACATAACTCGTAACCATGCTCGGTCCGGCGTAGCCCGCACGCAACTTTCCCCTAACACACAGTCAGAAGAGGCGGTCGACCTCATCGCGGAACACAGCGTTTTACCGATCAACGGAAGGCATGGAAATCGCCTCTTCGCGGAACACATCGCGGACACAACGTTTTACCGACACACGGAAGACAGGAAAATTGCCTTTTCGTGCAACACATCGCGGACACAGCGTTTTACCGAGTGCTATTCGAAAGTTAGGGAAACCACCTCTTCGCGGAACACAGCGTTTTATCGACTCAAGGTCGGAAGGTAGGGAAACCACCTTTCTCAGGTAACCACAGTACCACAATTTACAATCACAATCACAATCACATTCTCAATTTACTCCCGTAATCGTCACACACTTACCATCACTTACCAACACCACTCTCAACGTGGTAACCCCACCGGTTTAACCGGTATTCGTTCCCCAACATCCCCAGTGCAACAAATCATATAAACAGGAATTTTCCACTCAAGGCACTAATATGCATCATCAAGTTCAACTCTACTTGTTTTCATTTTGTTATTTATTATTCGTTCAAACAGCACAGAGTACACAATCCAACACAATCAGCAACCAATCCTACAGGCACGACATGACCTGATTCTACCAGCACGACATACCAACACCTACGACGCCACATGGCTCGTAGGTCGTTCGTAGTTCATAAGGCTACTCTAGTTAATCACATCCTATATGCATACTAGTTATTTATCCGGTTATTATATTTCCCTATATGCATTCTAGTACGTCCGTAATAAAGTAGGGTTTCGAGGTAATTCCCTACCTCTCAGTCTCTATCTGGGTCGCCTAGCTGCTGACGTCCGTGCCTACTCTGGTCTTCTCCACGCTCGAAGTAAAGGCCTGGTTTTAACAAAAAGGGACAGTAAGCAGTCCCGGTCCAGTCCGTAACGGTCCTCTAATTATCAATTAAGTCAAGTAGTTTGTCCAAACGTCCTTTAATTTAACCGTTAAGTCCTTGAATTTATCTGATTAAAGTCCTATTAATTAATTAATTAATTTAATTAAACTGTCCTGACCTGGATCCGACCCGAGTCCGAAACCCGAATCCGACCCGGTCTAAAGCTTAGACCCAGACCTAACCCGAGCCCGACCCAGACCCGGACCCAAACTCGAGTTCGGACCCGAACCCAGATCCAGTCCAGGCCCGTCTGAACTCGTGCCTGGCCCAGGCCCGTCTAGGTCGCAGTTCTGGCCGGAGACTTGAACGGTGGCGAGCTGGTTTAGGGTTCCGGCGAGGTTGAGGACGGCGGCAGAGGTGGAGCCAGGGGTTCACGATGGTGGTAGAGGCGTCAGGAGGCTCGGGAGAGGCGAGGGAAGTCGATGGTGCGAGGCTGGAGCCTCTCCGTCCAGATCTGACGCCGTGAGAGCTCACCGGCGTGGAAACTTCAAATCTGGAACCTGAGAGCTCCGGCGAACCTCTCCATCCAAATCTCAGCCATCAACGAGCTCTCGAGCAAGCGATTCTCAAGGAAAGGAAGACGGGGAAGGTGAATCGAGGTCGAGAAAGAGCTCAGCGTCTCTGGTGTCTCTTGCTTCTGGTGCGACGAAGCTCGAAGGGTACGGCGGCGCTGGTTCCCTTCGAGTCGAGGAGGGAGAAGGGAAAGAAGGAGAGGGGTTTTCTGGGTTTTGGGGTTGCGTGGCGAAGAGTGATGGTTGTGGTTGGAGAAGGCGGGCTCAGGCGAGGAAGAGGAGAGCTTCGGTGATCTGGTTCGAGGGAGAGATCAACGAGAGGAAGAAGACGTATTGGGCGCGTGCGTGCGAAATGAGAAGAGGAGGAGTCGCGTTCAGGGTTAGGCGAGTTTTGGGTTTGGGCCGGTCTTGGGCCTGCGCGCGTGGGCTCGGGCTCGGTCTGCTGACTAGGCCTGAGCCTGGCCCAAGTCTGCTTCAGCCCCTTTTTTTATTTCTTTCTTTGCCCCTTTTTTTTGAAATCGATCCGAAAATCAACCCGTTCTCCAACCCGCGACGTTCCACACAATAATTTAAATTAATAAATTCTCCGGTCTTTACAAATCCACATCATCGACCGACTTCGTTTCCCCCGTCCAACAGGACCACCACAGGACGACCTCGTCACAGAACCACCACAGCAAGGTGCCCACAGCACAACCACATTGTTGCTCGGCCGTGGGGCTACACGAACTCCGGTTGAATAACCGAAAACCAGGTTCCTAAACTCAGCAAACAATACCAATCGAGTCAGGACTAGATGGCCAGGAACTTACCCGTTCTCCCTTATCATCGCCTGAGAAGAACCATCCTCTCCCACCACCCGCAAGCACCCTCTCCGATTGCCGTCCTTAGATCCGCGATATCGCCATCTCTAGGGTCGGCTCTCTCCTCTTGAAATTCACTATAATTTAATGTACTTATTAAGTAATACAAACAATGATAATAAAGTATAAGACTGAAAGAGGGGGAAAGTAAAACAGTGGTAAAACTAGTTACACCATTATCTGATACCGATGGGACATGAGATCATTGTTGTATTGGTGACTCAGAATAGCAACCACCTTCCAAAAACGATATTCGGGCATACCATGGTAAGGCGGTAACAGACCCTAGTACATGCAACAAACTTCGCAAAATAGGGGTAATATTTTCCTCGATACGTCTATCGATCAATGAGGTGGAGCACCTAGAAGGGATTCCCGAGACGGGGAGGATTTTGCTAAAGTCAGACTGGATAGGTGGCGGTAACCGAGCATTAAAGGGGGCGAGGGCCCTAACCAGACCAGCGTACAAGTCCATGGCTAAGGTCGTATCATTAGAGTCTTCCTCAACCATGTCTCCCCACATGTCCAACTTGTTACCCAAAAAACTATAAGATCCAACACAACTCGGCGAAGCCGCAATAGGTTTTCGGATCGGGGTGAACAGGAGGGTAGTTGATCTACTAGGTAGCTAGAGCATGCAAAGGCTCTCTCGACTGTCGTGGATGCAATACTAAACGTTTCGAGAAGCACGTTGACACAAAATCCAAGATGATTGAGTAGCGGTCAACCAGTTGTTTGCATATACATCAAAAGTGTGAACTAGCGCCAATGCCCTAGACACTTGGGAAGGCATCAAAGAATAAAGTTGGATGACAAGGAGCATGTCAAAAGTCCCGACAATATCAATTATGGAGAGAGAAAAAGGCTTTGCTCTAGCATACAGCAGGGAGGCTAGCAATGTCAACCTAGAGGAGGCGCCCCCCAAGTCTGATCCGCCGCCGCCCCTCCTCCTACGAGCCGAGATTAACTGCATGTGTAAGAACCGCCCCCGGTCGATCCCGGTCGAACCGGCGGATTCTGGCGAAAGTTGATTTTTTTGTCGGAAAAGTCAACCGATGACTCCGGGAGTCATTCGGGACCTTTCCGGGACCCAAAAAGCTTAGACGTCGTTACGGTTAGCTTAGTTGGGTCGTTTCCTTTCAAACAACTATAATTGTGGCAAAAGTCAACTCGTGGTCATTTTCGGTCAAACGCGGTCCAATTAGAAACTAAAACTAATTAATTATTGAGCTGGAATTATTTGAGTTAGAAGTGGTCCCCACATGGACATGTGTCCATGTTAGCTTGGAAGGGAAGAAATGGGTGCAAATTGACCCTTTTTACCCTTAATGGTTGAACCTGAGAAGAGAAAGGGCAAGAGGGTATTTTGGGCATCATTTTCCCTAGGTTTAAGACCCCAATTTGGACCAATTTCAGCCCATAATTCACTAGTGGCCGAAATTATCAAGGGAGGAGAGAGAGAGGAGCTCCCATGGAATCTTGAGGAAGAAGCAACGAAAATGAAAGGACTTTTTGCTCTTTTCTACCTCAAATCATCTCAAAAACCCCCCATTTTCTTCATCTACTCTTCATTACCAAGGTAATCATCCAAACCATTTTCGTTTTGGTTGAATTTGATTCATGGGTTTGATAGAGAAATGCTAGAAATGGTTGAGTATAAGGTTTGTTGGTGTTAGATGATGTTTTTGTGGATGGAAGTGAAGTTGGATGATGGAAATCACTTGATTTGAGTAGTTTTGATGAAACCTATTGAGGGTATTGAAGTATTGGAGGTTATTGGGTCTGTTTTGGAGGTTTAGGAGTTCATCAATGGAGATTTGAGGTAGAAGTTCGTGGAAAACGAAGTGGAAGAAGGAGGAAGAAGGGTATGTCAAGACCGGCACGGAATGCCGCACGGACCGGGCCAGGTTCCATCACGGAACGCCGCACGGACCGGGCCAGGGTCCGGCACGGAGTGCCGCACGGACCGTGCCTAGTCCCGGGCCGGCGTGCCGCACGGGCCGTGCCAGGTCCCGGGTCGGTGTGCCTCACGAACCGTGCCTGGTTCCGGGCCGGTGTGCTGCACGGGCCGGGTCTGTTTCCGGGCCTGTGGGCCACCCAGATTGGGCCTCATTCCGGCCCATTTTTCGTTTAGCCCATGTTTTGACTTTCGGGCTTAATTTAGTTGTTTTTCGTTAAAAACGCAACTGAATTGGTTTTGTTTCGCGAATTTGTTTGTAATCCAAGACTTCGGACCCGAGCTTGACGAAGGAGGAGACTTTTGGACCGCGTGAAGTGACGAAGAGGAAGCTAGTCAGGTCGTCCGCTGCTAGGATTGGATTGCTTTTGAGGTAGGGAAAGTAGCGAATATCGGTTTAATTGCAGAAAGTTACTAGTATGCATATAGGTTGCAATTACTTGTTTTAATTATTAGAATTGCATGATTAGGATGTGAGGAACGAGTGAAATGAGGGATAGCTTACGAGCCATGTCGAGCCGTAAGTTTGGGAATTGATGTGTTGTAGAAATGCATGTGGGCCATGTCGAGCCTTTAGGGTTGCGTGTTGATTGTGATGCCATGATCTATGATTGAGATGCATGATGTGTGATTTAGCCGTTGTTAAATTGAGAAGCATGATTTGGTGTACTCGGTGTAGTATGTTGTTGCTATCTTTGGGCAAGTGTGCCATGTTTGATGTGACGTGAACCAATGGTTGTGATATGATCGGGTGAGTGATAGATCGATGTGATGTGTTGTGGTGAGTTGGCTCGGTTGGTATACTGTGGTCGAACTATGACATTATGTTGCGTGTTATTTCTCTTGATGTGTGTTCCAAGAGGAGGTGTATCCGATATGATACCTACACCGAGGTAGGGTTCCGGTGTAGGGTATCTAGGCCGAAATTGGTGTGATCATTATCCCGATGTTGTGTGGTCCGGGAAGACGTACGACCGAGGTATGTGTCGGTCTGGTATGTGTTGTGAGTGATGCCTCGAGGCTGTGTGCCGGGAAGACGTCTGACCGATGTATGTGCCGGTCAGGGATGTGCCCCGAGGCTAAGTGCCGGGAAGATGTCGATACTGATGTTGTGTGGTCCGTTACGATATGATTGGGACGGGTTGTAGCAACCGGTGATGTTGGGGACTGTGGTATGGGATGTATGAGTGCTTTACGATGTATTGTATGCTTGTTGATCGGTTAAGTGATGTGAGTACAGGGTGATAGTGGTCATGTGAGTATGGTTGTGATGTTGTGTTCTCCGTGGAGTCTTTAGTGTTGTGCTTTACTAGTATGCCCTAATTGGACGGTTACTAGTGGTGACGAGCGGACACTCATCACCTTAACTACTTTTCCTACAGAGCGAAAGCTCACCCCTTTACTTTATTTTTTTACAGGTTTTGAGCGGGATGTGGTCTAGCGGGATGCTCGATGCTTGGGAGCTAGCGAGGGTCCCAGGCTAGCGTTGTCTAGAGCCGTACTGTTTATTTTGAACTAAACACTTTATTACTGGATTTATTAGCTGTTGACTCACTTTTATCGGATCATTATTATTGTTGGAACTTATTTCTTTCAAAATTGTCTTTTATTAATTATTACTTTAAATTCACGTCTCGAGTCTGGTCAAAACTGGATTTGGGGCGTGACAGCATGAAACCTCCTTCCTCGGATCCAAAGGACCGTCCCCAATCACCAAGATCGACACGTCACCGTCGCCGCCAGAAGGACGAATGGTCGGCCCCAAACTGGCTGCTCCCTAACGCCCTCACGCGTGGTCGTGATCAGCCACCCCACCACTCTTGTTCGGACGATCCGACATGGCGTCCTCTCCACCGCTTAGGCCTCCTTCAGTCCCCCATGCATGGCACCATCCAAAGGCCGTGTATGGGCATATACCTCGGTTCAGGGAGGTTGTCCCTCCTGCGTACCCACATCGCACAAGTTGACACCCTCCTAATGAGGCATATATGTGGTGACTGGTACACAACCAGGAACTTGTGGTGGAGGAGATTGTTGACACAAGACAATAGGCGAGCGGTCGTCCGAGGGACCCTCGCCCTCGGACTGTCTTATTATGGGGGTATCTTGGTGGACCTATGACCTAACATGTTAACCCTCAATGAGGTACTAGGGTGCGTGACTGAAGACCAACAACGGTTCTCGACCAAACAGTACATCCTGACTGTAGAGAAAAGCAAGGATTAGACCCCTGGACCCCTTCGAGTTTGTCTATCGACCCTAACCCATGGGCACAAGCACATGACTTCGTGGCCATCCTCCAACCCGATATGAAGGAGATTGAAATGTTCCCCACCAAATGGCAGGTGGCCCCGATAGGGCAGAAGCGAGGCTTGTGAAGTAGCATCATTGGTCTACATGATGAGCCTAGGGTCTCATGGGGTGTCATAGAAGAGCCACACCTCGCCATGTAGAGATCGGCATCTACCCGACCCTTAGCCTCCTCCTTTCCCTAGGAAACTCCTTGACCGCTTATCGAGGCACCACAAGTATGATTAAGTCGAAACGGTACTGTTTTTTGGATCTCTCGTCCCAATTGTCGTAAAAATAGAGAACCCCCCTCCAGACTGTCACCTGAAACAACCAAATATTTTTTTATAATATCAACATTTCAAATATCACCGAAACTATACATTTCCTTTCCAAGTATTTCCATTTTCAGTAGTTCCACTTTATGTGTGTTCACTTTTGAATTTTCAATAGTCTATCAATAAAATTTATGATTATTATGCAAAAAAAACAATGAATAACAGTATAACACTTTTACCTTATATAAATATAAAAATTATGAATATGATTTTCTATTAAAAAATAATTATGATTATTCTAAATTTATGTCATAATACACTCATTTATACATAGATGAATAAATTAAAAACGACTGAAAAAATGTAGTTATATATTTATTTGTGAAAAGTGGAATTAGCAGCTGGTGCCTGGTGGTGTATAACAAACTCTACCAACTGGTTTGTTGAAAGGGAGGATGGCGACTGATAGACGCAAAGTATGTATGGGCCGTTATATAGAATCTATAATCTGATCCGATCCCTTTTCTTTTCAATATTATTTTTTTATAGTTATCTATGTTTATTTGATAAATTTTACTCGACGAAAAGAATCAAGTAATGAAATCAAGCTTAGTTGTGTTAAACTATCAATTAATCAATGAAGAGAAGAAGATGGAGTTGATTAGTTAATTCGTGAATAGCGTGAAGTGAAGGGGAAGAGATGCAATGTCAGTAATGAGCAAAGAGCCCACCACCACCAACTACTGTCCCATCTAATATACCAAGCAAAGAGCTCTTCCTCTATATTGTGTAGGATTTACTTTTGGAACATGTGTCCATTAGGATTAGGGTTAGGATTAGGCTGGTCAAGTAAAACACACAAAAAAATCCAAAATTTTCATTTTACTCTTAGTTTTCTCTTTCTGGACAAGAGAGTTTCAACCCGCAAAGTTCTAATACAACTGAAGCATTCAAAAAGACTGAGCCCACCCCTGCCTGCCACCTGCCTCGCCTGAGTCCGGCCTCACCGACCAACCCAACCGCTACCACCACCGGAGCCCTGCTTCCGCCCATCGCCTTGCACCGATCGAGCTTTGCCGCCTTCCACTGGCCGACCCTGTTAGGGCAATCCCCCCGCCCTTGACAATCCAAACCCGTCCTCACCGTTTTCGATCACAACCACCTCCTCCGGCCGAGTTCCTCGTTATTCCCGTTGTCGTCTGTTCGTTATCTATTGGTGTCATCGTCACCGTATCGTCAGGGTTGTGTCTTTGGCCCTTTCTAATGTGCCACCACAAGGTCACCGTTCTTGTCCAGCAAAGTTCTAATAAAACTGAGGAATTCAAAAAGATGTACTTTGAGTCTTGACAGAAACACCTCGAGACGCTTTCTATATATGTATACATTTCAGTTACAAGCATTGTGGCCAACACCGAGATGGTGATAGAGAACTACAAAGAATAAAGTAAACAACAGAATTAGAATAGCTAACTATTATGTGCCTCCCTTGTCATGGCACTCTACAAGATTCTATCACTTCACTCACTGCCTTGTGTGTCTCCGGTGATATCATGTTCAATGACAAATGAAATGCCTGGGAGAAAACAAAGTATACTGCTACTTACAACAGGTTATTTCAAATAATGATGCATTTGGAACTGGAAGAAGAAAAAATATACCCACCACAAATCTATCCAAGACAGGTATGAGGATGGCAAGGTTGTGTCCCGGGAGACATTCAGCAATTGCATCGCGTATGCTCCTGCTGTAAACATCATAATTTGAGACTGACTATTATCATTTAGATAACAGATTGTCGATTTAAAATATAAGAGAATAAGAACCTTTCAGTTGAAAGAAATGCAAGAAGAAGGGCTGCATATGCTTCTACTATCATCTTCTCCGCTTCTTTCTCTCCTTGTAACATTGCTACTTCATCATCCTAAGACTCACAATGCAATATAATATCAAGTTAAGATTCTGTAGTTGAGTCTTCAGCTAAAATGGCAGAGGTGATTAACAATTACTCACCCACGGCCCAGCCTTTGATTCTTCAGCTGCCTCACCTGCTCCTTGGTTCACCAGAAAGATGGTGCAAAGTAACGGAATTACATCACACTGAGTCTCTCCTTCTGAGCTGGCTAACAAGACACTGGCTGAAGCAAGCCGTGATCTGCAGTAAATTGAATGCTTTCAAGTTGAGTAAATGACACCTATAAACCAGACAAGGAAATATAAGCTAAAACAGTTTACTAATGCAGACTTGCCAGTGACAATATCAAACCAGTAAAGTGGTTTGTATTTCCATGCACAACACCAACCTCGTTTAATTAGAACAACTGACATCATTAACAATTAACTACAATTTCAGTAGAAAAATATTCCATAGTTTTGCAGCATGTTACCTCTGCAAAATAGGACCACGATGCAATGGTATAGAACTCAGTCACAGTAAATTATTTTTGACTTAGTAGACATTAAACATGCTTTTGAAACATCTAAATTAGTCCTGAAATTTTCAGTAGTATAAAGATCTGACATATAAATAGAGCATTTTTCCTCGAAGGTGTGACTTTCTTGTCCTATCCAGAAGATGGTACAAAAAATCAAAAAGTTGCCAAAATCCTTTGTTTGGATGCATCAACAGGCTCCAACTAAACAACAGATGTAGACATGAAGACAAACAGTGAGAAGGCAAATTAACCCATTGCATCTATCCTTCTTTACCAACATGAAACAATCTAGTATTAACAGAGACTAAGCATGTAGGTTATTTTAAAGAACAAAGTTAAAACAGCAATCAGTCTCATTCGTTTGCAACCATCAATAGCTTCAAGTAAACAACGGACATGAAGATAAATGATGAGAAGCCAAATTAACCTGTTGCATCCATCCTTCTCTACCATGTTCACGAGGAGGCCCAATATTGCAACAAGAAAATCCAGCTCTTGGTCATTTAGAAGTGTTTGTCTTTGATTTTCAAGCTCAAGAATTGAAGTGTTCCATTTTATCTCATTCAAGAATGATGAAGAGCTGAATAAAGGAAAGTGACCAGCAATCAGTGCAGACAAGGTTTCCAATCCCCCAGAGGAAGCAATTTGACGGCATCCAACAGGATTTTCATTTGTTAAATTCATCAACACCTGCAATATAATAACATTATGCCAAGAAAGATAATATGCTGAGCTTAAGCAAATCTTATATAGATTGTTTAGCTCGCAACGATAGTGTTAGAGGCCATTTTTTATTCAAATAGTGATCATAGTTACATTGACCTCATCCCAAACCGTAACTGTATGTTACATAATGGAATTTAAGGAGGTATACCGAAGGGAAAAAGTTGTGTAATTTCAATTATCAAACGTGAGTGCGTGACAAAGTTGTATGACCTCACCACATCAGAAAGCATAAAGGTTGATGAAAAAAAAAATACTAATATAACTCCAAAAGTTGTATTATTAGACTACCTTGACAGCAGTAAGAAGACAGTCAGCAAGCAGGCTTGATCCTTCTTCGTCAGTAGCACCTGAACAAGAGGTATCACCAGAATGATGATGTTCACTATTGCAGATTTTTTCTCGGTAACATTTTCCATTACTCAACTCTTGCTGGCTCTTCACAACATGAGGTTTGTATGCATCTTTGATTTCTCTGTTAGCTACCCCATTTCTTCGAGTTCGGGAGGGTTTTGGTTTGCCAGATAGTAAATCCCACTTGGAGGGTCTGAACTCATCTTCATCAAATGCATAAGGATCTTGGCTATCCTCTGAAAAGTTCAACTCGGCAGCTTCAGTACCACTGGTTCTCCTGCCAAGGCTAAGTTTCTCCTTCAAACCATTACTCTTACTAGTTACAGTTGTCCCACTATTAGAACTCCTTGATATCTGACTACATGAGCCGAATGTGAAAGAGTTGGCTCTCATTTTAATTGATCCAGAATCATTCATGGATATAGTGGCAGTTTCAGAACTGGATACAGAATACCCACGCCGTGCAATGGACAACCATGGGCTATTTGGCACCAAATTTGCACTCTTCTCAGAGGTGATGTCCATGATGGAGTCGTTTTCGGATGAACTTATGCATATGTTTTCATTACTGCTTACTGCATATTTTGAGAGAACATACAATCATACTTCAAGGGGAGAGAGAGAGAGAGAGCAATTCCAGAGCTTAGTGAATCAGAGACAATGAATTACCTTTGCTGTTCGCAATTACAGCCAATTCAGAAGGAGAACTAGTTTCATTCGAGAAATTATGACTGTCACCATCAGCAGCAGCAGCAGCAGAACGTTTAAGTAAATAAAGACCTGCCAATCATCACCATCCACCATCAGAAAGCAAATAATGAAGTGCTTTCTACATAAACAGAGGACTGATGTTAAAAAGGAAAATATAACTCCCTTGGCTACCAAATTACCTGATAGAATCTTAATGACATTGATGATAAGTTCCGTGAAACATAGCGTAGATTGTCTATGGCCCAAGTTTACTTTCATCCCAAGCAAATGATCCTATGGTGAAAAAATAAAGATGTGTTAAAAAAGTGAAAACGATCAATAAATAAAGACAGAACGAAATGATGGATCAATCAAAGTAATCTAGTAACCAACCTGATTTTCTTTGCTTAGGAATGTTGCGTTTTCCATTATTTTTAAACATTTTAATAGCAGAACCAAGCTCTCCAGCTCCAAGCCATTCTTTGCACCTGAAAAGGAAGAGTTTTTTTCTGTCCAACCCTGCAAAACAAAACTGTGAATAAGAGCATGTTTTTTAAAACTATCAAGCAAACATTTAAGTTTCAAGATTGAAATCGACAGATAGAGAGATACATATTCATATATAGTTATTGCACAATCACAAAACTTATGTTGACAATGGAATAACCAACATGAAAATGCAATTATATAATTGTTCGCCATCCAAGTATCAGGACAAAGGTATGCTTTATGAGCACCCTTTATCATTTTGACCAAGAAGAAAAGTTAGATATACTAGATTGAATAATGAATGTGGCAGTGGCACTGCATTGAAGTTATTAATTTACAATTCAGTTTTGATGTAATGAAGCAGACAAGGAGATCAAACTAACATACTAGTTCACACCTCCATAACAGAGTGGCAATTTCTCGCAACCTCAAAAACAGCATCAAGTCCTCCAAGCTCTCGTAATTTTTCTTTGAAGTTGCCCCCAGTCTTCCTTACAGTACCAGAAGTGTCTGAATGAATGCAAAATTCAACCACATCAAATGACAGAACGTACAGAAGGAAACAAAATAATAGCAACAATAGAATGAGTCCACTTGGTGTTATTACCAATCTAAGAGTAAAACAATAATATGAAATACCAAGAAAAAAAAAGAATTGCATAAAAGACATACAGAAGTCCAATAGAAAGAAGAAAACATGTGTGAGCATGCACACAGAGACACATACATGTGTAATCCAAATGTCCAAATGCTACTTAATGGAAGGAATCAGATCTGACAAGTACTAGAAGTAACTTCATGACATTTGAATAATTCAGATGGTCTTGCTCGCTTTTAACAAAAAAATTATCCCAAGGCCACATTATTCATTTAACGCATACTACTATTTGCAAATACAAGTAAATAAAACGACTTCAGTGAAAAATTACCAGCTTGGTATACAGATTAGGGATAATTCCACTTCAGTACCCTAAATCTTTCATATTTCATTTAGAGTACCCTAAATCTTTTTTGTGTCACCTCAATACCCTAAACTTTCATTAATTCATTTAGAGTACCCTAAATCTTTGTTGTGTCACTTCGGTACCCTAAACTTTCATTAATTCCATTTTAGTACCCACCGTTAACTTTACATAGGATTTTTCATCCAAAACAGGTAAAATGATCATACTACCCCTCACCAACAACCAAAATTATGGTAAAGTTAACGGTGGGTACTAAAATGAAATTAATGAAAGCTTAGGGTACTAAAATGGAATTAATAAAAGTTTAGGGGTACTGAGGTGACACAAAAAAGATTTAGGGTACTATAAATGAAATATGAAAGATTTAGGGTACTGAGATGACACAAAAAAAAAATTAGGGTACTCTAAATAGAATATGAAAGATTTAGGGTATTGAGGTGGAATTAACCCTACAGATTAAAGATAAGAATAACCCCCATTCTACCTTCCAGAGAAATCTTAGATAAGCAAGCTTTTTCCATTGTCAACAAAGCTATCCATTTGGGGCTCAACTCTGGCCTTCCCTTTCCATTATGACCATCACTTCTTGACTTAATTTCTTTGCAACTTACAAGAATTTCCTCCACTTTGGGAACAATTGCAGCTGAACAGGAATCCAATCTTTTACTTGTATCGTGTAATATGTCGGAAACCCTTCGTAATGCCAGAAGCTTACAGCCTATCTTTGGTGCTTTGTCTTCAATAGAGGTAGACATGATTGGGTTAATCAACTTTATAAGAAAACAAACGTAGGTGGGTGATTCGAGAAGGTGATCATCTTGACCCTAAAAATAGGAAACCAATGAATCTTCAGAAATATAGTAACAGGGAACACATGGATCTGGAAAATGCAACTCAATTTTATAAAGAGTAATAAGTGTGTTCAAAATTCGAATTAGTTGGGGGGAAACTATTTCATATGTTTGCAATGCTTACAAATGAAACATGATAGAGTGAAGAGTGAAGAATAGGTCAACTATCTATCAACTCAGGACATTAGTAAATATATAAAGAACACACTTGAACTTATCACTTTACTATTCTCTTAGTTAACAAATAAGCCCCTAGGCCACAGCAGGACAGAAGACTAAACAGGAAGAAAGAATGAATTTTAATCAACATACTCAACAGAATGACACATGCTAGCTCACAAGCTCTGAGCGATTCAAAACAGTTAGCACACTTCTTTACGTGCTAGTGAAAACCATTAGCTAAATAATATAGCTTTAAGTAATTTGTTGTAGGATCTAGTAGCAAGCAGTAATTTGACTTCGTCCAACCTTTATGGATATGGATAGAAATTATGTCTACGTCATGAGAAAGAGACCAAGGCAATTTACAAAAGAATTTTTGGTTCAACTTCCTTATACATATTTACATAACAATTCTTTTTCTCTCCTTCAGAATCCGCTACAGAACCAAGACTAACCCGATCTACATTTGATGTTCCTTCAATCGAGCATGAAAATGTTCTTGGCTCAAGTCCAATGACATATGATTGGAGTTCATTCTTTTTTTTCATTTGTCCAGAAACTATTACAGGCTAAAATAATGTTAAGCTATGTTTACAAATCTAGTAATGCATGTACGAGTTCCAGATTGCCCTTCCGGCTTTATGCATCTTAAATATCTTAGAAGTTGGACAGAGATCATATGATCAATGAACTCTGTGCTAACACTTACGTATTAGGTTTATGATCCAGTGACATGCGTAAATGGAAATGTTATGGTTGTTAGCAGCATATGCACAAACGATAAACACCACCAAAAAGACATCACTTCCTGGAAATTAAACCATCATCGACCCTCCTACAATGTTAGAAACTTTCAATTCTCCTTCAAAGGTTAAAAACTACCCAACTTCTATCCCTAACCAGAGTCCAATTATGATGTTAAACAACTAAAATCATGAACTGAGTGCATTAAAAGTGTAGAACATTGAACAGTTACGTATGGTATATTAAGCAATGGATCTTACATCACCAGTCAAAGAATAGAGTAGGGCTGCCACAGCCAGATTACTTGGCAAATCATCACAGCTAAGCCCCAAAATGGCATCAAGTATTGTTTTCGCCAGCCTGTAATAAGTTACCGTACAGTACACATCAGAAAACATAAATGAAAGAAAACTAATGACCTGATCTACAGACTACATGTCAAAGTTGTAAACAAAAAAGGAAAAGTGAAGAGGGGCACTAAAACAGAAATCTCAAATTTTCTTCTGGGCATTTTCTGTCTATTTATTGTATGGAAGAAGTCATATAGACTGTTTTAGCAGTTCTTTGGTCAAAGCCTCCTCAAGAAGAAACTTGGCTCAGATTCTGCCTAATTATAGTATAGATTTCTATTTATTATGAGCCAACACATAGTTAACCATGGCAAATGCATTTGTTGGTTCTTAGAACAACGGCACAAGGACTGAAGGATGATCAAGCATCTACTTAGAACACCATATACTTAAATTTGAATTTTTAAAATTTGAAGTTCAAAACCCCACATCAGATTTTCAAATTCAACAGCATTTGAACTTTATAGAAAGAGTAAAATTAGAGTTTGGAATTCAAAAAATTCAAAATTGCAGACACAAGCATGTATGAAATCCCCCAAGAGTAAGTGGGAATGAATTGAACCCAGTAAAGGAAATGAGGAAATACAGATACCCTTGAGCACGAAGAAGGCGCCTCTGAGACGCAGTGGCGCAAATAGACAAGAGAGACAAGAGACTCGCCCTCCGGATCCGAAGAGGCTGAGGCTTCCTGAGGCCGTCGAGCGCGAAATTGACCTCGTCCACATGCTCCATCATCTCCCCGAACTCCTGCGTCTCCATGAGCGTGGAGGTGCCGCGCAGTAACCCCAAGGGCTCAGCTTTCTGGAGCCGGGGCTTCTTGGGTCTCGGGACGGCGGCGTCCTGCGAGGAATTGGGCGAGAAATCGAAAGGGGACCAATGGGAGGACGATTCTTGGGTGGAGAAGGGCTGGCTGAACAAGTCTTGGGACCCGGATTCCTGCTCCAAAACGGCGTCGCTCGAGGTGTCGGAAGAGTAGCTCCGCTCAATGCCCCGGCTCCGCCGCCCGTACGTTCGAACGATCATCTTTTTCTTTGCTTCTTGTTTAGGTTGCTCAGCTAAAATTCCATCACGAGAAGAAAATACAAGGGATTTGACTACGGAGCTGTGATTCGGTATCTGTGTGTGAAATTGAGGGAGATTTTGATTTCGTAGGTCAGACTCGCTGTAGAGAAAGAGAAGAGAAACCAAGGTTTTTAAATCCAGAGACCGGACATTACTGCTTCAAGTGAATCTGCAAGCTGTGGCTGGGTAAGGGCACTTTTGTCATTTTACTTTGGGTATTTGAAACTTGAAACTCCGGTCCGGTGCCCAATACTGGGAGATGGAGCTGGCAAAAAATTAGGTTATACTGTTGTGACTCTATGGTGAGGGATTTGTGCTAACAGCTTTATGTGTGAGGATGGAATTTTAGTGGTAGTCTTCGTAAATTGTTATTCCGGTTTTATTCGTTTGTTTTTTTTTTATAAAAAAGGTATGAAAGGACCAAAAAAACTCTTCCAACTTTACTAAATATTTCCCTCTAACCCCGACCCCACCTTTTCACTTCTTCTTCCTTATTCGATTATCGGCATTCAAACAGAAGCAAAAACCGGTCGCGAGCTCTCCTCTCGCCATCTTCAAATATCGACGGGGCGCCGGCTCCAACTCAGTCGCGAGGGTCGGGCTCAACGTTGTCAACTACTCCTTTCAGGTATGATTTGGGAGTTTGTTTATTTGTTTAGATAAATGCTAGAGTTTGGTTCATCGCCGGTGAATGGGTGGGAAATCGGCGACGATATGCCCAATGCCGGAAAAAGACCAAAGCCGCGTCGAGTTACTTTAAATCGGCGGCGGATTGAACCCATAGTGCCCCGTTTTTGCCTGGCCGAGCAAAACCTAATTCTGGCCGAGGATTTGGGTCAATCCTCCGCCGAGGATTGGGTCACTCCTCCGCCGATTGATTGTCAATCCTCCAGTGAAGTCAACTCTGAGGATTGGGTCAATCCTCCGCCGAGGATTGGGTCCATCCTCCGCCGATTGATTGTCAATCCTCCAGTGAAGTCAACTCCGAGGATTGGGTCAATCCTCGGCCGAGGTTGAACTCAATCCTCCGCCGATTGGTTGAGTAGTCCCATTACAATGCTCTCTGGAATTTCCGATCTGCGGAATATTCGCCGATCGGCGAATGACACAAATGCCTTATAAATTTGAATCTTTTTCAGAGTTTCATGTTTTGCTTCTGCTTTCTTCGTTTGATATGGATTTGTTTTGCATTGGAATTATTACTTAGAGATGACCATAGTTTGCAATAGGCTCGCTAAATGGTTCACTTATAATTTAATTATGCAATTGTTAATTGAATTGAACATTTGAGTTGTTAATTGGTTGGCAACTTCTTTTAATTATTTAGGTTGTTATCTACATAGTCCTTATATAGCAGGGAATTGTGCTAAAAATGACTGGCAGTCATGCCTCAGAAATGCAAGGTATTGAACGAAGCAATGATAGTGTGACCGGGTCAGTTGCCAGTGCAACCCCTTCTGAGCACCCGAATCGGTTTCGTCGACTTGGAACTGAACACCAAGAACATAAGGTGTTCGATTGTCGGATCACCATGAGATGTGGGTACGAAAAGTGGGTGAAGGACCAGAAGGCGTTAAGGGATGCTAATGGGAACATATATGCAGCTATTCAACAGGGTCCATTCGGTAAGTTCATGAACTTACCGAAGAAGTTTGAACACTCAAACAATATTGGGTGGGCCCTCGTCGTCAAGACCGCAACTATTTATACATTGTCTGAGATGTGGTTCGTCGTGAAAGGGACACCAATTAGGTTGTCCATCAAGGAGTATGCGTTGATCACCGGGTTAAGCTGCGAAGCTCTGGATTATGCAAAGCCAAAGCTGAAAGCGCAAATGGAGTCCACGGCATTCAAGCAAAGACATTTCCCAGATAACGATCGTGGAGTTTCGGTGTTGACCTTGAGAACAAGTTGACTGAACTGAAGAACAAGTTGACCTCAAGCCGTTGGAGAAACGTGGCGGAAGAACGAGAAATTTGCAAGTGTATTAACCTGCTCTTCGTTGCGGATTGTATGGTACCCCATTCAAAAAAAAACAAAGCGATCCAAGCCAAGTGGTTGGGGTTAGTGGACAACTTAGATCTGTTTGAGAGGTTCCCCTAGGGATATGTCTCCTTCAAACATCTGAGGGAGGAGTGCTTACGCGACTTGAGAGGTAAGTACCAGAAGTTACCGGCAGATAAAAAGAGGGCCACATTCACCTTTTCTTGTTTTATCCCGGTGTTAACGGTAAGTAACATCAATCCAATTACTTATTATTACTATCATCATTTTTTTAAATCATAGTATCGCTCATAAATTAATTTATCTACGTAATAGGTATTGGCATTCGAGTGTATGCCGAAACTTGCCGAAGCATTTGAGGAGCTAAACGAGGGGTACACTGTGGAGCTCCCACGAATGTTCAAATGGGTCATGTCGTGGTCAAAGGCACCGGCGGCGGAAGCAGTTTCTGCACAACTTGCAAAAGCGGAGGTAATACAATTTAATTTAATTGCATGTATATATTTATGTACTTTTGAAGGACATCGGAAATATCAATTTCATGTAAATATAATGTGTGTGCAGGTAGCTCAGAGTATCCTCATCCCTACGGAAGCAGAATTGGAACGTCCGTGGATGCACAATATCGCAAAAATGCCAGAATCGGAGAGGAATGCAATTATTGACAGGATGGCTGAAATTCTAGAGAACGGCGGGTCAATTGAATGGGATGATGAGCAAGGGAACCCGACTGTGGATGAGAGGGGTGTAGAGCCACCTACAATTACAGAAATAGGTCAGAGCTCTCGTCAAGCTGAGGAACAGACATATAGAAGAGGAGAGGGAGACAAAGAAGATCGACGGAGGGAAGAAGACCCCGTACACACGAGTCATGAGGAAGGGGGCGCCTGATGCTCATTCGGTAGTCCCAGCTGATTTCCAAGCTGTCCGGGATGATATCTGAGTTATCCGGGATGAGATCTGAGACGTACGGGACAAACTGCTTGCACGGATAGGAGATGTGAGCGATAGAGTACGATCGGTTGAGGGTCAACTTACTGAGGTCCTCAACCTACTTCGCACCTAGGCCGCTGCCCGTGACATGCCTCGGGGCCTGCGATCCGAGTCGGATCCCCCCTAGCGATCTGAGTCGGTTCCCCGTCCATCTGGTTCTCGCCTCCAGTCGAATGCCCCCCGGCAAGCCTCTTGCTGCCCCCCACCAGCCTCCTGCTGTCCCCGTGCAGATTCATGCTGACGACTTTGGAGTAGTTATGGAGGTTGATGATTGTCAGTCTCAGGCTGAATCTCCTCCTCGTCCATCAGGTTCCTCGGGTCGAGGAGCGCATCAGGTGACATCGTTTGAGCCTCTACCTCTTACTTTGAGGGTTGGTACATCTCAGCCACAAGTATCATGTGCATTAGTTCAAGGGACGGAAGGGTGGGGGAGTCGGGGGATCAGGATTCGGAGCAGGTGGATGCAGTTGAGCCTAGGGGTGGGCACGGCCGGTTAACCGGCACCGGAGGCCTTTCCTACCACCGGAACCGGGACTCCCGGTGGCGCCTAGGTGACCACCGGAACCACCACCGACCACCGCCAGAATGATAAAAAACCGAGCGGTTTTTCCACTGCGGGGGCTGGTTATTAACCGACAGAACCGGGCCAATTGAGCCTGATTTGGGCTTCACAATTTTTCCCCAAATCCAGCCCTTAGAAAGTCTTTATTTTGTATTCAGTCTTATTTTTATTTTTTGTTCTGGAAGTTACACTGATGATGAAATGTTTTTATCTTTAATTTTTGTTCTTTTTTGTTTTGGAAGTTAAACAGATTGTGAAATATTTCTGAGTTACAATATACAATATTCATATATGAAACTTACATCACCAAACCAAATAATACACTGAGCTTTTGTACTGTTTTTCTCTCAGTACAAGGTTACTTCACCATGCCACACTAATCTAAAATATATAAGCAAAAATCGATACACCACTTACATAAACAAAATAAATCAACAAAATTTATTCTAATACCAAAACAATTTAGGATTGAAGATAACATTAGATCTGAAAATATAAATTAATTTTAGATCTAAATATCAATACCACAAAGGATCTCAGTTAGTATTATCAAGTATCAACTACCATGTACAATACATCACGGATACAAACAAATAAAATATGGTCTACATCAATATAAAGTAAAGCATGAGGATATTAGTTGTGAAACATCATCGATCCAGAAATTTAGAATGGATGGATGAAGAGAAACAACAAATATATGGGGAAAATGACCGAAATTATAAAGAAAAAAATATCCGAAAATTGAAATACAAACTTAAAAAGATAAATAACATGCACTACGAATCAAGGAAAAAATATGGGGAAAAGTAGAGAGTGGAGGCAACTATACGGTTGAGCGAGTTGTTGTTGTTAATCTTAGAGGAATATTAGGGTATGGATGAAGGAGATGGAAGATAGGGTAGGGAAAGTGAGAAGCGGCGGGATGAGGGTGAGATGAGAGATGAGATGGTGAAATATGAATGGAGGAGAGGAGAATGTGTGTATTTATAATGTTTTTATTAGGGTTAAAATGGTGTTGGGCTAAAAGGATTATGGGCTGGAGAGAAAAGGTAATAGGCTGAAGCTGAAAAGGAGAAAAGGTAATGGGCTGAAGCTGAAAAGGAGAAAAGATAATGGGCTTAAACTGGGTCCGGCCGACCGGTTTATTTACCGGTTTTCAGCTAACAGAACCGGCCTCCACCGGAAAACACGCCGGTTTGGAACTTTTTTAGTCGGCCCCGACCCCGAAACCACCGGTTCCAGTGATTCCGGTGTCGGTTCCGGGCGGTGTCGACCGGTTTCGGTGGAAACAGTTTATTTTGCTCACCCCTAGCTGAGCCTGTTGAGGGTGCGTTTCAGACTCTGACTTCTTGGCTTCAGCAAAACACAGAAGAAGATGCAGCTGATGGGGCAGATGGCGCTGGGGAAGTTTAGTCTACGCCTCAACATAGTAGTCCTGTTGTCAGAGGATCTGTATTTGATATCCTCGGCAGTCTCGATCCTCCCAGTTCACGGAAGAGGAAGAGAGTCTGAGTGGTCAGTACGATAGAAGCGACTTCGGTTTGCGAATGGAATCCTACAACGACGATACCCCCTGACCTGAGGATGGTTTCGAAGGCCGTCGACACCGGGCGTCTCCCCCGGCATGCCCAGAGGAACAAAACTTATTTCCACTCCCTCTCAAAAGGAGGAAGATGGGCCACCGAAGAGGTACATTTTAATTATTTTTTTAATTCTTTTAAACAGTACTAAGTTTAAACCGTATTTTGGATTTATGCAGCAATTAGATGATGTGTTGATTGGCATACGGTGGAGACAACTTCATTACCCTGAGGTTTTCAATGTTCCGGGCCAAGTAGTACTGGATGTTCAGTTCCACAAACTATTGAAGGCAGAGTATGAAGCCGGAATTGAACCAGACCTTAGTTTGATGGCATATCCTCGAGGGCAGATGCTGGCGATCCATAGGAAGGCGTGGACGTATGCTGAGCACATATATTTTCCAGTGAGATTGGTGATGGGGCACTGGATATTGCTGGTCGTTGACGTACAGGGCCGTAGGATCAAAGTCTACGACAGCTGTGTGGCATCGCTATCCACCGATCATTTACTGTCTACAATGCAACCTTATGTGTGCATATGATCCCTAAGATGATCCATCTTGTGTTACCCGAAACAGCCGAGACATTGATGCCTTACGACCAGGATTTCCCATTCGAGATGGTGCAAGATCTACCTCAAGTTAAAAAGTATGATTCACAAGTCCTTACTCTTATTTGTACAATTGAATATCCAGTTGAATATCCAGTTGAACATAATATATTGTGCTATGTTTGTAAGACGGGCGATTCTGGGATCTATACACTTAAGTTCATCGAACTTGGGTTGGCGGGAAAAGAGATCGTCCCTAACATGAGAACCAGACTAATTAAACAGTTCCGCAAGAAGTATTGTGTTCATAGGCTAACGGATCACGAACATCTTCTGTAGTCTGTATAAGCTGAAACACTTCCGAATGACTGTTGCAGTATCTGTTTTCTTTTTTCATATATATCTTATGGTTGACTCATATCTGAATGTGTGACTCATATCTGATTTTTGTACTCATACCTGATTTTTTGTATTTAATAGAACTCACATTGAATACCCAACTACATGTCACCACCCACTTCATTTTACATTGAATGATCTTCTTCACCCTTTTCACCACACCACGCCTATAAATGTACCTCTTCACTTCCAATTTCACTCACTCCATCCATACAATCCTCCAGCATCACATAATCTTTTTCATCAGGATGGTACCAATCACTGCACCTGAACCAACGTGGAAGGAGAAATACTACTGAACACTAGAGGAACATCAACAACGCTTCAACTTCATTCAGCGCCTAAAGCACGAAAAAAAAATATGGACCAGAATACACTCAAATTACTGGAGGAAGCAAAAAAACTGTTGGGACCAAGGGCATCCTTGGTTAGAACAGGTTGAGGCTGACCTTCAATCTGTTGAGGAGCTAGCGTGGTTCAAGCGTTTTGTAGAATGGATGCAAGAGAACAAAGAAACCGAATGGCGTCTTATTATTTTTCTTACTAATCTTTAAAATGTAGTCTTATTGCTCTTTAAGTTGAGTACTTCAATGTAATGCTTTTCTTTTCCAGCATAATGTCTTTTTATTATTTCCACCATAATGTTATGGCCAATCCTCCATCGATTAGGCCAATCCCCCGCCGAATGGGGGGGGGGGAGTGTGGGTACATTTCTCTGTTCTTTCCGATCGGCTGGAGTATGACCGATTGGCGAGTGATGGTACCTCATAATCCAAAACCTGAAACCCTAAAACATCAATCCTCGGCCGAATTGGTCAATCCCTGTACACAATCTGCAATTTCCTGTACAAAATATGCGCGTCCCTATTCACTCACTACATCCAAGAAACTCTACATATTAATGTCTCCCATTAATATATCTCACCACCCAAGACACATTAATGGTTACACACCCACTCATCCACCCACTCCAACCCTCTTTACTAGCACCACGCCTATAAATGGGGCTTAGGAGGGCCATTATCTGTACTCCAACCATCTTCACTCTCAGCCTATCAATTATCAGTCAAGCTTTCAAGGAGTAGGTATTCGACGATTGTTCGTAGATGTGTTTGTTGTTTCAGTAGTGTAAGCATGTATATGTTTGTGACATAATGGATCCCAACCATGTTCATCGTGCGGAGCATAGACGGAGGCAACGGCAGGGAGCCGGAGAATACGTTACAATTATCGACGGTAGAATAGTCAGAATACCCGAACGGCTCTATCAAGCACCGGAACCAGCATAGTCGGTACAGTACTACCGCTTACTCGAAGAAGCAAATCAGCGCTTGGACCAAATGGAGGCACTCACGCGCTGGAAAAAATTACCATGTCCTCCACTCCCTGCTGGTGCAAACCCATTTAATCAACCGTTGATCAATGAGGATGACCTTCTTGATTCTTTCGAGGAGCCTGCTTGGTTCCAGGGTTATGTAGAGTGGATGGCTCGAAACAAAGAAATTCAAGAGAGTCTAATTAACAGTCTGCTTGCTGCGTAGTGTATTTTGGATTTGAAGTTTATTAATTATGGTACTTGGATGAATGAAGTTTATGTTTTTGGACTTAGTGCAATGAATTGAAATGCATTTAATTGCTTTTAATGGATACATCTCCCTATACAAAATCTGCACGTCCCTATGCACGCACTACATTCAAGACAGTCAACATATTAATGTCTCCCATTAATGGATACACAATCAATCCAACCCTCTTCACTCTCACCACATCTATAAATTGGGATAAGGAGACTCATTATATGCACTCCAATCCTCTTCACTCTCATCTTGTCAAGCACTATAATTTTCTAGGTATTCGACTATTTTCTTGCATTATAATTTATAGAACCTGTAATTGTCTAGGTATTCGACTCTTGTATATGTTTATGACAAGATGGAACCCAACCATGATCCTCGTCTTGAGCATAGATGGAGGCGACGGTAGAGCGCCAGAACAGTAGTATGAATGTCGGAACCAGCATGGGCGGTTGAGTACTACCGCATAATCGATGACGCAAATCAGCGGGTGGACCGAATTAAGGAACTCCTGAAACAGAAGAATCTACGATGTCCTCCACCCCTTGATGGTGAACACTCATTTCAATTCCCTCCTTTTGTAAACGATGGTGACCTTCGGAGGCCTTCTTACGAGGAGCCTGAATGGTTTCAAGGTTTCGTAGAGTGGATGGACAGATGCAGAGAAGTTGAGGAGAGGCTCCTTAACAGTCTGCTTGCTGAGTAATGTAGTTTGGATTTGAACTTTAATAATTATGCTACTTGGATGAAATGAAAGAAGTTTATGTTTATTAATATACCGTTGTTTCTGGTCCCAACCCTCCGCTGATTATGTTAATCCTCCGCCGAGTGCTTCAATCCCCGGTCGAATTGTTTCCAATCCTCGATCGATTATGTCAATCCCCGCCGAATATGTCAATCCCCCGCCGATTAGGTCAATCCCCTGCCGAATATGTCAATCCCTCCGCCAATTAGGTCAATCCCCCGCCGATTATGTCAATCCCCCGCCGAATAGAAGTAAACCTCAAACCCTAAACCCTAAACCTCAAACCCTATATGTCCACCTCAACCCCTTAAACCATATAAGTAAACCTTAAACCAAACCTCAAACCCTATAAGTACACCTCAACCCCTTAAACCCTATAGGTAAACCTTAGACCCTAAACCCTATAAGTAAACCTCAAACCCTTAAACCAAACCTCAAACCCTAACGCTATAAGTACACCTAAACCCTAAACCCTAAACCTTATAAGTACACTTGAAACCCTAAACCCTAAACCTCAACCCCAAAACCCTAAAAGTAACCCTTAAACCCTATAAGTAAACCTTAAACCCTTAAACCAAACCTCAAACCCTATAAGTACACCTCTACCCCTTAAACCCTATAAGTAAACCTTAAACCCTAAACCCTATAAGTAAACCTCAAACCCTTGAACCAAACCTCAAATCCTAAATCCTAAAGTACACCTCAACCCCTTAAACCCTAAACCTTATAAGTACACTTGAAACCCTAAACCTCAAACCCTATAAGTACACCTCAACCCCAAAACCCTAAAAGTAAACCTTAAACCCTATAAGTACACCTCAACCCCCATGAGTTCACTTGAAACCATAAAACCAAACCTCAAACCCTAAACGTCATGCCATCCCTCCATCAGATTAAGTCATCACAACCACCAATTAAATCTTCCCAACCACCACCTACCTCATATTAATGGAACCCACCACCCAACTTACATTTATGGAACTCACCACGCCTATAAAACCCACTCTTCACTCCAACCCTCTTCACTTCACTCATCACTACTCTTCACTCACTTCATTAACAATGTCTTCACCTTTAAGAGACATCATTACAGCACAGCGTGTTGAACTTGAACACAAGGAGAGGTTGGATAAGCTCCACAAGATCAAGATAAGTCTTCTCCGGGTCCAAGTGAAGGCTGATCAACTGATGGACGAGCTGAGACAGGCCGATAGAAGTGGATGGACATATGAAGACGAGATTAATGCGTGTCTCGTGTTGGAGCAGCTCCAAGAACTCCTTCACTCACCAAGACGAGATAACTACCCGTTGGTAATATGGGTTTGTTTGAATCGGAAACAAAGACCTCAATTTTTCAACTCCATATGAGAGTCTTTGTGGTAATAAAGTAGGGTTGTAATGTTTAATTATTCTACTTGGATGAATGAAAGAAGTTTATGTTTTTCAATATACCGTTGTTGTGGTCCCAATCCTCCGCCGATTTTGTCAATCCTTCGCCGATTTTGTCAATCCTCCGCCGAGTGGGTCAATCCTCGGCCGATTTGGTCCCAATCCTCGGCCGATTTTCTCAATCCCCGCCGATTTTATCAATCCCCCGCCGATTAGGTCAACCCTAAACCCTAAACCACTAAACCTGAAGCCCTATAACCCGAGGTTGGAGTCAATCCCCCGCCGATTGGGTCAATCACCGGCCGATGATACAGTCAACCCATATCCGATTGGACCAATCCTCCGCCGATGAGATCAATCCTCCGCCGAATGGGAAATTGTTCACAACATGTATTCTCTCTATTCTTTCCGATCGGCGGCATGCACTGTGAATTTTGGCCGATCGGCGGAATGTACTTAGATATGAACATTGCACTGTGAACAAAAAAAAAGGATACATTGAACACATCTAACGAATACATGGTACCCTTAAACTTAGAATCCAGTTACAAATAGTAGCATAATCGAAAACAAATACAGAGTCTGTGAAACAAACATAAAGTATCCTACACATTAGATGTAGAAGCAAGCGAAGGACATGTTCGTTTATTGTGACCAACAGTCGAACAATTTCCACATTTTCGTGGACGCTTTGGAGCCGCTGCAGTCGCTCTAGGGTCCTCACCTGCTGAAGGAGTTCTTCTCTCAGCTCGTCTACTGAGTTGCACTTCAAACTCTGGTGCCTCAACCTCAATAAGGCCACGAAGATCATCAATATTCAACTCTGTTTCTCGTAACACTGGATATATGGTTCCATTATAAGCGGGCGCCCATGCTTCTACCGAATAATACCCGTCGCATAGCTCATACATATCTATCCCAGCATCTTCACAACACGTTAAGGCATGAGTACAAGGAGTTATATCGATGTCAAACTTCCGACAATTGCATGTCCTCTTAACCAAATCAACAAAGACGTCATCGAATGGACCAATAACCCGCTACTGGGCAAGTCTGTTCAGTGGTGTTATTCGCATATCCTTCGCTTTAAAGTTCCTTTTAGAAATGACACTCTCTACCTTCGGAACCACAATTTGGCGATCCGGTAATTTGGCCATCACATCTCGACGTAGCATGAACCAATAACTAACCATTTCCTGCATGGCATTTCACAACGCAATAATGAGCCAATCTCTCTCTTTTCGCATTACGTTGTTGATGGATTCACAACCGTTCGTTGTCATGATATTGTACCGAGCGGCGTCGAAGAAAGCTCTCGCCCATTGACGATGTTCTATGTTCGTTGTCTCCAGATATCTCGCCACCTCGGGGTACAATTCTTGGATCTGTTGCCACCTAGCATTGAACTTTTCTGTTGTGTACGCCTCAGCAACTTTTTGGAATAACTCATAAAGACCGTCCATGTTGCGACCCCCATGATGAGTTCTGACATTTACAGTCAAATGCCACCTACAATGGCCATATTTAGCTTTTGGGTAGTGTTCTGACACTGCCTTCCTGATACTTCCATGTCTATTGGAAAGGATAACCAAGTCATTCTCGTCTGGGATCTCCGGCCTCAACTTTTGGAAGAACCAACTCCATGAAGCGTCGGTATCCCTGTCAACCACAGCCCAAGCTATAGGATATTGGTGACGACTACCATCTTCCCCGGTTGCAATTAGCATTACCCCATTTATACTTTGTTTTCAACCACGTACCATCTATTAAGATCACCTTTCTCAAGGCAAGTTTAAATCCATCAATGCATGGTCGATATGTTATGAAAACATAGTGAAATCTACCATGTCCATCCACCTGCAAATGAGTTACTGCCCCTTCATTCATCTTTCGAACCTGCTGCAAATAAGCAGGGATTAATCCATAACTTAAATCAGGATCCCCTACAAGTTTAATCATCGAAAACAGCTGAGCCCTCCAACACTTCCAGTATTTATAATCGCCAAGACTGTCACCGCTGAACTCGTCTTGAAGCATCCTTGGACAAGGAATCTTTTTCCCTCCAGCATATTTTACAGCCAACATACAAGCCAACGTTTTTGTACTCAGTTAACCTTTTCGGGTGGTGCGATCACGGGCCAAACATGTATGGAAAGGCTCGTTGGTTCTAATGGAGAACTCATTCGATCCCCGATCTTTGGCTCCACGCACTCTCCATCTACAATCAACACCATGACATTTTGCAATGTATAGCATTTTTGAAGATCTATCTCGGTCTATCCAAAATTTACCCTCCTTTGCAACCTCTCTCAGATACGTAATAAATGCTTCCTTGTAACGAAACTTTTTACCAACTACTAAATCTGAGTCATCACTAAAACCGATATTGGTTTGTTCTGGATCCACCATATCTAATGGAAACTGATGGTCTCTAGAATAGTACTCCACCATTTGATCGTTCTCTTCGATACCATCCAAACTTACCGGCACTAGCGTATGAGCTGATATACTATCCAAACTTACCAGCACTGGCGTAGGAGCTGATGCTTCTGCTTCAGTATCAACCTCTCTACGTCGACGCCGAATAACTAGGTTCTCAGCATTCTCTACACGACTACAAATATCCAAGTCAAAATGACCATCATACCCACCATTTTCATTTCCATCGTGTTCATCTAAAACCGGTCCAGCATAGACCATATCATCGTGGACGCTCTCTTCAACTTCCACCGCTTCAACTTCCGCACTACTGTTATCTTTTTGTTGATCAGCTCTACACGTAACATGGTTCTACGACATTCTTTCATATTTTCAGCTACTACATACCGAACACCCATATCCGTTACAATCCCAACTGGCGAGATAATTCCTGTGTAATTGGGCAAATAAGGTTGGTAACTAAGTTTCAATTCTGTATTACTTTCCTTCACCCCAATTTCAGAATACAAGAGGTCCTTTAATGTTTTCAATGTTGCATTGGCACCATCAGCAATAGCAAGACCAATAATTTTATTGTTTGTTGATGATATCCATTTATAGTTCCCATCCTCCTCTACCTTATATTCCTCATCGTAAGTAGCATGGATCACTGCAACTTCACCCATTCCCTGTACAATTACAACCTCGTTCATTTAAGTAATTAAATTAACCATACACAGACCCATAATACTACCAATACTAACAATGTAGGCTAATCTAGGAATATGCATCCCGCCGATCGGAGACATGTAGCCGATCGGAGGCATGCCGCCGATTATCTCCGATCGGAGACCATCTCCTGCACACGACATCCTATGGTTTCCCCAACCGCATCTACTTATGGAGGGGTATGGATCTATTCCAATCTTTTTCTACGTTTCTATGTATGGAAACCCCAAGGATATAGTTCGATGTAGGAGGATGAATGGATTTTTTTATAGCCTTTTTCTCAACCCCAACCCTAGAACTCAAATTAAAGCTTTGGGGTTTACTTACTTGGCCTTCATTTCCTAGGAGGAAGACAGGGTCGGGACAGTGGTGGACGGCGCTCGGGACGGTGGTGGACGGCACTAGGGACGGTGGTGGATGACAGTTAAAAATTGCAGCTTTGTTTCTTGGTTCTTGGCTGTGAGAGGGTGTCGGGTCTGAAATTGGGGATATTTGGGTTTGTTTTGCGAATATAGAAATTGGGTATTTGGGTTTGTTTTGAAAATATAGAAACTTGGGTTCTCTTTTTGCAAATAAATAAAAGGGTAGAGGAGGGATGAACAAACTTTCATTAACTTGGAGGTTTATTTCAAATTCCATCTTCAGTCCATGTTTTTTTTTCAAATTCCATCTTCAAATAAGGCTAAAAACAAAACAGGTCCTTTATGGTTCCGTTTAAAGATTCATCGTCGTAAATATATGAGGATCAGTGTTTGGAGTTGTCGACTCCGTGACTGTAGGAGATGGTGTTGCGACAAAAGTCATATTTGATGTTTTTTTAGCGGAATTCTCGGTAAGTCTACTCTTTTTTCCCGGTTACATCTTTAACTGGGGTTTACCGGTGGCCACGCCATCGATGTAGTCGGCTACAAGGCGCCCTTATGCTTTATTTTGGAGCTCCCTGTTAGCCTCGGTGCCCGTAGTCCGATCGTAAATGTCCAATTGTAATTATCATCGTTGGCAATATAAATAAAGCGGCTTTTATATTACTTAAGTGTTGGAGTAATATATCGTGTGTGTTTCCGATTTGTGCCCATCATGCGAATAGAACCATAGATCAGAATGGATCACACTCGATGAGGTCCCTAGTCAATAGTCTTCGCTGGAAGCGACTAGTATGAAATATGACTCTTGATGGCTTACGTTCTATTAGCCATAGGAAAGGGTTCCGTAGTCTGATCATAAACATCATGTGAGACATGATGTTGGACGACCCGACCTGAATATGTTCCATAGATTAAGTCATGAACATGTTCAGAGTCGTAGCTTGTCAGGTATCCTTAGACCGAGTATTCTATATGATTGCTATGCAGTAAACAACCAAGTTTAACCTGAAAGCCCAACGTTGCACCGTGACTGGGCTTCCATAACGGCCAGGATTGGCTTGGGGAATGACTTCATGAGTGACATGATAGACGGCTAAGGGATTTATCCCTCATACTACGGTATGAGAAAGATATCCGGTTCACGGCCGCTTGATCGAGAGTGACTGACAGGAAAGCATGGTCATGCACATGATACTGGGTATCATAAGGTCAGTCATCTCACATATCAAGGAACATGGATTGAGGATAATAAGGATGACGGCTCTATGCCTTATCTCAATCCGGATATCGGTGATAAAGGGATAATGACAAGGACGGCTGAAAGGTCAGAATCGACAGGGCGCAATTCGTTATGCAGGGTCGGGCAATATTGAGTCTCGTCAGTCGCCACTTTGGTAAGATCATGTAAAATGGGATTTTACGTTGATCTTACCGACATGCATAGACCTAAAGGTCACACCGACAGTTTGATACTCGATAAGAACTTGACGAACCTAAGTTGGAGGGAATTGTGGCGGGGATCGCCATAGTGGACCGGCTAGCATATTGGGCTCGGCATGGGCTCTCTTGGAGAGGCCCATGGCCGGCCCATATAGGCTAGGCCCAACAAAGACTTAAGTCATTAGATGACAATTAGTCTTGTTGACCAAAATTGGGTGGGACCCAATTTCCACTAAACTAATAAACTAGGTAGTTTATTAGCTCCACCTAGCATCTTGGTATGGACACTTGTCTTAAGTTGAGAGTTAAGTGATTCCACTTAGCTAAGCATGCAAGAGAGGTTGGATAAGACAACATGCAAGTGTAGAGAATTAGAGAGAGAGTCTTCTTCTTCTTCCTCTACCTTGGCCAAACCCCCCTCCAAGCTTCAAGGTTGGTTTTTCATGTTCTTGAGTCATCAAACTCAAGAACTACGTTGGCTTTGATTCCGTTAAGGATACGTAGGCGTCCAAGGGGCTCAAGCCATTCAAAGTTGGGTGTTATTGAACCAATTTCGGACAAGTAGAGGGTGCTGATTTTCAGCACAGTTTTGTCCGACCAGTCACTTTGAGGAGCTCGATCGGAGGTTCATCCGATGTCCGATGAAGCTGATTTTTGGAGTGAACGTTATCCACATATGGGGCTTCAATCCGACCAAAGGGATTTGTGTTTCAACGGTTCGTTTTCGATATACACCAGCTGCAAGATGAGGCACTTGTAAAGGTGATGTTCACATACCTTTGCTGAATTTTCAGACTTGTTTTTCATATTTGGTAGACTCATCTCGATTGATTCGTGGTTAATCTTCCGCTGAATTTTGTGTTTAACATGTCTACTACATCGAGACCCAACACTCCCCAGTCTCCGTTGAGGTACGAGAGTCGATGGCGATGTTCATCGACGTTGAGGCCACAACAGGAGAGATGAATTTTTGGTTGACTGGATTTTGTGAGGAGCCGCACTGTGAGGAACTAATGTGACCACATCTCGTAGGTGCATTTGAGTGTCTATGTTACATATTTTTATAGTTATTTTCCTTGTAGAAGCATAGATTACACACTTTTGTTTTTACTTTCCTGTGTGTTCCTTAGGCTCTCGTTTGTATCTTCGTGCATATTAGTCAGGAATACGTGGTAGGATCTCGAGAACAACAATGGTTGGGATGAGAACCTTAGGAATCAAGCTGGGGCAAGAAAGAAAGCAACTAAAGGAGCTTGGATCAGTATACCCTACAGTTCCATTGCGTGGAGCTGATGTGGACATCTAAGGAGGTTGGGTTTTGCCAGGGTTTTTGGGATATGTGCATACTCCATTGCATGGAAATGATGTCCACATCATGGAGGGGACTCCAATGGTGAAGGGAATTAAACCCAATTCATATCCCTGAAGAACAATGAACAATAAAATAACGATGAAAGAAAAGACACCGAAGATTTATACTGGTTCACTCCCAGAATAGGAGCTACGTCTAGTTGCCGCCGGTAAAGCTTTTCACTATAATCTCTAATGGATTACACACTCTGATATTTCTCTTCTATCTCTCAAGCACAATACCGTGATTTATTGATTTGTGCTACACACCACACAATACTACAATTGGTGGTTTGGGATGATTTACAAGTGAGGGGTCGCCCCCTATTTATACTACTCTAGCCAAGAGATCAATATGATCTTGGATAACAACAAGAGATTTTATCTTTATCCCTCTTCTAACTCTATCCTTATCTTGGATAGTTTTTATCCTTATCTTGGATCCTCTTTATTCCTATCTTGGATAGTTCTTATCCATATCCTGGATCCTCCTTATCCCTATGTTGGGTAGATCTTATCCTTATCTTGGATTCTCCCTATCTCTATCTTGGATGCTTCTAGAGTGGGCCCACGAGGCCCATTAGGCTTCACAACCCAACAATCTCCCACTTGAAGAATAATCTCGATCACCTGTCTTTAAGCATTTATAAGCGACGGTTCGGCTCTTCACTTAGCTAAGCCCACTAAAGTTTCACAACACTTCAGCTTCTCATTTGGCATGACTTCCCAATGTTGTTTGGCTGGATCACTCATAAATCGGCTCACAACTCCCACTACATGTGCAATGTCCGGTCTCGTGCATACCATCACATACATAAGATTTACGATAGCCGAAGCGTAGGAAATCTTGTCCATGTACGCCATATCCTCTTTTGTCACGGGCAAGTCGCCTTTAGACAACCGAAGGTAATTGCCTAGAAGAGTTCCAACAGATTTGGCATCGTCCATGTTGAAATTTTTCACAGCCTTCTTTACATAATCTTCTTGTGACAGTTTCAGCCCTTCTTTGCTCCGTGTAATCCTCATCTCGAGGATTTGCTTTGCAGTCCCGAGATCTTTCATCTCGAACTCCTTTTTCTGAAAACCCTTGACTACCAACCGCGCTTTGCAGCGCTTGCTTCCATCGTGCTCTTCTTTAATCCGGTAGACCCACTTGTTTTGCAACGCTTCTTTGTTCGATTCCTTGACATTATTTGCCTCATCATAGCATTCAGGCTCTCCTCTGTCGGTAAGTAGGATGAAGTCTAGCGACGGCGAGAAGATCGGCGTACGGCGGTGATTACCGTTTGTTCTTCGACTTCTGGGTCGCTATCTTGTTGAATTTATTCTTGAAATTCTGGTTCCTCTTCATCCAAAACAACCCGCTCTGGTCATGTGTCGGAATCTCTCTCGAGTCAAACATTGCTAGGTTTTCATTCTCGGACTCTCGGCTCTCTAGAGTCTGTTGCAGCCTGTCTTTGTTGAGAACCTCTTTTCTTCTCCACTCCTTTTTTTGGAATTCTGAAATTCAAAGGAACGGGCGATCCTTGATTGATCAGATATGCCGCGGTGTTACCCGCATCAGCCTAAAACGTCTTAGGTAGCCCGATGTGTAGTCTCTTGCTTCTTGCACGCTTGTTTAGCGTTCGATTCATCTTCTCCGGTACTTCGTTTTGCTGAGGTGTTTTTGGAATGGTTTTCACCATCTTGAACCCGTTCTGAGCACATTATTTTGCCGTCTTCAGCTCCCTTCCTCCACTTGAGAAACTCACTCTCTTCTATTTCCCAAGCATGCAACTCTCACCCAAATGGTGATTCACAGATTTTAGCTCGGAAATCTTTCCTCTTTGACGATAATCTTCATACCTTTCTCGCTCATATGCATAGTCGACATGTAAGAACCACTCCCGGTCAACGCCAGTTAAATCGGAGAAAAACAAGAAAATTTAAAAAATTTAAACATACACCTAAATGAACCTAAATTTGACCCCGAGGGTCATACCGGACTTAAGTTGACCTCGATATCGACCAAAGTGAGTCCCTGGGGACTCAGGGCAACTTTTTGACCAATTTGGGAAATGTTGACTTTATGCTGGAAAAGTCAACCGAGCAACGTTTTGGTCCGTTCGAGGCCCATTTTGGATCCAAAAAGATTAGCTGTCGTCACAGCAATCTTAGTAGAGCCGTTTCCTTGTAGCCCGTGAAATTTCGTAATTTCTTGGAAAAAGTGCCCGTTCGGGGCCCGAAACGTGTGGGACAAAACAAGTCAACAATGTGGTGGTGTTAGGTTTATTGGACAAAACAAGAGAAGACTACATTAGTGTTAGTTTTGTAATTAAGTATTAGTTGTTGTTTTAAAAACAAAACAAAAGGGAAGGCAAATACAAGTGTTCGGCCATAGTGTAGAAAAATGAGTTTTTGGAGAGAGAAAGTAGATAGAAGGAAGAGAGAAGAAGGAGAGAAAAGATAAGGGAGTGTTTGGAGTTTGGTGATTTCCCGTCGATCAAACCGGTGGATCGTCTCAACGATAATAGAATCGAGCTCACATCGACATTCTCTACGGTGAGCACCTAACCGATTCTCGTTTTGTTAAGTTTAAAAGTTAGGGTTTGGGTTAAAACTAGTAATTTATGGATGTGTTGAGGTGTGGGGTTCATTGGAGACGTTTTGGAGCGAAGTTGGAACGTTTTCCGGTGACCGGAGGCTAGGGGGAGCTCCGGCCACCGTGTAGGGTGGCTGGCCGGACTTGTAGGGTGGCTGGCCGGAGCTAGGACCAGCCACCACCATGGTGGACCGACCCAAAAATGGCCCTAGCCACCCACGGCCAAAGTTGGCAGGGTGGGGCACACGTGCCCGGGTCACGGGTTTTCGTGTTCGGGTGGTTTAGGACGATCCCCAAGTCGTTAATCCACACCCGGATCGAAATTTGAAATTAAATTGTGAAAGTTTAATTGACGGGTTTAGAAACTTTAAACGCGAATTAAATTACCCGGAAGTCGGAAATTGATTCCGTCAAGTGCATAGGAACCCTTGAATTATTCTAAGACCGTAGAAACGAAAACGGGAATTTTCGGAGCCACGAAAGGACGTTTTCAAAACCTGGGCAGATTCGCCATGTCGGGCGAATCGGGCTTTTCCGGGTCCATTATCGACAATGTCGAGTAATTGGGAATTTTGGGAGTGATCGACATTGTCGGGGTTACTTTTGGGCGTCAAGTTTATTAAAATTCAGTTTATGCCTGCGAGCTTAAAAGTATTTAAATTTGTGTTCTTATTAGATCGTGCCACCGATAGAGGAAATGGAAAGCTAGGCGAGTGATCGAGATCACGCCGGAGCTTGTTTGTGAGCTTTTGGGGAAAGCATACGAGGTAGGGAAAAGTAGCCGGATCTCGGCCCTGACTAGGGAAAGTTAACAGTAGAAATGCATGTGACACTTGGGTGTCGTGGGTTTAGTAAGTTTATCGAATAATAGAAAGGCAGGCGACACCGGGTGGTGTCGTATGATACGGGAACGTATCGAACAATAGAAATGCATGTGACACTTAGTAGTGTCGTAGGAGCAGTGAACTTATCGATATTAGAATTACTGAAGGCATTTGGTTATGCCCGGAGGTTGATTGTTTAGTTTGTGTCTTAGGTGGGCATGAGAGCCCGTACTTTACTGTTTGTGTCTTGGGTGGCCATGAGAGCCCGTACTTTACTGTTTGTGTCTTGGGTGGCCATTAGATCCCGTACTTACTGTTGGTGTGTCTTGGGTGGCCTTGAGTGCCGTGGGGTTGTTGAACCCGTGTTTTACCGTTGGTGTTTTGGGTGGCCTTGAGTGCCCGTGGGGTTGTTGAACCCGTGTTTTACCGTTGGTGTCTTGGGTGGCCATGAGTGCCTGTGGAGTGTCAAACCAGTGTTGTTGCTGTTTGTTGAACTTTGCTTGTGATTGTGATTGTGGTTACCTGGGGTTGGTGAGTGACAGGTCGACAGCCTGATCCGACTTTGTGTCGGGAAAAGTGCGACAGGTCGACCGCCTGATCCAACCGCCGCGTTGGGAAAAAGGGCAATAGGTCGACAGCCTATCCGATTGGGGTCGGGAAAAGTGCGACAGGTCGACAGACTGATCCAACCGTCGCGTTGGGAAAAGTGCGACAGGTCGGCCGCCTGATCCAACCGCCGCGTTGGGAAAAGGGCAGGGGGTTACTTAGCAGCTGGAGTGCGATCCTTGACGATCTTGTTTGGTATGCGATCCTTTGTGATCTTTGATGTTGCGTGGTTATCTTTTGTGTCCTTGGAAGAGGTTGTAATCGTTGTGTCGGGTCCACATTACGTGTCCGAGTGTTGAGTCGGTTGAGGAAAGTAACAATTGTGTGTCAGTCGGGTTACTTGAGTTGGGGATAGTAGTCCCCGGTGTTTGGGTTGTTGTTGGTGTTTCCGGCATTGTCTGCTAAGTATGTCGTAGTCAGTCTGTTATCCGTGGTGGTGAGCGAACGCTCACCCCTAGCTGCTTTTCCTACAGGTACTGGTCGCGGGACAGACTAGGTGAGCTCTCGAAGCTTGAAAAGCTAGGAGCGGGAGTCCGGGTTTCCTTTTGAGTCTAGCGACGTACGCCTTGTATTTTGTCCGCTTGTTGGGACGTACTTTTGAGTTGTAAATTATTATTTTGATAAACAAAATGGTGGTTTTAAAGTAATTTATTTAAGAGGTTTAAAAATGTTTTATTGTCTTAAACGTTCGCGTTCCGAGTTCGGTTCTACTGAATTTGGGGCGTGACACGACAATGGCTGCTGAGTCAGGGAAGCTTGTCGTCATGTAAATGGTGTCGGTTTTCTAACCACGAGCAACCACCATTTCTCCCTTTGCCACTTTCCATTGACCTTGTCTAAAGGTAATTTTGTGACCTTCATCGTCAAGTTGACCAACAAAAATCCGATTCCATTTCAGCTTCGGCACATGTCTCACCTTTTTTATCTTCCACGTGCACTCGTTCGGCATCTTCAAGGTATTGTCTCCATGACCGACAATGGGTAAAGGCAAGCCATCGGCTAAATGGACCTTTCCAAGATCCCAACAACATAGTTCTCCCTTGCTTCTTGGCTCAGAGCGGTATGGAAGGACGCTCCCGAGTCGAGTACCCAATTGTCGATCGGACTGTCGACGAACAATAGCAACGCATCCTTGGAGTTTCCAACTGTCGCAAGAACGGTTTCTTCATCGCTGCATTTCTCCATAACAGAGTCTTTAGGGCAACCTGCCCACGTGAGCAATGCATCACCAATTTTTTCAGTGGTCGCATTAACAACATTTCACACATCTTCTCTCTTGGGAGCTCTGGAATTCTTATTCACGTGACCTGTCATTCCAAAGTTCCAGCACTTTATTGTTCTTCCAAATCTAGACTGGTTTCTACCATGTCTCGACTTTGACCCGTCCTTGTTCATGTTAAACATTATTCATGTTCCTCTGCCCATATGTTCCACGTTTAAGGCATAACTGGAAGAGCTCTCATTTGCATCGGTTCTTCTGACTTCCTCCGCTAGAACACGATCTCTATCATCTATGAATTTTAATTTCGCATTCCCAACGGAGTACTTACCGCTTCCCTCATTGACTCCCAACTCGGTGGTAGAGACGCCAACAAAATTAAGGCACGAACTTCGTCATCGAATTCAATTTCCACCGATGATAGTTGATTAACAATCATATTGAAATCATTCATATGTGCAGTCACATATCCACTTTCTTCCATTCTCAAATAAAAAAAAAGCTTTTTAATAAGAAATACCTTATTATTTGCATAAGGTTTCTCGTACATGTCGGACAGGACTTTCATCATGCATGTAGTGGTCGTCTCCTTCGCCACGTTGTGAGCAACGTTCTTCGATAGGGTTAATCGTACAACCCCAACACTTGTCGATCAAGAAGAGCCCACTCAGCATCATCCATCTTTTCTGGTTTCCCCGTTAGAGGCACATGTAGCTTTTTACCGTATAGGTAATCTTGCATTTGCATTTTCCAGAACGCAAAGTCGGTACTGTCGAATCTCCCGATCTCGTGAGCGGAACCATCGTCGCCAGCCATCGTCTTCCCAATCGCGAACACAAAACCAAGTGCTCTGATACCAGTTGAAAGGAATTAAACCCAATTCCTATCCCCGAAGAATGATGAACAATAAAATAACGATGAAAGAAAAGACAGAGATTTATACTGGTTCACTCCCAGAATAGGAGCTACGTCCAGTTGCCGCCTGTAAAGCTTTTCACTATATTCTCTAATGGATTACACAGTCTGATATTTCTCTCTTCTACCTCTCAAGCACAACACTGTGCATTACTGATATTTATAAGCGTTAGTCTTAGTACCCGAAGTGCAAATGTAAATATCATTGTTATAAATAAATTTAAAGTGGTTATATATTAATTATATGTTGGAGTAATATATCGATGTGTGTTCTGATATATTCCCACAATGCGAATAGAGCTATAGATCGAGATAGATCACACTCGATGGGTCCCGAGTCAACAAAACTTCACTAGAAGCGACTAGTATGAAAGATAGCTCTTTATGGCTTACGTTCTATTAGTCATTGGAATGAGATTTCAGAGTCTGAGCATATATATCATGTGGGACATGATATCGGACGATCTACCCTTAATATGTGCCATAGATTGAGTCATGAACATATTCAGTGTCGTAGCTTGTCATGTATCCTTAGACCAATGAATCTTTGTGATCGCTATGCAGTCAACAACTGAGTTTTATTTGAGCCCAACGTTTTCCGTAACAGGGCTTCCATAACGGCTAGGATTGGCTTGCGGGCTGGACTACATGAGTGACACGAAAGACAGCTAAGGAATGTATCCCTCATACTGCGGTGTGGGAAAGATATCGGTTCTCGGCCGCTTGATCGAGAGTGACTGAAGGAATAGCATGGTCATGCACATGATACTGGTATCATATATTCAGTCATCTCATATATCAAGGAACAACGATTGATAATAATAAGGATGATGGCTTTATGCCTTATCTCAATCAAGATATCGGTGATAAAAGGATAATGATAGGAACAACCAAAAAGGTTAGAATCGACAAGGTCGATTCGTTATGCAATGTTAGGTTATACTAATGTCTCGTTAGTTGGCACTTCTATAGGATCAAGTAAAATGGGATTTTAGGTTGATCTATCGACATGCATAAACCTAAGGGTCACACCGAAGGATGAAACTCATTAACACATTTATAGAGAATGATCAAAAGGGAGTTGTCTCGGGACATGACAAAAAATAGGTTTTGGGTCATGTGCCTGTAAGTGAATAGGGCATGACAAGGCTTGGAGTCTTGGGATTGATCACGTCGGATAATGTTGGACATTTCCGGTATGGAAGGCTTGGAGGCGATGAGCGCATCACGGGACCTCGTTGGGAATGACCACGAGCCATGTTCCAAGAGCCCTATGTAACCAAGGCCCATGGAACTAATTAATCAAGTCTTGATTAATTAGTACTAAGTAAGCAAGACAAGGATGAAGGTGTTGATGATTCACCACCTAACCCCATCTTGTATATCATTACTTAGCACCATATTTGTCCTAGTTCACACATGCTTCTCTACACCATACTTTTCCTATATTGTTGTTTATTATATTGATGAGATAATTAAGTCATCTTATTCAATATAACAAAAACACAAGACAAGGATGGTGGACAACTTCTTCATCTTCTTTGTCAAGGTTTCTCTCCATTCTTGGTGTTATTGAGTTATCTTTACAAGAACTACATGGATTTAATTACTGGAAAATACGTAGGTGTCTTGGAGACTTAAGCCGATCATCTTTTCTTGTTGTTCTTGAACAAATAGAGAAGAAAAGGTGCATAATTTGTTGTACTATTTTTGTCAGACCAGCCACCTTCATGAGCTCGATTGGGGGTTCATCCAAGGTCTGATGAAGCTGAATTTTTGAGTGAATGTTCTCCATAAACAAGTCTTCAAAGTGAACGGTGGAATTTTGATTTTGACGGTTCCTTATTCTGATACACGAGCTGCAAGTTGAGTCACTTCGTTTATTTCGTTTTTGGACTTGTGTATCTAATCTTTGGTAGTTTTTCCTTGCATGGTCTGAGTTTTATTTTCTTCTGCTGCAAGTATGTGTTCATATCATTTACCGAGACCCAAAAAAACATTGTTGGTAGGACAAGGGCTCTCCCTAGTGCTATCGTTCAGGTGGTGTCCAATATGGTATTTCCGGAGGGGCGGCGTAATACAAGTCTTCATCTCCTACTTTGTACCAGTCGCATTCATCCTCTACAATCATGTTGTGTATAATGATACAAGTGTGTATGATATCAACCAAAGTATCCCTGCTCCAAACACGAGCGGGCTGTAAAATTATCTCGTTCAATATCTTTCCGACAACTTTCTTGGACTTTAGCAAACAATATGTATTTGCGTGTAGTGGGATGGCAAATCGACTTTACAAACTGACTCCATGTTAGGTAAATATCGTCAACCAAATAATAAGGTCGGTTGTATCGATGTCCGTTGATCTCGTACTCCACGGCATAGTCACGACCGACAAAAGCGTCGTCGAATAAGTGGCCGGCTTTGAGGACATTGATGTCATTGTTCGAGTCATGCATCCCGAAAAATGGATGTCAAATCCACAAATCATGGGACGCTACAACTTCCAACATAACAATTGGATGCTCGTGGTAATCTTCCCAACCAAAGGCTCCTTGCAATGCGGTTGGGAAATTCTTTGTAAGAACCGCTCCCGGTCAACGCCAGTCAAATCGGCGGAAAAACAGGAAAATTTAAAATTTTGGGACAGACACCTAAATGAACCTAAATTTGACCCCGAGGCTCATATCGGACTTAAGTTGACCCCGATATCAACCAAAGTGAGTTCTGGGGGACTTAGGGCAACTTTTTGACCAATTTGGGAAAGGTTGACTTTTTGTCGGAAAAGTCAACCGAGCGACGTTTTGGTCCGTTCGAGGCCCTTTTTGGATCCAAAAAGCTTAGCCGTCGTTACAGCGGTCTTAGTTGGGCCGTTTCCTTGTAACACGTGAAATTTCGTAATTTCTTGGAAAATGGACCCGCACGGGGCCCGAGACGGCCGAATTTCGCGAATCTGACTGAAAAATATCTACAAAAATATTTTTCATAAAAGTGGGACCCACAAGACACTTGTCATCCAAGTGGTGGTAGATGTAGATGGTTTTTAAAATAAAGAAAAAGAAAAGATGAGTGGTAGTTTTGTAAATAACAAGTAGTTGTTATTTTTGAACAAAAATAAAGGGAAAGACATGGGTGGTGTTCGGCTAAGACAAGAAAGGAGAGAAGGAGAGAGAAAAAGAAAAGAGAAAAGAAGAGAGAAGGAGGAAAGGAAAAAGGAAAGGGAAAAGTGAGGGTTTTTGGTGATTTCCCGACAATCCGACCGACGGATCGTCTCAACGGTTGTAGAATCGAGCTCCCGTCGTCATTCCCTACGGTGAGATCCCGTCTTTTTCTCGTTTTGGAACGTTTGAATTTTAGGGTTTGAGTTTAAATGGGTTGATTAAGGTTGGGTTAAGGATAAGGGTTCGTTAGGAACGTTTTGGGGCGAAAAGGAACATTTTTCGTTGTGGCCGTGTGGGGCCCACTTGCCCGGGCCTCGGGTTGTTCGTGTTCGGGTGGTTTTGGACGATCCCTGAATCGATAATTCACATCCGGAACGAATTATGGAACTAAATTGTGGAAATTGGAAATTTCGGGTGTAGAAACTTTAAACGCGAATTAAATCGCTCGGAAGTCGGAAATTGATTCCGTCGAGTGCATTGGAACCCTTGAAATATTTTTGGATCGTAGAAACGAAAACGGGAATTTTCGGAGACCTGGAAGGGCGTTTTCCAATCCTGGGCAGATTCGCCGAGCCGGGCGAATCGGGCCTTTCCGGGCCCATTATTGATAATGTCGAGTAATTCGGAAGTTTGGGAGTGATCGACATTTTCGGGGTTGCGTTCAAGCGTTAAGTTCATTAAATTCGGGTTTCGCCTGCTTATTTAAAAAGTGTGTTAATTGTAATCATTGTAGACCGTGTCGCCGACCGTGGAAAGAGGAGGCTAAGCGGGTAATTCTGGAGCACGCCGGAGCTTGGGCGTGGACTTTTGGGAAAGCGTTACGAGGTAGGGAAAAGTAGCCGGATCTCGGCCTTGACTAGGGAAACTTAACAGTAGAAATGCATGTGACACCTAGTGGTGTCGTAGGATGAGTAAGTTTATCGAACACTAGAAATGCAGGCCACACTTAGTAGTGTCGTAGGATAAGTGAACATATCGAACAATAAAAATACTGGTGGCATTTGGTTGTGCCCGTAGGTTGATTGAATTGTTTGTGTTTGTGGGTGGCCATGAGTGTCGTTGGGGTGTTGAACCCGTATATTACTGTTAGTGTGTCGTGGGTGGCCATGTGTGCCCGTGGGGAGTTGAACCCATGTTGGTTGACTGACTTGCCGAGTGGTAGTTAGTCGTGTTGTCGTATTCTCTCTTTGCGGGGTGTTGTGTGTCATTTGGATTTGACTGTGATTGCATGGAGGTTGGGGGCCCGCCTGACAATAAAGGGGTCCTGTGGTCGCGCGCGTGGGGGTTGGCTAGGCTTCCGACTAACCATCGGTAAAGTTGTGCATTCTTCTGCGATAAAGGGGTCCTGTGGTCGCGCGCGTGGGGTTGGCTAGCCTTCCGACTAACCATCGGTAAAGTTGTGCATTTCTTTGGCGATGAAGGGCGGATCCCCTTCCGACTAGCTATCGGAAAAGTATCGCTGTATATATTGCTAACAGGTCGACCGCCTGGCCCGACTGCGTTCGGGGGAAGTTGCGTGGGGCAGGCTCAAGCCCAGCCGGTTAGCAACCGGCACTGAGTAGCTGAAGTGCGATCCTTTGTGATCTTGATTGTTGTGTGCGATCCTTTGTGATCTTGGGTGTTGCGTGGTTATCTTTTGCGTCTTTGGTGGAGGTCGTAACCGCTGTGTCGGGTCTACATTACGCGTCCGGGATTGAGTTGGTTGGGGAAAGTAACAGTTTTCGCGTGACAGTCGGATTACTTGAGTTTGGGGATAGTAGTCCCCGGTGTTTGGTTTGTTGTCGGTGTTTACGGCATTTTCTGCTAGTATGCCGTAGTCTGTCTGGTATCCGTGGTGGTGAGCGAACGCTCACCCCTAGCTTCTTTTCCTACAGGTACTGGTCGCGACACGGACTAGGGGAACTCTTGAAACTTGAAGAGCTGGGAGCGGGAGTTCGGGTTTTTTGGAGTTTAGCGACGTACGCTTTGATTTTTTTGTCCGCTTGTTTTGGACGTGTTTTCAGTTGTAAAATATTATTTTGATTAACTCAAAGTGGTGATTTTAAGTGGTTTATTAAAATGTTTGAAAATTATTTTATTGTTTCACTGTTCGCGTTCCGGGTTCGGTCCTGCCGAATTCGGGGCGTGACAGTTTGGTATTAGAGCTCGAGGTTTCACACCTCGGACTATACCTCAATTAGGTGGGGGAGAGTTGAGTCATTAAGAGTCCCGTCGTGCGTTGGCTTCGCAAGTCGAAACCGTGTGTAGACCCGTAGTGACATGAGTCCTGTTTGTTGTTGTGTGTATGTGCAGTACGATTATTACTGGCATACTGATTGTGTGTTGCGGCGTGAAACGTTTTTTAAGCTGTCGCGACTCGACTCAGGAGCGCTCCTGTAGTCGAACGTGACGGTGCTGACATCAAGTGGGTACAATTTAGTTCGGGGACGCCTGGACCGGGTTGTAACTACGGGATGTCAAAAATGAGATTTTATGATGAACGGGAGAAATTTTTTAAATTTGTTGGCCCGGTGGGCGTGGTTTTAAATTTGTTGGCCCGGGGGGCGTGTTTTGAAATTGGTTGGTCCGGTGGGCGTGTTTTGATTTTGGCCGGCCCTGTCGTCTTGTGATTAAGGTTGGGTGACTTGATTTTGTCTGTGAATTGTTGTGCGTGTGTTTGTTAAATTGGTGATTAAAGGTGTGTGGCCCTTAAGGTTGATTTTAGGGTAAAAAGGGGTAAGGATCGAGTCTGAAACGAATTTGGAAAACAGGCATGCGCGAGCGTCATGGACCCTGTCACGGATCCGTGACGGATCAGCGCGTTTTGGCGAATTTTGGACCTTCGTCACGACTCCATGACCCCAACCGTGATGGGGTCTGACACGGGCCCGTGATTTCCTGCCTTGTTCCACCGTCTTGATTGTGCAGTTTGAGTGTTGGTTTTGCGTGGCTGTGTTCATGATTGTGTTGGTTGTAGAGGTTGTAAGTTCTGTGTTAAAGGGTGAGGTCTTGGGTTCGAGACTAATCAATAACCTACGGTGGTGATACAGCGCCTCTGTGTGAGGGTCTCACCACGGAGAGGGGTTAGGGTTAATGCGCTGCGGCACAGTACGAACTAGGAACTAGGTTTCCCCTATGTGAACGGGTGTTCGAGGTTTCCCTCACGTGAACAGGTGGTTTGAGGTTTCCTTCACGTGAGTGGGTTATTCGAGGTTTCCCTCGCGTGAACGGGTGGTTTGAGGCCAGCCAGACCAGACCCAAATGGTCAGCCAGACCGAGCCCAAACCGCACGCGCGCTCAGGCCCAAGCCCATTTCGGCTTACCCAACCCTAGACGCGACTGTTCACTCCTCGTTCAGCGCACGATTCCCGAGGTGCCTCTCTCCCTTCTCTCTCGTGCTCACCCTCTCTCACCCACGACACCTCGTCGCCGGCGACATCTCACCGCTACTCCCGGTCACGAAGCGATATACACCGGTACAAGACGACGCTGAAGCCACCGTGGTCAAGCCCGTGTCTGGAATCAAGCCCCGCCGTCGAGCGAATCACGCGAACCAGATCTGGTTCGCCATCGCTGCCGGAGACCTTGAGCGGGCTCTCCTCTTCCGGGCTCGATTCTCACCGCGCCGGAGCTCAGGCACAAGAACCAGGTGAGCGAGCGTTCGCTGTTCTCCTTCCCCGACCTTCTCTCCCCTCCTCCGAGTTCCCTGTCGCCGTCCGCCGCCATGTCCAGACAAAACCCTCGTCGGAGCAAACCCTAGATCTCGCCCTCTTCCGTCTCCAGCTCGAACAGACCCAGACGGGCCTTGGGCCAGAACCGAACCAAGCGAGACTCGGGCTTGGGCCGGGCAGGTCCCGTTAGGCCTCGGGCTAGGTCAAGCCTCGGGCCAGGCCCAGGTTCCTGGACCGGGTCTAGACCCGGCTCCGACTTGGGCCGGGTGTGGATCAGGTCTGGGGCCGGGTTTGGGTCGGTCCGGGTCAGGGTTCTGGACCGGGTCGGATTCGGGTCTGGTTATCGGATCCGGGTCAGGCAGATTATTAAATTGTGTAATTAATTTAATTAATTAAAATTAAAGGTTTTAAAAAGTAAAAACGCATCAGACTTACTTGATAAAATTAGAGGACTGTTACGGACTGGACCGGGACTGATTACCGTCCTTATTTGTTAAAACAAGGCTTGGACCTCGATCGTGGAGAAGACCGGAGGTAGGCCCGAAAGTCAGCAGCTAGGAGACGTAGCTGTTGGTTCTTCTTGAGGTAGGGAAAGTAGCGAATACCGGTCTAATTATAGAAAGTTACTAGTATGCATGCTAGGTAATTGTAAACCTGGAACGATCGTTTATATTATATGATAACCAGACGAGTCTTAGTAACATGTAGGATTTGATTCACTACTGTTAACCGCTTTCAATATTCTGGGAAATTGCCGTGCTGGTAGAATGGCCATGTCGAGCCTTAGGTTGTGTGCTGATTGAAATGCCTGATCTTGTTTGAGATGCATGTTGTGTGACTTAGTGTCGATAAGATTAAGAGTCAAGACCTATTATATTCGGTGTGACATGTTATTGCTATGGGTGGGCAAGTGTGCCATGATTGTTATGATGTGAATCATTGGTTGTGATATGGTCGGGTGAATGATAGACCGACGTGTGGTGTAACTGTGATAAGATTGTCGGGCTTGCTGAGCCGTGCTTGATCTGTGGCATTGCGATGCATGATATTATCTCGATGTGTGTTCCAAGAGGGTTGTATTCCGGTACGGTACCTACATCGAGGGGGTGTGCCGGTGTGGGGTAGTACCTAGGGCGATGATGTGGTCCCACGTATGCGCGGTCCCCTGGTGTGTTATTCCGCTACGATGCCTACATCGAGGGGGTATGCCGGTGTAGGACATCTAGGCCGATGATTGTGATTGGGCCTACGAGTTGTATTGGGCATACAGGTCGTATTGGGCCTACGGGTAGAGATTGGGCCTACGGGTCGTATTGGGCCTACGGGTCGAGTTGGGCCTACGGGTCGAGTTGGGCCTACGGGTCGTGGTTGGACCTACGGGTCGTGTTTCTACCCCGATGATCTATGGTCCTTTGGGGACATTTTCGGGCCCCCCCCGATGAGATGCGTTCCTAGGGAACGTTTCCGGTCGCCCCGACGCATGTGTCTCCTCTGGACCGAGGGGCTATCCGAGATGATACGATGACTTCCCGGTATGATATGATGGAGTTCGGGGACTGCGGTACGGGACATGTGCTGGTTGCTTTTGTGTGTGATACGTTTGCTGTTTGGTTAATGTTTTATTGTGTGAAAGCGATCGTTTAGCGTGTTGTAAGTTTGGCTATGAACCCCGGTTTGGCAGTTAGTTGTGCCGTACTAGTATGCCCTAATTGAACGGTTACTCGTGGTGGTGAGCCGATGTTCATTACTCTAACTACTTTTCCTACTGAGCGAAAGCTCACCCCCTTACCTTGTTGTTTTTCAGGTATTGAGCGGGATTGTGCTAGCAGGACATAGCTGAGCTTGGGAGCTGACGAGGGTCTTGTCTAGTAGGTCTAGAGACGTGCAGTTATATTTGAACTAGACCTTATGTAATGGTTTTATGAGCTGTAGACTTTCCCGTTTTAGTTTATTATTATATCTTAAAGTTTACCTATTTTCATTTGTCCTTCTATTTATTATTGTTTTAAGTTCGCGTCTCGAGTCCGGCAAAAACCGAATTTGGGGCGTGACAACAACGGCCTTGCAAAATCGGCGTACACATTCGAGTATGGTACTTACTCTAAGTCGTATGGATTCGTCCAATGAATCGACTGAGGACCCATACACTAACATTCGTATTGCGATAATGCATTTTTGGTGCGTTGATAACCCCAAGTGTTCGACAGCGTCCCGCTTCTAAACGAATTAATCGTCACACTCCGCTACATTTTCCATCACTTGTTGAAAAAATGGTCGTCACATACAGAATCGACGCCACATATCAGGCCTTTATGTGGGGTTCTCTACAAAATAATCATGCATCATTCGGTCATGGGCTTCGAGACAACCTCTGTTAATCTATCGTCGAGAAGGTTCCCCACTTTCGATCCTTGATATTGCTCTCTCTATCGCTCTCTCATCCCTTAGCCGGATTTGTTCCTCCATTGCACGAATGTTGGCTTACAACTCTTCCATAGAAATTTGGGATTTTGAGAGAGAAAGTTGAGATAAATGATGGTGGTTTGATAAATGAAATAGGGGTATTTATAGATGGAGGAATTTTGTTTATTTTAGGTAAAAATCATATTTTATGTATTTAATATATATATATATATATATATATATATATACACATAGGACTGTTATCAGGTACAAACCACCCCTTATTGTGCAAACTTCGAACCAATTTGAGCCATAGGATCCCCCAAAGTGATGTCAGTAGAGCGCACCAGATGCTGACACGTGGACAATTAAATATAAAAACACTGCACCTTATTGTGCAAACTACGAACTTACCAGATGCTGACACGTGGGCGCGAGCGCTGCTGGTGCGCGCGCGCACAATGCTGATAGTTTACATAGCACGGTGCTGATAGTTTAGTACAAATGAGCTGATAGGTTAGTACAAATGTGCTGATAGCAACCTATCAGCACATTTGTACTAAACTATCAGCATCGTGCTATGTAAACTATCAGCACTGTGTGCACGCACTAGCAGCGACCTGTCCACGTGTCAGCATCTGGGGCGCTCTACTGACGTCACTTTGACCGCATCTTTTGGCTCAGATTGGTTTGTAGTTTGCACAATAAGAGGCGTTTGTACTGCATAGGTACCCTATATATATATCAAATGAGAACCCGCTCTTATTGTGCAAATTGCGGACTCATAGGAGGGCAACACGTGTCCTATTCGCGCGCACGCGTGCACACAGCTCCTGGTCACGCGTGCACGGGCTCTAGTACTCTATATGCAAAGCGCTTGTACCCCTCCATACAAATGCTGACACGTGTCCCTTTTCCGCGCATACAAAGTGCAGGTACCAACGCGTAAATGCTGGTACATGTGGTACCAACACCCGTGTATATAAAGTATGAGCACTTGTGCATGTAATGTACCAGCACCACCCCGTAATGCAAAACGTCGGTACCTTCCATACAATGTCGACACATGGCCTTTTTCGCTTATGAAAAGTACTGATACGTGTATATAGAGTACTAGCACTTGTGTATATAGAGTACCAGCACTTGTGTATGCAAGATACCTGCACCTGTGTATGTGATGTAGTCCATATCGTAGAGGTATTGAATCGACAATTTGAGAACTTGAAAGGAGTCAGTGTTAGAATTCAACAAAACTCTAGCATTTTTTTGGGTGGAAAAGGCATTCCGAGCAAGACTCACATCTATGTCGTGATGTACAATGTTTTTCAGCCATCCGAGGTCATCCGGAGGGTCAAAATCGTATTTTTATATTCTGGATGTTCATTTCCTTTTTGTTTTAAGGTGTTCTGATTTCTTTTATTCATACTAGAACTTTGGGATTACTTTACTTACTGTATTAGGACGTTGGGGTTTAGTTTTGCTACATAAACACACGAGGCTTTGATTGTAAATCCGTTTTTCTGAATTAATAAACACTATACCAGCACTTGTGTGTATTGTACCAACACCCGTTTGTGTATTGTACCAACACCTGTGTGTGAGGGGTACCAGCACTACGCACGTGCTACCAGCGCCACGCGCGCACACTATTATTACTGTGCGCGGGTGAAAAGGACACGTCTCGCCTTCTTGTGAGTTCGCAGTTTGCACAATAAGGATGATTTTTACTGTATACTGTCCCTATATATATATATCCGTTGATGACCGTTGGGGCCAACCGTCTTATTTTTTTGTCTACCGAGGTGCCACGTGTCAGTAAGCTTCAAAGCAGAAACTTTAATGGTGAAGAAGAAGGGAGAAGGGGGAGGAGACTGCGCAGAGCAGCCCCTAGGTTTTTTTTTGTGGGATCATTATATTGAACCGCAAAACTTATAATTTTCTCTTACGATTTAATTAATAGGAACATTCAAATCCTATGTTGGGACACATGCACGGGTGAGCGAGAAACCAAAATATTGATTTAGGTCTATAATCAAGTTGTGAACGATGAGATCCTTCTTTTCCTCCTTTAAGGAAAACACATACATAAATAAAATAAGTTGAGACCGAGACAGACCGTCCACTCCATCATCCATAACCTCCCAGCCAAAGCCAAGTACACAAAAGGTCAAAAGTCAGAGCTTCTCTGTCTGTCACCGTCACTACTTCTCTTCCAGTGTTGTAAAAATCGCTAGGCGCCAATCGGGCGGCGAGGGGTCCTAGGCGCTAGGCGGGGATTAATCGGAGATTAATCGGGGATTAATCGGATGTGTATTTTTTATTTTTTTTATTAATAAATATAGATTATCAAATTTAATATTATACTATATGAAAATATTAAGAAAATTAAAGAATATATATATATATATATATATATATATATATATATATATATATATATATATAGGATAACAATCAGGTACAAACTCTATATCTTCGTCAGAACGTAGAACTATCAATCTGGGCACTTGGATCGTAGAATTAATGGACCAGATTTAATGCATATTTTTTAATATCTTTTTAATTAATGCATATCTTGTAATTGATTTCGTAATCAATCACCCCCCACCCCCCCTGAATTTCGGTGGCCATCCGATCTAGATAATCAATGGCCTAGATTAGTTCTACGTTCTGACCCGAAATAAGGTTTGTACTTGATTGTTCCCCTATATATATATAAGATAAACTTTACAGCAACTAAAACATGTATATATATAGTCTAAAAATATCATATCATCCTAAAAAACAATATAATTTGACAAAAAAAATATCAATATGGTGATTTGAACTCAAGACCTAACACTTGATTAAAGTGTCCACAACCAACTCAACTAGCACAATTTAATAGTAATGTTTAGTTTGTAAAATATAAATATTGGTATAGCATGCAAGTATTTCAAAGTCACACATCGCCCAAGTTTCACTAACACTCTCTTCTTTTCTTCAATAAAAGTCCATCTCTTGTGCCAACTATTAATCACTTAATTCTTGACTAATTTTGGGCTCCATCTTTTTTGGGGCTCAACTTTAGTAACGAATTAAAAAAAAAGTTCAAGTTGTAGCCTTTTATTATTTAAACTTTTTCGTTTTTTTCATTTTTTTGGGCTTGGCGTGATTGAGCCGATTAATCGATTATTGGGCCGATTAATCGGCCAAGTCGCCGATTAAATGCTTGAATCGGATTGGGCCGCCCGACCCATAAAACATCGGGCGCCATTGCCCATTTTGGCGCCTAGGCGGGCGCCCAGCCCGATTTTTACATGCCTGTTCTCTTCTCTTTCATTCTATACCCAAACAGAACATCTGCTTTACCAATTCACACATACAGACCGAAAATGTCTTCTTTCGATACCTACAGCGCCGACGGCCACGCCGGAGAAGAGGATTCCTTCTCCGGCTACGGTTCTTACTCAGATTTCTCCGCTCAACCTCAGACCCTCCATGACGGTGACGTTCAAGTTCACCAGGTACCGGCCTCGCCGGAGATGTACGGATTCGATGAGGATGCCAACTCTGTCAGCTACGCTGAGTCCCCCTTCGGTTCCGTCCACGTCGAGAACGGCAATGGAACTGCCTCTTCACTCTCCTATACCGACGGTGGCGTTTTCGCCTCCGATGGACCTGTGCTTCCGCCGCCGAGCGAGTTGGAGCCCGAAGAAGGGGCTGTGCTTCGCGAGTGGAGACGGTGAGTGTGCTATTGACTGGTTTCGTGCATAATTTGTTTGGGTTTCGATTAGATCTACTGGTTAATTCTTCCAAAATGTCCAGATCTCCCGCTCTTGATTTTTTGCTGGTAATTTGTATTTTCACGTTAGTACATAGAATAGTCCATCTCGTTGATGCTCTACATATATTAGTATTGAAATGAGCTGTTGCACTTTGCAACTCAACTTCAATCAATGTTATTATGTAGTTTGGGTCTTATTTTGCAACCAGAGCTGTTACACCTTTGGAGTTGGATATAGTGGCATTTATAATTTTATTATCATCTAAAAAAAATCCAGATATTTACCTTTTAATTTTCTTATAAATAATCTTGCTTGGACTTCTAATTATTTTCAACATTGTTCTATAAACATTTGTAAAATCCAATTTAATACAAAAACTTGAAACAAGTATCCCAGACCTGACCTGATCCCGAATAAATTTGGGATCCTGATTTAGGCACGTACAATTATCCATCTACTTGTAACTTATAAGGAACCAGATCTATAGGGAATTCCATGTATGTTTACAAATATAAGTTAAAAAGTTACAGATCAAACTAAATTCATCTACTTACCAATTATCCTAGTTTTAATATTAGGTGTGGCATGCCACAATATATTAAATAGATGCTATGCCATCATTAGACGAGTATTAGGTAAACCAACGTTTAAGGCCAAATTAACATTTGAAAATGAGCATTAACTGTACCCAGGACATAGTTCATGCCCGCTTGAGTCTAGGAGCGTTTGGGCTAGATGTGTAGCAGTTATATGGTCAGTTGACCCAGGAGCCTTTGAGCTAGATTTGTAGCAGTTATATGGTCCGCCCAATAGGTATGGTCTATCATATTAACTGCTCAGATGATTCTGACTTTATCCACTCCAAACTGTAGAAATTGTGCTCCTAATTTCTTAGCTGTTCTTTGTCATGAGGCCTGGCATCTGTAGAATATAAGGGGTACCCTCAACCTCTAGCGGCCATCAGCCATTTGTATGTACGATTTAACCACTTCTCAACTTTATCTTCTGTTCTATTAATAAGTCTTCCATGATTATTAGATTTCAAAGTAAACTTGTTTATTTCCTTGGGGCATCCTAGGCCTGGGATAGACGTGTATGAGGTGGATGATTCATTTTAAAGGCTTTATATAATACTCCATTTGTTCCAAAAATGAGTGAATTATTTTGAAATCAACTATATAGTTGTACGAGTTAGTTATCACTATATCAGTATCTTACCAAGTGGATACATTGACGCATGATGGAAAAGTGGAGTGCTAACTCCAATAATTCTTATTTTAGAATGGATGGAGTACTATTTTAAGTGTTCCAAGGGCCTACTTGCTGTCCGTTATATCTTTGATGGTTGTAACTGACTTATCCCACCATCCAATTTGATAAGGTGTCTCAATTTTGTTGTTTGGTCAAGATGACTGTTGCCTAAGATCTTCCCGCAGGATATTCTCGTATCTGTGTACAGCAAATTGTTTACTTCCTCAGTGCTAACCTGAAGAGTGACTGTTATATAACTCTATAATTCTCACCAAAGCTTATTTGGCCAGGTGCTGGTATTTCTATTATTTTCCAATTTATGTTGGTATCTTTTGATCTATTATTTCAAGGATCGCCATTTTTGTGTTGTTGAAATGTTCGATTCACTTTTATGAGCTCTTTGTGCTTTAGCAGCAGGAGACACATGTTCTCCAAATGCTATAGCTCAACTGTTTTTACTTTTATTTAAAAAAAGACAAATTGATTTTAGTTTGTCATCAATTTCTTTCTCAGTATTGAACTTCCAAATGCTAAAACTTGTGTTTGCTGATGCAGTCAAAATGCTATTCAGCTTGAAGAGAAGGAAAAGAGAGAGAAGGAATTGAGGAATCAGATCATAGAGGAGGCTGAGGAGTATAAGCGAGCTTTTGAGGAGAAGAGGAAAGTTACCGTTGAGAGTAACAAGGTTACCAACAGAGAAAGGGAAAAGGTAGTGCCTCAAAGTGCTTCTCCTATCCATTTCCACTTCTTGATTGCCAGAATAGTTTTTCTAATGCTGAAAAGTGACTGGATCAGTTGAACTTGGCTAACCAAGAGAAGTTCCACAAGAATGCTGATAAAGAGTACTGGAAAGCAATAGCAGAGCTCATTCCCCGTGAAGTTCCCAACATCGAGAAGAGAGGTAAGAAGGATAAGGACAAGAAGCCATCAATCACAGTGGTGCAAGGCCCGAAACCAGGGAAACCCACCGATCTTTCTAGAATGCGTCAAATATTGCTCAAGCTTAAGCATACACCACCACCTCACATGATACCGCCTCCACCTGCCCCTACCAAAGACGCCAAAAGTGGAAAGGACGGGGAAGTTGCAGCCGAAAATGGAAAGGACGGGGAAGTTGCAGCTAAAAATGGGCAAAATCCTTCCAAAAAAGGCAAGGACGGGAAAAATGGCACCAAAAAAGGCAAGGACGGGAAAAATGTCCAAAATGGAAAAAGTAGGAAAGATGCAACATCAGATACTACAATTGAGAGTGCAGTAGATACCACCCCTGAAGATGTTCTGCAGCATCCACCCGAGCAAGATGTGCCTACTGCTCAGGATTAAGTTTATTTACACTATTACCTCCCTAGCTTCCTCTATTGTGTTGTTTACTACAGTAGAAATTCTTGTCTGTCATATTATTGGAAGGATAGGAGCGGTCTTATTCCAGTTTTATCACCTTTAGATGATCCTTCCCCAAATGATGTCTTTGGGTACTGAAAGCGACTTTAGAACATTGTTATCACTGATTTAGAATGCATTTTGTTTGTGTCAACCTACTGTCTTGGTGATGATAGAATTTAGGAGAAAATTAACTGATCACTGCATGTGCAGTGGTGAATGCCGATCACCGTTTCACCATATGATTGTGTGTTAACTCAAGCTGCAAAGCACACTTTTTCCTTATCATGGACGTTTATAATCTGCGCCTTAAGAAGAGAGACAATATTGGTGATTCTATTTTGACGTTTATAATCGGCACCTCAAGAAAAGAGAGTATTGAGTGATTCTGTTTGGGTAAATCACTGGCTGAAAATGTCGTCAACTACGCTTGTTAAAACTTTACATTCAACCAATGCGTTGTTTTTTGAAGATTATAATATCGTCCCCTACTTAAACAAAACCACAGATATGAGTTGTTGGTTGGTTTTGGAGTGGGCCGAAGTTTTTCTATTTTATTTTATTTCAAACTCAAGGATAACGCTTGTGTATTAATACAAATGAACCGGCCTCTCGGACTTGAGTTGGGGTTGTAACACCCCGTCGTCCCACACAGGGCCCCACGCGCGGCGATGTTAGGTCTGCAGCCCAATACACCCCAACCCCTCTGGTGTATTGTCCACAGACAAATACAACCTAGGTTGTTGGTGAGACTTGAACCCAAGACCTCACCCTTTATAGCATTATACACAACATGGGCGATGTGGGACTTTTGTACAGGGCAAAACTAACTGCCAAGGCTTGAAAGCCAATTTATCCAACAATCCCCCACAAATTGGCGACAAAAGCCGAAAAACAAAATATTTTAAAAAATAGAAGGAAAAAACACCACAAAAGTTCTGTCACTGGAAGGTGCGGTACTTAAAAATCAATATCTTTCGATTTGAATTGATGCATAGTGAAATGTGATAACAACTTACTTAAAGTAAGTGAACAAGTCTTGAACTTACTTAACTTCGGTTGATACGTCACACAACACATACCATACTTCATATCCCACTGAATCCACGAAACTATCAACTACGCTATTAAAAGCCCTGCGTATACCTTGGTTCTAATGAGTGCTCTAGGAAGACTTTGCCCCAAGTCTTTCATAGACGGCGGCCCACCATCACACACACGTAGGTAGCTCATCAAGTGCTTCTCACAAGCACTGTCCCAAACGGGTCTGGAGCTATTAAGGACATAAAGTCCATCCTGTCAGCATAATCCATCAAGTGCGTCTCAATAGCACCACCAAAACTGGTTATGGATTACAATCTATCAAGTGCGTCTCACAAGCACCACCAACACTGGTTATAGATTATTATCAAGATCTATCAAGTGCGTCTCAAAGCACCACCAAACCTGGCTATAGATCATCAAGCACTACAAATGTCATAGGAATGGGAGATGCAGTGCATCAAGACAAGTACGGCTACATATGACCACTAACTCAAGTCATCCGTACTTTCTTGACCTATGGGCTTGAGCCCCATCCCCAACGACATATCTAGGAGAATTCTCCTTGGTTGACCCTTGGTAAAGGTATCAGCCAGATTTCTTTCGGATCTAACAAATTCCAAAGAAATCACTTCATCTTTCAGGAGTTGTCTGACGACACAGTGCCTGATACGAATGTGTCTCTTCTTACCATTGTACACATCATTCTTCGCAACGCAAATAGCCGATTGCGAATCACAGTGTAGTGACACAGGCACAACTTGCCTTCCCCACACAGGCACTTCTGCTAACAGGTTCCTCAACCATTCTGCCTCCTGTCCAGCCAGCTCAAGGGCAATGAACTCAGACTCCATGGTGGAACGGGCTATACAAGTTTGCTTCGAAGACTTCCATGATATAGCACCTCCACCCAAAGTGAACACATAACCACTCGTCGAGTTGATCTCATCATTACCTGAAACCCAGTTTGCATCGCAGTATCCTTCCAAAGCCGAAGGGAAGGTGCTATAATGCAGGGACCAACTCATAGTTCCTTTTAGGTACTTCAACAATCGACTTAGAGCATTCCAATGCTCAGGGCTTGGGTTATGTGTATACCGACTCAACCTGCTTACCGTGTAAGCAATGTCTGGTCGAGTATAGTTCATGAGGAACATCACACTTCCTATAATCTTTGCGTACTCAACTTGTGAAACACTATCACCCAAGTTCTTTACTAAGGGTACGTTCGGATCATAGGGAGTCTTAGCAGGTATAACGTCAAAGTGATTGAATTTCTTCAACACTTTCTCGACGTAGTGAGATTGACTCAAGGAGATGCCATTGGTGTGTCTCATAATCTTAACACCTAAAATGACATCAGCTTCTCCTAAGTCTTTCATCTCAAAATGTGATGACAAGAAGTTCTTGGTAACATTCACTACATCGATATTGTCACCTAGAATCAGCATGTCATCGACATAAAGACAGATAATCACACAACCCGATTATGTCAACTTCGAGTACACACAGGAATCGGAGTTGTTCACCTCATATCCGTCAGTCACCAGAGTTCAATTGAACTTCTCATACCATTGTTTAGGTGCTTGTTTCAGACCATACAGAGACTTCTTCAGTTTACACACCTTGTTCTCTTGACCAGCGATCACAAACCCCTCGGGTTGAGACATATAGATCTCTTCCTTTAGATCACCATTCAGGAAGGCGGTCTTGACATCCATCTGATGGATTATCAGACCGTTAATGGCTGCTAAAGAGACTAGAGACCTTATCGTTGCAATCTTGGTCACAAGAGAATACGTATCAAAGTAATCAACATCTTTCCTTTGTGTAAAACCTCTAACCACGAGTCTCGCCTTGAACCTCTCTATTGTACCATCGAGTCTCAACTTTCTCTTGAAGATCCACTTAATACTAATGGTTTTGGAACCATTAGGTAAGTCTACTAGATCCCAAGTCTGATTCGATACAATAGAATCAAGTTCAACCTGGATGGCCTCTTTCCAGAGGTTAGCATCAACAGATCTCAAAGCCTCGCCATAGGTCTTTGGATCTTCTTCTAACAGGAAGGCTGAAGCAAACTCGTCTGAAACAACACCTTCAGGGCCAACTTCGGCTAGAAAGGAGGTGACGTAGTCTTCTCCGAAGCTCTTCTCAATCCTGGGTCTCTTACTTCTCCTTGGTCCCTCAACTTGACCACGTGAAGTAGAGCTTTCGGCAACCCACCTATCACGAAGCGATGGAAAGGGGATAATGGGTTCAACCAGATCAGCAACGGCGTTCCTCTTCATTGGAAAGATGTGTTCGAAGAACTCAGCTTCTCTAGCCTCAGAAATTGAGCGGTCATCTAGAGACATGAAGCGATACGCCGCGCTGGTCTGAGCATAGCCTATGAACACACAATCATATGTTTTAGATCTGATAGTGGTTCTATTGGGGTCAGTTAAGCATACCTTTGCTAAACACCCCCACACTTTGAGAAACCTTAGGTTAGGAGCATAACCGTTCCATAACTCGTAGGGGGTCTTATCTAGGTTCTTGTACGACACACGATTAAGTATGTGACAAGCAGATAAGATGGCTTCCCCCCACATTTCATCAGGAAGGCCTGAACTAAGAAGCATGACATTCATCATGTTCTTGAGCGTTCGGTTCTTACATTCAGCTACTCCATTTTGTTGAGGCATGTATGGTGCACTGGTTTCATGAATGATACCATTCGATTCACAAACATCCTTTAAGAAGTTTGAGCCATACTCTCCTCCTCTATTGGATCTCACTCTCTTGATCTTTCTCTCAAGTTGGTTTTCTACCTCATTCTTATACTTGATGAACATCTCTTCAGCTTCATCCTTTGTAGTAAGAAGGTAAACTCTCGCGAACCTAGAGCAATCATCGATGAAGGTAACATAATAATGTTTGCCTCCCTTGCTTCTCGAGTTCTTGAAATCCGCAAGATCAGTGTGGATTAATTCAAGTAGGTTCATATGCCTTGTTGTGACTGATTTGCAAGGTTTTTTTAGCGAATTTTGCCTCTACGCAAACTTCACATTTCGAGAGTTCAGAGGTAGATAGCGATGGTATAATAGACATGTCTCTAAGTTGTTTATTTGAAGCAACATTCACATTTCCTAATCTACCATGCCAAAGATCAAGAGACTCAGCAATATAAGCGGAAGCGGAAATTTTATTATTGCTCAAGATTACATGATCGACATTAAACAGAAAGAGCCCCCCACAATAATACCCCTTCCCTACAAAGTCTTCATTCTTGGAAAACACCACCGTGTCATTCTTTATGACGGTCTTTAAGCCATCCTTCATCAGCAGCGGTCCAGAGACGAGGTTGCGTCGCAGGGTAGGGACACAAAGGGCATTACTGAGAACAAGCGTCTTCCCAGATGTCAACTTCAGCATAATCTTCCCACTTCCAGCTATCACTGCAGTAGAGTCGTTTCCCATATGAACCAATTCACCAGGTGCAGTTGGTTCGAACTCATAAAAGAGCTCCCTCGAGTTGCAGAGATGACGGGTGGATGCGGAGTCCAACACCCAGTCAACGGTGTTGTGAACCAGCATAGCCTCATCAACCACAACAGCTACAATGTCGTCATCTTCAGCAATGTAGGCCCTTGCACCATTCTTCTTGTGATCTTGACGATCGCCACGGTTCATGCACTGATAGGCCTTGTTTCCAGCTTGACCGCAGACATAGCACAACATGTTCTGCTTCGACTTGTTGATAGCAGATGAAGGCTTCACAAATTTTTTGCGGGTGTTGGGAGGTCCTCGCTTGGGAGCTTCCTTGGACTTCGGCTTCGGCTTGAACCTTGACGGACGAGACGGTCCACCGAACTCCACTATGTTGGCCTTCACCGACGGAGGCGGAAAAGGTGGGATGAGACTCAGAGCGTCCTTCAGACGGTTCGCTTCCTCAATCTTCATGTGTCGAATGAGATCTTGAAGCGTCAGATCTTTCTCGATGTGCTTCAGGTGGCATCGGTAGTCCTTCCACGACGGTTGAAACTTCTCCAGCAGCACATGAGCGAGGAATACCTCATTCATGTCCATCCCTTCTTTGACGATGGCCGCGGACAGGTCCTCGTAAACGTGAACTTGGTCCATGATTGATCTATTGTCAACCATCTGGAAGGCAAGCCACTGGCTTACGACGTACTTCTTGTTCCCGGTGTCGTCAGCCCCATACTTCTTCTCCAAAGTCTCCCAAATAAATTTTGCAGACTTGTGGCCAGCAAGCGGTCGAACAGGGTATTGGACATAGAGTCCAATAGTTGACCACGCGCAACCTTGTTGTCCTTAGCATACATAAGACGTTTGGCCTCATTGTCCCTAACAATTGAGGCCACTAAGGGGCTAGATTCTCCAGTAACATTAACATGTACGGGGGGGGGGGGGGGGGGGGGTCCTCAAACAGCACATAATCAATCTCATGTTGCTCAAAAAAAGATAATCAGTTTTAGAGACCAGCGACGGTAATTGGTACCGTCGAGTGGCTCAACACGGGGAAAAGTACGAGCAGCAGTTGAAGATGCGGAATTCATATTAGCATGCATATCATAGTTCATATTGTTCATGTTCGTCATTACGCACAGTTCACGAAATTAACAGAGATTAAAAACAGATTCTGTAATTAACTAATTTTGCTTCAAAATTGATGGAAATAATTTCGCAAACTAGGAAATGAATTGCAGAACAAAACACAGAAAAAGTAATAGCATGCAATAGAAACCGAAAAACTGGAAAGACCAACCGGTGTGACGTGCAGAACAAGAGGAACAGCTGAGTCGTGGCACGGAGGTCCACTGACTTTGAAGCAAAAGTTCCGGCGTGCCCGAGGTGGCGAGCAGCAGCGGTTGCTCCCCAAGGATCTCTCAGCTCTTATCCAGCAGCGCGCCCACTCGCTCTGCCGGACGTGGAAACAGTAGAATAGCGACAGAACTCGGGTGTGGTGAGAGTTTGGGAGAGTGACGAAATTGATCGGAATTTGGATCTGGAACTTAAGTAAAATGTAATTGAAAAAGAGATCCAGAGCCAGGTATTTATAGATAAAAACGTAGGGGCAAAGAGGTAAAACCACAAGTGATTTTTCGAATTAAATCGGTTAATCGTTTGTGTTTGACCCACTGAAAACCGGAGTCAATCGATCCACTCAACAACACGATCAAACTCGTTTAAACAGGTTTGAAAAAGTCTGTAACAGAAAAACAAAAAATATTTTGTATAAAAAGATTGTATTGCCCGCCTCGCAGGGGCTCCACCCGAACCCGAACCCGCGCCCGACTCGGCCCGTCCCGTCCCGTCCCGACCCGGACGGACGGTGGCGGCGGTGCGCGCGAGGCCCAATCCGGCCCAACTAGCAAAGGCTGGCCCAGTTGAAGTTCTGAACAGGGAAGGGGGAGAGAGCTTTATTAACTCACTTGCACACCACTATGTGGGCGATGTGGGACTTCTGTACAGGGAAAAACTAACTGCCAAGGCTTGAAAGCCAATTTATCCAACAATATTGATGGAAATAATTTCGCAAACTGGGAAATGAATTGCAGAACAAAACACAAAAACAGTAATAGCATGCAATAGAAACCGAAAAACTGGAAAGATTAACCGGTGTGATGTGCAGAACAAGAGGAACAGCTGAGTCGTGGCACGGAGGTCAACTGACTTTGAAGCAAAAGTTCCGGCGTGCCCGAGGTGGCGAGCAGCAGCGGTTGCTCCCTAAGGATCTCTCAGCTCTTATCCAGCAGCGCGCCCACTCGCTCTGCCGGACGTGGAAATAGTAGAACAACGACAGAACTCGGGTGTGGTGAGAGTTTGGGAGAGTGACAAAATTGATCGGAATTTGGCTCTGGAACTTAAGTAAAACGTAATTGAAAAAGAGATCCAGAGCTAGGTATTTATAGATAAAAACGTAGGGGCAAAGAGGTAAAAACACAAGTGATTTTTCGAATTAAATCTGTTCATCGTGCGTGTTTGACCCACTGAAAACCGGAGTTAATCGATCCACTCAACAACACGATCAAACAGGTTTGAAAAAGTCTGTAACAGAAAAACAAAATGTTTTGCCCGCCCCGCAGGGGCTCCACCCGAACCCGAACCCGCGCCCGGCCCGGCCCGCCCCGGACGGACGGCGGCGACGGTGCGCGCGAGGCCCAATCCGGCCCAACTAGCATAGGCTGGCCCAACTGAAGTTCTGAACAGGGAAGGGGGAGAGAGCTTTATTAACTCACTTGCACACCACTATGTGGGCGATGTGGGACTTCTATACAGGGCAAAACTAACTGCCAAGGCTTGAAAGCCAATTTATCCAACAATCCCCCACAAATTGGCGACAAAAGCCAAAAAACAAAATATTTTAAAAAATAGAAGGAAAAAACACCACAAAAGTTCTGTCACTGGAAGGTGCGGTACTTAAACATTAATATCTTTCGATTTGAATTGATGCATAGTGAAATGTGATAACAACTTACTTAAAGTAAGTGAACAAGTCTTGAACTTACTTAACTTCGGTTGATACGTCACACAACACATACCATACTTCATATCCCACTGAATCCGCGAAACTATCAACTACGCTATTAAAGGCCCTGCGTATACCTTGGTTCTAATGAGTGCTCTAGGAAGACTTTGCCCCAATTCTTTCATAGACGGCGGCCCACCATCACACACACGTAGGTAGCTCATCAAGTTCTTCTCACAAGCACTGTCCCAAACAGGTCTGGAGCTATTAAGGACATAAAGTCCATCCTGTCAGCAGAATCCATCAAGTGCGTCTCAATAGCACCACCAAAACTGGTTATGGATTACAATCTATCAAGTGCGTCTCACAAGCACCATCAACACTGGTTATAGATTATTATCAAGATCTATCAAGTACGTCTCAAAGCACCACCAAACCTGGCTATAGATCATCAAGCACTACAAATGTCATAGGAATGGGAGATGCAGTGCATCAAGACAAGTACGGCTACATATGACCACTAACTCAAGTCATCCGTACTTTCTTGACCTATGGGCTTGAGCCCCATCCCCAACGACATATTTAGGAGAATTCTCCTTGGTTGACCCTTGGTAAAGGTATCAGCCAGATTTCTTTCGGATCTAACAAATTCCAAAGAAATCACTCCATCTTTCAGGAGTTGTCTGACGACACAGTGCCTGATACGAATGTGTCTCTTCTTACCATTGTACACATCATTCTTCGCAACGCAAATAGCCGATTGCGAATCACAGTGTAGTGACACAGGCACAACTTGCCTTCCCCACACAGGCACTTCTGCTAACAGGTTCCTCAACCATTCTGCCTCCTGTCCAGCCAGCTCAAGGGCAATGAACTCAGACTCCATGGTGGAACGGGCTATACAAGTTTGCTTCGAAGACTTCCATGATATAGCACCTCCACCCAAAGTGAACACATAACCACTCGTCGAGTTGATCTCATCATTACCTGAAACCCAGTTTGCATCGCAGTATCCTTCCAAAGCCGAAGGGAAGGTGCTATAATGCAGGGACCAACTCATAGTTCCTTTTAGGTACTTCAACAATCGACTTAGAGCATTCCAATGCTCAGGGCTTGGGTTATGTGTATACCGACTCAACCTGCTTACCGTGTAAGCAATGTCTGGTCGAGTATAGTTCATGAGGAACATCACACTTCCTATAATCTTTGCGTACTCAACTTGTGAAACACTATCACCCAAGTTCTTTACTAAGGGTACGTTCGGATCATAGGGAGTCTTAGCAGGTATAACGTCAAAGTGATTGAATTTCTTCAACACTTTCTCGACGTAGTGAGATTGACTCAAGGAGATGCCATTGGTGTGTCTCATAATCTTAACACCTAAAATGACATCAGCTTCTCCTAAGTCTTTCATCTCAAAATGTGATGACAAGAAGTTCTTGGTAACATTCACTACATCGATATTGTCACCTAGAATCAGCATGTCATCGACATAAAGACAGATAATCACACAACCCGATTATGTCAACTTCGAGTACACACAGGAATCGGAGTTGTTCACCTCATATCCGTCAGTCACCAGAGTTCAATTGAACTTCTCATACCATTGTTTAGGTGCTTGTTTCAGACCATACAGAGACTTCTTCAGTTTACACACCTTGTTCTCTTGACCAGCGATCACAAACCCCTCGGGTTGAGACATATAGATCTCTTCCTTTAGATCACCATTCAGGAAGGCGGTCTTGACATCCATCTGATGGATTATCAGACCGTTAATGGCTGCTAAAGAGACTAGAGACCTTATCGTTGCAATCTTGGTCACAAGAGAATACGTGTCAAAGTAATCAACATCTTTCCTTTGTGCAAAACCTCTAACCACGAGTCTCGCCTTGAACCTCTCTATTGTACCATCGAGTCTCAACTTTCTCTTGAAGATCCACTTAATACTAATGGTTTTGGAACCATTAGGTAAGTCTACTAGATCCCAAGTCTGATTCGATACAATAGAATCAAGTTCAACCTGGATGGCCTCTTTCCAGAGGTTAGCATCAACAGATCTCAAAGCCTCGCCATAGGTCTTTGGATCTTCTTCTAACAGGAAGGCTGAAGCAAACTCGTCTGAAACAACACCTTCAGGACCAACTTCGGCTAGAAAGGAGGTGACGTAGTCTTCTCCGAAGCTCTTCTCAATCCTAGGTCTCTTACTTCTCCTTGGTCCCTCAGCTTGACCACGTGAAGTAGAGCTTGGGGTCAGTTAAGCCTACCTTTTCTAAACACCCCCACACTTTGAGAAACCTTAGGTTAGGAGCATAACCCTTCCATAACTCGTAGGGGGTCTTATCTAGGTTCTTGTGCGGCACACGGTTAAGTATGTGACAAGCAGATAAGATGGCTTCCCTCCACATTTCATCAGGAAGGCCTGAACTAAGAAGCATGACATTCATCATGTTCTTGAGCGTTCGGTTCTTACATTCAGCTACTCCATTTTGTTGAGGCATGTATGGTGCACTGGTTTCATGAATGATACCATTCGATTCACAAACATCCTTTAAGAAGTTTGAGCCATACTCTCCTCCTCTATCGGATCTCACTCTCTTGATCTTCTTCTCAAGTTGGTTTTCTAACTCATTCTTATACTTGATGAACATCTCTTCAGCTTCATCCTTTGTAGTAAGAAGGTAAACTCTCGCGAACCTAGAGCAATAAGCGATGAAGGTAACATAATAATGTTTGCCTCCCTTGCTTCTCGAGTTCTTGAAATCCGCAAGATCAGTGTGGATTAATTCAATTAGGTTCGTATGCCTTGTTGTGACTGATTTGCAAGGTTTTTTTAGCGAATTTTGCCTCTACGCAAACTTCACATTTCGAGAGTTCAGAGGTAGATAGCGATGATATAATAGACATGTCTCTAAGTTGTTTAATTGAAGCAAAATTTACATGTTCTAATCTACCATGCCAAAGATCAAGAGACTCAGCAATATAAGCGGAAGCGGAAATTTTATTATTGCTCAAGATTACATGATCGACATTAAACATAAAGAGCCCCCCTCCCCACAATAATACCCCTTCCCTACAAAGTCTTCATTCTTGGAAAACACCACCATGTCATTCTCTATGACGGTCTTCAAGCCAGCCTTCATCAGCAGCGGTCCAGAGACGAGGTTGCGTCGCAGGGTAGGGACACAAAGGGCATTACTGAGAACAAGCGTCTTCCCAGATGTCAACTTCAGCATAATCTTCTCACTTCCAGCTATCACTACAGTAGAGTCGTTTCCCATATGAACCAATTCACCAGGTGCAGTTGGTTCGAACTCATAAAAGAGCTCCCTCGAGTTGCAGAGATGACGGGTGGATGCGGAGTCCAACATCCAGAGCCAGGTATTTATAGATAAAAACGTAGGGGCAAAGAGGTAAAAACACAAGTGATTTTTTGATTAAATCTGTTAATCGTGCGTGTTTGACCCACTGAGAACCGGAGTCAATCGACCCACTCAACAACACGATCAAACTCGTTCAAACAGGTTTGAAAAAGTCTGTTACAGAAAAACAAAAAATATTTTGTATAAAAAGATTGTTTTGCCCGCCCCGCAGGGGCTCCACCCGAATCGTCCCGTCCCGACTCGGACGGCGGCGACGGTGCGCGCGAGGTCCAATCCGGCCCAACTAGCATAGGCTGGCCCAGCTGAAGTTCTGAACAGGGAAGGGGGAGAGAGCTTTATTAACTCAGTTGCACACCACTATGTGGGCGATGTAGGACTTCTGTACAGGGAAAAACTAACTGCCAAGGCTTGAAAGCCAATTTATCCAGTCATCGAATCCTGTCTCTGCAGCATACATGCGTGATTGCATTGGGGTTCCGGTGGGCGGAGGTCGGAAAAACCTTGGATTCGAGCTTATTTGAAGGTTTACCCCTTGGCATGGGTTAATGTATATTCAACTAGGATGTTTTTGGTCTGTTCCCTATCTCTTGGGTTATCTTCGTAAATGAAAGGTCGTACTACATGTTGGTGTGTTGGAATATAATATCCAACGCCCGTGCATTTGGTGAGAGGAGAAGATGTGATACATTCCTAAATGAAGTGATGACGAAAATGGTAGATTTAGAATTCATGTATGTGAAATAAGAATGAAAAGAGAGAAAGAATAAAGAGGAGTGAGAAGAGAGAATAGAGATACATATTTTCTCGTATGAGGTCTATGCCTGCTCTCCATTCAACGATGTGTGATTTATAGGCAAAGGATAATGAAGATGATGTAGAGTAATTGTTGGAATGGGCCTGAGTTGGCCACTAACAAACCCAATAGAATAGCTAAAAGCCCAGCTAATTTACAACTAATTCTAATAAACCCAATTACAATAATTGACTCGTATCATTACTCTTTTTTATTAAACGATTTTTGTCCTTAAGAATTTGATTCAGCCTATGAATGACAAAGAACAAATCAACAAACACTTCATGAATCACAAATCCGTTGTTTCCTTTCCCATTTTCTTGTGGCTTTGGCCCTCTGTTTGTGGTTTCAACCACTTTCATGCTAGCAAATCCTTTTAAATTGTCGATAAGTACCAGAAAGCTAAAATCATCATGTTCCAACAAATTGTGAAACAACATGTAGTCATAAAATACATATTCAATCACAATATCAATATACCTCGTAAAGAAAAAATCACCTTCACAAAATTTCTCATGTTCTTGTTGTATAACACATTCCACCATAAATTTCAGTAAGGAATTCCGTTTTATAATTGGGGTAATGATTCCTCTTGTTAAACCAAGGCATAACCAACCTCACACTAACTCTTTAAAGGAAAGAATACCACCGGTAAGCCTCCATATCTTGCTATCAAGCAATAAAGGTTTGCAAGCAACCAAAACCATGCCAATACTGCATACAATGTACATGACAATGATGAACCAAGAGCGACGGACCATCCCAAAGCATCATCATTTACTTTGTCACCAACATCCATATCAATTCCCAAATCAAGTAATAATTTAAACACCAAACAACTTTCAAGAACAAGACTACCGTTTCTGTACCCCTTAATCATCATATCCCATAACACCTCAATTATCGAATAGTAAGTAGCAAGATTTTTAATACATCCATCACTATCCCAACACAGCCCATTATTTGCACATATTTCAAGTTCATATGGGTCCAAACAAAGGCCAAGTGTAATAACCACTTCTGGTCAACGTCAGTCAAACCTGCGAAAAACAGGAAAATTTAAAATTTTTAAGACAGACACTTACCTTAACATAAATTGACCCCGAGGGTCATTCCGGAATTAAGTTGACCCCGTTATCGACTAAAATGAGTTACGGGGGACTCAGGGCAACTTTCTGGTCAATTTGGGAAAGATTGATTTTTCGCTGGAAAGGTCACCCGAGCGACGTTTTGGTCCATTCGAGGACCGTTTTGGACCCGAAAAGCTTAGCCGTCATCGTAGTGGTCTTAGTTGGGCCGTTTCCTTGAAGCCCGTCCAGTTTAAAAATTTCTTGGGAAAAGTGCCCGTTCAGGGCCCGAAACGTCCGTTTTTCGCGAATCTGATTGGAAAATATCAACTAGATATTTTCCAAAAGGTATGGGACCCACCTTGATACTTGTCAAGTATATGGTGGTGTAATTTTTGGAGGGAAAAGGTGTGGAGGAGAATAGTTGGCCGAGTATGAGGTTTTAAAGGAGGAAAATTAGTTTTGTTGTTAGTTTAATTAAATTAGAAATTGGAAGAGAGGTTTTAGAGAGAGAAGGAGAAGGAGAAGAAGAGAGAAGAAGGGAGGTTGAGCTAGGGTTTGTGATCGAGCCCTTGGATCGAGTCAAAGCAAAGAGCAATCCCGTTCCCCTCGTTCTCCTCTACGGTAATACCCGAACCGATTCTCGTTTTAGTTATTTTCTTGGAAGCTAGGGTTTGAGTATAAACTAAGGCTTAGGGTTGTGTAGAGTGTGGGGAGGTGTTGGAGACGTTTTAGAGGTGTTTGGGGGTTTAATTTCACGTTTTCCGGTGACCGGAGGCCCGGGAGGAGCTCCGGCCACCGTGGGTGGTGGCCGACCGGCCATGAGGTGGCTGGCCGGAGCTGGCAGCAGCCACCACATGGTGGCCGAGCCTCCCCTTAAACCATAGGGTCTCGGCCAAGTAGTGTGGGTGGGGCCCACATGCTCGGGTGCTCGGGTTTTATCGTTCGGGTGGTTTAAAACGTTCCCCGGACCATTTATCCTTAATCGAATCGAAATTTGGAATTAAATTGGAGAAGTTGTAATTAACGGGTTTTGGGAAACTTTAAACGTTAATTAATTGATTTAGAAGTCGGAATTCGATTCCGTCAAGTGCGTTGAGTTCCTTGATTTATTCTAAGACCGTAGAAACGAAAACGGGGGCTTTTGGAGCCCCGGAAGGCAATTAACCAAAACCGGGCAGATTCGCCATGTCGGGCGAATCTGGCCCTTACGGGTCCTTTTTCGGCAATATCGAATAATTGGGAAGTTTGGGAGTGACCGACATTGTCGGGGTTACGTTTGGGCGTTAAGTATGTAAATTTTTGGTTTATTCGTACTAGTTTAAACATACTTTAAATTTGTGTTCTTTTAGATCGTGCTACGGACCGAGGCAAGGGGAAGCTCGGCGAGTGACTGAGTGTGCTTCGGGTGTTGTTGGAGCGCTTTTGGGATTGTATACGAGGTAGGGAAAAGTAGCCGGATCTCGGCCCTGATTAGGGAAAGTTAATAGTAGAATTGCATGTGACACCGGGGTGTCGTGAGTTGAGTAGATTTATTTAATTATTAGAAAAGCATGATACGGGATTGTAGCGTTCAAGAGAAAAGCATGTGACACTTAGTAGTGTCGTAGGAACAGAGAACTTAGCGATAATTGAATTACTGGAGGCATATGACCATGCCCGGAGGTTGTTTGTGAAACTAGTGATTTTAGGACCGTTGGAGGCATCGAGTATGCCGGAGGTTGTCGTGCGTTTTATTTAATTGTTGAGTTTGGGTGGCCTTGAGAGCCTGTATTTAATTGTTGAGTTTGGGTGGCCTTGAGAGCCCGTATTTAATTGTTGAGTCGGGGTGGCCATGAGAGCCGTGTATTTAATTTGGTGTCTTGAGTGGCAGTGAGTGCCCGTGGGGTTGTTGAACCCGAGTCTTGACTGTTGAGGTGTCTTGAGTGGCCTTGAGTGCCTGTGTGATTGAACTTGCCTGTGATTGTGATTGTGGTTACCTGGGGTGGTGAGTTCTAAAGGTCGACAGCCTGATCCGACTTAGTGTCGCTGAATTGCGAGTTCTAAAGGTCGACAGCCTGATCCGACTTAGTGTCGATGAATTGCGAGTTTTAAAGGTCGACAGCCTGATCCGACTTAGTGTCGATGAATTGCGAGTTCGAAAGGTCAACAGCCTGATCCGACTTAGTGTCGATGAATTGCGAGTTTTAAAGGTCGACAGCCTGATCCGACTTAGTGTCGAGGAATTGCGAGTTTGAAAGGTCGACAGCCTGATCCGACTTCGTGTCGAGGAATTGCGATAGGTCGAACCCTGACCTGATTGAGATTGGTTACTGAGCAGCTGGTGTGCGATCCTTTGTGATCTTGTTTGGTGTTGTGTCGTGTCGTTCGAGTCCTTGAGGAGGTCGTCGATAGTTGTATCGGGTCTACACTGTTTTTATCGAGTGTCGAGTCTGTTGAGGAAGGTGACGGGTTGTGGGTCAGTTGGGTACTTGAGTTGGGGACTGTAGTCCCGGTGTTGGGTTTGGTTTTAGTGTTACTGGCTTTATCTACTAATTATGCCATAGTCAGTCTATTATCCGTGGAGGTGAGCGAACGCTCACCCCTAGCTGCTTTTCCTACAGGTACTGATCACCGGACGGACTAGGTTAGCTCTTGAAGTCCATGGAGCTTGGAGCGGAGTCTGGTCTTTACTTTTGTTGAGTCTAGTGACGGGTGTGTACCTTGTCCACTTGTTGGGACGTTTTTGTATTGTAAATACTATTATTATTTTTGGTAATTAAATGGAAATATCAGAGTTTTATTCAAAACAGGTTCTAAGTGTCAATGTTTTAAATGTTCGCGTCCCGAGTTCGGTTCGCTGAAATTGGGGCGTGACACCAAGTGTGTATGATTTTACTATACGAGCAACTCTTTAACTCATTTTTTTTTTATCAACAATTTTTTGATTTTATTGAGACATAACTTTCGATTAAAAGCCAAAGCCAAGGGCCTAGCCCTTAAAGGTAATTACAACCCAATTAACCAACAAAAACAACCTTACAACCATTACTTGTGTCACAAGTTTCCCAACCACCCTTTAAACCCAATTGTTTTTGGCATTAACCTAACTTTGCCCCCCAAAAAAGACCCCAACTGTAAAATGCAACACAGTCCACTGTAAAATGAAACACAGCCCATTGTGATGGTCAAAATCCCCCTTTTGTTTCACTGCCCCTACAAGATTGGATCTGCAGCAGTGATCAGTGAATGATATTCAGCACTTTGATACTTCTCCCTACTTGTACAAGTTGTCCTTGTGTAATCTGTGTGAGTGAAACTAATAGAGGAAAACAGTATCCCCTTGCCTTGGTCCTCCACTAGTAGTACCTGTTAAGACCCAAAACCAATAAAACTCCACTTGAACCTAACACTCCTCACTACTAGAGATAACTTCATCTACCCCCTCTCAGTACAGCAGGAACAAGTAAAAAAACCCCACTCAGAATTTTTTAGAAAAAAGGTACTCAATCCTCAGTCAGTGCAGTTGAGAATTAAAAAAGAACCCCCCTTACAACCAAGTGTAGATGAATCCTATTAATGTTCATCCTCTAACAGATCTCACCCTCTCCCCCAAAACCACCCAACCCTTCCCCTAAAAAAACCCCCAAGTAACAGATCATAGAGTGCCCAACAGAATCTTGTTTCCACAATTTTGTGGCTTTGTGATCCAATCTAAAAAGGAGAAAGATTGGTCCTTTTTAAATCTGGCCCACATTATGTGATATGAATCAGTTTGAATGGCTTGCAGAACCTGGTGTGGAGGATCAAAAATCCTGTTAAAGAGGAATTTATTTCTGCATAACCAAATTCTCCACAACACAATGGAAAAAATCATATTCCAGTGAGGCATTTTCTTCTTGCCTCCAAGTTGATTCCAAGCCAAAAACCAGTCCTTTATAGTCTCAGTACAAGCTGCCTGAATTCCCCACCACTCCAAACATAGACACCAAATATTCCAGGCCACATGACACCCAATAAAGAGGTGATCAATCTCCTCTGGCTCCTCTTGACAAAAATTACACCAGATGTTGTTGTGATAAATACCTCTACTCAAAAGGAAGCATTTTGTGGGAATAGCCTGCATACACATTAACAAGGCAAATGCTGCAACTTTAGGTGGAAGTATAGGTGCCCAAAGCAACTTTGGCCAATTTAAGTTTTGTTCATGCTCCTCATCTAAATATTGGTACATCTTCTTCACTGAGAAGCCCTTATTATCCAATTTCCAAGAGGCTTTATCTTCCCCTGGAGTTAAAGTAGGGGCATTGTCTAGCAACTGTGATAATAATTCCAATTGGTCCAGCTCCCAGCCTCTCAAGTCCCTTCTGAATAATAATAGCCAGTCTTCTATATCCCAACATTGAGCAACCCTCTTGTTTTTTTGAATACTAAGATGATATAATCTTTGAAAGAGGAATTTGAAAGGGATCTCAGTTAGCCACTTATCCTCCCAAAAAGAGATATAATTTCCAGAAACTACTTTCCATTGAATACCTTCAGCCCCAAAGGCTATTGCAAACTTAGGAATTGACAGTAATGATTCAATATGCCTAATGAAGCCTTGGCCCTGAGTGAGAAAAAAGTTGGAGAGATTCCAAGAATTTTGATCCCACCCATATTTTGAACACAGTAGATTTTTCCATAAAGAGTCAGTTTCTAATGTAAACCTCCACCACCATCTTGCTAATAAAGCCATATTCATAATCTTCAACCTTTTGATTCCCAAACCCCCTCTTCTCCTAGGCCTGCATACCAAATCCCATCTGACCTTGTGTAGCCCTTTTCTGCCATTTTTCCATTTCAAGAATCACACCTTTGGGAGCTTTATAGAGTGACAGGTAATACAATGGCAGTGAGCTGAGGGTTGATTTTATCAGTTGAATTCTGCCTCCAAATGATTTTGCTTTGGCTTGCCATATATTGAGTTTGGATTTGAATTTTCTGATCACAGGTTCCCATGTATTCTTCCTCCTAGGATTTGCCCCTAGTTGAAATCCTAAGTATTCAAAAGGTAACTGAACTGTATTGCACCCCAAAACCCTTGTTATTTCATCTTCTATGACAGTATGAGGATTAAGGACTAGCACCTTTGATTTTAGAAAGTTGATCCTCAAACCAGTTGCTTGTTGTAGGCAAAATAGGATATGCTTCAAATTTATTGCTTGTTGCTTCCCTGCTTTAATAAAAATCAAGGTATCATCTGCAAATTGGAGATGAGAAATTTCTGGTCCATCCTCACTACATTTTACCCCTTGAAATAATCCCTCTGAGCATCCTTTGACCATCAACTGATGTAGGCTTTCAGCAATTAGTGCAAATAATAGAGGTGACAGTGAGCAACCCTGCCTTAACCCCCTATGTAGTTGGAAATCCCCAGAGGGAGAGCCATTAATCAATACTGAAGACCAAGCTTGTACACATTCAGAGATCCAGGATGTCCATTTTGTGCCAAACCCCATAATTTCCAACACATGTTGTAAGGCAATCCAATCAAAATGATCATAAGCCTTTTCAAAATAAATTTTGAAGACAATTACCTCTTGGCCAGAATTTTTAATGAAATGAATGAGTTCTGAAGCTATAAGAATCCCATCTAGAATCTGTCTTCCAGCAATAAAACCTGTCTGAACATCATGCACCAAGTGATTCATATGAGGTTTCAATCTAGCAGCTAGGATCTTAGAGATGATTTTGTAAGAGCTGTTGATAAGGCTAATGGGCCTATATTCATCCCAGGTTTGAGGGGTATTGTTCTTGGGAATCAAGGTTATAAAAGAAGAATTCAACCCTTTACCAAGTTGGCCTCCATCATGAAAATAATGTAGCATCTGCATAATGTCTTGTTTTATAATATCCCAACAAGTCTAATAAAACTTTAGTGTAAACCCATCTGGCCCTGGAGCTTTTTCACCATTGCAGGCTTTAATAGCACAAAATACCTCATCTTCTTGGAAGGGAGCCTCCAAGTTTGAGGCCTGATTTTGTGTTAAGGAACAGAAATGTAGAGAAGATAAATCTATGCACACCTCCTTGTCTTTCTTGAACCTATTAGCAAAATGTTTTTTAGCCAAGTCTTTTATCTCTGCAGGCTCTTGAACAAATCTCCCATTCTCCAGTATCAAGGAGATTTTTCTTCTAGAATAATTATAATTAGCAATCAGATGGAAAAACTTAGTACATCTATCACCTTCATTGTTCCACTTGAGTCTAGCCTTTTGGCACCACAATTTGGCTTGGAGTTTGAGCTTCTGAATTAGCAAAGCCTGACACAAGGCCCTAAGAGATAATTCAGATGGTAGCAGGCCCCTAGACTCACTCAAGCCATCCCATATGTTGATCTGCTCTTTCAAATTGTCAATATCATTTTCTAGGCAACCAAAAGTGGTTAAATTCCAACCCCTATAAAAATTTCTCAAGGCTTTTAACTTATACCAAAGTCTGTAGGAGGGAGAACCAAAAACCACCAGTGACTCCCAAAGAGTTTTTGTGTCTGTGAGAAACTTTGGGTGTTTGATCCAGGCATTAATGAATTTAAATGGCCTGGGACCCCAATCTACCACAGGGTTGCACAAGAGAATAGGTTTGTGGTCTGAGATCCCTCTAGGCAAACAAGATTGAGAAAGATTAATGAAAGTTGATAGAACTTGAGGTTTGATCAAAAACCTGTCAATCCTAGAGGCATTTGATCTGTTATTGAACCAGGTATATTTCCCACCTGTCATTTGTAAATCCACTAACCCCACATTGCTAAGAAAGTTTCTGAAATCAGTGATGCTAGCTTGTGAATTCAGAGGACCTGCTTTTTCAGAAGGTTCTAATATGGCATTAAAGTCTCCTGCTACCAAAATGTTAGGAGAGAGAGTTGAGGATTTTTGTTGAATGTCTTCCCAAAGAACTGCTCTTAGAGGTATTGAGCAAGGAGCATATACATTTACCACTGCCAAATTGTAGTCAAGAGGAATAAATTTGCCTGACCAAAACACAGCATGTTGATCAGCCTGAGATGAATGTTTTTCAAAGATGAGGGTGTTCCAAACTGTTATAATCCCACCAGAATTCCCAATAGATGGTGTAAACACAGCTTCCCAAGTATTTCTGAATCCACAACTGTCCAAAAAATAAAATGGTAACTCCTCAAGTTTTGATTCCTGAATCAACACCATTGCCACCTTTTGCTTGTGACACAAGGTACTGAGAGCTCTTCTTTTTTGCCTAGAAGAAGCTCCCCTCATATTCCATGAGATTATTCTCATGGAGAAGAAAGTCTCTGAGTAATTGGAGTATGAATCACAGAGTTGGTCCTCTGTTCATCATTCTCCTCCAGGTCACAAAAATCATCATCAGAGTCTCCTTCCAAATCCACAGCTTCATTCACCTCATTCTCCAAACTGTCGAATCTATCTGCCACCAGATCCTCCTCTATATATGCTTTGAGTCCAATTTCTTGACAAAGGTTCCAAGTACCTTCTCCACCAGGTTTGAATCTTTGAGTATCCCTCTTTTCTTTGGCCTTTGCTGCAGATTGAAAGGGATTTGGGACAGGAACTTTGGTCCTTGATCTAGTGTTATATGCTGCAACTGTAGCAGTGTACTTCTTTTTACTACTGGTTCCCTTTTCCAATAAACAAGTCTGTTTAATTTGTAACTCATCTTTTGAAACCCTAATTCCCCCCAAAACTGAATTAAGATGCAAAACAGGCTGTAAATCAAACTGTTCCCTGGGTCCCATGGGGGAAAGTAAGTGTTGAGTCTCATTAATGTTTTCAGCTCCCAAAATCTTCTTTTGTCCTTGTTGAGGTGATGTAGTCCCATCTATAGTTACCAGTTGATGTCCCAAATTGTCCACAACTAATGTAATCTGAGCAGTAGCATTCTTGACTGAGTTTTCTTCTCCAAAAGTGTCAGGAGCAATAAGAATCTCCTTGAAGGTAGCTGATGGCAAAGATTGCTGGGACTGCAAAGAATTTAAACCAGTAACAATGGGAGATAATGGAGGAAAAGAGTGTCTTGATCTACCAATACTTGTAAACCAGTATCTGGTAATGTGGCCTGATTCTTCAATAACAGTGGTTCAATATCTGCTACCAAAAGATTTTCCTCCTCCACCATAATGGTTCCACCCACCTGAGATTGAATTATTAATGTCCCATGATCAGAAATTTGGACATCACCTTCAGTTTCCTCATCAATAAGTACTGCAATCTCAGGGGTGTCCCCAAGTTTGCTAGACATATCCACATTTGTATTGTCAGTGTCTTCCTCAGAATTAGAAGAAGTAAATGTTGGTTTGATCTTTGGATGAACAAAAGGTAGTACAGAGCTCTCCACAGAACATACCATCACATTAAAAGCTTTATCTTCTAAAGTTAAACCTGTCTCTTTGTAAACCTTCAAGTACTCCATAGAATGAATCAGAACAAAGGCCACATCCAATACATGTCCTTCCAGTGTGCAGGGATGGATAGTCACAAAAGACCCCAAATCTTTGGTTAATGCTTCGAAAGTCTCAGGGCACCAACCCAAAATGGGAACACCATGGATGGCCACCCAAGTATACTTCCCCCCAAGCTTTAGCAAATTACCTTTATCAGGAATGATTGTCATCCAGAATTGCAGCCATTCAACACCTTCCTTCAAAGCCTCCTTCTCTACATTTTCATCTGGAAAGTAAACCAGAACCACCCTATTCCCCAAAGATTTTAGAACAATCTCCACTTCCCTTTCAGCCTTGAAGTCTTCCATGATGGCTTGTACTGAATAATTCTTGTGTAGCAATGCTAGGTGTCCTCTTTCAATGAGAACTCTATTGTCTTCTACAACCGTTCCAGTGGGAAAGCTGTGTCTATCTTCCTCACACAACTGAGTGTTGTCTTGCTCCTTTCTTTTCCAAAACTGACCTCCAAATCTATCCCCTCCCATCTTCCTTTTGTCCCAGGCTTTAGCCACAAACAACCTGTAACCCTTTAAGACATAACCATTGAAAATATGGAGACCCTTCTGTAAAGCTTCCAGTGAATCGAAGGTGATGAAAGCAAACCATTTCCCCCTTAGATTCAGTTTAGTTGGAGTCTCCACCTTTATAATCTCCCCACACTCTTGAAAGAGATTTTGTAGCCAGATTGAAGATGTCCGAGGGGGAATGTTGTGTATAAAGATCTTGTGTTCTTCCAAAAACCTCCTCCCTGCTGGTGGTACATGTTCTCTGTTTCTTTGTTGGGAAGGAACAACTATGGATTTGAGTCTAGCATTCTCATCTCCCCTGTCTCTGAACTGTGGAGGCTCAAATCCAGGTGGAGGACCAGTTGCTGAAGATGATGCCATACCTCAAGGAAAATGTCAGTATAAAAAGGAAGTGAAGTCAAGTTGCAAGATAAACAATAACAACCAGAGGTGGTTCGATGAATCAGTCTTGGTCCATCTTGAACACAACACCAAAGGCTAATAAACTTCAAAAACCCAACCAAAGTCGAAAACTTTGACAGAGACGGAAACAGGGTACAACACTTGAAAGAGATGACACTGTAGAACAAGTTGATACTTGAAAATGGCCAACACGAGATCGAGGGACGGTGGTCCGATGATCTCAGTGGATCAACCAGGACACTACACCATTTATAGTGATCTCTAATCCATGATTGTAGTGTAAAGAAGCTCAAATCGGATTTGAGGATGAAGAACACCACTGTAGAGATACTGTAGCTCTAGAGAGAAAAGCTTCGTTAAATTTTGATTCTCAAATACATCATTCCTCTTTAACTCATTGAATTAGGTACCAACCCAATACAAGAAACAACTTTATAAGTGATAAATATGGCCCTGAAGATTGATTTTGCTCGGAAAAAAAAATCCCAATATCCTCTTTGTGCCTACCACAAACATCATCAGAATTTCTGGAAACATATCCAAATCAGATAATTGAATATGTAATCTTAAAGACTTGTGTAACCGAAGCAATTATAATAAATTTGTATGAATAATAACTCATTTGTACCCATATGAAAAAGTACTAGAATTGAGGTCTTGCACTGACTATTCTTCTTTGACAAATTCCCCTTCCTAATCATTCTGACAAGAGCATACTCAAAATTTTCAGCATTTTGAAGGGTTGACTGACATATATCCTCATTTACTACTTTTACACCTAAATTAGAGCTGACTCAAGCTTTAAACGAGTTAAGCAATCGCTTAAGCCTCGGATAAAAAAAGGTGTCTTAAAGTTAAATAAGTAGTTGCTTAAGGCCTTGGATCAAAAAATACTGTATACAATTAAAGACCTGGTACTATTTGATTAAACCTAATCAAGCAAAAATATTGGACTTCTAATTTTGAAATATAATTTTAATACTAATTGGGCCCAATTCTAATATGGATTTAGTTTTTTTTTTCAGAAAAAAAATTATTATAAAAAAGAAAGACAACTTTTCTTGATTGGTGAACACTCTAAAAACTCTATGGATCTTTATTAAGCAGTGAAAAACTATCATTAAGGAAACAAATCAAACAAGTTCAATTTACCAATGATCAGTAAACTACAAAGGGTAAATTACAAATACCTACCCGAAACTTGTAGCGTTTAACTGATACCTACCCTGATGTTTTTTTACTTGATACATGCACAAATGTTTCGTAATATAACACAAATCCCAAGCCGTTGACGTTCCGTTATTTAAAATCGCACATGATTCGCACATGTCGATTAATTTTCAAAAAATGGCGATACTGCCCTTGTAGCCTTTCTTCAACCTTCAGATCAAACAAGAGTTAGAACAAACAAAGGGGAAATGTCGTGTTCAGGTGGGAGAGGAAGTTGTGTGAGGTCAGAGTGTTAGTCTTAGTGCCCGTAGTTCAATCATAAATGTCCAAATGTATGTATCATCATTAGCAATAATGTCACGCCCCAATTTCAGTAAACCGAACTCGGGACGCGAACGTTTTGAAACAATAAAACATTTGAAACCTTTTTGAATAAACACTTTAAAATCAACAACTTGTTAATCAAAATAATATTTACAACTTAAAACACGTCCCAACAAGTGGAAAAAAGAAAACGAGGTATCCGTCGCTAGACTCAAAGTAAACCCAGAATCCCACTCCTAGCTCTTCAAGCTTTAGAAGCTCACCTAGTCCAACCTGCGGCCGGTACCTGTAGGAAAAGCAGCTAGGGGTGAGCGTTCGCTCACCACCACGGATAACAGACTGACTATGGCATAATTAGTAGATAAAGCCAGAAACACCAAAACCAAACCCAACACCGGGACTACAGTCCCCAACTCAAGTACTCAACTGACCCACAATCCGTTACTTTCCTCAGCAGACTCAACACTCGATAAAGTAATGTAGACCTGACACAACTATCGACGACCTCCTCCAAGGACACGACAGAAGCTACACAACACCAAACAAGATCACAAAGGATCGCACACCAAACAAGATCACAAAAGATCGCAAACCAGCTGCTCAGTAACCTCCACCAAAGACACGAACACGGATCAGGCTAGCCAAAGAATGCTCAGAACCTGCCGAGACTCGTACATGGATCAGGCCAGCCGAAGAATGCTCGTAACCTGCCGAGACCCGGTCACGGATCAGGCTAGCCAAAGAATGATCATAACCTTTCGGGATCCGGACACGGAACAGGCTAGCCAAAGAATGCTCAGAACCTGTCGAGACTCGAGTTTGGTCAGGCCAGCCAAAGAATGCTCGTAACCTGCCAAAATCCACACCACTCCCCGACACACAGTCGGGTTACTAACCCCGGGCAAACACAATCACAATCACAAGCAAAGCTCAACAAACAGTAACAAGACAGGTTTAACACTCCACATGCACTCATGGCCACCCAAGACACCAACAGTAAAACACGGACTCAACAACCCACGGGCACTCACGGCCTCCCAAGACACACCAACCATAACTCACGGGCTCAACAACCCCACGACACTCACGGCCAACCAAGACACACCAACCATAACTCACGGGCTCAACAACCCCACGGGCACTCACGGCCACCCAAAACACCCAAGGTAAAGACACGGGTTCAACAACCCCACGGGCACTCATGGCCACCCAAAACACCAAAGGTAAAGACACGAGTTCAACGACCCCACGAGCACTCATGGCCACCCAAAACTCAACGATAAAACACGCTCGCAACTTACCGAGACTCTAACTCGTAAGCCAACTAAAACACCAACAGTAAAGTACGGGCTCTCACGGCCACCCAAACACGAATAACAACACGGGCTCTCATGGCCACCCAAGACTCAACAATAATAATACGGGCTCTCAAGGCCACCCAAGACTCAACAATAATACACGGGCTCTCAAGGCCACCCAAGACTCAACAATAATACACGGGCTCTCAAGGCCACCCAAGACACCAAAAGATCAATCAACCTCCGGCTTAACCAAAGTCTCCAACAGTCCTAATATCGATAAGTTCACAAACAACCTCCGGGCATGGTCATAGGCCTCCAGTGATTCTAATAACGCTAAGTTCTCTGCTCCTACGACACTACTAAGTGTCACATGCTTTTCTCATAAACGCTACAATCCCGTATCATGCTTTTCTAATAATCGATAACCTAAACAACCCACGACACCCCGGTGTCACATGCAATTCTACAGTTAACTTTCCCCAGTCAGGGCCGAGATCCGGCTACTTTTCCCTACCTCGCGACGAAACCACAGCAGCGTCTCCTAGCTGCTGACGACCGGGCCAACGCCGTCTTCCAGGGCGAAGTCCGCGTCTGGGTGTAACTCCGGTTTTCTCTTTGATCGAAGCCGCACTCTAAATTTAACACGAAGTCACAAATTAATAACGGTTCCACCGTTAAGTTAAAGATTACGATTTGTCCAGTTTAAATCCGACATTTGTCTTTTAAACTCGAGCGGGCTAAAAGCGGAATTACGGCGACTCGTGTTTGAGTACCCGAGCACCGAAACCGGCGCATGTTTCCGAGGCACGGTCCCAATGCACGAATCCCGAGGTCCGATTCAGCGAGCCGCTTTTGTTCCGTTCTAAGTTCGATTTTAAACGTCCAGCTTAGTCGATTCACGCCCCTCGTTCAACAGTCCACCACGTCTTAATTCCAAACTGAAAATAATCCGTTTTGAATCCTTTTCAAAATTTCAATTTACAACCCTTTTTATTTAAAACTGAAATTTCACTTTTTACAAATTAAATCCTTTATGTTTCTGATCCAACCAAACAACAGTTCCAAACTCGACCAGATCCAGAAGTCCATAAACGAATAAGCTCGGAACGAAATCACAGAACCAAAAGAGAGAAACGGTTTTGACACCGACCGACCACCGGTGACGATGTCGCCGGCGACCAAACCCTCAAGGGTGAGAATCTCACCATGGGGAAATAGAAGTGGTGGAGAACGGCGGAGCACGGCGGGGGCCTTTCTCGCCTCAGATCCGGACGGCCACGGGGAGGAGGTGGCGCGTTGGAGCACGGCGGTGGTTCTGACTATTCTCGTCCAAATCGACCTCGGCCGGAGAGCTTCCAGGTCCGGTGAGGTCGGGGAAGCACGGTGGTGGGGCGAGGGAGTCGCTGGCATGGTCTCGAGCTCTGGGAGACGAAGCCAGAGCGAGCCTCCCGTCTAAACCGTTCGCCGGCGGTGATTCTCGAGTTGGTCGGCGAGGTGGAGCTCGGGTTGAACGGAGACGGGACACAGAGATGTCGGGGTTCGAGCTGAAGGAGAGAAAGGCGGGTGAGGTCGGTCACGAGGAAACGAAGAAGGGAGAGTGAGGAACAGCCGGAGAAGAAGACGGATGGGCGAGGGGAAGCGGAGATGGAGGGGCTCGGTGAGGGAGTGGCGGCCGGAACGTGAAGGGCTGGGGTTCGGTTTCAGAGAGGCGAAGAGAAGACGAAGAGTGGGAAGCGATTTAGGGTTTCAGACCCAGAGACATGCTTAAATAGCACGGGCCGTACGCAACCAGGCCTGGCGGAGTTGGGGCGCCCGACCCGATGCCGAGAGGGGAAAGCCTGGGTCGGACTGGCTTGGCTAGGCCTGTGGGTCTGGTCGGGTCTGACCGGCCCAACTTCTTTCCTTTTTCTTTTGCCTTTTTGTTTAATTAGGTAAAAACTGATTCAAAATTCATTTTTTTTGAACGAATAAGAGATTAAACCCAAATTTCACCTTTGACGTTCCAAACGATTTAAAAAAATTAATTAAATTAACCTCTTTACCGCAGCGGTCTTAACAAATAAAATTTAAAGAGGCTTTATATTACTTATGTGTTGGAGTAATATATCGATGCGTTCTGATCTATGCCCATAATGCGAATAGAACCATAGATCAAGATAGATCACACTCGATGGGTCCCTAGTCAACAAAGCTTCGCTAAAAGCAACTAGTATGAAAGATGGCTCTTCATGGCTTACGTTCTGTTAGTCATTGGAAAGGGATTCCGGAGTCTGATCATAGATATCATGTGGGACATGATACTGGACGACCCGACATGAACATGTACCATAGATCAAGTCATGAGCATATTCATTGTCGTAGCTTGTCATGTATCCTTAGCCAAGGAGTTTTTTGTGACCGCTATGCAGTAAACAAATAAGTTTGACCTGAGCCTAACGTTGCCCGTAACAAGGCTTCCATAATGGCCAGGATTGGCTTGAGGAAGGATTACATGAGTGACACGAAAGACGACTAAGGTATTTATCCCTCATACTACGGCATGTGAAAGATATCGGTTCTCGGCCGCTTGATCGAGAGTGACTAAAAGAATAGGGTTATTTACGATAAGGTACCCTAATGTTTCGTCCACGAACGATAAGGTACCCTTATGAATTTTTTGTCCGATAAGGTACCCTAATGATTCGTCCACGAACGATTTGGTTTAAAATTGGCATATTCCGTTAGAAAACTAACAGAATATTCCTCTAATTTAGTCATGTGCAGTTAAGTGGGATGTGAAATGACGATTCTACCCTTTCTTATTTTAATCTTATAAATTTGATAGACAAAATTACCATTATACCCTTAGTTATAAATAAAAAATAAAAAAATAAAAACATATTTTTTTTAATACTTAATTAAAAAAATTAATTGAATTATAAATATATATAAACAGATTCATCTCTCTCTCTCTCTCTCTCTCTCTCTCTCGCTTTAACCCCTTCATCTCCTCTGACCTCCATCTCCTCCAACCTTCATCTCTCGACGACGCCGACCTTCATCTCTCGACGCTAGTCTGAGGAACTCAACACCGGTGCGAGGAACTCGACGCCGGTGCTAGGAACTCTACGCCAGTCAGAAACAGAGCGGGGAACTCGTGTCCGAGCTCAGATCCGACGAAGCTTGGGGCGGTCACGGAGGGCTTCATCTTCATCGTCTTCTCCAGTTGGGTACGAAGCTCTCCTCTCCGGAGATGGAGGCGACATCGAGAACCAGATCTGTTCTCAACCTCCATGGCTAAGGCGAAGGCGAATTTAGGGCACGAGAACGCCGGAGTCCATGGCTGAGCAACGAAGGGCAGGACCCAGCGAGGGTCTCGTACTCAGATCTGGAGCACGACGAGGGTCTCCAGATTCCAATCTCCGGCGTTCTTCGCGAGGTCGTGGGTGTTCTTCTAATTTTTTATTTTGATTTTTGATTTTTGATTCGTGAGTGTTCTTCGATGATCTTCGTGAGTGTAAACGTTCTTCAATTTTTTTGTTCTTCGATGTTGTTCGATTTCAATAAAGGAAAAAGAACCAGATCTTCGATGTTGTTCTTCAATAAAGAAAAAAACAGTAAAAAAAGGAAAAAGATTTAAATACAAATTAAATTATATTACAAAAATATCAAACAAAAATCCTAATATGGAATTAATAATTTTTTTAATTAAAAATGAAATAACAAAAAAATGTTATATATAATTTAATTATTTTATTTAAAAAGAATTAATAAAAAAACAGTAAGAAAAAACGAATAGAAAAAGAAAGAAAAAAAGTAAGAAGAAAAATAAAAATAAAGAAGAATTAATAAAAAAAACAGTAAGAAAAAAAAGAACAAAAACTAATTTTTATAAATATATAATTTAATTATTTTATTTTTAAAATTTAAAATAATTAGAAAATATAAATTAAAGAAAAAGAATAATATTAATAAAATATTTTTTTAAAAATAAGTAAATAATTACTTAAAATGTTAATGAAATTAAATGCAAGGGGTAAAATAGTCTTTTCACTCTGAAGTCAAAAGTCAACTGAAATGTCAATGGGCAAAATAGTCATTCTACATAAGTCTGTTAGTTTTTTAACAGCATTAAACCAAATCGTTCGTGGACGAATCATTGGGGTACCTAATCAGACAAAATATTCATAAGGGTACCTTATCGTTCGTGGACGAAACATTAGGGCACCTTATCGTAAATAACCCAAAAGAATAACATGGCCATGCACATGATACTGGTTATCATATATTCAGTCATCTCACATATCAAGGAACAGTTGTCACGCCCCAATTTCAGTAAACCGAACTCGGGACGCGAACAATTAAAATAATAAAACCTTTGGAACCTGTTTTGAAACTACACTTTAAAATCGCCATTTAATTAATCAAAATAATATTTACAACTCAAAAACGTCCCAACAAATGGACAAGGTACAAGGTATCCGTCACTAGACTCAAAAGATAAAACACGGACCCCGCTCCTAGCTCCTCAGGCTTCGAGAGCTCACCTAGTCCGTCCTGTGATCAGTACCTGTAGGAAAAGCAGCTAGGGGTGAGCGTTCGCTCACCACCACGGATAAAAGACTGACTACGGCATACTTAGCAGACAATGCCGGTAACACCCAAACCATCCCAACACCGGGAATACCATCCCCAAACTCAAGTAACTCAACTGACACATGACCCGTTACTTTCCTTAACAGACTCAACACTCGGACTCGTAATGTAGACCCAACACAACGATCACGACCTCTTCAAAGGACTCAAAAGACCACCACGCAACACCCAAGATCACAAAGGATCGCACACCAAACAAGACCACAAAGGATCGCATACCAGCTGCTCAGTAATCTCCCTCACGCCCTTTACCGATCTCATCAGGTCAGGCGGTCGACCTGTCGCATTTCCTCGACACAAAGTCGGATCAGGCTGTCGACCTATCACACTCACAACCCAAACCACACACACGCGGCCAGGACCCCTTTACTGACGGGCGGGCCCCCTACCCCGTATGAACATGCAGACGCGTGTGATCGAGGACCCCCGTTTCATGAAGCGGGCCCACAACCTCAGGTAACCACAATCACAATCACAAACAAAGTTCAACAAACAACAACAACACAAGTTCAGCACTCCATAGGCACTCATGGCCACCCAAGACACCAACCATAAAACACGGACTCAACAACCCCACAGGCACTCACGGCCTCCCAAGATACACCAACAGTAACTCACGGGCTCAACAACCCCACGGGCACTCACGGCCACTCAAAACCACCAATAGTAACTCACGGGCTCAGCAACCCCACGGGCACTCACGGCCTCTCAAAACCACCAACAGTAACTCACGGGCTCAATAACCCCACGTGCACTCACGACCTCTCAAAACCACCAACAGTAACTCACGGGCTCAACAACCCCACAAGCACTCACGGCCTCCCAAGACACACCAACAGTAGAGACACGGGTTCAACAACCCCACGGGCACTCACGGCCTCCCAAGACACACCGACAATAAAGACACGGGTTCAACAACCCCACGAGCACTCATGGCCACCCAAGACACACCAACAGTAAAGACACGGGTTCAACAATCCCACGGGCACTCATGGCCACCCAAGACACCAATAGTAAAACACGGGCTCAACAACCCCACGAGCACTCATGGCCACCCAAGACACCAACAGTAAAACATGGGCTCTCATGGCCACCCAAGACACAACAGTAAAACACGGGCTCTCATGGCCACCCAAGACACAAAATACACAATCAACCTCCGGCATAACCAATGCCTCCAACAGTCCTAATATCAACAGTATCACAATCAACCTCCGGGCATGGTCATATGCCTCCAGTACTCCTAACATCGATAAGTTCACAATCAACCTCCGGGCATGGTCATATGCCTCCAGTAATTCTAACATCGTTAAGTTCTCTGCTCCTACGACACTACTAAGTGTCACATGCTTTTCTAATAACCGCTACGTTCCCGTATCATGCCTTTCTAATATTCGATAAACCTACTTAACCACGACACCTCGGTGTCACATGCAATTCTACTGTTAACTTTCCCTAGTCAGGGCCGAGATCCGACTACTTTTCCCTACCTCGTGCGTGTTCTCCAAAAGTGCCCAAATAAGCCCCGGCGTGATCTCCGTCACTCGCCTAGCTTTCCTTTGCCTCGGTCCGCAGCATGATCTAAAAGAACCCAATTTTAAGTACTCTTAAGTTCGCAGACATAAACTGGAATTTAACAAACTTAACGCCCAAAAGTAACCTCGACAATGTCGATCACTCCCAAACTCCCCAATTACTCGACATTGTCGATATTGGACCCGGAAAGGCCCGATTCGCCCGACATGGCGAATCTTCCAGGGTTTTGAAAACGCCCTTCCGGGGCTCCGAAAATTCCCGTTCTCGTTTCTACGGTCTTAGAATAATTCAGGGGTTCCTAGGCACTCGACGAAATCGAATTCCGACTTCCGAGTCAAGTTATTAACGTTTAAAGTTTCACACGAAGGTGCATATCTCAGATCTTGGTTCGAGCTTAGTCGAAACCAAATGTTTCACATAAGCCTCGCAACCACAAATCTTTAGGAAGGACAAAGCGGGCATCATCCGGTACCATTTTTAAAATGGTGTCCCTTCCACACCATTCGTCGAAGCCCGATTCACTATGAATGCGGTCGTCTCTAAAGCAAAACCCCTAAAAGAGATTGGGAGATCAGTCCAACTAATCATGGAATAGACCATTGTCTAACAATGTCCGATTTCTCTGTTTGGCTACACCTTTCAACTACAGTGACCTAGGAGGAGTCCATTCCAAAAGGATCCCATTCTCTTTTAGATGATCTAATAACTCTGTGGTCAAGTATTTTCCACCTCGATCCAATCGAAGTGCCTTAATACCTTTGTCGAGCTGGTTTTCTACTATAGTCTTAAACTCTTTGAATTTATCAAAAGCTTCAGACTTATGTCTCACCGAATAGACATAACCATATTTACTGTAATCATCAGTAAATGTGATAAAGTAGCTAAAACCCCTCCTGGCAAGTGAACTTATTGGTCTACACACATTCGAGTGTATCAGCCCCAATAATTCACCCGCCCTTTCATCGCGATCGATAAAGGGCACTTTAGTCATTTTGCCCATCAAACAAACCTTGCACCTATCGATCGAATGGAATTCGAATGAACCTGAAAGCCCGCACTTCTGAAGTGCTGATAGGCGCTTCTTGTTTATGCGACTCAAATGACAGTACCATAACATAGTTAGGTTTAAATTGTTGGATTTAGACCTCTTGGTATTAACGGAATATATAGAACTTGAGGCATTGTTACCCATATCTAATATGTACAATCCTCCAACCATGTCAGTACTGGTATAAAACATATCATTGCATAGAACATTGAAAACTCCATTTCCAATATTAACATTATATCCTTCCTTGTCAAACACGGATACAGATATAATATTCCTACTAAAAGTAGGTATGCAATATACATTATACAATACTAAGACAAGGCCTCTTGGCAAAGCAAGACTCATGGATCCTACAGCAGTTGCCACAACTCTGAGGTCCATTTCGTGCTTTCCAAATCTCTCCTACTTTCAGCCACCATATATTAGTGCATGTGTGAGATTCAGTCATGGTATCTAATACCCATGAATCTTTGGAAGTAGAGAGATGTAGCTCTATAGAGTTAATACCGATTGAAGGCACGGTCCCACCGCCCTTCCTTAGATCATCCAGGTTTCCTGATGAAGGCGCAGTCTTACTGCCCTTCTTCAGATCATCCAGGCTATTTGATGAAGGCGCAGTCCCACTGCCCTTCTTCAGATCAGCCGTGAACTTCCTGTAATCCCGGTTCCAATGACCAGGCTGTTGGCAGTAGAAGCAGACATTCTCAGGTGTCTTATCTTTCCTGCCAAGTGCGCATGGGCCCAGCCCTTGCCACTTCCAATTCCCTTGTTGACCATCAGAATATCGTTGGATCCCAGATCCCTGAGATATTCTTCTCAGCAGCTGATGACACTTCATGTAACTCTGATATGGTCTTAGAGACAGCCTTGTCAAGGACATATTCTTTGCGTTCAGACTTGAGGACTATCCTCAAAATTCTGTACCAGTCCAAATAGTTTGTCCCATTTAGCTTGACCCTGTCAAGAATGGTTTTTAATGACAAACTATTAATGTTTGCTGAATTTGCCATTTGATCTACAACAGATAAAATTCAATCAGTAAACTGAATAAATTTTATGAAGATCAAGCTTAAACACCAACAATCAATTCTAAACCTTTAGAATCTGAAACCAAGATCCTTGATTCACTCGATTAAGCTGAACTAATGCTCACCACTTAATCGAGCTATGTAGGTAGGACTCCATCCAATCACATCCAATGTGACTCTTGGCTAGGGTATGTACTTATGTACACGACTTACCCTATTTGTTACCCTAGCTCAACCTCAGGCCGAGAATCGTAGTCGGGTCCACCAATTTTCAACTATGGCTCGTCACTATGTAGGTGCTCCGCTAATGCGCACGACACCCACATATGTCGTCCAAACCTACTACCCCGCTTCCCCATGGATGCTCCGCTAATGCGCACGACAACCATAGGACGGGGAGGTAGTAAGGTGTTGATGATTGGGAGGTATCGGACATGACCCGTTTTTACTTGTCCGGTTGTGTTTAAAACTTTGACACATCCTAGATGCGATGAGCACATCAACTACATTCCAAATGCAATGATGCCTCAAATTACATCCAATGTAATTCTTCCTTTGAACCCTTCAACTACATCCAATGCAATGACGGTTCTAAGGGTTCACACACAAGGATTAAAATTCCAATTTTATCTTTGCATGTGAGGTGATATGCTCGGTAAATAAAGTTAAGCATGCAATTCTAAAACACATAGAATTAATCATGCATAAACTAAACCAAGCATAAAGCGATAAATGTGCACATAATATCCCCCTAAACTAACTCCCACTAGCTTCTTGAGCTCCACCGACTCCAAGCCGATGCCAACACCCGAAAAGCCACCAAATGACCTTTTCGCCCTTTCTTCGTCTTGAGTAAAATATTACAATTTAATACACGACTCGCAGGTCGGGAATAAATAAATATTACAAACAAGTGGTTCGACGACCACACCTTGAAAGAATAATTACACGCTAACACTAATGGCTCGCAGGCCGTGAAAAGCGATAAATAATTAAATCGAGCTCGGGGCTATTATGTACACCATGCCAACATCACATCACACATCGTGTTATCAAACAAGCATGTTATCAAACATCATGTGATTTTCCGGTTTTAATTAATAGCCAAGTTTCGAAAATTTTTGATGCTCGGTTTATCGAAACCATTCAAAAATGAAACTTTTGAACATTTGATCTTCGAGTTCGTCATGACGGTTCCAAACTCGTCATAACTAACAAAACGGTTTAGCCTTGGCATATCAACCATCCAATGGTCATGCTTGGCCTAGCTCCGTCCAACGGAGCCCCGTTCGGTCCCGGTTTCGGCTCCCCGAGAGTCCCGCTCCCGAGACCCGAAAAATCAAAAAAATTTCAAAATTTCCAGATTTGAAATAATTTTCAAAAATTCATTTTACATGCATTAAATCCATGAACAAGAATTTAAAACATGTTATCAAACAATTTAGCAAAACAACATGCCAAAAAACGAAACTTTCAAGCAAAACCGAAACTTTGAACACCGTCTTGTGAATCCCGAAGGTAGCACGGCTCTGATACCACTGTTGGGTCTCGAGGTAGGGTTGGAGATGAACCAACTCGCAGCGGAAAATCAATGAAAACCAAGAGACGATTAAAACCATGAAACAACTAACAAAGAATGGATTCACAAGAGAAAAATTCAGCACTAGTTCTTACCAAAACAAGAACACCGGTTAACGAATGACTGGCTTGAGTCTCCAAGACGCCTACGTATCCACATGGGAATCAAAGCCACGTAGTTCTTCTCTTTGAGGACTCAAGAACACAAACATGGAGGTGGAAACTAGCCAAACCCGAAATGGCCATGGAAGAGGGAGAGAAAATGTGTTTCCTATTCTTGTCTTGTGTTTGTTATGTTGAAAAAAGATGACTTAAACATAACAAAACCCATACTTGTCCAACTAAAGGCATGGGACAAGTATGGTGTCAAGTAAGGTGTAAATAGGACAAAGTATGGCAAGACAAGATTGGGTTAGGTGGTGAATCACCAACACCTTAATCCTTGTCTTGCTTACTTAGTACTAATTAATCAAGACTTGATTAATTAGTTCCATGGGCCTTGGTTGCATGGGCCTTTCATGGGCCTCTTGGAACATGGCCCGTGGCCATTTCCAACGAGGTCCCGTGATTCGCTCATCGCCTCCATGCCTTCCATACCGGAAATGTCCAACATTATCCGACGCGATCAATCCCAAGACTCCAAGCCTTGTCTCGATCCGTAAAGTCCTATTCACGTACGGGCACATGACCCAAAACCCAGTTTTGGTCATGTCCCGAGACAACTCCCTTTTGGCCATTCTCCATAAATGTGTCAATGAGTTTCATCCTCCGGTGTGACCCTTAGGTTTATGCATGTCAATAGATCAACGTAAAATCCCATTTTACTTGATCCTATTTAAGTGGCAACTAACGAGACTTTAGTATTGCCTGACACTACATAACGAATCGACCCTGTCGATTCTAACCTTTCCGTCGTCCCTGTCATTATCCTTTTATCTCCGATATCCTGATTGAGATAAGGCATAGAGCCGTCATCCTTATTATTCTCAATCACCGTTCCTTGATATGTGAGATGACTGAAGATATGATACCCAGTATCATGTGCATGGCCATGCTATTCTTCCAGTCACTCTCGATCAAGTGGCCGAGAACCGATATCTTTCCCATACCTTAGTATGAGGGATAAATCCCTTAGCCGTCTTTCGTGTCACTCATGTAGCCCGTCCCCAAGCCAATCCTGGCCGTTATGGAAGCCCTGTTACGGACAACATTAGGCTCAGGTCAAACTAGGTTGTTGACTACATAGCGATCACAAAGACTCCTTGGTCTAAGGATACATGACAAGCTACAACACTGAATATGTTCATGACTTAATCTATGGCACATATTCAGGGCGGGTCGTCCAATATCATGTCCCACATGATATCTATGATCAGACTCCGGAATCCCATTCCAATGACTAACATAACGTAAGCCATAAAGAGCCATCTTTCATACTAGTCGCTTCTAGTGAAGCTTTGTTGACTAGGGACCCATCGAGTGTGATCTATCTCGATCTATGGTTCTATTCGCATGGTGGGCATAGATCAGAGCACACATCGATATATTACTCCAACACATAAGTAATATAAAGCCGCTTTAATTTTATTGCTAACGATGATATATACATTTGGACATTTAGGATTGAACTACGGGCACCCGAGCACGTGGGCCCCACCCGACCCAACTTGGCCGTGGGCCCTAGGGTTTAAATTGGGGCCCGACCACCATGGTGGTGGCTGGTCCCAGCTCCGGCCAGCCACCCCATGGCCGGCCGGCCACCACCCACGGTGGCCGGAGCTCCTCCCGAGCTTCCGGTCACCGGACAACGTCAAATTTCACCTCCAAACACCTCCAAAACGTCTCCAACACTCTCCCAACATCAAAACAACCTTCAACTAATAGTTTCAAACCAAAAACTAAATTTAGAAAATGAAAAATCGAAGATTGGTTTGGTGTATACCGTAGAGGAAGACGAGGTGAGCTTGAATCTCTTCACTTTGAGACGATCCAAGGGTGGAGATGACGTGAATAGTGACCAAGACCTCCCAAGCCTTCTCTTCCTTCTCTCCTTCTTCTATCTCCCTTTCTCTCTCTAAAAGCCAATTTTTCTCTTCTTTTTTTGAAATGGACGTGTAAACCAACTTCTTTCCCTTTTGTTTTATTTAAAAAAAAAACAAACTAATACTTAAATGCAAACTAACACCTAAAGTAGTCTTCCTTGTCTTGTCCCACACCTAACACCACCACTTGCTTGACAAGTGGCAAGGTGGGTCCCACACCTTTTTAGGAAAATATCTGCTAGATATTTTCCAATCAGATTCGCGAAATTCGGACGTTTCGGGCCCCGAACGGGCACTTTTTCCAAGAAATTACGAAACTTCACGGGCTACAAGGAAACGACTCAACTAAGATCGCTGCGATGACGGCTAAGCTTTTTGGATCCAAAACGGTCCTCGAATGGACCAAAACGTCGCTCGGTTGACCTTTCCAACGAAAAGTCAACATTTCCCAAATTGATCAGAAAGTTGCCTTGAGTCCCCTGGAACTCACTTCGGTCAATATAGGGGTCAACTTAAGTCCGGTATGACCCTCGGGGTCAGATTTAGGTTCAATCAAGTGTTAGTCTTAAATTTTTTAAATTTTCCTGTTTTTCGCAGGTTTGACTGGCGTTGACCGGGAGTGGTTATTACAAAAGTGATTGAGAATAATAAGGATGACGACTCTATGACTTATCTCAATCAGGATATCAGTGATTAAAGGATAATGACAGAGTCAACCAGAAAGGTTAGAATCGATTGGGTCGATTTGCTATGTAGTGTCAGGCAATACTAAAGTCTCGTTAGTTGCCACTTATATAAGATCAAGTAAAATGGGATTTTACGTTGATCTATTGACATGCATAAACCTAAGCGTCACACCGAAAGATGAAACTCATTGACACATTTATGGAGAATGGCCAAAACAGAGTTGTCTCGGGACATGACCAAAACTGGGTTTTGGGTCATGTGCCCGTAAGTTAATAGGACTTTGCGGATCAAAACAAGGCTTGGAGTCTTGGATTGATCACGTCAGATAATGTTGGAAATTTCCGGTATGGAAGGCTTGGAGGCGATGAGCACGTCACGGGACCTCGTTGGAAATGGTCATGGGCCATGTTCCAAGAGGCCCATGAAAGGCCCATGCAACCAAATCCCATGGAAATAATTAATCAAGTCTTGATTAATTAGTACTAAGTAAGCAAGACAAGGATTAAGGTGTTGGTGATTCACCACCTAACCCATCTTGTCTTGCCATACTTAGCACCATACTTGTCTTACTTCACACCATGCTTCACACCTTACTTGTCCTTGATAGTTGTTGATGGTTTAAGTCATCTTTTTCCTACAACAAAACACAAGACAAGAATAGAAACACAACTTCTCTCCCTCTCTCCTTACAATTTCGGGTTTGGCATTTTTTCTCCATCTTGTTGTGTTCTTGAGTCATCTAAAGAAGAACTATGTGGCTTGGATTCCAATTGGATACGAAGGCGTCTTGACGACTCAAGCCGATCATCGTTTCTTTGGTGTTCTTGAACAAATTGGTAAGGAGACATCCATATTGTTTATTCTCTTGTGCATCTAATATTTGGTAGTGTTCTATGGCATGATCTCGAGTTATTTCCGCTGCAAGTATGTGTTCATACCCTCCATCAAGACCCAACACAGAGGTCGAAGACGATGTCATGCGCTGCTTTTGTGGTCTCCTAGCTCCGATTAGGACTTCGAAGATGAATGAAAACCCTGGTAGGAGATCTGCCGGTTGCGCGCGTTACCATGTAAGTTCAAATCTCAGATGCCCTAATTTTTATTTATAGGGTTTCGAAAATTAGAGTCTTAGGTTCATTCGTATGGAACATGTGACGTGAAATTTGGTTAGAATGTAATGTATCAACATGTTTTGGGTTATGAATTTCAAAGTTCCCAAAAATGCAAAATTTTCAAGTGGATTTATGATCCAACTTGTGATGCTGGGAAAGTATTATTATTTGGTTCGTATGCCCGTATCAGTGCAATAGAGTGGACTATCAGGAGCTTGGATGAAGACAATTTGAAGTTACGTAAAGATTTAGCTAAAATGTCAAGGAAAAAGACAAATCTGGAAATGGAAATTCAAGGGAAGAATGGGGTTATTGAAGAGCTAGAGTTGGAGATTGTTGGACTCCTAACTACAAAAGCTGAGTTGGAAAGGAAGAATGCAACAACTGAGAAGGATATGGTTGAATTGGAGAAGAAGAATGCAACACTTGTGAAGGAGATAGTTGAATTGGAGAAGAAGATCAAATATAAAACAATTATTGTTAATTGTTTGTATATGTTAATGTGCATTTGTGTTGTATTTTGTATGGTGTAGGAAGTATGCAAGATGTTGACTGTACTGACATTATGGTTAAATGAATGAAATTGTTAGTGTTGAAATTGAGTTATAATGCTTATCATTTGGGATATTGAAGAATTAAAATTGTTGTAAAAGCATTGAAATCATGTTTATCATTTGGGATATTTAAATGGAAGAATTATAATGCTTATCATTGTTGCTTTTAGTATGGTGAATTTGTGTGCAAGAAGCATTGTGTGCATATTGTTGTTGTTAGTATGGTGAAATAGTGTGGAAGAAGCATTGTGTGCCTATTTTTGTTGTAAAAACCATTGAAATGGTGTACATAATGTTGCTGTAAAACCATCTTTCCTTGTGCATAATTTTGCTGTGAAAACCTTGTAGACTTGTAATTTAGAATTGGATACAAATTTAGTTCATAATTTTGCTGTAAACTCATAAATGGATACAAATACTGTTCATAGAAACAATAATTCACATAAGATTAATTTCAAATACACATGACATTCACTTCAAATTCAGTACACATTATGCATAAATTAACCTAACAGAAGTTGGTGGAATTTAGTTGGAATCTTAATGGAACCATAAAGGTTCCATCTACCTAGACAAAAGGACACTACTTGTGCCAATATTCAGAATCTTTCCCACAAAAAAAGGACACAAATTGTCATAAGCATTGAGGACCACAATAAAAAAAACCCTAAATCATAATCTAAGGTAGCCAAGTCCTAGATGAAGATGGTTGTGAGCTGCTTCCTTTTCCAAATCTGCCTCAACCTCTCTCAGCTCTTCCTTCACCTCTGCCTCGACCTCTCTCATCTCTCCCTGCAGCTCTCCCTCTAGTTCTAGTAGAGGTTGCAGATCCATGTACAGGAGGTCGCTACGATGACCCAACAAAGAATCTTGTCCCTTCAACTCCTCCCACTCAGGTGAATGGTGGTTGGAAAAGCAGATTTTCAGGTCAGTTATATAACAAAATCAAAATTGTAATTACTTGAACAGATAATTTGGGGTAAGGGAGTTGATTGCAAATATACCTGATTGACTTGGATTTCAAGGTTTAATTCTTGTTGTGCTAGACCTACAGGTGGTGGACCTTGAGCCGGTCGAGGGGTACGGACATGCATTCTTCGCAGAGCTTCTTGCCTCTTAACTTCAATTTCCTCTTGATTGCAAGTCTTCCTTCTTTTCTGCATCCTATTCATTATATTTTCTTATGATATTTTCATCTCACTACCCTAACTATGTGGGTTTTTTTCATCTCACTAACCTAACTATTTTTTGTGGCACCTCACTACCCTAGAATGCAGTTTTGTGACATTAAAAACTGTTTTTAAAGAAAATTTGAAAACCAATGACATGCTTTTGAAAATTTGATTGTTAGTGAACACCCCACACTTAAACTTTTCTCGCCCCGAGAAAACTAAACTAAGAAAGCAATTAAAAGATATGTCCCGGTTAAACCCCGAGGTTCACCTCGATAGGAGGAGTCCGGACCTCCTTTATTCAAAACAATAACAAGTAAGGATGCACGTGCAATGCATGAACCTAAATCTAATGCATTCCTAAAACACACTACATGATGCATGCAAAAGGCACAAAAATATGTGACAGTTGAGTAGTTGTGCACAGAGGATCTTAAGAATTTCTCGTAGTCATCATATGCCACAAAACCTTACACTCATCAAAGAACCATATAGACCAAAGAATATAGTTAAGCATGACGCTACTCACATTAAACAATGACTCTTTTCATTTAAACTTGCATTTCCTTATTCCTCTAACAGTGTGCTTTCTCTTTTCCTTATACACGGAGTTTAGTAGTTCATATGCTATCATGTTAGACCCATCTCCACTAATTGTAAGGAATCATAACTATTTAAGAATCAGAAAGGTCTTTAATTTAACTTGTAATGTAAGGCTAGACAAAAGGTAGGGAATGAATATGAAAAGAAGCTCAAATAGATATCTTAAGACAAGAATGCTTCATTCTCACACCAACAAGTGTTTCATACATCCCAACCCTCGTTTATGCACCATCCAACTTTTGCAATCTCTAATACCTTTTTTTATTGAATAGCAAAGTGTAGCACTAATTTGCTCCTTTTTTTCTTTTTCCCCCTTAGCTATCCACACTTATACCACCATTATTTCATCCATCTCGCCTTACCCCCACACTTATCTTTTTCAGTAGGGATATACAATTGTTATCGTTACCTCTTTTTCTATTACTTTCTTTCTTTTTGGGGTAATGCTATAATAATTTCTCTCAATACAACCAAATGGCATATCAATACATTTTTTCTCTTTCGCTTACTCAACATCCCAAATAATAACCCCTCTCAATGAAACACCTAAGCCAAGAGATATGAGTTCAAACAATAAAGAGGATATAAAAAGAAACAAAAGGCACATATGATCATAAGAAGGCCTCCCAAAAGTCTCATACTTCCATTGTGTCCTTCTCTTTAAATGTTAGTGATGAAGTAGGAGACGAAACACAATGTAGCACAAGGTACTATTCCTCGAGTTTTGCAAAAATTCCAAACTCAAGGCTAGTCTCATCAAGCTCGCATTCACAGAAGAATTATAATTAGGTTCATTTTGGCGCATAGGGATATGAATCCTGTCACGCCCCAATTTCAGTAAACCGAACTCGGGACGCGAACGTTTAAAACAATAAAACATTTGAAACCTTTTTCATAAATCACTTTAAAACCACCAATTTGTTCATCAAAAGAATAATTTACAACTCAAAAGTACGTCCCACAACGAACAAAATACAAGTGTACGTCGCTAGACTCAAAAGTAAACCCGGACTCCCGCTCCCAGCTCTTCAAGCTTCGGAAGCTCACCTAGTCCAATCTGCGACCAATACCTATAGGAAAAGCAGTTAGGGGTGAGCATTCGCTCACCACCACGGATAACAGACTAACTACGGCATAATTAGCAGACAATGCCGGTAACACCAACAACAACCCGACTAACACACACAACAGTTACCTTCCTCAACCGACTCAACACTCGGACACGTAATGTAGACTCAACACAACGATTGACGACTTCCTCAAATGACACGACAGAAAACCACGCAACACCCAAGATCACAAAGGATCGCACACCAAACAAGATCACAAAGGATCACACTCCAACTGCTCAGTAACCTCCCTCACGCCCTTTACCGATCCCTGTCAGGCCAGGCGGTCGACCTGTCGCACTTTTCCCGACACAAAGTCGGGCCAGGCTGTCGACCTGTCACTCACCAACCCCAAACCACGCACGCGCGGCCAGGACCCCTTTCCTCACGGGCGGGCCCCCTACCCCGTCTGAACATGCAGACGCGTGCGCTCGAGGACCCCCGTTTCATGAAGCGGGCCCCCAACCTCAGGTAGCCACAATCACAATCACAGCCAAAGTTCAACAAACAGCAACAACACATGTCCAACACTCCACAGGCACTCATGGACACCCCAGACACACCAACAGTCAAGACTCGGGCTCAGCAACCCCACAGGCACTCACGACCACCCAAAGCACCAACGGTAAAACACGGGTTCAACAACCCCCCACGGGCACTCATGGCCACCCAAGACTCCAACAGTAAAACACGGGCTCTCATGGCCACCCAAGACACAACCAGTAAAGTAAAAGACGGGCTCTCATGGCCACCCAAGACTCCAACAGTAAAACACGGGCTCTCATGGCCACCCAAGACACAACAGTAAACAATCAACCTCCGGGCATGGTCATATGCCTCCAGTAATTCTAATATCGATAAGTTCACTGCTCCTACGACACTACTAGGTGTCACATGCATTTTTAATGTTCGCTACGTTCCCGTATCATACGAAACTACCCGGTGTCACCTGCCTTCCTAATATTCGATAAACTTACTTAACCCACGACACCCCGGTGTCACATGCAATTCTACTGTTAACTTTCCCTAATCAGGGCCGAGATTCGGCTACTTTTCCCTACCTCGTAAGTTTTCTCCAAAAGCTAACCAACAAGCTCCGGCGTGATCTCGGTCACTCGCCTAGCTTTCCCTTGCCTCGGTCTACAGCACGATCTAATAAGAACACAATTTAAATACCCTTAAGTTCGCAGACATAAACTGGAATTTAATAAACTTGACGCCCAAAAGTAACCCCGACAATGTCGATCACTCCCAAACTTCCCAATTACTCGGAATTGTCGATAATGGACCCGGAAAAGCCCGATTCGCCCGACATGGCGAATCTGCCCGGGTTTTGGAAACGCCCTTCAGGGGCTCCGAAAATTTCCGTTTTCGTTTCTACGGTCTTAGAATAATTCAAGGGTTCCTATGCACTCGACGGAATCCAATTCCGACTCCCGAGTAATTCATTCAGCGTTTCAAGTTTCTAAACCCGTCAATTACAACTTTTACAATTTAAATCCAAATTTCGATCCGGTTGTAGATTAATGATCCGGGGAACGTTCTAAACCACCCGAACACAAAACCCGAGCACCCGAGAAAGTGGGCCCCACCCGGCCCACCTTGGCCGTGGGTGGCTAGGGCTCCAATGGGCCCGGCCCACCATGGTGGTGGACGGCCCTAGCTCCGGCCAGCCACCCCATGGCCGACCGGCCACCCCCCTATGGTGGCCGGAGCTCCCCCCGAGCTCCCGGTCACCGGAAAACGTCTCTCTCCACTCCAAAACGTCTCCAACGATTCCCCAACCTCAATACAACCCTAAACTAATAGTTTTAAACCAAAACCTAAATTTAGAACTTGACAAAACGAAGATCGGTTTGGTGATTACCGTAGAGGAAGACGGTGTGAGTTCGATTCTCCTAGCTTTGAGACGATACAAAGGTTGAAGCTCGTGAAGAGTGCCCCAAAACCCTAGCTTTTCCCTCTTCTTCTCTCCCTTTCTTCTCTTCTTTCTCTTTCTAAAAACTAACTCTTTTCTCTTTTTTTTTCCTTTTTGAAACAAGTGTGGCCGAACCCCCTTATGTCTTCTCTTATTTTTCCCCCCAAAAACCTAACACCACCACTTGTTTGACAAGTGGCAAGGTGGGTCCCACACCTTTTTGGAATATATCTTCCAATCAGATTCGCAAAATTCGGACGTTTCGGGCCCCGAACGGGCACTTTTTCCAAGAAATTACGAAACTTCACGGGCTACAAGGAAACGGCTCAACTAAGACCGCTGCGACGACGGCTAAGCTTTTTTGGATCCAAAACGGTCCTCGAATGGACCAAAACGTCGCTCGGTTGACTTTTCCAGTGAAAAGTCAACATTTCCCAAACCGGTCAGAAAGTTGCCCTGAGTCCCCCGGAACTCACTTTGGTCGATAACGGGGTCAACTTAAGTCTGGTATGACCCTTGGGGTCAATTTAGGTTCAATTAAGTGTCTGTCTTAAATTTTTTAATTTTTCCTGTTTTTCGCAGGTTTGACTGGCGTTGACCAGGAGTGGTTATTACAAATCCCATGAAGCGGAAAATGCTAATGACAACAAGGGTCAAGAGAATCTCCCACAATAGAGTAATATCTCACAAACTGGGGATGAGTACTAGCAAATATATCACAAAAATTATGCTTTATATTAAAAACCCTATGCTCAATATTAAATTTGAAAATCACTGGGATGGGTTGAACATATAGAGTTGACTTGCTAGAATCCAAAAATGAATCTCCCACTCTGAAGGGAATTTCGACATCATGCTCGATGTCTACCAAAATAATCAGTGGGGGATTCAAGTACAACCCCTCTCTTGAGAGCATCTTCCATAGTACCCCTTGGATATATAATAGATTTATCAACCAACTCTATGGATACTATGGAAGGATTCAGCTCAACAAGAGTTTGTGAAATATTTTCTACAATTATACAATCGTTATTTACATCAAAAGAATTCAATGCATCATAATTACATGGAGATGGCATAGATAATATACAAGAGGGATTAGAATTTGATACCTCACATTCGGTACTTACCTCTAAACTCATGATTGGATCATGAGTTTCTTGCTCTATTGTGTCACATAAGTGTTCGGAATGATCATCCTCAATGTTAGTGGTTTGATCATGTAGAGCTCTCTCATTCATCACTTGTATGAGAAGATTCATATGATCTTCAAGCTTTTGAAATCGCTCATTCATTTTTCTCTTTCTTGCTTCATCTCTTTTATCCTTCTCCGCCAATTTATTCATGAGAGCAAGACACATTTCTTCAAGTAATGACTCCTCATCATAAGACAATTGTGGTTCTACTTGATAACCTTGATCAAAAGGGGAAGCGTCCTCCCCATATTGACTATTGAAACTTGAATGCACAAAATAATCACAATCGTAGTTAGAATGATCATTAGCTCCACATAAATCACAATACACATTATTATCATACCAATTCTCCATAAAAATCTATGTTGCAATGAATTAACTAAAAATATATACACAAAACAAATGAAACAGTCTCAACACAAATTAAAAATATAAGTGTTGCTTTAGTTGCTCCCCGGCAACGGCACCATTGACTTGACGCCCTGAGAATTAACCCACAAAAAGGGTGCGGCAAGCGCACCGGTCGTCAAGTAGTATTTCGGTTCAAGTCCGGTTATCGTACCCAAGGGAGCAATAAACAATCACTCGATTTAAAATCCGTTAGTTAATATGTTTCTGAAAAGATTTGGTTTTGGTTTTAAAGATGTAAATAACAAGTTGAAAAACCAATTAAAGTAAAGTAAGAACAAATACGAGGCAAAAATAGTAGATGTTATGAAATTTAGAAGAAATGTGATCTAGGACTTTAATGGGATCACAATATGACAATTAATTCGTCGGGATTTGTGTTTACATGTGCAAATAAGGTAAGTTTAAAGGCAACGGAAGTTCTCTCAACTAGTCCTAAACATCTCTTGATCGAACTAGGACCCTATTATAGTCTAACCGCCTAGGTATCTCTAATCTAGGTGTAGAGAGATATAAAGCATTAAGATTCATGAACTACTTTAACTTTCGGGGTTGTGCGCCTATAGTTGTTGCACTCGTGTTAACCTAACTTTACTAGAGACTAGATTTAAACCCGAGTTGCATAATCCTTATTCCTTCTAGTCATTTTCATCTCTCGATTGTTCAATGCTAAAACCTACTCATCTATCAAGTGATCAATTTGATGAAGCATTAAGTTCAAATCATGCAAACAATAATCCAAACACAATTTTATTTGATAGGCGATGAAATTATTGTTACATCAAATAATACCCTGAAGGGTTACACCAAATAAAACCTCGAAAGGTTACCCAAAACCAAAAGACATAAAACAAGGATTAAGCCAACAAAAAATGTTTCACCCTCTAACCAACAGCCTACTTCGACGCAGCAACAGACACGAACTTGGAGCCGCAAACCACTGCTCGAAAGAAACATTATGTAGAAAATCACCTGCCAAAGAGGCCATGCTGAAAACGTGAAGTTTGATCTTCTCAAACACCTTAGAACTGGATTGTATTGAGCTCCTGAAAAAAACACTATTTCTCTGTAGCCAAATGTGCCAGCAGGTAACATAACACACTTTCAACCAAACTGAACTTCTCAACAAATCTGCCACCAAGGCCCAATTTTCACAAGCACATCGAACCGACCCTGGCATCACAAAAAATATTGACCACCACGAGAAAATATGACCCCAAACCTCTCGAGAATAATCGCAATGCAGAAGTAAATGGTCCAAGTCTTCAAAAGACTTCAAACACATGGAGCACAACATATCACTTAAGGAGATCCTGCAACCCCTAGCCTCCCAAAAGCATTTAGTTGGTAACGCTTCATGAATCGCCAACCACATAAACATACCAAATTTGGGCGGGAGGCCTTTCAACCATAGAAAAGAAGCCCAACTCACCACCTCATAAGATGGGACAATTAACCTATAGACAACTGCAACTGAAAAACGAGATCCTTTGACCCAAACAATACTATCAAGTAAATCAGTTAAAGAAACTGAACATAAAATCCCTTTCAGCGCCACTTCTTCTCTGAGTTCCCTCACAAACAAAACTCTTCTGAACACCAACACCCATTGACCATCTCTCCAATAATCACAGACCGAAGCCTCTTGATCTGCTGCTGCTATGAAAATAAATGGGAACCTGAAAACGAAAGGCCAAATCGCCTAACCAAACATCATCCCAGAAACGAACACGAACACCATTACCCACAAATTGCAGATAATAAACACGAACTCATTGAATTAATTCATCGTATTGTTTCCCCTAGACCTAGATCCTTGGAAATTTAGCTCATGAAGATGAAGGAAGAACACAAAGAAGAAGATGAAAAGAGAAAAACATATTTCAAAGGTAAAGTTGATACAAAATATCGATTCAATGATGAAAATCTCAAAGTTGCTTCAATCCTTGCTCCTAAGCACTTTTCTCTCACCAAACCTCCAACCCTAACTCTCAATCTCTCTAAAATTATACCCAATACAAGTTTCCCCTCTCCAAATTCGTGCTCCCCTATATATAGGACTTCAAGAACCTTTTTTCCTTCTCGAATTCGGATTTGGAATAGGAAAATTTTGCTTTTTTAAGTAGAAAACCCGCCTGAAAGTCGGTAATCCTCGTGCGGGCCTGATAGAGGGCTGTAACGGCTTTGGGCCCTTGAAAAAAGTTGTAGATCTCTGAATTCCCTTCGATTTGACATAAAATTAAAATCAATCAGAGCTTGTATGAAGAAGTTATGCTCTTCTCAAAATCAGCCAGCTTCCAAAACTCTTGAAACCGGGTTTTCCTCTATTTTAACCCCTTTTTTTTTTTATCAAAGCACCTACAAAACACAATGGGAGACAAAGTACGAGTATAGAGAGAAAAGTGGACCAAATTATACAATCTCGGGACTAAAAAGCTCAGTAATGTGGGCAAAAAACATCCAAAACTGATGCATTTTATGTCCACTTCAAGGGGTATTATGGACTTTTTAAGTGTTTTCATCCAAAAATGGATGGAAAATTAACGACGGGTATGAAAGTGAAAAAAATGCATTTTAGGGTAGTGAGGTGCTACAAAAAATAGTTAGGGTAATGAGATGAAAAAAAAAACCCACATAGTTAGGGTAGTGAGATGAAAATAACCCTATTTTCTTGTCTACGCTTCAATACCTTAGTGAACTCTTCAAGATTTTTGAAATGCTGATTCTTACTCTATCAAATAAACATATATTAGTACTAGTAATTGATAAATGTGATAAAAAATAGTGATTACTAAAAAAATCAGATAATAGTAGGCTTGAAGCTTGGTCTGCTTAGTTCCTATATGCCTTGCCTTTTTTTTTGTTTATGTCTCACCATGATCCTTAGCAGAACATGATGTCTTGTTGTGACCCTTCCCTTTGCATTTAGAGAATGTCATTTTATTTCTTTTCTTTTTGGCTTTGTAAATGTTTTCCACCCTCCCACACGCACTTTCCTTTCTGTTTTTCTTAGGTCTACCCGAAGGTTTTCGGACTATAGGCGGTTGTATTTTTGGGTACCTTAAATTCTTAGGCCAATCCTCCCTACTAGGCACTAGTCTAATGTAAGCAGAGTAAATATCTTTGTACGTGCTGACATGATAGTATTTGTGCACGTATTTGTGCAGGTCATCCCTAAGGAAAGTGATACATGACATGGCATGGATGCAAGGCAAACCATTCAACTGGAATTCTAAACAGGTACAGATTTGGCTTTTCAACTCCACTTCAAATGACATTTCCGTGTAGTGTGACCTCAAATACACCATCCCTACTACCTAGTTGTTTACAGTCCCTAACTTAATCCTTAAGTGTCTCAAGGTCTTTAGTTATGGCTTTACATACTACCCCATCATACCCATCATGTAAAGTGTGCCTCTTATAGAAAAGACTCATTAATTGTCTCCTAATCTCTTCTAGAAGCTCAAGTATAGGCATCTCCCTAGCATCTTTAATCCAGTTGTTGAATGACTCAGACAAGCTATTTACCTGTACACTTGTGCATGCTCTGGTAGTGTAGAATAGCTTGCACCATCCTATTGGGTCTTTGGCCTTCAGCCACTCGTAGGCCCCTTTGTCTAGATTTTGTAATTTCTCCATCCTCTCTTCAAGTTGGGTTGTTGACGTTGCCTTGGAACATGACCACACAACTGACTTCAGGTCCTCACCTCTGGATGCCATCATAAAGTTGTCCACCAAATATCAAACACAGAATCTGTGAAAACAAACATGTGAAAACAAAAACTGTTACTATACATTCAATCATTAGGATACACGTGACAATTTAATTGGGCATTACCTTTTTCTTGTCAAAAAGGAAGACCCAACCACAAACTTCGTTTGTACCATAATCATCAAAGAACTGCTCTAAAAGAGGGAACCTCATATTGTTACCATCCCACCCAACTGCACTCAGCAACACCCCACCAAAATCACCCTTCAAATGACACCCATCAATTCCTACGATGGGTCTACATCCACTAAGGAAGCCCCTCTTTTGTGCCCCATACCGGATGTAGATCCTCTTGAAGTGTGGTTTAGCAACTGGATCACCTTGTGTGTACAAGTGTTCAATTTCCACCTTAGTTGTGTTGTTTGCATTGGTTTGACGTACCTAGTACAAGGAGATGTATGTGTTAACAAATTTAGAATATGGGACATTAATGATTGGGTAAATATGGCCGTAAAATGCAATTATCCTTACTATATGGCAGTATGTGTATAGATCCTCATACTGCTTCGCCTTGTCCCCCCCCCCCCCCCCCCCCCAAGTATTTCCTTCAATCTCCAAATGGTCATATACGCTTGTTGTATATGAAGATTCACTTTTAATTGGTTGAGGACCTCTGCTTGCATTTCTCTCCCCTTCATATTAGGGGATGTCATCACATCACTAAGGAACTTGCAAACAACATAATAGGGTCACAATTAGTAGAAATTCTGTAGTTAATGTAATCAGGCTCAAAATTTATGATATGAACATAAAATACAAATATATATGACTGCAAGGAAGTCGATTGTGCATTGCTTGATGCATTGTGTTCCTCCACAATTGTGCCTAGGCAACCAAGTCTTCATCTCCAGCAGTGTGGTGTCCTTGTTCATGCTTGCATAGCAATAGAAAGGACATCCATGTTGTTTGCAAGCAATTCCCACCTTCGTCGGTTCATTCCTGGAGAAATTGTAATCAAAGCCATGCTCCACAGCATAGGCTTTTAAGACCAGCCTACATACTTTTGCATTTGCAAAAGTAGAGTAAATCCCTAATTCAACATCCCTGATTATTGATTCCTCGTTCCAAATTGGCTGCCATCCCCTATACTTTATAGGGTAGGGGATGGTTCTTCCTCTTCTTCATCTGGATTCACAAAATCTTCAGGAATTTCAAATCCAGGTCCTCCCTCTTCATCTGTTTCTGCTCCATCTTGTCCTCTATTGACTGCTCATCTTCTCCTCCATCATGTGGTTGAGGTACTTCTACATCTTCACCACTAGGCAAATCAATCTCCACAGCTTCTTCAACCATAGCTTGTTTCCCTTTCCTAATCCTCTCAGACTCTACTCTTCTCGCTTTCTCCATTTCCTCTATTAGCCAATCTTCATCTTCTTAACTCTCAACATCAGCTTCATGTTCACAACCAAGTAACTGTTGTGTGGGATTCAAAAACAGGTACATGTTCTTGGTGTGTTTGAGACTCAAGTTCTTGGGTCATTTGAGAATCAGGTTCCTGGTTGATTTGAGGTTTAGGTTCTTGGGTCATTTGAGACTCAAGTTCTTGATTCATTCGAGACTCAGTGTCACGCCCCAAATCCGGTTTTGACCGGACTCGAGACGTGACCGGGATTAAAAGTAGAAAAGCAACAATTACATACCAAAACCTTTATAATACCAAGGTAAACTCTCTCAAATCAACAACCATAAATAGTTCCAAAACTTCCATTGAGTCACAGCTCCACATAAAGAGTCAAATAAATAATGTTTAAAACACAAGACCAACATAACTCTAAGATAAACCCCAAAATGTCCAAAAGCTCCCGAGCCTCGAACTCATTAGACATCAGCGACGCCTGTAAAACAGTAAGAAAACCAAAGGGGGGGGGGGGGGGGGGGGTGAGCTTACGCTCAGTAGGAAAAACCTTAACAACTCAACCCTTAGGTCAATACTGTACTGAATAAATAGGTAACTTGAATAACAACAAAATCTGATTAACAACGATATAATATGTAACGAGATAGAATAAGATAAGTGCGATGAAATAATGATGTATACACAAGGTAGAATAAGATAAGTATTGTACTCTTACAGATAACTTTAACTTGAAAGGTTCCATAAAAGAGTTATTATAAAGTAACATAATGATCAAAAGGGAGTAATTGATATCATGCCAACCACTTGCTTTCTCAAGCCTCCGATCCATGAATAGATTCTAGCGTCACCTCGGTTCCCATATTCCGATCTGCTAGAGTATTCATATCACATCAGATTTTCCCTCGGTCCAGAGGAGGCACATACATCGGAGCACCGGAAACCATCCCATAGGGATGCTCATCGTCGGGATTCTCGAAAATGTCTCCAAAGGACCATAAATCATAGGGAACCAAGGTAGTACTCCCGTAGGACGCACACAGTTGGGTGCAACCGTTACAACCATCTCTCATAAAATAATCCAATCACTATCCCGAAGGATCTGCCGAGCTTTCAAGCTCCTAAATCTACCAATATCCCGTAGGATTTGCCGAGCTCTCAGGCTCCAATAATCAATCAATATCCCGTAGGATCTGCCGAGCTTTCAGGCTCCTAAATCTATCAATATCCCGTAGGATCTGCCGAGCTCTCAGGCTCCAATAATCAATCAATATCCCGTAGGATCTGCCGAGCTTTCAAGCTCCTAAATCTATCAATATCCCGTAGGATCTGCCGAGCTCTCAGGCTCCAATAATCAATAACTCACTGTATCTGTCAAACTCCAACCACCACAACGACACCGGATTACCCCCCCCCCCCCCCCCGGTGTAGTACCGAACCAAACAAACAAACAAACATTTCAAGAATAAGAATAAATAGACAAGCATTGAATTCGTCCAACAATGAACACTTCTCAAATCACACTTTCATCACAGCAAAGACACCCAATAACACTCCACACTTACCGTATACTTACCTGCCACGAACCACCGGTACATCGATCACCTAATTGTGCCCCTTAGCACAATTAGTCATACTCGATCATCCGTTCAATCAACAAGTAATTCAACACGTAATCACTCAACCAAGCAAGTAAACATTCAACCAATCAACAATCATATGAACGATCAATTAAGCATTCAATCATAAAAGCTAACTAGTTTCATTAGACTCTTAGTTGTCCTAGTAACGAGCAATCAAGCATGTGAACCTAGCACACAATTAATCTGAGAGCTCTTCACCGCCTCTCTACCAGTAAATCAATTCCCAAGTATTGAAAGCGAGTTATACTAGTCATCTTCATCCTAAGCATGCATTCTAGACATTCTGGTTATTAATAATTGAAAGACGATTATTCTAGTTATTCGCATCCTATAGGCAATTCTAGGACCTTTCCAATTTTATTAACCTAACATGCATACTAAGCGGTTAATTGAGAAGTTAAGACTTTCCCTACCTCTTGGTAAACCTCTAAAACTCTGTTGACAACTCGGTGGTCACAACTTCGTCCTTCACACGGGTTCCGACGTGATTCTTCGTTCTTCAAGCTCAAGTCCAAGTTCTTCCTTCCTTCCTCGATTGGTACCACGGTCTTAGACCACCATAAGACCAAAGTTAATAACTCAACGATGTTCTTATCCCCAAAATACTGAACAACACTCAAATAATGGAAATAAGGTTTGAAGAAATGATTTAAGAATCGAAAAGGGCTAAAAGGAAGGGTTTTCGGTTCTGGGGGTCTGATCCGGAACGCCATACGGACCGTGTGGCTAGCCGTGCCGGAACCTGACATGGACCGTATCACAGTACGGCCCGGTAGCCAGCACGGACCGCGTCACAGACTGGCCCGGAGTGCGACACGGACCGTGTGAGGTACCGTGCCGAACTCCCGTCTGTTCCGTGCCGCGTGTCGTGCCGGTACCAGGCCCGTTCTGTGCGGCCTGCAGTGCCGGCACCTGGCCCGGTCCGGGTCAAGTTCCGCGCCAAACTTGACCAGTTCCTTCCCCTTTCTTCCCCAACTCGAGTTTCACGAAAATCACCATTAAAACACCATTTCCAAGTCCTCTCAACTCCAAAATATTCATCCAAGGTGATCCAACATCAACACGCTCAATGGGTTCATCAAAACTTCAACCAAAACACAATCAAAACATCCTACTTCACTACTTCTTCTCCAAGCAACAACCACAAAGCTAGTTCTTCAACTTTGAGCCAAAAACCCACAAAACTCAAAGATTGAAAGTAGATGAAATGGAGAGTTAAGAGCATCCATACCTCTAGGATTGTGAGATGAAGAAGATGGAAGGAAAATGGAGGCAAAAGGACTAAAAACAAGCTCCAAAATCCAAGTTTTCTTCACTTTCTTCTTCCTCAAGAAATGAGCTCTCCCCTCTCTCTCTCCTTGTGATTTTCGGCTGCAACAATAGTGAGTGAGCTGATTTGTGTGCTCATGTTGCTTTAAATGACCTATTTTGTACAAATACCGAAAAGCCCTTAAAGTCCTATCCCTTTAAAGGTAAGTTGGGAGGGTATAAGAGTCATTTGAAGCTCCTTTTTCATCCTCCAAGCCAAATATGACAAGTGTCATGTGGGGTCACTTCCACTTGAATAATTTCCAGCTTTCCAAGATTTTATCGGAAATTAACCGATATAAAGTCCAAGTTTGACCGAAATTTGACCTAACCAATATTACAGTCAAACTGAAGGAAATGGCCCAACTAAGTTAACCGTGATGACGGCTAAGCTTTTTGGGCCCCGGAAAGGTCCCGAATGACTTCCTGAGTCATCGGTTGACTTTTCCGGCCGAAAGTCAAACTTGTATAGGATTCACCGGTTCGACCGGAATCGACCGGGGCGGTTCTTACACTCAGGTTCTGGTTCTTCCTCATGATCAAAATCACTCCCACTTTCATGATCTGAGTCAAGTGACTGAACCACACTCACTTGACGCAGACCAGCTTTCCCTTTCATCTGCATTCTTTTAAATTTGCTAGGTGAAACAAATAACCTACAATTGGACTTAACCACACACTTCTCTATTGGTTTAAATGTCTCATCTTTATTAGGAAGTGATGACCAAAAAATATGTCCCCTAGGGATAACTACTCTAACTGGCTCTATACCTGGACCAACAAATATTCTTACAGTTACTATTTCAGGGTATGTTGTGAATATTTCATCAAATTCCTCATCATTCTCTATAAGCTTAAACCATGGGTCCGTCTATCGATGTTCCCCAATACGCCTACTTGGAACCTTCCATATACTGGGGAATTTGGCTGACATCCTAATTGAGCTACAGTTAGTTGAAACCTAAAGAAGGAACACATATCTTGAGGAAGAATCATCATTTCAGTGCTGCCCCCCTAATGAAACTAAAAAAATTCTTTTTACGATTTCAGGCTGAAAATAGTTAAACAAACAAACACCAAACAAGAAAAATAATGTCACCTACTTTATTGCTAATGTCATGTCAAAACTCTATCAAGTAATCTACCAAAACCCCTAATTTTTATGCTGGAAATCAGAACAAACCCTAATTATTTTTCACAAATTCGAGGAACATTGTCAACTAGACCCAATATTATATCGATGCCCCAAATTTCATACTAAAGCCCTAAATTTTTCTACCCAAACACCACATTTTACTGCTGCAAATCAGAAGGAAAAAAAAACCTAAAGTTTTCCCCACACATAAATCAACAAATCAAACTCTAAGAATTATGTAAAAACACCTGGAAGCTCAAGTATAGGAAGGTTTGAGAGACATACTTCTTCTTCAACTTCGAAACCTTCATCCTCATCGTACAAGAACCCTTCTCTCTCGGACTCAGATTCAGACACCATTGTAGTAGTTGAGCTCCTCTTCTCCGACAACAACGCTCGTCCTCTTCCTCGAACTTCAAATTGCAGCTTCAGACCTCGATTCTTCTCCTCATCTCCACGTATCCTCTTCTCTCTCTAGCTTCAAACGAAACCGTGAAAATGAAATGAAACCCTAAGGTCAGACAATCTTTTTTATGTTCTTTTTTTAAATTTTAGAAACAAGGGTAGTTCTGTCATTCACTCTTGCCCCGTTATGGAATTTTAACGGCTTGGGCTTTGTGTTATATTATGAAACATCTGTGTATGTATCAGTTAAAAAAAACATCAGGGTAGGTATCAGTTAAACGCTATAAGTTTGGGGTAGGTATTTGTAATTTTCCCAACTACAAAAGAGGGATCAAATAAAAGAATGGAAAAATCAGAGAAAAAAAGTGTGGATCTTTATATATACATACTTTAGTATTTTTTTTTGAGGAATAACAAAAAAATATCAACTTCATCATGGAAATACTCAAACTAAAATAATATGAAAAGTAAGCTATCAAAACTAGGGAAATAAATTTAAGGGTTATTTTCATCTCACTACCCTAACTATGTGCTTTTTTTTCATCTCACTACCCTAACTATTTTTTGTGGTACCTCACTACCCTAGAATGCATTTTTTTTCCACTTTCATACCCGCCATCAATTTGCCATCCATTTTTGGATGAAAACACTTTAAAAGTCCATAATACCCCTCACTAACAACCAAATTTTCAAAAGCATGCCATTGGTTTTCTAAATTTCTTTTTTAAAAAAATCAATTTTTATGTCACAAAAATGCATTATAGGGTAGTGATGTGCCACAAAAAATGCATTCTAGGGAAGTGAGGTGTCACAAAAAATAGTTAGGGTATGAAAGTGAAAAAAAGTCATTATAGGGTAGTGAGGTGCCACAAAAAATAGTTAGGGCAGTGAGATGAAAAAAACCACATAGTTAGGGTAGTGAGATGAAAATATCCCTAAATTTAATATTAAATACATATTTCTGATTAGAGCAAAAAAAAATGTGAAGCAAACATATGATAAATCCACTAAGTAGTCATTTAATATATCCTCCTTCCTTGATACTTTATATATAAATTTCTTAGACATTCAATTAAAGCTATGCATTTAAATATGAATATTCAAGAATATAATTATTATTTTTTACTGGAAGAGAAACTTTACATATATTTGTAATTGGCGCTAGAATGTCTTGAATTTGTACTAAAATGTGTAGTAAAAAAATAGGTTCATTTATTGAAAAATAATTCATGAAATTCATGAACTAAAAGCATGAGTCTCATTAGGTTTGACAGTATTGAAACTTATGGGGTACTAATATACACTATATATTTTTTTCAAAAAAAAAATACACTATATATTATAAAGGTTGTGTAAAAAACCAAGACCAACTTGACTAAAGTACAAGCAAGAGAATGAGAAACATTTAAAATATTATTACAATAAAAAGAGTTATCTCAAAAGTTTCATTTAATGATTAAAGAAGACAATAAGTAGAGTTGACTTTATATATCTATCACATGAAGTTGTATTATTAAGGATCTAAAGAAAACGATTTACTCATACGACATGAAGATGCTCAATGGAAAGGAAAACCAGAGGCCTTGAACATGAACGATTGTTTGAATATGATTTTCTGGTCCTAAATCAAAAGGATCAATATGCATGAGCTTGTTTATAAGCTTCTTTAATCCTCAAGAAGTTACAACAGTTAAATAAATTTAGTCATATATCATGCGATAATCGAGAGAATATGTTGGACTTGTCTTTTTTTTTCGGTTAACCGGTGGGTTTTAATACCAAATACCCTTAATGCTTGAAAGTTCTCACCTAGCTACTACTTGTGATGTTGGTGTTGGTTATGACGATTTTCTTATTTTCAGTTTTAATTTATTTATCCTAGTTAGAGTCTAAATTTATTATTTAAAAATAATTTTTAAGTGGGAAAATTTCTAGAAGTTGATGCAATAGCTATAAATACACGACATCATATGTAAACTAGCATAATTTGGTATAATTTTTTAGAATTATCTCGAACATATCACATCTTATCTTGCCATGAATATAGCTTATTTATGGATAATGTGAATAATCAAATATTTTCATTTTTATATATAGAATTCTAGACAAAAAAATATGATCCACTTGGGGGTATTTTATCAATATTATCTAATATAATTTTTCTATGAGAAACTTTACTTATTTTCTTATTATATTCTTTCCTAAGATTTCATAAGAAAAAAAGACATCGATTAAATTTTCGTTTTAGGCCCCAATAATAATTGGGTTGGCCCTGACCTAAATCACCACTTAACCCGTAAGTGTTTCTATACCCTATAGTTCGGTGAAAGCATAATATATAGGAAAATTTTAATTTTAACTACCTGTCAAACATTTATTTTCATAATGATACCCTAGCAATTTTTTTACAGTTTAATACCCAAACCAAACATTTACCAACACTTTACTGCCCAACCGTCAGATTTCAATTAACTTTCCATCCAAAATAGTTAAAATGTCCATAATACCCCTAATTATCAGTCAAATTTTCTAAGGCATGCCATTAGATTTTAATAATTTAAAAATGAGTAAAATGACAACAATACCCTTCATTACCTTTTAAATTTTCGAAATATGCCATTTATTTATTTTTTTAAATATATTTATTATTTAAAAATCAAATTTCAAGTTTTAAAATAAGTTTTATTTTTAAAATACAATTTTTTGAAAGAAAAAAAATCAGTTTTTATTTAAAAAAATTCAGTTTTTATTTTAATAAATTTAGTTTTTATTCTTAATATTTTTAATAATTCATTATTTTCATTTTTAATATTCTTTTATTTGATTTTTCAATTCATTCATATTTTTTTATTTCATTAATTCTTAGAATTTCATAAAAATACCCAATTCATATTTGATTTTAAAAATTAAATTTTATTTAAAAAACAAAATTTCAGATCTGGCCAGGGTTTGGACAGTGTTGGTCGGAGAAAGGAAAAGGGTCGGGGAAGTTGGCCAAAGGCGTGAGGTGGTTGGACCAGTCGGTGGGGGTGGTGGGGAAGAACACAGATGATAGGGTGAGGCGGGGGAAAGAGGGAAGAGAGGCGGTGGTAACTGGCGGAGTGCCTAGTAGATTTGGACGGGGAAATGTGGGTGACTGTGGACGACGTTGAGGTTGGTTCATGTGCTTGATCTGGCCGGATACGAGGCATGGGCAGCAAGAACAATGGGTAGTGGTGTCGGCCATCGAAGGGGGTGACGACGACGAGGACCAAGGGCGCACGAAGAGGACGAGACGGTTGGTTCAGGTGCCATTGAAAATGGAGCTTGAGGGTCTCTCTCGTAGAGAGAGAAAAGTCACGGGTTGAGTTAGTAGTGCTTGAGCTGTGTTGGTTTAGGGTTTTGATAAAAGAGTAGGGTATTATTGAGATTTTGAAAACAATGAGGGTTATGTGCGAAACATATGACTATTTTCCATCCAAAACTGATAGAAAGTTAACGAGTGGGTATGAAAGTGTTGGTAAATGTTTGGTTTGGGTATGAAACTGCAAAAAAATTTGCCAGAGTATTATTTTGAAAATAATGTTTGATAGGGTATTAAAATTAAATTTTCCCTGATATATAACCAATACCAATAGGGCCGATTCTTAAGTCATTGGATTGTGTAGCTAGAATCGGCAAGTAGGAAATGAATAGTAGTGAGCATATCTCAGCCATGCCAAAATATCTATTAGTTAGTGTGAGCTTCAAATATCTAACCAGTGTTCTTTCAACCACTGGATCGAACAACTCCTTCAGGTACATTCCGTGCACGAACCTAGAAATAGAACTATTATGTCTTCTCTTAACAGCGAGAACAATAAACTTTCTCATAAGAATTATAGTATTCTTTAAGACAAGTGGATTGAGGCATGCTAGAATTCCAGTCAAGAACCTTGAGAGGTTTTTCATCCTTATTGAAGCTTGAACAACCTTGAAAGTGCTGAAGTACCTCATATTAACACCAATAGAAAGATATAGATGAATCGGCCCATAATTTTCTCAAGTTCTTGGGCACCAAAAAAATACTTGTCAACATCGACCTCTTAGATATGCTAATCTAAAGAGGACCTTTTGTTGCATATGCAATTTCTTGAGAATGGTCAATTACATGTCTAATGTGTAGAAATCGATGGAAGGAGCTACAGTATAATCAACAACTACTTTCAACATTTTCTCTCCTTTATCAAACAAACTTTCAACAACAAGACTAACCCTTGGTAATTAACTATTCGAACATGACAATATAATATTACATCGATCCTCCTGTAATAGCCAATTTTCTCAACGAAAATGACCAAATGTATACTAATTCACTACTTAACTCTACCTAACACACTCTAATCATTCTCACTATCCCTAAAATTCACTTCTCCATCATGATCAACATCTCTGAATGTAAGGGAAAATCCAAAACAAGTTGTTGAAAAATTGTTCCCTATTTCTAGCAAAACTACATTGAACACCCACCCACCAACCTCCACAATAATTGGGGTATAACCTGAACTACCCATTCCCACACTAACATCGTACCCTGAGTCATCACTAACACATCTTTATCAATTTTCATCCCACGTACCCATCCATAATCTTCTTTATGAAACTCAATTATTTTCTTTGAGTCAATACCAATAGGCCATTTAACCATTCTAAGAACAACTTTAGAGGGAATGATCAATTGTAACTCATATGGTATTGGGCATACCTTAAAATAAGTAACTATAGATGACTTTTGCATTAGTCGAACACCTTGTGTGCATCAGAAATTTCCATTTTCTAGGTGAGCATCCAACACTAATTTGAAACTCCTCTAGGAATTTGGTCTAATAAATCCATTCCTCGAGTTGATAGTTCATTGTCAGCCTCGGAATCAACAACAACAATATCTAGTTTTGCAATTTTTTCTTCACCCAAACTTGAAGCACAAATGGGAGAAGATGGAAGTGCCATAATAGACTTACAGGATGGATATCGAATCCTTGAAACTAAAGTCTTGAGCAGAATAAGAGCGCCATCTAATTTAAACCCAACACTGACAAGTGACTCGACGCTGTGAATCTCCATCCTTGTAGCTGAAAAGGAAAAAAAATTCCTCCATTAGGTTGAGCCTAGAAAGTGGCTCTGATACCAATAATACACTCTTAAACGGAGTGATGACGAAAATGGTAGATTTAAGAAACTTGTATGTGAAAAAGGAATGAAAAGAGAGAAGGAATAGAGAGGAGGGAGATATATATTTTATCATATGAAGTCTAAGACTGCTCTTTCATTCAACGATATGTGTTCTATAGACAAAGGAAAATGGAGACGATCTACAATATTTTTGGAATAGGCCTGGGTTGGGCACTAACAAGCCCAATAGAATAGCTAAAAGCCCAGTTAACTTATAACTAATTCTAATAACCCCCAATTACGATAATTGAATCGTATCAAGATGTTGTTGAATGACCATTGAGAACCCCCTCCTTGTTGAATATTGCAACAATGGGACGCAACGTCGTAGGCCCAACGGCTAGTCGCCGATCCAATGGCAACGAGACGCGTGGCAGTGACAAAATTTAAAAGAAAACATAATCTTTCTTTTTTTTGATAAGCAAAAAGTTTATTAAGCAAATGTTCTGTAAGGCTATAGAACATAGCAAGAAAAGATCCAAATAGACCTTCTCCTTAAACCAGGAAACAAAACAAGATAAAAACAAAACACCTTGCCTACTTCCTAATTGGGTTCAAACAAGTAAACCGGTTAGAAACCGAAACAGGTGTTAAAGCAAGTTCTGTAATCGGGTCCAAGTGCTCTTCGTCCATCCCACTCTCGGAGACCTTCTTGTACTGGTCAAGCACCAAAGAACCAATGTCAACAACCTTTCTACCGACTTTCGTGTTGTGACTCCAATTACCCGAACTATCTTTTTTGGCAACATTCACAATGAAACGTCCCAATTTATCCCCTTTATCAACAGAAGACCTGGCTCTTGTCTGATACCTTCGACTGACCTTTCTTTGGACGTCCACGTCTTTTTGGCTCAACCTTAGAGATCGGTACTTTTTCTAAGGCATCCTTCCATGGGCTACCTTGAAACCCGATTTCCAGAATCGGTTCTCCACCCCGAGGCTGAATGTCCTACGCTTTTGAACCCGAGCCCACATCAGAAACTATCGGGCCCGAATCAGTACCAATGCGTTTAAAAACATCAACCAGACTCGGATCACTGGCCAACTTCTGGGCAATTGGGCCAGGTCCACTATTTGGCCCGTTAGCAACACCAGGTCTAGATCCATGTGGATCAGAACTAGGTAATTTCGACCCTGCAACAGATAGAGTCGGCCCATTTACCAGCTGAACCGGTCCAATTAATCCTCCTCCGCGAAGCTCGTCTTCCTCGCGCGAGTCCTGGTTCTCCGGATGCGATTGCATAGCTTTTGGAAATAGTGGATCGCAATCTACAACAGGCGCTGAAATAACGGGGCTTGATTTCTGTAACACCAAATCCGGGATAGAGATGCCACCATCCACGCGATTTTGATTCGCTCTGAACTGTTCGTAATCCTCAGCGATCCGAACACCTTCCATCGCCGGCGAGCTTCGTGTCGGACGATCCATGGCAACAAACAATTTATAACCATTTAGTTTATACCTATTTAGAGTTTGAATTGCCTGCACAGCCAAAGACGAATTTGCGAACTCCGCGAATCCAAACCAACATCATTTCCTATTCGGTTTTGAGACAACATTCGCATCAACCACCTCCCCAAACGGAGATAACGAGTTACGCGCCCACTCCGACGTAGTGCCCCAAGGCAGGTTATATAAAAAGATCATGCAACCCTTGATATTGACCATCTTACTATCCTTCCCTGCTTGTGAGTCCTGAAACAGAGGTTGTGGAATTGCCCCTGACACTGCTGTAGGAACCACCGGCACAGGTTTGGCCGGACGCTCCTGGACCGGACCCTTTGCTGCCAGTTTAGCCTTCGCTTTACCAGCATCCAGAGCAGCAACGATATCCTCATCCTTGGTTAGACACTTAATCGGACCCTTTGCTGCCAGTTTGGCCTTTTTCTTGTGCTCAACGTCCAGAGTAGAAACAATGGCCACATAATCCTTGTACAGGGAGAGAAGGACTGTGCCGAAGGAAGAAATGGACAAGAGAGACATATCGAGATCACACCTGCTTTGCCGGCGAAACCCTTGCCGGCGATCCCGAGTGGTCACCATCGTATCTCACAAAACACAATTACCCTGTAACCCACTCTTACCTTCGTCTTTGTCCAAAACCTTGCACCCCCAACCCCTGCCCAAAATCTCGCCAGCAAAAACGAGCGTCCTTGCTCAATGGATTGAAGAGTGACTGGACCTTCATGTACCGAACGAGCTGACAGAGAGGATGCCGGAAGTCCTGAAGCGTCTCCTAAAGAGGTCAACAGACCCGCTTGACGACGACAGAGAACTAGATGGGATTCCAATTAGCTCCCGACTATGTCCGGCCACTGAATCGCACACGCTAGAAGTCCTAAAGCGGCTCCTGCAACAAACCCACTGGCCCGATGTGCTTTTGGCTCGCACACGTCGCTCTTTCACTTTATCACTACCTTCCAGAACGAGCCCTGCAACTTCTGATGGTCGGCCTGGACTAGTTTTAAAACTCCAACGACGGCGCGATCATAGTGACGAAACCCAAACATAATCTTTCTTATAAATACAATATCACCCTACACAAAATTCATGCATCTTCTCTTCTACATCTTTTCTCTTCTACACCTCCTCTTTTCTCAAACTTTATTATTCATTTTTTTTATCTTTATCCAACAATAGCGGAATTGGCTAAAATGACTCCCTTAAGAATAGAAAAAGTGAGGGAAAGGATGGGACGACTAATAGCCAAGCGTCTTACAGATCGAATTACGGTAAGGGTACATCAAAGGGAGGAAGATGGGGAGGCCGAGGGGTCAGAGTTGTCGGCAGCACCAAAGCGGATAATGACAGAGTGAAATCGAGACGAAGCACATGAGCGAACGATAGCTGACTACTTCACTCCTACTCCAGTGTACAACGAGAAACAACTTTGGCGTCGCTTCCGAATGTCAAGAGAATTGTTCCTCCAAATCATGAATGCATTGAGTGAGCGGTACACATACTTTCTTCAGCTCCTCGATGCTATAGGAAAGGCCGGATTCTCTCCACATCAAAAGTACACGGCAACACTTCGTCAACTCTATTATGGAGGTCTCGCTGATACCGTTGACGAGTACTTGCGAATGACTGAAAGCACTGCACTGGAGTGCGTTAGGAAGTTCTGCTTGGGCGTCATCAAGATCTTTGGACGAATATATATATATATATATGACGCCGACGGAGGAAGATGTTTGTTATTTACGGGAAATCAACCAAGCACGCGGGTTCTCAAGGATGATAGGGAGTCTCGACTACATGTATTGGGATCGAAGAATTGTCCAACGTCATGGGTTGCACAATTCTCAAGCACAAACCACAGGAACATCCTAACAATCATGCTAGAAGTCGTTGCATCCCAAAACCTATGGATATGACACTCTTTTTTCAGAACTTCGGGCTCCAACAAAGACATCAACGTGCTGAATAGGTCAACATTGTTCTCCAAAGCAGTTCGAGGCTTCGCTCCACCGGTTAAGTTTAAGGTCAACGACAGAGAATACACAACCCCTTATTACTTGACAGATGGAATTTATCCTCCTTGGGCTGCAATTGTGAAAACAATACCAACGGAGGAAGATGTTTGTCGTTTACGGGAAATCAACCAAGCTCGCGGGTTCCCAAGGATGATACGGAGTCTCGACTACATGTATTGGGATTGGAATAACTGTCCGGTGGCATGGGCTGCATAATTCTCAAGCACAGACCATGGGAACATCCTTGTAATCATGTTAGAAGTCGTTGCATCCCAAAACCTATGAATATGACACTCTTTTTTCGGAACATCGGGCTCCAATAACGACTTCAACGTGCAGAATAGGTCAACATTGTTCTCCTAAGCACAATACTTCAGCGTATTCCAGGAGGTATTCATGGCACAGTACTTCCCCGAGTCGGCTCGGCTGGAGCGACATCGGCAGTTCTTAGACCTGGAGTAAGGGGGGATGACGGTAGGAGAGTACGAGGCCAGGTTCACAGCCTTGGCCAGATTCGCGCCTGAGATGGTGACAAGCGAGACGAACCGTTGCCTGCGGTTCCAGGACGGACTGAGGCTGGGCATCCGGAACCAGGTTCTCGCCTTGAGGATACGGAAGTATACCGACCTCGTGGACACCGCAGCTACAGTAGAGCAGGGCGCCAGGGATGCAGTCAGGAGCCGTGAGGTCCGACCTCGGCCGATCAGTTGGGCAGGGCCGTCACACTCACGAGACTCGCGGAGGCAGAGGACCGCGGGATCCTTCCGACCACCGCCTCATCAGAGTGGATCGAGACAGCAGGGGTCAGTGGCATCAGTGGGGCCAGTCGCCTCAGAGAGGAGGCCGTCATGCTATCACTGCGGGCAGCCAGGCCACTTACTGCGAGACTGTCCGACGAGGGGAGGAACCGCGGCAGTACCAGCTACTAGCCGGACAGGCCAGGGCTCGGGGTCGAGGGCTGACGAGATCAGCTGTTACCGATGCGGCCGGGCCGGTCACACTATGGCATGGTGCCGAGAGCAGTTGGGGGAGACATCAGTGCAGCGACCGCAGCAGTCGCGGACAGTACAGTCGCCTAGAGGTCGCCCTCGACAGGGTCAGCAGCCGAGATCATCACGGCCGTCTACGAGCGCACCAATTCCGAGACAGCAGCAGAGTCACGGGTATCCAGCAGCCAGTGCGCAGGGTCAGAGGCAACAGGCCTCGCAGGGGAGAGTATATGCAGTCACCGACTCCAGAGCCCCAGGACCTAGCACGTACCGTGAGACCATCCAGGGTACGTGTTTGTTGTATCATTTATGGGCTTTGTTCTTGTTTGATACCGGGGCATCGCACTCTTTTATTTCGTCGGGTTGTGCTGAGAGGTTGGGGTTGAGCTTAGAGCCGTTGAGTCCACCCCTATGCCTGGACACCCCAGTTGGGGGTGGTGCATCGTTGACTAGAGTATGTCGTGCCTGCGAGATTAGAGTCGCAGACTGTCCTTGCCCTGGTGATCTTCTCGTGTTGGGGATGACTACCTTTGATGTGATTTTGGGTATGGATTGGTTGTCGAGGTACCGAGCCAACATCGATTGCTACAGACGACGAGTGACAGTGACAGTGGGCGGTACGAAGGTGACGTGCGTGCTGGGGAGTAAGAGTGGGGTCCTCCTGTCGGCGTTGTCCGCAGAGGAGGAAGTACCGGCTGTGCAGAGCCGAGAGTTACCGAGAGTGGTATGCGAGTTCCCCGAGGTCTTTCCTGAGGAGTTGAGCGGGCTGCCACCGATTCGTGAGGTGGAGTTCGGGATTGACCTAGTGCCGGGAACGGCGGCGATATCGATGGCGCCTTACAGGTTTGCGCCGGCAGAGTTGACTGAGCTGAAGCGTCAACTGGAGGAGCTTCAGCAGAAGGGGTTTATCCGTCCGAGTGCATCGCCGTGGGGAGCACCAGCACTCTTCGTGAAGAAGAAGAGTGGAGAGCTACGGATGTGTATAGATTACCGGAAGCTGAACCGGGTTACGGTGAAGAACCGGTACCCGATGCCGAGGATCGATGACTTGTTTGACCAGTTGAGAGGGGCGACTCACTTCTCGAAGATCGATCTGCGATCCGGTTATTATCAGTTGCGATTCCGTGAGGGGGACGTCGCAAAGACTGCATTCCGGACACGCTATGGGCATTACGAGTTCCTGGTGATGCCATTCGGACTGACGAACGCGCCAGCAGCGTTCATGGACCTGATGAACAGCATCTTCCGGCCGTACCTGGATCAGTTTGTGGTGGTGTTCGTGGACGACATTCTGATATATTCGCAGAACGAGGCGGCGCATAAGGCACATCTGAAGGCTGTTCTGACCCTACTGCGCGAGCACCAGCTATATGCCAACCGGGAGAAGTGCGAGTTCTGGCTCTCTGAGGTGAGATTCCTCGGCCACATCGTATCCCGTGACGGTATCCTGGTCGATCCGTCGAAGATCGACGCGGTCTCGAAGTGGGCACGGCCCACGAGTGTTTTCGAGATCCGCAGCTTTCTGGGATTGGCAGGCTACTATAGGCGATTTGTCCAGGATTTTGCACGACTAGCCGCACCGATGACTCTGTTAACGCGCAAGGGTGTTGGGTTCGTGTGGACAGATGACTGTGAGCGTGCGTTCGCGGAATTGAAGACTCGACTGACTACAGCTCCAGTGTTAGTGGTGCCCGAGCGAGGGATTGGCTATGATGTTTACTGCGATGCATCCGGAGAGGGACTGGGTTGCGTGCTGATGCAGTCGGGTAGAGTTGGGGCTTATGGCTCCAGGCAGTTGAAGATACACGAGCGCAACTATCCTACCCACGACTTGGAGCTAGCAGCAGTCGTGTTTGCGCTAAAGAGCTGGCGATATTATCTGTACGGCGAGGGGTTTCAGGTGTTCTCGGATCACAAGAGCCTCAAGTACATATTTTCCCAGCGAGACCTGAACATGCGTCAGCGACGGTGGATGGAACTACTCGAGGAGTACGACTTCGAGCTACACTACCACCCAGGCAAGGCGAACGTTGTCGCCGACGCCTTGAGTAGGAAGTCGGCCCCGAGCCTCGCCAGCATATCTGTCCGAGAGTGGGGCATGATGGGGGAGCTGAGCGCATTCGGGCTTGAGCTAGAGGAGGTTACTGGCGGTGTTGCCATGTGCTCCCTAGTGGCTCAGCCCTCACTGCTTGCCCAAGTGTTGGAGGCGCAGAGGGAGGACGTCGAAGCATCAGAGATCCGCGAGAGAGTCGTCAGGGGTGACGAGGTGGTGGGCTGGCAGGACAGTACTGATTGGGGACTACGGTACCGCGGGGGGCTGTTCGTACCAGTTAACTGTAGAGATGCCGTGTTACGAGAGGCACACCATTCGCGTCTCGCAGTGCATCCGGGGGGCACCAAGATGTACCGTGACCTCAGGAGGCACTACTGGTGGCGCGGCATGAGGAGAGCAGTCGCAGAGTTTGTGTCAAGATGCCTCGTCTGTCAGCAGGTGAAGGCCGAGCATCAGCGTCCAGCGGGATTGTTACAGCCACTACCGATTGCTCAGTGGAAGTGGGAGCACATTACGATGGACTTCGTGTGTGGACTACCGAGATCACCAAGGGGAAACGACGCCGTGTGGGTGGTGGTTGACCGGCTGACCAAGTCGGCCCATTTTCTGGCTATGAGGATGACAGACCCGGTCGACAAGTTGAGCAGTCTGTATATCCAGGAGATAGTGCGCCTCCACGGGGTCCCGGTGTCGATAGTGTCTGACAGGGATCCCCGTTTCACGTCCAGGTTCTGGCCGAGTCTGCAGAAGGCACTGGGGACAGAGGTCCTACTCAGCACAGCACATCATCCTCAGACAGACGGTCAGTCTGAGCGTACCATTCAGATCTTGGAGGACATGCTGCGAGCATGTGTGCTGGATTTCAGGGGATCTTGGGAGACCCACCTGCCATTGGCCGAGTTCGCCTACAACAACAGCTTCCAGGCCAGTATCGGGATGGCACCGTTCGAAGCGTTGTATGGTAGGCCGTGTCGGTCACCAGTATGCTGGGCAGAGGTGGGGGACAAGAGTCTGCTGGGGCCAGATCTTGTCAGAGAGACGACGGAGAAGGTCGCATTGATCCGCGATCGGTTGAGGACCGCGCAGAGCCGGCAGAAGAGTTATGCAGACAGGCGACGTCGACCTCTTGAGTTTGCAGTCGGGGATCACGTGTTCCTGAAGGTGAGCCCGAGGAAGGGGCTGGTGCGGTTCAGGCGCAGCGGGGGAAAGTTGGCTCCGAGGTACATAGGCCCGTTCCAGATCTTAGACAGAGTGGGAGCCGTGGCTTATCGTCTGGCGTTGCCACCGCAGCTTGGGAGAGTACATAACGTCTTCCACGTATCCCAGTTGCGGCAGTACAACGCAGACCCATCCCACGTCATCGAGTGGACTGATATCGAGGTGGCTGATGATGTCTCCTATGAGGAGCAGCCGGTTCGGATCATGGACACACGGCAGCAGATTCTGCGGGGAGGCAAGATTATCCACTTGGTCCGAGTGCAGTGGAAACATCACGGAGCTGAGTCGACGTGGGAACGCGAGGACGAGGTTCGCGCGAAGTATCCCGGCCTGTTCGACTCCCGAGGTACGTCTGTTTTAAATTTCGCGGACGAAATTCCTTTAAGGGGGGTAGACTGTAATAACCACTTCTGGTCAACGTCAGTCAAACCTGCGAAAAACAGGAAAATTTAAAAATTTTAAGACAGACACTTAACTTAACTTAAATTGACCCCGAGGGTCATGCCGGACTTAAGTTGACCCCGTTATCGACTAAAATGAGTTACGGGGGACTCAGGGCAACTTTCTGGTCATTTTGGGAAAGATTGATTTTTCGCTGGAAAAGTCACCCGAGCGACGTTTTGGTCCATTCGAGGACCGTGTTAGACCCGAAAAGCTTAGCCATCGTCGTAGCGGTCTTAGTTGGGCCGTTTCCTTGAAGCCCGTCCAGTTTAAAATATTTTTGGGAAAAGTGCCCTTCGGGGCCCGAAACGTCCGTTTTTCGCGAATCTGATTGGAAAATATCAACTAGATATTTTCCAAAAGGTATGGGACCCACCTTGACACTTGTCAAGTATATGGTGGTGTATTTTTGGAGGGAAAAGGTGTGGTTGGAGAGGGTTGGCCGAGTATGGGGTTTTAAAAGGGAAAAATGTTAGTTTTTTTATTAGTTTTGTTGTTAGTTTAATTAAATTAGAAATTAGAAGAGAGGTTTTAGAGAGAGAAGGAGAAGGAGAAGAAGAGAGAAGAAGGGAGGTTGAGCTAGGGTTTGTGATCGAGCCCTTGGATCGAGTCAAAGCAAAGAGCAATCCCGTTCCCCTCGTTCTCCTCTACGGTAATACCCGAACCGATTCTCGTTTCGATTATTTTCAAGAGCTAGGGTTTGGTTATAAAATTTGGTTTAGGGTTGTGTAGAGATTAGAGAGGTGTTGGAGACGTTTTAGAGGTGTTTGGGAGAGAAATTTCACGTTTTCCGGTGACCGGAGGCTCGGGAGGAGCTCCGGCCACCGTGGGTGGTGGCCGGCCGGCCATGTGGTGGCTGGCCGGAGGTGGCAGCAGCCACCACTTGGTGGCCGAGCCCCTCCCTCAAACCCTAGGGCACGGCCAAGCCCTTTGGGTGGGGCCCACGTGCTCGGTTGTTCGTGTTTTAATTACTCGGGTAGTTTAAAACGTTCCCTGGACCTTTTATCCCAAACCAAATCGAATTTTGGATTAAATTGGAGAAGTTGTAATTAACGGGTTTTGGGAAACTTTAAACGTTAATTAATTGTTTTAGAAGTCGGAATTCGATTCCGTCAAGTGCGTTGAGTTCCTTGATTTATTCTAAGACCGTAGAAACGAAAACGGGGGCTTTTGGAGCCCCGGAAGGCAATTAACCAAAACCGGGCAGATTCGCCATGTCAGGCGAATCTGGCCCTTACGGGTCCTTTTTCGGGAATATCGAGTAATTGAGAAGTTTGGGAGTGATCGGCATTGTCGGGGTTACGTTTGGGCGTTAAGTGTGTTAATTTTTGGTTTACTCGTACTAGTTTAAAAGTACTTTAAATTTGTGTTCTTTTAGATCGTGCTACGGACCGAGGCAAGGGGAAGCTCGGCGAGTGACTGAGTGTGCTTCGGGTGTTGTTGGAGCGCTTTTGGGATTATATACGAGGTAGGGAAAAGTAGCCGGATCTCGGCCCTGATTAGGGAAAGTTAATAGTAGAATTGCATGTGACACCGGGGTGTCGTGGGTTGAGTAGATTTATTTAATTATTAGAAAAGCATGATACGGGATTGTAGCGTTCAAGAGAAAAGCATGCGACACTTAGTAGTGTCGTAGGAACAGAGAACTTAGCGATAATTGAATTACTGGAGGCATATGACCATGCCCGGAGGTTGTTTGTGAAACTAGTGATTTTAGGACCGTTGGAGGCATCGAGTATGCCGGAGGTTGTCGTGCGTTTTATTTAATTATTGAGTTTGGGTGGCCTTGAGAGCCCGTATTTAATTGTTGAGTTTGGGTGGCCTTGAGAGCCCGTATTTAATTGTTGAGTTTGGGTGGCCTTGAGAGCCCGTATTTAATTGTTGAGTCGGGGTGGCCATGAGAGCCGTGTATTTAATTTTGTGTCTTGAGTGGCAGCGAGTGCCCGTGGGGTTGTTGAACCCGAGTCTTGACTGTTGAGGTGTCTTGAGTGGCCTTGAGTGCCTGTGTGATTGAACTTGCCTGTGATTGTGATTGTGGTTACCTGGGGTGGTGAGTTTTAAAGGTCGACAGCCTGATCCGACTTAGTGTCGATGAATTGCGAGTTCTAAAGGTCGACAGCCTGATCCGACTTAGTGTCGATGAATTGCGAGTTCTAAAGGTCGACAGCCTGATCCGACTTAGTGTCGATGAATTGCGAGTTCTAAAGGTCGACAGCCTGATCCGACTTAGTGTGGATGAATTGCGAGTTCTAAAGGTCGACAGCCTGATCCGACTTAGTGTCGATGAATTGCGAGTTCTAAAGGTCGACAGCCTGATCCGACTTAGTGTCGATGAATTGCGAGTTTTAAAGGTCGACAGCCTGATCCGACTTAGTGTCGAGGAATTGCGAGTTTGAAAGGTCGACAGCCTGATCCGACTTCGTGTCGAGGAATTGCGATAGGTCGAACCCTGACCTGATTGAGATTGGTTACTGAGCAGCTGGTGTGCGATCCTTTGTGATCTTGGTTGGTGTTGTGTCGTTTCGTTCGAGTCCTTGAGGAGGTCGTCGATAGTTGTGTCGGGTTTACACTGTTTTTATCGAGTGTCGAGTCTGTTGAGGAAGGTGACGGGTTGTGGGTCAGTTGAGTACTTGAGTTGGGGACTGTAGTCCCGGCGTTGGGTTTGGTTTTAGTGTTACTGGCTTTTTCTGCTAATTATGCCATAGTCAGTCTGTTATCCGTGGAGGTGAGCGAACGCTCACCCCTAGCTGCTTTTCCTACAGGTACTGATCACCGGACGGACTAGGTTAGCTCTTGAAGTTCATGGAGCTTGGAGCGGAGTCTGGTCTTTACTTTTTGTTGAGTCTAGTGACGGATGTTGTACCTTGTCCACTTGTTGGGACGTTTTTGTATTGTAAATACTATTATTTTGAGAAGTAAATGGAAATGTCAAAGCTTTTATTGAAAACAGGTTTCAAGTGTTCATGTTTTTAAAAGTTCGCGTCCCGAGTTCGGTTCGCTGAAATTGGGGCGTGACAACAAAGCAAAGGTGTTTTGCTAGAAACCAAGAGGCAGCAGGGAAGGATGTCGAACGAGCATTTGGAGTTCTGCAGGCTCGCTTTCATATCATCACTCGTCCGAGCCGAATGTGGGATAGGAACTCACTCGCATTCATCATGACTACTTGTATTATCCTGCACAACCTGATCGTTGAGGATCAACATAGGTCGTACCCCACTGATCTGTTTGCTGATATTGGTGTCCCGTCCGCATCGACCCGCACAAGACCACAACCAACGGTGAATATCACAAGTATCATGGACCATAAAATAAGGATCCTGGATAGAGAAGTTCATCACCGACTCCACAATGACCTCATCCATCATATTTGGGCAAAATATGGAGATGGCGATGAGAATTAGAATAATATAATGTATTTCATATTTGGTATGAATAAAATAAATTATTTAATTTGGGGTTGTTTAGAAAAATGTTAAAAATTATAAACACACCCGAATAACTAGCTAGTGGTTACCGAGCTAATAGTAAGAGCTAAAGAGCTAGTTGTTTTGGAAGAGAGAGTGAAAATGTGCTCCTACCACCCCTCCCTACAACTAATTAGTTGTTCACCATTCGAAATGCTATCAGAGGCTTAACCACTAACCCCTCCATGTCGAGGCCATGACGGAGTTGACAAGAGCCTTATTCACCAGCTTGGTAGAGAGCACTTTTCCTGCTAGGCATTGCATATTCTCCATGTGAAGAAACCATTTTCCACCTTCAAGACCCGTGGAGTCGGCCATGGAACCTCGATATAAAACCTCGACCAAGATTGTTATGCGTATGAGTGTATAGTAGTGAAGCAATGGGACCTGTAATAATACACCGGGTAGAACTTCAGAGAGAACCACAATTGTGGTTAAAAGTAAAGTGATTTTTCAAGTGTGTCACAACTTGCGTTCCAAGTATATCATATTCATTCAGAAAGAATGACTTGGACAACGAAAAAATGCCCACAATTGTACATAAATTGCTAACACACCACACATGTACTCCCAGGAGAAAAATGAATCGAGGACTCATCTCGGGCTGACTTCCGTAATGGTTACAGGTACAGAGCTCATTTGTTGGCTAGTGGAGTCATAGGTTGACTTTTTTCTTGAAGAAGGGCCGCCGCTATCCAGGAAGTAACCCGGAGGTGTCAGCTCCTTCTCGTTCAGTCGGATGTTCCTGGAGAGCATGTCAAAGACCTGGCTCATCAACGGCCGCCGGTTTGCTGAGCCTTGGGTACAGAAGAATGCTACTTTTATATACCTAAGGACTACTTCCTCTGGATATTCTTGCAGCTCCGGATCCACTAGCTCCAACAGCCTACCTTCTTCATGGAGCTGCCATGCCTGTTGCACAAACAATTACAACACATACTCAGTGACAGATTAATGAATCCGAGTTCCCAAACGAGCCATAAATGTTTTCCTTAACAAAGAACATCCATGTAAAATATTACACCTATTTCGTGGTTTAATCAACACGAGTATAACAACTCTTATACTTGAATGTAACCACAGACCAAACATGTGAAATATTACACCTATTCCCTGGTTTAGTCTTGTTTGACTTTTTGCAAAGTGTTTTTGTTACTAATAGGTTAACTTTTGGGGGATACTAGCAAAATAAATGGCCGTATGGTTTCCACCTTTTGCAAATTGGTACCCTATACTAAACAGTGTTGCAAATTGGTACCGTGCGGTTTGAAAATTTGGCACTGTTAGTAACGATATTTAAGAGACAGCCCCCACAGTACTTCATATTAAAAAAAAAATATTATAATTTGAAGGGAAAATTGTTATTTAAAAAAAATCTGGGAGTCACGTGACATGGACGTGCCTAAATTTACCCTTTTTCTGTTAAAATAACAGACGGTGCAAAAAAATAATCAAACATGCACGTCCCAAAATTTACCATTTTGCTGTGATAATAGCAAACGGTGAAAAAGTAGAATCTTTAGTACATGGTACCAAGTTACAGAATGTGTCAACCACAGGGTCCTCTTTTGCAATCATCCCACCATTTTACAAACTATTAAGTTGTGACTTCTAGTTAAAGATATGGACAACTAGCTAAAACAAGTAAGTGAAGAACTTGGATAGTTGTTGTTAAACATCCATTTTAAGTATAAAAGATAGTTAGAGCATCTACAATGGTTAGACACTGCGTAGTGTCAAGGAGCAGTGTCAAGGAGTGGTTTTTGCCTTCTTGAGACTGCTTCCTGACACTGCTCCTCCAATGGTAGTGTCAGGAGCAGTGTCAAGAGCAGTGTCATGACAGTTTCAATAATTCAAAAAAGACCCCAAATATTTGTAACACTTTTAATTAAGCCCAAATACGAATTGCATAACATTTTTTTTATTTCAAACCAAATAGAAATTACATTAACGTTGATTGCGGCCGCCATCTCCAAATTTAGCCCAAATATGTTCAATGAGATCATCGTGGAGTTGGTGATGAACATTTCGATCCCGAATCCTTGCTCTATGGCCCAGGATACTTTCCCTGGTCACCGCTGGTGGTAGTCCTCTACGGACGCTTGGGTCCGGAACACCAATATCTGCAAACGGATCAGTGGGCCACGTCCTCCGCTCATCCTCAACGATCATGTTGTGTAGGATCACACAAGCAGTCATGATCAATGAGAGTGAGCTCCTATCCCACATTCGGCCCGGGCGAGTAACGATGTGAAACCGGGCCTGTAGAACTCCAAACGCCTGTTCGATGTCCTTCCTACACGCCTCTTGGTATCTAGCAAAGCATCGTTGTTTCGGCGTTTGTGGAGCACGTATGGACTTCATAAATGTTGCCCAAGCAGGATAAATTCCATCTGTCAAGTAATACGGGGTTTCGTATTCTCTACCGCTGATCTTGAACTTCACATCTGGGGCGAAGCATTTTACTGCTTGGGAGAATAGTGTAGACCTATTGAGCACGTTAATGTCGTTGTTGGAGCCCGGTGTCCCGAAGAAAGCGTGCCAGATCCAAAGGTCTTGGGATGCTACGGCTTCGAGCATGATTGTGGGGACGTTCCCGTGGTCTCTACTTGCGAACTGTGCAGCCCATGCCACATGACAGTTCTTCCAATCCCAATGCATGCAGTCCAGGCTCCTTATCATCCCCGGAAAGCTGCGCTCTTCGTTGATTCGCAACAACCGTTTTTTATCGTCCACGGTCGGGCGTCGTAGATAGGTCCGCCCGTAAACCTTGATGACGCCAATGCAAAACTTCTTCAGGCAGTCCAGCGCAGTGGTCTCCGCCATTCGCAAATACTCGTCGCAAGCATCGGCTGGACTTCCATAACAGAGCTGACGAAGTGCTACCGTGCACTTCTGGTGTGGAGTGAAAGAGGCTCTCCCCGTAGCATCCTTGTTGTTCCGGAAGTAGGTGTACCGGCCACTCAAACCATTCATGACCCGTATGAACATGTCCCTCGACATCCGGAACCGTCGCCGAAATTGTTGGTCGATGTACACCGGTTGAGGCGCGAAGTAGTCGCGGATCAACCCTTCGTGTGCATCTTCGCGGTTGCGCTCAATCACTCTCCGCTTGGGTCTCGGCGCCGACATTAAGCTCTCGGCCTCATCATCATCCCGAACCAGTGGTTGCTGTATGGATGCCATCAGTTGATCCTCTAATGCTTGTTGTGTTGCGTCCAGAAATCTATCCATCGCGGCGTCTATTTCTTGTTCTGTCATTTGCTGCATTTCCTCAAGCGTTGGAACATTCACCATCGGAAAAAAAAAGAACTAGGAAAAAACTATAGGATTTGGAGAGGAATAGAGGAATAGAAGCTTGAAAGAAGAGAGGAGAAGTGAAATTTCAATTGGGGTAGATCTGAATTTATAGGAAATTATTGGGCACTTTGGGAGTCAGCGTCGCCACGTGTCGCGTCGTGACTGGCCAACCGACTAGCCGTTGGCGCCTGACACGACCGGCTGCGTCGTTGCCAGAACCAGACACGCCCAGCAGCAACGCCCCCGCAGACCCGACCCGCTGACACGACCAACCGTGCCTACGCGTCGTGTCAGGGCCGTGCCTACGCCAGACACGACGCGTAGGCACGACCCGTTGGAGCTGCTCTTAATGCAGAATGGAGGGGAAGAGTCAAGACACATCAACCAACTTCTGATGATGAGGAAAAAAACAGCACAAATATGTAGTACCAAAGAAAGTAAAAAATTGCAAAATATATAGATTGACAGACGTACCCATTCCAGTAGAAACTTTTGCATGTCTCCCCAATAAGTCTTGGCACTGCTTTTGCCACTTACTATTTCCAACACAAGAACCCCAAAACTGTATACATCAGCTTTCATGGTTAACTGACCACCCAACGCATACTCTGGTGCCAAATAACCGCTGAAAACAGGAAAACCAAACGTAAGAAATTTTAGACAAGAAAGAGCATGACTAGAAATATGGAAGATAACATACGTTGTCCCTGCGATTCTCGTGCTGATGTGGGTGATGTTATCTGGGAAGAGTTTAGCCAACCCGAAGTCTCCAATCTTTGGGTTCAAGTCTTTGTCAAGAAGTATATTACTAGCTTTGATATCTCTATGCACAATATGCGGAACAAGTTCTTCATGAAGGAATAGGAGACCCCTAGCAATACCCAGACAAATGGAAGATCTTTTTGCCCAGTCTAGTCTCAAATTTGATTGCTTTCGACCTGTAAACAAATGAAAAACACATTACATCTTACATCTTATTCATGTCTAATGACCTCGAGTTTATCTGTTACATTGAAACTTCACCTAATAATGTGAGATCAAGACTGTTATTCTCGACGTATTCATATACCAGAATTCTGTTACTTCTTTCAGCACAGCAACCAATCAACTCAACAAGGTTTGGATGCTTCACATTTGATATAGTATTTATCTCCGTCAAGAATTCACGTGCTCCCTGCTTTGATTCGGCAGAAAGTGTCTTTACAGCAACTTGCACTCCATTTTTTAGGGTCCCCTACCGAGTTTGCAGCACAGTTAGTAGTAGGGGTACTATCAATATGAGATGAACAAAAATAATGGGGAGATAACAAAAATTAAAATAATGAGATCCTTCTCTCTTTCAGATGACTAAGATTCTATATTTTTGTGTATGTAGTTCTGACTTGTGAGGCAAATAATGAAAAGGTCCGCCTCTAAGGAACCATTACTGGAACAAAACCTTAACTCTTCATCATGACTTACAAAAAAAAAAGACCATAATATCAAAACAAGAAAGATGGCAGACCAAAACTCTGTAACACAAGTAGAGTTTTTCGAAAAGGCTATTATGGTCAATGATCTTCTAGAAGTATATCAAATACAGCCATCAGTAAATCCTGAGTACCTTATAAACAATCCCAAAACCTCCCCGGCCAATTTTGTTGCTTGAATTGAAATTCTCTGTTGCTGTCCTTAGTTCATCGTAGGAGAAATGTCTGGTATTCCCAAGCACGTTCTCTAAGAACATAGCAAACAGTTTTAAGAATGGTGAAAACAAAGGCCAGAATAAGAAATTCACATTGGAGAAACAAAGAGTATATGGGAGATACGGGATTATGGAGCCCAACAAAAATATTCTATGAAACTCCTTTATTACAAACTTGCGTTTAAATTTAGATGAATTCAAATTACACCAGTAATATTAGTGACTCCATAAGACATAAATAAACATTTTCCTAGTCAGAATTCCATTCCACACAATGCCAATCCATAAAAAAAAACACCAACATTTATATCAACCAAAACAAGAACATGTCTCAAAAGGAATTCCTGAGGAACTTAGGACAGTCGATATGACTGCCATGGATGGAACAATATTAAACAAACAAATATCCCTTCAAGATGGAAGAATATTCTCTTTGATAATAGTTTAGTTAAAAACTATAGAACACAGGAGAGATGCTAAGTTAGAAAGCTTACAGGTAGGTAATCTAATATTTTTTTCCTTCTAAAATAAGTAGTAAAAAAGAAGTTCATTTAAGTATTGAAATTAACAAGACAGTCATACACAAAGAGGAGATGTGAAGCAAGACTTCCTCATGACAGAACATGAAATAGCAGTTAATGGAAAAAAAGTAAATGCTGAAAAGTGTTTTGCTTATTGATGACCTTACCTTCTATGCCCCGAGCAGGATTCCTCCGGTCTAACTTAGAAGTGCGAAAGCAGCTACAACTCATATCCACCGTCAGCATATGACTGCTATCTGCCATAGAATGAGTTATACTTTTCTAGGAGAAAGTAGATTATTACATTGTAACAAAGTCTTACAAACATCCTAAAGATAAGTGAAAATTTTCCTCACTTGACACATCAAGTTTCATGTCTGTTCAAATAGTTCAATTGAATAAAATTCCATCATATTACCAACTACCTACATTATCTACTTTGACAAGAAAAGCGAAACCATTGAGAAAGAATTGTGTCACCTCCAAAACCTAAGTTGGTTGATTAACACTAGTTTGTAAAAAGGACATCAATTACACGACCATGGCCATAAATTTGTTTTCTTATATATATATGTTATATTTCTGTCATGTAATAAGAAAATGCCACTGAATATAATTTTCAGCTGAAAAAGTCTTGGACACAAAAACCAGATGGGGGTTCCTCTGGATTTGGCAGCTTCACAAAACCCAGAAAGTATTTTGCCCAAATGTGCAGAGGGTTCTCAAAAAATTGAGACTTTCAAACTGAAACCATAACCTATATATTTGAGAGAGAGAGAGAGAACAGTAAATCTCCGTGCAGTGCTGAGTGAATAAATTAACGAAAGCAAGCAATCATAAGTTGATAACTATAAAAAGGAAAGAAATTTAATTGATCAATCTAGAAAGAAGAAGGATTACCTGATGAGCAAAAGTATCAACCCAATTCCTCTGAATTGGGGTCCTTTCTCCGAGTTGGGCGAAGCATCGGATTCCCGAGAAAATGGGTAGCGAGAAAATGTAGAGTGATTTGAGGAAATAGTTGGTGTTGCTGAAATGTGTTATTGTTTTTCTGTTCAATTTAGTCGTCGTTGGAAAAGAACGGGTCAACTTAGCCATTCTCTGTTCTGACTTCACCTCTCCTATTTACCACTAATTTTTTTCAACTCCATCTGGTCAGATTTCTTGGCTTAGCTTTTCATACACTAGCTCATTCATTTCTAGTTTCAAATAATTAAATACGTCTCAAGCATCCCAATATTTTAATTAATGGATATCATATAGTTCAAATGAATTAGAAAAGGACATTGACGAAAAGTTGGAGTGGTTGACTCTAGAACCCAATTTCACACTTTATGCATTTTGAGAGAGTATATAGTAAAACAAGTTGTGTTAAAACTTGGTATGATGATTCAACTGTGTATGAAAATGCAAGTTTCAGGTACAATGGACAATTATCACTAAAGGTCGTTTGCCAAATACAACGGCCTATGAGCATGAAGGCCCAAAACCCAAGCCCGAGTCGCAAGGCCTACAATAAGCCCAAGCTTCAGGACAAAGCAAGCAACGACTACTAGGGAGCAATTGTCGGTTTTGTTAGATTTGACTCTTGGATGTGCTCACCTATAAATTTCAGTTCACTTCGTCAGTAAGTCAACAAGAATAGCAAACATGAAAGAGATTGTGCAGGCAGGTAATCATTCTGGGAAATATGTTCATTCTAAGGGAAACTTTAGAATGAACATATTTCGACCTCTCATTCTTCTTTTATTTCATATCTTATAATTTAAAATCAGATTTCGAAAAAAAATATAGCAGTCATTTGAAGATTCGTCATGTTTTTTAATAAATTCTTAGACACTTTTTTAGCTCTTATCTTAAGACATTTTTTTTTATCACAATCCAATGTCATATTATGCGTAAAATAAATGTAGAATCTCAAATCCGAGATTAAAGACATTATGAATGTAAATAATCAACTGAAAAAAATTTGGAAGAAAAAATGGCACCACTCCAGTTAGGAGAAGTTTTTTTTGGAATCGTCGACCTAGAAATGAGCTTATACTGCGAAATATAACATCGACGTTTAAGTGTCCATCTTTTTTTTATATATGCTCGATTTTTATTAAAAAGTTTCATTTCTAAGAAACGAGCATGAAGATCAAAAACGACCTTGGTAAACAATTACAAAGGGAGTTCACACGGGAACTCAAACGAGATAAACCCTTACGAAAAACAATCGTAGAAACACAGCCCACAAGTAAACAACCATAAGACAAACAAAGATCAAGAATACACCTCGTACCACTTCAAAAGTCTTGAAAGTAATTATACTCATGGACCACACCACCTAAAACTGTTTTACAAACGACGGCGAAATGGACCAACCGACGACAGAAAAATAGCTATCAATTGATCAGTCCCGATTCTTGAAACAAAACCATCGGGACCTCCTTCGGCTGAGGACCGAAACCAACCAAGTTCGGGCCAAAGAGAAACAACATGCACCGAAAACTAGTCAACCCTCCATCGTCGTAAAACAAACCCAGGACATTCACACAACACTAATACCACAACCCCAATGTCGATAAAACACGGATCACCAGAATATCGAACTTGAGACTGCAAACCCAAAGGTCATCCTCCAAACAACAAGAGAATGAAGGACTTCTCTTCTTCTCAACGTGAGGAAAAACTTGCTCCATAGTTGTTCCGGAACCAAAAGCCCCTCGAGGACAACCACAACTCCCTAACAACCACTCAAGGACCCAACGAAACTAACAGGGATGAAGAGACGAGCAGAACAAGCCATCAAAATACAACATGTCAGCAGACCAAAGAATCAACTCCCCCTTCCTTCCTAACCCCACAAAAACGTGTTTTCTTAACCCATAGTTTGCCGAGATCGTGACCTTCTCACCCGTAGACAACAGGAAACGCACGCCAGGGACAAACCCATACACAACTAAGGCCAGAGTCATCGCAGCACAAGGGGGAACGGAAGGCAAAGTGTTGTTGGATCCCAAAGAGCAGCGAATCAGAGAAGGAGGTGGACCGAGACCATCCTAAGCCATACGAGATCACAACCACCACTTGGGAACGACAAGTAACACACCTCCCTTCCCAACCCAATCCTTAGCCGACACCACGACGATCCCCAAACGAAAAAACAAAGAGGGGGAAAATAGAACAATGCCACACTCCCAAGCCAAAAAGCCATACTTCTTCTCCCAAAAAGGCGCCCAAGTAACCGGCAAAAACTATAACACTATTATTGGGGCCAGACAACTTTGGATCGGAAATAACAGGGGAGAAAAAAATCGGGGCTAACCTGGAAGAAAGAAGCACGACTTTATTGGAGAAAGTATATTATTTGAACTTTTAATGGAGACACAACGTCACGGGACAAGAGGCAGCATCGACCACTACTGTGTCTCCATCTTCGACCACTACAAAAAACCAATTCTAGTGACTATGGACCGCAAGGACCTTCATTGCAGGAAAAACTGGCTGGAACACCACCAGAGACGAGCCTGGCCCACTAACACGGACGAGAACACTTGAAGGCCACAACAATATGACCACGAGGGTAATGACCATCGGAGAAGGAATAACGTTCAACACTAGAACCTGTAAACTTGTGCAAGGAGGGAGGGGTAGAGGTGCAAGGAGGTTACCACCGGCAACGTCTGTGGTCGGAGGCCATATTCATTGTTGGAAAGGTTATATGCAAAATTGTATGAAACAACTAAACAGAAGGAGACAAACAAACAAACTGTAATTGGAAATGACCAACCGGGATGACGTGCAGTGTTGGGTCTCGAGGTAGGGTTGGAGATGAACCAACTCGCAGCGGAAAATCAATGAAAACCAAGAGACGATTAAAACCATGAAACAACTAACAAAGAATGGATTCACAAGAGAAAAATTCAGCACTAGTTCTTACCAAAACAAGAACACCGGTTAACGAATGATTGGCTTGAGTCTCCAAGACGCCTACGTATCCACATGGGAATCAAAGCCACGTAGTTCTTCTCTTTGAGGACTCAAGAACACAAACATGGAGGTGGAAACTAGCCAAACCCGAAATGGCCATGGAAGAGGGAGAGAAAATGTGTTTCCTATTCTTGTCTTGTCTTTGTTATGTTGAAAAAAGATGACTTAAACATAACAAAACCCATACTTGTCCAACTAAAGGCATGGGACAAGTATGGTGTCAAGTAAGGTGTAAATAGGACAAAGTATGGCAAGACAAGATTGGGTTAGGTGGTGAATCACCAACACCTTAATCCTTGTCTTGCTTACTTAGTACTAATTAATCAAGACTTGATTAATTAGTTCTATGGGCCTTGGTTGCATGGGCCTTTCATGGGCCTCTTGGAACATGGCCCGTGGCCATTTCTAACGAGGTCCCGTGATTCGCTCATCGCCTCCAAGCCTTCCATACCGGAAATGTCCAACATTATCCGACGCGATCAATCCCAAGACTCCAAGCCTTGTCTCGATCCGTAAAGTCCTATTCACGTACGGGCACATGACCCAAAACCCAGTTTTGGTCATGTCCCGAGACAACTCCCTTTTGGCCATTCTCCATAAATGTGTCAATGAGTTTCATCCTCCGGTGTGACCCTTAGGTTTATGCATGTCAATAGATCAACGTAAAATCCCATTTTACTTGATCCTATTTAAGTGGCAACTAACGAGACTTTAGTATTGCCTGACACTACATAACGAATCGACCCTGTCGATTCTAACCTTTCCGTCGTCCCTGTCATTATCCTTTTATCTCCGATATCCTGATTGAGATAAGGCATAGAGCCGTCATCCTTATTATTCTCAATCACCGTTCCTTGATATGTGAGATGACTGAAGATATGATACCCAGTATCATGTGCATGGCCATGCTATTCTTCCAGTCACTCTCGATCAAGTGGCCGAGAACCGATATCTTTCCCATACCTTAGTATGAGGGATAAATCCCTTAGCCGTCTTTCGTGTCACTCATGTAGCCCGTCCCCAAGCCAATCCTGGCCGTTATGGAAGCCCTGTTACGGACAACGTTAGGCTCAGGTCAAACTCAGTTGTTGACTACATAGCGATCACAAAGACTCCTTGGTCTAAGGATACATGACAAGCTACAACACTGAATATGTTCATGACTTAATCTATGGCACATATTCAGGGCGGGTCGTCCAATATCATGTCCCACATGATATCTATGATCAGACTCCGGAATCCCATTCCAATGACTAACAGAACGTAAGCCATAAAGAGCCATCTTTCATACTAGTCGCTTCTAGTGGAGCTTTGTTGACTAGGGACCCATCGAGTGTGATCTATCTCGATCTATGGTTCTATTCGCATGGTGGGCATAGATCAGAGCACACATCGATATATTACTCCAACACATAAGTAATATAAAGCCGCTTTAATTTTATTGCTAACGATGATATATACATTTGGACATTTAGGATTGAACTACGGGCACTAAGACTAACAATCTCCCACTTGCCCTAGTTCCAATCTAAACTCCAATATGTCCCCATCGACTTTACATGTCTAACATGTTCAGGCAGTGACACTGCCTTAGTCAAAGGGTTGGCTATGTTATCATCTGTTGCAATATCGGTTATCTTCACTTCACCTCAGTTCAGTATTTATCTGATGAGGTGGATACCCCGCAGTACATGTTTGGATTTGTTATACGATCTAGGCTTTTAGCTTGCGCAATGGCCCTTGTGTTGTCGCAAGATGGATTCACCGGGCTGGATGGGTTTTTAATTACACCCAGCCCTGCCATGAATTTCCAAATCCACATAGCCTCCTTAGCTGCCTCTGCAGCATCCATGTACTTGGCCTCTATCGTAGATTTGGCAATGATATCTTGCTTTACGCTCTCCCAGCTAAAGCTCTGCCATTCAGCGTAAACACATATCCTGATTGACTTCTAAAGTCATCTGGATTTGTCTTGGAAAACTAGCGTCTACTCATCCTTCGACGACTAGTTCAGCATCATCTTTCCCCCGGGTTAGAATGATGTCTACTGGTACAACATAAGGCTTACGAGACGTCTGGTCTCATACATGTCATGGCATATATGATCGATCCTGCCCCCAGGCGCATAGGATTCTCATCATCCTTTTCAGCTCATCAGGTGTCTTAGGACACTGAGTCTTGCTGAGATGAATGCCATGACTAGTGGGTAAGAGTCCTTTCTTTGAATCGAGCATTAAGAACCTACTCAATGCCTTTTTCACATAGGTTCCCTGACTTAAATCCAAGACCCTCTTGGTGCGATCTCTACATATCTTAATCCTTAAGATATAAGAAGCATCGCCTAAGTCCTTTATTGAAAAACACTTCCTCAACCAAGCTTTAGTTGTTGGGTCTCGAGGTAAGGTTGGAGATGAACCAACTCGCAGCGGAAAATCAATGAAAACCAAGAGACAATTAGAACCATGAAACAACTAACAAAGAATGGATTAACAAGAGAAAAATTCAGCACTAGTTCTTACCAAAACAAGAACACCGGTTAACGAATGATTGGCTTGAGTCTCCAAGACGCCTACGTATCCACATGGGAATCAAAGCCACGTAGTTCTTCTCTTTGAGGACTCAAGAACACAAAAATGGAGGAGGAAACTAGCCAAACCCGAAATGGCCATGGAAGAGGGAGAGAAAATGTGTTTCCTATTCTTGTCTTGTGTTTGTTATGTTGAAAAAAGATGACTTAAACATAACAAAACCCATACTTGTCCAACTAAAGGCATGGGACAAGCATGGTGACAAGTAAGGTGTAAATAGGACAAAGTATGGCAAGACAAGATTGGGTTAGGTGGTGAATCACCAACACCTTAATCCTTGTCTTGCTTACTTAGTACTAATTAATCAAGACTTGATTAATTAGTTCCATGGGCCTTGGTTGCATGGGCCTTTCATGGGCTTCTTGGAACATGGCCCGTGGCCATTTCCAACGAGGTCCCGTGATTCGCTCATCGCCTCCATGCCTTCCATACCGGAAATGTCCAACATTATCCGACGCGATCAATCCCAAGACTCCAAGCCTTGTCTCGATCCGTAAAGTCCTATTCACTTACGGGCACATGACCCAAAACCCAGTTTTGGTCATGTCCCGAGACAACTCCCTTTTGGCCATTCTCCATAAATGTGTCAATGAGTTTCATCCTCCGGTGTGACCCTTAGGTTTATGCATGTCAATAGATCAACGTAAAATCCCATTTTACTTGATCCTATTTAAGTGGCAACTAACGAGACTTTAGTATTGCCTGACACTACATAACGAATCGACCCTGTCGATTCTAACCTTTCCGTCGTCCCTGTCATTATCCTTTTATCTCCGATATCCTGATTGAGATAAGGCATAGAGCCGTCATCCTTATTATTCTCAATCACCGTTCCTTGATATGTGAGATGACTGAAGATATGATACCCAGTATCATGTGCATGGCCATGCTATTCTTCCAGTCACTCTCGATCAAGTGGCCGAGAACCGATATCTTTCCCATACCTTAGTATGAGGGATAAATCCCTTAGCCGTCTTTCGTGTCACTCATGTAGCCCGTCCCCAAGCCAATCCTGGCCGTTATGGAAGCCCTGTTACGGACAACGTTAGGCTCAGGTCAAACTCAGTTGTTGACTACATAGCGATCACAAAGACTCCTTGGTCTAAGGATACATGACAAGCTACAACACTGAATATGTTCATGACTTAATCTATGGCACATATTCAGGGTGGGTCGTCCAATATCATGTCCCACATGATATCTATGATCAGACTCCGGAATCCCATTCCAATGACTAACAGAACGTAAGCCATAAAGAGCCATCTTTCATACTAGTCGCTTCTAGTGAAGCTTTGTTGACTAGGGACCCATCGAGTGTGATCTATCTCGATCTATGGTTCTATTCGCATGGTGGGCATAGATCAGAGCACACATCGATATATTACTCCAACACATAAGTAATATAAAGCCGCTTTAATTTTATTGCTAACGATGATATATACATTTGGACATTTAGGATTGAACTACGGGCACTAAGACTAACATTAGTCTCGTGCAAGGTTGGGATGTCGTTTTCAATGAGAACCAGAAAGGTAATCTTGCTCCCACTAGCCTTCTTATAAACGCAAGATTCATCCTCGTTCTTGATTAAGCCAAATCCAATTACAGCTTCATCAAAACGAAGGATCCAACTCCGAGAAGTTCGTTTCAATCCATATATGGATTTCAACAACTTATAAATCTTTCCTTTATTCTTCGGATCGTCAAAACCTTTGGGCCGAGACATACAAATGTACTCAGTCAAATTTCCATTTAGGAAAGCGGTTTTGACATCCACTTTCCATATCTCGTAATTATGATACGCAGTTATGTCAAGAAGAATTTGGATCGATTTTGACCATAGCCACTAGGGAGAAGGTTTCCTCATAGTCAATCCATGCCTATAACCTTTCGCCACCAGTTGAGCTTTGTAGGTCAGAGGGTTGCCGTCCATGTCCATCTTCACCTTGAAGATCCATTTGCATCCGATGGTCATTACCCCATTGATGGGATCAACCGGTTCCCAGACTCGGTTGTCCGACATGGATTGCATTTCCTCCCTCATGGCTCCCAGCCATAACTCGGAGTTGGGCCCATCCACGACTTCCTGAAAGGTGGCTGGATCATCGTGATCCACCATGACTTCATTGTCACCTTCGGATACCATATCTTGGAGGTGGAAGATTGATCCTTTCAAATCGCCTTGGACCTTCCGGAATTGTAACAGGAATTGGTTCTTACTCTACGACAATCTCTGGCTCCTTTCTACTGGGTTGCCAATTGGTTTAGACGGATCTGTACCATCCTGAATTTCTTCGAGATGCACAGTCCTCCCAATGACGTCTTTGGAAACAAAACTCCTTTTCCATAAAGACCCCGCCCCATGCGACGAACACCATGTTCTCACTGGGATTGTAGAAGTAGTATCCCCTTGTTGCTTTGGGATACCACACGAAGGTGCATATCTCAGATCTTGGTTCGAGCTTAGTCGAAACCAAATGTTTCACATAAGCCTCGTAACCACAAATCTTTAGGAAGGACAAAGCGGGCATCATCCCGTACCATTTTTAAAATGGTGTCCCTTCCACACCATTCGTCGATGCCCGATTCACTATGAATGCGGTCGTCTCTAGAGCAAAACCCCTAAAAGAGATTGGGAGATCAGTCCAACTAATCATGGAACAGACCATTGTCTAACAATGTCCGATTTCTCCGTTTGGCTACACCTTTCAACTACAGTGACCTAGGAGGAGTCCATTCCAAAAGGATCCCATTCTCTTTTAGATGATCTAATAACTCTGTGGTCAAGTATTTTCCACCTCGATCCAATCGAAGTGCCTTAATACCTTTGTCGAGCTGGTTTTCTACTATAGTTTTAAACTCTTTGAATTTATCAAAAGCTTCAGACTTATGTCTCACCGAATAGACATAACCATATTTACTGTAATCATCAGTAAATGTGATAAAGTAGCTAAAACCCCTCCTGGCAAGTGAACTTATTGGTCTACACACATTCGAGTGTATCAGCCCCAATAATTCACCCGCCCTTTCATCGAGATCGATAAAGGGCACTTTAGTCATTTTGCCCATCAAACAAACCTTGCACCTATCGATCGAATGGAATTCGAATGAACCTGAAAGCCCGCACTTCTGAAGTGCTGATAGGCGCTTCTTGTTTATGCGACCCAAATGACAGTACCATAACAGAGTTAGGTTTAAATCGTTGGATTTAGACCTCTTGGTATTAACGGAATATATAGAACTTGAGGCATTGTTACCCATATCTAATATGTACAATCCTCCAACCATGTCAGTACTGGTATAAAACATATCATTGCATAGAACATTGAAAACTCCATTTCCAATATTAACATTATATCCTTCCTTGTCAAACACGGATACAGATATAATATTCCTACTAAAAGTAGGTATGCAATATACATTATACAATACTAAGACAAGGCCTCTTGGCAAAGCAAGACTCATGGATCCTACAGCAGTTGCCACAACTCTGAGGTCCATTTCGTGCTTTCCAAATCTCTCCTACTTTCAGCCACCATATATTAGTGCATGTGTGAGATTCAGTCATGGTATCTAATACCCATGAATCTTTGGAAGTAGAGAGATGTAGCTCTATAGAGTTAATACCGATTGAAGGCACGGTCCCACCGCCCTTCCTTAGATCATCCAGGTTTCCTGATGAAGGCGCAGTCTTACTGCCCTTCTTCAGATCATCCAGGCTATTTGATGAAGGCGCAGTCCCACTGCCCTTCTTCAGATCAGCCGTGAACTTCCTGTAATCCCGGTTCCAATGACCAGGCTGTTGGCAGTAGAAGCAGACATTCTCAGGTGTCTCATCTTTCCTGCCAAGTGCGCATGGGCCCAGCCCATGCCACTTCCAATTCCCTTGTTGACCATCAGAATATCCTTGGATCCCAGATCCCTGAGATATTCTTCTCAGCAGCTGATGACACTTCATGTAACTCTGATATGGTCTTAGAGACAGCCTTGTCAAGGACATATTCTTTGCGTTCAGACTTGAGGACTATCCTCAAAATTCTGTACCAGTCCAAATAGTTTGTCCCATTTAGCTTGACCCTGTCAAGAATGGTTTTTAATGACAAACTATTAATGTTCGCTGAATTTGCCATTTGATCTACAACAGATAAAATTCAATCAGTAAACTGAATAAATTTTATGAAGATCAAGCTTAAACACCAACAATCGATTCTAAACCTTTAGAATCTGAAACCAAGATCCTTGATTCACTCGATTAAGCTGAACTAATGCTCACCACTTAATCGAGCTATGTAGGTAGGACTCCATCCAATCACATCCAATGTGACTCTTGGCAAGGGTATGCACTTATGTACACGGCTTACCCTATCTGTTACCCTAGCTCAACCTCAGGCTGAGAATCGTAGTCGGGTCCACCAATTTTCAACTATGGCCCGTCACTATGTAGGTGCTCCGCTAATGCGCACGACACCCACATATGTCGTCCAAACCTACTACCCCGCTTTCCCATGGATGCTCCGCTAATGCGCACGACACCCATAGGACGGGGAGGTAGTAAGGTGTTGATAATGGGGAGGTATCAGACATGACCCGTTTTTACTTGTCCGGTTGTGTTTAAAACTTTGACACATCCTAGATGCGATGAGCACATCAACTACATTCCAAATGCAATGATGCCTCAAATTACATCCAATGTAATTCTTCCTTCGAACCCGTCAATTACATCCAATGTAATGACGATTCTAAGGGCTCACACACAATGATTAAAATTCCAATTTTATCTTTGCATGTGAGATGATATGCTCGGTAAATAAAGTTAAGCATGCAATTCTAAAACACATAGAATTAATCATGCATAAACTAAACCAAGCATAAAGCGATAAATATGCACATAATAGCCCCCTAAACTAACTCCCACTAGCTTCTTGAGCTCCATCGACTCCAAGCCGATGCCAACACCCGAAAAGCCACCAAATGACCTTTTCGCCCTTTCTTCATCTTGAGTAAAATATTACAATTTAATACACGACTCGCAGGTCGGGAATAAATAAATATTACAAACAAGTGGTTCGACGACCACACCTTGAAAGAATAATTACACGCTAACACTAACGGCTCGCAGGCCGTGAAAAGCGATAAATAATTAAATTGAGCTCGGGGCTATTATGTACACTATGCCAACATCACATCACACATCGTGTTATCAAACAAGCATGTTATCAAACATCATGTGATTTTCCGGTTTTAATTAATAGCCAAGTTTCGAATTTTTTTTTTTTTTGATGCTCGGTTTATCGAAACCGTTCAAAAATGAAACTTTTGAACATTTGATCTTCGAGTTCGTCATGACGGTTCCAAACTCGTCATAACTAACAAAACGGTTTAGCCTTGGCATATCAACCATCCAATGGTCATGCTTGGCCTAGCTCCGTCCAACGGATCCCCGTTCGGTCTCGGTTTCGGCTCCCCGAGAGTCCCGCTCCCGAGACCCGAAAAATCAAACTTTTTTCAAAATTTCCAGATTTGAAATAATTTTCAAAAATTCATTTTACATGCATTAAATCCATAAACAATAATTTAAAACATGTTATCAATCAATTTAGCAAAACAACATGCCAAAAACGAAACTTTCAAGCAAAACCGAAACTTTGAACACCGTCTTGTGAATCCCGAAGGTAGCACGGCTCTGATACCACTGTTGGGTCTCGAGGTAGGGTTGGAGATGAACCAACTCGCAGCGGAAAATCAATGAAAACCAAGAGACGATTAAAACCATGAAACAACTAACAAAGAATGGATTCACAAGAGAAAAATTCAGCACTAGTTCTTACCAAAACAAGAACACCGGTTAACGAATGATTGGCTTGAGTCTCCAAGACGCCTACGTATCCACATGGGAATCAAAGCCACGTAGTTCTTCTCTTTGAGGACTCAAGAACACAAACATGGAGGTGGAAACTAGCCAAACCCGAAATGGCCATGGAAGAGGGAGAGAAAATGTGTTTCCTATTCTTGTCTTGTCTTTGTTATGTTGAAAAAAGATGACTTAAACATAACAAAACCCATACTTGTCCAACTAAAGGCATGGGACAAGTATGGTGTCAAGTAAGGTGTAAATAGGACAAAGTATGGCAAGACAAGATTGGGTTAGGTGGTGAATCACCAACACCTTAATCCTTGTCTTGCTTACTTAGTACTAATTAATCAAGACTTGATTAATTAGTTCTATGGGCCTTGGTTGCATGGGCCTTTCATGGGCCTCTTGGAACATGGCCCGTGGCCATTTCTAACGAGGTCCCGTGATTCGCTCATCGCCTCCAAGCCTTCCATACCGGAAATGTCCAACATTATCCGACGCGATCAATCCCAAGACTCCAAGCCTTGTCTCGATCCGTAAAGTCCTATTCACGTACGGGCACATGACCCAAAACCCAGTTTTGGTCATGTCCCGAGACAACTCCCTTTTGGCCATTCTCCATAAATGTGTCAATGAGTTTCATCCTCCGGTGTGACCCTTAGGTTTATGCATGTCAATAGATCAACGTAAAATCCCATTTTACTTGATCCTATTTAAGTGGCAACTAACGAGACTTTAGTATTGCCTGACACTACATAACGAATCGACCCTGTCGATTCTAACCTTTCCGTCGTCCCTGTCATTATCCTTTTATCTCCGATATCCTGATTGAGATAAGGCATAGAGCCGTCATCCTTATTATTCTCAATCACCGTTCCTTGATATGTGAGATGACTGAAGATATGATACCCAGTATCATGTGCATGGCCATGCTATTCTTCCAGTCACTCTCGATCAAGTGGCCGAGAACCGATATCTTTCCCATACCTTAGTATGAGGGATAAATCCCTTAGCCGTCTTTCGTGTCACTCATGTAGCCCGTCCCCAAGCCAATCCTGGCCGTTATGGAAGCCCTGTTACGGACAACGTTAGGCTCAGGTCAAACTCAGTTGTTGACTACATAGCGATCACAAAGACTCCTTGGTCTAAGGATACATGACAAGCTACAACACTGAATATGTTCATGACTTAATCTATGGCACATATTCAGGGCGGGTCGTCCAATATCATGTCCCACATGATATCTATGATCAGACTCCGGAATCCCATTCCAATGACTAACAGAACGTAAGCCATAAAGAGCCATCTTTCATACTAGTCGCTTCTAGTGGAGCTTTGTTGACTAGGGACCCATCGAGTGTGATCTATCTCGATCTATGGTTCTATTCGCATGGTGGGCATAGATCAGAGCACACATCGATATATTACTCCAACACATAAGTAATATAAAGCCGCTTTAATTTTATTGCTAACGATGATATATACATTTGGACATTTAGGATTGAACTACGGGCACTAAGACTAACATGCAGAACTAGCTGTGGCGTGGAAATTGACCACTGACTTGAAAGTAATTTGTCCGGTGTGACCGAGGTGGTGATAAGCAGCGGTTGCTCCCCAAGGTACACAGCTCTACCCAAGAGCGCGCACACTCGCTCTATTGGATGTGGATTCAACAGAACAACACCAGAACACGGGTGTAGTAAAGTGAAAAGAAAATGTGTATAGTTTTGGCTCTTGTTTGTATTGAAATCGTGTAAAACAAATGGAGCCAGAACTGGCATTATATATGCTTCAGCAATAGAGGGTAGAAACGTAAAAGCACAAACACAATAAAACCCTATTAAAACCACAATAATATCTGATTTTCAGTTTCAAAGAAATTAAACCATAGTTTAATTCGTCAGATTTCCCATTACCATCGAAGTAAAACGGAAATCGTTACAAATTATTCAAAATTGTTTAAAAACGTTTCTAAGAAAATCAGATAAAATCATCTTCCAAAAAATAATATTTTAAAGTGTTTTAGCCCGCCCCGCAGGAACCCGAACCCGAACCCGAACCCAACCCGACCCGTCTAGACCTGGACGGATGGTGGAGGCGGTGCGCGAGACCCGGTCCGGCCCAACTTGCATAGGGCCCATGTCACTTGTTGAACAAGGACAAGGAGAGAGGAGTTTATTAACTCAAAAGATTTCTCCTCTCTTTCCGATGTGGGACAAGAGCCAAAAACAAAAGAAAAGGCTTGAGCCATTTTTCCAACAATCCCCCAAAAATGGCGGCAAATGCCGAAAACACATGAAAAACATTTTTTTAAATAAAAGAAAGCACCACAAATATTCTGATTTTTGGAAGGTGCGGTACTTAAACATAATATCTTTCGATTTAAAATGGTGCATAATGAGATGTGATAACAACTTACTTAAAGTAAGTGAATAGAATCTTGAACTTACTTAGCTTCGGTTGATATGTTACACAACACATACCATACTTCAGATTCTACTAAATCCGTGATACTTTCAGAAACGCTATTAAAGGCCATGCGTATACCTTGGTTCTAATGAGTGCTCTAAGAAAACTTTGCCCCAAGTCTTTCATAGATGGTGGCCACCATCACACACATGTAGGTAGCCCATCAAGTGCTTCTCACAAGCACTATCCCAATCGGGTCTGGAGCTATTAAGGACATAGAGTCCATCCTGTCAGTAGAATCCATCAAGTGCGTCTCTATATATAGCACCACCAACACTGGTTATGGACTACAATCTATCAAGCACTATTTAAGTCATAGGAAAGGGAAATGTAGTGCATCAAGACTAGTATGGCTACATATGACCACTAACACGTGCCATCCATACTTTCTTAATCTATGGGCTTGAGTCTCATTCCTCTCGACATATAATGGAGCAAGGTTCTAAAATCGCTAGGCGCTAGTCGGGCGGCTAGGGCTTTTTAGGGATTAATCGGGGACGGGGATTAATCGGGAATTAATCAGGTCGGCTAGCAAGGAAATGGGGCCTAGGCGGGCACCTAAGCGGATCCTAGTTGGGATTTTTAGAACATTGTCATGGAGTACTCTCCTTGGTTGACCCTTGGTGAAAGGATAAGCAAGATTTCTTTCGGAGCTCACAAATTCCAAAAAAAAAATCACTCCATTTTTAGGAGTTGTCTAACGACACCGTGCCTGATACGAATGTGTCTCTTCTTACCATTATACACATTATTCTCCGCAACACAAATAGCCGCTTGCGAATCACAGTGTAATGAAAGAGACACAACTTGCCTTCCCCACACAAGCACACCTGCTAATAAGTTCCTCAACAAGTCTGCCTCTTGTCCAACCAACTCAAGGGCAATGAACTCAGACTTCATGGTAGAACTGGCTATACAAGTCTACTTCGAAGACTTACATGATATAGCACCTCCACCCAAGGTGAAAACATAACCGCTCGTCGAACTGATCTCATCAGTCTCTAAAACCCAGTTTGCATCACAGTATCCTTCCAAAGTGTTAGAAAATGTACTATAATGCAGGACCCAACTCAAAGTCCCTTTCAGGTACTTCAGCAAACGATGTAAAGCATTCCAATGTTCGTCACTCGGGTTATGTGTATACCGACTCAACCTGCTTACCGAATAAGCAATGTTTGGTCGAGAGCAGTTCATGAGGAACATCACACTTTCTATGATCTTGGCGTACTCAACTTGTAAAACACTGTCACCCAAATTGTTTGTGAGTTGTACGATTGAATCATATGGAGTTTTAGCAGGAATCACGTCAACGTGATTGAATTTCTTCAACACTTTCTCAATGTAATGAGATTAACTCAAGGAGATGTTATTGGTGTTTTTAATAAGGGTAAAATACTTTTTTGTACCCTTATGTTTGGTCCACAAACGTTTTGGTACTCTTACGATTTTGCCCTTCTCCAATTCAACCTTAAGAATTTTAAATGGGAAATTACCATTCTACCCTTCTTCAATAAAAATAAATTAATCAAATGAAATAGTTTGAAATAATGATTTCTTTAATAAATAAAATAATTATTTATTCAAAATTAACAAAATAATTAATTCTCAAAAAATTTAAAATTATTAAGCTAATCTAATCAATTAACTAATCTAATCAACTAACCTAATCTAATCTAAAATATTAACCTAATTTTTACGAATCCACGTACTTTTATCTACGTCTCATTCACCTAATCTTATTAACCTAATGAATCTTTACGGATCACAACCTCTTTGCCTCCTTCATCACCAGCATCAGACCCTCCGCCCCAAGCAGCAATCCCGAGGAGAATCGCTTGGGCTCTAGAGAGGATTGGGGGCCGGCGGATCGGCCCGACGATGAATCGGGTCTTGGACTCGACGAACTCAGCTATGGATTCGACCGCCTGGGAGGAATCCCATCCGTTCAGAGTCCTTAAGGTCGGTGACATCGGGGTCACCAGACGGATGCCGAAGAGGGAAAAGCTCCTTTCAAACTGCTTCAACTCGATGTAGCGGAAAAAAAGCGAGGAATCGCCCTCGACATTGTGTTTGGCGATGAAGGAGGAGGCGAGGAGGCTGCATTCGTAGTGGAACTGCTTGTGCTTGAGGAGACCAGATCTATAGGTTCAATCGTTGGGTTAGGTTTTACTGATTCTAGAGAGAGGTTGGAAATTTGTCCTCTTCATTTGAGTTGATTTCGTATAAATTTTTCTTCTGATATCATACCCACGAGCATTTAATTTGTGTTATAAATTTTTGTTCTGCAAATCTGAATGTTAAATGAAATTTGTGTTCTGAGTTCGGTTGTGCATCTCATGGATTTGGATTTGGGGCAGATGAAGAGCCAGACCAAGAATTTGGGAATTTAGGGACGATGAAGAGTATTTTATTTTCAATTAAATTTTCATAAAAAAAGAGGAAACTAGACCAAGAATTTTTTTGAACAATGGAAGTTTTAAAAATGAAATAAAAATATTGAAAAGGGAATTCTTTTGAATTTTTTTATTAAAAAAGTAATTTAAGAAAAATCAAAATTAATCAAAAAATAATATTAAAAAATAATTATTAGAAAAAGGAATTGAGAAATAAATAATTAGTATAAATAAAGAATAAAGAAAAATATTATCAAATTAATAAAAGTTTAAAATATATTATCAAAATTAATAAATATTTTAAAGTATTAATCAATTACTAAACAAAAAATAAGTTTAAAAATAAAGTTGTTTAGAAAAACTATTAATATTTTAGAAAAGAAATAAAGAAAAATATGAATAAATCATATTAAATTTCTAATTTATAAATAAATAATTAATAAGAATACATTAAAAAATAAAGAAATCAATTATTATTGAATAATAATTAATTAAATTATTAACGAAATTAAATCTTAGGGATATAATGGTAATTTTACATTAAAATAAAAAATCAACTAAATCAGCATAAGGGTAAAATAGTCATTTAACATTACTTTGTCATTTTTTTAACCCCAAATGCTCAAAACGTCCGTGAACCGAACATAAGGATACCAAATTGGAATAAAAAAAATCAAAAGGGTACCAAATCGTTCGTGGACCGAACATAAGGGTACCAAAAAGTATTTAACCTTTCTAATAATCTTAACACCTAAAATGACATCAACTTCTCCCAAGTCCTTCATCTCAAAATGTGACGACATAAATTTCTTGGTATGGTTCACTGCACCGATATTATTACCAAGAATTAACATGTCGTCTACATCACACAACCTGATTCCGTCATCTTCGAGTACACACATGAATCAGAGTTGTTCACCTTGTATCCCTCTGTCACCAGAGTTCGATCGAACTTCTCATACCATTGTTTAGGTGCTTGTTTTAGACCATAAAGAGACTTTTTCAGTTTACACACTTTGTTCTCTTGACCAGCGATCACAAACCCCTCGGGTTGAGTCAAATAGATCTCTTCCTTCAGATCACCATTCAGGAAGGCAGTCTTGACATTCATTTGATGCATCATCAAACCGTGAATGACAGCTAAAGTGACAAGAGACCTTATTGTTGTGATCTTGGTCACAGGAGAATACGTGCCGAAGTAATCAACGTCTTTGCATTATGTGAAACCTCTAACAATGAGTCTCGCCTTGAACCTCTCTATTGTACTATCAGGTCTCAGTTTTCTCTTAAAGATCCACTTATTACTAATGGTTTTGGAACCTTTTGGTAAGTCTATTAGATCCCAAGTCTGATTCGATACAATGGATACAAGTTCAGCCTTGATAGCTTCTTTCCAAAGGTTAGCATCAACAGATCTCAAAGCTGACCATAGGCCTTTGGATCTTCTTCTAACAGGAAGGTTGTAACAAACTCTTCTGAAACAACACCTTCAGGATCACCTTCGGAGAGAAAAGAGGTGACAAAGTCTTCTCCAAAGTTCTTCTTAATCCTGGCTCTCTTGCTTCTCCTTCGTCCCTCAGCTTGACCACACGAAGTAGAGCTTTCGGCAACCCACCTATATCTAAGCGAAGGAAAGAGGATAGTGGGTTCAACCGGTTCAGCAGCATATGTCTTGGATCCGATAGTGGTTCTCTTAGGGTCAGTTATGCCCACTTTCGCCAAACACCCCCACACTTTGAGAAACCTTAGTATAGGAGCGTAACCCTTCCATAACTCGTAAGAAGTCTTATCAAGGTTCTTGTGCGGCACACGGTTAAGTATGTGACAAGCAAATAAGACAGCTTTCCCCCACATTTCATCAGGAAGGCCTGAACTTAGAAGCATTACATTCATCATGTTCTTCAAAGTTCGATTCTTACGTTCAACTACTCCATTTTGTTAAGGCATGTATGGCGCATTGTTTCATGAATGACGCCATTCGATTCACAAACAGCTTTCAAGATGTTTGAGCCATACTCTCTTCTTCTATCGAATCTAACTCTCTTGATCTTCCTCTCGAGTTGGTTTTCTACCTCATTCTTATACTTGATGAACATCTCTTCGGCTTCATCCTTTGTAGTAAGAAGATAAACTCTCGCGAACCTTGAGCAATCGTCGATGAAGGTAACATAGTAATGTTTTCCTCCCTTGCTCCTAGTGTTCTTGAAATCCGCAAGATCGGTGTAGATTAATTCAAGAAGGTTCATGCGTCTTGTTGTAACATATTTGCAAGGTTTTTTATTTATTTATAGAATTTAGCCTCTACGCAAATCTCACACTTTGAGAGTTCAGAGGTAGATAACGATGGTATGATAGACATGTTTCTTAGTTGTTTCATAGAGGCAACATTCACATGTCCTAATCTACCATGCCACAAATCAAGAGACTCAGTGATATAAGCGAAAGCGGAAATCTTATTATTCAAAATAACTTGATCAACGTTGAAAAGGAAAAGACTTCCACAATAATATGCTTTCCCCACAAATTCCTCATTCTTACTGAATACAACAATGTCATTCTCGATAACTTTCTTCAGTCCAACCTTCATCAGGAGAGGTCCAGAGACAAAGTTGCGTCGCAGAGTGGGAACACACAAGACATTATTGAGTACGAGAGTCTTATCGGATGTCAGCTTCAACATGATCTTCTTGCTTCTAGTAATCGTTGCAGTGGCATCATTCCCCATGTGAACAAGGTGTGGATGCTTCAAACTCGTAGAAGAGTTCCTTGGAGTTGTAGAGATGACGGGTGGATGCGGAGTCCAAAACCTAGTCAACGGTGTTGTGAACCAGCATAGCCTCAACAACTACAACAGCTACAATGTCGCCATCTTCAATAATATAGGCCCTTGCATCAATATTCTAGAAGTATTGACGTTGAACACACTAATAGGCCTTGTGTCCAGCTTGGCCGTAGACATAGCACAACACATTCTGCTTCAGTTTCTGAATAACAGAGGAGGGCTTCACGAATTTGTTGCGGTTGTTGGGAGGTCCTCGCTTGGGAGCTTCCTTGTTCTTGGACTTGGGCTTGGGCTTCGGTTTGGGCTTAGCTTGACGAGACGGCCCACCAGACTCCACAATGTTGTCCCTTACTGTCAGAGGCGGAAAAGGTGTTAGAAAGGAACCTATAGCGTCCTTCAAACAGTTTGCTTCCTCGATCTTCATGTGGCTAATGAGGTCTTGAAGCGTAAGATCTTTCTCTGTGTGTTTTAGATGGTTGCAGTAGTCTTTCCATGATGGTGGAAACTTCTCCAACATCATATGGGCGAGGAACACCTTGTCCATCTTCATCCCCTTGTTGACAATGGCAACGGATAGGTCCTCGTAAACGTGCACTTGATCCATGTTGGAAAGGTTGTCCACGATCTGGAAGGCGAGCAACTTCCCACGACGTACTTCTTATTCCCAGTGTCGTCAGCCCCATACTTCTTGTCCAAAGTCTCCCAATTAAATTTGACAGACTTGTGAACACAAAGTAGGTCAAACAAGATGTTGGTGACAAAATCAAAATCTGGCACCGAGCAATTTTGTTATCCTAAGTGAATTTAAGGAGTTTGGCCTCATTTCCCTAACAATGGAGGCAACTACGGGAGTGGCAGCAGGGGTAGCAGATAAGGGAATATGGGGGTCATTGAACAAAACATAGTCGATGTCCATTTGTTCAAAGAACATCAACAATTTTTGAGGCCAACGACCGTAATTGGTACCGTCAAGTGGTTCAACAACTTGCATAGTACGAGCAGCAACAACAGACATGGAGTGTAAATTCACATGCAAGTTCATATTGTTCATGTTCATGTTCATATCAAATCAGTTCACGATATATAACGAAAATTGCTTTCAAATTGTTGGAAAGTATATATGCAGAACTGTATGAAACAACTTAACAAAACAAGACAAAACAAACAAACTGTAGTCGGCAATGACCAACCGGGATGACGTGTAGAACTAGTTGTGGCATGGAAATTGACCACTGATTTGAAAGCAATTTGTTCGGCGTGACCGATGTGGCGATCATCAGCGGTTGCTCCCGAAGGTACACAACTCTACACAGCATCGCGCCCACTCGCTCTACTGGACACAGACTCAGCAAACCAGCACCAGAACACGGGTGTAGTAAACTGAAAAGGAAGAGGGGGAAATGTGTATAGTTTTGGCTCTAGTTTATGTTGAAATACTGTAAAACAAATGGATCCAGAACTGACATTATATAGGTTTCAACAATAGAAACGTAAAAGCACAAACACAATAAAACCATATTAAAACCACAATATTATCTGATTTTCAGTTTTAAAGAATTAAACCATAGTTTAATTCGTCAGATTTCCCATTACTACTGAAGTAAAACGGAAACCGTTACTGATTATTCATAATTGTTTGAAAACGTTTCTAAGAAAATCAGATAAAATCATCTTCCAAAAAATAATATTTTAAAGTGTTTTAGCCCGCCCCATAGGGGCTCCACCCTAACCCGAACCCGGCACGTCCTGGACTGACGGCCACGATGGTGCGCGAGACCTGGTCCGTCCCAACTTGCATAGGGCCTATGTCAATTGTTGAACAAGGACAAGGAGAGAGGAGTTTATTAACTCAAGATATTTCTCCTCTCTTTCTGATGTGGGACAAGAGCCAAAAACAAAAGAAAATGCTTGAGCCATTTTTCCAACAGCCATCTGTTGGGTCTCGAGGTAGGGTTGGAGATGAACCAACTCGCAGCGGAAAATCAATACAAACCAAGAGACGATTAAAACCATGAAACAACTAACAAAGAATGGATTCATAAGAGAAAAATTCAGCACTATCTCTTACCAAAACAAGAACACCCATCTGTTGGGAGAGAAAATGTGTTTCCTATTCTTGTCTTGTGTTTGTTATGTTGAAAAAAGATGACTTAAACATAACAAAACCCATACTTGTCCAACTAAAGGCATGGGACAAGTATGGTGTCAAGTAAGGTGTAAATAGGACAAAGTATGGCAAGACAAGATTGGGTTAGGTGGTGAATCACCAACACCTTAATCCTTGTCTTGCTTACTTAGTACTAATTAATCAAGACTTGATTAATTAGTTCCATGGGCCTTGGTTGCATGGGCCTTTCATGGGCCTCTTGGAACATGGCCCGTGGCCATTTCCAACGAGGTCCCGTGATTCGCTCATCGCCTCCATGCCTTCCATACCGGAAATGTCCAACACTGTCCGACGCGATCAATCCCAAGACTCCAAGCCTTGTCTCGATCCGTAAAGTCCTATTCACTTACGGGCACATGACCCAAAACCCAGTTTTGGTCATGTCCCGAGACAACTCCCTTTTGGCCATTCTCCATAAATGTGTTAATGAGTTTCATCCTCCGGTGTGACCCTTAGGTTTATGCATGTCAATAGATCAACGTAAAATCCCATTTTACTTGATCCTATTTAAGTGGCAACTAACGAGACTTTAGTATTGCCTGACACTACATAACGAATCGACCCTGTCAATTCTAACCTTTCCGTCGTCCCTGTCATTATCCTTTTATCTCCGATATCCTGATTGAGATAAGGCATAGAACCGTCATCCTTATTATTCTCAATCACCGTTCCTTGATATGTGAGATGACTGAAGATATGATACCCAGTATCATGTGCATGGCCATGCTATTCTTCCAGTCACTCTCGATCAAGCGGCCGAGAACCGATATCTTTCCCATACCTTAGTATGAGGGATAAATCCCTTAGCCGTCTTTCGTGTCACTCATGTAGCCCGTCCCCAAGCCAATCCTGGCCGTTATGGAAGCCCTGTTACGGACAACGTTAGGCTCAGGTCAAACTAGGTTGTTGACTACATAGCGATCACAAAGACTCCTTGGTCTAAGGATACATGACAAGCTACAACACTGAATATGTTCATGACTTAATCTATGGCACATATTCAGGGCGGGTCGTCCAATATCATGTCCCACATGATATCTATGATCAGACTCCGGAATCCCATTCCAATGACTAACAGAACGTAAGCCATAAAGAGCCATCTTTCATACTAGTCGCTTCTAGTGAAGCTTTGTTGACTAGGGACCCATCGAGTGTGATCTATCTCGATCTATGGTTCTATTCGCATGGTGGGCATAGATCAGAGCACACATCGATATATTACTCCAACACATAAGTAATATAAAGCCGCTTTAATTTTATTGCTAACGATGATATATACATTTGGACATTTAGGATTGAACTACGGGCACTAAGACTAACATCATCACCGGTGGAGGTGAAGTAACCAGAGGCGACGGAAGGAAACTATAGAGAAGGTTTTGAAAAAAAAATATTTTTTTATTTAAGTATGTATCTTAAACGACGATTTAAAAAATCGTCATGTTGGTATAATATTACACGACGTTTTTGAAGTCATTGTTAATACTAGACTGCTTTAGACGACGATCATAAAAATCGTCTTAGAATTTGTAACTTGCACGAAGAAACCAAAACCGCTGGGTTAATGGTTAATTGATGCAGTCCAAATTGAGAACAGAAAAGGTATAGGTGTCTGAATTCGACAAATTCCTATCATTTTTCGGGTCGAAACGGGCTCCCAAGCAAAACTTGTGGCTTACCATGAGCCCCGATGGTTTTCGTCCATTCGAGGTCATCTGGAGGGTTAAATTCGTATTTTTAGAAGTCCAAATGTTATTTCCTGTTTTTGTTAGAATTTGAGATTTCCTTTATTCGAATTAGGGTTTTGGGGTTCAGTTTCCTTATTGTATTAGGACTTTGGGGTTTTAGTTTTCTATATAAACACTTGATAGATATCATTGTAATTAAGATTTTGATTAATAAACACCAAAAATGAGTTTCTACTCAATCTATCTCTTTCGGTATTCTGTTGAATCAATGAATTAGATATCTATCTTGCTCGGTATTCTTCGTGAATCAACGGGTTCGATAAAGAAGTCCCATTTCCACTACGCACTATACATCAGTTGGTATGAAAAAGTGTATCGTCTTTTCTCGTCCATGTTATGGATAAATGTGCGTAAGTATTTAACACGTGGAGGTGTTCATGTAGTAGTTGTACAAACGACCAATTCTACGCTGTAAGAACCGCTCCCGGTCGACACCGGTCGAACCGGTGAAATTTAGGAAAAGTTGACTTTCTACCGGAAAAGTCAACCGATGACTCCAGGAATCATTCGGGACCTTTCTGGGACCCAAAAGCTTAGCCGTCGTTACGGTTAACTTAGTTGGGTCATTTCCTTTCAAATGAGTACTTTTGCGAAAAAGTCAAATCCGGGTCAAACGGGGTCAAATTAGGGGCTTTATCGGACTAATTTAAATGGGCTGAAATAATTATGCATAGAGGTGGACCCCACATGGACATATGTCCATGAGTCTTGGAGGAGAAGAAAGGGGTAGGATAAGACCCATTTACCCCAATTTTTGGGCCTAAAGAGGAAAGTGGCACAAGGGGCAAAGTGGACCATTCCACTTTACGTTAAAGGCCACACATGAGACAAAAATTCAGCTCATTCACTACATTGGCCGAAAATCACAAGAAGAGAGGGAGAGTGAGAGTTCCATTGAAGAAGAGGAGAAGAAAAGGAGAAAAAGAGGTCCTTTTTGCTTGATATCCACCACAAAACTTCTCCAAATCAACATATTTCTCATCCCCTCTTCATTTCCTAAGGTGAGTACCCATTAAAACCCTCTTTTGGTGAATTCCTAGTTGTGGGCTTGGTAGAAAATGCATGAAACAACTTGAGGATTAAGGGATTGAAGTTTCTACTTGTTAAATGGATGAATCATGGTGAAAAGTGGAAGATTATAGTAGAAATGGATTGGGTTTTGTTAGTTTGATGAAACCCAACTATGGGTCTTGGAGTATTGAGGTTTTTGGGGCTGAAATTCGAGCTTTTGGAGCTTAATAATGGAGTTTTTGAGGTTTGGATTCGTGGGGACGAAGTTGAGGGAAGAAGAAGAAAAGGAGCTGTCAGACCCGTCACGGATCCGTGATGGGAACCGTGACGGCGCATGTCACGGTTTCGTGAGGTTGACCGTGACGATGCAGGCCACGGTTCTGTGACCCAAACCGTGACGGAGCCCGTCAAGGCTCCGTGACCCACTACGTGATGGATCAGAAATGGACCTTTCCAAGTCCATTTTGCTCGTTATCGAGTAATTAGGAAGGTTATCTTTAACCGAACGTATTGGGGATTAGGCCGGGTGTTTTCTCTTTAAACCAACCTTGAATTATTATTAATTCTCGTATTACTTGTGATCTTAGACGTTGTTCCCGATCACGGTGGAGGAGGTTACTAGACGACTCGTGGTGGTTCGTGTTGGATAGCGGTTGAGGTAGGGAAAAGTAGCGAATACCGGTTTAAATGCGGAAAGTTACTAGAATTGCATATAGGTTATAAACAACCGGAATAATTGTAGAATCACATGTAGGATGTGAATAACTAGCGTAGTCATTTAAGTATGGTACCACTTGCGGGCCATGTCGTGCCCGTAGGTGTGGGACTTGCTGTGCTGTAGAATTGCATGTGGGTCTTGTCGTGTCGTAGGATTGTGTGCTGATTGCGTTTGTTGTGATTAGTAGATTGTCATGATTAGTCTGTGATATGTTTCGGTGTTAAATTAATGATTATGATATGCTATAAGAAGGTGGTGAGTGTTAGTGTGAACTATTGCCTTGTGACATGTTTGAGACCTTGTATGTGTGTGCCCCGGTAGGATATTTAGGCCGAGGATGGTGTTTCGGTCCGATATCGTGGCCGATGCTGTGTGTTCCAGCACGATATGTTCCGAGACTAGGTGTTCCGGTACGATAGTTATACCGTAGAGGATTCCGGTATAGGATATCTAGGCTGAGGATGGTGTTCCAGTACAATATCTATATCGTAGAGGATTCCGGTATAGGATATCTAGTCCGAGGATAGTGTTCCGGTACGACATCTATACCGTGGAGGATTCCGGTATAGGATATCTAGGTCGAGGAGGGTGTTCCGGTGTGATGTCTATACCGTAGAGGATTCTGATGTAGGACATCTAGGCCGAGGATGGTGTTCCGGGGTGATGTATATACCGTAGAGGATTCCGGTATAGGATATCTAGGCCGATGCTGTGTGTTCCGGTACGATATCCCCCGAGGCTAGGTGTTCCGGCATAATATCCTTACCAAGATTGTGTGTTCCGGTATGATACCTATACCGTAGAGGATTCCGGTATAGGATATCTAGACCGATGCTGTGTGTTCCGGTGTGTATTGGTAATGATTTATGGTGTGTATATACTCGGTGACTCTTTGAGATATGGGTTGGGTGTGAACCTTGAGAAATTTTTAACTGTTGAGTAGGGTTGATTTCACACGCCAAGTGTGGAGATTGGGTAAGTGGTGTGATCAAACGAGGTTATGGTTAAGCGAGGTTGGTTACGATTGTGGCTGTGATTACTGTTCGATTTGTTAGCTATTGTGCTTTACTAGTATGCCATATTTGGACGGGTGTCCGTGGGGTGAGCGACATGCTCGTCCCCTTTACTACTTTTTCCTACTGAGCGAAAGCTCACCCCCTTCTCTACTGTTCTACAGGTTTTGAGTGGGATTTGATTTAGAGGACATCTCGGAGCTTGGGAGCTTAGCGAGAGTCCTATTTTTGGATGGTCTAGAGACGTACTTCCTTTTCGTATTAAACTCATTATTTGGATTTCGAGCATTTGACTCTTATATTCAGAATTACTGGTTTTAAACAACTTATTGGAGGTTTATTTCGTTTAACTTTGCGATTATCATTATTATTTTTAGTTCACGTCTCGAGTCTGGTCAAAACCGGATTTGGGGCGTGACAATTTGGTATCAGAGCCTGGTTTTTCAAAACTTCGGACCGTACGTCAATTAGGTGGGTAGAGTTAAGTCATTAGGATTCTGGGTGTCGGTTACGCAAATCGGAAATGTCCTACGCGTAGAACCGAGATGAAGAGAGTCTCGGTGTGGTGAAATGTCTGTCTGGTGCTGTGTGCCTTTGGTGAACCACTGTGGTTGGTGCCAATAATTGTATTAATTGATTGATGTGTGTTCGACTGTGGTCTATCGGTTAAGATCAGAGTGTTGACTTGGCCGGGTGGTAATCGTGTAATTACCGAGACCCGAGGTGTATAGCTGCGATGACTTGCTGTGTGCTATGATTTTGTTGAGTGCTTGTGCAGGATGTGAGTTGAATGTCCCGCGTAAGCGGATGGTTAGTAGAATTTTCAAACGGGTCATACCCAAATTTCTGCAAAAACTGAAGTGTTTGTACCATCACGATTCGACTACAGGGGCCCCTGTAGTCGAACGTGACGGTGGGATGTCAACTGGTTACAACGTTGTTCGGGGACGCCTGAACCGGGTTGTAACGACATGATGTCGACATGGAATGTTATGTTAGAAAGAGAAAGTGTTAAGAACCATGAAATTAAGTTGATGTTGATACCTTGTGGAATTGCTGCGTGATGTGAACTGTGGACTGTGTGGCTTTTGGTTGCAATTGTTGAACTGTGTGGTTGGCTTTGTGTGGCTTTTGTTCGCAATTGTTGAACTGTGTGGTTGACTTTGTGGGGCGCACAAGCGTGCGGGTTCCCTTGGTTGTGTTAAAACTAGTTTTGACTGTGCTAAATTGAGGCATGTCGTGTGGTTCGAGTGCGACTTGAGTGGAACGGGTGTGAACGCTAGTGATTCAAGCACGTCGCTTTAAGAGAATTTAAGAACTAAACATATGCGTTTATCCGTGCAGCGGATATCGATGACATGGACGGTGTTAGAGTACCACGAGGCACTAGAGGCCGGCCAGCTGGGGGCCGAGGGCAGCCGCCTGCCATTGAGCCGGTAGGGGCATCGAGTGCCCAAGGTGCCTCCACTAAGGAGCAAGGGAGAGGCGACGCCGGACCATCATGGCTTCCGCCCAGAGTTCTGCCAGTCGCAGAGCAGATCCATGCGACAGTCCTGGAGGAGTTGGTTCGCACATTGCATGGCTTAGCGGCGATCATCGCCTATAGTGAGGCTGCGACTCCGGCATCAAAGACCGTGCATGCTGCCACTGCAGCTGCTGTGAGGCCTAGTCAGGCTGGGGGCTACACAACTCAGGCACTGAGAGACTTTCTAAGACTGGGCACGCCTACCTTTTCCGGGGAGCCAAACCCCGATGCGGCCAAGAGATGGCTGAAGCAGATTACCCGAAACCTGGATACTTCAAGGATCATGGATGGTCACACGAGGGTATCCTTTTCAGCGTTCCAACTGAAGGACGATGCTTACCACTAGTGGCAGCGTGAGCAGCTCAGAGTCGGGGATGACTTCCAGCTGTTCGGAGACGTGTCTGCCCGAGAGGATAGACACCAGCAGTTCCTGAAGCTGCATTTGGGTGGGATGACGGTGTCAGAGTATGAGGCGAGATTCACCTTATTGTCCCGCTTTGCACCGGAGATGGTGCAGACTGAGGCGCGCCGATGTAGGCGATTTGAGGGGGGACTCATCCCTTTGATCGTGGACCGAGTCACAGCCCTGAGGACTCAGGTGTACACAGAGCTGGTGGACCAAGCATTGGCGGTGGAACGAAATTTCTGGGAGAACGCCAGGGCCCGGGAGAGCAGACAGCGACCGAGTGGTTTCCTGAGGCCGTCTAAGGTCCGTGACCCAAGGAGGCAGAGGACCTTAGGATCTTTCCAGCCACAGACACAGTCTGGTGAGGCGAGACAGGTCGGGTCGGTGGCATCCGTTGGACCTACCTCGTCAGAGCAGATGTGTCACCTGTGCAGACAGCCGAGCCATCTAGCCCGAGATTGTTCGAGGAGCGGTGGGGCCTCAGCTCCCCTTAGCGGGCAGTCAGACGAGATTTGAGGGGAGGCCGAGTGACGAAAAACCGAGATGCTACCGGTACGGACGGCTAGGGCACATCGCTACTGGGTGCCCCGAGCAGTTTGGAGGGATGTCAGCACCGCGGCCGCAGCAGCCACAGACCGGCCAGTCACCTCAGTTCCGTCCGCGTCAGGCTCAGGCGCCAAGAGCTCCACAACCGTCAGCGAGCGCGCCAGCACCGAGACAGGGATCACATGTGTCGCGGGGCAGAGTGTACGCGTTGACCGACTCGTGAGTCGCGGATCTGCTTACCGATCATGAGATCGCGCAGGGTACATGCTTACCGTATAAATTTTGAGTGTCGTTTTATTTGATACTGGAGTGTCACACTCGTTTACTTCTTCGTGTTGCTGAATTGTTGGGACTGAAATTAGAACCATTGAACCCACCCCGTGCCTTGGCACGCTAGTTGGAGGTGTAGTGGTGTCGACTAGTGTCAGTCGTGAGTGTGAAATTAGAGTAGTAGACCGTCATTTTTCTTGATGATCTTCCCGTACGAGACTTTCTTTCTTCGAGTATGGTGAGAGGGTTTGAAAGCCGAATTGTGAAATCCACACGATATTTTATATGTTTCAAACCAAGTGAACTTAGCTCAAATCTCGATTGAGTATTCTTTATGTGTTCCAAATAAACAAGATTGATTAAATCGATTTTATCAATTGTATAAGAGATTAAATTTGTTTGTTTCACATAGATAGAATTGAACAAATGGTCAAGGAGAGTACCGACTGCTGCAGATAGCTTCCAAAATGGTGAAGTTGTGGAGGCAGGTTTTATGAAGGAGAGGGTTGATTCTCGAGTCGAGGATCGGTGCCAAAAAGCTCAGGTGAGAGGAGAATTATCTCATACCAAAGTTTTCGTGTTGAACTTACCGAAAAGTTCGACTATAGAATGCATTAGGGACATTTTTAGAACCGTGGGTTTAGGTACATTCTGTCCACCTTCCGCCCAATCCGAACCATAGAGGACAGTTCTTCGGCTTTGTCAGTTTTAAGCCTAAGGCCGACCTGGAGAAGGTGGTAATGGTGATCAATGGTACTAAGCTGGGATCACACATTCTATTCATAGCTCAAGCGTGGGACAAGAATCGGGTGAGTGTATATGGCCCGATCTTCGGCACGTCATCAATAGGAAGCGAGAGTCTGTTGCTCAAGGTCAAATCGATACTGGGAAAGTGCATCGGATCCACTTAGCGGTAGATGCTCGATTGAAGGAGGAGCCAACGAGTGGCTGGTTGGGAGTGCTTCACACCAACATCAACCCAACTGATGTGTAAGAGGAGATTGGGAAACAAGGGGTTTTGTATCTGCTGGTGAAGGCTTTGAGTAATAGAGTAGCCTTGGTCTCGTGTGTTGACAAGGAGTTCGAGGAAAGGATGGTGGAAAGCCGTTGGAGTTGGTTCTCTCAGTGGATGGCTATGGGATTTGATAAGGAATACATGTAGTTGAAAAGTGGTCTTTTCAATTGGGTAAGAGTTAAAGGCCTCCCCATTCACGAATGAACGAAGGCGAACCTGGAGTTACTTGCAAGGGCAGTAGGCACCGTGGTGATGGTACATCCCCACCCCATTATAAGGTTATGCTTTCAAGAGGCCCACATCTTCTTACATGTGGACGGGAAATGATGGATCATAGGGTGGAGATCGTACTAAAAGAAGAGACCTTTAGTGTATAGCTTTCGGTGATGGATCAATCTTAGATCCTAGTAATATCTCCCACTCTACAAAGGGATTCAACCGATAGGTGGTTTTCTGTAAGTAGGGAAGCAGTAATACCCCAATTGGGAAGGAGATGCACCTCATCCGGATTGGGACGAGGTCGGACACTAACACAAAGACAAGTAACTTCGATTGCTTTGGATCCGAGTGTGTTGTGCAGTGGGCGAGTAAGGGGGATTCAGGTTTTGTGGGTTTGGCTGAGACTTAGTCTTGAATTTCGGTCGACTCTGAGAAGACTTTGTGTGCCATCCCGATGTCAAGGAAGAAGAAGAGGAAAACGATGCTTATTAAAGGAGATCGCAGAAGTCAGGGCTTAGTCAACGACCATACTCTGGTAGAAGACACTTTTGGATATGGTACATAGAGAGGTAGTAAGGGACAAGCTGCTTCAAAAGCTTGGACCTACTACATCAAATTGGGCTTCAAACCTAAAGTTACGGATGATATTTTTCAGCGGGAGCTAGAGTACCTTGATGCTGAGCTTAATCCTCGGGTCAGCGATAAAGGGTTCAACAACTCTGAATTAGATGGTCTGAGCTCTCCATCTCAAAGGGACGAGGACGGTCCTCCTTCGTCTTTTTGAGTTTCCCACTCGGTTGCGTCGTGGAGTGGTGTACTATCTTGACTAAGTAGTAGGAACCCTTGTCTTTTTGGTTCTGTGGTTTCCTTTTATTGTCTGTGCCTATTTGGAGGGAGTTATGTTTTCGTTTTCGCTCTGAATTTGTTTGTGGTATTGTTGTCGTATGCTAGTTTTGTTAGGATGTATATGTTGGGCATCTTGTAATTCCGTCTTAGCATGGTTATTGTTTTCTTGTTCATTTTCTAGAAAGAGGCCTTTATAAAACATCTCTGATTATAAAAAGGGTTATATACTTTTTGGTACCCAAATGTTTTGTCCACGAACGATTTGGTACCCTTAATGTTTAAAATGACCAATTCAGTACCCTTTTGTTTTGTCCACGGACGGAAGTGGCATATTCCGTTAGAAAACTAACGGAATATTCCTCTAAGTTAGTCATGTGCAGTTAAGTGGGGTGTGAAATGACGATTTTACCCTTTCTTATTTTAAGCTTATAAATTTGATAGACAAAATTACCATTATACCCATATTTACAATATAATAAAAATAAATACATAAATTAATAAAATAAAATAAATAAATAAATAAAAATTAAAAAATAAAATAAATAAAAAAATAATTACATAATTCATCAGAAACGATTGTGCCCTCTCTCATGCTCTCATTCGCGTCTATTCTAGATAGTTCACCTCTCTCTATCTCTATCTCAACCTGTTCATCTTTACCGAGCCTCCGACTTCGCTTCTCCGACCTTGCGAGCAAGTCTTCTTCTCGGGTAAACAAATCCCCTTCTCCGACCAGCAAGTCCTCATGCGAGACGACGATTTAATTTTTGGGCCCAGTCAACGCTGTAGAGGACGAGGCGGCGGCGAGCTTCTTCTCAGATCTGAAGTTCCAGATCCGTGGCTTCCCTATGGGCGGTGGCGACGTGATGCTGGAGTTCTTCTTCCGCTCGTGCTCACCGGAGAGTTCTCGAAGCTTCGAGTTCGTGTCAAGATCTGAAGCTGGAGAATTACGCCGACCCATCTCCCTATCCCTCACAGGAGCCCATCTACGATTTCATGTAGATCTGTTATCTAGACCATAAATCGTGGTCGGAGAAGAGAGGGGAGGCAAAGGCTCAGCAAAGAGGGGCGGCGAAGGCTCGCCGGAGGAGAACTCGAGTTCACGGGAAGCTTTAGGGTTTGGCTATTGTTAGATGAAGATGACCTCCTTCTCCAAATCGACCGTCAATCGGCATGAAGCTCGAGTCCTCCACCCCTAGCATGAAGATCGAAGGCCCAAATTGATTGAAATGGATTTTGGGGTTTAGTTTATTTTTTTATTTTTTTTATTAATTGAATAGCATGAAGTGCAAATTGAAAATCAATTTCTAGGTTTGTTCATCTGTTAATCTGGATATCGAAAAGAAATCCTGTTTGTTCATCTGTTAATCAATTTTTCTGGGTTTGTTCATTTGTTAATATGGAAATCGTAAATACAAATCTGGTTAGTTCATTTGTTTTTTTTTGATAGGCGATAAAATTTTATTAGACTATCGTTCTATAAGGGGGTAGAACGACGCAAAGAAAAGATCCTCAAAAAAAGGACCTAATCATCCGACCATAACAGCTACGAAAGCTCACAAAACAATACGAAATAACAAAAAACCACAAAAACACCAACCAAAACACCCAAACAAACACACACAAACCGAAAATAAGACAAACTAACAAAGAAACCATCACGCCACCGATCTCCCACCTCGCTTCCTGCCAGAAATCAAGCACCACTTCGGGTCCCTACACCAATCCTCACCAGTCACCCCGGGATGAAGAAGCCCAGCGTTCATGCACACGCCAAAAGAATGGCCCTTAATTCTTGCCACCACCACATCCACCGTCTCCATTACCTGGTTAAAAACAACACTATTTCGCACCAACCAGATATGCCAAAGAGATAAGTAACCAACACATACCCAACACGACCACCACTTCCTCGGCCCCAATCCTTTCCACCACAATAGGACTCCACCTACACATACCGGCATCGGGCCACAAAATCCCCACCACAACAAAACCTTAGACCAGATCTCCCAAGAGTATAAGCAATGAAACAAAAGATGATCACTGCACTCGAAACTGTTCTTGCAAAAAGAACACAGCATACGGTTCAGAGAGATCTGAACACCCCTACTCTCCAAAAAATCCATAGTAGGTAAAGCTTTGTGAGAAGCCAGCCATACAAAAACACAGAACTTCGGAGGAATGTGCTTCACCCATAAAACAGACGCCCACTCCCGAGTGAACCCCACCCCAAACGGCACTGATAATAGTTTAAAAGTTGAAGCGAGTGAAAAACCTTTAACATGTTTCTCCCAAATAAGAGAATCCTCCCGGTCCTGCACAACAGAAACATCAACTAATAAACCCAACAACTCCATCGCGCCTCTTCTACACAAGGGTCCAAATCATACAGAAACTCCACTTCCCACTCTCCCTCCACCCAAAAAGAGTTAACTTTTCCATACTTGGCCACTACAGCTTCAAACACACTTGGAAATCTGATACGAAAAGAGATCGGATCAACCCAAACATCCTCCCAAAACGAAATACGATCCCCTTTCCCCAATCTCCAATGCACCCCCTGATTACCAAACAGGTCCTTAAACACATGATCATTTGCAAGCGCCATAATATGACTAATCATAAAAGAGGAACCTGGTTTATCAAGCTTTAACAAGTCCTAATCCTGTACTTCCCAACCATATAAAGCACAAATAACCTTCTTCCACAGGGAATCAACTTCGCTCGCGAACCTCCACCACCACTTTGCCAAAAGACTGACATTCATGGCCTCCAATCTTCTAATACCAAGCCCCCCCTCCTCCTTCGGCTTACACACCGAACCCCAAGCCACTTTGCAGAACATCTTCCCTGTAAAAGGGTTGGTCCAAAGAAAACGCCTCTGCCACGCTTCCAAATCTGCAATAACCTTCTTTGGTGCTTTCATAAGAGACATAAAAAACAAGGGAAGAGCTGATAAAATCGACTTCACCAAGACAATCCGACCTGCCATATTAAGGTTCTTCAACTTCCAAATCCCCAAAGACTTTTTAAACTTCTGCACCACAGGATCCCAAGAAGCAATCCTTCTTGGGTTGGCCCCTAACCAGAAACCAAGATACTTCATCGGCAAAAAACATACTTGGCATCCCAATACACGAGCCACCTCCTCCTCCGAGCAAAACTGTTCATTGAGAATAACAGTAGTGGATTTAGAGAAATTAATCCTCAAACCCGATCCTCTCTGAAAGCGTAACAAAAGCTCCTTCACAAAGACCAGCCCCTCCACATCCCCCTTTAAAAACAAGAGGGTGTCATCAGCAAACTGAAGATGAGACAACGATAAACCCGCTGTTCCCACCTCCACCCCCCTGAAGGATCCATTCCTCTTTCCTTCCTCCAACATCTGATGAAGCCCTTCTGCGGCAATAAGGAAAAGGAACAGAGATAATGGGAAACCTTGTCGAATACCATTCCGAATCGGAAAGTCACCGCTCGGAGACCCATTGATCAACACCGAAAGAAAGCCTCTAAAACAACCCTGCATCCAACCCCTCCATCTCATCCCAAACCCCATAAAACCCAACACTGAATCAAACCCCGCATCGGTTAGTTCATCTGTTAATCTGTTTTTTTCAATTGAAATTACTCAGTTCAGAGAAGAAGAAGAGACAACGTGTATTGACATACATGAAATAATAAAAAATAAAAGATAAAAGAAAATAAAAGAAATTAACAAATTTTGAGAATTTTTTTTTAAAACAATTAATAGACATTTTAAAATTTCTGAAATAAAAAGAATAAAATATATAATTTTGTTTTAAATAAATAATTTATTTTAAAAAATATTTAATTTAATTATTTTATTTTGAAAATTGAAATTAATTAGAAAATATAAATTAAAGAAAAATAATAACTGGGGGTATAATGGTCTTTTTATTCTTAAGTCAAAAGTCAACTAAAATACCAAAAGGTAAAATGGTCATTTCACTTTGGTCTGTTAGTTTTTTTACCCCATTAACTCAAATCGTTCGTGGACAGAACATTAGGGTACCAAATTGAAATAAAAATTCAGAAGGGTACCAAATCGTTCGTGGACGAAACATTTGGGTACCAAAAGTATATATTAGCAGTTGTATATATTCAGACTGCTCCGAGACCTTCAGTCCCGTGGTGAAACCCACCACGATTCGAACGGTTCTCAGTTTGGCTATTTCTCGACAATGGCCGATCCATCAACTGGATGCTAAAAATGCTTTTTTACATGGTGATCTCGTTGAGACTGTGTATATGTTTCAGCCTCCAGGTTTTGTGGATCCTCGGGCTCCTAATTCTGTGTGCAGGCTCCGTAAATCGCTCTATGGCTTGAAACAAGCGCCTAGGGCTTGGTATGATCGGTTCGCTACCTTCCTCATCTCACAAGGTTTTTGTAGCAGCACATGTGACTCTTCTCTGTTCATTCTTCATCGCCACAACGATATGGCTTATCTTTTATTATACGTTGATGATATTGTGATCACTGCCTCCAGTACTAATCTTTTGCAGAGCATCATCATATCTCTTTCTGGTGAATTCGAAATGACTGACTTAGGTGCTTTGAGTCATTTTTTGGGCATCCATGTTGCTAGACACCCACACGACTTATTTTTATCACAATCTCAGTATGCCAAAGACATTTTGGATCGTGCGTCTATGTCTGGATGCAATGCCAGTACTACTCCAGTTGATACATCATCAAAGCTTAGTGCTTCTTCAGGGCCACCAATTTCCGATCCTACCTTGTACAGACAATTGGTCGGTGCTCTCCAATATTTATGTATCACTTGTCCGGATTTATCTTATGACGTTCAACAAGTTTTCTTGTTTATGCATGACCCACGGGAATCACATCTTCAGTTTCTCCGTCGAGTTCTACGGTATGTCAAGGGTACTTTGCGCTTTGGCCTTCATCTCACCGCCTCTTCCGATGATTCGCTCACCGCGTATTCGGATGCCGTTTGGGCTGGTTGCCCCGACTCCCGCCGATCAACCTCTGGATATTGTGTCTTCATTGTCGCTAATCTTGTTTCGTGGTCCTCTAAACGTCAAGCCACATTCTCTAGATCCAGCGCGGAGGCCGAATATCGGGCCGTTGCGAATGCTCTTGCTGAGCTCAGTTGGTTGCAAAATCTTTTACTTGAGCTCCAGATTCCTTCTCGTCGTGCCGCTCTCATTTTTTGTGACAATGTGTCTGTTGTGTATTTATCGAGTAACCCGGTCCAACATCAACGCACGAAACACGTTGAGCTCGACATCCACTTCGTCCGTGAGAAGGTTCGATTAGGTGAATTTCGGGTCTTACATGTTCCCGCTGCATATCAGTACGCCGACATTTTTACCAAGGGTCTACCTCGCTCTCTGTTTGATCGCTTTCGTACCAGCCTGTGCGTTCGCCTTCCTCCCGCTCCATTTGAGGGGGAGTATTACCAGTTGTATATATTCAGTTACATTCAGTTATGTTTCTATTCTCTGTCAGTTAGTTACCAACCATTGTATCGATTCTACTTGTATATATACTCATGATCTTGGCTGTATAATGGCAAGACATTCCATATAATAAATGTCTATTAGTATATAGCCCTTCAAAATTTTTTGTTCGTACATGTTCTTAAATTCGCACACAGAATTTTTAGTTTAGTCTTAATCGTTACAATGTTTTTCACAAGAACCAAAATCAATTAATTATTTTTCCAAATCTTGGATGTTTTTAATTAATTGAAACAATTCAATTTGTCAATTTTCATCGAATGGCTTTTAATCGTTGAAAGCACGTTTTTTTTTATTCCAAATTAGTTTCTCTCATTTTTGAATTTCATATGAATTCTAAATTTAATCAAGAGTTCATAATTTCCTTGGAAATTAATCTTGAATCAAACATTGGTTTTCCTTAAGTAAAATAAAAAATTGAAAGAAAAATTGATTAACAAATAATTTTCAATTTATTTCCTTCTTGAGAATTTAGGAAAACCGTTTAAGAATTTAATTTAAAATTTGTTTCCCTTGATTTTGAATTAAAACTTTGTATAAGAAATTATAATTTTCCTTGAAAATCATTCTTGAAATAAAGGTTCATTTTCTTTAAAAGAATTTTTTTTTCTCTTCTTCGATTTCTGTCCAGTTGGGTCGGATGAGTCACGACCCTGACCAAGTCCGGTAGATGCAAGGTTGTAAAAAACATTAGGCACTAGTCGGGCGGGAAGGAGTCCTAAGCGCTGGGCGGGGATTAATCGGATTATTATTTTATTACTTTTTATTATATATTATCAAATTTTATATTATACGATATAAAAATATTAATAATATTAAATATATTAAATATATTAAAAATATAAATATTCTATTAAACTAAAAGTATCATACAATTCTTAAAAGAATATTAATATGTAGGGTAAACTACAAATACCTACCCCAAACTTGTAGCGTTTAACTGATGCATACCCTAATTTGTTTTTGTAACTGATACATACTCAGATGTTTAGTTTTTTAACATATAGCCCAAGCAGACATGTAAAATGACGAAAATGCCCTGAAGTGATTTTTTAAATAATTTTTAAAAATAAAACTGAAGCGATTTTTTTAAATAAAACTGAAGTGATTTAATAAGTACATATATATACTTAACAAAAGTGATTTTTAAATTTTTTTAAAAGTAATTACTGAAATGTAGTTGAGGACATTTTCGTCATTTTACCTATCTGCTTGGGCTATCTGTTAAAAAACTAAACATCTAAGTATGTATCAGTTACAAAATAACTTTAGGGTATGTATCAGTTAAACGCTACAAGTTTGGGGTAGGTATTTGTAGTTTACCCTAATATGTATGACCCTATCAACTCAATTAATATAGACTTGTGCACTTTTTAAGTTTTGAAAATACAAAACAAAAAAAATTAACAATGTAAATCAAACTCGGGATGTAACACTTGAACAAAGTTTGCTCTACCAAATCAACTCACATAATTTTATGGTTTCACTTAGTTTGTAGAAGATTAGAAACTGTTTTTTTTAAACTACGAATCCGACCCGACGCCTAACCGACCCACTCAATTAATCGGCCAGACGTTGATTAATAGGCCGAATCGGAGATTAATCAGTCATATTCCGTCCAAACGGTCTGGAGCGTCCTAAGAGGATAAATCGAGTCGGCATATCCCATTTCAATGCCTAGGGGGGACCTAGATGCCTCCACGGGGATTTTTACAACATTGGGTAGATGTCGACCCACGACCTGGCTAGGTTCGCTCTTGACCCGCATGGCTTCCTCCTCTGTTCGGATCTTAGCTGAATGAGACGGGCTCATTTTTTTTCCCTTTTTACTTAGGGCTTTGTCCAGCAGCAGCCCACAAGAACATAATCCTAACCTTAATCTTAGTCTCCTTCAACCTCTTCTCTTCTCAAGAGGTTGAAGGAGGACAACCTGTAGATGCCAAAAAAAGACCAACAACGATGGGAAGAAATTTTCTAAAACAATTTAACCAAACTTAGAAAGGATGAACCTGATTTGAAAATTTCCGATTCCAAACATTTAAGTTCCAACTTTTGATTGTAGTTTCCAAAATTTGCTCTGTTTGGTTCTCCAAATCCAGAAGTAAAACTAGTAATTATTCCTGCTGTTCTTCAAAATCGTATCTGATTCTTATAACAAAAAAAGAAATCCTTCTGATTGTCAAAACAGATTGAAACTTTGAACCAAATTTAAAAAATCTTTTTGGTTTCCAAAATTCTATTCAGAAAGGACATAACCAAACCTGGAAAAAAGATAGTTGGAAGCAAATAATTCATTTTCCTTTTTCTCTCGAAATTGATATCTGCCAAAATTGTTAAGTTTATAACGTTTGATTCTAACTTTTGTTCTCTTGTAACTCTCATATCCGGAAAAAAGTTGCCTGAGTTTTTCCACCACCTTTGTTTTAGCAAACTTCCCCCTTTTGAACTAGACAAGAAAGCAAGAAAAAAAAATGAAATTTGGAAAACTTGATTTTGAGTTTCTGTTACTGAAGTCATGTTAGTAAATAAATAGGAAATTAAGTTAGTTGAACCTTCCTTTTCAATCCTTCTATTTAAAAGGAATTCTGCACGTAACAAATTCCGCCATAAGAGCATCTACAACGAATCGATTAACTATACGGTTTACGGTTCACGACTCGCTGTTTAGTGAGGGTCACGCTGTAACGTGCGATTTGCGCGGTTCCATCTCACTAAATGTGAATCGTAAGTTGCGAACCGTTACTTGTCGGCCAGCCAATCAGCACGTGTCATGTGGTGTTGGCGTGCCAAAAAAATATGATCGTTGGCTCTAACAATCTGAAACAGTAATTTTTTTTATTAAATAAAATCCGAATTTACCCTTAAAATATATGTTTTTTTCGTCTATAAATATCTCTAATCTCTAATCTCATTCATCAAACCACCAATATTTTTCCTTCATTCCTCAACTTTTTCTCTCAAAATCATCTTACACAAAGTAGGTTTGTTCGAGCTATGGATGAGTACGAAGCCAACGTTCGTGCATGGTGGAACGAATCTGGCGAAAGGCCGAGAGAGCGACACAGAGAGCAATGTTAAAGATCGACGTAGTGAGGCGAAAGGTCAAAAGTAAGGAACCTTCCTGAAGAGAGACTATTAGAGGTTTTGTCGAAGGCCACGCCTGAGTAATGCGGGATTATTTTGTCAAGAACCCCACCTATGAGACCGAGATGTTTAGGTGTCGATTTTGTATGAGCCAACCACTTTTTCTTTGGGTAATGAAAAAGGTAGCGGAGTATGACGATTATTTCGTTCAGAAGCGGGACGCTGTAGGTCGCGTGGGGTTATCAACACACAAAAAATGCACCCCCGCTATACGAATGCTAGCGTACGGGTGCTCGGTCGATTCTTTAGAAGAATCCCTACGAATTGGGGTAAGTACTATACTCGAATGTGTACGCCGGCTTTTCAAGGCCGTTGTTGAGTTTTTTATGGATGCGTACGAGTGTAAACCTACTACGGAGGACTTGAACCGATTATTGGAATCGGGATACAGGCGAGGGTTTTCCGACATGATTGAGAGTCTTGTTTGTATGCATTGGCGATGGAAGAATTGCCCGACTGTGTTGCAAGGAGTCTTTGGCCGGGGAGATCACCAGGGGCGTCCAACCGTAATGGTGAAAGTTGTAGCGTCCCTTGACTTATGGATTTGACATTCGTATTTTAGAATGGCTGGCTCGAACTATGACATCAACGTTCTCAACGTCGACCACTTATTGAAAGACGCTATTGTCGACCATTACTTTTCAGTGGAGTATGAAATCAACGGGTATCGATAAAACCTACCTTATTATTTGGTTGACGACATTTGTCATCATGGAGTCGGTTCGTGAAGTCGATTCGCCATCCCACTACACACAAACACAAATTGTTTGCTAAAGTCCAAGAAGGTTGCCAGAAAGATATTGAACGAGCTTTTGGAGTCCTCCAAGTACGGTGACACGTATTTTCCCGACCCACTCGTCTTTGTACCAGGAGGGATTTGGATGATATCATGCACACTTGTATCATTCTACACAACATGATTTTAGAGGTTGAACGCGACCGGTACGAACAAGGAAATGAAGAATTTTATTACAACCCCCCTCCGAAAATACCGTATTGGACCCCACCTGAACAATGGCACTAAGGAGGGCCTTTTTTTTTATCAACAACATGTGGCGGCACGAAACGAGGTTCAAAATGATAACACCCAACGACAACTTTAATATGACCTTGTTAAGTACATATGAGATCGCTTTGGAGGGAATTACGAATCAGATGAGTGACAAAGCTACACGTCTTATCAATCAATGTAGTTAATGTTTTGGATTATATTATTCGGGGATGAATAAAAGTTGAAATTTCATTTCACATAGTTTTTATATTATTAGTTAATTTTATTAAATTTATATCAATTTCTTTAGCATTTACAGTTTTAAACCATAAATTAATAAACTCAGCAGACCATTAATTCACATCCAGTCAACATTAACTCAAAACGATGAACCCCACAGTGAACCTTAACTAAGGGATTTGATGTGGACGCAAAATGTATCGTTTTCGATGTTCTTAAGCCAACATCTTAAGCTTTTCAGTCCCGGGATTAGGTTGTTTAATGCATTTCTTCCTCTTTTCGTGCACTAGGCCCTGATTTTAGAGTTTTCAAGTATTCAGAGCAAAATAAGGGCATTTATCAGAATTTATGAGCCAAGGCAGCTGTAGGATAGAAACCCGAACCAAGAGGGAGCCGATGCTTTTCGGACCCTCTAAGCCACACATCCTAGGCTGTCACGCCCCAATTTCAGTAAAACCGAACTAGGGACGCGAACATTTTAAAACATAGAAACACTTGAAAACCTGTTTTCATTAAACACTTTAAAAGTACCATTTGTTCAACAAAATAATAAATACAGTTTAACACACGTCCCAACAAGTGGACTAAAAACAAGGTATCCGTCGCTAGTCTCAAAACTCCCAGAAACCCGCTTCAAACTCTTCAAGCTTCAGAAGCTCACCTAGTCCAGCCTACGAGCGATACCTGTAGGAAAAGCAGCTAGGGATGAGCGTTCGCTCACCACCGCGGATAACAGACTGACTACGGCATAATTAGCAGATAAAGCCAGTAACACTAAAACCAAACCCAACACCGGGACTACAGTCCCCAACTCAAGTACCCAACTGACCCACAACCCGTTACTTTCCTCAACAGACCCAACACTCGATAACACCACGTAGACCCGATACAACTATCGACGACCTCCTCTAAGGACACGACAGAAAGACTACACAACGTCAAACAAGATCACAAAGGATCGCACACCAGCTGCTCAGTAACCAATCTCAATCAGGTCAGGGATCGACCTATCGCAATTCCTCGACACGAAGTCGGATCAGGCTGTCGACCTTTAGAACTCGCAATTCATCGACACTAAGTCGGATCAGGCTGTCGACCTTTAGAACTCGCAATTCATCGACACTAAGTCTGATCAGGCTGTCGACCTTTAGAACTCGCAATTCATCGACACTAAGTCGGATCAGGCTGTCGACCTTTAGAACTCGCAATTCATCGACACTAAGTCGGATCAGGCTGTCGACCTTTAGAACTCGCAATTCATCGACACTAAGTCGGGTCAGGCTGTCGACCTTTAGAACTCACAACTTCAGGTAACCACAATCACAATCACAGGCAAGTTCAATCACACACGCACTCAAGGCCACTCAAGACACCTCAACAATCAAGACTCGGGTTCAACAACCCCACGGGCACTCACTGCCACTCAAGACACACCAACGGTCAAGACTCGGGTTCAACAACCCCACGGCACTCATTGCCACTCAAGACACACCAACGGTCGAGACTCGGGTTCAACAACCCCACGACACTCACGGCCACCCCAAAACATCAACAGTAAGACACGGGCACTCAGGGCCACCCAAGACACCAATTTAAATACACGGGCTCTCAAGGCCCAAACTCAACAATAACTAACACGGGCTCTCAAGGCCGCCCAAACTCAACAATAAATAACACGGGCTCTCAAGGCCACCCAAACTCAACAATAAATAACACGGGCTCTCAAGGCCGCACAAACTCAACAATAAATAACACGGGCTCTCAAGGCCACCCAAACTCAACAATAAATAACGCACAACAACCTCCGGCATACTCGATGCCTCCAACAGTCCTAAGATCACTAGTTTCACAAACAACCTCCGGGCATGGTCATATGCCTCCAGTAAATCAATTACGCTAAGTTCTCTGCTCCTACGACACTACTAAGTGTCACATGCTTTTCTCATACTCGCTATGATCCCGTATCATGCATTTCTAATAATTACTACGATCCCGTATCATGTTTTTCTAATATTTAAAATAAACCTACATCAACCCACGACACCCCGGTGTCACATGCAATTCTACTGTTAACTTTCCCCAGTCAGGACCGAGATCCGGCTACTTTTCCCTACCTCGTGCGTGTTCTCCCAAAAGCCAAACCACGAGCTCCGGTGATGAACTCAGTCACTCACCCATCTTTCCCTTGCCTCGGTCCGTGGCACGATCTAAAGGAACACAATTTAAAGTCACTAAACAACTCGCAGGAATAAACCGAAAACCGATAAACTCGATGCCCAAACTTAACCCCGACAATGTCGATCACTCCCAAACTTCCCAATTACTCGACATTGTTGATAAAGGACCCGTAACGGCCAGATCCGCCCGACATGGCGAATCTGCCCGGGTTTTGGTTAATTGCCTTCCGGGGCTCCAAAAGCCCCCGTTTTCGTTTCTACGGTCTTAGAATATTTCAAGGAACCCAACGCACTTGACGGAATCAAATTCCGACTTCTAAGTCAATTAATTATCGTTTAAAGTTTCCAAAACCCGTTAATTACAACTTCTCCAATTTAATTCCAAATTTCGATTCGATTAAGGATAAATGGTCCGGGGAACGTTTTAAACCACCCGAACGATAAAACCCGAGCACCCGAGCATGTGGGCCCCACCCACACTACTTGGCCGAGACCCTATGGTTTAAGGGGAGGCTCGGCCACCATGTGGTGGCTGCTGCAAGCTCCGGCCAGCCACCTCATGGCCGGTCGGCCACCACCCACGGTGGCCGGAGCTCCTCCCGAGCCTCCGGTCACCGGAAAACGTGAAATTAAACCCCCAAACACCTCTAAAACGTCTCCAACACCTCCCCACACTCTACACAACCCTAACCCTTAGTTTATACTCAAACCCTAGCTTCCAAGAAAATAACTAAAACGAGAATCGGTTCGGGTATTACCGTAGAGGAGAACGAGGGGAACGGGATTGCTCTTTGCTTTGACTCGATCCAAGGGCTCGATCACAAACCCTAGCTCAACCTCCCTTCTTCTCTCTTCTTCTCCTTCTCCTTCTCTCTCTAAAACCTCTCTTCTAATTTCTAATTTAATTAAACTAACAACAAAACTAATTTTCCTCCTTTAAAACCTCATACTCGGCCAACTATTCTCCTCCACACAATTTCCCCCCAAAACTAACACCACCACCTTTAGGACATGTGTTAAGGTGGGTCCCACACCTTTTGGAAAATATCTAGTTGATATTTTTCAATCAGTTTCGCGAAAATCGAACGTTTCGGGCCCCGAATGGGCACTTTTTCCCAAAAATTACGAAACTTGGCGGGCCACAAGGAAACGGCTCAACTAAGACCGCTGCGATGACGGCTAAGCTTTTTGGATCCAAAACGGTCCTCGAATGGACCAAAACGTCGCTCGGTTGACTTTTCCAGCGAAAAGTCAACATTTCCCAAAATGATCAGAAAGTTGCCCTGAGTCCACTGGAACTCATTTTGGTCAATTACGGGGTCAACTTAAGTCCGGTATGACCCTCGGGGTCCAATTCCGGTTCAATTCAGTGTCTGCTCAAATTTTTTTAAATTTTCCTGTTTTTCGCAGATTTGACTGGCGTTCACCAAGAGTGGTTATTACATAGGCAGCAATCCGGGCCGGAACCAGGCCCGTTCCGGGCGGCCAAGCGGCCTGGTATCCAGCCCGTTTCGGGAGCCTAAGAAGAGACAAGTCCCGAACTCTCTGATCTGATCCGGAACCATGCACGTTTCATGCCACTTAAAGGGTCGGATTGTGGCCCGTTCCGTGCGGCATAGTGGGCCTGTCTGTGGCCCGTTCCGTTCCACACTCCGAGCTGCGCGCGCTCTAGACTTGCCTTTTTAAAACCCTATATAAGAGACTTAGAGATATTTTTAAGGATATACGAATTTTGAGAGAGAAATAGGAGACTTGGAGCGAGCTAAGGCTTGGAACTTGAAGGAAGAGGAGTGTGTTTTAGAGCAAGCTTGGATTTGCATTTTTGTCATTTGGGTATTGTGTATCAAATTCATTGAAATTATGTTTATCTATATTTCTTTTTCATCTCTTTCCTTGTTCTTCTTCTCAACTATGAGCTAAACTCCTATTGATCTAGGGCTAGGGGAAACACTATGATGCATTGATTCAATGGGTTTGTGTTTAGTTTGTGCAATTTGTGTTTACAATATTCTTTGCATAATTTAGATTTAATGCTTCATCAAATTGGCCATTTGATAGTTGATTAGGTTTTAGCATTCAATAATCGAGAGATGAGAATGAATAAAAGGACTAAGGATTATGCAACTCGGGTTTAAATCTAGGTTAACACGAGTGCAACAACTATAGGCGTACAAACCCGAAAGTTAGAGGAGTTCATGAATCTTAATGTTGTATGTCTCTCTACACCTAGATTAGAAATAACTAGGCGTTCAGATTATACTAGGGTCCTAATTCGATCGAGAGATGTTTAGGACCAGTTGAGAGAACTTTCGTTGCCCTTAAACTTACCTTATTTGCACATGTAAACACAAATCCCTGCGAATCAATTGTCATATTGTGACCCCGTTAAAAGTCCTAGATCGCATTTTCCCCTGAATGTCACAAACACTTGAAATTTGTTCTCACTTTACTTTAATTGCTTTTTCAACTGCCATTTAAATTTTCAAAACCAAAACCAACCATTTTCAAGAAACGGATTAATAACAGATTATAAATCGAGTGACTGTTTTACTACTCCCTTGGGTACGATAACCGGACTTGAACCGAAATACTACTTGACGACCGGTGCGCTTGCCGCGCTCTTTTTGTGAGTTAGTTCTCAGGGTGTCAAGTTAATGGCGCCGTTGTTGGGGAGCAACTAAGGAAACACTTATATTTTTAATCTGTGTTGAGACTGTTTCATTTGTTTTTATTTTTAGTTTTTTTATGCACTTGCGATCTCACCAATCTCCGAGTTTATTCTCCGCAGATCTTGAAGAGGTTGAGAGAAACACTCGGCTATTGAGAAGGGAGAGGAAAGTAGCTACAATGAGCATCCCACCTGGGGACAACCCGAATGAGCTGATCAATCAGCTGAGGCAAGTGGGCACAAAGCACCACACGCCCCAACCTCCTGCTAGGAATCAACGAGAAATTATGGGGCAGTAATGAAACAATCTCCCTGCTATTGAAACAGCACCAAGACAAAGGATGCTGATGGAGTACGGTACCCCCTTTACTGTAGGGGTGGATCGAGCATTGTGGCCCCTACTGTTGCAGCCAACCAATTCAAGATAAAAGGCTCTCTCTTGAATTTGCTAAAGAGTGACCCATTTCATGGCAATGCTCACGAGGATCATGTGGACCATCTGACCCCATTCTTAGAGATATGCGGCACATTCAAGACCAATGGAGTCACATAAGGGGCAATACAACTCATATCTTTTTCTTTCTCATTGAAAGATAAAGCAATTTATTGGATAAGGTCCTTACCGGTAGGAAGCATCAGAACCTGGGATCAGCTGGCACTACTATTTTTGAACCACTACTTTCCTCCAAAGAAAATAGCACAACTAAGAGCAACAATAAATTCATTCAAACAAAAAGGTGATGAGTTGCTGGTCGAGGCATGGGAAGGGTTGTCAGGTTACTTGAGAAAATGTCCCCATCATGGAATCCCCTTATGGCCAAACATGCAGACTTTCTATACTGCATTGAATCTGGGAAGTCAAGCTCAGTTGGATTTCACATCAGGTGGGTCTTTTGTACAAAGAACACCAGAAGAAACTGTCGAACTGTTGAATTTGATGGTATCCAACAATGCATGGCACTCGGAGAAAGGAGTGGTTCAAGGTACAGTAAATGCAGTAAACTCCTCAATGATGCAGAAGATGATGGAACAGATGCAAATTATGACACAAAAGGTGGATCAAATACAGATGCTGTTTGGTCACCCTGATCAATTTGGCGATCCATCACAGGAGGAAACTACAAATTATTTGGGGAACATAACCAAAACCAAGATTCTTTGACTAATGATCCATACTCGTCCACTTACAATCCATGGTGGAAGAACCATTCTAATTTCTCATGGAAACCTCAGGGAAATAATTTAACTCCCCCTGGCTATCCACAAAGACCTCAAGGGCAGGGTTATCAGCAGAGGAACCAGAATTAGCAATATCAACAAAATACCCAGAATGCCAATTCCCAAGAGCCTCCCTCAAGAATGGAAAAGATGATGCTCACTCTTTTGACTCAATTTGAAGAAAATAATAAAAAGACGAGGAAGAGAAAAAGATGACCAACTCTCGTTTCCAAGCTTTGGAGACTCAGATGGAACAATTATCCCAAGCTATGAACATGAGGGCACCTGGAAGCCTACCCAGCAATACTGAGAAGTATGCCAGGGAAGGAGCTCATGCAATAACTTTGAGGTCTGGGAAGCAACTAGAAGGACTTGTGGCAGAAAAGGAGCCAGAAGTGGCGAAGACTATAGAGCAAGAAGACAATATTGAGGAACTGGAACAAAATGTAAGCCCGAAGCCCATTGAGGATCAAAAGCTCGCCAAAGGTAAGAAGGTAAGGGAGTCCGTAGTTGAGACAAAAACTAGGACTCCACCTCTTCCTTATCCCTCTGTTTGCAAGAAAAATAAGTTAGATTAACACTATTCTAAATTTCAGAACGTGTTTAGGAAATTAGAAATTAATATCCATTTTCTTGATGCCATACAGAGTATGTCTATTTATGCTAAATTCCTTAAATATATTATTACTAATAAGAGAAAATTAGGGGAACATGAGACAGTGAATCTTAGTGAAGAATGTTCTGCAATATTACTCAACAAGTTACCCCCTAAACTTAAAGACCCAGGTAGTTTCACATTTCCATGTGAGATGGGTAAAATATCTTTTGCTAGAGAATTATGTGACTTAGGAGCGAGCATAAATTTGATGCCTTTATCCGTCTTTAGGAAATTGGGATTAGGAGAGGAACCTAAACCAACATCAGTAACCCTACAATTAGCAGATAGATCTATAAAGTATCCAAGAGGTATTATTGAGGATGTGTTGGTTAAGGTAGACAAATTTATCTTTCCTGCTGATTTGGTAATCTTGGATATGGATGAGGACTATTAGATTCCTCTAATATTGGGTAGGCCAGATATAGCAAGGAAGAATTGGTTTATAATGTGTTTAAATCTATGAAGCATGCTTGTCACGATAATACTTGTTTAAGAATCGATGTTTATGATCATGTTATTCAAGAGAATTTTAATGTTTGTGGATTTGACACTCCTCTTGAAGCATGGTTCGTTGAAAGTATTAATGAACTATGTGCATCCTCACAGGAAGGTGTAGATGAAGTGATCCAGATGCTGGAGGCTTGTCCACCTTGGAAGACTCGCAACAACCTCAGATTTCTCGCATTAGAAGCAACTCCAGGGCCAAAATTGAAGCCCTCAATTGAACAAGCCCCAGAACTTGAATTGAAAAATCTTCTTGATTCTCTTAAATATGTATTTTTGAATGAAAATGATACTTTTCCTGTAATAATTTCTGATGCATTGTCATCTCTATAGGAAGAAAAGCTAATGAGAGTTCTAAAGGGGCACAAAAAGGCATTTGGATGGACCATTGCAGATATTCAAGGTGTAAGTCCAGCCACATGCATGCACAAGATCCTCATGGAAGATGATCACAAGCAGAGTGTGCAGCATCAAAGAAGACTAAACCCGTTGATGCAAGAAGTAGTAAAAAAGAAGGTAATAAAGCTCCTAGATGCATGTATCATCTATCCTATCTCTGATAGTGCATGGGTTAGTCCAATTTAGTGTGTCTAAAAAGGGGCGAATTACAGTAGTAAAAAAATGATAATAATGAATTAATCCCAACTAGGACGGTTACAGGGTGGAGAGTATGAATTGATTATAGAAAATTAAATGATGCCACCCGTAAGGACCATTTTCCCCTACCTTTTATTGATCAAATGTTAGAAAGATTAGCATGACATGAATACTACTGCTTTTTAGATGGATATAGCGGGTATAACCAAATTTCTATAGATCCTAAAGACCAAGAGAAATCTACTTTTACTTCTCCATATGGTACATTTGCATATAGGAGAATGCCATTTGGTTTATGTAATGCTCCCGCTACTTTTCAACGATGCATGCTTGCAATATTTCATGACATGGTAGACACATATCTAGAAGTATTCATGGTTGACTTTTCTTTATTTGGTTCCTCATTTGATAACTGCCTGAATAATTTGGATGCTGCATTGACAAGGTATGAGGAGTCGAATCTGGTACTTAATTGGAAAAAAATGTCACTTCATGGTTACGCAGGGAATAGTCTTAGGACACAAGATTTCCTCAAAAAGGGATTGAGGTAGACACAGCTAAGGTGGATGTAATTGGGAAATTACCTCCGCCTGATTCAGTAAAAAGAGTTAGAAGCTTTTTAGGACATGCAAGTTTTTATCTTAGATTCATAAAAGGATTTTCAGAACTATCTAAACCATTATGTAATTTGCTTCTTAAGGATGTTCCTTTGGTATTTGATGATGCTTGTCTAACTGCTTTTAAAACTCTTAAAGAGAAGGTGGTAAATGCCCCGGTTATGGTAAGTCCCGATTGGTCTCTACCTTTCGAACTCATGTGTGATGCTAGTGATCTAGCCATTGGGGCTGTCCCAGGATAGAGAAAAGACAAGGTATTCCATACAATTTAGTACGCTAGTAGAGTACTCAATGAGTCTCATGTAAATTACACTACAACTGAAAAAGAATTACTTGCAGTAGTATTTGCATGTGAAAATTTCCACTCTTATTTAATCTTGTCTAAAGTAATAGTATATACTAACCATCCTGCCTTGGAATATTTGCTAAGTAAAAAGGATGCTAAGCCTCGATTACTACGATGGATTCTTTTGTTAAATGAATTTGATATTGAAATCAAGGATAAGAAAGAGGTAGAGAATGTAATTGCTGATCACCTGTCTAAGATTAAAAATCCTTACGAAGATACTAAATTGCCCATAAATGAGGATTTCCCTAATGAACACCTCTATAAAGTAGATGACCAAAAAGCCCCATGGCTTGCACACTTTGCAAATTATTTGGTTTCCGGGGTAGTACCCTGAGATCTAACGTCCCACTAGAAAATGTAATTTATACATGATGCAAAAGATTATATATGGGATTATACTCTTTTGTTTAAGGTTTGTGCAGATTAAATGATAAGGAGGTGTGAACCCGACTCTGCAATACAAGAGATCCTCTTTCACTGTTACGGAGGAGAAGTAGGAGGGCATTTTGGTCCTATTAGAATGGCTCGTAAGGTGCTTCATTCAGGTTTTATTGGCCCGCACTCTTTCATGATGCTTATGTGTATGTCAAATGCTGTGATCGATGCCAGCGAACATGTAATATCTCTAGGAGGCAGGAGATGCCAATGAACGTCTCCCTTGAGGTAGAATTATTTGACCTTTGGGGGATTGATTTTATGGACTTTCCACGCTCAAATAATTATGAATACATTCTTGTGGACGTGGATTATGTATCTAAATGGGCAGAAGCAGTGGCTTTGCCCACTAATGACCATAAACCAGTATTTACCTTTTTAAAGAAAAATATTTTCTCCCGGTTTGGTGTACTTAGGGCAATAATTAGTGATGGTGGAAAACACTTTCGTAACAAATATTTTTGGAAACTCTTAGCTAGCTATGGAGTCCACCATCGACTTGCCACTCCTTATCATCCCCAAACTAGTGGTTAAGTAGAAGTGACCAATAGGGAACTAAAGAGTATCTTGGAAAAGACCATTAATGCATCTAGGAAGGATTGGTCTACCAAGCTTGATGATGCTTTCTAGGCCTAGAGAACCTCATTTAAAACCCCTACTGGTTGTTCACCTTATAGACTTGTGTATGGGAAATCTTGTCATTTACCTGTTGAATTAGAACATTGTAATAACCACTCCCGGTCAACGCCAGTCAAACCTGCAAAAAATAGGAAAATTTAAATTTTTTTTAAGACTGACAGTTAAGTGAACCTAAAATGACCCCGAGTGTTAAGTTGACCCCGTTTTCGACCAAGGTGAGTTCCGGGGGACTCAGGGCAACTTTCTGATCAATTTGGGAAATGTTGACTTTTCGCTGGAAAAGTCAACCGAGCGACGTTTTGGTCCATTCGAGGACCGTTTTGGATCCAAAAAGCTTAGCCGTCGTCGTAGCGGTCTTAGTTAAGCCGTTTCCTTGTAGCCCGTCTAGTTTCGTAATTTCTTGGGAAAAGTGCCCGTTCGGGGCCCGAAACGTCCGTTTTTCGCGATGGACCCACCTTGACACTTGTCCACTTTGTGGTGGTGTTAGTTTTGGGGGGAAAAGATGAGGGGACATGGTGTGGCCGGCCATGTGTATTAAAAAGAGAGAAAATAGGTTTTGTTGTTAGTTGTTTTAAATTAGAAAGAAGAAGAGAGGGTTTAGAGAGAGAAGAAGAAGAAGAAGAAGAAGAGAGAAGGAGAAAGGGTTAGGGTTTGGAGGAGAATCAATCCCTTGGATCGTCTTAAAGCAAGGAGCAATCTCGTTCCCCTCATCCTCCTCTACGGTAATACCCAAACCGATTCTCGTTTTGATTATTTTGGAAAGCTAGGGTTTTGTTAAAATGAATGATTTAGGGTTGTGTGGAGGTTGGGGAGGTGTTGGAGACGTTTTAGAGGCGTTTGAGGGTTTAATTTCACGTTTTCCGGTGACCGGAGACTCGGGAGGAGCTCCGGCCACCGTGGGTGGTGGCGGGCCGGCCATGAGGTGGCTGGCCGGAGCTGGCACCAGGCACCACATGGTGGCCGAGCCCCTCCCCTTGAACCCTAGGGCACGGCCAAGGGGTTTGGGTGGGGCCCACGTGCTTGGTTGCTCGGGTTTTAATGTTTGGGTGGTTTAAAACGTTCCCCGGACCATTTATCCTTAATCGAATCGAAATTTGGATTTAAATTGGAGAAGTTGTAATTTATCGGGTTTAGAAACTTTAAACATCATTTAATTGACTCGGGCGTCGGAATTCGATTCGGGCAAGTACATTGGGACCCTTGAATTATTCTAAGACCGTAGAAACGAAAACGGGGGCTTTTGGAGCCCCGGAAGGCAATTTACTAAAACCGGGCAGATTCGCTATGTCGGGCAAATCGGGCCTTTGCGGGTCCTTTATCGACAATGTCGAGTAATTGGGAAGTTTGGGAGTGATCGACATTGTCGGGATTAAGTTTGGGCATCGAGTTTAATGATTTTCAGTTTATTCCTGCGGGTTGTTAAGTGCCTTGAACTTGTGTTCTTTTAGATCGTGCCACGGACCGAGGCAAGGGAAAGCTGGGTGAGTGACTGAGATCATCACCGGAGCTCGTGGTTGGCTGTTGGGAGAACACGCACGAGGTAGGGAAAAGTAGTCGGATCTCGGCCCTGAATAGGGAAAGTTAACTGTAGAATTGCATGTGACACCGGGGTGTCGTGGGTTAAGTAGGTTTATCGAATATTAGAAATGCATGATACGGGAACATAGCGAATATTGGAAATGCATGTGACACTTAGTAGTGTCGTAGGAGTAGAGAATTTAGCGTTACTAGAATTACTGGAGGCATATGACCATGCCCGGAGGTTGTTTGTGAACTTATCGATATTAGGAGTACTGGAGGCATATGACCATGCCCAGAGGTTGATTGAGAAACTGTTGATATTAGGACTGTTGGAGGCTTTGGTTAAGCCGGAGGTTGACTGATCTTTTGGTGTCTTGGGTGGCCTTGAGAGCCCGTGTATTATTATCGAGTTTTGGGTGGCCTTGAGAGCCCGTATTATTATTGTTGAGTCTTGGGTGGCCATGAGAGCCCGTGTTATTATTCGTGTTTGGGTGGCCATAAGAGCCCGTACTTTACTGTTGGTGTTTTAGCTGGCTTACGAGTTAGAGTCTCGGTAAGTTGCAAGTGTGTTTTATCGTTGAGTTTGGGGTGACCATGAGTGCCCGTGGGGTTGTTGAACCCGTGTCCTTACCTTTGGCGTTTTGGGTGGCCATGAGTGCCTGTGGAGTTGTGAACCCGTGTCTTTACTGTTCGTGTGTCTTGGGAGGCCGTGAGTGCCTGTGGGGCTGTTGAGTCCGTGTTGTACTGTTGGTGTGTCTTGGGAGGCCGTGAGTACCTGTGGGGCTGTTGAGTCCATGTTGTACTGTTGGTGCGTCTTGGGAGGCCGTGCGTGCCTGTGGGGCTGTTGAGTCCGAGTTTTACTGTTGGTGTCTTGGTGGCCATGAGTGCCTGTGAGTGTTGAACCTGTGTTGTTACTGGTTGTTGAACTTGCTTGTGATTGTGATTGTGTTTGTGGTTACCTGAGGTTGGGGGCCCGCTTCATGAAACGGGGGTCCACGATCACACGCGTCTGCATGTTCAGACGGGGTAGGGGGCTCGCCCGCCAATAAAGGGGTCCTGGACGCGCGTGTGTGGTTTGGGTTTGTGAGCATACTTTGGCTGGCTTACGAGTTAGAGTCTCGGTAAGTTACACGCATTCTTTGGCTGGCTTACGAGTTAGAGTCTCGGTAAGTGCAAGAATTTTCCGACTGGCTTACGAGTTAGAGTCTCGATGAGTTGCAGCATTCTTGGGTTGGCCTGACCGGGTTAGAGTCCCGGGAGGGCATGAGCATTCTTGGCAGCTGGTTTGCGATCCTTTGTGATCTTGTTTGGTGTGCGATCCCTTGTGATCTTGTTTGGTGTGTGATCCCTTGTGATGCTGTTTGGTGTTGCGTAACTTTCTTTTGAGTCCTTGAAAGAGGTCGTCAATGGTTGTGTCGGGTCTACTTTACGTGTCAGGGTGTCGAGTTGGTCAGGGAAGGCAACAGTGGGTGTATGTTCAGTCAGAGTACTTGGGTTGGGGATGGTGTTCCCCGGTGTTGAGCTGTTGTTGGTGTTACCTGCTTTGTCTGCTAATTATGCCGTAGCCAGTCTGTTATCCGTGGTGGTGAGCGAACGCTCACCCCTAGCTGCTTTTCCTACAAGTACTGTTCGTGGGACGGACTAGGTGAGCTCTCGAAGCTTGTGGAGCTAGGAGCGGAGTCCGGGTTTTGTCTTTTGAGTCTAGTGACAGATACCTTGTACTTTTGTCCACTTGTTGGGACGTGTTTTAAACTGTAATTATTATTTTGTTGAACAAATGGTACTTTTAAAGTGTTTATTCAAAACAGGTTTCAAACGGTTTTATTATTTTAAATATTCGCGTCCCTAGTTCGGTTTTACTGAAATTGGGGCGTGACAAACATAAAGCTTTTTGGGCAATTAAATTTCTTAACTTTGATCCCCAAGCTTGTAGTTTAAACAGAGTAGTACAGATAAATGAATTGGAGGAATTCCGATCTCAAGCCTATCACAATGTTGCACTGTACAAGGAGAGAACAAAGGCATGTCATGACAAAAACATCAACCCAAGAGAATTTAAGGAAGGAGACCGGGTTTTTCTTTACAACTCTAAACTCAAGCTCATAGCTGGTAAGCTTGTTTCAAAGTGGAGTGGGCTCTATCGGGTGATGCGGGCTCTCTCTAAGGGAGCCGTCGAAATCACTGATGGTAAAGAGGCCCCATTTTTAGTGAATGGGCATCGAATCAAGCACTACTACGGCGATATGATTGGTAATTCGGAAGTATTTTTCCTCCAAGAACCCGAAACAAAGGTGTAGAGGCGGCGTAGGTCCCCTTAAAGTCGAGCCAACGACATTAAACAAAGGTGCTTCTCAGGATGCAACCCGAGGTTTGTATATTTAATTTTTGTTATGATTAAGGATGTATTTCCACTACAGGTACCAGAATTTGGGTCTGAAGGCGAAAAGAAGGGCAGACGATACTGTTTCAACCCTCAAAGTAGTATGGAGTTTGATGTTGGTGTTGAAGAAGAGGGCCTCCCAATGACACGGACCACATGGTTATCCGGGCCGAGAAGAGGCCCGCTAAGTGTTGTTCAAAGGGCTGGAGAGAGGCTGAGACGTTCTACGAAGCGGGCCGGAGAGACGAGCGGACCGGGCTGTCAAACGGGCCGCGCAAGGGCACGTTCCGAATCACATCCTATAACGAACTAAGAGCCTCTCTCGGCCATCATGAAAACCCTAACCCCTCTTTACATATTCATCCCCCCTTTTCCCCTCACCTTCTCCTCATCACAGCTTCCTTCATTTTCAACCTCTCTTCTTCAACACCAACATCAAACTCCACCTCTCTTCAAATCTCCACCATCTAACCTTCTATCCTCGTCCGAATCAAGTCACAGAAGGTTCAGCCTCTCGGTAAAAACTGCTAAGCAACTCCGGCGCGCACAGAAGCACGTTTCGCGCCGCTCTCTGGGCTGTTATGTTGGCCTTGAACTTCTTCATTCCGGCCCGTTAGGAGGACCACTCTGGCTCTCTTTCCGGTCCGTACCGAAGCCCGTTCCGGGCCGTTGTTCGGGCCGTTCAGTTATCCGTTCCGCACCTCGCAAAGGGCCGTTCAGAAGCCCGTCCGTTGAAGCTTTTAGGCCGTTCAGAAGCCCGTCCGTTGAAGCTCTCTAGGACGTTCAGGATCCCTTGTCGTGTCTCCATCCGGCCCGCCCAAACGCCCTTACCGTGTCTCCATCCGGCCCGCCTAGAGGACCTTGTCGTGTCTGCATCCGTCCCGCCAAGAGGCCCTTTCCGTATCGCTCTCTGGCCCTTTCCGTGGCCCTTCCGTCCCTCTTACCGTGTCGCACCAGTGAGGAGTAGAAGCTCTCAATGTTAGTAGTGATCTGGTATAAAATGAAGAAAAATCGAAAGAGTAATGTAGGGGAGGGATCAAGCAGGTCTCAAGCCATGAATCAAGAGGACTCGGAGCAACCTGAGCAGTACTGGCTTAACACTGATCTAGTGGAACGACCTCCTCGTTCGCCCGACTCTACTATAGGTACCCCTGGCATCCCTTGCCTTATTTTCAGTAGTAGCAATATTCGGAGAACACGACTCGAGCTTCTAATGGGGAGGGAAATTATGACACACAAGTTTGTCGATATAGGCTTCGTCCAAACAGGCCTCCGGTGCAAAGAAGCGTTCATCGACAGGCGGGTCATTTGTGTATCCCTTTGTATATAGGTATTGAGTTTCTCCATTATTATTTTTGTATGCCTGCTGTGTGTCTAACTGATTTTCTATGTTGTCAACAGTGCTCGGACGTTATGGTTATGGAGGAGCTCTACTTTTTATTTCTTGTGCTTTTAATGTGTTTTTCTGTTTTTGAGTCTATGTCTAGTAGGTGCTCTGCTGATAAGTGGCTTATTGAGAAATGCTTGGGTGGCTTCTATGGCCACCCTTTTCGTTGAGCTAACGACGTTAAACAAATGCGCTGGTTGAGAGGCAACCCAACACATGGCGTGGGGAGCGAGATGAGTTCAACGGAGTAGATTTTGGCGCCGAACCTCCTGGAGGTTTTCTCGGGCGAAGAGCTCTCCATCCATCCATGCACGAGGATCTCCACAGTCAGTGCAGTTCACGTAGCAGTTCTTCAAGGGGCGGTATCTCTTCCCCTCCTATTTTATACTGTCTATCGCTATTTACTTCCTGTATGTTATCTGGTGGGCCATGAGTGCATGATTTTCCGTGCTGATAGAAAAAGCATATCGGGTTGTGTGACCTGTTTGTACCTGCTGATCATAAGTGTGGGGTGTTCATTCGTTATCATCTATCAAGTGCATGTGTAGATATGTGTTTAGAGTCGCACTAGAGACAATGCTTAGTTTTAAAGTGTGGGGTGGGGTATGCCCTGTATTGCATTGCATTGTGTTTTCTTTTGTGTGATCATGTATCATTTTGTGTCATGAAATTTTGAAAAATCCAAAAAAAATTGAATTTTTTTAAAAAAATAAAAAAATAATTTTCTGGTGATACGTGGGTATAGTGTGTACGTTCCTAAGATTTCGATGATTGAACTATCGTAAATGCTAATTTCCTTGCATGAGTGAAAGTTGTATATGGGCATAAATGAATCGAATGAGTATGGAAGCACATGCATTAGGATTAGCTCGTTCACTTGCGTTTCAAGCGTTTGCTAGAACTAGTGTTGTATTCCCTGGATTCTTGTGCATGGTGAATTGAGTCTAGAACTACATGTATGACCCATTCGAGGCGAAATAAGAATAGGGAACATGGTTGTCTAGGAAAATTATTGGGTTATTTACGATTTGGTACCCAAATGATTCGTCCACGAACAATAAGGTACCTTTATGTTTCAAATGACCAATTTGGTACCCAAATGATTTGTCCACTAACGGAATGGGCATATTCTGTTAGAAAGTTAACAGAATATACCATTAGTGAAGTCACGTGACCCACATGTGAATGTTGGACATTTTTTTGTTCCGTTTTTACCCTTATGCATCTGGACCATTGATTTGTAAATTTCCAAATGCCCATAATACCCGCAAACAATTCTGACCATTCGTTCCATTACATTGCATCGTGATGTAAGCAACTCCAATCGTCTCTCCTTTATTCTTTTCATGACTCATGCCTCAACTCCATTGAAGCTTGACTGAAGCTCAGACGACGAGAAGTTGAAGTGGAGAGGGGCGGTCGCGAACTGTGGGGAATCGACGAAGAGAAGGGCCGAGGCACAGATTTGAGGAAGGGACGAGATTTTGGAGTGGAGAGCCAAAGTAATCGTGTCTGCAACAGTCGGATTTGAGGTTAGGGTTTCAAAATCATGCGTTTTCCTCTATTCATGTCTTTGAATCTGAGTCTATAACAGGGCACCATATCATGTTCGATTGAAGCCTGTTAGGGTTATCATTTTTTTTTTCCGAATATGACAGCAGAAGCCCTAAAATTTGTGTTTTTAATTTTTTGTTGTTCTTCTTCTGTTAAGTCTCATAGGCTTGAAGCCCCAAATTATAGGGTTTTTAATTTGTTGTTGTTCATCCTTTGTGGGTTGAAGCCCCAAAATTTAGGGTTTGTAAATTTTTTTTAATGTAACCGCAGAAGCCCTCAATGTGAGGCTTTTTTTAATTTTTGTTGTTCATCCTCAGTTCAATCTCGTAGGCTACAATGTTGATGGGTAGTGATTGTGGTCTCACGAAATCTATGGTATGAATATGCGGAATTTCTGTGTCTACAAAAACATCATGGAGCACAGATAACCCCGACAGATGATACGCAGGATGTGGGATTTTGAAGTCGAAGGTATGCAATAAATTAGTTCAATAGGTTCATATCACATCCTTACTGTTAATCAAAATTTGACATTGTAAAGGTTTATAAATGTTATGCTTTTGTGGAATCAGGGTGGTCCCAAATGTGATTTTTTTGACTGGGTGGAGCCAAAGGTTGAGGTGAATGTCTTAGTAGCACACTTGAAGGATTTGGAAAGAAGGAGCGAGGCATTACCGGAAACGAAGAAATCTTTGGAGGATGAACTGAAGTCCATGACAGTGTTAATCAAAGAATCCCAAAACAAACATCACTCAAAGAAGTTGAAGTTAAAAAATTCAGTTGGAAACAGTTAGGAGAACTAATAGTAGATTAGTTTTGTTGTTGTGCATATCGTATGCGTTTTTTTGTGGCTATGTGGTTTGGTAGTCAGTATGGTTTGTAACATTCACTGTAATAATCAACCTTATGTGCAATTTGAATTATGGTCTATTTCAATTCTTGATTTGTTGATCTTCATAAATTTGTTACATTCCTATTAATGTCTTTGTGGACCTATTATGTTTAACCTTTCCTAACTTGGATTGTTGTACATAGTAGATTTGTTAGTGTTGAATTTTCAGTATTCATGATTTGGTCAGACATGACCAAATGTGTTCATGATTTGGTCACTCATGGCCAATTCTATCAAAGGTTTGGTCACAGATTATCAAATAAGTTCATGATGTGGGCACAGATATGTCATTCTGGTAAGACTGGGACATTATTTGTTTAATCATTCATATGATGTCCACTTGTTTGTACATTTAACATGTGTTAGTGTTGGTTGTTTAGTATTCATGATTTGGTCACACATGACTAAACATGTACATGATTTGGTAACACATGACCATATCTGTTCATGATTTGGTCACAGATTGCCAAATCAGTTCATCATTTGGTCACACATGGAAAAATATGTTCATGAATTGGTCACAAATAGGCAAGTCATTTTAAGTGGTTTATTTTAGTCCGACATTTGTATGCCTTTGATATTTTACATGGTTTTGTCACATTCCAATGTCTGACATTTGTGAATTGGGCAGTGTTTTTTTAACTTTGGCAATTGCACACAAAATAGACTTGGTAACTCATGTTTTGGTAACAGATCATTTTGGAACTTCATGATATGGTAACAGACAGTATAAGACAACAACAGTTGGCAACATATACACACATTAAAACATCCTAGAACCTGTTCCAACATCATTACATTCCAAACATTAACCTGTTTAATTACATTCCAAACATTAACCTGTTCCAACAGCAGTACATTCCAAAGTGTAATTTCCAATACACAAACAATCATTCCAAAAAATATGTATGCTCTAGTTTGGCGACCAAAAAACTGTTGTCCCTAAGAAATATCAAAAAACAAAATGATAAACTCCTGAATACACAATTTCAGTTTGCTGGTCCGGCTGCCTCTGTTGTTGCACGTGCCCTGCTCCTAGTTTGGCGCCCAACATAAGTTGTGTCCCCGAACCTTGATGAAGGACCCATTTCCATTTGAGACTGCATGAAATATGAAATTATAAGCGTCCTACATACAAGAAAATACATGAATATACAACTAACTAATGTGTCATAAAACAAGATGAAGTCAGTTTACAGGATGAGCTGCCAAGTTAGCGTCGAGCTCCTGTTGGGCAATACCAACTCCATGCACGGTATTCTCATCCTGGATTATATAAGGTTAGGGATGCATAAGTAATCTAGAGTCAATAACAAAATGTTATATCGTATCTCCAATTCTTTACCTGCGAAGCCGGCTCTTGGGCTTGGGGTTCAGATGCGGTAGACTTCTGTTTCTTCCGTTTTGAGCTTCTGAAGGGCTGCCCGTCTACTAGTTTCTATGCGTTCTAGTTCTGGCCCTGTTAGAGGAGGCTCGGTGGCCTTCCTCTTGGTGGCTGGACTAGCAGATGTTGACGGAGTCCCGGAAGCCTGTTCAGCCCGCTTTTTACTCATATACTCCCTCTTCTTGTCTTTCCGCTCTTGTTGGGCATTCGCCCGAACCGAGGGGCATGTGCGCCTGTTATGGCCGGTCTCCTCGCATAGGGTACATGCACCTAGGCCAGTATCGCGGTTTGCCTTGTATGGATTTTTGGCTTCTCCTTTTGCCTTCACCCTTTTCTTTTTTGGTCGACCAGGTGCTTTACGAACGATTGATGGTTGTGGTGGTGGTTTGGAACTAATAACCCACTCAACTTCGCCTCCAACGGGAAATAGTTGAAATTTGAAAATTTCCTTGAACATGCCAACTTTGTAGTAGTTGTGGACGTACACCTCCGGTTGTTCCCTGTTGCACAGAATGGCGCAAATAGCCTGGGGGCATGGTATCCCTGACAATTGGCATTCCCTACACATGTTCAGCATATTAGTCAGCTTCAAAGTACTAATACGAAAGTGTATACAACTAAAGTGTACATGAAAATAAATACACACCTGCATGTACAAGTCTGTTCACCGAGTTTAACCACAAATCGTCGCTCATCTTCGTCCACCTCATACTGCCCTCTTCCACTCGGTCTACCGAACGAGTATTTAGCTAATGCCTTGTTCTCTTCAAGCATGACCTGAATGTTTGGGCATATTGGGCTAGTGTAAGTATCCAGGGCAGTACGCCGGTCGTAGAACTGATGCATGAGTTGCTTCCTGATGTAATCTATCATATGTATGATAGGCATGTCGCGCGCAGGGAGAATCCAAGCGTTGAAACTCTCGGCCGGGTTATTCACCTGAGTGGAGGTCTTCGCACGCTCCGAAAAATAAGCCTTCACCCATTCTTTTGGCGGCCTCACAGTAACCCAATTGGCTGCATTGGGGTGCTCCTTCCTTAATTTCTCAAGCTGCCGTTCATATTCAACCACAGTTGCACATCGGGATAAATCCCACAGTTTATCACGCATGCCCTCTCCTTTGTGTGTACCGATGAAGTTTTCTTTCATGTGACACATGCGCCATCTGTGTTCTACATTTCCTACGTCATTGAAAGCATGAACCAGGCCTTGCATTAAGCATTTGAAATTGTTGGATTTAATACAAACGACAAAACCAAAGGAATAGGCATAGCCAAGGAAACAAAATGTTGTTCATAAATAGATTGATTTACCTTCTGCTTGTCGCTCATAAATACTCAACCTCGTTCATGGGGTGTACCGAAGTCAGCAAAGAACATCTCCAAGAACCAAGCCCACGTCTCTTTGTTTTCTATCTCAACCACCGCGAAGCAAAGAGGGAACATTTGCTCATTTGCATCGTACGCAATTGCCACTAGCATTTGTCCACCATAATGTCCCTGCACGTTCACAATATGGTCAGTGAAGTAATTAATGTAAAAAATCGTTACCAACTACTCAAATGTTGAAATGTACAATTTACCTTTAAATGGCACACATCCATCTAAATGAACGGACGACAGCCTGCGAGGAATCCTCTCAACTGTGCCTCGAACCTTATGTACACCCGCTGAAAGCGCTCCACAAGGTGCTAATCATACTTTGTCACAACCTTGCATGTACTGCCCGGGTTTGTTGCTACCAAGGTTTCACAGAAATCGTGTATCCTCTTGAATTGCTCTGTAATGTCACCATATATTATCTTCTTCTCCATCCTAATGCTATTATATGCTTGTGACAAGTTTACGTGTAGCAATAACTCTCGGTGAATGTGTTTTGCGAACAGTTTCCGTGTAATCCCAGGGTTGTCTCGGATGTAGTTCAAGAACCTTAAGTGTAGGTAGTTGGCTTTAACTGATGAATTAACCCTAACCGTGGGGCACTCATGCTGTGCAAACAAGTACCTGATGGAGAAAAGGCAACTCTTCTTACTCCTGGAGGCATAGAGCTTGAATCTGCAGTTGGCTGCTAGACATACAACGGATATCCTCTCCCGATGATTCCTCAAGAACAAGTACTCCCCTTGTTGTTCTACAGCATGGGCCATTAAAGCAATCCGGAACACATTAGCGTTGGTGAACCTCTGCCCCACATAGATCTGTACATCTTTGTAGGACCAATTTCTAAAAAGGCCTTATGGGAATATGTATTTTGAAAAAAACCCTCACCCAATATGTATTTTGAAAAAAGGCCTTCAAGACTTTCAGGTCAACAAAACTTGGTCAATTCATATACTACCCTTTTGTATTTCGTCAAAATCCCTAAAATGAGCCCCCAATTTCCCCAACACCTTGTCCCCGCCATTTTCAGACCCAAGCTCCACCTCTGAAAACCAACACCACCGTACCGAGCGCCGTCCACCACCATCCACCGGACTGACCGTGTCGGCAACCTCTTCGTTTCTGCCATTGAAGCAAGGTCCAAGTAAGATCAATTCATCCTCATCCTCTTCCAATTTTGTACATTTCAGTTGTAGGTTTGAGTTGAACTTCAAATTGAGGATGGGGGAAAATGATTTTGAGTGGTATAAACGATTTTGAGTGGTATAAACTAAGTGAACGGGGTGCACAAACTGTAATTTGGGGATGGTCAGAAATGTTGAACCAATAGGGCCCGTACGACCAGGCTAGGTTGAAGACATACCCCGCACGGCCAGGTTAGGTCACTGCCCATGCGGTTGGTAGATGACATACATGTGCAGTTGAACGCACGGCCGGACAGAGCCGTGCGGCAACGCAAGTCACTGACCGTGCGGTTGGTTCACCAGGCGTGCGGCCAGTTGCATATTCAACTTTGTAATTGTTGTTATTGTTACAGGAATGGGTCGAGTTTCAATACGTGTTACTTACGATGGGGAATATAAGCTAGAGGGTGGCAAGTATAACTGGATATCAACAAATGAGGATCTGTTTAGTCTTCCTATTGATGAAAGTACAACACTGAACACATTGAAGGACCGCCTGTATTCTAGGATCGGCGCGAAGGAAAGTGAGACAGAATTAAAACTTAGTTACCTAGCTAGGGGCTTTGAAGGATTTATGCCGCCAGAGAAGATCATAGATGATGTTAATGTTCAGTGTTTTGTAATGGATAACAGAAAAATAGAATCCAGGGCCGCCTTACGTGTAGAGCTGATCAAGAAAGATACCATTGGCACCGTAGCTGAAACGGTGGAAGTTGAACATGGGGTGCACTGTGTTGCAGTTGAGAATGCTGAACATGAAAATGGTGGGTGGGATAATTTTTTTGGCGTTGATATTTGTAGTGGTGCGGGTGTTAATGAAAACCTAGTTATTCGGCGGCGTCGACGTAGAGAATGTTATTCGGATGCAGAAGTATCATCTCCTACGCCACCACCGGTAAGCTGGGATAATATTGAAGAGAACGGTCAAATTGTGGAGTATGTTGCTCGGAACTAGCAGTTTCTGGTTAGATACGATCGATCCAGAACAAACCACGATCAGATTTAGGGATGAGTCAGATTTAGTAGTTGGCAAAGAGTTTCGGGACAAGCAAGCAGTGATGACGTATCTGACAGAGCTTCAGCACAAGAAGAAGTTTCGGATACGCCGTGATAGATCAAACAAGGAATTATACGTTGCAAAATGTGTTATTGGTAATTGTGGATGGAGAGTGCGTGCATCAAAAGATCGGGGATCGAATACTTTCTCCATCAGAACATATGAGTCTTTGCATACTTGTCAGACCAATGATCGGAACTCCCTAAAAGCCCATCTGACAACGGAACAAATTGCTTATAAGTTGGCTAAACAATATGCTGGAATGAAAAATATTATCAAACCTTTGCTAGTTCAAGACAGTTTGAAGGGACATGGTTTAGGCTTTTACAAATACTGGAAATGCTGGAAGGCAAGAACACTGGCGCTGATTAAACTTGTAGGGGATCCTGAATTAATTTATGGATTACTCCCTCTTTATTTGGAACAGGTTAGAAAGCATAACGAAGGTGCAGTAACTCATTTGGAGTTGGATGACCACAATAGATTTAAATATGTTTTCATAGCATATCAGCCATGCATTACTGGATTTAACACTGTTTTAAGAAAGGTACTCGCAGTAGATGGTACATGGTTGAAAACAAAGTATAAATGGATTATGATAATTGCAACTGGTCAAGATGCTAATCATCACCAATATCCAGTAGCTTGGGCTGTAGTTGACAAGGAGAACAAGGAATCATGGAGATGGTTCTTCGAAAAGTTGAGGCCGAAGATCCCGGACGAGGAGGACTTGGTTATAATTTCTTATAGGCATAAAAGTATCATCAATGCAGTGTCGAACATCTACCCAACCGCTAAACATGGCCATTGTAGGTGGCATCTGACCCAAAATGTCAGAGATTATCATGGGGGTCAGCCGAAAGACAAATTGTCGAAGTTATTCGAAAAAATTGCTGATGCTTACACAGTGAGAGGTTCCTTACCAAGTACGAAAAGTTGAAAGCAGTGTACCCCAAGGCAGTGCAATATCTGGAGACAATGAACATAGAACGTCCTTAGTGGGCGAGATCTTACTTCGAAGCTGCTCGTTACAATCTCATGACCACGAACGGTGCTGAGTGTATCAATAATGCAATACTAGAAGAGAGACAGTGGCCTATTGTTGAGCTGTTAAACACCATGCAGAGACTGGTTAGTCATTGGTTCATGTTTCGTTTAGATGTGTTGGCCAAAATACCTCCTTCCCAAGCTGTAACTCCAAAGGTAGAGAGTACCATGTCAAGTAGGAATGATCTACTAAGTGAGATGCGAATAATACCAATAAACCTACACGCCAGTATCGGGTTAATTGTGAACAGAATGACGTCTTTGTTGATTTAAGGATGAAGCGGTGTAGTTGCCGGGTGTTTGATCTCGATAGAATTCCTTGTGAACATGCCTTATCATGTTATGAGCATGCTGGGGTAGATGTATATTCCTTATGTTTGAAATATTACACGGTAGAAGCATGGGCTCTATCATATACTGGAACCCTTTACCTAGTGTTGCGAGAATCAGAGTGGAATATTGATGATGTTTCGCCTGAAGGTCATATAGAGGCTCTCCTTCCAGATTATGAAGTGAGACGCGGTAGACTAACTGAAAGAAGAATACCTTCAGCAAGTGAGGGGCCAAGAGCGGCTCAAGCGGCCCCAAAAATGTGGAAAATGTTCGAATGTTGGTCACAACAAACGCACATGCCCTGGGCTTGCTTCTGCTAGAGCGTCTACTGTGTAAGGATTTGAATTTCATTATGCTACTATTTGGTGAATGAGGACAATATATGTGTTTGATTATGCTACTATTTGGTGACTGAGGATGCTATATGTATTTCATTATGCTACTATTTAGGTTTGATGTTAATGGTTGCATTGTTCTGTTGTACCGTGTTGAAAGTCACCATTTCCATTTTAGGGTGTAATGCATTTTTCCGTGTGTTCATCATTGGTCACCGTGCGGTCGAACAAAGAGCAATACTACTGCACAAGATCTGGCCGCACGGATGGTTATGGTGTCGTGCGGAACTATAAACACCCGTGCGGCCAGATCTATGTGCAAACATGCTTTCTGGTCACCCGTGCGGCACTATTAACACCCGTGCGGCCAGATGACAACATTCAATCAATAAGTAGCCATGTAAAGATCAGAATAAACATGTTCCACGTTAAACACCATCCCTACTTATTACAACAAAGACTCACACGTATTGCAAAATTAGTGGTCTTTGTTTCCGAGACAAAGTCGGGCACATATTACCTAAACCCTAAACGGATTACCAACGCGCTGGACCCAAGTCTTGGTATGTGAATGACAAGATGTAGTGTTCAAGATTGTCAAGCTCTTCCATGATTTTTTTAGCTTTCTGCTTGTCTTCCTCTGACCATTCTGTTGAATCGCCCACCCGGACCTCCTCCCGAACCTCCTCCCGAAGTTGGACCGCCTTCGGAAGGATCCTTAGGAGAGTTGTCTTGATTTTCTCGAACCTCAACATCATCTCACCATTGTGTGTGGTCATTGCTGAATTTCTAATTATCTCTTGAATAGATGAAGTGAGAAAAGTGATTGAAGACTCACACACTTTTATAGGCGAGGTGGTTAGTGTTTTTCAGTTAATGTGGTGTGGTTAGTGGGTTCCATTGAATGTGGGATGGCGGTTAGAGGGTTCCATTAAATATGGGGTGGTTAGGGTTCAAAATTTATGGTTTATGGGGAATTGAGTGTAGGTTTAGGGGTCAGTTGTCATATGACCGCACACCTGGATGTCATAACCGCATAGCTGGATGTCAGATCCGCACGGCTCCATGTTATGGCCGCACGGTTGATTCAGCTGACCACATGACAGACTAAGCAATGTGACCGCACGGTGTGTTGTTGAAGCCGCACGCACCATTGGTACTAGATTTTGGGAGACCATTCCCACAAGAAACCTATTAACTACCCATTGAGCTATAACTCCCAACCCACCACCAACCCCATATTAATGGAACCTACCACCTAACTTACATTTATGGAACCCTCCACGCCTATAAAACCCACTCTCCACTCCACTCTTCACTCATCACTACTTTACTCAGTACTCACTCTTTAATTCATCAACTATGTCTGCACAGAGTGCTATCCTTGAACTCAAGGAGCTATTGGCCGAGGTCGAGATGTTGAAGATCAATGTTCTGAGGGTGAAAGAGAAGGTAGATGAACTGAATCAAGAGGTGAATGAGGCCTTGGAGCTGGTTGAAGAAGTTAAACAATCGGTATTGTCCTTGACTAACCAAGCTGCGACCACTTCCCGTTAGTAATATGGTAATATGGATTTGTAATAAGTCGGGCTGTAATGTAAATCATGTTTGCCATTGAAGATGAATCAATTTTAATGTGAACCGTGATATTTGATTTACTTTTAGTTTGTAACTTCCTTTTAGCCCTATTTCATTGAAACGTAACCTAACTGCACGACTCTGTAATAGAACCGCACGGAGAAATATGTGATCGCATGAATGGTTATGTACGCCGCACGGTTATGTTATAGACCCGCACGGTAGGTATGGGTGCATACATTCTTATACCCGCACAGTCAGGTGTTGGATCGCATGGGCGAACAGAGACATAATTAATATAAATTTGAAAGTTGAAATCCATTATTATTGAAGTTGATGACATTACATTAAATGGCATTGAGTTGGTTAATAATACTCTCGTCATGGTCTTTCACCTGAGCCATCCACTCAAGCCAACACTGGAACCAAACAGGCTCCTCGACCGAATCAAAGTCATCCTCAATCCCGTATGTCCAACCATGCCTTTCGAACGGGGGTCCAGGACATGGAACGTCTTTCTCGCGCATTAGTCGTTCAATGACATTCAACCGCTCACATGCTTCATCGACTACTCGGTGGAACTCAACCGCCCACGCGGGTTGAGGTAGTAGGCCCCTATGCGGTTCGGGTACTTGTACTATGGTTCCGGTAGCTTCACGTCGCTCCATCTACGCTCAAGACGAGGATCGTGGATTGGTTCCATGCTGTCACAAACATAATATGCTTACACCACTACAAAAACACAAACATATATAGAAAACAATAATTCATGAACATAAGTCAATACCCGAGAAGAAGAAGAGGTTGATGCTGTGTGGATGGAACCAAGTTAGTAAAGAGTTAAGCATTGAAGAGAAGATAATGGGGTCTCATGAACCCCATTTTTAGAAAATGAATTAGGGTTTAGGCATTAATGTGGCATGGGGAGTTGTTGCTAAGATATTAATGGGTTGGGAGTTAGGGTTTAGGCATTAATGTGGCATGGGGAGTTGTTGCTACGACATTAATGGGTTGGGAGTTAGGGTTTAGACATGAATGTGTGTACGGCGCCGCATGGGAGAGTTCAAATTTAGGTTTGGTGACTGAACCGTGCGGTCAGGTTCTACACCCGCACGGGCGCCGCATGGGACCAATATTAGGGTTTCTCACCCGTGCGGCTGGATATTTATCCTAAATCAATTTCAGTCCGTGCGGGTGAGAAACCCTAATATCGGTCCCATGCGGCGCCCGTGCGGGTGTAGAACCTGACTGCACGATTCAGTCACCAACCTAAATTTGTTTCCTATGTGCTTGTATTTATAATGACATTATTTTTTTTACTACCTACTACCCACCAACCCAACCAAAATATATGGGTTAGGGTTTATAGGCTATGGGGTTAGGGTTTATGGTTTAGGGTTTAGATTTAGGGTTTAGGGTTTAGATTTAGGCCGTAGGGTGTAGGGTTTAGGGTTTAGTGTGTGGGGTTTATGGTTCAGTCATTAGGGTTTAAGGTATATATTCCTTCCATAAAGTTGGTTACATCAAATCAATGTGAAAAGGAATATATTCTTTCTCATCTTCTATAAGTAACAACAATGGAACTACATAATACTCACACACTCATAATCTACTACATCATCACTTCATCTAATGTCGAGGAATGATTACTCTCCTTCCTTGGACTCCTCATCGGATAGAAGCGATACTTGGTTTAGATATGGATGTGGTCGTAATACTCCACCACAAGAAGACTATCCATCTCCGGCCCAAGAAGACCCAGAAGATGAAGAGCAAGGAGAAGAAGAGCTGCTGAAAGAAGAAGAGCCTCCCGTAGCGATTATCCAGTCAAAGGAGAAGGAGAAACTGAAGTATATGGTAGCGATACAGTCAAAGGAGAAGGAAAAACTGAAGTATATGGTAGTGATACAGTCAAAGGGTTTGGAGATACTGAACAATATGGTAGCGGTGAAGTTGAAAGCAGTGATGACGCAACATCGGCCTTCAATGCCCCAAAAAGGGAAGCCCATAAGAAGAAAAAGTAACATTTGCGAGGGTTTGTACTTGTAACTTCCTTTTAGACTTGTGAAATAGGTAGAGAACCTGACCGCACGGGTGCTTATCACAGCCGTACAGGTATGTAAGTCGACCACACGGGTCATAACTGTGTCTTATGAGCTCAATAATAGGGTTTGGGGCGCATACATTTCTTCTACCCGCACGGGTGTGTTTAGGACCGTACAGGCAGAGAGATCATGCGAAAAACAAAGATAAAGTAAATTTAAAGTTATATTGATTAAGCCGAAAACCAAATACATTAAATAGCCAGAAGAGTGTTAATAAGACTCAGCTCAATTTCTTTGTTCCAAGCCATCCACTCTACGTAACCCTGGAACCAAGGAGGCTCCTCAAAAGAATCAAGCAGGTCATCCTCCTTTATCGAAGGATGTACTTGAAGAGGGTTTGCACCATCAGGGAGTGGTGGACATGGTAGATGCTTTTCGCGCATGAGTCGCTCAATTTGTTCCAAGCACTCATTTTCTTCTTCGAGTATGCGGTAGTACTCGATCGACCATGCTGGTTCTGGTGCTTGATAGAGCCGTTCGGGAACTCGAACTATCTTGCCGTCCATGATTCCAACTATGGTTCCGGCATTTTGTTGTCGCCTCGATGGGATGAAGCCGGGAAGAAGTGGATCGCGGTTCGGTTCCATCCTGTCACAAACACATACATGCTTACACAACTAAAACAACTACCACATAAACCAAATGATAATGCAAGAGCATAAGTCGAATACCCGAGAAGAAGAAGAGGTTGATGCCGCGTGGATGAGATTAAGTTAGTGTAGAGGGAAGCTTTGATGAGGGCAGTGAAGATAATGGGTCTGCTTAAGCCCATTTATGGACGTAGTGATATTAATAGGCATGCGAAGTTGTTATTGGGACATTAATAGGCATTCAGAGTTGTTGTTGGGACATTAATAGACATTCAGAGCTGTTGTTGGGACATCAATAGACATTCAGAGTTGTTGTTGGGACATTAATTGTGCCAACAACACTCAGATATTTGAATTCAAATTTCAAATATTTGAATTTCTGTGGACAAATTCGACGACTACGTCGGAGTTGATAGCAAACCGTGCGGCCAGTCTCCGGCCCACACGAATGACCACCAACTACGTCAGGGTTGACAGCAAACCGTGTGGCCAGTCTCCGGCCCGCACGGATGACCAACAACTACGTCGGGGTTGACAGCAAACCGTGCGGCCAGTCAGCGGCCCGCATGGATGACCACCACCTACGTCGGGGTTGATAGTAAACCGTGCTGCCAGATTCGGGCCCACACAGGTGATCAGAGTATTCTTCTTTACATAAGTCTGGTTGCACGGGTGTTATTATTCCCGCACGGGTGGCCAGTAGCATTTGCGCACAACATTGTGATAAGTGTAATGCCGCACGACATACATACTGGCCGCACGACGAAGTGCATTACAACATTACAGGATATGGAACTCTTGACATTCAACACAAGACATAAGTAATAAATAGTAGCACAAGTACGTACAAATCCTTCATGTCCAAAACCTAAGTACCAAATAGTAGCACAAATACATACAAGTCCTTCATGTCCAAAACCTACAAAAGTAGTTGCCAGTTCGACATGGCCTCAATGGCGTACTTTTTCCGATACTACCGCATCATGGTGTCTCTTAAGTAATCGCCGAAGTCCTTTCCCGCCAACTTCAGCTGGATCATCTTCTGTGTGCATATCCCACTGTCGCCACGACTACCAAAAAATTAAATGCGAGCAATGTTAAACATTAAATAACTGTGTATCTATGCAAATTAAACGGAGGAAATTTCATTCTTACTGTTTTGTCTATTGTACATCCCGGACCCTCAGGTAGGTGAAAGGCTCCTCGTACAACATCTTCTTCTCCTCAGACAAGTATCCTGAATGTAACATCATCCTTGGAATCATGCGGACATACGACCTCATCAACATCTCTAGCTCAGCATCCGATGTCCACCAACTCTTGCTGTCGTAGACATCAATGTGCCTTCCTGCTAAGTTCACCTCTAGAAATATCCATGACCAACTGCCGACCCCCTTCTTGTGCTGTATTGGAAAGTATACCTTCTGTAGTCCCTTCCAGTTTTTTCAAAACTCGTTGGGACATGTACCTAAAGCATACGCCATCAACGCACTGTCTGGTTCACCCTGAACACCTGACTCGAACTCCACTCGGCATAGCTCGTGGAACCGCTATCCAGTATAGAATCGGCCTGTTCAGTGAAAACATTCTAATATAGACGTTGTTGTTTCCGTATGCCGTACAACTGATCGTCCATTTGCTGTGTACAATGAAAATCAGTAACCAAGTACAGCTTAGTATACAGATGCATTTTTAATCATAAATTTTAAAAACAGTTAAAAAAAGGTTATATAATAAATTTAGTATACTAACCTCAAGGGATACCGATGATCCAACTTTCAAGAGGGTCTTGAAATATTCTATACCTCTTGTGCCGTATGGAGTCACGATTTCCTCGAACCCAACAATTTTTTTCAACACAGTGGCATGTTTCTTCGCACGACTACAAAGCCTGCCTACAGGATCCCACTCTCTCTGCGTCTGCATTTCTATGTGGGACACCTCACGTACTCTCTTCCTCTTCCTTGAACTAGGACCCTCTGTGGATCCCACTGGCACGCGCACCATGATGTGGACATGAGAGTTCTCGGGATCTGCGACAGGCGGTGTAGGAGTTACTTGTACTTGGTCGTCCTCCATCCAGGATTCATTTGACTCTTCCCCAACTGCTGCACCTGCTGCACCTTCAAGAGTAGGTTCTGACCAGGAACTCGGTGTGCTCGTCCCTGACTTTTCCAGCTCAACCGACTCTGACGATTCTTCCACTCATGTAGGTGGCTGCCGTGGATGAGCTTGTACCAAAGCTTGAGGCTGAGTCACTGCCCCCTCTTCCGGTCCTGCCTGCTGTAGCAGATCCTTTAGCACAGTGTACCACCTCGTCTTCCGGTTGTCGGGCAAGGGAAAACTCACCTGCTCCTCCAGATGCGGCACCACGCTCTGCGGGGTGCACAGTACCACCACCAGAATCTACTTCCACTACTTCTCTTGAACCGCCTCCAACTGGATCGGGAGGCCTTGACTGTGCACCATCATTTGCTCTTTGGTCGGGGCGTGGTAACTGTCGAGATCCAGTGTCTGATGGTTCGGCACGGTCACGAGTAGCGGATTTGGTGCGAAGTATCCTAAGGATCTCATCAAATTGAGTCCCTAAGTCTGTAAATTGTCCCTGAGCCCATGTCCGCATATCTCCCATTTCAGCTCTAACACCTCAGATTTCTTCCATGACATCAACCTTGAATTGTACGGTGTAGGATCTCTGACATCTTCCCGTACGGGGTCTACCCCTACTTCTTCTCTTCTGGGTGTCTCCTCAACCGGCGGTCGAGAGCCCTCACCCAATTCTACTCCTCCAGTTGGCTCTTCAGGAAGCGGCTGAGCTGTAGGTTCCGGCTGTAATCCCTCATCATCCCAATGAATGGATCCTCCACTCTCCAAAAATACAGTCATACGATCAATATCGGAATTCGGATGTTTTTCTGGTATGACTCCGATATTCTGCATTCATGGGAGTTCCATCTCCGCTGCCGTCGGGACGAGGACACTGTTGGCCACCTGCACCTGCATGGACATAACAATTACACTACATTGCTGTGGCCGAGCTACATCAAACTTAACTAAATCAGAATATCAAATTAACATTTTATTACCTCAACTTTTTAAAGTGCTTTGGTGACCTCATCTACAGGCGGCGGCTTGGACCACTTCGTGCACCATTTGAAGAATCGTGGCCGCTCCGTCATGTACTCTTTATCTATGAACCCCCATAACTTTGTGACTTCTGGCATACACTCGAACGCCAATATATGTGTAACATACATAGTCATTTATAAACCCATAATTAAATTATATCTTAATGTGCGGATACTAATATTATCATTAATTACTATTGTACGTACCGTTAACACGGGGAGAGAACCGCAAATGGTCCACGTTGCACCTTTTGATGTGGCGTACGAATCATACTTTGCCTTCAAGTCTCGAATGCAATCCTTCCTCAGCCATTCGAAGGTGACATACCCCCATGGGTACTTGTTGAACATCTCGAGGTTATCCGCTAACCCCATCCAACTATCCCATACCATTTTATCTCTTTTTTCACTCGGTATCAATGCATTTGAGACGAACAGAAGTTGAGCAAGTTTGCATATGTCTTGATCTGGGGCTGACTTATTTCGTCGATCAAGCCGAGCACTCACCATTTTGTCCAACTTTGCCTCCAACATCTCAGTCGACACTGCACGATCAACGTCTTTAAAATGTTTGTCCTTCAACACTGTGGACTTGAACTGTTTTTGGAGCGCTTAAGGTTGGGTTGACTGCAATTCAACCCCGTGATCAGCGCAAAGTCCTTAAGGGTCAACCTGATCGGTCTCCCTTTGAACACAAACCACATCTCGGATGATCTTGGAATCTTCATGCTCCTAACCATAAGGGCCCACGCAAGTTTTTTGTCGTGCATAAACTTTTTCTGGAACTTAGTGAACATCCCAAATGGACCATCTTTTAGCAGTTCAATTGTGGACTTGTCACCTTTCAAGTCTTTCACCTTTGATTCCAGCAATCTATAGTTGCACCTCTGACTGATCCGACAGTCGAAGAACCGAGCTTCAGTTAGTTCAGTTTCCAATCGTGGATACACCTTAGGTGGTTCCGAGGGAGTTGCACTTGGAACAGAACGAGAGGTACTAGCTGCCATTGTTTGATCAAGTAATACTTGAGAATTTTTGTGAGGTAAAAAATCCCACAAAATCTTTCCCAAAAGATCTTGATCTAGCTTCCTATTAATTGGTCAAATCCAATTTTAGGAAAAGGAAATAAAATAAAATAAATTAAAGTATTTTACAGAGATGAGAAATCTAATAGAAACCCCTCTTATCCTAAAATCTGTGTGAACCAATCCTAACCATACACTCTTAAGATCCAACATTCACCACAATGTCATATCATCACCCCAATTTCTTTCTTTCTCACACAAGAAAGGGCATAATGGTAATAGCATGGTGCCATGTGGACAAGTGTCTATTTTTTTTCTTCAACAATTCACTAATTTAATCATTCCCGCTTCGTTTCAACTCCGATTAGTTTCAAAGTTGCACCAACATTTTTCTTTTTCAAAGAGTTTTAAATCAAGATCAGTTATGAATATATTTTGAAGCACGAAAATAAAAATTTATATTGGGGTGATAAAAATAATGTTCAACGTTGATAAAATTACACTAAGAAATGTTTTATATCGGGGTATCTAACTAGTGCTAAATGTTGATAAAAAAAACATGTACTGAGGTGATAAAAAACCATTAATGATGTGATAAAAATGTGTACAAATTTGATAATAAGTGTGATAAACTAGAGTTTAGTGTTGATAAAAAAACATGTGATGGGGTGATAAAACACATGCAATTTAGTGATAAACATAGTGTTTAGTGTTGATAAAACTAGTACTTAGTGTTCATAAAAAAACATGTGATGAGGTGATAAAAATCATGTTCGATTTTGGAAAATGAGGTGATAAAACCAGTGTTCAGTGTTGATAAAACCAAAGTAAAGTGTATTTAAAACTAGTGTAAAGTGTTGATAAAAATTACCCAGATATACTTTTTTTAAATCATCTCCGAAATAATTTATTTTTTTCCTCGCTTTAAAACATATTGACCACTGATCTTGATAGAAAGCCCTTGACAAAACAGAGATATTGAAGCAAGTTTGAAGTCAATTGGAGTTCAAACAAAGCGGGAAATATTACATCAAGTTTAGTTTGGAAAAATGAGGTGATAAACCTAGTGTCTAGTGTTGATAAAACCAGTGTAAAGTGCTGATAAAAATTACCCAGATATAAAAAAAATTAAATCAGCCCAAAAATAATTTTTTTTTCGTGCTTCAAAATATATTCATGACTGATCTTGATAGAAAGCCCCTGAAAAAACAAAAATATTGGCGCAAGTTTGAAGTCAATCGGATTTCAAACGAAGCGAGAAAAATTAAATTTGTGAATTGGTAAAAAAATTAATATTATAGTTTTACCAAAAAAAAACCCTACAACTTACCAAAAAAGTGCTGTTTTTTTCAGTCAATAACTCAATTGCATATCATCCATCCATTCTTAAATTGGATGGCTTGGATTGGTTCACACGATTTTTACGTTAAGAGGTGGTTTCTATTTGATTTCTTCTCTTTTACAGATCATATTAAAATCACATCTTTTCCAACAATCCTCCACAAAAATGCGACAGCTACGAATTGAAAGACGAGGAAGTGGTGACTGCTTTTAGTTGGTATTTATATAGGATATGATTAAATAAATATTAATATACAATGAAACTTTGATACCACCACGTTTTCTGGCGTGAAAAAACCAAAATATTATTAGCTATTACAAAGCATACTCATAGGGTATAAATAACTAATACAAATAAGAACGAAGAAAATAAATTTAAATTCATGGGTATCGTTAATTAGTGAATTAAATCAATAAAAATACTTTGTGTTATGAAATTTTAGTACCTGTATTGAACGTGTAGAACAAATCGTGATGATAATACAATGATTTATTGATGCACGAACACAAGAATAGAATAAGGTGTATTAATAATAGGTAGAGAAAGGAAGAAGATAACTTTAATACACAAGCTCAAGTAAGTGTGTTTCTTAGAGCATCTCTAGTCATTAACCAAGTTGCTGGCTGATAGTGTTGGTGTTAGTCTTAGTGCCCGTAGTTCAATCATAAATGTCCAAATGTATATATCATCGTTATCAATAAAATTAAAACGACTTTATGTTACTTATGTGTTGGAGTAATATATCGATGTGTGTTTTGATCTATGCCCATAATGCGAATAGAACCTTAGATTGAGATAGATCACTCTCGATGAGTCCATAGTCAACAAAGCTTCACTAGAAGCGACTAGTATGAAAGATGGCTCTTTATGGCTTATGTTCTGTTAGTCATTGGAATGAGATTCTGGAGTCTGATCATAGATATCATGTGGGACATGATATTCGACAACCCGCCCTGAATATGTGCCATAGATTAAGTCATGAACATATTCAGTGTCGTAACTTGTCATGTATCCTTAGACCAAGGAGTCTTTGTGATTGTTATGCAGTCAACAACTGAGTTTGATTGAGCCTAACATTGCTCGTAACAGGGCTTCCATAACGACCATGATTGGCTTAGGGACGGCCTACATGAGTGACACGAAAAACGGCTAAGGGATTTATCCATCATACCGAGGTATGAGAAAGATATCGGTTCTCGACCGCTTGATCGAGAGTGAATGAAAGAATAGCATGGCCATACACCTAATAACATGTATAATATATTTAGTCACCTCGCATATCAAGGAAAAATGATTGAAAATAATAAGGATGACGGCTCTATGCCTTATCTCAATCAGGATATCGGAGATAAAAAGGATAGTGACATAGACGACGAAAAGGTTAGAATCGACAAGGTCGATTCGTTATGCAGTGTCAGACAATACTAAAGTCTCATTAGTTGCCACTTATATAGGATCAAGTAAGATAGGATTTTACGTTGATCGATTGACAAAAGAGAGTTGTCTCGGGACATGACCAAAACTGGGTTTTGGGTCGTGTGCCCATAAGTGAATAGGACTTTAAGGATCGAGACAAGACTTGGAGTCTTGGATTGATCACGTTAGATAACGTTGGACATTTCCGGTATGGAAGGCATTGAGGCGATGAGCATGTCACAGGACCTAGTTGGGAATGGCCATGAGCCATGTTCAAAGAGGCCCATGCAACCAAGGCCCATGGAACTAATTAATCAAGTCTTGATTAATTAACACCAAGTATACAAGACATGTATTAAGGTGTCGGTGATTAACCACCTAACACCATCATGTCTAACCATACTTACCACCATACTTGTCCTATTTACACCATGCTTCACACCTTACTTGTCCTTATTTGTTGTTTATTATATTGTATGGTTTTAAGTCCTCTTATTCATATAACAAACACAAGACAAGAAGTGAAACTAGCACAACTTCTCTTTCTTCTCCCTACAAGGTTTCTCTCTATTTTTGGTGTTGTTGAGTTTTCTTCACAAGAACTACGTGGATTTGATTCCTAAGAGGATACGTAGTCGTCTTGGAGACTCAAGCCGATAATATTTTCTTGGTGTTCTTAAATACTCTCCACAAAAGGTGCAGAATTTCTGCAATGTTTCTGTTCCGACCAGCCACCTTCAAGACCCTGATCGGAGTTTCATTCGAGGCCTGATGAAGATGATTTTTGGACTGAATACTCCCCACATATTGGTATTAAAAGTGAATGGTGGAATTTGGATTTCAACGGTTCGTTATTCAGATACACTAGCTGCAAGTTGAGCCAATTCAACAATTGGTAAGGAAATTACAAATTCGATTATGTCTTGTGAATCTAATCTTTGGTAGTGTTTCATGACATGGTCTCAAGTTTAATTTGCTTCCGCTGCGAGTATGTGTTCATACTCTCCATCAAGACCCAACAGTTGACTGATAGAATAAAAAAATTATTAAATCTACTTCTCTCAGGCTGATAGAATTTCATTTGCAATCACGTGTTTTCTGATGGCTGATAGAATAGATTAATAATAAACATAACATTTTTATTGAAAAAAAAATCAAAATACGCATTACATGACTAATATTACCAAAGGTGAAACTAAACATAGGTTAACAACGATTTATTATCACTGAAGCGGAAACTAAACATAGGTTAACAACGATTTATATTTCGTTACAATATTGTTGCCACTTGGGTTGGTCTTTGACGATATTCTAGATCTCGAACTTTCTGAAAGTTTGGCAAAAACGGTCATGATACGTCTCGCAGCCAAGGATACGAGTTGAGCATCGGTTTTCCCCAGCAACCGAGCATGAAGTTTTTTTATGGTAGATTAAACTGAAACGCTTTACCTTTATAGATGTCCTTTGCAAGTGGTTCTTCAACTGTCTCTCGGTTCGTGGTGGGGCGACATCGGGGGAAGAGGCGACGTAGTTGTTGTAAACATCCGGCCAGTAACGGATGTTTGGACCTGGCCGAGTATGTTCAAGCCACACAAGACACAACACCATTTCTTCTTCGGGTGACCACATAATAGTTCAACGGTGGGCATCCATCAGCGGTTCGGTTGAGAGAAAATTGTTTGAGGAATTTTAGAAGAGAGGAGTCGGTGGTGGAAGTGGTGAGGATATGTGATGGAAGTGGTGGTATTTATAGGTGAGGAGGTGGAGAAAATGGCACCGAACCGTCGGTCCTAGCAAGGGTGTTTTGGTCTTTTTTTCATGTGTTGTTCAATTATGTCACGCAAACCAAAGAATGTGGAATGAAGACCAAATTCATGTGAAATGTTAGCCAAATGACATTCAAACTATAGATGCAATTCAATCTGATAGTAATTTAACGGATATGAAACAGAAAACTAAACCGATAAAATGTGAAGGGAAATAAATAATTCAAAGATAAAACCTCATTCATCAAACGGAAAGAAACAACTCGAAAAACAAATACGAAAATTCGGATACGAAATTGGGAATACCAGACAACGTTAATTGATGGAACACTGAAACATCACATTCGAAACTTATAGCGCAACATCGCAAGGGTCTCATAGCGGGCCTCAAGATCTTGAGGGTTCATGCTCGAAGTGTCCTTGGACCTCTCCTCCTTCTAGATCTCGAAGTAGGGATGGAGGTTGGCGATGATTTTGAGCTTCAATTCGAGCACATGCAGACAGCTATGATTGGGCCTCCACAACACTTAAGGTAATATCCTTTGCTTCCGAGGCTATTCCTTTACCTTTATGCCCTGCAGCTTTGGTAGCCTTCTGACCCATAGGCCGACGGTATTCCAACCCTAAGCTCATCCCCGTGGTGTGCTCATTGTCATCCCTAGGTGTGCCTTCCCGATTACGCTTGCTCGATTCACTAGATGGTTGGAAAGGCAATGTTGGTTCCCACGTCTCTTCATGCTCCACTGTGTCAAGTACGGAAAAGTGTCTTGAAGTCCACTTGTCCTTATTTTGGACAAGTTTCCATCAATGCTTCCACATAAAGTCGTGCCCTTCATTATCCTTGTGTAATTCCTCGGCCAATGCCATAATTTGGTCATCAGATCGGCCTCCCTTTCTATCCTTGACGGTGCGCTTGTAGTGCCCTTGGAACTTCATCACTCGCGGGTTCACGTTGTTTCAGTGGTCCTTGTAGTTCTTTGCGGATCGCAACAGATCATTTGGTCCACGCAACGCGACAACTTCATTCCCGATGGAATCCTAGTACTTCACGTTCGTCTTGTTATTCTCCGCACTTGAATCATATGAATTTACCATCTACACGCGAACAAGACGCTCGTCCTCTAGACGCTCCATTTCGTGCGTGTCTTTTTCACTTGCAGCTTGTACATTTGAGTTGTCTGTACTTGCGAACCTTCGGGTAAATGGGTATTCGATAACACCTCGACGACGTCTTCGGTAATAATGGGACTTTCTTGTCTTTTCCGAACGAAGTCTTGGCTCTGGGGGAAATTCTCTTGTGTTTCCGGGACGTAATCGAAACTCATTGCGCACAAGAATGGATCCCAATCGTACTCCATTGTCGTCGAAAATATAAGAATATAGAGAAAGAAGATAATAGTATATTGAGAGGATTTGTGTAGGTGCTTGAAAAAAAAAGATGCTTGTTGTTTATATAGGGGAGCGACGCATCCACGTGGCGTCACTGGACAAGCTGGCAACGGTAGGCGGCACTCCCTAGATAGTCAACGCTGATCGTTGACTACCAAATGCTCTTTGCGCTGGCTGATGGTGCCATCGGTAAGGTAACCAACGCGTCCATCTGTCAGCACGTCTCCGCCATCTATCCGACGCCGCTTCGTCTCTGCCAATACTTATCCGCCACCACTTCGTCTCCGTCATCACTTACCCGCCACCGGACCGGCTACAACTAGATATGCTTTTACATTATACCAAAATGTTTTATTTATAAAATTATATATACTATAACATTACTAAAGCCCATAACCTAATCTATCTGCCCATTAACTTAGAGCATGTGCATCAAGGGGAGCAAGAGGCAGAATCTTCTGTTGATTGGGCTGAATTGTGCTCATGTCCGTCCAAAATTGAGAGTGTTCCAAATCAAGAGAGACAAAGATGAGGATCATGCTCCTCTTGAAATGCTGACTGGATAATTAATTATGCATTTGCTGAATTTGTTAAATGCATATTTAATTAACAAAATAATAAATAAAATAGAAATATAAAATATAAAATTAATTAATAAATACATAAATTAAAAAACATATAAAACTAATTAATAAACTTAAAATTTCATTAATAATAAAAAATTACAATAATACATTCATTAAAAATAATACTACATAAAATACATAAATTTATTTTAGGGAAAATTTCATTTTAATACCATGCCAAACATTTAATTTCACTTTAATACCCAACCGTTAACTTTCTGTTAGTTTGGATGTAAAAAGTTAAAAAGACCATAATACCCCTAACTATTACTCAAATTTTCAAACTCATGCCATTGGTTCAGAATTTGAAAATAAGTGAAATGACAATAATACCCTTCATTGTTAGGGTATTAAAATGAAAACTTCACTATTTTTAAAATAAAATCAGTTTTTTTTTTCAAAAAATCAGATTTTAATTTAAAAATACATAAAAATCAGATTTTATTTTTAAAAATACTTAAAATCAGTTTTTTTTTAATTTATTTATTATTTTATAAAATTTCAATTTATCTTTAAAAAAAATAATTTACTTTAAAAAAATCAGTTTTTATTTAAAAACAGTATTTTTAGTAAAAAAAAAATCATTTTTTAATCATATTTTTATATTTAAATATTAAAACTCATAAAATAATTAAAGAAATAAGAAAAGATTTTTTTTTAATTTGAATGTCCTAAATCCACTTATCTTAACCTAAAAATTTATATTTAACCTAATCTATTTTCATCTCACGCCACCACACAAACAATTCTGTCTAAACCTTATCTTCATCTCTTCCACAAAAGCATCACCAAACCATTTGCACCCCCAAGCATAGTGCTTTGTTCCTTCTCTCTCTACCCATCTGGATCTGACTTCTCCACCAAAACCCACTTGCTATTTTGCCTGCTCTCCTCCGATCTCTGTTCCGTCGGGATCGAACTGGACCTAGAGGCCAGAAGCCAGAAGCCAGAAGCCAGAAGCCAGAAGCCAGAAGGAGAATCAGCCACACCCAACCTCACTCGTGATAGTGAGGTCTTGTTCTCGGCGTTCTAAATCCGGATCTCGATCTGGCCGGCTCCGACGAAGGGGCACAGGAGGAGGGAGGAGATGACTGGCCGAGGTCGGAGAGCTGGGAGGAGGCGGTAGAGGAGGAGACGGAGTGGAGGAGGAAGAAGAGGGCGAAGAAGGGTACTGATTTGAAAAAAAAATTAAACAAAAGTTTAGGTTCTAAGGTTGAAGATGAAAGGTCTTGGACGAAGAGTTTGCTAATGAAATGAGTTTAGGTTCTAGAAGATTTAGGTAGAAATTTTAGAGAGAGAAAAAGGGATTTTTTTTTATAATTGGTAGGTGTTAAATTAAAAAAACAAAATAAAGATAAGAATTAAACTAAAAAAAGTTAAAAAAAACAATATTTTTAAGAAATAATTAAATTTAAAAAACTATTTTTATGTATTTAAAATAAAAATATGATTTTTATGTATATTTTAAATTAAAATCTGAATTTTTGAAAATAAAAATAATTTTTATAAATAAAAAATGAATTTATAAAAATAAAAACAATTTTTTTGAAAATGAAAATAATTTTCATAAGTAAGAACGAAATTTAAAAAAATAAAGTGAATTTTCAAATACCTGCCGGACCCCTTACCGGGCCGGTAACCAATACCGGCCGGGCCCCTTACCGGGTCGGCAACCAAACCGTCCCATTCCACCTACCGGGCCAAACCAGTGACCCCGATAATGTAGCGGTAATGATTTCACCCTACTTAAACCCGCTATGTCTACCCTAGGGCATTCGTAACTTTCCCGGCCAATAGCGACCCGTACATTAGTACGTCACAGACAAACGGTCACCAAACACAAAACACAAGCACGGAAACTCAAGACCGACCTCACACACAAGCCAACACGGCCGAATAACAACAATACACGCCCACCGGGCCAACACACGCCCACAGCGTCAAACAAAATCAAAACACACACGCCCACGGCGTCAAACAAAATCAAAACACGCCCACCGGGCCTACCAATTTCAAAACTTTCCCCTTTTTATTTTAAAACCTCAGACTTGACATCATGCAGTCACAACCCGGTCCAGGCGTCCCCGAACTACGTTGTACGACTTGATGTCAGCACCGTCACGTTCGACTACAGGAGCGCTCCTGAGTCGACCCGCGAAAGCTTAAAAACGTTTCAAGCAGCAACAACAATCAGCAAGCCAGCAATAAAACACTACACATACACACCGACAAAACTCACAACACAACGGGTCTACACACGTTTCCCGACCTGCGTACCCAACGTGCGACGGAACTTTACCGACTCGACTCTCCCCAACTAATTGACGTACAGTCCGAGGTGTAAAACCTCGAGCTCTGATACCAAGCTGTCACGCCCCAATTTCAGTAAACCGAACTCGGGACGCGAACGTTTAAAAATAATAAAACATTTTGAAACCATTTTCATTAACCCACTTCAAAAATACCATTTGTTCAACAAAATAATATTTACAACTTAAAACACGTCCCAACAAGTGGACAAAAGTATGGTATCCGTTGCTAGACTCAACATAAACCCAGAAATCCCGCTCCTAGCTCTTCAAGCCTCAGAAGCTCACCTAGTCCAACCTGCGATCGGTATCTGTAGGAAAAGCAGCTAGGGGTGAGCGTTCGCTCACCACCACGGATAACAGACTGACTACGGCATAATTAGCAGACAAAGCCGGTAACACCAAAAACAAAGTCAACACCGGGGAACACTGTTCCCAACCCAAGTACTCTGACTGAACAATACACCCACAGTTACCTTCCTTGACCAACTCGACACCCTGACACGTAAAGTAGACCCGACACAACGATCATGACCTCTTCCAAGGACTCAAAAGAATGCTACGCAACACCAAATAAGATCACAAAGGATCGCACACCAAACAAGATCACAAAGGATTGCAAACCAGCTGCCAAGAACGCCCACACCCTCCCGAGACTCTAACTCGGTCAGGCCAACCCAAGAATGCTTGCAACTTACCGAGACTCTAACTCGTAAGCCAGCCGGAGAATGCTTGCAACTTACCGAGACTCTAACTCGTAAGCCAGCCAAAGAATGCTTACACCTTACCGAGACTCTAACTCGTAAGCCAGCCAAAGAATGCTCACAAACCCAAACCACACACGCGTGGCCAGGACCCCTTTATTGGCGGGCGGGCCCCCTACCCCGTCTGAACATGCAGACACGTGTGCTCGTGGACCCCCGTTTCATGAAGCGGGCCCCCAACCTCAGGTAACCACAATCAAAATCACAATCACAATCACAATCACAAGCAAGTTCAACGACCAGTAACAACACAGGTTCAACACTCACAGGCACTCATGGCCAGCAAGACACCAACAGTAAAACTCGGACTCAACAGCCCCACAGGCACTCACGGCCTCCCAAGACATACCAACAGTAAAATACGGACTCAACAGCCCCACAGGCACTCACGGCCTCCCAAGACACACCAACAGTAAAACACGGACTCAACAGCCCCACAGGCACTCACGGCCTCCCAAGATACACCAATCGTAAAGACACGGGTTCAACAACCCCACGGGCACTCATGACCACCCAAAACACCAAAGGTAAAGACATGGGTTCAATAACCCCACGGGCACTCATGGCCACCCAAAACTCAACAATAATACACGCTCGCAACTTACCGAGACTCTGACTCGTAAGCCAGCTAAAACACCAAAGGTAAAGACACGGGTTCAACAACCCCACGGGCACTCATGGCCACCCAAAACTCAACCATAAAACACGCTCTGTAATAACCACTTCTGGTCAACGTCAGTCAAACCTGCGAAAAACAGGAAAATTTAAAAATTTTAAGACAGACACTTAACTTAACTTAAATTGACCCCGAGGGTCATGCCGGACTTAAGTTGACCCCGTTATCGACTAAAATGAGTTACGGGGGACTCAGGGCAACTTCCTGGTCATTTTGGGAAAGATTGATTTTTCGCTGGAAAAGTCACCCGAGCGACGTTTTGGTCCATTCGAGGACCGTTTTGGACCCGAAAAGCTTAGCCGTCGTCGTAGCGGTCTTAGTTGGGCCGTTTCCTTGAAGTCCGTCCAGTTTAAAATATTTTTGGGAAAAGTGCCCGTTCGGGGCCCGAAACGTCCGTTTTTCGCGAATCTGATTGGAAAATATCAACTAGATATTTTCCAAAAGGTATGGGACCCACCTTGACACTTGTCAAGTATATGGTGGTGTAATTTTTGGAGGGAAAATGGGTGGATGTGGTGAGTTGGCCGAGTATAGGGTAAAAGGGAAAGGAATTGGAGTTAGTTGTTATTTGTTTTAAAAATTAGAAAGAGGAAGAGAGGTTTTAGAGAGAGAAGGAGAAGGAGAAGAAGAGAGAAGAAGGAAGGTTGGGCTAGGGTTGGTGATCGAGCCCTTGGATCGAGTCAAAGCAAAGAGCAATCCCGTTCCCCTCATTCTCCTCTACGGTAATACCCGAACCGATTCTCGTTTCGATTATTTTCAAGAGCTAGGGTTTGGTTATAAAATTTGGTTTAGGGTTGTGTAGAGATTAAAGAGGTGTTGGAGACGTTTTAGAGGTGTTTGGGAGAGAAATTTCACGTTTTCCGGTGACCGGAGGCTCGGGAGGAGCTCCGGCCACCGTGGGTGGTGGCCGGCCGGCCATGTGGTGGCTGGCCGGAGGTGGCAGCAGCCACCACTTGGTGGCCGAGCCCCTCCCTCAAACCCTAGGGTCTCGGCCAAGCCTCTTGGGTGGGGCCCACGTGCTCGGTTGCTCGGGTTTTAATGTTCGGGTGGTTTAAAACGTCCCCCGGACCACTTTATCCTTAATCGAATCGAAATTTGGAATTAAATTGGAGAAGTTGTAATTAACGGGTTTTGGGAAACTTTAAACGTTAATTAATTGACTTAGAAGTCGGAATTCAATTCCGTCAAGTGCGTTGGGTTCCTTGAAATATTCTAAGACCGTAGAAACGAAAACGGGGACTTTTGGAGCCCCGGAAGGCAATTAACCAAAACCGGGCAGATTCGCCATGTCGGGCGAATCTGGCCCTTACGGGTCCTTTATCGGCAATATCGAGTATTTGGGAAGGTTGGGAGTGATCGGCATTGTCGGGGTTACGTTTGGGCGTTAAGTTTATTAATTTTCGGTTTACTCGTACTAGTTTAAAAGTACTTTAAATTTGTGTTCTTTTAGATCGTGCTACGGACCGAGGCAAGGGGAAGCTCGGCGAGTGACTGAGTGTGCTTCGGGTGTTGTTGGAGCGCTTTTGGGATTGTATACGAGGTAGGGAAAAGTAGCCGGATCTCGGCCCTGATTAGGGAAAGTTAATGGTGGAATTGCATGTGACACCGGGGTGTCGTGGGTTGAGTAGATTTATTTAATTATTAGAAAAGCATGATACGGGATTGTAGCGTTTAAGAGAAAGGCATGTGACACTTAGTAGTGTCGTAGGAACAGAGAACTTAGCGATAATTGAATTACTGGAGGCATATGACCATGCCCGGAGGTTGTTTGTGAAACTAGCGATTTTAGGACTGTTGGAGGCATCGAGTATGCCGGAGGTTGTCGTGCGCTTTATTTAATTGTTGAGTTTGGGTGGCCATGAGAGCCGTGTATTTAATTTGGTGTCTTGAGTGGCAGCGAGTGCCCGTGGGGTTGTTGAACCCGAGTCTTGACTGTTGAGGTGTCTTGAGTGGCCTTGAGTGCCTGTGTGATTGAACTTGCCTGTGATTGTGATTGTGGTTACCTGGGGTGGTGAGTTCTAAAGGTCGACAGCCTGATCCGACTTAGTGTCGATGAATTGCGAGTTCTAAAGGTCGACAGCCTGATCCGACTTAGTGTCGAGGAATTGCGAGTTCTAAAGGTCGACAGCCTGATCCGACTTAGTGTCGATGAATTGCGAGTTTTAAAGGTCGACAGCCTGATCCGACTTAGTGTCGAGGAATTGCGAGTTCTAAAGGTCGACAGCCTGATCCGACTTAGTGTCGATGAATTGCGAGTTTTAAAGGTCGACAGCCTGATCCGACTTAGTGTCGAGGAATTGCGAGTTTTAAAGGTCGACAGCCTGATCCGACTTAGTGTCGAGGAATTGCGAGTTTGAAAGGTCGACAGCCTGATCCGACTTCGTGTCGAGGAATTGCGATAGGTCGAACCCTGACCTGATTGAGATTGGTTACTGAGCAGCTGGTGTGCGATCCTTTGTGATCTTGTTTGGTGTTGTGTCGTTTCGTTCGAGTCCTTGAGGAGGTCGTCGATAGTTGTATTGGGTCTACACTGTTTTTATCGAGTGTCGAGTCTGTTGAGGAAGGTGACGGGTTGTGGGTCAGTTGAGTACTTGAGTTGGGGACTGTAGTCCCGGTGTTGGGTTTGGTTTTAGTGTTACTGGCTTTTTCTGCTAATTATGCCATAGTCAGTCTGTTATCCGTGGAGGTGAGCGAACGCTCACCCCTAGCTGCTTTTCCTACAGGTACTGATCACCGGACGGACTAGGTTAGCTCTTGAAGTTCATGGAGCTTGGAGCGGAGTCTGGTCTTTACTTTTGTCGAGTCTAGTGACGGATGTTGTACCTTGTCCACTTGCTGGGACGTTTTTGTATTGTAAATGCTATTATTTTGAGAAGTAAATGGAAATGTCAAAGCTTTTATTGAAAACAGGTTTCAAGTGTTCATGTTTTTTAAAAGTTCGCGTCCCGAGTTCGGTTCGCTGAAATCGGGGCGTGACAGCTTGGTATCAGAGCTCGAGGTTTCAAACCTCGGACTGTCCGTCACTTAGGGGGGGGAGTCGAGTCAGTGTAGACCCGTCATGTCTTGAGTCTTCTTTTTGTTTGTGCGTATGTTACAGTATTTTGTTGCTGGCATACTGATTGTGTGTGATTGCGTGAACTGTTTTTTTTACTGTCGCGGGTCGACTCAGGAGCGCTCCTGTAGTCGAACGTGACGGTGTTGATGTCAAGTCGGTACAACGTGGTTCGGGGACGCCTGAACCGGGTTGTAACTACGTGATGTCAAGGAACGAAGTTTTAAAATGAAAGGGTGAAGGTTTTAAAATTATTGGCCCTGTTGGCATGTCTCGAACTTGATTGGCCCTATGGGCATATGTTTGATCTTTGATTGGCCCGGTGAACGGGGGTCGTCGTGTTGTGTGGGTTGGTTTGCCGTCGCTTGTTTGGTGCACGTCGGTGCGGTCTCGTTGTGGTCTCGTTTACTAATGCTAGTATATAAAGTACGTTTAGCTTGAGCGGTGTAGCGCTTTAGTGATAAGCACGTTAGTGTAAGCTTAAGAGGGTGGACGTTAGTGCGTTTGTACTGTCGTTTTTATTTAAGTTCGCAAACTGAACGTTTGCGTGTATCCGTGCAGAGGATACTGTTTATGGCTCGCGGTAAGCGGGGACGACCATCAGGAACGCGGGGCCAGGCACCCACGCGAGGCCGGCGGGGACGGTCAGCAGGGGCACCAGGGAGGGTGCCGACCGTCGAGCCCGCCGACTATGCGGAGGCACAGGGTACTCCTGTCGGAGAAGACAGGAGGAGTGATGCGGGGCCGTCTGCAGGCACCCCCAGTGTTCCGCCAGTCGCGGACCCTCCAGTGATGACTGCCCTGGATGAGCTTACCAGGACCGTTCAGAGTTTGGTGGCGATCATCGCCAGCCGAGAGTCGGCTTCGCCAGCACCAGAGGCAGCCGTAGTCCCGGTGAGGGCCGCTCAGACAGAGGATCTTACCTCCCGAGCGCTACTAGATTTCCTGAAGCTCGGGATACCTGTTTTTGTCGGGGAGCCGAATCCCGACCTGGCTGAGCGATGGATAGAGCAGGTCACACGAGACTTGGACACATCGGGTGTCGAGGATGGCCGTCGGAGAGTGTCCTTCGCGGCCCATCAGCTGAGAGACAGCGCCTACCACTGGTGGGGGCGGGTGAAGGACACGGTCGGATACGACTACAGCGTATTCCAGGAGGTATTCATGGCACAGTACTTCCCCGAGTCGGCTCGGCTGGAGCGACATCGGCAGTTCTTAGACCTGGAGCAAGGGGGGATGACGGTAGGAGAGTACGAAGCCAGGTTCACAGCCTTGGCCAGATTCGCGCCTGAGATGGTGACGAGCGAGGCGAACCGTTGCCTGCGGTTCCAGGACGGACTGAGGCTGGGCATCCGGAACCAGGTTCTCGCCTTGAGGATACGGAAGTATACCGACCTCGTGGACACCGCAGCTACAGTAGAGCAGGGCGCCAGGGATGCAGTCAGGAGCCGTGAGGTCCGACCTCGGCCGATCAGTTGGGCAGGGCCGTCAGACTCACGAGACTCGCGGAGGCAGAGGACCGCGGGATCCCTCCGACCACCGCCTCATCAGAGTGGATCGAGACAGCAGGGGTCAGTGGCATCAGTGGGGCCAGTCGCCTCAGAGAGGAGGCCGTCATGCTATCACTGCGGGCAACCAGACCACTTACAGCGAGACTGTCCGACGAGGGGAGGAACCGCGGCAGTACCAGCTACTAGCCGGACAGGCCAGGGCTCGGGGTCGAGGGCTGACGAGATCAGCTGTTACCGATGCGGCCGGGCCGGTCACACTATGGCATGGTGCCGAGAGCAGTTGGGGGAGACATCAGTGCAGCGACCGCAGCAGTCGCGGACAGTACAGTCGCCCAGAGGTCGCCCTCGACAGGGTCAGCAGCCGAGATCATCACGGCCGTCTACGAGCGCACCAATTCCGAGACAGCAGCAGAGTCACGTGTATCCAGCAGCCAGTGCGCAGGGTCAGAGGCAGCAGGCCTCGCAGGGGAGAGTATATGCAGTCACCGACTCCAGAGCCCCAGGACCTAGCACGTACCGTGAGACCATCCAGGGTACGTGTTTGTTGTATCATTTATGGGCTTTGTTCTTGTTTGATACCGGGGCATCGCACTCTTTTATTTCGTCGGGTTGTGCTGAGAGGTTGGGGTTGAGCTTAGAGCCGTTGAGTCCACCCCTATGCCTGGAGACCCCAGTTGGGGGTGGTGTATCGTTGACTAGAGTATGTCGTGCCTGCGAGATTAGAGTCGCAGACTGTCCTTGCCCTGGTGACCTTCTCGTGTTGGGGATGACTACCTTTGATGTGATTTTGGGTATGGATTGGTTGTCGAGGTACCGAGCCAACATCGATTGCTACAGACGACGAGTGACAGTGACAGTGGGCGGTACGAAGGTGACGTGCGTGCTGGGGAGTAAGAGTGGGGTCCTCCTGTCGGCGTTGTCTGCAGAGGAGGAAGTACCGGCTGTGCAGAGCCGAGAGTTACCGAGAGTGGTATGCGAGTTCCCCGAGGTCTTTCCTGAGGAGTTGAGCGGGCTGCCACCGATTCGTGAGGTGGAGTTCGGGATTGACCTAGTGCCGGGAACGGCGGCGATATCGATGGCGCCTTACAGGTTTGCGCCGGCAGAGTTGACTGAGCTGAAGCGTCAACTGGAGGAGCTTCAGCAGAAGGGGTTTATCCGTCCGAGTGCATCGCCGTGGGGAGCACCAGCACTCTTCGTGAAGAAGAAGAGTGGAGAGCTACGGATGTGTATAGATTACCGGAAGCTGAACCGGGTTACGGTGAAGAACCGGTACCCGATGCCGAGGATCGATGACTTGTTTGACCAGTTGAGAGGGGCGACTCACTTCTCGAAGATCGATCTGCGATCCGGTTATTATCAGTTGCGAGTCCGTGAGGGGGACGTCGCAAAGACTGCATTCCGGACACGCTATGGGCATTACGAGTTCCTGGTGATGCCATTCGGACTGACGAACGCGCCAGCAGCGTTCATGGACCTGATGAACAGCATCTTCCGGCCGTACCTGGATCAGTTTGTGGTGGTGTTCGTGGACGATATCCTAATATATTCGCAGAACGAGGCGGCGCATGAGGCACATCTGAGGGTTGTTCTGACCCTACTGCGCGAGCACCAGCTATATGCCAACCGGGAGAAGTGCGAGTTCTGGCTCTCTGAGGTGAGATTCCTCGGCCACATCGTATCCCGTGACGGTATCCTGGTCGATCCGTCGAAGATCGACGCGGTCTCGAAGTGGGCACGGCCCACGAGTGTTTTCGAGATCCGCAGCTTTCTGGGATTGGCAGGCTACTATAGGCGATTTGTCCAGGATTTTGCACGACTAGCCGCACCGATGACTCTGTTAACGCGCAAGGGTGTTGGGTTCGTGTGGACAGATGACTGTGAGCGTGCGTTCGCGGAATTGAAGACTCGACTGACTACAGCTCCAGTGTTAGTGGTGCCCGAGCGAGGGATTGGCTATGATGTTTACTGCGATGCATCCGGAGAGGGACTGGGTTGCGTGCTGATGCAGTCGGGCAGAGTTGTGGCTTATGGCTCCAGGCAGTTGAAGATACACGAGCGCAACTATCCTACCCACGACTTGGAGCTAGCAGCAGTCGTGTTTGCGCTAAAGAGCTGGTGATATTATCTGTACGGCGAGGGGTTTCAGGTGTTCTCGGATCACAAGAGCCTCAAGTACATATTTTCCCAGCGAGACCTGAACATGCGTCAGCGACGGTGGATGGAACTACTCGAGGAGTACGACTTCGAGCTACACTACCACCCAGGCAAGGCGAACGTTGTCGCCGACGCCTTGAGTAGGAAGTCGGCTCCGAGCCTCGCTAGCATATCTGTCCGAGAGTGGGACATGATGGGGGAGCTGAGCACATTCGGGCTTGAGCTAGAGGAGGTTACTGGAGGTGTTGCCATGTGCTCCCTGGTGGCTCAGCCCTCACTGCTTGCCCAAGTGTTGGAGGCGCAGAGGGAGGACGTCGAAGCATCAGAGATCCGCGAGAGAGTCGTCAGGGGTGACGAGGTGGTGGGCTGGCAGGACAGTACTGATTGGGGACTACGGTACCGCGGGGGGCTGTTCGTACCAGTTAACTGTAGAGATGCCGTGTTACGAGAGGCACACCATTCGCGTCTCGCAGTGCATCCGGGGGGCACCAAGATGTACCGTGACCTCAGGAGGCACTACTGGTGGCGCGGCATGAGGAGAGCAGTCGCAGAGTTTGTGTCGAGATGCCTTGTCTGTCAGCAGGTGAAGGCAGAGCATCAGCGTCCCGCGGGATTGTTACAGCCACTACCGATTGCTCAGTGGAAGTGGGAGCACATTACGATGGATTTCGTGTGTGGACTACCGAGATCGCCCAAGGGAAACGACGCCGTGTGGGTGGTAGTCGACCGGTTGACCAAGTCGGCCCATTTTCTGGCTATGAGGATGACAGACCCGGTCGACAAGTTGAGCAGTCTGTATATCCAGGAGATAGTGCGCCTCCACGGGGTCCCGGTGTCGATAGTGTCTGACAGGGATCCCCGCTTCACGTCCAGGTTCTGGCCGAGTCTGCAGAAGGCACTGGGGATAGAGGTCCTACTCAGCACAGCACATCATCCTCAGACAGACGGTCAGTCTGAGCGTACCATTCAGATCTTGGAGGACATGCTGCGAGCATGTGTGCTGGATTTCAGGGGATCTTGGGAGACCCACCTGCCATTGGCCGAGTTCGCCTACAACAACAGCTTCCAGGCCAGTATCGGGATGGCACCGTTCGAAGCGTTGTATGGTAGGCCGTGTCGGTCACCAGTATGCTGGGCAGAGGTGGGGGACAAGAGTCTGCTGGGGCCAGATCTTGTCAGAGAGACGACGGAGAAGGTCACATTGATCCGCGATCGGTTGAGGACCGCGCAGAGCCGGCAGAAGAGTTATGCAGACAGGCGACGTCGACCTCTTGAGTTTGCAGTCGGGGATCACGTGTTCCTGAAGGTGAGCCCGAGGAAGGGGCTGGTGCGGTTCAGGCGCAGCGGGGGAAAGTTGGCTCCGAGGTACATAGGCCCGTTCCAGATCTTAGACAGAGTGGGAGTCGTGGCTTATCGTCTGGCGTTGCCACCGCAGCTTGGGAGAGTACATAACGTCTTCCACGTATCCCAGTTGCGGCAGTACAACGCAGACCCCTCCCACGTCATCGAGTGGACTGATATCGAGGTGGCTGATGATGTCTCCTATGAGGAGCAGCCGGTTCGGATCATGGACACACGGCAGCAGATTCTGCGGGGAGGCAAGATTATCCGCTTGGTCCGAGTGCAGTGGAAACATCACGGAGCTGAGTCGACGTGGGAACGCGAGGACGAGGTTCGCGCGAAGTATCCCGATCTGTTCGACTCCCGAGGTACGTCTGTTTTAAATTTCGCGGACGAAATTTCTTTAAGGGGGGTAGACTGTAATAACCACTTCTGGTCAACGTCAGTCAAACCTGCGAAAAACAGGAAAATTTAAAAATTTTAAGACAGACACTTAACTTAACTTAAATTGACCCCGAGGGTCATGCCGGACTTAAGTTGACCCCGTTATCGACTAAAATGAGTTACGGGGGACTCAGGGCAACTTCCTGGTCATTTTGGGAAAGATTGATTTTTCGCTGGAAAAGTCACCCGAGCGACGTTTTGGTCCATTCGAGGACCGTTTTGGACCCGAAAAGCTTAGCCGTCGTCGTAGCGGTCTTAGTTGGGCCGTTTCCTTGAAGCCCGTCCAGTTTAAAACATTTTTGGGAAAAGTGCCCGTTCGGGGCCCGAAACGTCCGTTTTTCGCGAATCTGATTGGAAAATATCAACTAGATATTTTCCAAAAGGTATGGGACCCACCTTGACACTTGTCAAGTATATGGTGGTGTAATTTTTGGAGGGAAAATGGGTGGATGTGGTGAGTTGGCCGAGTATAGGGTAAAAGGGAAAGGAATTGGAGTTAGTTGTTATTTGTTTTAAAAATTAGAAAGAGGAAGAGAGGTTTTAGAGAGAGAAGGAGAAGGAGAAGAAGAGAGAAGAAGGAAGGTTGGGCTAGGGTTGGTGATCGAGCCCTTGGATCGAGTCAAAGCAAAGAGCAATCCCGTTCCCCTCATTCTCCTCTACGGTAATACCCGAACCGATTCTCGTTTCGATTATTTTCAAGAGCTAGGGTTTGGTTATAAAATTTGGTTTAGGGTTGTGTAGAGATTAAAGAGGTGTTGGAGACGTTTTAGAGGTGTTTGGGAGAGAAATTTCACGTTTTCCGGTGACCGGAGGCTCGGGAGGAGCTCCGGCCACCGTGGGTGGTGGCCGGCCGGCCATGTGGTGGCTGGCCGGAGGTGGCAGCAGCCACCACTTGGTGGCCGAGCCCCTCCCTCAAACCCTAGGGTCTCGGCCAAGCCTCTTGGGTGGGGCCCACGTGCTCGGTTGCTCGGGTTTTAATGTTCGGGTGGTTTAAAACGTCCCCCGGACCACTTTATCCTTAATCGAATCGAAATTTGGAATTAAATTGGAGAAGTTGTAATTAACGGGTTTTGGGAAACTTTAAACGTTAATTAATTGACTTAGAAGTCGGAATTCAATTCCGTCAAGTGCGTTGGGTTCCTTGAAATATTCTAAGATCGTAGAAACGAAAACGGGGACTTTTGGAGCCCCGGAAGGCAATTAACCAAAACCGGGCAGATTCGCCATGTCGGGCGAATCTGGCCCTTACGGGTCCTTTATCGGCAATATCGAGTATTTGGGAAGGTTGGGAGTGATCGGCATTGTCGGGGTTACGTTTGGGCGTTAAGTTTATTAATTTTCGGTTTACTCGTACTAGTTTAAAAGTACTTTAAATTTGTGTTCTTTTAGATCGTGCTACGGACCGAGGCAAGGGGAAGCTCGGCGAGTGACTGAGTGTGCTTCGGGTGTTGTTGGAGCGCTTTTGGGATTGTATACGAGGTAGGGAAAAGTAGCCGGATCTCGGCCCTGATTAGGGAAAGTTAATGGTGGAATTGCATGTGACACCGGGGTGTCGTGGGTTGAGTAGATTTATTTAATTATTAGAAAAGCATGATACGGGATTGTAGCGTTTAAGAGAAAGGCATGTGACACTTAGTAGTGTCGTAGGAACAGAGAACTTAGCGATAATTGAATTACTGGAGGCATATGACCATGCCCGGAGGTTGTTTGTGAAACTAGCGATTTTAGGACTGTTGGAGGCATCGAGTATGCCGGAGGTTGTCGTGCGCTTTATTTAATTGTTGAGTTTGGGTGGCCATGAGAGCCGTGTATTTAATTTGGTGTCTTGAGTGGCAGCGAGTGCCCGTGGGGTTGTTGAACCCGAGTCTTGACTGTTGAGGTGTCTTGAGTGGCCTTGAGTGCCTGTGTGATTGAACTTGCCTGTGATTGTGATTGTGGTTACCTGGGGTGGTGAGTTCTAAAGGTCGACAGCCTGATCCGACTTAGTGTCGATGAATTGCGAGTTCTAAAGGTCGACAGCCTGATCCGACTTAGTGTCGAGGAATTGCGAGTTCTAAAGGTCGACAGCCTGATCCGACTTAGTGTCGATGAATTGCGAGTTTTAAAGGTCGACAGCCTGATCCGACTTAGTGTCGAGGAATTGCGAGTTCTAAAGGTCGACAGCCTGATCCGACTTATTGTCGATGAATTGCGAGTTTTAAAGGTCGACAGCCTGATCCGACTTAGTGTCGAGGAATTGCGAGTTTTAAAGGTCGACAGCCTGATCCGACTTAGTGTCGAGGAATTGCGAGTTTGAAAGGTCGACAGCCTGATCCGACTTCGTGTCGAGGAATTGCGATAGGTCGAACCCTGACCTGATTGAGATTGGTTACTGAGCAGCTGGTGTGCGATCCTTTGTGATCTTGTTTGGTGTTGTGTCGTTTCGTTCGAGTCCTTGAGGAGGTCGTCGATAGTTGTATTGGGTCTACACTGTTTTTATCGAGTGTCGAGTCTGTTGAGGAAGGTGACGGGTTGTGGGTCAGTTGAGTACTTGAGTTGGGGACTGTAGTCCCGGTGTTGGGTTTGGTTTTAGTGTTACTGGCTTTTTCTGCTAATTATGCCATAGTCAGTCTGTTATCCGTGGAGGTGAGCGAACGCTCACCCCTAGCTGCTTTTCCTACAGGTACTGATCACCGGACGGACTAGGTTAGCTCTTGAAGTTCATGGAGCTTGGAGCGGAGTCTGGTCTTTACTTTTGTCGAGTCTAGTGACGGATGTTGTACCTTGTCCACTTGCTGGGACGTTTTTGTATTGTAAATGCTATTATTTTGAGAAGTAAATGGAAATGTCAAAGCTTTTATTGAAAACAGGTTTCAAGTGTTCATGTTTTTTAAAAGTTCGCGTCCCGAGTTCGGTTCGCTGAAATCGGGGCGTGACACGCTCGCAACTTACCGAGACTATAACTCGTAAGCCAGCCAAAGAACGTTCGCAACCTCCCGAGACTCTAACTCGGTCAGACCAGCCAAAACACCAAACAGTAAAGTACGGGCTCTCATGGCCACCCAAACACGAATAATAACACGGGCTCTCATGGCCACCCAAGACTCAACAGTAATAATACGGGCTCTCAAGGCCACCCAAAACTCGATAATAAAAACACGGGCTCTCAAAGCCACCCAAACTCAACAATGACAAACCACAGCAACCTCCGACATAATCAATGCCTCCAACCGTCCTAAGATCACTAGTTTCACAAACAACCTCCGGGCATGGTCATATGCCTCCAGTAAATTCTAAACTCGCTAAGTTCTCTGCTCCTACGACACTACTAAGTGTCACATGCATTTCCAATATTTGCTACGTTCCCGTATCATGCATTTCTAATATTCGATAACCTACTTAACCCACGACACCCCGGTGTCACATGCAATTCTACTATTAACTTTCCCCAGTCAGGGTCGAGATCCGACTAATTTTCCCTACCTTGTGCGTGTTCTCCCAAAAGCCAAACCACGAGCTCCAGTGATGATCTCAGTCACTCACCCAGCTTTCCCTTGCCTCGGTCCGTGGCACGATGTAAAAGAACACAATTTAAAGGCACTTAACAACTTGCAGGAATAAACTGAAAATCACTAAACTCGATGCCCAAACTTCTCCCCGACAATGTCGATCGCTCCCGAATTTCCCAACTACTCGACATTGTTGATAAGGGACCCGTCAAGGCCCGATTCGCTCGACATGGCGAATCTGCCCGGGTTTTGTAAATCCCCTTCCGGGGCTCCAAAAATTCCCGTTTTCGTTTCTACGGTCTTAAAATAATTCAGGGGTCCCAATGTACTTGACCGAATCGAATTCCGACTCCCGAGTCAATTAATTTCCGATTCAAGTTTCTAAAACCCGTTAATTGTAACTTTTCCAATTTAATTCCAATTTTCGATTCGGTTAAGGATAAATGGTCCGAGGAACGTTTTAAACCTCCCGAACACTAAACCCGAGCACCCGAGCATCTGGGCCCCACCCGACCCAACTTGGCCGAGGTGATTTAGGCCATTTAGGGCCCGACTCACCAAGGTGGTGGCTGGCCCTAGTTCCGGCCAGCCACCCCGAGGTCCGGCCGACCTCCACGAGGTCCGGCCAGCCTCCACGAGGTCCGGCCAACCTCCGGTCAGTAGCCCACCGGCCTGGCCAACTCCGGCCAGCCCCCACAGGGTCCGTCCCAGCTCTAGCCAGCCCTTGCAAGGCTCGGCCAGCCACCAAACACTGTGGCCGGAGCTCCCCCGAGCCTCCGGTCACCGAAAAATGCTCCACTCTTCGGTCCAAACACCTCTAAAACGTCTCCAACACCTCCCCAACCTCCATACAACCCTCAATCATTCATTTTAACAAAACCTTAGCTTTCCAAAATAAGCAAAACGATGATCGGGTTAGGTCTTACCAACGAGGAAGACGAGGGGAAGACAAATGCTCCTTGCCTTGAGACGATCCAAGGGCTCGATTTCTCCCAACCCTAACTTCTTTCTCCTCTCTCTTCTTCTTCTTCTTCTTCTTCTTCTTCTTCTTCTTCTTCTTCTTCTTCTTCTTCTTCTTCTTCTTCTTCTTCTTCTTCTTCTTCTTCTTCTTCTTCTTCTTCTTCTTCTTCTTCTTCTTCTTCTTCTTCTCTATCTAAACTCTCTCTTCCTCTTCTAAAACAACTAACTCTATTTTGCATTTTCTTTTTTTCTTTTTTTGTATAAGTGGCCGGCCACCCTTGCCCCTTCACCACTCATTTTCCCCCCAAAACCTACCCCACCACTTGTTGGCCAAATGGCAAGGTGGGTCCCACACCTTTTGGAAAATATCTACTTGATATTTTCCAATCAGATTCGCGAAAATCGGACGTTTCGGGCCCCGAACGGGCACTTTTTCCAAGAAATTACGAAACTTGGCGGGCTACAAGGAAATGGCTCAACTAAGACCGCTGCGACGACGGCTAACTTTTTGGATCCAAAGCGGTCCTCGAATGGACCAAAATATCGCTCGGTTGACTTTTCCAGCGAAAAGTCAACATTTCCCAAATTGATCAGAAAGTTGCCCTGAGTCCCCCGGAACTCACTTTGGTCAAAAACGGGGTCAACTTAAGTTCGGTATGACACTCGGGGTCATTTTAGGTTCACTAAACTGTCAGTTTTAAATTTTTTAAATTTTCCTGTTTTTCGCAGGTTTGATTGGCGTTGACCGGGAGTGGTTATTACAATCTACCCCCTTAAAGGAATTTCGTCCGCGAAATTAGAATAACGCTCATAAAAGGTACAATAAACACGTACCCTGATAGGTCTCGCGGTAGGTAGGGGATCCTGGGGCTCGGGAATCGGTAACCGCGTACACTCTTCCCGCTGGCGCCTGTTGCCTCTGACTCGGCGCACTAACTGCTGGATATCCATAGCTCCGCTGCTGTCTCGGAGCTGGCCCGCTCGTCGACGGCTGCGAAAACCTCGACCGTTGGCTCTGACGAGGGCGCGACTGCTGTGGTTGTCGCATTGTCGTTGCCCCCAACGACTCATAGCACTGGCCGATAGTGTGCCCAACGCGGCCGCACCGGTGACACCTTGTCTCGTCGGCCCTCGGCCCCGTGTTCATCGGACACTCTCGCTGCATGTGGTCTTGTTGCCCGTAGCTAAAGCATCCCAGCTGTCTCCTTGAAGCGACTGGCCCCACTGACGCCACCGACCCCTGCTGTCTCGATCCATCCTGGTGAGCCTGTGGTCGGAAGGATCCCGTGGTCCTCTGTCTTTGCGGGTCTCGTGACTCGGACGGCCCTGCAAAGTTGGTCGGCCGCTGTCGGACCTCACGGGTCCTGTCCGCATCCTGGATACCCTGCTCCATCGTCGCTGCGGTGTCCACAAGATCTGTATACTTCCGCAACCTCAAGGCGAGAATCTGGTTCCGAATCAGCGGCCTCAGTCCTCCCTGGAACCGCAGGCAACGGTTCTGCTCGGTCATCACCATCTCCGGCGCGAATCTGGTCAAGGTCGTGAATCTGGCCTCGTATTCTGCCACCGTCATCCCCTCCTACTCCAGGTCCAGAAGCTGTCGATGTCGCTCCAACCGAGCCGACTCGGGAAAATACTATTCCAGAAAAACTGTCTAGAAGACGCTGTAGTCGTACCCGACCATGTCCTTCACCCGCCCCCACCAGTGGCAGGCGCTGTCCCTCAGCGGGTGAGCTGCGAAAGACACTTTGCGGCAACCATCTTCGATACCTGATGTATCCAGGTCCCGCGTGACCTGCTCTAGCCACCTCTCGGCTAGGTCGGGGTTCGGCCCCCCGACGAATGTAGTTATCCCTAGCTTCAAGAAGTCCAGTAGTGAACGGGCCGTATGGTCCTCTGCCTGAACGGATCTCACTGGGACCGCTGCCGCCTCCTGAGCTGGCGAAGCCGACTCTCGACTGGCGATGATCACCACTAAACTCTGGACTGTCCTGGTCAGCTCATCCAGGGCAGTCATAACGGGTGGGTCTGCGACCGGCGGGACGCTGGGCGTGTCCGTAGAAGGTCCCGCATCGCTCCTCCTGTCCTCACCGACAGGAGTACCCTGCGCCTCGGAGTACTCGGCGGGCTCAACGGTGGGCACCCGTCCTGGTGTCCCCGCTGACCGTCCCCGCCTGCCTCGCGCGGGCGCTCGTCCCCGTGCCACTGCTGCTCTTCCTCGTCTGCCACGAGCCATCAGCAGGTATCCTCTGCACGGATACACGCAAACGTTCAGTTTGCGAACTCAAATAAAGACAACAGCTCGAACACACTAACGTTCACACGGTCTACGTCTACCCCAACATACTTGTTACTAAACGCCACACCGTTCACGCTAATCATACTTTAATTATAAAAACACGTAGGCGGAACCTCAAATTTAACCACGCAAAACGTACACCAAACCCTCATCCAGTCCTTTATGCACTTACTTATAACTTTCCGCAACCAAACCAGTGTTCGCTACTCGTCCCTTGCGGTAAAAGTAGTAAAGGGGATGAGCGTTATGCTCACCTCCACGGACACCCGTTCGGTTATGGCATACTAATAACGCACCAAAGACTTACCACTCTAGTCAGGGAAAACCACCATCACAAAATTGAAGCCAACATCTCACCGCCCATGCTAACAACACCTCAAGTACTCGCTCGAGTAAGATAATCCTCAACACGGGAAACACGTCCTCAATTCGGTAAAACACCACTGCTCGTGCTATTAAAGCCTTAAGTATACTAATATGTAAGCGAAAAACTCAACAACCACCCAACCGGGCACCAGGCCTACGGCCTCTACAACCCACAACGATCACGACCTCTTCCAAGGACTCAAAAGAATGCTACGCAACACCAAATAAGATCACAAAGGATCGCACACCAAACAAGATCACAAAGGATTGCAAACCAGCTGCCAAGAACGCCCACACCCTCCCGAGACTCTAACTCGGTCAGGCCAACACAAGAATGCTTGCAACTTACCGAGACTCTAACACGTAAGCCAGCCGGAGAATGCTTGCAACTTACCGAGACTCTAACTCGTAAGCCAGCCAAAGAATGCTTGCAACTTACCGAGACTCTAACTCGTAAGCCAGCCAAAGAATGCTCACAAACCCAAACCACACACGCGCGGCCAGGACCCCTTTATTGGCGGGCGGGCCCCCTACCCCGTCTGAACATGCAGACGCGTGTGCTCGTGGACCCCCGTTTCATGAAGCGGGCCCCAAACCTCAGGTAACCACAATCACAATCACAATCACAATCACAATCACAATCACAAGCAAGTTCAACGACCAGTAACAACACAGGTTCAACACTCACAGGCACTCATGGCCAGCAAGACACCAACAGTAAAACTCGGACTCAACAGCCCCATAGGCACTCACGGCCTCCCAAGACATACCAACAGTAAAATACGGACTTAACAGCCCCACAGGCACTCACGGCCTCCCAAGACACACCAACAGTAAAACACGGACTCAACAGCCCCACAGGCACTCACGACCTCCCAAGATACACCAATCGTAAAGACACGGGTTCAACAACCCCACGGGCACTCATGGCCACCCAAAACACCAAAGGTAAAGACATGGGTTCAACAACCCCACGGGCACTCATGGCCACCCAAAACTCAACAATAATACACGCTCGCAACTTACCGAGACTCTAACTCGTAAGCCAGCTAAAACACCAAAGGTAAAGACATGGGTTCAACAACCCCACGGGCACTCATGGCCACCCAAAACTCAACCATAAAACACGCTCGCAACTTACCGAGACTATAACTCGTAAGCCAGCCAAAGAACGTTCGCAACCTCCCGAGACTCTAACTCGGTCAGGCCAGCCAAAACACCAAACAGTAAAGTACGGGCTCTCATGGCCACCCAAACACGAATAATAACACGGGCTCTCATGGCCACCCAAGACTCAACAGTAATAATACGGGCTCTCAAGGCCACCCAAAACTCGATAATAAAAACACGGACTCTCAAAGCCACCCAAACTCAACAATGACAAACCACAGCAACCTCCGACATAATCAATGCCTCCAACCGTCCTAAGATCACTAGTTTCACAAACAACCTCCGGGCATGGTCATATGCCTCCAGTAAATTCTAAACTCGCTAAGTTCTCTGCACCTACGACACTACTAAGTGTCACATGCATTTCCAATATTTGCTACGTTCCCGTATCATGCATTTCTAATATTCGATAACCTACTTAACCCACGACACCCCGGTGTCACATGCAATTCTACTATTAACTTTCCCCACGAGCTCCGGTGATGATCTCAGTCACTCACCCAGCTTTCCCTTGCCTTGGTCCGTGGCACGATCTAAAAGAACACAATTTAAAGGCACTTAACAACTTGCAAGAATAAACTGAAAATCACTAAACTCGATGCACAAACTTCTCCCCGACAATGTCGATCGCTCCCGAACTTCCCAACTACTCGACATTGTCGATAAGGGACCCGTCAAGGCCCGATTCGCCCGACATGGCGAATCTGCCCGGGTTTTGTAAATGCCCTTCCGGGGCTACAAAAATTCTCGTTTTCGTTTCTACGGTCTTAGAATAATTCAGGGGTCCCAATGTACTTGACCGAATCGAATTCCGACTCCCGAGTCAATTAATTTCCGATTCAAGTTTCTAAAACCCGTTAATTGTAACTTTTCCAATTTAATTCCAATTTTCGATTCGGTTAAGGATAAATGGTCCGGGGAACGTTTTAAACCTCCCGAACACTAAACCCGAGCACCCGAGCACGTGGGCCCCACCCGACCAAACTTGGCCGAGGTGATTTAGGCCATTTAGGGCCCGACTCACCAAGGTGGTGGCTGGCCCTAGTTCCGGCCAGCCACCCCGAGGTCCGGCCGACCTCCACGAGGTCCGGCCAACCTCCGGCCAGCAGCCCACCGGCCTGGCCAACTCCGGCCAGCCCCCACAGGGTCCGGCCCAGCTCCGGCCAGCCCTTGCAAGGCTCGGCCAGCCACTAAACACGGTGGCCGGAGCTCCCCCGAGCCTCCGCTCACCGGAAAACGCTCCACTCTTCGGTCCAAACACCTCTAAAACGTCTTCAACACCTCCCCAACCTCCATACAACCCTCAATCATTCATTTTAACAAAACCCTAGCTTTCCAAAATAAGCAAAACGATGATCGGGTTAGGTCTTACCAACGAGGAAGACGAGGGGAAGACAAATGCTCCTTGCCTTGAGACGATCCAAGGGCTCGATTTCTCCCAACCTTAACTTCTTTCTCCTTCTCTCTTCTTCTTCTTCTTCTTCTCTCTTCTTCTTCTTCTTCTTCTTCTCTCTCTAAACTCTCTCTTACTCTTCTAAAACAACTAACTCTATTTTGCATTTTTTTTTGTATAAGTGGTCGGCCACCCTTGCCCCTTCACCACTCATTTTCCCCCCAAAACCTACACCACCACTTGTTGGACAAGTGGCAAGGTGGGTCCCACAACTTTTGGAAAATATGTACTTGATATTTTTCAATCAGATTCGCGAAAATCGGACGTTTCGGGCCCCGAACGGGCACTTTTTCTAAGAAATTACGAAACTTGGCGGGCTACAAGGAAATGGCTCAACTAAGACCGCTGCGACGACGGCTAAGCTTTTTGGATCCAAAACGGTCCTTGTCACGCCCCAATTTCAGTAAAACCAAACTAGGGACGCGGACATTTTAAAACATAAAAACACTTGAACACCTGTTTTCATTAAACACTTTAAAAGTACCATTTGTTCAACAAAATAATAATTACAGTTTAAAACACGTCCCAACAAGTGGACAAAAGTACAAGGTATCCGTCACTAGACTCAAAAGACAAAACCCGGACTCTGCTCCTAGCTCCACAAGCTTTGAGAGCTCACCTAGTCCGTCCCACGAACAGTACCTGTAGGAAAAGCAGCTAGGGGTGAGCGTTCGCTCACCACCGCGAATAACAGACTGACTACGGCATAATTAGCAGACAAAGCAGGTAACACCAATAACAACTCAACACCGGGGAAACACCATCCCCAACCCAAGTACTCTAACTTACAAACACCCACGGTGACCTTCCTCAAACGACTCAACACTCAACCACGTAAGCAGACCCGACACTACAATTGACGACCTCTCCCAAGGACTCAAACGACAGCTACACAACACCAAACAGATCACAAAGGATCGCACACCAAACAAGATCACAAAGGATCGCATACCAGCTGCTCGGTAACCTCTCCCACTCTCACGAACACGGATCAGGCTAGCCAAAGAATGCTTACAACCTGTGATACTCAAACTCGGACCAGGCCAGCCAAAGAATGCTTGCAACCTGTGTTACTCAAACTCGGACCAGGCCAGCCAAAGAATGCTTGCAACCTGTGTTACTCAAACTCGTGTCAGGCCAGCCAAAGAATGCTTGCAACCCGTTGATACTCAAACTTGGTCAGGCCAGCCAAAGAATGCTTGCAACCTACCGGGATCCGCAATCACAATCACACGCAAACTCATCAACTAGTAACAACACAAGTTCAACACTCACAGGCACTCATGGCCACCAAGACACCAACAGTAAAACTCGAACTCAACAGCCCCACAGGCACTCACGACCTCCCAAGACACCAACCATAAGACACGCTTGCAACTTACCGAGACTCTAACTCGTAAGCCAGCTAAAGGAAGCTTGCAACCCCCCCGAGACTCTAACTCGGTCAGGCCAGCCAAAGACACCAAACTTAGTACACGGGCCCTCAAGGCCACCCAAAGCACCAACAATTGACTACGGGCTCTCATGGCCACCCAAGACACCAATTTAAATACACGGGCTCTCAAGGCCACCCAAACTCAATCAATAAATAATACAGGCTCTCAAGGCCACTCAGAACTCGATAATAAAATACGGGCTCTCAAGGCCACCCAAACTCAATCAATAAATAATACGGGCTCTCAAGGCCACTCAGAACTCGATAATAAAATACGGGCTCTCAAGGCCACCCAAACTTAATCAATAAATAATACGGGCTCTCAAGGCCACCCAAGACACCAAATAAGCAATCAACCTCCGGCTTAACAGTCCTAACATCAACAGTTTCACAATCAACCTCCGGGCATGTTCATATGCCTCCAGTACTCCTAATATCGATAAGTTCACAAACAACCTCCGGGCATGGTCATATGCCTCCAGTAAAACAATTAACGCTAAGTTCTCTGCTCCTACGACACTACTAAGTGTCACATGCTTTTCTCAATAATTACTAAGTTCCCGTAACATGCTTTTCTGATAAACGCTACAATCCCGTATCATGCTTTTCTAATATTTAAATAAACCTATTCAACCCACGACACCCCGGTGTCACATGCAATTCTACTGTTAACTTTCCCCAGTCAGGGCCGAGATCCGGCTACTTTTCCCTACCTCGTGCGTGTTCTCCAAAAGCTAACCAACAAGCTCCGCGCGTGATCTCAGTCACTCGCCTAGCTTTCCTTTCCCTCGGTCTGCAGCACGATCTAATAAGAACACAATTTTAAATGCTTTTAAGCTTGCAGGCATAAGCTGAATTTTAATAAACTTGACGCCCAAAAGTAACCCCGACTATGTCGATCACTCCCAAACTCCCCAATTACTCGACATTGTCAATATTGGACCCGGAAAAGCCCGATTCGCCCGACATGGCGAATCTGCCCGGGTTTTGAAAACGCCTTTCCGGGGCTCCAAAAATTCCCGTTTTCGTTTCTACGGTCTTAGAATAATTCAAGGGTTCCTAGGCACTCGACGGAATCGAATTCCGACTTCCGAGTCAATTAATTAACGTTAAAAGTTTCTAAACCCGATAAATGCAACTTTTGCAATTTAATTCCAAATTTCGATCCGGTTGTGGATAAATGATCCGGGGAACGTTTTAAACCACCCGAACACGAAAACCCGTGACCCGAGCACGTGGGCCCCACATGGCCACAATGGCAAAAATTCCCTTTTTGCCCCAAAACGTTCCTAACGAACCCCAAACCTCGACCATTCATCTTTAAACCAGTTCTAACCAAAACCCAACCATATTTGAATCGTTTAAACTCAAACCCTAAAATTCGAACTTAACAAAACGAAAATCGGTTAGGTGCTCACCGTAGAGAATGACGGTGTGAACTCGATTCTTCTATCGTTGAGACGATCCAACGGCTTGATGAACGAGAAACGTCACAAATCCCCCAAGCCTCTTCTCTTTTTCTCTCTTCTTCTCTCTACCTTCTATCTACTTTCTCTCTCTAAAACTCACCCTTTTTCACAAAAATGGCCGAACATCACTATGCCTTTCATCTTTGTATTTTTTCAAAAACACAACACTTTCCATACTTACAAAACTAACCATCAAGTCCCATCTTTTGTTTTGTCCAATAAACCTAACACCACCACTTGTGTGACATGTGGCAAAAGGGTCCCACACCTTTTGGAAAATATCTCCTAGATATTTTCCAATCAGATTCGCGAAATTCGGACGTTTCGGGCCCCGAACGGGCACTTTTTCCAAGAAATTACGAAATTTCACGGGCTACAAGGAAACGGCTCAACTAAGACCGCTGCGATGACGGCTAAGCTTTTCGGATCCAAAACGGTCCTCGAATGGACCAAAACGTCGCTCGGTTGACTTTTCCAGCGAAAAGTCAACATTTCCCAAATTGCTCAGAAAGTTGCCCTGAGTCCCCCGGAACTCACTTTGGTCAATAACGGGGTCAACTTAAGTCCGGTATGACCCTCGGGGTCCAACTCCGGTTCAATTCAGTGTCTGCTCAAAAATTTTAAATTTTCCTGTTTTTCGCAGGTTTGACTGGCGTTGACCGGGAGTGGTTATTACAATCTACCCCCCTTAAAGGAATTTCGTCCGCGAAATTTGAATAACGCTCATAAAAGGTACAAAAGAACACGTACCCTGATAGGTCTCGCGGTAGGTAGAGGATCCTGGGGCCCGGGAATCGGTAACCGCGTACATTCTCCCCGCTGGCGTCTGCTGCCTCTGGCTCGGCGCACCAACTGCTGGATAACCATAGCTCCACTGTTGTCTCGGAGCTGGCACGCTCGTCGATGGCAGCGAAAACCTCGATTGCTGACTCTGACGAGGGCGACCCCTGGGTGACTGTACCGTCCGCGACTGCTGCGGCCGCTGCACCGATGTCGCTCCCAACGGCTCACGACACCATTCCATCGTGTGTCCCACACGGCCGCACCGGAGACAGCTGGTCCCATCGGCTCCCGACTCCGAGCCCTGGCCTGCCCGGCACCCCCGCCGCAAGTGGCCTGGCTCCTTGCAGAGATGGCATGTCGGCACCCTCTGTGTCACGACTGGCCCCATGGACGCCACTGACCCATGCTGTCTCGTTCCACCCTGGTGAGTCGGCGGTCGGAAGAATCCAGAGGTCCTCTGCCTCCTTGGGTCTCGTGACTCTGACGGCCCTGCAAAGTCGGTCGGCCGCTGTCGAACCTCACGGGTTCTGGCCGCATCCTGGATCCCCTGCTCCACCGTCGCTGCGGTGTCCACGAGATCTGTGTACTTCCGCAGTCTTAAGGCGAGAACCTGGTTCCGAATCCCCTGCCTCAGTCCTCCCTGGAACCGCAGACAACGGTTCTGCTCGGTCATCACCATCTCCGGCGCGAATCTGGCCAAAGCTGTGAACCTGGCCTCGTACTCTGCTACCGTCATCCCCTCCTGTTCCAAGTCTAGGAACTGCCGATGTCGCTCCAACCGAGCCGACTCGGGAAAGTACTGTTCCATAAAAACTGTCTGGAAGATGCTATAGTCATAACCGACCATGTCCTTCACACGCCCCCACCAGTGGTAGGCGCTGTCTCTCAGCTGGTGGGCCGCGAAGGACACCCTGCGACGACCCTCCTCGACACCCGATGTATCCAGGTCGCGCGTGACCTGCTCTAGCCACCTCTCGGCTAGGTCGGGGTTCGGCTCCCCGACAAATGTAGGTATCCCGAGCTTCAGGAAGTCTAGTAGTGCTCTGGATGTGTGATCCTCTGTCTGACCGGGCCTCACTGGGACCGCGGCTGCCTCTGGAGCTGGTGAGGCCGACTCTCGGTTGGCGATGACCGCCACCAAACTCTGGACTGTCCTGGTCAGCTCACCCAGGGCAGTCACAACGGGTGGGTCTGCGACCGGCGGGACGCTGGGCGTGCCCGTAGAAGGTCCCGCATCGCTCCTCCTATCCTCACCGACAGGAGTACCCTGCGCCTCGGCGGGCTCAACGGTGGGCACCCGTCCTGGTGTCCCCGCTGACCGTCCCCACCTGCCTCGCGAGGGCGCTCGTTCCCGTGCCACTGCTGCTCTTCCTCGTCTACCACGAGCCATCAGCAGGTATCCTCTGCACGGATACACGCAAACGTTCAGTTTGGGAACTCAAACAAGACAACAAGCTCGAATACACTAACGTTCACACGGTCTACGTCTACCCAACGTACTTGCTACTAAACGCCACACCGTTCACGTTAATCATACTTTAATTGTAACATCACGTAAGCGGAACCTCAAACTTAACCACACAACCGTACACCAAGCCCTTATTCGGTCCCTTATGCACTTACTCATAACTTTCCGCAACCAAACCAGTGTTCGCTACTCGTCCCTTGCGGGAAAAGTAGTAAAGGGGATGAGCGTTACGCTCACCTCCACGGACACCCGTTCGATTATGGCATACTAGTAACGCACCAAGGACTTACCACTCTAGTCAGGGCAAACCACCACCTCAAACTGAAGCCAAACATCCCACCGTCCATGCTAACAACACCTCAAGTACTTGTTCGAGTAAGATGATCCTCGACACGGGAAACACGTCCTCAATATCAGTAAAACACCACTGCTCGCGATATTAAAGCCTTAAGTATACTAATACGTAAGCGAAAAACTCAACAACAACTCAACCGTACAGCAGGCCTACGACCTCTACAACCCACAACTGCGAAACACAAACCCATACAACCAACGCTCAACCGCACGAACGTGAACTGAGTCACACAACTACAACCCTAAACGCCCAACGAAACAAACCCTTTTTCTTCCCTTTTTTTTTTGAAAACCGGCTGGACCGGTCCGGTAAGTGGGCCAGACCAAAGTCAAACAGCGCCCACCGGGCCAACCAACAACAATCACAATACGCCCACAGGGCCAAACGAAGTCAAACACAAACGCCCACGGTGTCACACAAAATCAAGACACGCCCACCGGGCCTACCAACACCGAACCTCGCCCACCGGGCCAATCAAAGTCAAGCACAAACACCCACGGCGTCAAACAACATCAAAACAATCAAATTTTTAAAGCTTTCCCCACTTCATTTTTAAAACCCCATACTTGACATCACGCAGTTACAACCCGGTCCAGGCGTCCCCGAACTACGTTGTACCGACTTGATATCAGCACCGCCACGTTCGACTACAGGAGCGCTCCTGAGTCGACCCGCGACCGCTTAAAAACATTTCAAGCAAAATCAAACAATCAACAAGCCAGCAATAAAAACACTGCACATAAACACAAACTCAACCAGGACTCATAACACTACGGGTCTACACTGACTCGACCCTCCCCACCTAATTGACGGACAGTCCGAGGTGTGAAACCTCGAGCTCTGATACCAAGCTGTCACGCCCCAATTTCAGTAAAACCAAACTAGGGACGCGGACATTTTAAAACATAAAAACACTTGAACACCTGTTTTCATTAAACACTTTAAAAGTACCATTTGTTCAACAAAATAATAATTACAGTTTAAAACACGTCCCAACAAGTGGACAAAAGTACAAGGTATCCGTCACTAGACTCAAAAGACAAAACCCGGACTCTGCTCCTAGCTCCACAAGCTTTGAGAGCTCACCTAGTCCGTCCCACGAACAGTACCTGTAGGAAAAGCAGCTAGGGGTGAGCGTTCGCTCACCACCGCGAATAACAGACTGACTACGGCATAATTAGCAGACAAAGCAGGTAACACCAATAACAACTCAACACCGGGGAAACACCATCCCCAACCCAAGTACTCTAACTTACAAACACCCACGGTGACCTTCCTCAAACGACTCAACACTCAACCACGTAAGCAGACCCGACACTACAATTGACGACCTCTCCCAAGGACTCAAACGACAGCTACACAACACCAAACAGATCACAAAGGATCGCACACCAAACAAGATCACAAAGGATCGCATACCAGCTGCTCGGTAACCTCTCCCACTCTCACGAACACGGATCAGGCTAGCCAAAGAATGCTTACAACCTGTGATACTCAAACTCGGACCAGGCCAGCCAAAGAATGCTTGCAACCTGTGTTACTCAAACTCGGACCAGGCCAGCCAAAGAATGCTTGCAACCTGTGTTACTCAAACTCGTGTCAGGCCAGCCAAAGAATGCTTGCAACCCGTTGATACTCAAACTTGGTCAGGCCAGCCAAAGAATGCTTGCAACCTACCGGGATCCGCAATCACAATCACACGCAAACTCATCAACTAGTAACAACACAAGTTCAACACTCACAGGCACTCATGGCCACCAAGACACCAACAGTAAAACTCGAACTCAACAGCCCCACAGGCACTCACGACCTCCCAAGACACCAACCATAAGACACGCTTGCAACTTACCGAGACTCTAACTCGTAAGCCAGCTAAAGGAAGCTTGCAACCCCCCCGAGACTCTAACTCGGTCAGGCCAGCCAAAGACACCAAACTTAGTACACGGGCCCTCAAGGCCACCCAAAGCACCAACAATTGACTACAGGCTCTCATGGCCACCCAAGACACCAATTTAAATACACGGGCTCTCAAGGCCACCCAAACTCAATCAATAAATAATACAGGCTCTCAAGGCCACTCAGAACTCGATAATAAAATACGGGCTCTCAAGGCCACCCAAACTCAATCAATAAATAATACGGGCTCTCAAGGCCACTCAGAACTCGATAATAAAATACGGGCTCTCAAGGCCACCCAAACTTAATCAATAAATAATACGGGCTCTCAAGGCCACCCAAGACACCAAATAAGCAATCAACCTCCGGCTTAACAGTCCTAACATCAACAGTTTCACAATCAACCTCCGGGCATGGTCATATGCCTCCAGTACTCCTAATATCGATAAGTTCACAAACAACCTCCGGGCATGGTCATATGCCTCCAGTAAAACAATTAACGCTAAGTTCTCTGCTCCTACGACACTACTAAGTGTCACATGCTTTTCTCAATAATTACTAAGTTCCCGTAACATGCTTTTCTGATAAACGCTACAATCCCGTATCATGCTTTTCTAATATTTAAATAAACCTATTCAACCCACGACACCCCGGTGTCACATGCAATTCTACTGTTAACTTTCCCCAGTCAGGGCCGAGATCCGGCTACTTTTCCCTACCTCGTGCGTGTTCTCCAAAAGCTAACCAACAAGCTCCGCGCGTGATCTCAGTCACTCGCCTAGCTTTCCTTTCCCTCGGTCTGCAGCACGATCTAATAAGAACACAATTTTAAATGCTTTTAAGCTTGCAGGCATAAGCTGAATTTTAATAAACTTGACGCCCAAAAGTAACCCCGACTATGTCGATCACTCCCAAACTCCCCAATTACTCGACATTGTCAATATTGGACCCGGAAAAGCCCGATTCGCCCGACATGGCGAATCTGCCCGGGTTTTGAAAACGCCTTTCCGGGGCTCCAAAAATTCCCGTTTTCGTTTCTACGGTCTTAGAATAATTCAAGGGTTCCTAGGCACTCGACGGAATCGAATTCCGACTTCCGAGTCAATTAATTAACGTTAAAAGTTTCTAAACCCGATAAATGCAACTTTTGCAATTTAATTCCAAATTTCGATCCGGTTGTGGATAAATGATCCGGGGAACGTTTTAAACCACCCGAACACGAAAACCCGTGACCCGAGCACGTGGGCCCCACATGGCCACAATGGCAAAAAATTCCCTTTTTGCCCCAAAACGTTCCTAACGAACCCCAAACCTCGACCATTCATCTTTAAACCAGTTCTAACCAAAACCCAACCATATTTGAATCGTTTAAACTCAAACCCTAAAATTCGAACTTAACAAAACGAAAATCGGTTAGGTGCTCACCGTAGAGAATGACGGTGTGAACTCGATTCTTCTATCGTTGAGACGATCCAACGGCTTGATGAACGAGAAACGTCACAAATCCCCCAAGCCTCTTCTCTTTTTCTCTCTTCTTCTCTCTACCTTCTATCTACTTTCTCTCTCTAAAACTCACCCTTTTTCACAAAAATGGCCGAACATCACTATGCCTTTCATCTTTGTATTTTTTCAAAAACACAACACTTTCCATACTTACAAAACTAACCATCAAGTCCCATCTTTTGTTTTGTCCAATAAACCTAACACCACCACTTGTGTGACATGTGGCAAAAGGGTCCCACACCTTTTGGAAAATATCTCCTAGATATTTTCCAATCAGATTCGCGAAATTCGGACGTTTCGGGCCCCGAACGGGCACTTTTTCCAAGAAATTACGAAATTTCACGGGCTACAAGGAAACGGCTCAACTAAGACCGCTGCGATGACGGCTAAGCTTTTCGGATCCAAAACGGTCCTCGAATGGACCAAAACGTCGCTCGGTTGACTTTTCCAGCGAAAAGTCAACATTTCCCAAATTGCTCAGAAAGTTGCCCTGAGTCCCCCGGAACTCACTTTGGTCAATAACGGGGTCAACTTAAGTCCGGTATGACCCTCGGGGTCCAACTCTGGTTCAATTCAGTGTCTGCTCAAAATTTTTAAATTTTCCTGTTTTTCGCAGGTTTGACTGGCGTTGACCGGGAGTGGTTATTACAGTCCTCGAATGGACCAAAATGTCGCTCGGTTGACTTTTCCAACGAAAAGTCAACATTTCCCAAATTGATCAGAAAGTTGCCCTGAGTCCCCCGGAACTCACTTTGGTCAAAACGGGGTCAACTTAAGTCCGGTATGACACTCGGGGTCATTTTAGGTTCACTTAACTGTCAGTCTTAAATTTTTTAAATTTTCCTGTTTTTCGCAGGTTTGACTGGCGTTGACCGGGAGTGGTTATTAGACAACGACTCGATCCAATGGTGGAGCTTGAAAATCTTCGGCTCGTTTTTACCTACGGTGTGAACCCGATGGAGTTCCATGACCCGCTCCCTGTACCTTTCGTCGTTCTAGCCGCTATGATCTAATGCCCTCTCCTTCCTCATCAGTGTGATATTTCGCCTCACTCTTGGCGCACATCTGTTAAAATGGCTCTTGACGGCTTAGAGTGTAAAATCTTCTTCTTTGAACTTCCCTCTGACGAATCTTCTGGTCACAGTGGACCAGAACGTGTTCCCATCTTGGGAGGTCCCCTTGATGGGGTCTTTTGTTGTACGTTGCCAATAAGCTATCACGAGCATGTCCACTGAAGGGGCCCACTTGGTTCTCCTGTCTGGGACCGCCCTGACCCTCGGTCCAACGAATGATGAAGTAGACGAAAAGCAGGTTCGGGAGTTGCCGCCGACATGTTGTTGTTGGGCGAAAAAGTTTCCTGTAATACCATAAGGGTCGAAGAATGGTGGTCGGAATAGTGGTGAGAAAGGGAGTCTCATTTAATTGGACGGTTGTCCCATTTGATTGGTCGGTGGTCCCATTAGACCTATGTCAAGATTAACAATTTAATTAAAATTTAAAAAAAATGTAACACGCATAATTAACAATTTAATTAAAATATAACATACATATTTATAAATTGAATTAAAATTTAACACACATAATTAAACTATAGTATACATAATTAATAATATAATTAAAATTTAACCTACATAATTAAAAACTGAATTAAATTTCAACATGCACAATTTAAAATTTAATTCATGAAATTAATTGCATTTGTAATCAAAATTAATTAAAAAAGTACCTTGGTTCCAACCAGCTTGCATAAATTGGTTGAAAGCATCAGCGGGCCAACCACTGGTTTGGGTGAAACCGGTTTGTAAATATTGTTGGTAGTTGTCGGGTAGATTGGTGTTCGTTTCTTCATCCGTATTGAGGTCTGGCGGCGTGCATTGTCTTTGCTCCAGTGAGCTCGACGGTGGAAGCGAATCATCATCCGACATGATGTAGATAGAAATGGTAATTGAGAGGAACTAAAATTGAGAGAGAGTTAAGAGAACATAGATAAAAATGGTGTGAATTTGATAAATGGGGATGGTATAGAAGATTTGTTTGTATTCAATTTTTATTAAAAAAAATATACCCGTTAGGAGCCGTTGGGCAACGACTAGGACAGGTGTCACCACGCCAACGCACGGAGGGAAATGCGAGAGACAGAGAGGCGTGAGGTAGGTTTCTACCCCTCGCTCTGCACCCGCCCCCCGCGCCCCTCTATTTCGGCTCCCCACATCAAGGGGACGTGAACCACGAACCCCGGGTCACACGCCCCGGCTCGATGTACATGATCTTAGTATCACTTAGTGATGGAAAGCCATTCTTACTCTTTTCACACATGTATATAAATAGATGCAGGAGCGTAAGGCAACCCATCAACAAAACACTGAGTAATTTAAAATGGGCTTGCTGTTGACCATGGTTTTTCTTGGCATGTGTTTAGCTGTGACAACATGCTTCCTCGTTATCTCGTACGATTTGGGGACCAAAAACAAGGCAACGCCCTTACGTAATTGGCCCATCGTCGGAATGTTGCCGGAATTCGTTTTCAACCTGCACCGGATTTACGATAGGATGACGGAGATTCTTGAGGCATGTGGCGGTACGTTACTTTACAAAGGCCCTTCATTCACTGGTACGGACCTACTATTTACCGTCGATCCAGCCAACGTGCAATACATCTTGAGCCAAAACTTCAGCAACTTCGACAAAGGCCCCAAATTCCATAGAATATTCGATTCTATGGGCGACGGGATATTCAACTCCGACAAGGAGATGTGGAAGAAGCAGAAAAAAATATCTCTAGTTTGGATTTATGAGAGAGCGCTCCTCCAACAATCACAGGAGAAGACCAGGGAGAAGCTCCGGAACGGTCTAATACCAATTCTTGACCGCCTCTCCCTAGAGAAGAAACACTTTGACGTTCAAGATTTCTTTCAGAGGCTCACGTTGGACTTGACGTGCACTTTGGTTACCGGCTTTGACCCTGACAGTCTCTCGAACGATGTTTCTGAGGTCCCGTACGTGAAGGCCGGGAGGGACATCAACGAAGCCGCTGTTTACCGCCACGTCCTCCCGGAGGGACTGTGGAGGCTGCTCCGGTGGCTAGACGTCGGACCAGAGAAGAAGCACCGTCGAGGTTGTGACACCATAGACGGCATCATATTTCGTTACATATCAATGATCAAGATTAAGCGACAGCAACAACGAGCACACCATGATGCCGACCTAGTGTCTACCTGCATGAACATAGAACAAGACATACACAGGCTCGGATTGAAATGTGACGACGGGTTCTTGAGAGACATGGTTATGAACTACATCTTCGCTGGGCGGGAAGCGGCCTCGGTTACTCCAAGTTGGCTCTTCTGGCTTCTTTCCAAGCACCCGAGGGTGGTAATCTTATTGATTTATTCTGATTTGATATTATTTGATTACGACATTAATTAGTATATTAGGTAACAGTTTGTTTATTTTGATTTGATTATACCTCCAATAGGTAACCAAGATCAGAGAAGAGGTAGAGCAAGCACTGGCGACGATGGGTACCGATGATACAACATCCTTTACGCTTGGCGACCTCAACAAGTTGGTGTATCTTCACGGAGCGTTATGTGAAACCTTAAGGCTCTACCCACCGGTTCCGTTCCAACACAAGTCTCCTATCGGCCCTGATGTTCTTCCCACAGGCCACCGTGTCGACCCCAAGTCCACCATACTGTTTTCTTTATACTCAATGGGGAGGATGAGGTCGATATGGGGAGATGATTGCCTCGAATTCAAGCCGGAGAGATGGATTGAAGGGGATGATATGAAGAAGATCAGACAACATGTTTCGTATAAGTTCCCGGCCTTCAATTCAGGACCGAGGATTTGTCCGGGAAAGGATGTGGCTATGGCTCAGTTGAAGCTTGTTGTTACTACAATAATCCACAACTATGATGTTAAGGTGGTGGAAGAACGACCTGTAGTGCCTCAGCTCTCTGTTATTCTTAATATCAAGCATGGCCTTATGATTAGGGTTACTAAGAGGAGACATGCTCCAGCCAAATGATAACATCTTTTAAGTATGTTCATGGAACCCTGCATATATAGGCATGCTTTCGTCAGATAGTCATGCATATTTAAATAAAATGATTCCCCTTACAATCTACAAGTATAGATTTTAGGGGTAACCCTCTATCCTAACCCCATTTGAGCTTTGTTTTTCAATTCCTAACCTAGGTTTACCTTTAGTGACATTTCCCAACCGTCACTTTTCAATTTTTTTGTAGAAAGTATCAGAAATCGTCAAAGCTGACGATTCCATTAGTTTTTTGCCCACGTGTCGTCACGGTGAAGTGACACATGGCAAAAAAACTAACGGAATCGTCAAAATAAACGGTAAACGATACTTTCTGCAAAAATTTGAAAGGTGACAGTTGGGAAATGTCACCAAAAGTAAACCTAGGTTAGGAATTGAAAAACAAATCTCAAATGAGGTTAGAATACAGGGTTTCTCTTATATTATAAGAGTACATTATAAATTTAGATAAGTACAAGCCAAACAAACGAGCAATGCGAAGAGGGACGGCCCTTTCGTAAAGGCCTTAGGCAAAAAAAATATATAAAAGGGGCCTCTCTCATATATGACAATCCAATAACTTTGTTAATATCATATATACAAATACATCTCCGGAAATTTCGGCGTGGGGAGTTTTTAGGGTTCTACCGACTTTCGGCGTGTGGAGAGATTGTATCGGCGTCTGATCTCAACGTCCGATTAGGTTTGGTACTTGTTGAAATACGATTGGATTAGTTGTGTTGTCACGCAAAGAAAGAATATAGGAGATTCAAGAGAAATTGATTAGTATTGTTATTGATAGTGATGATGAGGAAATTGTGGTGCTTGAGGAATTTCTTAATCTGAATGGAAACAAATATAAGTTCGATATAGCGGCAAAGGTTTTGACTGAGAAATTTTTTCGTGTTGGTGTGTTTCGATCGGTGATAGGGAATTTGTGGAGCGCTCAGAACATTCACACCATTGTCTCGCAGACCTTGACACCAGAAACGACTTGATTCTTCTTCAAAACTGAGAGGGATCGAAAGAAGGTCATGGAGTTGGAACAGTGGAGCTTTAATAAGGCATTGGTGGTTTTAACGATGAACAAAATTGATATTGTATTGGAGGAGCTGAAGTGTGGATTCAAGCCTCCAATCTACCGTTTAATGCCCTAACAGCAGAGGTTGGGGAAATAATTGGTAACAAGGTGGATGAATTTCTTGAGGTAGATTATAATGAAGATGTACGGGCTTAGGAAAGATTTATTCGAATAAAGGTTCGTTGGAGGTTAGATAAACCTCTAAGGAATATGATTAACATTATATTGGGGAAGCATCAAGCTCATACAGTAGTCAGGATTAAGTATGAACGAATTCATGACTTCTGTTTCTGCTGTGGTTGCATGAATCATGTTTAAAATGAATGTAATGCACTACTACAGAAATTTACTTGGGTGACGGATAAAATGGATCTTTCACTAAAGTTTTGGCACTTTAGCCACGAATATAGACATCCGCCATCCAAGTGACAAAACTTTGGCTACAGATGTTGCATCCGTCAGCCAAGCTGTCACTTGGCTGACAGATATAATATATGTGGATAAGGTAACTCGTATCCATCAACCAAGTGAGAAACTTTAGCCACGCATGCTGCATCCGTCAGCAAAGTGAGAAAACCTTAGCCACGCATGTCGCATCTGTCAGCCAAGTGAGAAAATCTTAGCCATGCATGTCGCATCCGTCAGCGAAGTAAGAAAACCTTAGCCACACATGTTGCATCCGTCAGCCAAGTGATAAAACCTTAGCCATACTTGTTGCATCCGTTAGACAAGTGACTTGTATCCGTTGGTAAAGTGAACCAAATACTAAATCATTTATTTTCATCCCGATGAACATATCGACATAACACATGAACATGTATGAAACAATTCGTATATAAGCACAAAAACAGTTCATAGATAATGTGTTTTGAAAAGTACATTGTTTAACACATCATTAATCATCTGAATACTTCTAAAACAAAATACATAAACGCATAATAGAGTTACGAAGCAAGCAGACTTCTGATAACATGCTCTTGCATTTCTTTGTTCACTTCCATCCATTCAACAAAACAACTAAACCATGTAGGCTCCTCTATAGCTTGAAGGTCATTGCCCTGAACCTCGTTCAACCACTGAGGCCTCTGCAACGGGCCTACACCAACAGGGAGTGGAGGAAGGTCATCACCTTTCGCACGCATCAGGCGAAAAATATAGTCGAATCGTTGATGTCCTTCCTTGACTAGTAGGTAATATTGTTGCACCCACAATGGGCCAGCTGCAGCGTTGACTCCATGTTGACTAGGTAATATTGTTCCTGCATATTCACGTCGGTGCCACCTACGCTTGAGTCGAGGATCAAAGTTTGGTTCCATCTTGACTCAAACAACAAATTACAATTATAATCAATCCCAAATAATTAATTCAAAGCATGCGGATGTAATAATATTATAAAAACTAACACTTGATTAATGAAGTGAACAAAAATTCAAACAACCGTTAAAACATTCAAACAAAGGCATAGAAAGTGATATTCAAACATAAGTAATCCTTAACACATCCGTTAAATAATAATACACTAATATTCTAGGGCATCTAGTCTTCGAACTCGGGCTCTGAGTTGTTTTTCAGCCACTGCACGTAAACCCTTGCGTCATGCTTCGGGCCACGCATGGAGGTGGCTCCATAAGATGTACGAGACTCCGAGGAAGCAGCAAGCCTTGCAGAAACACGCCTAGCTCTTACACCAAGCCTAGCTATTTCAGCAGCTCTTTCAGCAGCAATCCTTTCTCTTTCAGCAGCAATCCTTTCTCCTTCTTGGTTAATGAGGCCCCTTAACCTCATCCGAGCTGCTGCGACCGCTCTCGTGCGTTAAATAATCTCATCATCTCAGCATGCAAATCAAGCTCCACATGTTGTGATCCATCATATTCATCATTTGGGAATATGTTCTCCCCGACACTACTTGTGTCATCCATTGACTAAATGAAAACAAACCTTAGTTAAATCAAAACCAATATACCAGAAACAAATTTAAATCAACCCATGTCCCTCATAACATAATTAGCATACTTAAATTAGCATTCATAATATGTATTATCATGGGATATTAATTACCGAGTCATAGAATTCAAACTTTAATATAACATAATTTAAACATCGTTCAAATACTAAGTACTAAACTAGTCTCAGAACGCGCGCTTGGAAGTCGATCCATCAGACGGAGTCTGTCTTGCGCTTTCAGCAGTTTGTCTTTCAGCAGTCAGCCTATCTCGTTCTGCCCTTTGGACTCTAAGTCTAGCTCTTTTAGCTAAAATCAGACGCCTAATATACATGCGAGTATCTGACTTGTGAAGCGAAGAAATTCTCCTAGGCAATTTGTTCATGACTAAATTCATTGCTTTTTTCCAGTCTACATCCCTCACTCGGGCACTTCTTCATCAATATGTTCGTGCACAGTTAGGCTATTCTCCCCGACACTACTGTTGTTGGGTTCATCCATCGAAATAAAAACCTAATAAATACATGCATTAACTTGTTTTTCAGGAGCTAAACATATCGTATATTATATTAAACCCTACATTTCTAAGTTTCTGAAACTTTTCCACACATGTATCATATTTTATTAAACCCTACATAAATTTGAAACCAAACTGTCCGGAAGCCCTAATTAAACTCAAGCTTATTTTTGCAACATTAAATTCCTGAAACCCCAAATTTGTCATACAATTCAGATTTTAGACATAAATCCCTAAATTTGTGAAACCATACATTTTCGAAAGCCTAATCGACTTAAACCCTAAACTTCTAAATGTCTTTATTCCCAACAAAATTAAATGTAAATTTCTAAATGCCTGAAATAGTTCTGAAACCTAAAATATATATACAAGAACAACAAATATATAAAAATAAATCGATGTGTTTGAAACTTTACGTACATGAAACTGATGTGATTGAAGCACCTGAAGGAGAGGAAGGTCGGAGCAACGGAGGATAGTGGTGGCGGCGCTGGCCTTGGAGCAGAGGAGAGGACGCCGGAGCAAGACCGGGAGGAGAGCGGCGGCGGCGTTGGCCTTGGAGCAGAGAGAGACATAGGAGGGAAGCCGGACCAACGGGAGGAGAGCGGCGGCAATGGCAGAGAGAGGGAAGTCGCGGGTGAGGAGATGGAAGTCGGAAGTGAGGGGAATTAGGGTTCGACGGAGTTAAATACGCGAACCCTTACCGACGGATACATGGATTTGTCGTCCAAGACAAAACGACAACGTATCGATAAGTTGGGCTGAGAAGCTAGCAGAAACGTTGTCGTTCTGTATGTAGGGTTAAGCTGGCCGACGGATCCATGTATCCATCGGCCAGCTTGTCTGTGCTGTACTATTCCTCAGCCACATAGAAAACTTTACCTTCTCTCCCATCTCTTTTTCATTTCCCAACTCATTCTTTCTTCCCAAAATCTCTTTTTTCTCTCCCACCTCCATTTTTTAATTTCTACACAAGATTCCCTTGTCTTGTTCGATATTGACTAGATTCATTTGTCTTGTTCGATAATGACAAGATTCTTTTCTTGTTCGATATTGGTAAGAATCCTTCGTCGTGGAAGTTGCTTCAAACTCGAGAATGGTACATATGCATATTTTAAAAAATTTGTTAATATTGTTGTGTATATATATTTATATATTGTGTCCAATAGTTGTTAGTATTGACTATGTATCTGGATATTTATAAAAGTTGGCTGAGTTTGAGTAAGTACGATTCGAAGTTTATGGAAGGGGTAGCGATTTTTATCGAATATATACAGACAATTTTCCCTAATATTGAATCACATAGGTGTCCGTGCGGTAGTTGTCTTAACGCATTTTACCAAACTGTGTCAGATATATATATGCATTTGATTAGGAACGGAATGATGAGGGGTTACGATGTGTGGATTTTTCACGGTGAAAAATGTAACATGTCTACCTTAACAGAAGTAATGAATAGTTCTAGAAGAAGTTGGGGCACTGGAGCTTCACCAAGTAGCACAACTGTATTAGTGAATGAAGATCACCGTAGTGGTCCAGATTTTATGGAGTATATGGACGATGTGTTCCCATTTCGGTTCGGCGGAAAAATGGATGAATTAGTAGAGGATGGCGATGACATTGCAGATGTTGACAGGTCGATTATGCAAGAAGCGGCAGACAACTACACAAAATTATTGAAAGAGCGTAAAAGATTGTTGTACAAAGATGCCACAACATATAGGTTGACGGTGATCATGTAGTTGATGACTCATAAAGAGAAATTTCAGTTGTCTAACGAAGCATTCACCGCGTCTTGTGTGTTGCATAAAGCATTGTTACTGGCTGATAACCATTACCGTCTTCATTCAAAGAGGCAAAGAGTGTTTTGAAGAGTGTGGGGATGGGTTATAAAACTTACCATGCATGTGAAAATGGTTGTATCTTATTCGATGGACCTCATTCGAAAGATGAATTGTGCTACAAATGTGATTCACCTCGCTATGAGAAGATCGTCGGAATGCGAAAACCAAAGGCTACGAAAATTGTTAGATACTTCCCCATTATTCCACAATTGCAGAAATTGTACAGTTCACCTTATATTGCAAAGTAAATGCAATGGCATCATAGTGGGGAAAGAATCATCGACTCGGATAAGTTGACTGACCCAACTAACGGGGAAGGCTGGTTGGACTTCGATAGGACGTTGCCTTGTTTTGGATCTGAAGCTGACCGTTGTAGTGATGCCTTACAATTTATCTCCAAGCTCATTCATGAAGAAAGAATTTAACATCTTAACTTTGTTGATATATGGTCTTATGTTGCCTGCTAAGTGCCTAAATGTGTTAATGAGACCCTTGATGGATGATTTCAAAAAGTTGTGGTCTGAAGGGGTTGTAACCTTTGATGCATCCAACAACCGAACGTTCAAGATGCGAGCGGCGATATTATGGACTATTAGTGACTTTCCCGGGTTGGGAATGTTGGGAGGCATTCTGACGAAAGGTTATAAGGCTTGTCCAATATGCCCGGATGATCTCGAAGGGCATCACAGTCATAATAGGACGTACTACGTAGGAGCACAGAAGGACTTGCCAGATAATCATGCATTACGGAAAAATAAAACAATCAGTGGTAAACGGGAGATGAACAAATCCCGCCCTGAGAAGAGTGGGTATGAAATATATGAAGAAATATCGGACATTCAGTTTCCCGAACTGTCATTGCATCCAAAGTTTACTCAAAAGAACAAAGCCGGGAAAAAGAGGTTGTGTTGGACACATGAGTCGATATTTTGGGAACTCCCGTACTAGACATCTTTGAGGACAAGGCACACATTGGACGTGATGCATATTGAGAAAAATGGTTGCGACAATCTTATTGGAACGCTTTTTACCTTGCTTGGGAAAACAAAAGATGATTTGAAAGCCAGACAAATGTGGGAGCAATTGGGTGTGCATAAGGATCTATGGGCCAAAACAACCGGCAACAAGACTTTCATACCTTATGCCAACTACACGATCAAGCCTGAGAAACGTGGTGAAGCGATTGATAAGGTTACAAATATACCATTTCCATCGGGCTATGCGGGAAGCTTGAAAAACAAGATAAGCGTGAAGGATAAGAAGTTTCTGGGCTGAAAACACACGACAATCATTTTTTGCTGCAACATATACTTCCCATCATTGTACGCCCTTATGTGGCACCGCACGTAGCCACCGTGATATGTGAGCTTGCAAATTTCTTTCAGTTTCTCTGTGCAAGGGAGATTACAAAGAAGAAGCTAAAGGAGATGTAGGTTGATATTGTATTGATTCTCAGTAAGTTGGAAATGATATTCCCTCCGCTATTCCACACGATCATGGTGCATTTATGTAAACATCTACCATCTCATGTCCTGCAAACTGGTCTTGTCCACTATACTTGGATGTTCTCGATGGAACGTGAATTGGGGTACTACAAAAAATGGGTGTGCAACCACTAATACCCAGAGGGTTGCATTGAAGAATCGTACATTAATCATCAATGTGCGACGTTCATCAATTTGTACCTCGATAAACGAACCATGGAGCTAGAGATGCCAGATAAATAGGGCATTTCAATAGTTTCCAACCTTGTGCTTCCATCAATTCAGATATGGGAGCCCATGTTAACCAAGGAATACTTGTGTATCGCTCATTGGATCGCTATGCAGAATGCTGAAGAATTCAGCTCCGAGATGATTGATTTCAAAGAGGATTATGAAATGGAATACCTAGGATCAACCGATTTACAACACCGAATTGCTACATTTTGCTCAATGTTCAAAGAAACCGTAAGTTCAATATCAGTTAAATGTGTATTCCTATATATATCATACATATATCAATGTGTATATATTAATAATTATGTATGCAATAATTCCTAGATGGATTCTGATTTCGTGAAGATCAACAATATCTAGCAGCAAAGGCTCTGAGTCGTTACGTGCAGAGAGTAAATTATTATGCTCAATGTCATGTACACGGTGTGAAATACCTATCCGAACAACGCGATAAAGGAAGAACCTCACAGAACAGTGGTGTGATGCTTATTGTAGAGGGCGGTATAGCTTATTACGGTGTGTTGTTATACGTAGTTGAGCTTCTCTACACTGGACGGATGACTGTTGTTTTGTTTTATTGTCGATGGTATGATCTAAATACCGTGAAAGTAGATAGTGGTTTGATATCCATAAATACCAACACAAATGCATATCGCGATGATTCATTATGCCTAACAACCATGGCCAAACAAGCAAGTTATCATTTGTATATTACATATAATTGTTGGATGGTTTCCTAATTATTTATTGTCGATAACATATATTCTACATCGATGATCCGAAAATGGGTGGATGGTATAAGATCGTGAACAAGGTGGCCCCTAGAGGACTATTCATATTGGAAAAGCTTTTGCCATCCATTTTGTATGAGTTGGACGCTCCTTACCAAGAGACCCAGCCTGAAACTACACTAGTTGTAGCGGAACTAAATGTGATCCCAAATTCTGATGGCGGTCTCCAAGAGGTACATGATGTTGAGGAAAACGACGAGAATAGTGAAGAAGAATGCGAAGATCATGGATACAACAATGACAAAAGAAATGACTCCGATTATATATATATAAGCATTGTCCTCGTATTGTAATTATAAAAAAGTTTGTTCTAACGTGTTGTATGTCTCCACATATCTACTTAGAACAAATGCAATGATTGACTGTACAGATACACTGTTTTTCAGAAGGTCTATTGTTCTGGTGTTCTGTTTTGCAGGTACATTGTTTTCATTATGACAACAGACATGGCCGACGGATACACGCATCCGTCGGTAGGGACACAACCTGGTCGACGGATCCCAGTTCCAAAAACAGAGAGCAAATACTCTGTTTCGGTTTGAATTTCTTGCATAAACCCGTCAAATTGGCATGCTTTTGTATGTTCTATAGTTCATTATTTGTTTTAGAACAACAGCAACATATATATGATGTGAAATAGAACTACGGATATCATATTTTAGAATTAATCGATTTTTCAAATTCTTTACCCACAAATGTAATGTATCCGTGGCTAAGGTTCTGAATTTGGCTGACAGATGTGTATCTGTAGGTAAAGTTTTACGTATCCGTGGGTAAAGTAAGTTGACTATTTTCTAAAAACGTAGTTGACCACAAAGATCAATACGTTTTAACCGTTCGATGAATGTTTTTTTTACATACGCATAATAATTTGGATAGTACATACGAGATGAGCGGTCTTGATTATATAATATACGAACGACCGACATACGTATTGATTGAAATGGTCAGTTTCACTATGTGCATGAACATATTCGGCCCTACGGTAGTATAAGGTATGACGTTGTCTCGTTCATTTTATGTATGTGATGTTTACGAGTACTATATGATCTTATATTTTATGTGGCATGTTGAGTACTTATATCGTTCAATTATCAATAAAACGATAGTCGAGAAAGATGACGTGTCTTGGTCAAAGTAAGTCAACTGAAGCTGGCCGACGGATGAATGCATCCGTCGGCTAGCCTTTAAAATTCGCCAAATTCGCTAAGTGTTTGATGCAAAACGTGGTCGTTTTAAAGATGGCCGACGGATGCATGCATTCGTCGGTAGAACCCATAAATTAGGTCAAAAATGAACTCGCCCTCCTCTTTCCTCATTTCCTCTTTCTTCTGACCCTCTCTATCTCTTCTCTCTCTCTCTCTCTCTTCTGAATTACGAATCGCCGCCCGAGCCTCCTCGTCTCCGACCACTGCTCGCCTCCAAACCTCAAAACCTCGCCGCTCGTGTCTCCTCGTCGTCGACCACTGCTCGCCTCCGACCATCGCCTTGTCATCTCCGAGAATCTCCGCTCTCTACAGGTTCGTTTTTACCTCTTCCCTTGTTGTTCTCTATGTTGATTTTGTGGTTGGTTTGGGGGATTTGAAAGTTAGGGTTTTGGGGTTGGTTTGGGGGATTAGAAAAAATGGGTGTGTTATGGCCCTAATTTAGTAGAAGGGGAATTATAGAGAGGATGTAGAATTTAGGGTTAATAATTGTAGATATTGAATTGAGATTGTAGATAAAAGAGAAGAGAGTCAGAATATAGATGAAAGAGAGAAGAGAGACAAGTAATATAATTGTCAATTGAGGTGAATTCAAGAAATATAATTGCTTCTATATGATGATATGAGGATGGTGCTGAAAGTGATGATGGTGATTAAGGAAAAGCATATGCAGATGATTAAGGCGTGCTTGAGTCAGCTTAGAAGTGCACCTTTTGGAGCTAAGTCATATGAATTAGTTTAAGGATTGGGTTCCACTTTTGCGTAGAATTTTACGTAGTTTCAGGTTTATGGGTAGGTTTGGCGATTCAAACATGTGAGTGATTTTGTTGAGGTTTTAGGTTCAGAAGTTAATATGCACAAGTAAATTAGCTGGTAAACATGCATGATAGTTGCTTGATCGAATAATTATCAATTTCTCGCACAAGAGATATATGATAAATTAAATGGATATTATAGGGATAATGATCAAGTAATGTTACCTAAACATTGTAGGGATAGTGATGCATTTTGATCGATGACCTTTAATGTTACATAATCGATCTAATATAACAAATAGCAAGATTAGATTAGTGATCCGAAGAATTAAAATTATGGGGTATCGTACTTTAATGGTGTTTTTGATGATTCAATTTTATGGGGTATCGTACTTTTATGCTTAGTAAGTTAATAGGTGATACACATTGTCAGTAAACTTTACTTGATTTGCTAGAAATAAAGTTTTTTTTGTCTGCATTTTGAAATGAGTTCTATAGCCGCCTCCATTTCTTGAGCGCCCCGAGCGTCCCCATGCGAAACTCTCAGAATCGAGTGGCACCACCCAAGCCTCCACCCAATCAACAACGGTTCGGGCACCTGCAATGCGGCACCTCCGAGATTGCGAGAACCCTTCTCCCGGTGGTAGTGAGGCATCATCCACCACCAACTGTGATAATGTCTCGAGCATCCATTCCCCAGCCCTAGTGAACGACGATGAAGATGTGGCTGCCCTGCTGGCCGGAGCAGAGTCGGCCTCCACCTCAACGAAGAGCAAGACCGGGAAGAGAGGTGTGGTGACCAACAAGAACCTCCACCATAGGCTCAAGGATATGGCCCCGCCCATAGGGAAAACTTATTTTGGGGCATAACGGTAAACAGCTCACATGGACACTTGAACATGAGGATGTCGTTCGGGTGATTGGGTCCATAGTGCGGACTTACATCCCTATGAACCAGCCACACTTCTATCAAGTCGATGAAATTGCTAAGGAGGTGATGTTTTTCCAGCTCAGTTTAAGTACATTACCTTTTCGATATTATTAATGCATTTAACTATTTCGTATATAATTACTAATGTGTTGTCTTTATTCCGATTTTGTACAAGTTCAAACCCGGACCACACTTAGACAAACTGCTTGATTTTGTCATGGAAACGGCAGCCTGTCGTTACCATGATTGGAAGCATGATATACGGGTTTGGATCCTCAAATGGAGGAGAAGCATAAATACCCCGAGCACCCCGATGCTGAGATACACATACCCACGCCGTTAGAGTTCCTTGAACGCGAGGACCAATTCCATTGGCTTTGCGAGTACTTCAAATCAGAAGACTTCAAGTAAGCACTTTATTATAGTGTTTGGTAAATTATGTACATTAATATATGAGTTATCAATTAGTTTAGAAATTGGTATTTGATAAATTATATAATTGAATATGAGTGATCAATTAGTTTAGAATTTGGAGATCTGATTTTAGACGTGGAAATAAATTAGTGTGTTAATTATAAATGTTTAACTATTGTCCAGCCAAGTACTATATCGATCTATATTAATGTGAATTAACACATTTTTGTTTATTGTAGATATTGAGTGCCAATGGGAAGACATCTCGAGCACATCACGTGACTGCTCACCACAGGGGTAGTATGCCACTCGCAAAACGGGCCAAACGATGTCTTGTGAAATCCTCCGTTCTTCCACGTTGCGACACCTATGTCGAGGTGTACACAAAGGAAAATGACCGCAACGAGAAGAACGTGAAAAGAGCGGTGTATATTGCTTTAATTACATTTATTGCATTTTACAGTTTTAAGTGAATAAGATTATGTGTTTTTCTATCATGTATCGTATAAAGTCTAAATAAAATTTAATGTTATGTATCTCAGACACATGCCAAAGTAATTGTGGAGGAGGCCCGAGAGAAGTTATCGCAGTCACAAGTGACGGAGTGCGAAAGTTCATCCCCTACTGTTTTCAAGGCATTGACTCTGTAGGAAGAGCTCCCCCTCATCCAGATCATAAGGGTAAACAACAAAAGGGTAGACTTCAATCCGGCATCGGGAAGGCCGTGAAGCTCCCAACACAACGGAATGTGGGCGGCGGTGGGTTCTCGAGTGCTCATTCAGTAAGCTTGTCTGAGGAGGTAGAAGAGCTGAAGACTCGCATGGCTGATCAAGAGTCCGAGTTCGCGCGAAAATTAGAGGAGCAATGCAAATTGATAGAGGAGCAGCGCATAGAGATGGAGGCCAGGCTTGCTACCCAAGCAGAGGAACAAGCTCAATTTCGGGCGTTGTTTAACTCTTGCGTATCCACACAGCAGCACACAATCTTTCCTTCTTCCGTCAACCCGTCTACGACTCCGGCATCAGCGACTCCGCCATCAGCCCCGCCATCAGCCCCTTAGTCAGTCCTCCCTTTTCTCCTCTGAACAATATTTATTTGGATATGTGAAGTTATAAACTTATTTGGATATGTGAACTGATAAACTTGCTTAGAACTACTTGTATCCCTAAATGTTTATTGGAACTGTATTGTGTTGGATGTGTGTGTATGTTGTTGGATGGGTTTGATAACACAGGTACAGGTACATTTTAATGCACGATTGGTGCAGGATATTTGAAACTTTTTTTTTGTTTTTCACAATAAACTTGGCTGACGGATACGATCATTTACATCCGTGTGTAAGATTTAAGACTTGGCTGACAGATCGAATCTGTGGGTAAGGTTTTAAGACTTGGTTGACGGATCGGATCAGTGGGTTAAGTTTAAGACTTGACTGACGGATCGGATCGGTGGGTAAGGTTTAAGACTTGGCTGACGGATCCGATCCGTGGGTAAGGTTTAAGACTTGGCTGACGGATCAGATTCGTGGGTATGGCTTATCACTTGGCTGATGGATCAGATCCGTGGGTAAGGTTCAAAACTTGGTTGACAGATCGGATCTGTGGGTAAGGTTCAAAACTTGGCTGACGGATCTGATCCGTGGGTAAGGTTCAAATCTTGGCTGACGGATCGGATCCGTGGGTAGGGTGAACACCCTATCGACGGATACAGGCATCCGTTTCCCGAATTCTTGGCCGGCGGTACTTGGCCGATGGATCTTGGCTGACGGATACATCCGTCAGCCAAGAACTTAGCTGACATATATTGTAACCTAGGTGACGGATCTGATCCGTCAACCAAGTCGATATCAACAGTAGTGATGTAGATATTGTGATCTCACTAAAGGTGAAGAGGAAGTACAGGGCTCAGATGAGAGCTGATCCGCCTCGTTTGGGGGGGGGGGGGGGTAGAAAGGAACGGCATTTTGAATGATATGAGTAGGGTGAGTCATGGTCTTGGAGTAACAGTGTGATTGGTTTAAGTGTTGGTCGAAAGAGGAGGACTGACAATTGCAATGTCAAGTTTTTGGAGAATGAATGCTCACAAGAAGAATCTCCGGTGGATTCTTGGGTTAGGGAGGGGGCATGGTCTCCTATTCACAACCCTGATAACCTCATACCTAAGACATGGTTCACGATTTATAATGGGGTCTAGGGGGTCCGACGATCAATAGTGATGAGCTGGAGAAGGGGACTGGTCTACTGCCAGAATCAGAGGGGGCTGCAAGTCTCACCGTGATAAACCGTGATCTGAGTAAGCCGCTAAAGGTGGATGATGGGAAGGGCCATGAGCTTGGGGATGGGAAGAGAAAATTCAAATGGAAGAAGAAAGATCGACAGTTGAGTATTATGGAGACTGATGTTGGATATGTGAGTACATGGGAGGACGGAAATAAGAAGAGGAAGGGAAATTCTGAGGATCAGCCAAAGAACTTTGGGAAGGAATTCCCTGTTCCGGAGGGGGAGACCTCAACCGTATTGGAGAGGGTAGCAAAGCAGCCCCGCCAGACACAATGATAGTGTAATCATGGAACTGCCGAGCGCTTAGGAACCCTAGGACCAAATAGTTCATAATTGAATATATTATTCAAAAGAAGCCCGATTTTTGTGTGTGTGTGTGTGTGAAACTAAGGTGGACAGTGTGGTGGTGGAAGGAATTTTAAATAAGCGTTAGAATGGAAGGCTATTTGGCGGTCCCGAGTAGGGGAGCTAGTGTTGGGGTAACTTTGTTGTGGAGAAACAAGGACGGAGGTAATTTGTTATCATATGGACCGAACTACATGGATTTGTTATATAATAGAGAATAAGGTCAAGTGTTTCGGGTGATAGGAGTTTACGGGAACCCAAAGCATGAGGATAGGCCAGAAACGTGGGAGCTCCTGAAAATATTAGCGAGACGATGGAATGGTTTTAATAATATTATGGGGAATAGAGATATGCGGGGGTGGGGGACCTGTATCATGAATGGATAATTCAAAGGTTCCAAGAGGCTATGGATGATTGTGGTTTGAGAGACGTTGCTTTGGAAGGGCATAGATATACGTGAGAGAAGGGTCGTCATAAGCCGGACGGGATGGAGATCTAGTTGGATAGGGCACCTATGAATGGAGCATGAACGGTGCATTTTCCAAACACTCGCTTAGTGCATGGAGGTTTGTCAACTTCGGATCATTCTCTGATTATTCACTATGGTGAGAGGGAGCCTTGTACTCGAGTCCCAAGAGGTTTCAGATTTGAGCAAGGGTGGATCAGAGATGGTGGATGTGACAGGGTCCTACATGAGGTTTGGTAGAGAGACAAGGAGGTGCCCCTCTTACAGAGATGTAGCAGAATTTCCAGAGAGTTAGCTATTTGGGCCCGGGCGGAGTATGGGAATCTTGACTGTCAAATAAAACACTACAAGCGAGAATTAAATTCATTATTGGGGTCGTGGAACGTGGAGAGGGGGACCCGGATTCACTATTTGAGAAGTAGATTAAATGAGTTATTATGCAGGAAGAATGTAATGTGGAAACAAAGAGCAAAACAATACTAGTTGGTGGAGGGGGGGGGGTGCAAATATGAGGTATTTCCTTGCTAAAGCCTCAACTCGCAGGAAGAGGAAAAAGTTAAGCCGACTCAGAAATGAGAGGGATGATTGGGTGACTTGAGGAGAGGGCTTGGAAGAGACGGTTGAAGTGTACTTTAATGATATTTTTAAAGCGGGGGAAGGAGGTGTGGATTCTGTAAGTGATCTTATCCCGGTATTTATATCAAACGATGATAATGAACTATTGATGAAGTCTGTTGAACATGATGAGGTTACGAAGGCTCTATTGAGTATGGAAGCGATGAAATCCCCTGGTCCTGATGGGTTTAACCCGAGATTTTTTCAACATTATTGGAGTCTAATGGGGAATGATGTAGGGGAAATGGTTCAGAAGGTATTTCAAGATGGGAGGTTGCTTGGCAAGCTGAATGACACTAACTTGGTGCTTATTCCTAAGGTGAGGCAACCGGAAAGGGTAAATGCGTTTAGACCTATTACATTGTGTAACGTCTTATATAAATTGGTATTAACGGTCATCATTAACAAGATGAAAGGACTGTTGCACAAAGTTATTTCCCAAGCTTAAAGTGCTTTTCTAGCAGGACGATTGATCACTGATAATATAATGTTGATAGGGGAAGTTTTGCACTATATGAAGGGACAAAAGAGGGGGCAGTAGGGATTAATGGAAATGAAGGTTGATATGAGTAAAGCTTACGACCAGGTGGAGTGGAATTATTTGGAGTGCTTTCTTAGTAGGATGGTGTTTGGAGACAAATGGGTTGGACTTATTATGGAGTGTGTCCGTACAACCAAGCTTTGGGTGGAGGCTAAGGGGCGGCATATTAGACCCATACATACTGAGAGAGGAATTGAACAGGGTGACCCGCATTATCCTTATCTTTTTATCATTTGTGCAGAGGGTCTATCGAGGTTAATAGGGCAGAAGGAGTTAGCTCGGAGTATACAAGGGCGTCAAATTTCTCGTAACGCTCCGGCTACCTCTCATTTGTTTTTTTTTTGCAAATGATACCCTTTTATTTTTGAGAACTTTAGTAGCATAGGCTCAGGAGTGGAAGGGGCTACTTCAGAGGTATGAGTAGGCTTCGAGATAGAATTTCAATCCGGAAAAGTTGTCAATTACATGTAGCCCGAATACTACTTCGGAGGTCAAACAGCAAATCAGGGACTTGCTAGGTATGAATGAGTTGGTGGATCTAGGGCTTTATTTGGGCATACCGTCCACTCTAGAAAGAAGTAAGTACTCTTATTTTCTGTTCATCAAGGATAGGATTGTGAACAGGCTGAATAGTTGGGATGAATTACTACTTAACGAGGTTGGTAAGGAAGTTCTTTTGAAAGAGTTATAAAATCCCTTTTAGTTTATACTATGGGGGTATACAAAATCTGTAAAACCCGCTTCAAAAAAAAAAAAAACGAATTGGGTCGGACCGGGTCGGACCGGACCCAACCAGCAACCCGGCCAGGCCAGACCCGGCCCGGGCAGGCTGGCCACCCACGTCTGGGCCGCGCGGCCCATCTCGTAGAAGCCCATGGGTGAGGCCCGTTTGAAGGCTCGAGTATAAAGGGGCAATTTTAGGTCTGAAACCCTAAAATTGCACCCTTCTCTTCGTTTCTCCCGCAGCCCTCACCCACGCCTCCCTTCTCCTTCGAAACCGATCCTCTCCGTCCATCTCCGGCGACCTCCCACCAGCTCCGGCCGCTCTCCCATCGCCACCACCCGCCGCCACGTCTCAGACGAAACCCGACCTCCCTCTCCTCCAGCCACCACGCCGTCTCCCTTCCATCTCCGTCCGACCACGCCCAGCTCCTCCACGCCGTCTCCCTCTTACTCGCCGGATTCCGACCACACCAGCCGCGCTCGGCCACCACCGTTCGATTTCGGCCGTCCCAAGCCCAAGCTCGACCACCACCGTCCGATTCCGGCTGTCCCAAGCCCGAGCTCGGCCGTCCCCGACCATCCTCTCCCGTCTCCCTTCTCCTCGTCGCCGTCCGCACGGCCGGCAAGCTCAGCCGAGCCACCACCACCACCGCCGCCGTCGTTGCCCTTTCCCCCTTCCTACGGTGAGCCCTACCACCGTAAGGCTCTGTTCGGCCGGCTTCGAAAACCGAGCTTCTCCTTTCGTTAATATTTCTCGTCCAGAAACAGTTGGATTTTGGCCGTGTATTTTTGGAATTGAAATCAAAAAAATTAAAGACATTGATCTGTAAAATGGGAAATTGTGTAACACAAAACCAGTTTTGACTAAAGGAGAAAAATGGTGTAAATTGAGTTTTAGATTAAAATTAGATTTGTTCAAAAAGGGAGTTATGATCTGTTTGATCAAAAGAACTGATTTTTGGGCGTGTGGAATCGAAGTCGGAACATATTTGTGAAAGGAAATTTTTTTTCAAAAGGGAAGTATAACGAAACCTAAGTTAGATAGAAAGGGGTTTAAAAATCAGATTTAAATTGGAAAATGATTTAAAATAAAAGGAATTAACATCAATTTGGTTTTAATAACGGTTTTGAGTCGAGGAGTTTTGAGAAACAAATTGGTAGGAAAATGAGCTAAAACGACTTTGGTTTTAAAAAAAAAGGAATTAAAAAGAACAACCAGATTTGATTTAAAACGGGTCTTGATCCGTTGAGCGTGGAACGAATAATCGGGCTGTTAAAATGGACTGCAATTTGGGTTTAAAAAGGAACAAAAGCGGACCGCTGAACCGGACCTCGGGATTCGTGCATTGGGACTGTGCCTCGCAAGCACCGGTTTCGGTGCTCGGGTACTCAACCCGATTCACCGTGACCCCGCTTTTATCCCGCTCGAGTTTAAGGGACTACTGTCGGTTTTAAAACTGGAATAATCGTGACCTTTAAATTAACCTGGGAACCGCCTCTAATTATGGCTTTCGTGTTATCTTTAACGTCCGGCTTCGATCGAAGTAAAGCCCGGAGGTAGCGAGCCAGAACGTCAGCAGCTAGGAAGCGTAGCGGTTGCTCTTCAGTTGAGGTAGGGAAAAGTAGCCGGATCTCGGCCCTGACTAGGGAAAGTTAACAGTAGAATTGCATGTGACACCGGGGTGTCGTGGGTTGAATAGGCTTATTTAAATGTTAGAAAAGCATGATACGGGATTGTAGCGTTTATTAGAAAAGCATGCTACGGGAACTTGGTAATTAATGGAAAAGCATGTGACACTTAGTAGTGTCGTAGGAGCAGAGAACGTAGCGATAATTGTTCTACTGGAGGCATATGACCATGCCCGGAGGTTGGTTGTGAAACTAGTGATCTTAGGACTGTTGGAGGCATCGTTTTATGCCGGAGGTTGTTGTGCGTTAATTGTTGTTGAGTTTGGGTGGCCTTAAGAGCCCGTCTTTAATTGTTGACGTCTTGGGTGGCCATGAGAGCCCGTGGTATTTAATGTTGAGTTTGGGTGGCCTTGAGAGCCCGTGTACTTAATTTGGTGTCTTGGGTGGCCTTGAGAGCCCGTGTACTTAATTTGGTGTCTTGGGTGGCCTTGAGAGCCCGTGTATTTAATTTGGCGTCTTGGGTGGCCTTGAGAGCCCGTGTGTTTAAATTGGTGTCTTGGGTGGCCATGAGTGCCCGTGTCTTACTGTCGGTGTTTTGGGTGGCAGTGAGTGCCGTGGGGTTGTTGAACCCGAGTCTTGACCGTTGGTGTGTCTTGAGTGGCAGTGAGTGTCTGTGGGGTTGTTGAACCCGAGTCTTGACCGTTGGTGTGTCTTGAGTGGCAGTGAGTGCCCGTGGGGTTGTTGAACCCGAGTCTTGACTGTTGAGGTGTCTTGAGTGGCCTTGAGTGCCTGTGTGATTGAATTTTGATTGTGATTGTGATTGCGGATCCCGGTAGGTTGCAAGCACTCTTTGGCTGGCCTGACCAAATTTGAGTATCAACGGGTTGCAAGCACTCTTTGGCTGGCCTGACATGGTTTGAGTAACACAGGTTGCAAGCACTCTTTGGCTGGCCTGGTCCGAGTTTGAGTATCACAGGTTGTAAGCACTCTTTGGCTAGCCTGATCCGTGTTCGTGTGAGTGTGAGAGGTTACTGAGCAGCTGGTTTGCGATCCTTTGTGATCTTGTTTGGTGTTGCGTAGTTCCTTTGAGTCCTTGGAAGAGGTCGTGATCGTTGTGTCGTGTCTACTTACGTGTCGAGTGTCGAGTCGTTCGAGGAAGGTCACCGTGGGTGTTTGTCAGTCAGAGTACTTGGGTTGGGGGTTGTTTTTGTTGTTGGTGTTACCGGCACTGTCTGCTAATTATGCCGTAGTCAGTCTGTTATCCGTGGTGGTGAGCGAACGCTCACCCCTAGCTGCTTTTCCTACAGGTACTGTTCGTGGGACGGACTAGGTGAGCTCTCGAAGCTTGTGGAGCTAGGAGCGGAGTCCGGGTTTTTACTTTTGGTCTAGCGACGGAGACCTCGCCTTTTTTTGTCCGCTTGTGGGACGTTTTATTTGAATTGTAATTACCCTTTTGTTGAACTAAACTGAGATTGTAAATTGTTTTAATGGAAATGTTTTCAAAGTGTTTTCTTATTCTAAACGTTCGCGTCCCGAGTTCGGTTTACTGAAATTGGGGCGTGACAAAATCCCTAGTAGATTGATCTAGGAAATTGAAGTGGTAATGAAAAAGTACTGGTGAAGTTATAATATGAGAACGGGTAAAGGACTAAAATGGAAAAGTTGGGATAAATTATGTAAGCATAAGCTGTAGGGTGGTTTGGGGTTTAAACACCTATAAGATTTTAATGTAGCAATGTTGGAAAAACAAGGTTGGAGGCTTCTTACTCAACCGAATAGTTTGGTAGCAAGAACGTTACAGGCTAAGTACTATCCGAATTTGAATTTCTTGAGTGCGGGTCTGAAACAGTGAGGGAGTTATGGGTGGGCGTGTATATTAGCTGGGCATGAGCTACTTCAGATCGGGATTAGCAAGAGAATAGGAAATGGGGGAGGGACGGGAGTACTTGGAGCTTGCTGGCTACCCACGGAGACAAGCATGGTAGAGGGGATATTTTTGGGTCATGAGTAATCGCTTGTAATTGTTTACATAGATGAGAGGCAGATGTGGATCAGGGAGAAGATCCAGGTGGATTTTGATATTGATACATACAAAGAGATCACATTGCTCCCGCTCCCAGTGGTCCATATTGACGATGGGTGGTATTGGTGGGGATCCCGGGACGGGATAATCAGGGTCTGTGAGGCTTATAGATTAATACAAAGTCATAGTGGGAGATGGAGGGAACACGATCATGATGTTTTTTTGGAAGAAGTTGTGGGCTCTTGAGGTTCCAACGAAGTTGTGGGCCCTATGGTCACAAACTCGGTGTAGTCCAATCCTTGGCAGACCGTGCCCAGTGTTGGGAATAAGACCCGCCGAAGGAGAAGACTGAAACCACTCGATCCAATTTCTTCCTCCTTGCTACCCTCTCCCTCCGTACCGTCGATGCTCCCGGTCCTCTCGTCCGATTTGGTTCCATTCTCCATGGGGGTACTCTCTCCTTCGCTTGCTTCAAAGCCGAGACGGGGACGACCAGCGAGGCGGGCCAACGTTGCTTCGTCTCCAAGCAATCTGCGACCGCATCCTTATGCGTCACACCTTCCCCTGACTTTTCCTCCACTCAACCCTAGCCTGACGTGCACTCCACCACACCAGCCCTCGTTCGGTCTCTAGCCGTTCCTAGCGGTGTGACTCCTAGGGTTGTAGTCCATATTCTCCAACATGACTCACCACCTTCGTCTCCTCTCTACGCCTCTGTGGCTATCCCCCTGCAACGACACTCGGTGAAAGGAAAGCCGCCAATGGATGACCTTTCTTGGATGGCGGTGGAAGCACGGGGGTTGGGCCGTTGTCTCCCTAATCGAGATCAGATCCCTCTCATCCCCGATAACTTTACGATCTCGGCGGGGATGTGTCGGGGCCGGTCACCGAGCCTAGGTCTGGATGAGCCTTACTTGACCCTTGCTGCTTTGGGTCCAAACATCCATGCCTCTCTGGCGGCTCTCCAGGATGGGTTGTCTTCTTGTTCGATCGAGGATGAGGAGGAGGTCGAGGTCATCGTGTCGTTCTCTCCAACCATCTCCACGGAGATTTCCAGGCAACAGTGGAGTATGGTGGGCAAGCTTTGGTCGCCGACACCCCCTTGGAAGGAGGCTCTACTCCAAATCATCACCATTGCGTGGGGGCGAGCTGCGGAGGGTCTCGTCGTCAAGGAGTTCCGACCGGGCCTCTTTGGTTTCTACTTCCGGTCGTCGGATGCACGTGCATGGGTTCGGGGTAATGAACCATGGTGATTTGATGGGCGAGCCCTACTTCTTGGGGACCTGGATCCTTGCGCCCGGGAACTGCCGGCCTTGGATCACATGTAGTTGTGGTCTCACGCGCGGGGCCTGCCACCTCTGGTCCGGAAAAAGGCGATGAGGATGTCCATTGGGGACGCGTTGGGTACATGTGTTGAAGTCTCGAGCGACCAGTAGGGGATGTGTTGGGGGGCACTGTTAGGGTCCGCTTCTGGCACCTCATCGAGCAACCAATCCGACGAGGTACGATTCTTTGTTTCAAGGAGTTCCCTGACCCGGTCAAGATCGAGCTGACTTACACCAAGCTCCCAAGTTTCTGTTACAACTGTGGGAGGCTTGGACATATCATCAAGGGCTGCATATTGGAATTCCGAGGCACCCCACAGTATGACTCCTCTCTTTTGAAATACCAGAGGGATAAGCAGGTGAAGCCGTATGCAACGGACTATAGTGAGTCTTCACATCCACCCGCCCTGTCTGGCTCCGGGAATGTCTCCCCAGGCACTGTACCTAAGGGCTTCTTATTTCTGGATAGAATCCCTGGGTTTCTCGAGCATTGTACCTAACCGTCCTACGGCTCGAGTTAGCACCCGGTTAGTGACAGGCCAACCCCTTAGGGGCTCGGTCACTACAGTTCCATCACCCATTTCTGGTGGGCCTGGGGATGTTGGAGTTGTCGCGACTAGAGCGCTCAAGAGGTCTGCAGTTGGAGCGTCTCGGGATAATCAGGCGAGGGCTAGCAAACAGCACCGCCAAGAGGGATGCTAGACCATCTAGGCATCATAGATTAGCCCTGGGAGGGGTCTTTGGTCGATGCTTTGCCTCCCACCATTACTGTTGAAGTGCTTAGCCAGTTTTCAGAGGAGTAATTCCAATACCACCTTCTCATCCCCCGTATTCTCTCATTGCGTATATGACATCCCAACACCATCTGTGACGGTTCTATTAATACAAGGATCAGTGAACCATTTATTCTTTTTCTGTCCTTTTTAGTGGTCAGGAAGCATGTTCCTTAACACACATCGATATACTGATATCATTTATAATATTACACCTTTTTAAAAAATAAAGATAAAATCGTTATTTTACTCTTAATAATTGGCACATGAATCACATAGTGGACGAAATATTATATTATGTTCATTTTATCTAATAAAATCGTGTGACCTAAAGTTAAGGCAGTGTATTTTACCCTATGAGTGTACCACTACCAGTACTTTAGAATATGTTCCTACCTTTAATTTTGTTTTGGGTAAACTACAAATGACTACCCTTAAGTTGACACGTTTAACCGATGCTTATTTAAAGTTCAAAAACTACTGATACATATCCTGAAGTTACAATTTGTAACTAGAAACCCCTCTGTCAGTTAAAAGGATGAAAATACCCTCAACTACACTTTAATAATTATTTTAAAAAAAAATATTTAAAAATCACTTTGTTATATATATATTTACTTATTAAATGACTTCATTTTTATTTAAAAAATCACTTCAGTTTTATTTTAAAAAAATTTATTTAGAAAAATCACTAAGAGTATTTTTGTTATTTTAGCCGACGGGAGGGATTTCTAGTTAGAAATTGTAATTGTAACTTAAAAGTATGCATCAATAGTTTTTGAATTTTAAACCAAGTATCGATTAAACGTATAACTTCAGACTATATTTATAATTTACCTTTTTGTTTTCTTGCAATCATTTCCCTAACAAAATTTACCGGCAACAAAATAAGACTTTTCCTGGAACAATTGGGTAAGTAGGACTAGGATCTGAACTGCAAATCATCATCAAATTGAATCAGAAGAGATTTGAATTGCATCTGTCTGAGAAGCAGAAATGAGCAGGACACAAGGATCCCACTCCTTGGCCTTTAGGGTGATGAGGATGTGCAGGCCCTCCTTCCAGGTTGATACTTCCCTCCGGGTCGACCTCGCCGATCTCGTAGCCGGCGAGGACATCTTCGACGATCCCATCGCTTCTTCCCAGCTCCCTTCTCTCATCGACAGCCACCTCAATGTCTCCGTCACGGACTCCGCCGATCCCAGCTACAGCGCCAGATTCCTGCTCAACCACCTCTCCGATGCCATGGGCCTCTCCGGCCTCCTCGTCCTCCCCCAATCCTTCGGGTCTCCTCACTCGCTCACTCACTCTAAAATCTTCATATTCCTCCTTTGTATTGTTTCTGTCAATGTGATTTCATTTGGTTTTGCAGGGCGATTTACTTGGGGGAGACTTTCTGTAGCTACATCAGTATCAATAACAGCTCCAAATCTGAAGTTAGGGACGTTGTAATCAAGGTTTCAAACATTTTCTTGCTATTTTTTTTACATTCCATCTTTATTATTCTTTTGGAATTCAAATCATATTATGCAATATAGTATTGTTCAATTACCTTCTAATATATATATCCTTTCCAATTGTTCAGCATTGTTGAGTCTTTCAAGTTTTGCTTATTTTGCAAAACCGTTTTCTTCCTTAATTCATTGTTGAGGTATATTAGCTTACAATTTTTAAGTTTTTCTTCTGCACATAATGACTTGATTTATGGGACTGCTCACAAGGTTGGAAAAACTGAGAGACGCAAACTTATAGAAGAAATTCTTTGGTTCTGTTGCAGGCAGAGATGCAAACAGAGAGGCAGAGAATTCTACTTTTGGATACGTCTAAATCACATGTTGAATCAATACGTGCAGGCGGGCGTTATGATTTCATTGTGGAGCATGATGTGAAGGAACTTGGACCTCATACGTGAGTTAAGCAGTTTTATTTATTTCCCATATCTGTGGAATAAACTGACTTTACCTTCGTTGTCAGGCTGGTCTGCACTGCATTATATAATGATATGGACAGTGAGCGGAAGTATCTTCCACAGTTTTTTAAGTTCATTGTTGCCAACCCGCTTTCAGTTAGGACCAAGGTGATGATCCGCACGTCGTGCATATTATAAAATGCAATGATACTTGTAAAACTAGAAATGAGAAATATTATTATTATTTGTTGATAAGTACAAAATAGAGGCTCCCCTTTATATAGGGAAAACATAGACACTAAGGGACATCATAATTAACTCAAAAGACTTTAGGGCTCACTTAGGCTATCGGTATTCTAACAATACTGATTACCTAGAGGCATCAGCCCCATTCTTGGTTGCTCTTTTACTTTTTTCCCTGGGATTATAAATCACATTTTATGTTTTAATTGTGTTCACTTCTATTCTGCAGGTCCGGGTTATCAAGGTAGGGCTGGACTTTATACTTGGCTGTAAGTATATAAATCCTGTCTATCCATGTATTGATGTTATTGAGTTTTGAAACATGAATCCCTATATTAAATTTAAGGATTTTTAATGGTCCATTGTCTATGTAATGCGAATTCCACTTGTGAAATCGAGTAGAAGTTACAACCAATATTGTCCCACCATCACCACCTCATTTTACCGTCATCATGTTCTTACCTCCAATGTGACAACACTTTTCCGCTACCACCACAACAATCATGTTGGGACCATTATTGCTGCCCTCACTGTCACCTCCACCCAGCATGGTGGCACTTTCTTAGCATGCCAACGTTGCATGCTATTAGTGACTTCGTTTACTGTCACTTGGTACTTTTATCGTTGCCTTAATGTGTATTAGTGTCCATCCGACTATGTGACAACACTTTTCGGCTGTCACCACAAAAATCATGTTGGGACCATTATTGCTGCCCTCACTGTCACCTCCCCCCAGCAAGCTGGCACCTTCTTAGCATGCCAATTTTGCATGCTATTAGTGACTTCTTTTACTGTCACTTGGTACTTTTACCATTTCCTTAAATGTGTATTACCGTCTATCCAACTATTAGTGATGTTTGGATTAAGTAATGGACATTCAGGGATTTCCTCTCTAGCCAAACACCCTAAAGTGATCAATAAATCAATTTGGCACCCTTTTTTCTTTATTCTATTCCAGAATATATGCATAAGCCACTCCAAACCAGAAGAGTGTTACATGTCAAACACATTCGCTCTGGTTGGAGTGAAGAACCCCAAAAGAACATACTTAATCAATTTGACAGCCTCGCTCTGCATTTAGTTCAAAAACACATGCAAAAAAGTACCCTGAAACGTATACAATTCCAAAACCGCAAAACTCTTGTGAAAAATTCCATGTTACAATACCTGTTTGCATAGCCTATTGTACTCTAGTTTTGAGTCGACATCCTCATTTGTTATTTTGAATACATAGTTGCAAAAGCAGTTGGAACCAAGCGAACTTATTTTGTCTTTGGTTTCCTTTTCTATATCAATTCATAACTAAGCATTTCGCTAAACTGTAAGTACAAACTTCAGATTATTTATCATCATCTTGTTCCACATTATATATGATCAATTATGAAATGAATCAAGAAATTGTGTGCCGATTTTTTTATTCCTATAGCTACATCGTTTTTGCAGGAAATTACATTCTTAGAAGCTTGCATTGAAAATCATACAAAAGCAAACCTTTTCATGGATCAAGTTGAATTTGAGCCTTCTCAGTATTGGAGTGCAACAATCTTACAGGATGATGCATGTGAGCAAGCTGATTCTCTAGCAAGGTGTGACACAGATGTGTTACCTGTAATAAAGTACTCAACATTTGAAAAAATAATACGCCTCATTTTAGTTTCCTCATAAACATCCTCCTTGTCTTTTATGTATTTTTCCTTATAATTGACCAGTCATATCCGTCTTTTCTCAATTACTGATTACATGGGAATGGAATTGTCAGAGAGGTGTTTAAGCCACCAGTCATCATCAGATCTGGTGGAGGAATACGATACTATCTGTATCAATTAAAGTTATCGTCAGAAGGTTCTGAGCAAATGAAAGTTCAGGGAAGTAATATTCTAGGTAAATTTCAGATAACGTGGCGCACAAATTTGGGTGAACCTGGCCGTCTTCAGACACAGCAGATTCTCGGCAATGTAAGTTTGCCATTTTCTCATGATAATCTGACTAAACTGTTCTATTTTTTAGTTTTCACTTTTCTGTTGATGAAGAAATGCTGCAGTGCTACTGTCTTTCCTTTTATCTTTGTTTTTGTCTGATGCTGTCTCGCATTCTGTATATCCATATAAGGCATTAGAGGAGGGGAAGTCTTAGTCATGGCCGTACCTTCCAGGCCATATAAGCATCGTCAGTGTATCTTTTAGTTTTCTTAGTGTTATAATTCATATGAAATGGAAGTCTAGAAATGGATTCGTTATGTGCCTGCATTCAAGTGCTTAAGGGATTAATGGTGTGTCTATTATCACCAACTAATTACTCGTACAAGCTCCTTGTAGACAAGCAAATGAAGGGGACTAACTTACTGAGAGTATGTGCTTGTGTTCTTACATGAGCAAGGTCAATATCATTTAGCAGAGGAATACCTTCATGGAGTTCTCTCCTATCTGCAGTTGAATATATGAACATTGCAACGGTGAAATTAGAATTAGGTTTACTTTGGAGCTTTACAGGTAGGTACACTTTGACTTTTTTTTCCTTTTTGGTAAACTTATTCCAAACCCAAAGCTTAACCTATTTGGTGGAAGACCTAACTGTTACATCAAGTGGTCACTAAATCCACATTGCGGGACAACACAAAGGATCTTTCATGTGGATTAAAAATATATGAATGAGGAGAAAGTACAAATAGGTCACATGCCCAATACAAAACCTGACTCTGATGTCATGTTAAAGTTACTCCAACACCAAAGCTTAAACTACCAGGTCGCAGGACTAACTAGTATATCAAGTAGTCGCTCAATCCACATTCTTTCAATGTGGAAAACACTTCAATTTTATTTTTTTGACTAATTTGGCAAATATATACCGTGTGTGTGACCATGAATAAATGGAAATGCATATGTGACCATTCATCTTTGAATTGAGTAGTGCCATAATTGAACTGCATTCTACTCTTAACAAAATCAGTTAAATTATATTGCTTGAAAAGCATAAAAAATATTACATCCAAAGAGATTCATTTATTTGAAATAAAGAAAAGGGGAATTCAGTTATTTTCCCCTGTTACCCTCTGTTTCCTCCTTATTTATAATTATACCCCTCTTTCCGTTATTTATGTAGACTGCAAACTACTGACTACAAAGAGAAACTTTGATGATTTCATCCCAAAATCTAGTGTAATCCCTATAGAACCAGGAGTTAGGGCCAAAAGTTTTTATTTTAATCATTTCAATTCAGACCCCTCAAGACAGATTTTCAGCTTGTCAACACACATAAGCTATCATCGCTTTCATTATTATCAGTATTACATATATCTGAAAATACTATCCAATCTAAGTCATGACATAGGAGTGGGTATCTACTTAGGTATCTAGTTATTTCCAGTACTGATTTGTTGATAAAATACCTTTTTTTTTCAGACTTTGCCACAGGTGGAGGCCTTTGGGTCTACAAATTTTAGCCTGGTATGAAGAATATTTCTCATCCTCTCCCTCTGAACTAGATAGATAAGAGTTTAATTTCATGCTACATCTGGAGGCTATGTACAATTTATTTACATATTTTGTGATAGATCTTGATGTAGAGCAGTTAGTTCACGGTGAAGATATTTTGTTCAACATCTTTGTTGCTGATTATTTCATTTATTAGTAATTTCGTTATACTGAATTTGCCTGTGCAGAACCTGATTGCTACCAAACTTGGAGTCCAGAGAATCTCAGGCATAACATTGATCAACATTGTGGAGAAGACAACTTATGACCCATTGCCAGACTTGGAGGTTTGTTATATGTATTACTTCCTCTCTCTAACAATGTCAGCCCTCTTATCCTTTTCCTGGGTTTCTCATATAGTTTCCAGTAAATAATAAATTTTGTCATCTTACTATAGGTTTGATGTGTGTGGATGCATTGTATACAACTCAAGGTCAAATGACAAAGTCCAGCTTACCCATTAGAGTCGGAAGCTGTATATGTTAAAATCAGGATTGGGATCTACGATTCATAGCATGTTGAGTATGTCCCGTACCCAACTGTATGTTTAATCTGTAGGCTTCAGCCGTTTATGAATTGAAAACAACTTATATAATTGTGCACAGGTCATTGTCAGTCCTCCCAACCAAGTTACTGAAAGTTCTTGTCAACATGTGATTATCTAGTGCCATTGATCCTTCTTTTAGACACTTTTTTTTCATTTTTAAGGTCACTTACATAAAGATTTCTCTCTGTACAATTAATCATTCATATTGGTGTCCAATTTCAAGGTCTTCAGAACCATTTTTAGACCCTAGTACATGGATGATTTGGGAATAATGAGGCTCGTTAAAAGGGGTACAAAAGAAAATATTTGGTGTCTTTGGGTGTTCGACGTTGCAAACTAAGCTCTGTGATCAGAGTTGTCACTAATATAGGTTTCTTTTATGTAGTCATTTTGTTTTGTTTTACATGATATTTTTGTTTTATGGAATGATGTAACATTTCAATTTTCTTTCAGACATTAGAAGCAGAAGGGTGCGCTATTTACTATTTCTTATAAAATGAAAATAATGGAATGAAATTCATCAGAGGAAAAGTGAAGAGGCTATAATAGATGTTAGGATTGCACAGAGACATCAGTGAATCACATCCATAACCTTCCAAAATTCACTTTTCAGGACGAAGTGCTCTACAACTTTTCTTTTAAAGGGTGATTTATGGTTGATCATCTGCATGGCCTGCCTGTATTGTGCCCCCTCTAGGTTAAGGAACTAAGGACCAAAATCTAAAGGGAAAATTTCAATATAATACCCTGCCAAACATTTATTTGCCCCTGACATAATTTTTTACAATATAATACCCTGCCAAACATTTATTTGCAAGATAATACCCTAGCATAACTTTTTTGCAATATAATACCATGCTAAACATTTAACCATAGTTTGGTACCTAACCGTTAACTTTTTGTTATTTTTCCATCCAAAGAGTGCAAAAAGTCCAAAATACCAATCACTATGAAATGTCAAAATTGCCCTTCATTCATCTTCAAATTTTCAAAATTGATTTTTTATGGTAGATTTTGAAATTTTGAAGATGAATGAAGTACAATTTTGACATTTCATGGTGGGGGGTATTTTGGACTTTTTACACTCTTTGGATGGAAAAATAACATAAAGTTAACGGTTAGGTACCAAACTATGGTTAAATGTCTGGCAGAGTATTATATTGTAAAAAAATTATGCCATGGTATTATATTACAAAAAAAATATGTCAGGGCATTATCTTGCAAATAAATGTTTGGCAGGGTATTATATTGAAATTTTCCTAAATCTAAATCCTAAACTTAGGGGATGTCTTTGTTTGCTCTGATGGTAAAATTGTGATCCTTCAAAGTTGATATAATACACTTAACCATTTGGTGTCCATTTCAGTTTTAATAACTGTGTTGGCAACAAGTTCCAGACTTAGATCATAGAGCATTATTTTCCGTCTTTTTGCTGATAAAAAAGTAATACTCCGCATAACATTCTGTTTCCCAAATTTAAAGCAGCTCATATTTCTCTTAAATTTAAACTGAGCTTTCCTTCTGGGTTAATTGCAGATATACGTGGATTTGGAATGAACTTTTGAATTTCGGAATCCTGCAGAGATCGACCAGGTAACTTCCTAGTTTATATGTATATGATGACAAATCCATGGTCGAAAACATTTACGAATGCCCCTTTTACATAAACTGTAATTCCAAAGTTTACTCCCACAAGCAACACCGGGAATAATACCTTGAAAAATGTCTACACACTTCTCAGCAGTTGGTACAGATAATAGAGAACTAACTATATAATGATATGGTAGCACTCTTGGTAGGCATAATCTCAACAACAGGATTAATATACCCATCTATTTGGACAGCAGCAGCAAATTTCTTGTGACTTTCTTTTTCTTGTTTCAGGAAAAACATTGGATCCTTTTTACACCACCAACAACATGTTGCAAATCATGCCCTTCACCTCCATAATACTCGTCATAACACCTTGATCCTTTCGTCATGCTCTAAATTGTGCCGTTGCTCCCGCTATTGGTTGTGATATTAGAAAAGTTCCAAAAGCATATGTATCTTAAATTTTTGCTATCTCCTTTTTGGTATTTATAGTTTTAATTATTAGATGGTAGATTACATGTTCAGGGAGACTACAAATGATGTTTATTTTCTTGTCCTCTTAGGGTTTGAAAATATATATATATATAGGGTTGGTATCAAATACAAACCACCCCTTATTGTGCAAACTACGAACTCACCAGGTGCTGACACGTGGGCGCGCGCGCTGCTGATGCGCGCGCACAGTGCTGACACGTGGCGCGCATAGTGCTAATAGTTTGGGCGCACAGTGCTAATAGTTTGGCATTGTGCTAAACTATTAGCACTGTGCGCGCCAAACTATTAGCACTGTGCGCGCGCGTGGTCAACACGCTCACGCGCGCGGGCAGAGGCGCGCGCGAAGCGGCTACGTGTCAGCATCGCGCGCGCTCTGATGACGTCACTTTGACCGCATCCTGTGGTTTAGATTGGTTTGTAGTTTGCACAATAAGGTGGTTTTTACTGGATAGCTACCTTATATATATATGCTGATCGTTTGCGCGCGGGTGTTGATAGTTTGGTATAAATGCAAACTATCAGCACTGTGCGCGCAAAACGATCAGCACTGTGCGCGCACACCAGCAGCGCGCGCGCCCACGTGTCAGTACCTGGTGAGTTCGTAGTTTTCACAATAAGGTGCGGTGTTTTATATATTTATTGCCCACGTGTTAGCATCTGGTGCGCTCTGCTGACATTACATTGGGGGATCCTATGGCTCAGATTGGTTCGTAGTTTGCACAATAAGAGGTGGTTTTTACCTGATACCAACTATATATATATATATATATATATAGGTTATAAACATTGTAATGGGATCTATTGCTATCTCCTCACAACAAGTGCAAGAAGAGAAGGAGGATTTGTAATTTATTGGGGAATCTTCTTCATTTATGGGATACCCTCCTCGGGGCTTTGAAGGGAAATAAAGACACAACTATAAACCAATGGCCTCAGGCAGACTCAGCAAGATAAACACTTTGCCCAACAAACTTTTCAGTCAAGGAGTTTGAGTCTACATTTCAAATATCCCACAAGCTAGCACCAACAAATGGCTGGAGGAACTTTTCACTGATATGCAAACAATATTATCTTCTGTTGGTTCTTTAGAGCCAAACAACAATGGCAAATGGTTTGGTTTCTTGTATTTCTCGAACTTGACTTAAGTGAAGAGAGCTATAGCACATTTCAATGGTGTACTAGTTGATAGCTTTAAACTTTTTGTAATCAAGACTTGGAGAGACCCTCATCCGAGTTTCAAAAATATTACCCTTTCTTACACTTTGAAGCCTTTAGATTTGGACCAGCAACAGAAGAACCAGATCTCTTCTACTTAAGAGGAGCACATCATCAGAGGCTTCATCGTTACCAAATACTTGCAAGAATATGCAAGAAGCAAGCTGGTGATCTTACACAATAATTTGAGTGTAGAAGCTTTTAGAAGGGAGATTGCCTTAGATGGGGTTTATGAAATCAAATTAACACCATTGGACAACAAAATGGCACTTCTTTATTGTGATGATGAGGCTTTCTATCTGAAATTGGAAAAAGGATCAAGGCAAGTGGCTTCATCAGTGGCTATCTTACATACCATTTACAAAGAACCTTGGATTGAAAGGAGGCTTCTATTATTGGGTGGCCATCAAAGGATTGCCTCCTCAATCTTGGTGTGAAGAGAGTTTCTAGGCGTGCACAACAACTTTTGGAGATTTAATTTACACACATCCTATTTCCTCCTATAGAGAGGTTCTCCAGGCAGCCTATGTTCTGATACACAACAACAAACCGAATTTGGGCCAGCAAGGAACAAATATGTTTTTAGGAGACAAGAGTTATTACATTCAGTTATTATTTATTGATCAAGCCACTGTGCCAACAATCCAACATTCTTATTGTAGAGAATGTTCCACATCTTTGTCCTCTTCCTGTAAGTCACAAAGTTTTCAGTTGAACGAGTCAAGGTCTATTCCTTCCACTCAGGTTCAATTACATCTAGGTTCACAGATTCCTCAAGGTCAAAGCTCGAATAATAGAGGTTTAATGGGGGAAGAAGGAAATGAAGTTTTGTGCAAAACACCAAGTATTGATTCTCATCAAGGAAGAAGCAATTTGTCCGAGACACACAAGGTTTAATTCAGACTGGATCACACTCTCAAAATACACTAGTGCAGAACACTATTAACCTGGACATTCCTATTATTCCTCAAGATCCAAACTCTCCTTCTATCCCTCCAACAAGGACATATTTTACAAACAAGGCTCCAACGTCTTTTCAGGCTACAAAATAGGTCATTACTTCCCAAGACTTGGAAGTGCCAACCCCATCTACTCTTGGCTTGGACAGCCTGGCCTCAGCTCAAGTAGTCTCATTGGGAGCGGATGCACTAAATGTGGGCATTGTGCTACCTATTCCAATCACTTCTAATGGTCCACACACAGTTTTAGAGGAAAACTATACTTCAAGCTTTTCGACCTCATCAGAGAAAGAGATAATAACTCCTTGCCTGGGACAAAAGAGCAACAACCTTGCATACAAACAAAAGGTTACATATGCTTATGCCAAAAGATCAAGAACAGGGAGAGTTAGAGAAACAAAAATTCATGCCACTGGAACTTCTACTCCTCACAAAACTAAACCAAAAAGTCTTCAAGGTGACGCAGAGGGGAAGAAATCATGGTGCTCCTACAAGGCATTAGTATTGAAAGCTTTCTTCTCAGATGCAATGGTCATTGAACAATTCGATAATCTGGATGCCGAGATAAATCAGAAGGTGTTTTATGATTCAGATTCAGAGGAGGACTTTGGAAATCTTGATGATGGGTAAGATGTTCATTTGGAAGACTTAAACTCTTTCCCTGCTCCTTTTAGCCACTAAATATCCTATGAGGATCCTCTTCTGGAATGTGAGAGGATCCAATTCCTCTCAAAAGAAGAGAGCCATGAGAAACTTAGGCCGCAAGCAAAGTCCTAACTCCATTTTGATTCAGGAAATGAAGCAGGTTAAAATCACTAGGAATACTCTTAGATCTTGGGGCTTCAATTCTGATTGGAACTTCGATTTCATTCCAGCTATGGGAGCCTCAAGAGGAATTCTATCTGCCTAGCACTCCTCTTAGTTCTCCATTATTAGAGTGGAGAAATCTGATCAAGCTATATTGGCTTTTGGTACTTTTCTCACCAACTCATCCTCTATCTATTTAATAAATGTCTACGCCTCTTGCCACCCCAACAAAAGGCTCGAGCTTTAGACCTTCACGACCAATGAATTGGTTGGTAGAGATGTCATCTTTATTTGTGGGGGAGATTTTAATGAGCAATCTACTGAACACTATCTCCATTACTAATGATGAGGAGGATCAGTCTTCCTTATGAGTTTTGGACAAGGGCTTCTCTGTGTCTTAGGCTTACTCAGCTATCTTTGGCTAAACATATTTGGAGTCTTTCCGTTGGGCTGCTATCATTTGGAACCCTTCCACCCCCTAAATTTTTTGCATTTTCCTAGCTTGTATATCACTTGGAAATTCCCACAAAAGTGTTTCTAGAGAATAGAGGCTGAAGGATCACTCTTCAAGACATGTTTTTCCCATTTTATAAAAGAATCTTTGATGACACAACCCATCTTTTATTGAATTGCAGCTACTCTTGGGAAATCTGGGCATCAATCCTCAAATGGTGGGGGTGACTTGGTCTTCCCTAGGAGATATTAAGGTTTGGCTTGGAAGTACTTGGTCCTCAAGTCTGCCAGAAAACAGTGGTCTCTTATCATCCTCTTATCCTTCTAGTATATTTGGCTAAGTATGAACATATTGGTGTTTCAGTACATTAGACTGCCTCCCACCCAGGTTCTTTTGGACATTCAGTTGCCTATAACCTGGAGTGGGCTAATTTTAAGTAAGCTGAATCCTTTTCTTTCTTGACTTGGAGATCCTCCCCTCTTATTTTCTTCAGGAGAAAAATGTCCTCTTTTTCCTTGGTTGCATAGGTCGCAAGATACCTTCATTGGTGTATTTTATAAGGAATTTTGGGAGTTTGGGTGGGTACTAGGTGGATTTGGGGAGTGGTGGTGAGTCTGGTTTGGTCTGTGGTTTCTGTTTTGGCTTTGGGTCTTCTGTTGGACCTTTTTTTGGTGTTGGGTACAACTCTTTTTTTTTATCAGCAAAAAAAACAGATTTTATTCGACCAAGCGAAAATCTCCAGAGGAGAAATACAAACAAGGGCGAAGAGCAAAGAAAAAGAAGCGAGAGAGGCCCCCAGGGGGCAAACAATTACAGAAGCTCCTGAAACATTTGAATGGTGTCCTCATTGCCACGCGAAGTGGTGAGGCCCATCGACTTACAAAGAGCCCAAGCACGTTTAGCCTCAGACTTCTTTCGAAGCGAGCGTGAGGGACTAATGTCTTTGAGAGTCTGAATGCGCTTCTAATTATCGATCCTGATCCTTTTGTTTTTCTGTTTGGGACGGGAGAGGATTGGAGCAGGGGCAGTTGAGGGGGAGACAATGTCCGCTATGAAGGATGAGAAATTTTGAGGCTCGGTACAAGGGGCCGGAGGCTTTGGAGCTGCAGAGATGGGGTTGGGCTTGGGGTCTACTGTAGGGTCAAGAGCAGGCAGGCCCAATTCGACAGATGTCAGGCCCAAATCTGAAGTTGATTTGCCCAGCTTTTCCGGCCCATGCGATAGAGCAGAGAAAGTGGAGCGGCGCCTTAAATCCATCCCCTTTAATCGAGTAGATAGAGATCGCGTGGGGTTGGGAACCAAAGAGGCGAGAGTCTCGGGAACCGATGAGGCGAGCATCTCGGGAACCAAAGAGGCAGGAGTCTTGGAACTCTCACTAGGCGAAGACGAAGCGACGCGCGCCTCTCCAGATTCCAAAGGCGAGGTCCGGCCACGGCAAGACGAAGGAGCGACGGCGGCTGGCCGGAGCGAGGCCGATTGACTCAGGTCCGACCATTCCGACTCCAAGGGTCTTCCTAGAGGTGAGTCGATCTCCAGTTGAATTTCACCCTCCTCAAAATCGAGTGGATCCTGATCAGAAGCATAGGCCCCATCCTCGGGGACGTCCAATTCCGGGTCGAAGGGTTCGGAATCTGGGATCAGATGGGAATCGTGGCCTGAAACCCAAATGGGAAATTTGGAGTGCTCGATTTCCAGATCAACAGAGATAACTCCAGAGACCGGACGTCGCGAGAAGATGAGGACAAAAGCTTCGTCAAGGCGGGTGAACGAAGAAGAACACTGGTGGACGGCAATTACAGATCCAATAGTTGAAGCGATGCTGCGAATCGAACTCACCGACCAACCGGAGAGAGGGATTCCCTTCAAGGAGATCCAGCCGAAGAAACCACCATCAAAAACCGAGCTCAGATCCTTGAAGGAATCGGAAAACAGAGGACGAAGATCGATCCAAGCAACAGCTTCAGCTGACTTGAGGGCTTCCGTAGAGTTGAAGCAAATCAGGAAAGCTCTGCTCCCGAGATCGTGGAGGGTGACAAGACCGAGCAACGAGCAGGGGAGAGCGGCATGAAGTGCAGAAAAAGAACGGTTGTCCCGGGAAACACCTATGATAGCAGTGCGAATCACGTTTGCGGACCAAGGGTTGAAGGAGCCCGAGCACGAGCGGGGCTTACCAGAGCCAGGGCCGGAGATGGAAGGAGGGGGCGAAACAGCATCACCAGCCACCACCTCTTTGAAAGAACGGTGCTTGGAGGCAGAACGAGGAGAAATCTCTTTAGGAGTGTTGCTTGAGGGCGGGGAGGGTCCATGGGCGAAATCAACAATCAGCCTAGTTGAACCCAACCAGGAGCGATTCTTGGCAGCGACCGCCGAAGCAGCAACATCCGAGGAGAGAAAGAACATGAAAACGAAACGTTTTCCGGTTTTGGTTGGCTTGGAGGGAATGAAGGCACGGCTGACTGTACCGTGGACTGAAAAGAGATCGAACAGCTGTTCAATGAAGAAATCTAAAAGGAGATTGCAGATGAAAATGCGAGAGGAATGAGCTTTGGGGAGGGGAGGGTCAGGGGGTTTAGGAGGAGAGCTCATGCTTAGGGGATGGTCAGGGGGTTTCAAGATGAAATACTCATGTTGTCTGTAAATAATAGTTTGGTTTCGTATGTTGGGTACAACTCTTGTTTAAGACTTTCTTATAGTTTTGAGTGTGGGTAGTAGTTGTTCTGGGAGAGAATGGTTTTAAGGGACCTTTTCCTCTTTTTGTTTTGGTTTCGATCTTCTGAACTTTAGCACCGCCTACTGTCTTGTATTTTTTTAGTGCACTAGCTATTGGTTCATTTGCAGGTCATTTTCTCAACTGCCCTATTGGATCTATTTGTCTTCAATGGTTCCTGTGAGTGGTTTTTGATCATTTTCTTTTCCGTGATCCCCAAGCTTCCTTCACTTTTTGCCCACATAGGCCACTCCTGCACCTTTTGGAGCATACTCAGCTCTACTTCTTTGGGCTAGTCGTCCTCATAATTCTCTGATTTCTCCTTTTTGGGACTACTTATTTGGGTTGTATTTGTACTGTAATGGGTTGGGTGTTGTGTTGTATTTGTTTTGGGGTTAGGTGTTGTGTGTTGTTTCTTTGATTTCTTGTACTTGTTCTTATATAGAGAGTTTTTACTCTTACTTTCCATTTATGTCTCATAAATGGGGAGCCCTGAATAATGTTTTCGTTAAAAGAAACATCATTAGTGTTAGGCTCTTTCTCAACCTATGTACCAAATTGCCCGTTACTCTTGGTCACAAGTTCTTGAAACTTGACAGTAATGTGAAAGGTATGGCAATCAAGCCTCACATTAACAATCTGGCTTGTCCTCAAGCCATTGCTCCTGCCCTTCAATGTGCAATTCCTGATGACATGAATGATAGCAGCTTCTCTTTATTGGCTACAAGCTCATCCCACAACCATGTCTTATGTCTTGTCTATTTGTTACCCAAACATTACAGAGCTTGATCATGTACCTCTTTAGCATTTAGACAATGTTCTCAAATGTGATAGTCTTGCATATCTACATGTATGAATTCAACATTATGCTCTTGCTTGCTACTAAGACCCCGAATATGTGCACCACAATTTTCAATAAGCCCATGCCAATCAGTCAATCCTGTTAATAAAGCTTGTCCTCAAGCCTGGATGAGAGTCGGACGTCCATGCCACTATTGCTTAAAGCCAATAATGTCTTCTACCAGTTGAAACACAATAGAGGCATTCAATCATACACCAACAAAGTCCACCACCGAACTGACCTGAACATTTTCAGACCTAAATCCCAATATTTTCTCTCTATAATTTTTAAGAGACATCATGATATTTACACTTGTATACCCCATAGATTATATATAGTGCTCATGTTCACCTCCAACCCTCGGTTATACTATTAACTCAATTCTCATTATACATCACCAACTCCATAGTAATTGTAAACATTTAATCTACTACCAAAGACACTTGTGTTCTTGTTAGGGTTAACCATGAGTCCTAATATGTTTTGAGCTTTGTTTTGGCGATCCTAAGCAGGCGTGACCTTTTTTGCACTTCTCAATTATGACCTTTTCATTTTTTGCACGGACTAATATTTCCCGTCTAAATAAACGTTGTCGTTAGTTTTGGATGGAAAAAAGCCCAAAATGCCCTCATCAAAAGTTAATACCTGAAGTTGGGCTTGAACTTTTTTTGCACTTTCCAACTATGACCTTTCCATTTTTTACACAGACTAACATTTTTTACTGAGGGCATTTTGGGCTTTTCCCATCCAAAACTAACGACAACGTTTATTCAGATGGGAAATGTTAGTCCGTGCAAAAAATGGAAAGGTTATAGTTGGGAAGTGCAAAAAAAGGTAAGCCTAGTTAGGATTGCCAAAACAAAGCTCAAAGTAGGTTATCACCCATGGTTTCCCCTTCTTGTTGGTTATAGCTGCATATCTTATCCCTCCCAACTCTTCGTTTCCACAATTACCATACCCCACTCATACTCATTACTTTTTGTACCAATTGTAGTGGGAATGTTCAACTGCTGGAGGCATGCAGGGGCGTAACAGAAATGTAAAAACTCCTAACGACAGGCCAGTTGCCCTGCTTCTAGAGCCTTCAACACAATAGCTGAATCAATCTCCTTACGACACTATACTAGCATAATTCCAGTACCACCAATCTGATAGACGTTCTAAGGTGGGAGCCTGAGCGACTTGCTTGAGGGCTTCTTAGGCTTACTGATGTAGTCAAGGTCTCTAAGAAATGTTGGTCCCTTGTACTAGGCAAGGTTGTTGACATCTTAATCGTGTCTTTACCCTTCGGAACCAAAAATCAAGACAAGGGCGATTTTTTTCAATCTTCTTCAAGTATGAAGAGACGTCCTTCACAATATTATCGTAGTGGGTTTCGTGGAAAATGGAAACCATTTTCTTAGAAAGGAAAATCATCTGCACCTAGGATGGAAGCAAGAAGAGCATGCTCATAGGTCTAGCCATCCTTGGAGATACCACCTTCAAAACCACTGAATAATGAGGACGACACAGTTAACTTGTTCCTTAAAATAATCCCAACATATATTTCTCCAACTAAATTCTTCACATTTTCATGATTCCAATAACTAATATCACATTCTAAACCTAACAATCTCAACTTCAATCTCTTCCATTCTCCTTCTTTACAAATTGTGAATGCCATAAATGAAAGTATATCAGTAAGATAATCTTCAGGTATAAATATACCATAATTTCATAAAGAGCTTTTAGAGTTCCGTAATGAAAACAAAGAAACTTCAATGACTTCTGTACAGAGGTTATCGAGGTAGTGTCTACCCTAATCTCTTGTCTTATTCTCTCGAGTGCGACTTCCAACAGCCCAACATTAGCATCTTGAACCCTTTCCCCATGAAACTACAACTGTTGCTTGATGCGGACATAAAATACATCGATTTTTGATGATTTTAAGCCCACACCTTGAGCTTTTTGAATCCCGGGTTAGAGTGTTTTAATGTATTTTTTCTTCCATTTTGTATAGATAGTCCATTTTCAGGGGAATTCGATAATTCGAAGCAAAGATGAGCCAAATTCAGGTAAAACACAAAGTAGCCACTCTACGGAGGATTCTCCGGTGGTTTGACCCCCAAGGTGTAGAGGACGTGCTAGTGGTCTACATGTCAGTGGTCTGGACCTCAAGGTGCAAAGGACTCGTCGGTGGTCTCGCCCCTAAGGTGCAGAGGACTCGCCGGTAGTCTGATCCCCAAGGTGAAGAGGACCCGCAAGTGGACTGGCCCCCAAGGTGCAGCCGGGTCGCTGCCAAACCACCCGTCAATGTCCTAAACCTCGTTGTTCTGATAAACCCTCGCCAACGGACCGCGACCCAGTCTACGACGCGCAATTCGGTATTTTTCTCACTTCGTTTCAGACTCGTGTTTCACCCTTGATAAGTCAAAAGTTAGGTTTAGAAAGGGTATTTATTGACTTGGGCTGAGCTAGGAGAGGGGATAGTTCAGAGTTAGGAGGGAAGAAGATTAAAACATTGGATAATATTATTGTAATCATATTTGAGTATTTTGATTATGCATATTGCTTCTTCTTCTTCTTCTTCTTCTTCTTCTTCTTCTTCTTCTTCTTCTTCTTCTTCTTCTTCTTCTTCTTCTTCTTCTTCTTCTTCTTCTTCTTCTTACTAAACCTCCATAATATAGGGTTATGGGGGATTAGAGATTTAATTTTCAATATGTTGAATGTCATATGAATGTGAATGTTGAAACTAATTTAGGATTTATATTTGATTTGTTCGTAGTGCTCTATCTCCCGTGTTGGCTTGATAGTTGATGGTAATTGGAATTCAATAGCAATAGCCATAGGTTATCATCGAAAACTATAAATTATCAAGGAACTTAGTGCTTTGGGTCTTCTTACATATAGAATCGGGAGAACTACATGGTTAGATTCCATTAGGATCCGAATCATTCGGGAGACGTTATGACTAGTTTAGAGATAGTTCGTTTCCCCTTAAAATTAGACAACTTCACATCATTATTGGTATTCAGTGCATCAGAATGTCTCTATGAACCCATACCTTAGATTACTACTTTCTCTAATTTGAACTCATTCCTGATTCGCTTGTTTACTTGCTCACATTTAACTTACTTTTTATTCTTGCATGACAGTGAAAACCAAAAACCCTTTTATTAATGAAATAGCTTAACTACAATTTGGAATAGAAATTGCTTGACTCGTGCTCCCTTGGGTACGATATATGGACTTAACTCCTATATACTACTAGATGACCGGTACGCTTGCTGTGTCATTTTCTATGCTAAAACCACAGGGCGTCAAGTTAAATTCTTCACATTTTCATGATTCCAATAACTAATATCACTTTCTGAACCTAACAATCTCAACTTCAAGCTCTTCCGTTCTCCTTGTCTACACACTGTGAATGCCAAAAATGAAAGTATATCAACCAGATAATCTTCAGGTCTAAATATACCATAATTTATAACGAGCTTTTAGAGTCCCGTAATGAAAACAAAGAAACTTCAATGACTTTTGTACATAGGTCATCGAGGTAGTGTCTGCCCTAATCTCTTTTCTTATGCTCTCGAGTGTGACTTCCAATAGCCCAACATTAGCATCTTGAACACTTTCCCCATGAAACTACAATTGTTTCTTAAGATCCAAATATTAATATGAATCATTTGTGTCATTATACTTTCCATCAAGTACTTCGTGTAAGACTACGTGTTTTGTAAATACGGTGTAAAACAAAAAAAATATTGGTAATCCTATTCAAATCTAGATTCACATGTGTCACACAATCTAAACTAAGCATGTATTTAAAGAGACTACCTCGATGTACAGAAATATATAGTACTTGAGCTAGATGGTTCGAGACAAGGTTATTTGAGAAGATTGGCCGAGGCACCCACGTGTATCCACACAAGTAAGACAAATCCACAACTAAAGCTTGCTTGTTCTCTATAGGTGGTAACCAGAAATTCGGCTCAATGGCTTGTAATTTTTGTCCCTCCATAGTGCTCTATCCATAGGTTTTAATTTACGCGAAACTAACTCCAACTAGAGTAAGGAAACGTAATAAAAGGAGGTGTCTTGTTTCCTCAATTCTAGTCAATATAGAATTTGTTTTTGGGTCTAGACACTATAGAACATTATTTTTTTCTTTTTCCATTTTAATAAATAGAAGCACTACCAATAATATGTATAACATGAATCAGCTGCGAACCAGCTTACAAAATGTGAACATACGAACTCGCGCTGATCGTCAGTTGGGTGACGTGGGACAATTGAGATTGGGACACGTCATTAATGGCATGCTTGGTAAATATTTGTGCATATATTTATGATTTTGTCCGAGACATATATTTGTACATATTTGGTGTTTTTATTTATTAATTATAATAAAAGGAAATAAAAGTTCTAAAATGTCTAGACAAAAAAGGAATATTAATTTGATTAGAATAGAGAAGACAAGACACCTCTTGGATTCTCCTTTTTATTGGTTTCTTTATTTTAATTAGAGTTGGTTTAAAGTAAATCCAACCCTATAAATAAGACATTAGAGGGGGACGAAAATCACAAGCAATATTGCTGCAATTTTCGGCCACCTCAAAGGGTGAATAAGAGTGAAACTTTCAAGAGCTTCTAGCATAGCTTCGGTGGTGGAATCGCTTTCTCGTGTGGATAACGTTAGAGGGAAAACGCTTAGGTGCCTCGATTAATCTACACCATAACCCAAAAGTCCCAGTCTTGAACCATTCGTTGCTCTACAACGAGGTAATCCCTTTAATTACAAGTACTAGATTAGTTAATGCATGATACAAGAAATCTAGGATTTGAATTTGATTACGAGCAACAACAAAAAAATTATTTTTCCGCCTTGTTTATGAAACACGTAATCCTACATTATTCACGTACATAGGAAATTTGTGAAATGGAATTATCTGCCCAGTGATTTTGGTCCCTAGCCTCCGTTTATGAATTTACACTTTTATCTCTTAAAGAGATCAAAATTTTCCCCTTACACCCAAACTTTAAATTCAAATCAATTTTTTATTCTCACATTCACTTTATTCTTTCGAACTCAAACAATTTTTCTTCTTCTTTACAATTATTCTCTCTCAACTCTTCTTCTTCTTCTTTTAGCTCGACCTACACCTACGCTCCAAGTTCCAAGCTCGACCTACACCTACGCTCCAAGTTCCAAGCTCAACCTATACCTACGCTCCAAGCTCCTAGCTCAACCTACACCTCCTTCTCGACCAAAATAGGGGATGAAATTTCGCATTCCTAGTACTTGGATGGAATTTTCCCAATTTGGGATTCGTTATTCCCAATGTTGGGTTGAAATTTTCCTTACCTAGGATTCGTTATTCCTAGTATTGGGATAAAATTTCCCCAACCTGAAAATTTTTATGTAGGAATAGTCAGTTTTACCCTTTATTAAAAGATATAAATGAAGGGTAAAATCAAGAAATCACTTAAAAGGGTGAGTCAAGGGTATAATCGAAAGATCGATATTATCATGAAGGCTAGAAAACAAAGCCACTATGCAGATTAGATCATTTTGAAAATTTTCCCGAATCTAACTCTACCAACCATGAAGCCAAAATAAGTGAAATAAGAGGTCTGGAACCTAATTTCACAACCATAAAGCTCTAAAAGAAAAGAAACAAATATTTAAAAGCCGAGAAATATCAGCACTGAAGCAAAACCATTATATACGCCGACCACCACTATGAATAGACTAGAACACCACTTCGAATTGAAATGAACCCATGTCGTATCAACATTACCTACCTTTCAGAAGAAAAAAAATTGGGTGGGCATTAACACGTAGACAACCAACACCTAGAATCGATAGACACAAATCCAGCAGGCAAGCACCATCAGAACTATGTACCTCAAGACACAAACCCCTATGGACTTCACAATAACAACCAAAAAGGCTGTAAAAAATCGTCGAAACCAACACAGACGACACGCTCCCGACCGTCAACACAATTGAGGCAAGGTGAAGCCCAAGAAAGGAAGGATGACAGGGAAGGAAGGATGATAGGGAAGAGAAGGTTTCAACAAACCCCAAACAATACGACAACAAAGAAGGTCTCACTTTGCAAGAGCATGTCACATCCACCAAGAAAAAAAACAGGGGGTGAGGACGATGCCACAAGAGAGCTCCGTGCATAGCGACTCGAACATTAAAAAACAGCAACAGAGAGGTTAGATATGGAAACAAGACGAAAAAATTTAGCACCTAGACGACTAAATCTAGTACCGAGGCAGCCATATCTAACACCACGGCTGCCAAAATCTGAAGGAGACAACAACGATGGAGGTACGACGGGAACGGATAAGAGAAAAGAGAGAGACAGTGAACCAAAAAGAGAAAGAGAAGTGGAAGTAGAAAAGAAACCAACGGTGAATTAAGTTAGAGTTATGTTTTAAAGTGAATGAAGAGCTTTTTTCTAAAGAGATATACAAGTTCTTAAAGTTATTTTCAGTTAGTGAAATTACTTGGATTATGATATGAACTTGAAGTCTATACTCAAGTCTATACACACTATTTACGATATAGATTGACTCTGTTTTCGACATATACCCTTGTATTTTTTGGATGAGAAATAATATACATTTTCCAAATCAATAAATAATACCTAAAATTCAAATATCATGGAGTAATTAAGAGAGGATGTTACGGAGTAAAGCATGTGATGCAAAATTAGATCTTCATACTAGAATATTGGCTGAAAAAGCTTTCTCTATACCTTAAGAAACCCTAACTATGTGCTTCCGTATCTACAACATCCTCTCCCGTCAATCTGATACGTATTTCGAGGAAGACCTACCTCCTCTTACACCGACATCACCTGTCGTAGCCGCCCTTATGGTTGGTGCATCTGCTCCCTCATTGTTTTCCTCTTCAATGAAACCCGTGGAGGAGGCCACACCACCATGTCTCTCCTCTGAAGTGACTAGCCCTATTAAAGAGCATCGAAAGAGGAAGTCGAAAACTTCCATACCTTCATCACCGACGACGACTTCTTTTCTAGTAGCGCTACAACCCTCTCAAGCAATTATACCGTTTGTCCTGGAAGACTTGTCCCCGACACCCTCACGATAGGCACCAAGACGTAGTCGACCGCCCAAAACCCTAGTACCATCTTCTGCAAGCAACAAGTCGTTGTCGCCTCCTTTCATTAGTGTTGTATTTGAACCATTGGTAGGTCTCGCGAGTGCACCAAGGGAGTTGTTAGGGCACGATCCCTTCCGTCTGCAGAAATTCCTCTTACCAGTAGGACCACTACCAAATGCGGACCGTATCCCGATCATCATCTCCTTTCTTCCTATCCCAGCGTTCTTGTTGTGTTAGGAGGGCACCAATCCAACCTCATTAGAGGCCGTCCTCGCGTCATCACTCCAGGTCCCGCCTAGCTTGAAGGCCTCCCCAATGGAGATTCTTCAGGAGAGCCTGTCCTTCTGCTCAATAGGGGAGCAGGAGGAGATGAAGATCGTATTTCCTAAGGAGGCATAGATCCAAGGATGTTGGCTCGCCAGCAATTTGGGATGCTCGACAAGCTCATGACCGAACGACCTCCCGAGAAGGAAACCCTACTGTGAATCATCACCAATGAGTGGGGACGCTCAACCCAAGGCTTAGTGATCAAGGATGTCGAACGTGGAATCTTCGGGTTCTACTTTGAAACAACGGATGCTCACTCCTGGGTTCGGGGAAGCGAACCATGGTGCTTTTGGGGTAACCCTATTCTGCTTGGGGACCTCGACCCATTAGTCTGAGACCTCCCCATTCTGAACAGGATGCAGCTGTGGATTCACACTCACGGTATTCGATCGCTGGTGAGTACAAGGACAACGAGGGAGATGATTGATGCAACCTTGGGGACCTACGTGGACATAGTCTGCAATGGAGATAGCCAATGCTCTGGAAGAGCGATCAAAGTGCGCTTTTGGCACTTTGTGGATCATCCCCTGCGTCGGAACCTCCTATTACATTTCAAGGAATTTCGGGATCCATTCCAATGCACTCTAACCTATACCAAGATGCCATCTTTTTTAGGGAACTATGAGCGCAGTGGTCACAGGCCGCAGGCCTGTGATTGGGAGGGATCTAGGACTCATCATTTTGACAGGTCACTGTTAGAGTACCACCGTGATCCGAAGACCAAGTTGTGTGCGATAGAGTGGGGGAAACCAGCACAACATCCCCCAAGATTTAGCCAACTGACCTCGGCTATCCCACCTAACACACCACCATCTCGGGTAAGGGGGTCGATTGTAACCTCGCATATCCCACCTAATCCACAGGAGGTGAGAGGATGTCAGAGACGACCCAGGGTGTCGAATGCACCTCCTGGCTTTGATCTAGATGGGAGGACTAATCAGAAGAGGGACACTACAAACGAGCCCGGGGAAGTTCAGGCAAGGGTGGGGAAGCAAGCCCGTCAGGAGGAATGAAAGTAATTAAGTGCTCTAGGGACTGACCTTGGGAGGGGTCTTTGGGAAGAGCTTTGCATCCCTTTGAAATTGATGAATTCAGGTCTGGTCGCACTACATAGTATGCAGCGTTTATGCAACACTTTGAGAAGTATTCGTCAGTTTCATCGTAGTTTAAATTTAGTTTTCCTATATGGCTTTTCCAACACCGTTTGTACCAGTTCATCTGTCTTAGAGTTTTTTTTTTGTAAAGAAACCTTATATGGCTCTATACAGTGTAATGACTCTCTTTTTTATTTGAATAAAAATACATCCATTTTATAGTAAAAAAAAAGGATGTTACGTAATTTATATTCTTGTAAAGCTTGTTCATGTCATTATCATTAAAAAAAATTGTTTATATCATTATCATTATTTTAAACTTGTATGGCATCATCATTTTAGATGTAAATCTAGATATCACCCAACATCCACAACAGGTTAGAACAACAACAATGACATAAAACAAAGCTCTAAACTATAAGTATCTACATGACATTCATCGGATCCGATGAGTACTTGAAGTTTAATGGATACCTCCCTTTCTTTATTGAGTACAAAGAAGAAACGATGGAGCCCAAGGCAGGGAGCGCTTGAGATCAATAATAATATCATGCAGCAAGGATTTTTTTACACAATGGTGTTCTCTCTGCAATATCCTAACCCTAGCTGCCTTTTGGGTTTCTCCTCTCCATCGGTGACAGCCATAGCCTCCGGCCATGTAAGTCGTCGGTGGAGGCCTCGTCCTTTTATACCTTATCTTCCTTTAACTCTCTTCCTTTGCTTTTCGAACCTTCACTCGTACTTGTTGTTGGATGTAAACGAAAAATATGATGGTTAATATCATATTACAATTCTGATTTAAAACCAGACTTTAGAACTAATTAAATATGAGTTATCAATTCTAAGAGGAATTCATGGGATTTGTCACCATATGAATTTTCCATCTTACCCTTCCCAAAGGGCTATAAGTATTCACTTCTTCGGTCTTATTTTACACACATCAAAAATATCTCTCATATGGTCTCCCTTTCATACTTTCTCTCCACTCTTTTTTTTCTTGGTGACTTTTTCGACGGTTTTAAGTTCACCGACGTTAATCGTTGTATCCTAAGATATAGTTGCTCATACGAGGCAATAAGTGTCTTAAGAAAAGTGGAGTACCACGCTTCGATTAAGCATCCAATTTCCTTAATCCAAATCAACAAGCTAGTAGATTGGTAAAGGTTATTCTAATTTCGTTTTACAATTTGTATTATTATTTTGAATTTGTTTGTTTTTGATATACTAACCCTTTGTCCTACACTTGCGACCTTGTTATTCTCTATAGGCACAAAGTTAGTTCCTCCAACCATCATCAAGCCAACATCGTCGTAGGATGGGGACAATCCGTTGTGGTGTTGTCATGAAGGGCTCCTCGTTTGGCCGAACTCGGCTCTCCGATGTTCTCGGGTTGGCTAGTCATGGTTTCCGGCTCGTCTCGTCGCGGGTGTTCCTTCAGCGGCAGCTGGCGACATGTCTTGTCTAGACCTCGGATCTGCTCCTCCCAAACGTAACAACTGCAACATAAATCCTCCCCGTGTTTCCTCCTTCGGTGCAGGATGGTTTCAGGGATTGCTGCCCTTTGTTGTTGGTGCATTTGGTCCCTCGGCCCTAGAAATATAACATTTGTGTTGGTCGTGCTATATGGGGTGTGATCGTCCTGATTATCGATGACAGATTTTTTCGGGGTGTGGAAATCGGGTGTGGAAAGACGTTTTTTTCCGTGAGATCGGCATGCACCCCCTTCCTTTGCTTCCCCGGATCGCTGATATGGGCCTCTAGAAACTCATTGTTCCCCTGTTTTGGAAGGACAGTGGCGTGTTGTTTCTCTTCCAAATGGTTCGCTGGTTTCGGGTGTTGGCCTTGTTACGTTTGGTTTCAGTTACCTTCTTCGTCGCTTTGTTGTGCTGATCATGGGTCGTGGATACTAAATGTGGGAGCTCGGGGTCTAATATTCGTTGTTCCGATGTCCCGATGATGGTGGCGTGCATGGCGCTCGAGTGTTCGAGATAGATGGTTTGACTTTGGTTTTGTAGGCCTAGGTCCACGTATTCTAGGTCTGGTCTTTAGGCCCTGTTGGTTTTTATTTAAGCTGACTAGATTGTTTACTGTTTTGACACATAAGTCTGACTAGTTATGTTTTGAGTTTGTTTTTCGTAAGTTACCATGTATCCAATTATGAACTGAGGCATCTATAAAACTTTGGGAAAATTTCACTTTAACACTCTGCTAAACATTTAATTTCAATTTGATACCCTGACATAAATTTTTATCACTCATACCCTAACCAAACTTTTAATTTCACTTTCATACCCAACCGGGTAAAATGTCCATAATACCCCTAACTATTACTCAAATTTTCAAACTCATGTCATTGGTTCAGAATTTGAAAATAAGTGAAATGACAATAATACCCTTCATTGTTAGGGTGTTAAACTAAAAACTTCACTATTTTTAAAATAAAATCAGTTTTTTATATATAAATTCAATTTTTATTTGAAAAAATTCAGATTTTAATTTTAAAAATAAATAAAAATCAGTTTTTTTTTATAAAATCAGTTTTTATTATAAAAAATAATTTTTTTATTAAAAACAGCTTTATATATCAAAAATCATTTTTATTTTTTAAAAAAATTAATTTTATATATATTTTAATAAATAAATTCAGATTTTAAAAATAATATAAAAACATCTTTTTTTTCCTTCAATCCTTAATCATTTTTTTTATTTCCTTAAATCATTAACCAAAGCATTAACCAAACCATTTCTTCTTCGTCCTTTTCAATCTTCTTCTTCGTCTCTCTTTTTTTTCAATCATCTTCACCACACGATGAACAGCTCTCTGGTTCCAGCTTCTACAAATCAACCCACGCTGGCTGCCCGCCAGAGTGAACGCCGCCGCCCGCCGCCCGCCAGATCTGAAACTCAGAGGAGGATTTGAGAGCGGAGGGGTAGTATAGGGACTGGCGAAGAGGGTCGAGGTCGAGGGTATGCTTCTCTGGATCCATGTCCTCTTCATCTCGTCCGTCTCTGTTCAATTTCATCTCGCCGGCGAGGTCTGTCTCCGGCGAGCTTCTCCTGCAACACCGACCAACGAAGCCACCCAGTTCCTCATCTCATCGCCTCAAAAATAAATAAATAAAAGCTCAGATTCTCAAAAATAAAAAAGATTTGTTTAAAAATAAATCTCATTTCCCTCTCTATTTTGTCCTGATTCTGAAACTCAACTATCGATCTGATTTTTATTTATTTTGAATTTGATTCAAAAGAGATGGATTCAAAAGAGATGGTGATTATGCAGGTTTTGAGACAATTGATTTGGGAAAATGAAGATGGGTGCAGATTTGGAGATTTTAGAGAGAGAAAGTGAAAAAAAAATTGGTGGGTGTTGAATTGAAAAAAAATAAAGAAATGAATTAAACTAAAAAAGTTAACAAAAAACAATAACTTAAAAATATATATATTTATATATATAATTTATGTATTTTTTATAAAAAAAACTGATTATTATTTATTTTTTAAATAAATATATGAATTTTTGAAAATAAAAATAATTTTAATAAATAAAAAACGATTTTATAAAAAAAACTGATTTTACTTTTAAAATAGTGAAATTTTCAGTTTAACACCCTAACAATGAAGGGTATTATTGTCATTTCACTTATTTTCAAATTCTGAACCAATGGCACGAGTTTGAAAATTTGAGTAATAGTTAGGGGTATTATGGACATTTTACCCGGCTAGGTATGAAAGTGAAATTAAAAGTTTGGTTAGGGTATGAAAGTGATAAAAATTTAGGGAAAATTTCATTTTACCACCCTGTCAAACATTTAACTTCAGTTTGATACCCTGTCATAAATTTTTATCAGTTTCATACCCAAACCAAACATTTAATTTCACTTTCATATCCAACCGGGTAAAATGTCCAAAATACCCCTAACTATTACTCAAAATTTCATATCATGCCACTGACTGAGAATTTGAAAAGAAGTGAAATGACAATAATACCCTTCATTGTTTACGGTGTTACACTGAAAATTTGACTAATTTTAAAATAAAATCAGTTTTTTTTATAAATTCAATTTTTAATTTCAAAAAATCAGATTTTAATTTTAAAAATACATAAAATCATTTTTTTTATAAAAATCATTTTTTTTTATTAAAAACAGTTTTATTTTAAAAAAAAAATTAATTTTAATTATATTTTAAAAAAAATCAGTTCCTCGCGAGTTTCGTCTTCTCCGGCGTGGTCTCCGGCCACCTCTCCTCCGCCGGCGGCGTCCCCGGCCACCCCCACCCCCACCTCCCCCTCCGCCGGCGTCGTCCCCGGCCACCCCCACCTCCGCCTCTTCCTCCGGCGTCGTCCTCTGCAGCGCCCCCGACTGGTTCAGATCTGAACCAGTCGTAGAAGATCCAGATCCGGTAGATCTTGACCCCAGGCGGCGCGATTTCGATCCCGACGGTGATGAGGTTCGCGACCTTCACATATCTGACGCTATTGATGTCGAGCCCGATGTGATTGTCGTTCAAATCGAAGCTCTGCTTCACCGTGTCGAGCTCGACGGTGACGAATCGGTTCGAGGCGTTCCCGTCGGTGGTGGCGTTGCTCAGGCCGAGGTACTGACCGTCGGTGGAGTCCACGGCGGCGGAAGGAGGAGAAACCTTGGGGGTGGCCGGGGACGACGCCGGCGGAGGAGAGGTGGCCGGAGACCACGCCGGAGAAGACGAAACTCGCGAGCAACTGATTTGTTCATATTGCTTTATTTTAGTAGTCCTCTTGAAAGAAGTATGCATACTGGAAATTCAAGATTGTCCGCACTTGTTCTAATAGAGCAAATGTATTATTGGATTGTACTTTTAGATTGATTGCAGGAGTAAAACATATTATGTCCCCTCAATTAATGTGTACTCTTATTTTTAATATTGATAAATTATCGAAGTAACGTCTCATTTCAAATAAAAAGGCCTACTTTTACACTTTTGTCTAAAGCCACCATACTTAAAGGGCCGGTCCTGATGGCCACATATGGCATATACATGACATCTCACAACACTCCCATTTGAACACCACAATGTGCTTCGAGTTGAAGTTGTCTCGTTAAAAACCTCTTCAGGAAAACCTGGTGGGACAAAACATGTAAGGAAAAGAGGTCAACGCACAAAATGTGCTTGAAGTTGTGCTTGATGTTGCCTCGTTAAAAACCTTTCAAAGAAAACCCATGATGACAGTCGGGCTCACTTTAGTTGCTTGCTAAGGCGACGCGTGCCAATTCTGAATAATAGCTTCTCAAAGGTAGATGTGGGCAAATCCTTAGTAAACAAATCAACCAGATTCTCACATGACCAAATCTGTTTGACATGTATCTCATTACTCTTCAAGAACTTTTAATAGATGTGCTTGATTCCATCTTCCTTGATATATCCTCCCCTCACTTGAGCAATACAGGCTGCATTGTCTTCATATATAATGGAAGGAGAATTTGACGGAGGAGAGCTAATTGAGCATAACACATGTTCGATAACATATCGCAAGATTTCACATTCTAGGCTAGTATCTTTGGTAAAGTTTGGCCACTTAACCAAAGGATCCCACATCCGTGGGTAAAATTGTTATTTGACCAACGAATATAATATCCAAGTCCCAAGTATTTTGTATCTATGGGTAAAGTGACAGTACTTTAGCCACGGAAATCATATCTATGGGTAAAATGAGGACTTGTGTAATAACCACTCCCGGTCAACGCCAGTCAAACCTGCGAAAAACAGGAAAATTTAAAAAATTTGGTCAGGCACTTAATTAAACCTAAAATTGACTCCGAGGGTCATACCGGACTTAAGTTGACCCCGTTATCGACCAAAGTGAGTTCCGGGGACTCAGGGAAACTTTCTGATCAATTTGGGAAATATTGACTTTTCGCTTGAAAAGTAAACCGAGCGACGTTTTGGTCCATTCGAGGACCGTTTTGGATCCAAAAAGCTTAGCCGTCGTCGCAGCGGTCTTATTTGAGCCGTTTCCTTGTAACCCGTCAAGTTTCGTAATTTCTTGGAAAAAGTGCCCGTTCGGGCCCGAAACGTCCGATTTTCGCGAATCTGATTGAAAAATATCTAGTAAATATCTTCCCAAAAGGTGTGGGACCCACCTTGCCACTTGTCAAACAAGTGGTGGTGTTAGGTTTTGGGGGGGAAATGAAAAGGAAGACATAAGGGGGGTTCAGCCAAGGTGTTTTAGAAAGAGAAAATTTAGAGAAAAAAAAGAGTTCTTTGGCTTGGGTGGCGCGGCTTCATTGTTGTGAGACAGAGAGAGAGAGCTCCTCATTTCCTTTTGTTTTGGTGAGCTACGGTGAAAATGTAATGATCTTGAGCTTTTGTTTCCTTTCTCTATGAGTGCATATGACTTGACAGAGAAAAAGGGGAAATAGGTAGCGTGGGTAAATCAGCATCAAGTGTGTTCTATTTGTGTCTTTTTCTTGATTGATTTTAAAATGTCATTAATTACTCCATACCATTCACGGAAGCACAAGCAAAATCAACTTGCTTTCCTTTTGTTAATGGTGGTATTATGAGCAGTAGCTTATTGATATTCGTGGAGTAAGAGCAGTAAGGCATTAAGAAGAAAGCTTCAGTAGCCTTTTTTTATTGTCGTTCATGAGTTTGGAGCCACTTTATCGGTGTCAAAAGATTGGATATTGTTCTTTTGTAGATTACCGTCTTGTATTGCAAAATAGGGAATTAGGGTTTGTAATTCGTGAGAATTCGGAAATTGTGGTTAGAAACCTTAAATGCGGAGTTAGAACGCTCGGGCATCGGAAATTGATTCCGCCAATTGCGTTGGAATGAGTGAGTATAATTAGGAATTGCAGAAACGAAAATGGAAATTTTCGGAGCCCGAGGGACGTTTTCCCGATCCCGGGCTGTCACGGCCCAATTTCAGTAAACCGAACTCGGGACGCGAACGTTTTAAAATAATAAACACTTTTGAAACCATTTTTAAATAAACACTTTAAAAGTACCATTTGTTCAACAAAATAATAATTACAAGTTAAAGCACGTCCCAACAAGTGGACAAAAGTACAAGGTATCCGTCACTAGACTCAAAAGACAAAACCCGGACTCCGCTCCTAGCTCCACAAGCTTCGAGAGCTCACCTAGTCCGTCCCACGAACAGTACCTGTAGGAAAAGCAGCTAGGGGTGAGCGTTCACTCACCACTACGGATAACAGACTGACTACGGCATAATTAGCAGACAAGCAAGTAACACCAACAACAACTCAACACCGGGGAACACCATCCCCAACCCAAGTACTCTAACTGAACATACACCCACTGTTGCCTTCCCTGACCAACTCGACACCCTGACACGTAAAGTAGACCCGACATAACCATTGACGACCTCTTCCAAGGATGCAAAAGAAAGCTACGCAACACCAAATAGCATCACAAGAGATCACACCCCAAAAAAGATCACAAAGAATTGCACACCAAACAAGATCACAAAGGATCGCAAACCAGCTGCCAAGAATGCTCACGCCCTCCCGGGACTCTAACCCGGTCAGGCCAACCCAAGAATGCTGCAACTTCTGAGACTCTAACTCGTAAGCCAGCCGGAAAATGCGTGCAACTTACTGGGACTCTAACCCGTAAGCCAACCAAAGTATGCGTGCAACTTACCGGGACTCTAACCCGTAAGCCAGCCAAAGTATGCTCACAAACCCAAACCACACACGCGCGGCCAGGACCCCTTTTATTGGCGGGCGGGCCCCCTACACCGTCTGAACATGCAGACGCGTGTGATCGTGGACCCCCATTTCATGAAGCGGGCTCCCAACCTCAAGTAACCACAAACACAATCACAATCACAATCACAAGCAAGTTCAACAACTAGTAACAACACAGGTTCAACACTCACATGCACTCACGGCCAGCAAGACACCAATAGGAAAACTCGGACTCAACAGCCCCACAGGCACTCACAGCCTCCCAAGACACACCAACCGTAAGACACGGACTGAACAGCCCCACAGGCACTCACGGCCTCCCAAGACACACCAACCGTAAGACACGCTTGCAACTTACCGAGACTCTAACTCGTAAGCCAGCTAAAGAAAGCTTGCAACCCCCCCGAGACTCTAACTCGGTCAGGCCAGCCAAAGACACCAACCTTAGTACACGGCTCTCAAGGCCGCCCAAAGCACCAAAGGTAAAGACACGGGTTCAACAACCCCACGGGCACTCATGGCCACCCAAAACTCAACAATAAAACAAGCTTGCAACTTACCGAGACTCTAACTCGTAAGCCAGCTAAAACACCTACAGTAAAGTACGGGCTCTCATGGCCACTCAAACATGAATAATAACACGGGCTCTCATGGCCACCCAAGACGCCAAAATAAACAATCAACCTCCGGCTTAACCCAAGCCTCCAACAGTCCTAATATCAACAGTTTCACAATCAACCTCCGAGCATGGTCATATGCCTCCAGTACTCCTAATATCGATAAATTCACAATCAACCTCAGGGCATGGTCATATGCCTCCAGTAAAACAATTATCGCTAAGTTCTCTACTCCTACGACACTACTAAGTGTCACATGCCTTTCCAATAATTACTAAGTTCCCGTAACATGCTTTTCTAATATTCGATAACTTAGATAACCCACGACACCCCGGTGCCACATGCAATTCTACAGTTAACTTTCCCTAGTCAGGGCCGAGATCCGGCTACTTTTCCCTACCTCAACCGAAGAACACCCGCTACGCTTCCTAGCTGCTGACGTTCTGGCTCGCTACCTCCGGGCTTCACTTGATCGAAGCTGGACGCTAAAGATAACACGAAAGCCATAATTAGAGGCGGTTCCCAGGTTAATTTAAAGGTCACGATTTATCCAGTTTAAAACCGACAGTTGTACTTTAAACTCGAGCGGGATAAAAGCGGGGTCACGGCGAATCGGGTTTGAGTACCCGAGCACCGAAACCGGTGCATGTTTCCGAGGCACGGTCCCAATGCACGAATCCCGAGGTCCGATTCAGCGTTCCGCTGTTAAACCCATCCTAAGTCTGTTTCAACAGTCCGGTTATTCGTTCCACGCTCAACAGCTCAAGGTCCATTTTAAATCAAATCTGATTGTTCTCCTTAAATCGATTTTCTAAAACCAAAGTTTTTTTTCCAACGATTTCAGTCCCAAACCATAAAACCAACGTTGTTTTAGTTTATTTTCCTGACAAATTTGTTTCTCAAACTCCTCGTTTTAAAACCGTTTTTAAAACCAAATTGATTCTAATTCCTTTTTATTTTAAATCCTTTTTCCCTTAAATCTGATTTTCCGTTTTACAAACTTTTCTTTCCAAAAACCCTGATTTTGATTCCAACCAAACAGATCCAGATTTACAGTTTTGTTTTTGCACTAACAGATTTAACATAAGTCGAAAATACAACGAAAGGGAGAGGGAGGGCTCGGTCAGAAAATCCGACGACCCTCGACGGCGATAAAGCCGGCCGGAGATTCACGGTGGTGGCTCACCGTAGGGAAGTAAGGGCGGCGGGGCACGGCGGAGCTCGGTGGCCTCTCGCCCGTCTCAGATCTGGGACGACGGGGCTCGGGTTTGAGGGCGTGGCCGGCGACGGCGAGGTAGCTCCGGCCTCGCTACCATCGAGGACGGCGGCGGCGGCTCAGATCCGTGTGAGGCCGGCGATGGAGGCTCGGGAGAGAGAGGCGAGAGGAGCTCGGGAACGGCGCCGGCGAGTCCGTCTCGGCTCTGGCCGTGCACGGCGACGGCGAGTCCGTGGAGGCGCGATGGAGCTCGGGCGGCGGGGAACGGCCGGCGACGGGCTCGGTTGGACTGAGAAGTGGAGGGGAAAGAGGGAGGACGGGGTTGGGAGGTCGGGGACGGCGTGGAGACGAGGGTGAGAGAACGATGGTGGCCGGATCCGGTGAGGGAGAAGAAGACGGCGTGGAGACGAGGGAGGCGCGGGTCGGAGCTGAGGAGGGAGGTCGGCGTGGGCGTGAGGGAAGAAGGAGGTCGGCTGAGAGGTGAGAGAAGAGGCAGAGCAAATTTTAGGGTTAAAACCCTAAGAGTGGGTATTTATACCCAGGGTTTGGGCCAGCTGGTTGGGCTAGGCCCAAAGAACGAACCAGCCCATTTTTTTTTCAAAACAAACTCGTTCCCAACCTCGACGTTATTATTTAATAATTTAAACGTTAAACTTTTCTCGGTCTTTACACGGGCAGATTCGCCAAGCCGGGCGAAATGGGTCATTCCGGGTCCAATATCGACAATGTCGAGTAATTGGGAAGTTTGGGAGTGATCGACATTGTCGGGGTTACTTTTGGGCGTTAAGTTTATTAAATTTCAGTGTATTTCCTGCGAGTTTAAAAGTGCCTTAAAATTGTGTTCTTTTAGATCGTGCTGCGGACCGAGGCAAAGGAAAGCTAGGCGAGTGACTGAGATCACGCCGGGGCTTATTTGGGCATTTTGGAGAACACGCACAAGGTAGGGAAAAGTAGCCGGATCTCGGCCCTGACTAGGGAAAGTTAATAGTGGAATTGCATGTGACACTTGGGGTGTCGTGGGTTAAGTAGGTTATCGAAGATTGGAAATGCATGTGACACTTAGTAGTGTCGTAGGAGCAGAGAACTTATCGATGTTAGGAGTACTGGAGGTATATGACCATGCCCGGAGGTTGATTGTGAAACTGTTGATATTAGGACTGTTGGAGGCATTGGTTATGTCGGAGGTTGATTGTGTATTTTCGTGTCTTGGGTGGCCATGAGAGCCCGTGTTTTACTGTTGTGTCTTGGGTGGCCATGAGTGCCCGTGGGGTTGTTGAACCCGTGTCTTTACTGTTGGTGTGTCTTGGGTGGCCATGAGTGCCCGTGGGGTTGTTGAACCCGTGTCTTTACTGTTGGTGTGTCTTGGGTAGCCATGAGTGCCTGTGGGGTTGTTGAGCCTGTGAGTTACTGTTGGTGTGTCTTGGGAGGCCGTGAGTGCCTGTGGGGTTGTTGAGCCTGTGAGTTACTGTTGATGTGTCTTGGGAGGCCGTGAGTGCCCGTGGGGCTGTTGAGCCCGTGAGTTAGTATTGGTGGTTTTGAGTGGTCGTGAGTGCCCGTGGGGTTGTTGAGCCCGTGAGTTACTATTGGTGGTTTTGAGAGGCCGTGAATGCCCGTGGGGTTGTTGAGCCCGTGAGTTACTGTTGGTGGTTTTGAGAGGCCGTGGGTGCCCGTGGGGTGGTTGAGCCCGTGAGTTACTATTGGTGTATCTTGGGAGGCCGTGAGTGCCTGTGGGGTTGTTGAGTCCGTGTTTTACAGTTGGTGTCTTGGGTGGCCATGAGTGCCTGTGGAGTGCTGAACTTGTGTTGTTGCTGTTTGTTGAATTTTGTATGTGATTGTGATTGTGGTTACCTAAGGTTGGGGGCCCGCTTCATGAAACGGGGGTCCACGAGCACACGCGTCTGCATGTTCAGACGGGGTAGGGGGCCCGCCCGACAACAAAGGGGTCCTGGGCGCGCGTGTGTGGTTTGGGGTTGTGAGTGTGATAGGTCGACAGCCTGATCCGACTTTGTGTCGAGGAATTACAACAGGTCGACCGCCTGGCCTGACTGGGATCGGTAATGGGCGCGAGGGAGGTTACTGAGCATCTGGTATGCGATCCTTTGTGATCTTGTTTGGTGTGCGATCCTTTGTGATCTTGGGTGTTGAGTGGTGGTCCTTTGAGTCTTTGGAAGAGGTCGTGATCGTTGTGGTGGGTCTACATTACGTGTCCGAGTGTTGAGTCGGTTGAGGAAAGTAACAGTGTGTGTGTGTCAGTCGGGTTACTGGAGTTGGGGATGGTAGTCCCCGGTGTTGTGTTGGTTGTTGGTGTTACTGCCATTGTCTGCTAAGTATGCCGTAGTCAGTCTGTTATCCGTGGTGGTGAGCGAACACTCACCCCTAGCTGCTTTTCCTACAGGTACTGATCATAGGACGGACTAGGTGAGCTCTAGAAGCTTGAGGAGCTAGGAGCGGAGTCCGGGTTTTATCTTTCGAGTCTAGTGACGGATACCTTGTATTTTGTCCACTTGTTGGGACGTATTTTGTTAAGTTGTAAATGATTATTTTGTTGAACAAATGGTGATTTTAAAGTGATTTATGGAAAAATTTTGAAATGTTTTATAATTTTAAATGTTCGCGTCCCGAGTTCGGTTTACTGAAATTGGGGAAAGTCGAGTCAGTAAAGTCCCGTCGTGTGTTGGGTACGCAGGTCGGAACCGTGTGTAGACACGTTGTGTTGTGAGTCTTGTTTGTGTTTGTGTGTGTGCGCAGTACGGGGTACTGGCATACTATTTGTGTGTTGCTGCGTGAAACATTTTTAAACTATCGCGACTCGACTCAGGGGCGCCCCTGTAGTCGAGCGTGACGATGTTGATATCAAGTGGGTACAAGGTGGTTCGGGGACGCCTGGACCGGATTGTAACTACCTGATGTCAGGAAGTGAGGTTTTTAATGAAAAGGAGAAAGTTTTAAAATTGACTGGCCCGGTGGGCGTGTTTGATTTTGATTGGCCCGGTGGGCGTGTTTGATTTTGATGGGCCCTGTGGGCGTGTGTGATTTTGGTTGGCCCGGTGGGCGTGGTTCGACTTTGGTTGGCCCGGTGGGCGGGTGTCGTTGTTGTTGTTGTTGTTGTTGTTGTCGTTTGGCCGTGTTGGCTTATGATTGAGGTTGGGAGACTCGTGTTTGGTCTTAAATTGTTGTACGTGTGTTGTTGAATTGTTGGTCGAGTGTGAGTGTCATTTATCTTTGAGGTTAAAAATGAGTAAGGGTCGAGTTTAAGGCGTTTTTAGAAAACTGCCCTGCGCGAGAGTCACGGATCCTGTCACGGATCAGAGGGTTTTGGCCATTTTGGGGCCTTTGTCACGGCACCGTGACCCCAACTGTGACGAGGTCTGTCACGGGTCCGTGACCCCTATCGTTGCCACCGTCTTGTTTACGCAGTTTTCGTGTCGTGTTGCGTGACTTGGTGTACATTTGTGTAGTCTATTTGAGGTTTCTCTTACGTATTATTATAATTAAAGTATTGATAGTGTGAGCAATGGTGTTTGCTCAGTTGAGAGCGTGATCCCCGTCTTGAGGTTTCCCTACGTGATCGGGTAATTGGGTTATTGAGGTTGTGAGCAATAGTGATTATTGAATTGAGGACGTGTATCCCGTGTCGAGGTTTATCTTACATAAGCGAGTACTTGAGGTGTTGTTAGCGTGAGCAGTGTGACGTTTGGCATCAGATTTTGAGGTAGTGGTTTGCCCTGGTTAGATCGGTAAGTCTTTAGTGCGTTACTAGTATGCCATAATCGGACGGGTGTCCGTGGAGGTGAGCATAACGCTCATCCCCTTTACTACTTTTCCCGCAAGGGACGAGTAGCGAACACTGGTTTGGTTGCGGAAAGTTATAAGTAAATGCCTAGAGGACCGTGTGAGGGTTGCACTAGACCTTACCGGAGTGACTAATGGAGTGGGTGTTCGGTCTCCGATTTGGGCGTCATTTTTAATGGGTAGCGGGGCGTCACACTCGTCTGCTTCGTCGAGTTGTGCTGAGTTTAGAGCCGTTGAGTCCACCCCTGCGTCTGGACACGCCAGTTGGTGGTGGTGTGGTGTTGACTAGAGTCTGTCGTGCCTGCGAAGTTAGAGAAGCGAACCGATACAGGAAGTTCGAGAGAGGGCTCAAGAGCCCTGATGCTGGATCGAGTCCTCACCCCGAGGATTCGGGTATGTTCGGAGTTGGTATGCACGACGACGGTAGAGGAGCGATGTCTTAGAGAGACTGCGAGGTTCCGTAAAGTTCGGCAGCGACTGAGCTTGTGTGTGTATCCGTGGGAAGGATACTTACGAAATGACAGCCTTTGACGCGATCCTGAGAAAGGATTGGCCGGCGAAGTGCCGAGCCAATATCGACTGTTACTGGCGACGAGTGACGGTGTCAACAGGCAACACGAAAGGTTCGTGTATTCTGGGCAGTAGGAGCGGAGTTCTCCTGTCGGCTAGTCCGCAGTAAAGGAAGCATCGGTCGTGCAGAGCCGAGAGTGACCGCGAGTGGCGTGCGAGTTCCCCGAGGTCTTCCTTGAGGAGTTGAGCGGGTTGCCACCAGTTCGTGAGGTGGAGTTCGGGATTGACCTAGTGCCGGGAATGGCAGCGATATCGATGGCGCCTCACAGGTTCGCGCCAGCCGAGTTGACCGAGCTGAAGAGTCAGCTCGAGGAACTTCGGGAGAAGGGGTTTATCCGGCCGAGCACATCGCCGTGGGAAACGCCAACACCCTTCGTGAAGAAGAAGAAGAGTGGAGAGATTCGAATGTGCATCGACTACCGGAAGCTGAACCGGGTTACGGTGAAGATCCAATACCCGATGCCGAGGATTGACGACTTATTCGACCAATTGAGAGGGTCGACGTGCTTCTCGAACATCGACCTGCGATCCGGATATTACCAGTTGCGAGTCCGAGAGGGGGACGTCGCAGAGACTGCTTTCCGGACACGCTACGGGCATTACGAGTTCTTGGTGATGCCGTTTGGACTGACGAACGCACCTGCAGCGTTCATGATCTGATGAACGGTATATTCCGGCCGTTCTTAAATCAATCTGGGGTGGAGTTTGTGGACGACATCTTGATCTATTCGTAGAACGAGGCGGCGCATGAGGAGCATCTGAGGGGTGTTCTGACCCTGTTGCGCACTCATCAGCTATATGCCGACCTGGAGAAGTGCGGGTTTCGGCTCGCTGAGGCGAGAGTCCTCGGTCAGGGATCATCGTGCTAATTGGGAGTTACGGTATCGCGGAGACTTGTTCGTACCGAGTAACGGTGGAGGCGCCGAGCTGCGAGAGTCGCATTACTCGCGTCTGACAGTGCATGTGGGTAGCACTAAGAGGAGCGCGACGTCAGGCGACATATCTAGTGAAGCGGGATGCGGAGAGCGGTTGCAGAGTCGGTATCGCGGTGCCTCACTTGTCGGCAAGTGAGAGCCGAACAACAGCGTCCCGCTGGATTATTGCAACCACTGCGGGTTGCACAGTGGAAATGGGGGCACATCACGATGGGTTTCGTGAGCGGTTAGCCGAGTTCGCCTATAACAACAACTTTCAGGCCAGTATCATGATGGCACCGTTCGATGCGTTGTATGGTAGGCCGGGTCGATCGCCCGTGTGCTGGGCAGAAGTGAGGAATAAGAGTTTACTGGGTCTAGAACTTGACCGAGAGACAGCTGAGTCGGTCGTGCCAAAGCATGAGCGGTTGAAGACCGCGCAGAGTCAACAGGAGCTATGCTGACAGACGGCGCTTGTAATAACCACTCCTGGTCAACGCCAGTCAAACCTGCGAAAAACAGGAAAATTTAAAAATTTTAAGACAAACACTTAATTGGACCTAAAATGACCCCGAGGGTCATACCGGACTTAAGTTGACCCCGTTATCGACCAATGTGAGTTCCGGGGGACTCAGGGCAACTTTCTGATCGTTTTGGGAAATGTTGACTTTTCGCTGGAAAAGTCAACCGAGCGACGTTTTGGTCCATTCGAGGACCGTTTTGGATCCAAAAAGCTTAGCCGTCGTCACAACGGTCTTAGTTGAGCCGTTTCCTTGTAGCCCGCCAAGTTTCGTAATTTCTTGGGAAAAGTGCCCGTTCGGGGCCCGAAACGTCCGATTTTCGTGAATCTGATTGGAAAATATCTTCTAGATATTGTTCCAAAAGGGTGTGGGACCCACCTTACCACTTGTCAACCAAGTGGTGGTGTTAGGTTTTGGGGGGAAATGAGAGGTGGGAGACATAATGGTGGCCGGCCATATATGGGAAAAAGAAAAAAATTAGAAAAAGGAGTTAGTTTAGAAAAGAAGAGAGTTTTAGAGAGAGAAGGAGAAGAAGAGAGAAAAGAGAGAGAAGCTAGGGTTTGGGCCACTATTCACGTCATCTCCACCATTGGATCGTCTCAAGGCTAGGAGGAAGTGCACTCCCCTCGTTCTCCTCTACGGTATACACCGAACCGATTCTCGTTTTGATAAATTTTGGAAGTTAGAGTTTATGTAAAACTATTAGTTAGGGTTGTTTTGAGGTTGGGGGTTTGTTAGAGACGTTTTGGAGGCGTTTGGAGGTGAAGGGGAACGTTTTCCGGCGACCGGGAGCTCGGGAGGAGCCCCGGCCACCATGGGAGGTGGCTGGCCGGAGCTAGGGCCGGCCACCACCATGGTGGGCCGGGCCCATTTAAGCCCTAGGGCCCACGGCCAAGTTGGGCCGGGTGGGGCCCACGTGCTCGGGTGCTCGGGTTTAGTGTTCGGGAGGTTTAAAACGTTCTCCGGACCATTTATCCATAACCGAATCGAAATTTGGAATTAAATTGGAAAAGTTGTAATTAACGGGTTTTAGAAACTTTAAACGTTAATTAATTGACTCGGAAGTCGGAATTCGATTCCGTCAAGTGCATTGGGATCCTTGAATTATTCTAAGACCGTAGAAACGAAAACGGGAATTTTTGGAGCCCCGGAAGGGCATTTATAAAACCCGGGCAGATTAGCCATGTCGGGCGAATCGGGCCTTTACGGGTCCTTTATCGACAATGTCGAGTAATTGGGAAGTTTGGGAGTGATCGACATTGTTGGGGTTACGTTTGGGCGTTAAGTTTATTAAATTCCAGTTTATTTCCTACGAGTTTAAAGTGCATTAAAATTGGGTTCTTTTAGATCGTGCCGCGGACCGAGGCAAGGGAAAGCTGGGTGAGTGACTGGGATCACACCGGAGCTCGTTTGTCGGCTTTTGGAGAACACACACGAGATAGGGAAAAGTAGCCAGATCTCGGCCCTGACTAGGGAAAGTTAACTGTAGAATTGCATGTGACACCGGGGTGTCGTGGGTTAATTAGGTTATCGAATATTAGAAAGGCATGATACGGGAACGTAGCAATTATTAGCAAAGCATGTGACACTTAGTAGTGTCGTAGGAGTAGTGAACTTAGTGATACTAGAATTACTGGAGGCATATGACCATGCCCGGAGGTTGATTGTGAACTTATCGATATTAGGAGTACTGGAGGCATATGACCATGCCCGGAGGTTGATTGAGAAACTGTTGATATTAGGACTGTTGGAGGCATTGGTTATGCCGGAGCTTCATTGTTTAGTTGGTGTCTTGGGTGGCCATGAGTGCCTGTGGAGTGTAGAACCTGCGTTGTTGCTGCTTGTTGAACTTTGCGTGTGATTGTGATTGTGTTTGCCCGGGGTTAGTAACCCGACTGTGTGTCGGAGAGTGGTGTGGATTTTGGCAGGTTACGAGCATTCTTTGGATGGCCTGACCAAACTCGAGTCTCGACAGGTTATGAGCATTCTTTGGCTAGCCTGTTCCGTGTCCGTATCCCAAAAGGTTATGAGCATTCTTTGGCTAGCCTGATCCGTGACCGGGTCTCGGCAGGTTACGAGCACTCTTTGGCTGGCCTGATCCGTGTTCTTGTCTCGACAGGTTGTGAGCATTCTTTGGCTAGCCTGATCCGTTTTCGTGTCTTTGGAGGAGGTCATAAATGGTTGCGTCGGGTTTACTGTTAGTCTTAGTGCCCGTAGTTCAATCCTAAATGTCCAAATGTATATATCATCGTTAGCAATAAAATTAAAGCGGCTTTATATTACTTATGTGTTGGAGTAATATATCGATGTGTGCTCTGATCTATGCCCACCATGCGAATAGAACCATAGATCGAGATAGATCACACTCGATGGGTCCCTAGTCAACAAAGCTTCACTAGAAGCGACTAGTATGAAAGATGGCTCTTTATGGCTTACGTTCTGTTAGTCATTGGAATGGGATTCCGGAGTCTGATCATAGATATCATGTGGGACATGATATTGGACGACCCGCCCTGAATATGTGCCATAGATTAAGTCATGAACATATTCAGTGTTGTAGCTTGTCATGTATCCTTAGACCAAGGAGTCTTTGTGATCACTATGTAGTCAACAACTGAGTTTGACCTGAGCCTAACGTTGTCCGTAACAGGGCTTCCATAACGGCCAGGATTGGCTTGGGGACGGGCTACATGAGTGACACGAAAGACGGCTAAGGGATTTATCCCTCATACTAAGGTATGGGAAAGATATCGGTTCTCGGCCGCTTGATCGAGAGTGACTAGAAGAATAGCATGGCCATGCACATGATACTGGGTATCATATCTTCAGTCATCTCACATATCAAGGAACGGTGATTGAGAATAATAAGGATGACGGCTCTATGCCTTATCTCAATCAGGATATCAGAGATAAAAGGATAATGACAGGGACGACGGAAAGGTTAGAATCGACAGGGTCAATTCATTATGTAGTGTCAGGCAATACTAAAGTCTCGTTAGTTGCCACTTAAATAGGATCAAGTAAAATGGGATTTTACGTTGATCTATTGACATGCATAAACCTAAGGGTCACACCGGAGGATGAAACTCATTGACACATTTATGGAGAATGGGAAAAAGGGAGTTGTCTCGGGACATGACCAAAACTGGGTTTTGGGTCATGCGCCCGTAAGTGAATAGGACTTTACGGATCGAGACAAGGCTTGGAGTCTTGGGATTGATCGCGTCGGATAATGTTAGACATTTCCGGTATGGAAGGCATGGAGGCGATGAGCGAATCACGGGACCTCATTGGAAATGGCCACGGGCCATGTTCCAAGAGGCCCATGAAAGGCCCATGCAACCAAGGCCCATGGAACTAATTAATCAAGTCTTGATTAATTAGTACTAAGTAAGCAAGACAAGGATTAAGGTGTTGGTGATTCACCACCTAACCCAATCTTGTCTTGCCATACTTTGTCCTATTTACACCTTACTTGACACCATACTTGTCCCATGCCTTTAGTTGGACAAGTATGGGTTTTGTTATGTTTAAGTCATCTTTTTTCAACATAACAAACACAAGACAAGAATAGGAAATACAACTTCTCTCTCCCTTCCCTTGCAATTTCGGGTTTGGCAAGCTCCCACCTCCATTTTTGTGTTCTTGAGTCCTCAAAGAGAAGAACTACGTGGCTTTGATTCCCATGTGGATACGTAGGCGTCTTGGAGACTCAAGCCAATCATTCGTTACCCGGTGTTCTTGTTTTGGTAAGAACTAGTGCTGAATTTTTCTCTTGTGAATCCATTCTTTGTTAGTTGTTTCATGGTTTTAATCGTCTCTTGGTTTTCCTTGATTTTCCGCTGCGAGTTGGTTCATCTCCAACCCTACCTCGAGACCCAACATTTACATTACGAGTTTGAGGTTGGGTCTGGTGAGGGAGGTTACTGGGCAGCTGGTATGCGATCCTTTGTGATCTTGCTTGGTGTGCGATCCTTTGTGATCTTGTTTGGTGTACGATCCTTTGTGAATTTGGGTTTTGCGTGGTGGTCCTTGAGTCCTTGGAAAAGGTCGTGATCATTGTGTCGGGTCTACTTTACGTGTCAGTGTGTTGAGTTAGTCAAGGAAGGTAACAGTGGGTGTGTGTTCAGTCGAAGTACTTGGGTTGGGGATGGTGTTCCCCGGTGTTGAGTTTGTGTTGGTGTTACCGGCATTGTCTGCTAATTATGCCGTAGTCAGTCTGTTATCCGTGGTGGTGAGCGAACGCTCACCCCTAGCTGCTTTTCCTACAGGTACCGGTCGCAGGTTGGACTAGGTGAGCTTCTGAAGCTTGAAGAGCTAGGAGCGGGATTCTGAGTTTTACTTTCGAATCTAGTGACGTATACCATGTTTTGTCCACTTGTTGGGACTGATTTTGAGTTGTAAATATTATTTTATTGAACAAATGGTGATTTTAAAGTGTTTATTCAAAACAGGTTTCAAACGGTTTTATTATTTTTAAATGTTCGCGTCCCGAGTTCGGTTTACTGAAATTGGGGCGTGACAGCGCCGACCTCTCGAGTCAGCATTCGGTGGTCATGTATCCCTAGAGATGAGTTCGAAAGGTGGACTAATGCTTTTCAACCGCGGCGGAGGCGGGTTAGCCCCGCGGTGTATCGGGCCTTTCGAGGTCTTGAGTACGTCTTTGAGTGGGCGGATGTCGAGGTAACGGGTGATGTTCCGTATAAAGAGAAACTGATGTAGGAAAAGGGATCCACGAGACCAGGTCTTGCGCGGAAAGGTTATCCGCTTAAAACTGGTGTTGTGGTGACACCACGAGGTTGAGTCGACTTGGGAACGCGAGGACGAGGTTCGTGCGAAGTACCATGATCTGTTCGACTCCTGAAGTGCGTTGTTTTAAATTTCGCGGACGAAATTCCTTTAAGGGGGGTAGATTGTAATAACCACTCCCGGTCAACGTCAGTCAAACCTGCGAAAAACAGGAAAATTTAAAAATTTTGGTCATACCGGACTTAAGTTGACCCCGTTATCGACCAAAGTGAGTTCCGGGGGACTCAGGGCAACTTTCTGATCAATTTGGGAAATGTTGACTTTTCGCTGGAAAAGTCAACCGAGCGACGTTTTGGTCCATTCTAGGACCGTTTTGGATCTAAAAAGCTTAGCCGTCATCGCAGCGGTCTTAATTGAGCCGTTTCCTTGTAGCCCGTCAAGTTTCGTAATTTCTTGGAAAAAATGCCCGTTCGGGGCCCGAAACGTCCGAGTGGTGGTACCCACCTTGCCACTTGTCAAACGAGAAGTGGTGTTAGGTTTTGGGGGGAAAATGAAAAGGAAGACATAAGGGGGGTTCAGCCAAGGTGTTTTAGAAAGAGAAAAAATTTAGAGAAAAAAAAGAGTTCTTTGGCTTGGGTGGCGCGACTTCATTGTTGTGTGAGAGAGAGAGAGAGAGCTCCTCATTTCCTTTTGTTTTGGTGAGCTACTGTGAAAAGGTAATGATCTTGAGCTTTTGTTTCCTTTCTCTATGAGTGCATATGACTTGACAGAGAACAAAGGGGAAATAGGTAGCGTGGGTAAATCAGCATCAAGTGTGTTCTATTTGTGTCTTTTTCTTGATTGATTTTAAAATGTCATTAATTACTCCATACCATTCACGGAAGCACAAGCAAAATCAACTTGCTTTCCTTTTGTTAATGGTGGTATTATGAGCAGTAGCTTATTGATATTCGTGGAGTAAGAGCAGTAAGGCATTAAGAAGAAAGCTTCAGTAGCCTTTTTTTTATTGCCGTTCATTAGTTTGGAGCCACTTTATCGGTATCAAAAGATTGGATATTGTTCTTTTGTAGATTACCGTCTTGTATTGCAAAATAGGGAATTAGGTTTTGTAATTCGTGAGAATTCGGAAATTGTGGTTAGAAACCTTAAATGCGGAGTTAGAACGCTCGGGCATCGGAAATTGATTCCACCAATTGCGTTGGAACGAGTGAGTATAATTAGGAATTGTAGAAACGAAAATGGAAATTTTCGGAGTCCGAGGGACGTTTTCCCGATCCCGGGCAGATTCGCCAAGCCTGGCGAAATGGGTCATTTCGGGTCCAATATCGACAATGTCGAGTAATTGGGAAGTTTGGGAGTGATCGACATTTTCGGGGTTACTTTTGGGCGTTAAGTTTATTAAATTTCAGTGTATTTCCTGCGAGTTTAAAAGTGCCTTAAAATTGTGTTCTTTTAGATCGTGCTGCGGACCGAGGCAAAGGAAAGCTAGGCGAGTGACTGAGATCACGCCGGGGCTTATTTGGGCACTTTTGGAGAACACACACAAGGTAGGGAAAAGTAGCCGGATCTCGGCCCTGACTAGGGAAAGTTAACAGTAGAATTGCATGTGACACTTGGGGTGTCGTGGGTTAAGTAGATTATCGAAGATTGGAAATGCATGTGACACTTAGTAGTGTCGTAGGAGCAGAGAACTTGTCGATGTTAGGAGTACTGGAGGCATATGACCATGCCCGGAGGTTGATTGTGAAACTGTTGATATTAGGACTGTTGGAGGCATTGGTTATGTCGGAGGTTGATTGTGTATTTTCGTGTCTTGGGTGGCCATGAGAGCCCATGTTTTACTGTTGTGTCTTGGGTGGCCATGAGAGCCCGTGTTTTACTGTTGGTGTCTTGGGTGGCCATGAGTGCTCGTGTGGTTGTTGAACCCGTGTCTTTACTGTTGGTGTGTCTTGGGTGGCCATGAATGCCTGTGGGGTTGTTGAGACTGTGAGTTACTGTTGGTGTGTCTTGGGAGGCCGTGAGTGCCTGTGGGGTTGTTGAGCCTGTGAGTTACTGTTGGTGTGTCTTGGGTGGCCGTGAGTGCCTGTGGGGCTATTGAGCCCGTGAGTTACTGTTGGTGGTTTTGAGTGGCCGTGAGTGCCTGTGGGGTTGTTGAGCCCGTGAGTTACTGTTGGTGGTTTTGAGAGGCCGTGAGTGCCCGTGGGGTTGTTGAGCCCGTGAGTTACTGTTGGTGGTTTTGAGAGGCCGTGAGTGCCCGTGGGGTGGTTGATCCCGTGAGTTACTGTTGGTGTATCTTGGGAGGCCGTGAGTGCCTGTGGGGTTGTTGAGTCCGTGTTTTACAGTTGGTGTCTTGGGTGGCCATGAGTGCCTGTGGAGTGCTGAACTTGTGTTGTTGCTGATTGTTGAATTTTGTATGTGATTGTGATTGTGGTTACCTGAGGTTGGGGCCCGCTTCATGAAACGGGGGTCCACGAGCACACGCGTCTGCATGTTCAGATGGGGTAGGGGGCCCGCCCGACAACAAAGGGGTCCTGGCCGCGCGTGTGTGGTTTGGGGTTGTGAGTGTGATAGGTCGACAGCCTGATCCGACTTTGTGTCGAGGAATTGCAACAGGTCGACCGCCTGGCCTGACTGGGATCGGTAAAGGGCGTGAGGGAGGTTACTGAGCAGCTGGTATGCGATCCTTTGTGATCTTGTTTGGTGTGCGATCCTTTGTGATCTTGGGTGTTGAGTGGTGGTCCTTTGAGTCTTTGGAAGAGGTCGTGATCGTTGTGGTGGGTCTACATTACGTGTCCGAGTGTTGAGTCGGTTGAGGAAAGTAACAGTGTGTGTGTGTCAGTCGGGTTACTGGAGTTGGGGATGGTAGTCCCCGGTGTTGAGTTGGTTGTTGGTGTTACCGACATTGTCTGCTAAGTATGCCGTAGTCAGTCTGTTATCCGTGGTGGTGAGCGAACACTCACCCCTAGCTGCTTTTCCTACAGGTACTGATCACAAGACGGACTAGGTGAGCTCTCGAAGCTTGAGGAGCTAGGAGCGGAGTCCGGGTTTTATCTTTCGATTCCAGTGACGGATACCTTGTATATTGTCCACTTGTTGGGACGTATTTTGTTAAGTTGTAAATGATTATTTTGTTGAACAAATGGTGATTTTTAAAGTGATTTATGCAAAAGGTTTTCAAATGTTTTATAATTTTAAATGTTCGCGTCCCGAGTTTGTTTTACTGAAATTGGGGCGTGACAACTTGCCCAACAGATATTATATCCGAGTCTCAATTAATTTATATCTGTGGGTAAAGTGAAGACACTTTACCCACAAATGACGTAAGGACTTGCCCAACACATATGATATCCGAGTCTCAAGTAATTTGTATCCGTGGGTAAAGTGAGACAGTGTGCAATCTCCGTATGCCCCCAATTTTCTTCTTCCCATGAACATATGAAAACAAAACATAAACTTGAATGCAGCAATCAATATATAGACAAAATAACGTATAGTACACACACACACATATATATGTATGTATATATATATATAGGATAGCTATCAGGTGCAAACCTTATAAGTTCGTTAGAACGTAGAACTTTCAATCTGGGCCCTTGGATCGTAGAATTAAAGGCTCAGATTTAATGCATATCTTTTTAATATATTTTTAATTAATGCATATCTTGTAATTGATTTCGTAATCAATCACCCCCCACCCCCCTGAATTTCGGTGGCCATCCGATTTAGGTAATCAATGATCCAGATTGGTTCTACGTTCTGACCCGAAAATGGGTTTGTACTCGATAGCCCCTATATATATATATAGGTACAAACTTGAATCTTTCGTCAGAACGTAGAACTATCAATATAGTCCCTTGGATCGTAGAATTAATGGCCCAGATTAAATGCATATCTTTTAATATCTTTTTAATTAATGCATATCTTGTAATTGATTTCGTAATCAATCACCACCCCCCCTGAATTTCGGTGGCCATTCGATCTGAGTAATCAATGGCCCAGATTAGTTCTACGTTCTGACCCGAAATAAGGTTTGTACTTGATTGTTCCCCTATATATATATATATATATATATATATATATATATATATAAGTTTCGAAACAGTAAGTTATTTTTGTCCCGTCTTCGAACTACTGTGAATCGGGTTTTGTTGTAACGAACAAAGAAAATGAAATAAAACGTGTTCGTTTTAAAAGTTATTCTTTTTATGTTTTAGATCTGAATCTGGATTGTTTGAAGCAAAATCAAAGGAATTTGAAAAAGAAAAATGTTTCAATTTCGATCTGTTGAAAATCAAAATGAAAATGGAAGTTGAAACGGTTTTATTTTAATATTAATAAAACTGGATTAGAGTTTGGAAATCGAACTTCTGAAGTGAAAAGAAAGAACCCTAAAACGAAAAATCAGTTTTAAAATAAAAAGGGAATTAAAATCAATTTGGTTTTAATAACGGTTTTGAGTCGAGGAGTTTTGAGAAACAAATTTGTAAACGGGATTTAGGGACGGTTGTTCAAAACCGAAGTAAATTCATTATGGGCTCAAAAGATCGGAACAGAAACAGATTTGAAATAAAAGGGAATTTGATTTAAAACCAAAACCGTTCTGTTTTGAAAAAGGGTTATTAATCGGAATTGGGAACGACTCTGGAACTCTGGGTAAAATGGACTGCTATTTGGGTTTAAAAAGGAACAAAAGTGGACCGCTGAATCAGACCTCGGGATTCGTGCATTGGGACCGTGCCTCAAAAACATGCACCGTTTTCGGTGCTCGGGTACTCCAACCCGATTCGCCGTGACCCCGCTTTTATCCCGCTCGAGTTTAAAAGACAAATGTCGGATTTAAACTGGACAAATCGTAATCTTTAACTTAACGGTGGAACTGGGTTTAATTTATGGCTTTCGTGTTATCTTTAGCGTCCGGCTTCGATCGAAGTGAAGCCCGGTGGTAGCGAGCCAGAACGTCAGCAGCTAGGAAGCGTAGCGGGTGCTCTTCGGTTGAGGTAGGGAAAAGTAGCCGGATCTCGGCCCTGACTAGGGAAAGTTAACAGTAGAAATGCATGTGACACTGGGGTGTCGTGGGTTGAGTAGGTTAGTGAATATTAGAATTGCATGATACGGGAGTGTAGCGTTTAAGAGAAAATCATGTGACACTTAGTAGTGTCGTAGGAACAGAGAACTTAGCGTTAATTGTTTTACTGGAGGCATATGACCATGCCCGGAGGTTGATTGCGAGCTTATCGACATTAGGAGTACTGGAGGCATATGACCAAGCCCGGAGATTGTTTGTGAAACTAGCGATCTTAGGACTGTTGGAGGCATCGTTTATGCCGGAGGTTGTTGTGCGTTATTTGTTGTTGAATTTTGGGTGGCCTTGAGAGCCCGTGTTAATTGTTGTTGAGTTTGGGTGGCCTTGAGAGCCCGTGTTAATTGTCGTTGAGTTTGGGCGGCCTTGAGAGCCCGTGTTAATTGTTGTTGAGTTTGGGTGGCCTTGAGAGCCCGTGTTATTTGTTGTTGAGTTTGGGTGGCCTTGAGAGCCGTGTTGGTTATTATTGAGTTTTGGGTGGCCTTGAGAGCCCGTGTTACTATTGCTGAGTCTTGGGTGGCCATGAGAGCCCGTCTTGTCATTTTGGTTTCTTGGGAGGCCGTGAGTGCCTGTGGGGCTGTTGAGTCCGAGGTTTACTGTTGAGGTGTCTCGAGTGGCCTTGAGTGCCTGTTTGTTGAACTTGCTTGTGTTTGTGGTTGTGTTTGCCCGAACCGACTGTGTGTCGGGGAGTGGTGTGGATTTTGGCAGGTTACGAGCATTCTTCGGCTGGCCTGACCAAACTCGAGCCTCGACAGGTTCTGAGCATTCTTCGGCTAGCCTGTTCCGTGTCCGGATCCTGAAAGGTTATGAGCATTCTTCGGCTAGCCTGATCCGTGACCGGGTCCGGCAGGTTACGAGCATTCTTCGGCTGGCCTGATCCGTGTACGAGGCTCGGCAGGTTCTGAGCATTCTTCGGCTAGCCTGATCAGGGTTCGTGTCTTTGGGGATGGTCATTGTTGGTGGTGTCGGTTCTACTTTATGAGTTTGAGGTTGAGTCTGGTGAGGGAGGTTACAGAGCAGCTGGTTTGCGATCCTTTGTGATCTTTTTTGGTGTTGCGTCGTTTCTTTCGAGTCCTTGGGAGAGGTCGTGATCGTTGTGTCGGGTCTACTTTACGTGTTGTGTGTTATTTACTGTTGAGTTGGTCAAGGAAGGTAACAGTGGGTGTATGATCAGTCAGAGTCCTTGGGTTGGGGACAGTGTACCCCGGTGTAGACTTTATTATTGGTGTTACCGGCATTGTCTGCTAATTATGCCGTAGTCAGTCTGTTATCCGTGGTGGTGAGCGAACGCTCACCCCTAGCTGCTTTTCCCATAGGTACTGTTCGTGGGACGGACTAGGTGAGCTCTCGAAGCTTGTGGAGCTAGGAGCGGAGTCCGGGTTTTGTCTTTTGAGTCTAGTGACGGATACCTTGTACTTTTGTCCACGTGTTGGGACGTATTTTAAGCTGTAACTATTATTTTGTTGAACTAAGCTGGTATTGTAAAGTGTTTTAATGAAAATGGTTTCAAAGTGTTTTCTTATTTTAAACGTTCGCGTCCCGAGTTCGGTTTACTGAAATTGGGGCGTGACAAGGCTCATAATATAGTCGCAACGTTGATTGGCTTCCTTGAGCAGTTGCTCATACTGCTTCAACCACGCTGGGTCATCTTCAGGCCCTGATGAGCGCAAGCCTCTACACGGTTGAATCTTCGTGGGGACGGTGTTGGGTACACTATTTTAGCTTGAAGACTTCAGTTCCACCTATGCTCGGCCCGAGGATCAAAGTTTGGCTCCATCATGTCACTAACATATGCATATTTCCACAACTCAAACGACAAATACATAAACCTATCTCAAAGTCTAAAAATTGCTAGCATTCAAGAAATAGTCTATATACCTCAATAAAATTTAACCATGCAAATATAACCAAGTCATCGAAAGTAAATTAGAATTTCAAACTTAAGCATCATTCAAAGCATCTGTTAAATACTAATTAATAAACAAGTCTTGATTATCTAAAACTAGAACAAATGAACATTTAGTCTTGAAACACATGTTCAGAGTTATCTTTTAGCCACTACACTTAAACTTTTGTGTGATGCTTAGTAGTGTGCATGGACATCGTTGTACGTGTTTCTCTTTCAATAACTAGTTGTTCAGCAGCAACCCTAGCTCGCTCATCTCTTTCAGCTCTAAGTCTAGCTCCTTCATTGGAAATCAGATGCCTCATCATCATGCAAGTTGCTGACTCTTTTCTCGTACCAATTTCGGAGGGAAATTTTTCCATGACTGACATAATCTCTCTTTCCCAATGAACCTCCCTCCTTGGTGGCACATATCCATTTGATAAACTCATGTTGTTTTCCCCGACATTATTGTTCGTCCCAATCAATCTCCCACGACTATATATACATTTATATAATAATAAATCAAAAGGAATCGAACAAATCAAAACCAAAATCTGAAACCTAATTGAAACCCTATATTTTAGAATGCAAACCTAAATTTCACAATTGAAAACCTAACATTTAAACCTAATTGAAACACTAAATTTCTGAAACCGTATTCTTACAAAAACACACAAATTTAACTAATTTCCTAATGCGGAATTTGTCAGCCCTAAAACCTAACATTTAAAACTAACTGAAACTCTAAAATATGAAATTATACCTTAAAATATGTCAGCCCTAAATTATTACAAACAAGAAAACAGGCATGTTGATTTGCATCGGAAAAAAAAACATGCATGTTGAGAAAAAAAAATTACCTAATGATCATAGGAACGGACAGAAGGAGGAGGAGGAGGAGGAGTAGGAGTAGGAGTAGGAAGGACGGAGACAATGTGGCAGAGCTGACGCACGGTAGAGCTGCAGCAACGGAGGCGGTGGTCGGTGAGGCAGACACGCGGAGAGGCAGAAGGAAATGGGGGTAATTTAGGATTTAGGGCATATTTATATTAGATTGTTGGCCGAAGGATATGGTATCCGTCGGCATGCCCAAAACGGTGTCGCTTCATATGAGGCGTATTAAGTGTTGAGGCAAAACGGTACCATTTTACCTTATCCAACGGATACCATATTTGTCGGCCAGTTTGTGTTGTACAAAATCCCAACCACGCAAACAACTTACCTTATCTTCTTCCCCAACTCCTTTTTCCTCTCTGAATCATTTTTTCTCTCTCAACTCCATTTATTTTTCTCAACAAAAGATTTTTTCCACCATAACGATATTAATTGGTGGAAGAGCTATGAAAATTAAACATGATATGTATATAATATATTCTCCATAAATTGTGGTTCTGTATGTATATATATAGTTGGTATCAGGTATAAACCATCCCTTATTGTGCAAACTACGAACCAATCTGAGCGCACCAGATGCTAACACGTGGGCAATAAATATATAAAACACCGCACCTTATTTTGCAAACTACGAACTCACCAGGTGCTGACACGTGGGCGTGCGTGCTGCTAGTGCGCGCGCGCACAGTGCTGATCGTTTTGCGCGCACAGTGCTGATCGTTTGCGCGCACAGTGTTGATAGTTTGCATTTATACCAAACTATCAGCACCCGCACGCGCAAACGATCAGCACTGTGCGCGCGCGTGGTCAACACGCTCACGCGCGCGGGCAGAGGCGCGCGCAAAGCGGCCACTTGTCAGCATCGCGCGCGCTCTGCTGACGTCACTTTGACCGCATCCTATGGCTTAGATTGGTTCGTAGTTTGCACAATAAGGGTGGTTTTTACCTTGGTTGTAAAAGGCGGCCCAGGCGCCCGCCTAGGCGGCGCCTAGGCGCCAAAACAGAGGTTGACGCCACGATTTGGTGTGGTCGGGCATGGAAAGTCGGGGATCCGACTTTTGGGTATCTAGGCGGGTGGGGCGGGCGCTTGAACCGGTCCATGTAGCATACATCGTTCTGGTTCAGGCATGGGCGTTGCTCGGCCTTTGATTTATTCTATCCGAACACCACGGTTTGTTCGAAGTTCACAGGTAAACAAAACAGTTATGGTGTTCAGATGAAATATGAAGGAATGAATTGGAGAAGATGAACGTTTGGAAAGAGAAATTTTATTGGGAAATGGAAAAGGAACTAAGAAAGTTGTGCTGATGTGAGAATTTATTACATGATAATAAATATAATTATAATTATACTAAAATATTACGTAAAAGGTAAAAGACATTGGAAAGTGTTATTTAATCATAGCATGCTTTGTGTTGTATATATAAATAATATAACGTTCATGATTATGTTTTCAAAATTACACCTGTTTTGAAAAGTAAAAATAATAATTTATTGGTTAAATTTGAACGGTTACATGATAATATGCGGTAAATAAAAGAGTAAATTATAAAAAACACGAGAAATATATAGAGTAGGCGTGTTCATACTATATATATATATATATAGCTATCTAGTAAAAACCACCCTTATTGTGCAAACTACGAACTCACCAGGTGTTGACACGTGGCGCGCACAGTGTTGATAGTTTGCGCAACACGGTGCTAATAGTTTGCGCGCACAGTGCTGATAGTTTGCATTTGTGCTAAACTATTAGCACCGTGCTGCGCAAACTATCAGCACTGTGCGCGCCATGTGTCAGCACCTGGTGAGTTCGTAGTTTGCACAATAAGGTGCAGTGTTTTATATATTTATTGTCCACGTGTCAGCATCTGGTGCGCTCTGCTGACATCACTTTTTGGGGGATCCTATGGCTCTCGTGGGTTCGTAGTTTGCACAATAAGGGGGGGTTTGTACCTGATACCAACCCTATATATATATATATATATGGATTGGGGTTAAGAATTGAACTTATGAAAATGTAAAACCTGTTAATTTGATGTTAGATAATGTATTAAAATATAATATATAATTAAAAATAATAAAAATAATGAAATCCGCATAGGCCCCGCCTAGGCCCCTACTAGTCCCCGCCTAACGCCTAGCACCCTTGGCTGCCCGACTAGCGCCTAGCGTCGTTTACAACCATGGTTTTTACTGGATAGCTACCCTATATATATATTGTTATGGTTGTGTTTTCAAGATATCGATAAGAGTTGGATGTATTTGAGTAAGTACAACATGTTGTTCCAAGAAGGTGTAGGCGTGTTTATTGACTCTATACTTGACAATTGTTCTGAGGATACTCACAAGATTCCTTGTAGTAGGTGTTTGAACACTAGTCAACACACGGTTCCGAAAATATTTATGCACTTGGTAACGAACGGTATGATGGCAGGATACAATGTTTGGATATTTCACGATAAAAAGGTTTACATGCCTTCGGCAGCTGAACTAATGAGTAGATGTACAAGTTTACACAATGTGGCTTCATCTAAACTGGTAATGTGCTTCTGTCTGAAGACCACCGATATGATCCAGTAATTATGGACTATATGGTAGATGTGTTTCCATTTCGAGACGGCGGACCAATGGATGAAATCATTGAGGATGATGACGCTTGTGATAATGTTAAAGAGCTTGAGACGTAGAAAGCGGCCGACAACTACACTAAATTTCTTAAATCAACATAAAAAATTGTTGTACAGAGGGGAAACAACAGATAGATTAACAGTCATAATGGAGTTGATGGTCTTGAAGGAAAAATATCAATTTTCGAATGAAGCATTCACCGCGTGTTGTGTTTTTCATGAAGCTCTGTTCCCGGAGGAGAACTATTATCCTTCTTCATTCAAAGAGGACAAAAACGTGTTGAAGAGTGTGAGGATGAGTTACCAAATGATTCATACATGTGAAAATGATTGTTGCTTATTCGATGGAGAACGGAAGAACCAGGAAATGTGTGATAAGTGTGGATCATCTTGATACGATAAACAAGTTGGAATGCGAAAGCCCAAGGTGAATAAGACTGTTAGATACTTCCCCATCATTCCGTAATTGCATAAGTTGTAAAATTCACCGGATATTGCAGATAAAATGTAATGGCATAGCAGAAGGATTGTCGGCCCGAATAATTTGACACATCTATCGGATGGTGAAGGCTGGAATGATTTCGACAAGATCTGGCCTCGATTTTCCTGAGAATCACGCAATATTCATCTTGCACTTGCAACTGATGGGTTTAGTCCATTTGGTTCAAGTGTTGTGTCTTATAGCGTGTGGCTCATTGTTGTAATGCCTTACAACTTGCCCCCGAGCTCCTGCATGAAGAAAGAACTTAACATCTTAACGTTTTTGATATCAGATCCTAAGTTGCCTGGTAAGTGTTTGAACATGTTTATGAGACCATTGATAGATGATTTAAAAATATTATGGACCGATGGTGTTGTGATATTTGATGCATCGATTCAACAACCTTTTAAGATGTGAACTACAGTCTTATGGACCATAAGTGACTTCTCATGTTTAGGGATGTTGGGGGTATTCAGACGTGGGGTTATAAGGCATGCCCGATATGCCTTGATGACCTTGAGAGTTATCAGTCACAATAGGTAGTACTACGTAAGATCGTGGAAGGACTTGTCAGATAATCATCCCTACCGCAAAGACAAAAAAAAATCAATGGAAAACAGGAGAAAAGTAAATATCGTCCTTCAAACAATGGTCGGTAAATATATAAGGAAATTTCATAGGCACAATTTCTCATTCTATCATTGCATCCACTGTTTAAGACGGGGTCAGTGCAACAGATGTTGTGTTGGACACATGACTCGATATTCTAGGAACGCTCATATTGGATATTATTGGGGACATGACATACATTGGACGTCATGCACATTGAGAAAAATGTGTGTGACAATCTTGTAGGTACGCTATTCAACTTGTATGGGAAGACTAATGATGACTTAAAAGCCAGACAAATGTGGGAGAAAAGTGGTGTGCACAATGATCTATGGCCCAAAATGTTTGGGAAAAAAAGTTATTACCATATGCGAGCTACACGATTAAGCCTAAGAAGCGTGGTGAAGTGTTTGAGAAGATTTCTGAAATACGTTATCCATCAAAGTTATGCAAGAAGCTTGAAGAACAAGAACAACTTAAAGGATAAGAAGTTTTTTGGTCTTAAGACTCACGACAATCATGTGTTATTTCAACATATTCTTCCTGTCATAATACACCCATATGTGGCGCCAAGAAAGCCTATGGGCATTCTTTCTACCTGCTCTTGCACATGATCTTTTGAACATGGCAACAGTGATACGCGAGCTTGCAAGTTTCTTTCAGATCCTTTGTTCACAGGAGATATCAAAGAAAAGGGTGATAGAGATGAAGGAAGAAATAATATTTATTCTCTGCAAGTTAGAGTTGATATTTACTCCACCATTTCACAATATCATGGTACACTTATGTAAACACCTTCTAGATCAAGTCTTACAAATTGATCATTTCTATTACATTTGGATGTTTCTATGGAAAGGGAATTGGAATATAACAAGAAATGGGTGCACAATTACCGTTACCCTGAGGGTTGCATCGTAGAATCATACATTAATCATCAATGTGCAACGTTCATTAATTTGTATCTCGATAAAAGAAACATCGATCCCCAAATAGGTAAGGGACATCATTGTTGTTTCCCTACAAGTGATTCCATCCATTCCAATCAACGATATAACTTTGGAGCCAAAAGATATAAATATTGCGTATTGGCATGTCATGCGAAACATTGAAGGCTTCGAAATGACGATTGATGATTTTAATGAAGATTACGAAAGTGAATTTCCTGTAGTAAACGATTTACAACATCGAAGCAATGCATTATGCATAATGTTCAAGGAAAATGTAAGTTCAATCATGGATATATATAAATAGTTAGTGTACCATATGATAATGTTTGAAATCTTAATTACGCAACGTTTCAATTAACAGATGGTCGAGTACCCCGACGAGCAACAACATTTGGCGACAAAGAACTTGAGTCTTTTTTTCAAAAATATCAACATCTACGCACAGTGTCATGTGACCGGTGTCAAGTTCCTTTTCGAAGGACACGACAAGGAAAAACCCACACAAAACAGTGGGGCCATGCTTCTAGTTGATTAGGGTACAATTTATTATGGTGTTCTGTTATACGTCGTTGAACTAGTCTACACCTCAAGGATGCATGTTGTCTTGTTCAAATGTCGGTGATATGAATTGTCAACAATTAAGGTAGACAATGGATTGATATCGATGAATACAAATACAAACAGTTATACAGATGATTCCTTTTGTCTTGCAACAATGGCCAAACATGTATATATATATTTTGCTACAACTTTGGTGTCGCATTTACAATATATATAGCTCTCACAAATATATGTCTCTATCCGTGAAACAGGTTTTCTACTTCGATGATCCGAAATGGGGTAGAGGGTGGAAGATCATGGACAAGATGTCGCAACGAAGAGTATACGTGTCAACAACGATTGTCACGGTTTTGACTCCAATTCCATAGGAGGTTGACGCTCCTTACCAGGAGAGAGAGCCCTCCCCATCTGTGTCATAGCAGAACTTCATATTATTCCACCTGCTAAAGTCTTGTTCGAGGAAGTGAATGATGTAGAGAACACGGACGACGAAATTAGCGAGGAAGAGTGTGATGTTTATGACTTCAAAAATGAAGAGAGGAACGAGACTGATTAATTGTGACACATGTTTAAATATTTAAATGAATATTACTTTGATGTTATGCATAAGTCGTGTATTCCTTTAACTGATTGCAAAACAGTTCACAAGATAAGGAAGCAGAGAAAATTAGAAGTATATAAAATTCTCTATTTTATCACCTAGCCGACAGATACGTATATCTGTTGCCCAACTGCCCACTAGGCTGATGGATAAAACAAAGATCAAATGCCCTGTTTTGATCCAAAAAAAAACCTTGATTCGTCACTTTAAACTAGTTTTTTTTGTATATCCTTTGGTTAAAAACAGATTTAGGAAGACTACAACATCAAAACATTCAACTTCGAAATACCGGAATAGGTGTTCGGTAAAAGTTCATTTTATTTATTGTCTAACCCGACGGATACTTGTATCCCTTTGTTAACTTTTATCATGGCCAATGCTTCTACATCTGTTGGTCAAGAGTTATATATCCGTGGGGTAAGTAAGTACACATTAGTTAACCTACGGAGTTGACCACATCGATCAAGGATTACCAACCGTCGGATGATTGTTATTTTGCATTTACTACATGGTTACACCATATATTTACCATAGCAACGATCTTGATTACTGAGTTTATGATATTCATTTATACATATGTATGCATCGTTATTTTTTTCTTATGAATATACATGCAAGTGTTCCGAGAAACTACGCATAGTACATTTGTGTTGTCAATACCATATAAATGTGAATTTTTATGTTGTTAGACAGTATGTAACATGATTACGTAACATTAAAGGATCTTCGAACACGGAAAAAAGGTCAATTTAGAAGTCGGGTTTACGGTCAACTATGGTCAAAGTGTGCTGGTCGACGGAATTGTGTATCTATTGCCCAACTGAACTCCCATTTTCAATTTTTCCTCTTAAGTGTCAGCATGAAAATAACGTCATTTTCTCGGCGTCGTTTGTGTTTTCCGGTGACTGAACCAGGCGGGAATGAAAAACAGAGCATCGACTCTATTCTGCGGGTTGACGCTAATCCTGGTTCCGGTGATCCTGCTCGGATGGAGGTTGATGAGTTGGTGTGTTCTAGAGGGAACGACGAGCCTCTGGTCACATCCTCTCCGGCATCAGCTTTGTTGGCATTCGTGCAGGCTTCTGGAGAGGATTCTGGCGAGCTCCCTAGATCAGTTTCATTTTCCCCCGTTTTAGGAGTCGATCCCGTGATTACAGGAAGTTTGTTTCCTAAGATTTTGAATTCGAATAAAGGGATCGAGCTTCCTGATGACCCTGCGTTGATCTTGCCGATGAGTCCAGACGCGTCTTCGTTGATTGCGGCTTTGAGTTGTGACAGATGAGCGCGTGGGCTTGAAGTTGGGTCTTGGGGTGTATTGGGCCAATGGCCCATTACTGTTGGGCTTGGTCACAACCAGGTAGCTTCATCATCTCCTTTAGACAGGTTGGGCTTGCCAAGTGGGCTTTCTGGGCCTATTTCAGCTGGTTTATCTGTAAAGGCCCAGTCTCTGGCCCGAGAGGATCCGAGTTTAGTTACCGTTTTTAAGCGAATGGAGAAGGATCTGGGCCCTTTAGGTTTGGGCTCGAGTTTAGCTGAACAAGACAATCAGTTTCGGGGCGTGGTACCGACTATGGAGATCGGGTTTCAAGGAAGTCCGTGGAATGAAGACTTGGAAAAACCGATTTCTGGGGTTGGGCCAAAAAGACGTGGCCGCCCTAAAAAGGGACAGGCGAAGGTGATTGCACAACTAGTTATAGTGTATCAGACTAGAGCCATGACTTCTGTTGATAAAGGGGATAAAACGGGACGGTTCTTGGTGGACGTAGCCAAGAAAGATAGCTCGGGTAACTGGAGCCACAGCTCGAAAGTTGGTCGGAAAGCTGTTGATCTTTGTTCTTTAGCTCTCGATCAGGAATCCGAGGGAAGGAAGAACAACGATCACGTGGACCAGAAGTTTGATCAGGCCCTAACCCCTGTTCTGGTTTCTAACCAGTTTGCTTGTTTGAACTCGAATAGGATCTAAATCGTTTACGTCTTGGTTTGTTCTGGTTCTGTTTTTTGCTCTTTGTAGCTGTATTGGTTTGAGGAAAAGGTCTTTTTGGATCTTTTCTTCCTTTGTTCTATATTCTTATAGAACAATTGATTAATAAATTTCTTTAGCTTATAAAAAAATAAAATAAAAAATAACGTCGTTTTTTGACACTTTCCCAACGGATGTGGGATCCGTTGGGCAAGTTTTTTTTAGGTCAGAATATTAACCCACTCCCTCTCTCTCTCTCTCTCTCTCTCTCTCTCTCTCTCTCTCTCTCTCTCTCTCTCTCTCTTCTCTCTCTCTCTTCTCTCTCTAGTTTGTCTTTGCTTCGCCGTTCGCCGTCCAAAAGCCTTCTCCGACGCCCCAAAGCCTCCTCTGCTAACCTTCTTGTTTGACTAACTTTGTCACGAACTCGAGTCTCTAGTGTCATCACCAACCCGAGGCTCCTGCGCCATCACCAACCCGACCATCCATCTTCGTCACGAACCCGAACCTCCCTCTACGACACGACACTGACTCCTCCATTTACCCTTAACGTGAAAGGTCAGTACTTTAGGGTTTTGATTACGAAGTTTCTAAACTTATGGTTTTCAATTTCAGGTTTTCATTTTAGGGATTTTAATTTGGGGGATTGAATTTCAATCGTTCAATATTAGGGTTTTGATCGTAGGGAATTAATGTTAGGGTTCTCAATTTAGGGTTTTCATTTTAGGGGATTTGATTTAGGGTTTTTAAGCTCATATTTGATTCTGGTTTCTATTTGGAGCTGAGAAAATTATTGGAATAGTTGGTTTTTTTGGGGTTTAACATTAATGAGGTTTGGTGTGTGAATTGAGGTTTGGAAAATTAGGGGATTGATTGAAAATTATTGGAACAGTTGGAGTTTGATTTCGAAAGTATTGAGTTGTAGTGTTGAAAATATGGTTTGGAAAATTAGGGCTTTTTTTATTGAATGTTAATGGAACAGTTGGAGTTTATAGTTCGAAAGTACTGAGTTGTCGTGTTTGAATTGAGGTTTGGAAAATTAAGGGATTGATTCAAAATTATTGAGCTGTAGGGTTTTGATTGAATTCAGGTTTGGAATATGGTGTTTGGAAGTTGATAATGCATTACAATTGGATATTTGTAGAGTTGTAGGGGTTTTGATTGAATTCGGGTTTTAGATTGGATTGTTAAGCATTTTTTTTTTTGATCAGCAAAGCAGAATATAAATTGATGAACATCTTACGAGGGATGAAGAATAATTACATGAAAGGCCTAGTTATAGGCATGAAGAAACCACACAACCTGAAGGACGCAACCTTCTGAAAGAACAAATTAAGCAGCTACCTAAGAAAAACAACTCAGAAGCTACAAGAAGCAGAAAACCAGCTACAAGAAGGTCACAGAACCAGAACAAACAACCCAAAAGAGCAAACCAGAACAGGTCTGAATACCAATATTAAGCATTATATTTGTTTCAAATGTATCGATGTTGCTATTGTATTAATTTCAATCGAATTGAATTAGTTTGAATAACTAGAGTTTGAGTGTTTGCTGAAATTTTTTATTGTCATTGTTGAAATGAGCATTGCAGGATGGGGTGTAAAAACAACATGAAAGTTTATGCCACCTTTACGTTTTTGGTCCCTCTCGCTGAGTCCGAAATTGTAGGGAGTCTGGGAGGCAGCTCTACGTCGTCTATATCGTTCCTACAAAACCTACAGCGCATATGTGACTGTGCACGTGCACGTGCATCTAGCCTTGCATTTAGTGAGGAATGTTCCTCGAACGTGTCCTGTCCCAACGCCCCCAGTATTCGGGACAACGATTATCTAAAAGAGAATGCTTATGTTCATGCTATGGTGACCCGAGGAGAGGGGTGCTAAGATCAAGACCGGCAAGAGAGGACCGGTCATGAAGATCCTGCACAAAAGCTGCAAGAAAGGAAAGGGGAAAAATACGAGTTGTCGTGGAATGGGAGACTCCCACAGAAGCAGATCATAAGACACATAGGCTCTATCATCTGAAACTACATTCCGATAAACAAGACTACTTTTGGGAAGTTGGATGACGACTTGAAAGTTACTCTTTTTTTTACCAGCTACACTTAAGTATTCACATGATCCAGCAGTCGTGATAATATATTTACTGTCACGCCCCGAATTCAGTATAACCGAACCCGGAACGCGAACGGTGAAGCAAGTAAAACAAAGTCTCAAATAGTTTAATAGACCGCTTTAAAAGCACCACTTTTATTAATCAACACAATAATTTTACAACCGAGTTTTAATTTTAAAAAAAGAACACTAAAACAAGAGTGTACGTCGCTAAACAACCCCGACAGCCTGGACTCTCGCTCCCAGCTCTTCAAGCCTCGAGAGATCCTCCTAGTCCGCCTCGCGGACGGTACCTGTAGGAAAAGCAGCAAGGGGTGAGCTCTTTGCTCACCACCACGGACACCAGACTGACTACGGCATACATCAGAAATGCCGGGAACACCGACAACAAACAATAACACAGGGGACTACTACCCCAAATCACATGTTAAACCCGACTGTCACATAAATCACTGTCAATTTCCCCCCAACCATCTAAGACCCGTGCACGTAAAGGAGACCCCAAATCAGAGACCGAACAACCATTCCATTAGTCACACCGACAAGGTAAAGCACAACCCTCACACGATCCTATATGCATTTACTTGTAACTTTCCGCAACCAAACTAGTATTCGCTACTCGTCCCTACCTCAAAGGCCTGCGGGAAAATTAGTAAAGGGGATGAGCGTTCCGCTCACCTCCACGGATACCCGTTCGATTATGGCATACTAGTAAAGCATCAACAACTTACCAATCTAAACAGGGCAAACAACTACCTCAAAACCTGATACCAAACCGTCACAACTGTTCACGATATCGATACCTCAAATACTCGCTTACGTAGAGGAAACCTCGAATGGGGATCATATTCTCAACTAAGCAAAACACTATTGCTCACCATATCAACATCCCAATTACCCGATCACGTAGGGGAAACCTCAAAACGGGGATCATGTTCTCAACTAGGTAAATCACTATTTCTCACAACATCAATACCCCAACTACCCGATCACATAGGGGAAACCTCAAACAACCCACTCACGTGAGGGAAACCTCAAACCACCCATTCACGTGAGGGAAACCTCAAGCAACCCGTTCACGTGAGGGAAACCTCAAACCACCCGTTCACGTGAGGGAAACCTCAAACAACCCACGCATGTGAGGGAAACCTCAAACAACCCACGCATGTGAGGGAAACCTCAAACAACCCGCTCACGTGAGGGAAACCTCGAACAACCCGTTCACGTGAGGGAAACCTCGAACAACCCGTTCACGTAGGGGAAACCTAGTTCGTACTGTGTCGCAGCGCATCAACCCTAACCCCTCTCTGTGGTGAGACCCTCACACAGAGGCGATGTATCACCACCGTAGGTTATTGATGAGTCTCGAACCCAAGACCTCACCCTTTAACACAAAACTTACGACCTTTGCAAACAAACACAATCGTGAACAAAGTCCCGCAATATCAACAATATCAACACACACAATGCACGCAAGATCACAAAGGATCAACACAAATACTGCACAACCACAAGCCTCAACACTTTACCGATCGCGCGCCGGAAGGTACGACACACCTCACGGGGACCACAGCCCTCGACACTTTACCGATCGCGCATCGGAAGGTACGACACACCTCACGGGCATAAACCAAGACTCAGCACTTTACCAATCGCGCGCCGGAAGGTACGACACACCTCACGGGGACCACAACCCTCGGCACTTTACAGGTCGTGCATCGGAAGGTACAACACACCTCTTGGGCACAGCTCAAGCCTCAGCACTTTACCAATCACGCGCCGGAAGGTACGACACACCTCGCGGGGAACACAGCCCTCAGCACTTTACCGGTCGCGCATCGGAAGGTACGACACACCTCTCAGGCACAGCTCATCCAGGTATCACCAGAACAATCACAATCACAACCAAATATCACACAATACTCCGCAAATAGCAAAATTAATATCACGACTAACTACCACTCAGCAAGTCAGTCGACAACCATACAGGTTTAACACCCCACAGGCACTCATGGCCACACACAACCACAATCAGTTCATTAACCCTACGACACCACCAAGTGCCACATGCATTTCTATTGTTCGACAGGTTCACTCAACCTACGACACCACCAAGTGTCACATGCAATTCTATTATTCGACAGGTTCACTCAACCTACGACACCACCAAGTGTCACACGCAATTCTATTATTCGACAGGTTTACTTATCCTACGACACCAACAGTGTCACATGCATTTCTACTGATAACTTTCCCTAGTCAAGGCGTATATCCGGCTACTTTTCCCTACCTCGTAACGCTTTCCAAGTCCGATTCTTACGCTCCGCAGTGCTTACGCTCACCCGCTTAGCCTCCTCTTTCCGCAGTCGGCGGCACGATCTAACAAGATCACAAATTAAAACACTTTTTTAAGTACGCAGGCAAAGCTGAATTTTTTATGAAATTGACGCCCAAACGCAACTCCGATAATGCCGATCGCTCCCAAACCTCCCAATTACTCGACATTGTCAACAATGGGCCCGGAAAGGCCCAATTTGCCCGGCTCGGCGAATCTGCCCGGGATCGGAAAACGCCCTTCCGGGGCTCCGAAAATTCCCGTTTTCGTTTCTACGATCCCAAAATAATTCAAGTGTTCCAACGCAATCGACGGGATCAATTTCCGACGACCGAGCGATTTAATTCGCGTTTAAAGTTTCTAAACCGCCATTTCCAATTTTCACAAATTAATTACATAATTTATTACGGGTTTGAATTATCAACTCGGGGATCGTCCGAAACCACCCGAACACGAAAAACCCCGACGTCCGAGCGATTTAATTCGCGTTTAAAGTTTCTAAACCCGCCATTCCCAATTTTCACAAATTAATTCCATAATTTATTACGGGTTTGAATTATCGACTCGGGGATCGTCCGAAACCACCCGAACACGAAAAACCCGAGGCCCAACCACATGGGCCCCACCTGGAGACCACCGGAAAATGCTCATTTTTGCCCCCAAAACGTTCCTAACGAACCCTAAACCTCAACCATTCATCGTTTAACCAAATATAAACGAACACTTAGAAATCAAACACGTTGAAACGAGAAAAAGTCGGGTTCTTATCGTAGACAACGACGAGGGGATGACGATTTTGCAAGAAACAACCTGATCCAACGGTTGGATCGTCCAAAATCTCCAAAACCACACACTTTCTCTCTTCTTGTCTTTCTTCTCCTTCTCTCTCTATTTCTCTCTTTTTTCTGAATTGTCGTGTACCCTCTCCAACCATACCTTTTATTTTGTTTTAAAAACCAAACCAACCTTAAAAGATCAATTTACCCCTCTCCCTTCCTTTTGTTTTTAAAATAAAGCCAAGGACACCATTGTCTTTTCAACACCCTTCCACCCCTTTTTTGACAAGTGTCTTGTGGGTCCCTTGATTAGAAAATATCTTTGTAGATATTTTTCAATCAGATTCCCGAAATTCGGCCGTCTCGGGCCCCGTGCGGGCCCATTTTCCAAGAACTTACGAAACTTCGCGTTCTACAGGAAAACGACCCAACTAAGACCGCTGTGACGACGGCTAAGCTTTTTGGATCCAAATCGGGCCTCGAACAGACCAAAACGTCGCTCGGTTGACTTTTTCGGCAAAAAGTCAAATTTTCCCAAATTGGTTAAAAAGTTGCCCTGAGTCACCCTAAACTCACTTTGGTCGATATTGGGGTAAACTTAAGTCCGATATGACCCTCGGGATCAATTTTAGGTTCATTTAGGTGTTTGTCCTAAAATTTTAATTTTTTTCCGCTTTTCCGCCGATTAACCGGCGTTGACTAGGAGCGGTCCTTACATTTACTAATTGTCTTTTTTTTTACGCAATGCATCTATGAGTTTAAGGGAGGGGTTAACATATACGGACTGTTAGAATTCATAATAGAAACGGCATGCAGTCGTATTGGGGATTGAAAGCACGACATTAAAGAATGGTGTGAAAAATGGGTGGAGACCCATAAAATTGCCACCAACCCGGATCCATAGATTCCGTGTCGCTTGAATTCTTAGAACGTATGGATGAGTTCAAATGGCTGCTCGACCACTTCAAATCGACCGAATTTGTAGTACGTATCATACTTTATGCATTTTGAACTTGTACATGTTTTTTATGTCGTATAGATTAACAACATTTTTTTTACTTGTAGGCATTAAGCGAATGTGAGAAAAATGATCGGAAGAAGAACGTGCTCACTCACCATGGGGGGAGTATGGCCCTTGCTAATCGGTATCTCAGCGCATGCTTCAAAGATTCCTTTTCCCCCATTGTGACGCCTACATCCAGGCATACAACAAAGAGAAGGACGACAACATCCACAATGTTAAAAAAGTGGTATGCTTTCGTATTACACTTTATAATTCATTATTGTTTCAATTAACTAATATAATTTTGTGGGTCGAATCGATGATGATTAATCTACTTCTACGTGGAGTGTCGGTGAAGTCACATCCGGAGCACTGGGAGCATATCCCTTCCTCCGCACTATTTCTAAAGATCCGAGCGACTCAAGACGAAGAATTGACGATACCAGAACGCCACAATGGCACGGGGCCCAGAAGAACTAGCATCGCAGATTTGGTAGTTATTTATTTTGTTCGTGTGCTAATCTTTGTTCATTCTAGATCTGCTATTCAAAAGCGATCACCTTTACGATTCAAGTTCGCCAAAATCCCTATGGGGGCTTCGGACATATGCTGGAACCCGGGGTCTGGGACCCAATTTATGTTTATGATTTATTGTTATGAGTAATAAATATATCTATGTTATCGTTTCAAAAAAAGTTTCAGTTTTCAAATATTATCGTTTCCGTAGATGTTTGTTATGTTTTGATTTGATTTTCGTTGTATTTCAGGTAAAGGCCAGAAAGGTGATGGAGGACTCCTTGGAGATAATGACTCAGCCGGCGCTGGACGAATGTGATGATTCTTCCCCCTAAGTGGCTAAGCCACTTACAACAAGAGATTCCCCTCCTCCAACTAGTAAGAGGTAAACCTCGAAAGGGTCATATGCAGTCTAGGCTCGGAAAGATAATTAAGCTCCCAACAGTGAGGGAGAGTTGTATGGTGGTTGTTTTTCTAGCGCAAGGCCTTACAATTCATCAGAAGAGCTGGAAGGGCTCGCATCTTCCAAATGGAGGAGCAACACCTACAAAGGGAGGAAGATATGAAGAAGGAAATGAAGGCACAAATAATCGTCCGGGTAAAATCTGCCTTACAAGCCAGTCAAACTGAGATCATAAAGGCATGCTTTGAAACAATGATGCACTCCCAATCAACTGCTTCCTTATCATCTATTGTCCCGTCGTTCACCCTCCATCATAATGCCTTCAAACTTATATTTGTTAAACTTATTCATTATATTTACTGAACATAAACTATGAACAATTGTTGTTTGAACTTGTATGTGGTGAATTGACTGTTCGTGTATGTAGTATAAATATTTACAATTTTCTCACTGTTTGTGTATATGTGGAAATATGATAACATGCCAGGGTAAGTATGTAGGTTCAATACATGTTTGGGTGCAGGATTTTCAAATTTTTTTAATCTGGCATGTAACTTGACTAACGGATACATCCCGTGGGTGGGGTAAAACATCTAACCCCACGGATACAATTCTTGGGTGTGGTGAAATAGCTAGTCAACGGATACAATATGTGGGTGAGGTGCAAAAGCTAGAAAATGGATACAATCTGTGTGTGAGGTAAAAAAAAATCTAGGCAACAAATAATATCCATGAGTGAGGAAAAAAAGATAGGCAATGGATACTATCCGTGGGTGAGGTGAAAAAGCTAGTAAACGGATACTATACGTGGGTGAGGTGCAAAAGCTAGCCAACAGGTTCTATCCGTGGGCCATGTGGTGAACTTCACTAACAGATACGGATGCTCGTTGGTCAAATAAGGCTACGAAGCTTGGGCGACGGATTTTACCCAACACATATATCCGTCGTATTAGTAGTTAGCCGACATATATCAAATCCTAGGCAATGGATGTCATCCATTTCCCAGGATTGATCCAACCAATAGTAATTGTAGTTACAGGGTGAGCGCCTCGAGTTCTTTTTTTTGGGGGGGGGGGGGGGGGGGGGGGGGGGGGGGCGGGGGGGGATTATGTTAGAAAAATGGTTAAATACTTTTAGGTATTTTTTTTTCTCGGTCCACGAAACTTAAGATCCAACATATTTGAAAATGAACATTCAGGTATTCTTTTGTTCAGTCCACAATCTGTCTTCAATTTGGGGGTAAAATAATCTTTCAGCTTATAATGTGTGTTAATTTAAAATGAAAACGAATACAAGTCATTTTACATGATTCTGTTAGTTTTTAAATTCTAAATCAAAAAAGTTTCAAGACCCGAACAAAAGAATACTAAATTGATCATTTTTAAACATGTGAGACCGTATAATCCGTAGACCAACAAACAGATACCAATAACTTTCATTTCAAGTGGAAACTTTAGTCATGGGAGCTGGATATGTTCTCACAATTGGGGAGGGACTTGTCATCTTACAATTTGGTTGCAGACAAAGTGGACACCATCCACTAGATTGTTGAGGATTAGGGTTTCAAAGTTAAGTCAATGTATACCTATCTGTCATCTAATAACAATTCATGCAGTTGGAGTTCTTTCTTATGGCTTCCTTTCATCCCTCCAAAGATGGCTGCCTTTACTTGGCTTGCCTTTGTAGGAGCAGTCCCCACTAAATGTTTTTTTAGAGTCAAGAGGTGTTAAAATCCCAATCTCAGATTCTTGGTGCAGATTTTGTGGTTTACACTTTGAGGATTTAACCCATCTTTTCATATATTGCAAAAGATCTTGGTCAGTTTGGTGTAAGGTAATGGATTGGTGGGGGATATCCTGGTGCATCCCAGATAACTTTGTCAACTTCATTATCTCTTGGGAAGAGCTTTGTTGCAGAAGCAAAATATGGAAATCTCTTTTCTCAGTCACTTTGTGGGAAATATGGCTTGCTAGGAATGCAATGGTCTTCAACAATATTCTTCTTCCTGTTAAAGACATCCTCAGCAAAATACAACATTCCTCTTTTGCTTTGGAATAGGCTCAATTCAAAAACAATCAAGCCTTCTCCTTCAGTACCTGGTAGTGCTCTCCTCAACTCAGCTTCAGAATAAGAAGGCCAAAGATTAATAGGAGCCTTGGTTGTTTATTACAGCACTGAATCTTGTTCTTGGGGGGACTGGGGAGGGTTTGGGTTGGGATGGGAAGTGTGTGAGGTTGGGGTTGGTAAGGACTTTTTTGCTGAACTTGTCACGCCCCAAATTCAGTAGAGCCGAACCCGGAACGCGAACGTTTAAGACAATAAAACATTTTCAAACTTTATAAATAAATCACTTTAAAACCACCATTTAGTTAATCAAAATAATAATTTACAACTCAAAAGTACGTCACAACAAGCGGACAAAATACAAGGCGTACGTTGCTAGACTCAAAAAGGAAACCCGGACTCCCGCTCCTAGCTCTTCAAGCTTCGAGAGCTCACCTAGTCCGTCCCGCGACCAGTACTTGTAGGGAAAGCAGCTAGGGGTGAGCGTTCGCTCACCACCACGGATAACAGACTGACTACGACATACTTAGCTGAACATGCCGGAAACAACAACAACCCAAACACCGGGGACCACTATTTTCACGCCCCAATTTCAGTATACCGAACTCGGGACGCGAACATTTAAAATAATAAACACTTTGAAACTCTTTTCTATTTAAACATTTCAAAATACCCGTTTAGTTCAACAAAATAATATTTACAACTTCAAACACGTCCCAACAAGTGGACAAAAGTAAGTATCCGTCACTAGACTCAAAAGTAAATCCCAGAATCCCGCTCCTAGCTCTTCAAGCTTCAGAAGCTCACCTAGTCCAACCTGCGACCGGTACCTGTAGGAAAAGCAGCTAGGGGTGAGCGTTCGCTCACCACCACGGATAACAGACTGACTACGGCATAATTAGCAGACAATGCCGGTAACACCAAAAACAAGGTCAACACCGGGGAACACTGTCCCCAACCCAAGTACTCTGACTGAACATACACCCACTGTTACCTTCCTTGACCAACTCAACACTCTGACACATAAAGTAGACCCGACACAACCATTGACGACCTCCTCCAAAGACATGATAGATAAATACGCAACACCAATCAAGATCACAAAGGATCGCACACCAAACAAGATCACAAAGGATCGCATACCAGCTGCTCAGTAACCATCTCTGTTTCTCGCCCTTTCCGATCCCAGTCGGGTCAGGCGGTCGACCTGTCTCAGTAACCTCTCTGTCCCTCGCCCTTTCCGATCCCAGTCGGGCCAGGCGGTCGACCTGTCTCACAACTTCCCCCGATCCCAGTCGGGGAGCTAGCCCACAACCTCTCCGCTTCTCCCGATCCCAGTCGGGAGGCTAGCTACACCACACAACCTCCACCATGATCAAGTAACCACAATCACAATCACAATCACAAGCAAGTTCAACAACCAGAAACAACGCAGGTTCAGCACTCACAGGCACTCATGGCCACCCAAGACACCAATAGTAAAACACGGACTCAACAGCCCCACAGGCACTCACGGCCTCCCAAGATACACCAACGGTAAAACACGGACTCAACAGCCCCACAGGCACTCACGGCCTCCCAAGATACCAACAGTAAAACACAGACTCAACAGCCCCACAGGCACTCACGGCTTCCCAAGATACACCAACAGTAAAGGCACGAGTTCAACAACCCCACGGGCACTCATGACCACCCAAAACACCAAAGGTAAAGACACGGGTTCAACAACCCCACGGGCACTCATGGACACCCAAAACACCAAAGGTAAAGACACGGGTTCAACAACCCCACGGGCACTCATGGCCACCCAAAACACCAAAGGTAAAGACACGGGTTCAACAACCTCACGGGCACTCATGGCCACCCAAAACACCAACAATAATACACGGGCTCTCAAGGCCACCAAAGACACCAATAGTAAAACACGGGCTCTCAAGGCCACCAAAGACATAAATTAAACAGTCAACCTCCGGCATAACCAATGCCTCCAACAGTCCTAATATCAACAGTTTCACAATCAACCTCCGGGCATGGTCATATGCCTCCAGTACTCCTAATCTCGATAAGTTCACAATCAACCTCCGGGCATGGTCATATGCCTCCAGTAATTCTAATATCGCTAGGTTCTCTGTTCCTACGACACTACTAAGTGTCACATGCTTTTCTCATAAACGCTACATTCCCGTATCATGCTTTTCTAATATTCGATAACCTACTTAACCCACGACACCCCGGTGTCACATGCAATTCTACTGTTAACTTCCCCTAATCAGGGCCGAGATCCGGCTACTTTTTCCTACCTCGTGCGTGTTCTCCCAAAAGCCAACAACAAGCTCCGGTGATGATCTCAGTCACTCACCCAGCTTTCCCTTGCCTCGGTCCGTGGCACGATCTAAAAGAACACAATTTAAAGACACTTAACAACTCGCAGGAATAAACTGAAAAATCATTAAACTTGATGCCCAAACTTAACCCCGACAATGTCGATCACTCCCAAACTCCCCAAATACTCGACATTGTCGCTAAGGGACCCATCAAGGCCCGATTCACCCAACATGGCGAATCTGCCCGGGTTTTGTAAATGCCCTTCCGGGGCTCCAAAAATTCCCGTTTTCGTTTCTACGGTCTTAGAACAATTCAAGGGTCCCAATGTACTTGACGGAATCGAATTCCGACTTCCGAGTCAATTAAATGACGTTTAAAGTTTCTAAACCCGATAAATTACAACTTCTCCAATTTAATTCCAATTTTCGATTCGGTTAAGGATAAATGGTCCGGGGAACGTTTTAAACCACCCGAACGATAAAACCCGAGCACCCGAGCATGTGGGCCCCACCCGACCCACTTGGCCATGGGCCCTAGGGCTCAAGTGGGGCTCGTCCACCATGGTGGTGGCTGGTCCCAGCTCCGGCCAGCCACCACCCACGGTGGCGGAGCTCCTCCCGAGCCTCCGGTCACCGGAAAACGTGCCTCTTCGCCTCCAAACACCTCCAAAACGTCTCCAACAATTCCCCCAACCTCAATACACCCTAAACTAATAGATTTACACAAACCCTAACATTTGAAAATTACCAAAACAACGATCGGTTTAGTACAAACCGTAGAGGAAGACGAGGGGACGATGCTTACTCCTTGTCTTGAGACGATCCAAGGGCTCAATCTCTCCCAACCCTAACTTCTTTCTCCTTCTCTCTTCTTCTTCTTCTTCTTCTTCTTCTTCTTCTTCTTCTTCTTCTTCTTCTTCTTCTTCTTCTTCTTCTTCTTCTTCTTCTCTCTCTAAACTCTCTCTTCCTCTTCTAAAACAACCAACTCTATTTTTGTATTTTCTTTTCCTTTTTTTTGTATAAGTGGCCGGCCACATAATGCCCCACACCACTCATTTTCCCCCCAAAACTAACACCACCATTTGTTGGACAAGTGGCAAGGTGGGTCCCACACCTTTCGGAAAATATCTACTAGATATTTTCCAATCAGATTCGCGAAAAACGGACGTTTCGGGTCCCGAACGGGCACTTTTCCCAAGAAATTACGAAACTTGACGGGCTACAAGGAAACGGCTCAACTAAGACCGATGCGACGACGGCTAAGCTTTTTGGATCCAAAACGGTCCTCGAATGGACAAAAACGTCGCTCGGTTGACTTTTCTAGCGAAAAGTCAGCATTTCCCAAATTGATCAGAAAGTTGCCCTGAGTCCCCTGGAACTCACTTTGGTCAATAACGAGGTCAACTTAAGTCAGGTATGACACTCGGGGTCATTTTAGGTTCACTTAACTGTCAGGCTTAAAAATTTTAAATTTTCCTGTTTTTCGCAGGTTTGACTGGCGTTGACCGGGAGTGGTTATTACAACTATCCCCAAACTCAAGTAACCCGACTGACACACAAACCGTTACTTTCCTCAACCGACTCAACACTCGGACACGTAATGTAGACCCGACACAACGATTACGACTTCCTCCAAAGACACGAAAGATAACCACGCAACACCCAAGATCACAAAGGATCGCACACCAACCAAGATCGCAAATGATCGCACTCCAGCTGCTCAGTAACCCCCTGCCCTTTTCCCAACACGACGGTTGGATCAGGCGGCCGACCTGTCGCACTTTTCCCAACACGACGGTTGGATCAGGCTGTCGACCTGTCGCACTTTTCCCGACACCCAATCGGATAGGCTGTCGACCTGTTGCACTTTTCCCAACACGACGGTTGGATCAGGCGGTCGACTTGTCGCACTTTTCCCGACACAAAGTCGGATCAGGCTGTCGACCTGTCACTCACCAACCCCAGGTAACCACAATCACAATCACAAGCAAAGTTCAACAACAGCAACAACACCGGTTTAACACCCCACAGGCACTCATGGCCACCCAAGACATCAACGGTAAAACACGGGTTCAATAACCCCACGAGCACTCATGGCCACCCAAAACACCAACAATAAAACACGGGTTCAACAACCCCTCACGGGCACTCATGGCCACCCAAGACACCAACAGTAAAACACGGGTTTAACAACCCCACGGGCACTCATGGCCACCCAAGACACACCAACAGTAAAGACACGGGCTCAACAACCCCACGGGCACTCATGGCCACCCAAAACACCAACGGTAAAACACGGGCTCAACAACCCCACGGGCACTCATGGCCACCCAAGACACAAACTAAACAATCAACCTCCGGGCATAACCAAATGCCTCCAGTAAATCTAATATCGATAAGTTCACTGCTCCTACGACACTACTAAGTGTCACATGCATTTCTATTGTTCGATACGTTCCCGTATCATACGACACCACCCGGTATCGCCTGCCTTTCTATCATTTGATAAACTTACTAACCCACGACACCCAAGTGTCACATGCATTTCTATTGTTAACTTTCCCTAGTCAGGGCCGAGATCTGGCTACTTTTCCCTACCTCGTATGATTTCCCAAAAGCTCACAACCAAGCTCCGGCGTGATCACGATCACTCGCCTAGCTTTCCCTTTCCTCTGTCGGTGGCACGATCTAATAAGAACACAGTTTAAAACACTTTTAAGTTCGCAGGCATAAACTGAATTTTAATACACTTGACGCCCAAATGTAACCCCGAAAATGTCGATCACTCACAAACTTCCCAATTACTCAACATTGTCGATAATGGACCCGGAAAGTCCCGTTTCACCCGACCCGGCGAATCTGCCCGGGATTGGAAAACGTCCTTCCGGGGCTCCGAAAATTCCCGTTTTCGTTTCTACGGTCTTAGAATAATTCAAGGGTTCCTATGCACTCGACGGAATCACTTTCCGACTTCCGAGTAATTTAATTCGCGTTTAAAGTTTCTAAACCCGTCAATTACAACTTTCACGATTTAATTCCAAAATTCGTTCCGGGTGTGGATTAACTACTTGGGGAACGTCCTAAACCACCCGAACACGAAAACCCGATACCCGAACAAGTGGGCCCCACCCGGCCACAATGGGAAGATTTCCTTTTCGCCCCAAAACGTTCCTAACGAACCCCAAACCTCAACCATTCATCTTTAAACCAATCTTAAACAAAACCCAACCTTAATCAAACCGTTTAAACTCAAACACTAAATTTCAAACGTACTAAAACGAGAAAAAATTGGGTTCTCACCGTAGGGAATGACGAGGGGAGTTCGAATCTTCAATCGTTGAGTCGATCGGTCGGTCGGATCGTCGGGAAATCACCAAAAACACAACCTTCTTCTTCCTTTCTCTCCTTCCCTTTCTCTCGCTTCTTTTATCTCTCTTCTCTCTCCTAAATTCTGAAATGGCCGAGACCTTACTTCTTACTTCTCTTTATTTTGTTTTAAAAACAACACTACCTCTTAATTACAAATGTACCACTCATACTTCCTTTTCTTTTAATTTAAAATTTACCTAACACCACCACTTGTATGACATGTGGTAAGTGGGTCCCACACCTTTTGGAAAATATCTTCTAGATATCTTTCAGTCAGAATCGCGAAATTCGGCCATCTCGGGCCCCGAACGGGCACTTTTTCCAAGAAATTACGAAACTTCACGGGCTACAAGGAAACGGGTCAACTAAGACCGCTGTGACGAGGCTAAGTTTTTTAGATCCAAAACTGACCTCGAACGGACCAAAACGTCGCTCGGTTGACTTTTCCAGCAAAAAGTCAACCTTTCCCAAATTGGTCAGAAAAGTTGCCCTGAGTCCCCTGGAACTCACTTTGGTCGATATCGGGGTCAACTTAAGTCCGGTATGACCCTCGGGGTCAAATTTAGGTTCATTTAAGTGTCTGTCCAAAAATTTTAAATTTTCCCGTTTTTCGCCGATTTGACTGGCGTTTACCGGGAGCAGTTCTTACAGATTTTTTCTTGTTGTTTGGTGTGGGGTTTCTTCTATTTTCCCTTTGTTTGTGGAGAGTGGGTAGGTTTTTTCTTGTATAGGCTTGAGAGTTTCTTCAGTTGTATTTTTGTTCCTCCTGTTTGGATTGTGTTTTTCTTTCTTCTTGCTGCAGGTCTTAGTTGGGACTGGTTTGGTTTCTATCTAATCACTTTGGGACTGCATTCATCCGAACATTTTGCAGCCTCTTGATCACTGGTTTGATTTAGTTCAGAGGTGTTTGGACTGATTTTCCCACCCTCAGTTGTTGGACTAATGTGCTACTGAGTTGGTGGTTTCAAGCTCTAGAGAATTGGCTAGGTCTTGGGGGCTGTCATACTTAGGAACTGGTTTGGTTGGGCAGTCAGCTTCATTTGGATATAATGATTTCAATGGTTGGTGGGTTGGGGGAGAACTTGGTTCTCTTTGGTACACTGCACTTGTGGGGATTAGTTTTCATGGATAGGTGGTGACTTGGAGCTGAAGTTATCGGGTTGCCTTAGGGGGCAAGTATATGTTTGATTCATAGGACTTTCAATTGGAAGTGCCTTTATGTGTAATTTGAGGGGACATCATCCCCTTTCATTGGGTTTTCTTCCAAAAAACAACCCTTTGATCTTATCTAATGCTAGCTTTCCAAAAAAAAAGATACCAAATAATATTTAACCAAAACAAAATGCTCAAACAAAATTTGTAAGCTGTAAACTTTTCAAGGTAATGAATTAATTTGTTGGCGTTTCGGTTATTGAGCCCCGCAACCACAAACAGTCCCTAAGGTTATCTCTCCATTGCCGGCCCTGCCACCACTTCTGTTGCCGTCTCTGCCAACTATTATTTCAACATTCACGGCTTAGGTGAAACTTAGCGGAACTCCCAGGATCTCTTGAAAGCGAGTTAGCATAGGAGGAAACTATAGTTGATGTGTTTTGCTCTGTTTAAAATGGAGTGGACATGACTTTTGGGTTACAAATACGTCTTACTTGAGAATAATGCATCAACATTTCGAGCTTTGTTTCACATGCTCCCATTGAGCCAACACAATTTCCTCCTACCCATCTCTACATGGAGACATGTACATTAATGTCCCAAAGACTAGTATCTTATCAAAGTTACTGGTAGCTAACTAAAACTTACACCCCTCCACTACAAGTCGAGCAACCGATCAGGCACTAATCAGCATCCTCATCTTTATTCACAATCTGCCAACACATACATTTCAGAAAGCGGAACTGCAAAAATAGCTTTCTAAACAGATAGAACAACTTAAGCTTGTTGCATCCACTTGCTAAAATAATTCATAATACTATGTATTGGTTTACCGTGCTTCACTTCATTACTGCCTAGTCATATATTCTTCTATTTTTGCAACAGTTCCATAACTTTTAAGGTTGAATATAGCAAAACGCCAAACCTCAATCCTATCTAAATATGATATTATCTCCTCTGGTAGCCAGCTCATGTCCTTGCATTATGTGCAAACATATGCAAGTAAATTGCTAAAATGAAAGAACATATCTTCGTATCGAAATATCAAATATTACTCCATTTCAGTTAGCTAATCAAGCACGAATGATCAACATTGTCCCTACATAAGTTAGTTATAACAACTTGAGTATAGGGCTCACAAGAATAAAGGATGGAAAATCAAACTTGTGAAATTTGAATGCTTAACTTTTACGAATAGGGAGGTAGGACACTTATTTTGGGACGGTGGGAGTACAATCTTGAAAGAGAAATGCTCTTCGCATAGACATGAACATGTAGCACTAGAAAAGTAAAAAGTTACCTACAACATCAACCATATAATTTTTAACAATACCTGAGGTATATACGCTTTAATTCTTTCGAGGACAGGCTCATCTAAAGCTCTCTCAGCAAGCTCATAAAACATGGTATTGCCTTCGGGGCCATGAACTTTCTCTTTCTGTAAATATCTGGACATCAGCAGAAAAATAGTAAAATGTACCCAGCTTTCAAGTAGAAAAAGTCATTGTCGAATAAAAAGTACTGATTTAGTTAAGTACACAATCAACCATATTGGACAAATCAAACCTTTGCTGGACAAGCAACTCCAATGCGTCCTTAACATTTCCGACTTCTGAATGGTTTTCATCACTTTCATTCAATCCCAAACGGCGCATGTGATGCCAGAGGTTCTCTGCATCGCATTCAACACAACCGGAAAAGAAGAAAAATCAAGCATAAAAATATAAGGATAAGAGCATATAAACAAAATATATGGAAGTCTTGTGCGCTTACTTAAATTCTGATGTAATTATATGTTAACAAACTACTTAACAGATAAAAAAAACTATTAATTGTCTTCTACCATCTTATCTACGTGGACAAGTTCATTGGACGACATAAAGTGGTAGCCCAATGAGTAGATGATCATTGGACTGCACATATGTACTTTGCACATATATTAAAGAGGATTTTTTTTTGCTACAAAATATATCAAAATTACACTCCTGGGCAAGCAATTCCAAAACCTACCTTCTGGGATTTTTCCTCCAGCAAGATGTACAATACTGACAATGGCAAAGGTAAAACCAGTCAGAGGTGCCATTCTTGCGTCATCTACGTATTTCGTATAAATGTCAGGAGGTAACCGACTAACAATGACATAGGACTTTGCATCTCCCACACCTGTAATAATATTTTACAAGTAAAGTTAGCAAGAATCTAGAAGCTGCAAATGATTTGAGAGATGTGATGGCTCTAACGGACATGTTCCACTATGGATATGAAAAAAATTACAGTCTATAGTTAAATAACACAGGAAATTAACTAACTAAATTTATACGAGTGATTCAATCATTACTGTTCCATAATCAGTAATATCCAAGGTGGAATATAAAATCACTAGCAGTCTGGGAGGAGGTGGTCAATAGTATAATAGCAATGTGAGACAGATGGACATAAACTGGAGGGGGAAAAGGTATATATATCCTGAGGAAAAGGGCAGGTTCAAGAACACAACAGCTACTTATGAATGGGGTTGGCAGTCAACTGACCACAATTCAATAAGTTGGTAACAATGTGAATGAGAAATGAAATGCACAGGTGCTATAGAGGAAATATGGGACATGCTATCCTTATCATTCATAAAAAATATGATGATTGTTTCTTAACATTAACAGATAATGGTGAATTACACCCACAACCACACAAACAAACAAACAAAATATCTTGTTGGGCCAACTTTTTCCAATAGTTGTTTTTAACCATACTCAACCCACTGTGCCACCAAGCAACAGCATAAGCAGATACTTGTAAGCAACAAAATCCAATGTCAATCAATAAGAACAATAAATGTTGGTTTGAGACCTAAGTACGGACCAAAACTAGCAAGAATGGCCTTTTTATTGCAGTAATGGAGACACTTAACATAACCTGAAGGCGAAGAACAGGAAAATACCACATGGCACAGGACCAGTCAAAGTTCAGCAATAATCTTGTAGCCAGATAATAAAAAACATAGAAAGAATAGAAGTAAAAAGAAAGTGGAACAGGGAAATACAAAGAAGAGAGCATTGAGACAGGCAACATAGTTGGTAGTCCACTGCACTCATCAGTTTATCTAAAATTATGTAACAGACATTTATAGGTTACAACAGCAAACGTAAATACAACAAAACAAAACAAAACCTCATATGCAATTAAGACAAAAACCCCAAGTAGTAACATACTAAGATCTAAAGTTACATTTTGGATGTAGTTTCCTATCACCATAGAACATCTTTTTCTACACTGTACTTTGATTGTAAATTACACATCATAGTAATATGGGATACTAAGGCAGAATAATGAGTATGTGTCAAACCAGTGTGTGAAGCTGATGCAGCAGGTAACTTTGTTTGAAATTGCTCAAAGGCCTCTCACAATTTGTGAGTGCAACTTTTCCTCAACATAGATAACAGTTAGGTGTTTACTAGATATGTAATCACTTGAACTCATCCATGACTAGAAAAGCAGTGATTATCTCGTGATAAGGTAAAATTAGAATTATGCACTTACTTTGTTGTGAAGAGCGACCCTGGTTTGCAGAAGATGGACGAGCTCTTTGAATCTCTCTCATTTCATAACCAAAAATGCTGGACAGCTTTTCTCTAGCCTCATTGATCACAACAGCTGGAAGGTTACGCTGGCGATAGTTTTTGGTAACTAGTTGGGTAAGCTCCTCCCTCCTGATTGGGCACCCTGAGTTCTGTTGTGTTTTAAATAGGACATATCGCATCACTTCTGCAACAAGTTTCTCCTTCTCCTGAATATAAACTTTTTCAGTTTAGAAGACAGATTCACACAGAGCACAAATTTGAGAATATACAGATACTCTGTGCACCTCTCTGGACAGATCAAACTGAGAGAAATCTTCACGGGCACTGGCCATTCTACAGCAAGGGAACTGCCTCAAACTGCATCAAGGAAGCAAGTTTTGAGTCAGTGTGTTATGGTACAGATTAGGTGCTAGTTAACAATTCTTTATAAGACTTTAATAAGAAAACTATAATACACACATATACAAAGTTAAAGTCATAAGACCTAAAAGGTACAATCTATCTGAAGCTTAACACACACGCACCTATCTTTGGAAACATCTCAAGACAGTCATATCAAAACAACAAGAAAGCAAACCAAACTAGCAAATTGGTATCTAAAACTTGAGATACCCACTAAAATATCAGTCACAAGACAAACACGTCATAGTAATGGACCAGATATGATCAGGCAAAAATCATAGGAAACAACAATGCAAGCACAGACACAATTTATTTATTTTTCACAACAGGATCAGCGGCATGTTGAACATAATAGAAAGAATCATATGAAACCAAAATCTTGAGAGCCGTAGTAACCACGCAATCAAACAAAACAATAGCGCTAAAGAGAACATAAACCCTAAAATCTCCACAAAACAATCCCTCCCTTTAATAGATATGAAGAAACAAAATAGTTCCAGAGTAGTTCTGCCTTTTGATGGCAATTCCAAATCCCATTTAAAAACAAAAGCATCCCCAAATGGATCAACATCAACCAAATTAATTAAATTTAATTCACCAAGATGCATCACAAACATCCAACAGAGGAAATGCAGAAACTAAACAAACATCAAAGACGGATGACAGAGACGAACACAGTCGATTTGGTGGGTTATTGATGCACAGAGAGATGGTAAATTCATTTGTACATGCGACACACAATCAAGGAATGACCATTACCAAAGGACGATAGAAGCAAGCTCAATGCCTAGGGGTGAGCAAAACTTCACTGACACCGGCGAAACCGGCCGGCACCAGCACCGTTATCACCGTCACCGAATAACCGACGGGCAGCGTCGGTGAAGAAAAGGGAAACCGAGGCCTATTCGGTTGGTGGTCGGTGACGAGCTTCGGGAACCGCCGGTTAACGGTCAAAACCGGCACCGGAACTACTCATTGTCCACATCACGTTACCCCAGTGGCGGAACGAGGAAGTTATTTCGGGGGTAGCCATCGATAATTAATAAATATATAAAATAAACATACCAAAATAGATGACTATTATAATACAAAAAACACTAATATTTTGAATTACAATTCAAATGTAATTCTAAACTCAGACACTTTATATTTAGGTACCGATTATAAAACTAAATATTTAATACAAATTGCACATGTTTAATCTTTTTAATCTTTGATACTGATCAATATCCCAAATGCATATTACACAATAAAATCTCCTAAATTATCCCAAATACATATTATACAATCAAATCATCAAATATCGAAGTTTACATCCATTGTTATACATCAAGAACAAATTTTGAGGCATTAAATTAATATTGTGAAAGGCAACAGTAGCTTCAATAGCTCTTATAAGTAATGAATGAACCAAATTTAGGTTATCAAATTATATGGAAATTGAAGAAATCACCATTTTGGAACCAATTTCATCATCCTGTAATTGTTGAGTAAAAGAGCCAAACACAAAAAACAACTCAAACCCACCAAACCCAGAACATCAATCCTGAAAGGCTTTGTGCCGTAACACCAATGTTCATCATTTTTAACTGAAACTTGATACAATGGTGTGAACAATATTGGCTATGGCCTTCAAAATAAGAACAGATCTGATTGTGGTGTACAAATATTGAACAAACACATGAACTATAAAGACTAAATTATTGAACAAAAAGATCTTAAAACTAGATTAGAACTGGTTTTGAAGAAATTACCTGGCCTTGGCTGCGTTTTCCGGCGAGACGAAGAGGGAAGTTTGGTGTTGGGGGTGAGACCGTGAGAGGGTATTTGAGTTCACGACCAGAAGAAGGCAGGGGGATGGGGTTCTCAGCCCTTTCAGTACAGACGTAGAGCTCTGCGAGTGACTCTGAGCTCTGCAACCCAAGGTTTTGCTTTGGGGTTTTATGATTACCATTTCGTAATTTCGGCCCATAGTAATGGAATTGGCCCTTTATGATTGGGCTTTAGTAGTGGCCCGGCCCATTATAATGGTGAAATATGCACCTCGGATCCTACGCCAGTGTCGTGTCTAAGAACATGTAGAACGTAAACGTCACATTGATATTCAGGGTGTAGAATTCATGTGTTGATTGAGATGAATTGTGATACGAACTCTTGAATTTTAAAAAACACCACATCGTGGAGATCATATACGTGGATTATGGTTTGTAGAGGTGTTGTGTGGATCTTGATTGAATAACTAATTATATTTTTGTTGAATTTATTAAATTCATATTTAAAATAAAACGTAAATGAAATTGGAAAAAAAATTGATAAAATTAATTAATTAATTAACAAAAATACAAAAATAAATAATTAGATATATAAAATGGATAATTAAACTTGACATTTCATCACTTTTCAAATAGTACATCAAATTACAATACTATTGGTACATCAAATTTATTAACTCATCTAAATATTCGAAGTCGTCGTCGTCTGACCCTTGGTAAGTCGCTCCAAACCGACCTTATATGTGACGTTCGTCTTCGAGCTCCTCCCTCATTTTAGCCTCGCCGTCAAACATTGTTGATTGATATAAATGTGGGAATTTTGAGAGAAAAAGTATAGAGAATTTTGAGAGAAGTATTGTGGGTTGGATGAACGGGGGAAGGGGTATTTATAGGTGTAGAAAAATTGTTGTTTATATTTCTTCATTAATTACTTTGATTTAAAAAGTTGATCGTTGGATCGGACCGTTGGCTAACGGTCCGATTTTTTTCCCTTTCTCCTACCACGTGACAAACAGCGAGTTGCGTTGATGTGGTCCGTGGTTTGCGAACCACGCACGCCACATCGTGCATGGTGCGAACCACGTACCACACCAACGCGGTTCGTGAACCGTGGTGCGCGTGCTTGGTGCACACGATATAACTGCTCTGAGTGTTCAAACTCAGAATAGTGAATCGCTCATACAAGGGGGCAGAGTCTGGGGTATAATAGATGAAGGCGTGTTTAACTGAGGTGGTAAGCTTATTATGGGATTTTGTTGAAACATTAACATTTTTATATGATTATTATTGAGACGGAACTCGGCTATTTTAGAGCATCTCCCATGGTGGTTTGTTGGTGTTGCCTATTCGTGTTGACTGTTGGATTAAAAAATTAATATTTCAACACTTTTTCAACCAACGGTTAGTAATAACAGTCAGCAACCTTCAATGCTAATTCTTCTGCTGATTATTAGCTGCTGACTGTTGGAATAAAATAATATTAAACATAACAATTTTATTTAAAAAAATAAAACACACATTTATATTGCACGATACATATTACACATTAAAATTACCGAAACTTATTACACGATACATATTACACGTTAAACTAAACATACGTTCACCACAACTTATTATCACATAATAGGAAAATAAGACATAACATAACAACGGTCTATATTTCGAGAACGTATCGTAGCCACTCCGTGTCGCCTTTTTTGGTTGTCCTCTCGCCCCTCCGGTAGCACGGGGGGTCGACACCATGCCGACGTCTTCGGTATGCATGAGATTTTCTTGACTTGTCGCTCCGGAGTATTGGTTCGAGGGGAATTGCTCTTGGATTGCCGGTACGAAAATGTTGTTGCCCAGTTCGGTATACATGTCACTCCAATTGAGATCTATTGTAAACAAAACAAAAAATGTAGAGAAAGAACAGAGTAGTATTTTGAAGGAATTTTGTTGGTGTTTGAAAATGAAAAGGGGTTTGTTGTTTGTATAGAGGAGAAGGGGAAAAAAGGGGTCTGCCACGTGTCGCTCTAACAGGGAGAGCTCCAACAGCCGGCACTGTCTTCGAGGTTCCAACAGCTCTCAACGTCAGCGATGAGGGCCAACGGCTAGATCAACGTCAACACTCACCGCCAGCGCCTTACCGCCAACCTCCCTACCAACGTTGGAGATCCTCTTATTACCTGGGCCTTTTCTCACCCACCATCTTCATACACGTCTGCGCTTGCCATGGGAATAGGATCATATTTTTCAATGCAATGATACCATCAAAAGAGCCAACCAAAAGATTGCACGTTCCTTGTTGCATAAAACAAGTTCAGTTCCTATGTATGGTTCAGTAGAGATGACTAGTGACACTAAACTTAACAAGTAAAGGCCGAGTTACCAATCAACTGAACATCATACTCATTTGAACCTCAAGTTCTGTTCAAATATAATCTGGTATACATGTTTAGTTACATAATACATACAAGTGTAGTTCATCATCACAGTACTAGTGATCATCATCACCACTATGATCAACCAGACTTGAACAGCAAAACCGCTTTCTGGTCCACGTAGAAGTAAACAAAGTGATTTGTTTCATGTGTTACATAAGAACCTGTACATATAGCAACAGAATGTCAATGCAACTTATTCAATCAGCAAATGGAACTGTTGTATATTCATCCCAAATCTTCTTACATCAACAAAAAAATCTATATTAGCAAAGTGAAGATTACAGAGATCCTTTACAAGCTTCAGACTGATAAAACAAATATATAAATATAACAATACCCATCACATGAGGTGAAAGAACTGTAAGCTAATGTGGCATTATCTGACATTCATACATTACTCGTTTTTTATATATATATTATGTATCTATTTGGATACACTCCTCAAATCAGATAGTAAACTGTTTCTCATCAAACGTCTCATTATTTCAACGTTAAGGATAGCAAGACTTCACGAAAATATAATCTTCAAAAATAACTGTTAGGGAGAACATTCTCCGTTGTTCGACTTTCAAATTTCATCTCAGTTGATAAAGGACGGAAGATTTGCAGCAGCAAACAGGGAGCAAATAAGTATTCATTTCAGTTACATCGTATTTTGCTCAGCAATACTGCCACCTACAAACTTGAACTCCGGCCATTAGGCCCAGAACTCAAGCGTTTGACCACTCGGCTAATTAGGCATTGATCGTTACAGTTATATTTATAAATTGTTTATGTGAAATACTTTTAGTGTAATGAAACCTGATGTTATGGTCTATTCCTGCATTCCATTCCCAGTTGAAAGCACATAAAAGAGCTAATATAGTCCTTAGCGATCTAGGTTAATATGTGGGCCACAATGTTTTGCTTCTCATGATGAGAGTCTCTATCATTTAAGAGAGCTTCTTGAAAGTGGAGATTGTAAGACCAACAGTACCGCTGCATTAGTGGAAACAACCAAATCTGCACACATTTGCATCACTAAAAATGAAAGCCATGACCTTGTTTCCATCCGTAATTATATACAAAAAACGGCATGCAAAACTAACATTTCGATAGCAAATACTAATTGGCATATAATGGAAACAAATTTGTACTGCAAATCTTGACACTAAATATGTTTAAATATATACTAATCAGTTAGTTCTATGAACCAAGAACTTCAGCCGACCATGAACAACATTCAACTTTATGATATGAACTCATGTCTGTGGATTAGTAATGGTTAATGATATGTATGCATATTTACATTTATTTAGTTAATTTCAATATATTCCTTCACACTCATAAGCGGTTTTGTCTCATTTTATTATATTTTCGTGTATTTTCCTCTCTTTACTCGCATTTTGTCTCTCTTGACATTTTCACAGACTTCTGGATAGAAAAGAGATGAATTCTGGAGTAAAAGGAGAAAGAGAACCTACTACACGACCGTGCATTGGTCTGTGCGGGTATTGTTCATGCACAACCCTTGAAACGGCTTTTCCTCGACCCATGTACTGGCACCCTTGGAAACTGGATTATGCTTTGTTTTTAAACATCAACGAACATGGCCGTTCCTCAGTTCGTGCACTAAAATTCCTGAATACAGATTTGTCCTCCAACTGCACAACGGGCCACACGGCCTTTGTCGTCCGTTCCTTTCTCCTACACAGTACGACCATGTTCGTAGAGTTCATTTTTTATGTAAAATTTTAATTTGCCCTTCCGAATTAGAAACATATAAACAAGAAACTTAGGGTTTAGGAAAGAGTGTGCCAGATTGTACGCATAGAGAGAGCGTGTTGAATGTTAAAGATGATTGGAGATTTATGGAGATTGACTTTAAATTGGTGAAAAGTATCTTCTTCTTTATCTTTCCTATGGTTGAATTTTCATTTTTCTTAACGTCTTCCCTCTATTCTCTCTATTCGCCATGAACAAACAAATACCCAAAATCTTGAGCATGAGTGAATAGTTTGTGTAATTGTTTATATTCAAATTATTCTTGTAAATATGAACGAGGATATGTGATTGCGTAATTCTTGCTCAAAATGTTTTACCTTCTCAATTGCTTTGGTAATCGTTGTGTTTTAACATTTAGTACCTATGAATTGAGGATGTTGGGTTGTCAAGGTGATTATATGAGTTGGTTTTAAATCTAGACCGGAGGTAATTAGGTTCACAAAAGTGAGATAGATTAGGTAGGTGGACAGATGAACAATAGGAAGTTAAAAGCTCTCTGATTGCGAAGAGAAAACACCTCAAACTCTAGTCGTAGCCGGCGACGGCGGCTCTCTCCCTCTTGGTTCTTTCTTTGCCTCCCATCCCTCCTTTCTCTTATGAAGTTGTCTCGTTATGCCTCCCGATTAAGGGCCAACATAATCCAGTTTAGGCTGCCCTTTTGGGTGAAGTCGGTTTTTGGGCTGCTCTTTTAGGGGACGTCAGTGTTTGGTACGACCTTTTGGGGTACGTCGTTGAGGGTTGTCCCGATGATAATCCACGGAGACCAGATCAACCGGTTTTGACTGAAAGCATCGGTGACGCCAGAGCATGCTCCACCTTACTTACTACCTTTAAACAAAGTCTCATTTCTGGGAGGGACATCTCAGATGATCCCGACGAATCAAGACGACGGACCGACAATACCAGAATGCCCCACCGCGAAAGTAATGGGTTTCTGAAGAATGGGCATCACATTCTCCCTAATTTTTAATATTCGTTATTATTATTTTTGTTTTTTTTCTTTTCTACGATGTAAAAGTAGATTATGTCTACAAGTCCAAGAGCATCGGCAGACCTACAAGAGTCCCAAACTATAATCTGAAACCTAGGATCTATGATCTTGATCACTCTATTATATGTTGGAGCAATTGCATTGAATAAACACCTATGTCTCCCCGTTTCAAAAAAAAGGTAGATGGACAGATTCACATATTGAAAGGGTTTCAAGCTTAGTACTTTACTTCTACCTACACCTACATTAGAAAACAATTATGTGGATGAATTGTATTAGGGTCTTAATCGATCAAGAGATGTTTTAAGACTAGTTCAAGAGATCCTTATTACTCCTAGACTGATCATATTTACAAGATTAAGGAGAATTCTCGATATTACAATTGCATTACTATAACCCATGGGCATAGCTTTCACTCTTTAAATTCAGTCACTTTGTTGCACTCTTGATTGATGATCCACATTCGTTTTCAATTGAAAAACCAACGCTCTTTTTATTTTATGTAGCCTAAGTAACGTGATAGATAGCTTGTTATTGTTATTTGTTCCTTTAGGCACGACAATCGTAACTACTCTGTTTTACTACTTGACGACTGAAACGCTTGTTATGTCTAATTTGTGTGTAAACCCGTAAGGTGTCAGTTAGCATTCTAATCAAATTGTCACTTGTGGCCTAAGAGATCAGATGAAAATAGTGAAGATATGAAAACAAAAATCTAGAAGCTAGATAATAGAGGGCAATCTTCAATCTCAGCTGCAGTAAAATCAGCCTTTCAAACTTCATGTCAACCAACCCAACTGTTATAAGATAAACCCTATATAGGAGATCAGCGGGCAACAAGATGTCCCTCTTTATCTATATGCACTAGAACATTTGCTTACTTGACAGTAAACCAAATCATAAACAAGACTCCATAGGGTGTTTTACTTTCCATTAAGAAAGCATTAGCTGATGAGACATTGAGATTTGGTTAACTTACTTCATTAGTACATTAAGTACCACCACCCCCACCACTTGGTCCCTTGGCTTTTTTGAATGCCATAAATTCTTGCGTATCCAATGATAATAAGTCGATAATAAACAGACACGGTTCATAATTATGAATCACAAGAATGAGTCTCACTCTACTATATGGCACTTGCATCACTGTCGATCTAAGGTGCTAGATGACACGAATGTTTGTAATATGGCTCTTAGAGAACAATGAAATGGCATAAAAATGCTTGGCAGACTACCATTAATCCTCACCAAAATTGTAATCTAGAACATTTCTCACGAACTACAACATAGCAACCATCTTTAACCAAACAACACATAAAAGCAAAAGGCCAAGCACTCGCCTAATGCACCATGGCTAAGAATTACTCATAGGTTGCTTAATGTCAACATCTAATGTTCACAACTCAGTATAAAAAGCGTACCAAAAGGACGCCCGAGCATCAACTAAAAGCACCTCTTAAGACTGTATATGTATTTCATACTTGTTAAGCTCTAAACCCATGTATTAACAAAAGATCAATTTGCTGAGATGAAATAGAGAAACCACTCATTGCACCCTTCATCTTCTCACCTAAACAAAAGTGGCCACGTTGTTCGATTCCGTTCCTTTAAATAAGGAAATTAGGCTATTTCAGAGCTTTTTGTTGTGCCACAAAAAACCTACTGAACCAACTGATGCTTACACTAGAAAACGGGATATTTGTAAGCAAAGGGTAACAATTTTTCAGCATCCAATGAACAAATACCTTCTAATTGGAGCTAGATCTACTCAGATTCCAAGAGCCCAACATGATATTTTCGTCAGTAAATTACTTGGAATTGAAACCCAACACAGATCCTAATCAAATAACGTAAGAAAAGGCAGAAAACAACAAGCAGCAGGATGAAATCTGAAGCAAAACGAAATGGGGGGAATTTGGATAGTTACCGAAGTTGCGACCCACAATACAGTGCCAGGTGAGACCGTGCTTCTTATCGAACTCCTTCTTTATGTACTCCGCCACATCCTTCTCCACACAGTTGTTCTCAAACGCCTATGATGAATTTCGAAAACCCCAGTAATCGAACAGCAAAATTAATAGAAAGTTCATCAAATGAAGGGGAGGGAGAGAGAGAGAACTAACAGCGATAGCTATGTCGACAGCCTCTTTCTGCATATCCTCTCTCATGTCCGCGCTCTTGACGACGAAGCGGTTGAGGGAGGAGGCCGCCGGGGAGGGTTTATGGTCATCTGCGGAGTTGGGTTTGGCCGCAAAAGCTCCTCCTCGGTTGATGCTTCTCTTGGCGTCCTCACTCATCCTTCCACTGCTGTTCCTTCGGCTTCAGCTTCGGCTTCGGCTTCGGCAATAATGGAGGATCTACTGCCAAGAGAGGCTTTCCTTATTCGCTTAAGTTAAAAGGAACGGGACATCTCTTTTACAGACACGCTCCACATTTTCCTTAGAGCATGAACAAAGGAACGTCCCTTGCCCCCGATCTGCGCGTGTGCGGTCCGTAGACTTCGGACCGATTCGTTGTGGGAGCGAAAAAACGCGGTCCGCGGTCCTGAAACACGCGACCCCGTGTGCGCTCCTCGCCCCTCGGTTGCTGGGCGAGCGTGCGCTCCTCGCTCCCTCGCTTTGCTGGCCCTCTCCCGTGCCGCCACGTGGCCACCCCAGCCGACCGTTTGACAACAGTCACAAACGGCTACATTTTTTTTAATTAAAAATCAGCAAAATCAAACCCTATAAATACTCATCCCCTTCTCATTTTTTTCACACCAATCTCCACTTTCACTCTCCAACTTCACTTTCCCTTCCCAAATTCTCCTCTCTCATTTCAATTATTCTCGTGAAAAATGTCGGGCGACGCTGGGTCCCATGCACAATCAGCTGGCGACGAAGTCGAATTCACCCCCGACGAACTGGCACGGGATTTGCAAGACATTCTAGTGGACAATCGGGACAACTCCGCTTTCTCCCCATACTCGCAACCGGGGTCGAGCTCAGGTAAGTGCAAACTTATTATTTATGTAACGTAATTTTTTTAATTAATTGATTGTATGTAGTTAATGTATTTATTGAATTTCTGCAATTACTTCATTGTATTTGTTTAATTAATGTACTTATTATAATTTTTTAATTAATTATTGTATTCATTTATTGTTTAGGGCAATTCCGTCCCCAACAGTTTCAAATGGCGTCAGGGTTCCAGATGCCACCACAATTTGGTATGCACCCAAAAGGGTTCCAAACGCCACTGATTGGAATGAACCCACAAGAACAAGGGTTCCAGATGCCACCCCAATTCTACAACTACCCCGGGTACACACTACACGACGCAGTCGTCCGCCCAACCATCCTCTGCTGAACCTTCCTAACGACGACCCCGAGCCCGAGCACCATAGCCGGATGGGCGGACATTCAGCAAGGATGAAGACATCCACCTCATAAACTGCTGGTTGAATACTACAAAAGACCCCATCAAGGGAAACTCTCAAGCCGGAAACACATTCTGGTGCACTATTGAGAGGAAGTACAACTCGAAGGCAAGTCTCCAAGATCGCAACTGGCAAGCTCTCAAGAAACGTTGGCTCAGAGCTTCCTCGCAGACAAGGAGGTTCCTCGGGTATTTGAAGTCCTCCAAGGACGAGTATGCGAGCGGCTACAACCACGAGGAGCACATGAGACGTGCGAAGGAGATGTGGGTGAAAGCAGGGAAAGTGGGTGACCACCCACTAAAGTTTGACCTGGATCATTGGGTGATGAAGCTCGAGGGCAACAACAAGTTCTGTAAAACCCTACTTTTACAAAGGGATAATTTTGTGAAATCAGAAACGTGGGGGTAGAACTCTGCAACAAGTATTACTTGAAGAGAAAATTTAAAAAAAAAAAAAGAGAAGGAAGGTTTGGATTCGGGCCTTTTGGGCCAAGACCTGACGGTTGGGCCTCGGACAGGCCGTTTGGGCCAGTCGGACCATGGGCCCAGGCCAGATCCGGGCTTGGACTCGGTCTGAGCCGGATCTGGGTCGGGCCGGGTTTAGTTCACGGGTTTGGACTCAGATCCGGGTCTGGTTCTCGGGTCTGGGCTCGGATCCGGGTCAAACCGACTTTAAAAATTAATAATTTTTAAAATCAGTTTTTAATTAAATCATTAATTAAATAATTTGACTTAAAATGGATAATTAAGGACTTGTGGACGTTTCTGAGGAACTTTGGACCCTTCTGGATCTATTTGAACCTTTTGTTTGTAAACCCAGACACCGATTTGGACTTGCCGAGAGCTTGGACTTCGTCCGAGAAGACGAAGACCACTCCGGAACCCGTGTGAAGAACGGAGGAGAGGCTAATCGACTTTACAGCAGAGTATGATTAGAGGAAGACCACAAGGTAGGGAAAGTCTTAACTTCTCGTTTATAACGCTTAGTATGCATGTTAGGTTAATAAAATCGGAAAGGTCCTAGAATTGCCTATAGGATGCGAATAACTAGAATAATCGTCTTTCAATTATTAATAACCGGAAGTGTCTAGAATGCATGCTTAGGATGAGAATAACTAGTGTAACTCGCTTTCAATACTTGGGAATTGATTTACTGGTAGAGAGGCCGTGATGAGCCCTCGGATTAGTTGTTGTGCTAGGTTCACATACTTGGTTGCTAGTTATTAGGATAATCAAGAGTCTAACGAAATTAGTCTAATTTTATGTTGATTGATCGAATGTGTAATTGATTGGTTGAGTGATTGCGTGTTAAAGTAATTGTTGATTGAACGGATGATCGAGTATGACTAGTTGTGCCAAGGGGTACAATCAGGTGATCGATGTACCGATGGTTCGTGACAGGTAAGTATACGGTAAGTGTGGAGTATTATTGGATGTCTTTGCTGTGATGAAAGTGTGATTTGAGAAGTGTTCATTGATGGATGAATTATAGTGCATTTTCCTTATTCTTATTCTTGAAATGTTGTTTGTTCGGTTCGGTACTACACAGGGGGGGTAATCCGGTGCCGTTATGGTGGTTAGAGTTTGACAGATACTGTGAGATATTGGTTGAGTATTGGAGCCTGAGGGCATTGGTTACTGGATATTATGAGGATTGATTATTGGAGCCTGAGGGCATTGGTTACTGGATATTATGAGGACTGATTATTGGAGCCTGAGGGCATTGGTTATTGGACCCTACGGGGCAGTTGGATGGATTATTTCGTGAGAGATGGATACTGTGGTTTCACCCAAGTGTATGCGTCCTACGGGAGCACTACCTTGGTTCCCTATGACATATGGTCCTTTGGGGCATTTCTGAGAATTCCGATGATAAGCGCCCATTCGGGATTGTTTCCGGTGCCCCGACGCATGTGCCTCCTCTGGACCGAGGGAAAATCTGATATGATATGGGTGCTCTGGTGGATCGGAATATGGGAACCGATGTGACACCAGAATCTATCCGTGGATCGGAGGCTTGAGAAAGCAAGTGGTTGGTGTGACATCATTTACTCTCATTTTAGTAGTTATGATTCGCTTATAGTATTTTTCATGGAATCTTTTAAGTTACTATTATCTTTGAAAAAGCGATATTATTTTATTCACACTGATCCCATAGCATTTCATTGATTAATAGTATTTACTCGTTCCCAGTCGCGATGGTATTCTATTTTATTATAATGTTCTCTATTTATTCTCTGGGAAGTTATCGTTACCATTGAGAATGTGCTATTGTTATTGTTGCTTTTTATTTGTTTATTATATCTTTTGGTCTAAGAGTTTTAAGCGCTATTGTGACATTGAACTAAAGCAGTTTTATTATCAAACTTGGAGGCTAAAGTTGTTTACGATTTTCCCTACTGAGCGTAAGCTCACCCCTATTTGTTTATTTATTGTGTGTACAGGTGTACTTGAGATCTGGGGAATTCGAGGCTCGGGAGCTTTCAGATGTCTTGAGGGTTGTATTAGAGATGTGTTGGTCCACATTGTTGAACTATTATTTATCTTATGTTACTTGTCAAGTTTTGACACTATATTTGAAATTTGGATTGAATTATTGAGAAATATTTTGGACCCGCTTTCAGCTTTAAAAGAGTTTATTTATGTTTTACTACCTTTTATCTCGTTTGTTTCAAGTCACGTCTCAAGTCCGGCCAAAACCGGATTTGGGGCGTGACAATTTGGTATCAGAGCCTGGTTTCATTTGAAACGGGTTTAAAATTTTGAACTTGTTTTCAAAACCTCGGACCGACGTCAATTAGGTGGGTAGAGTTAGGAGGTCTAAGTCGTGTACTCAGTGACGCAAGTGAAAACAATTGATGCGTAGAGTAGGAACGACACGAGTCTTGATTGTTCAATGTTGCTTAAGTTTGAATCTCTTTGTTATGATGGTTACATTGCTCGATTGGTATCCTTACCCTATTGACTGTAGTTACAGTGATCGATGAAGCCGAACGGTTGAGATCGGTATTGGGTCAACGAGCAATGATCGAGCCGTTATAAACCGGTCGTTGAGTAAATTATTTGTTAAGAGTGTTACCGCCGTGGTTGGTCGTTCCATGATAGATGAGGTTGAAGGGTTGATCTATTGAAGTGTTGACTTCTTGATTTATTGAAGGGTTAAAATGTTAAAGTGTTGAATTGTTGAAATGTTGACTTGGTTGAGACATTGACCGCTATTTAAGGAATTAAAACTGAAATGATAATCCAATTGGGATGAGATTTGACAAAAGAGTAGAACTCGTGTATTCTTGCGCTCTTTTAAGTGTATTGTGTCTATTCCGATGCTCCGTGATCCGGAAAGACTCGTTCAACCCTATACTTCGTGATATTATTGTCCTTCCCGATGCTTCGTGTTCCGGACGGACAGATTCCACCCTATGCTTCGTGATACGAGACTGGTTTCACCCCTATACTTCGTGATACGGGACTGGTTTCACCCATATGCTTCGTGATACGGGACTGGTTTCACCCCTATGCTTCGTGATACGGGAAGACTGAGCCGATGATGTTCCGGCACCATACTTTGTTGTACTATTCTATTGCTGCGTGTTCTAGAGTGATGAAGTGTTAGTTGTGAAATTGTTGATTTGATTAAGTGATAACCGTCATTTAAGAATTAAAGTTGAAACTGATATTGAGTTGCAATGAACATTGAGTTTGAAGCTGAGGCTTAAGTTAAATTTGAAATTGAATTTGAAATGGAAAGTAAGTCGAGACGGAGATTGAGGTTGAGTTTAAGATCGGGTTTAGATCGGATGAACCAGCGATGCTCGGGTTGGTTATGACACGTTGGTTAAATAATTATTGAAGGACTTGCCGCTTAGGACGGCCGTTAATTGATAAGTAAAACCTGAAGGGTTAAATTTACCGGGTGATAATGAGATGTTTTGTGTGCACCTTATGGGTAGGACTCTGTGTACAAGTTATTATATAAATGTCCCGCTTAGGCGGATGGTTAGTGGAAAATACGAATATGTCATGTCGAATTTTCTATGAATCTAAAGTGTTTGTACTATCACGGGCTGACTCAGGAGCGCCACTGTAGTCGAGCGTGATAGGGGGATATCAAGTGGTTGCAACGAGATTCGGGGCGCCTGAATTGGGTTGCAACGACGTGAGATCAACATGAATGTTATTAGAGAAAAGTGAGGGATTGAGATTATGGAAAAGAGTTGAGGACATAAATTGTGAAATTTATCGTGTTACGATTCTAGACCCTAGTGTTGGGAAGCTACCCAATCGAGGGGTATGCTTGATGCTTTGCGATTTGTGTGAATTGATTGAGATTGTTCCTCCTGTGGGAGTTGATTGAATTGATTGTACCGATGATTGCTGTTGTGAGACACACTAAGATGCGGCCTTGTCTGCCTATATATATAAAGTATTATATATATCTACTGAGTCTAAGTGCGGTTAGTCATTTCATGATCTTTGTGGGACGCGCGTGAACGTCCTTGTGTTTGATCGAACCGGTTGTTCTAAACGAGTCGACGTACTACCGATCCAAGTAGGATCCCTTTAAGACGCATCAGAACGTCTCTTTTATGATAAATCGAACCACTTGAGTTAAATTGAGTTATGAGTACTTACGTTTTAAATGCAACGAGTACACGAGATATTATTTTAAGATACTATTATCTTTGAAAAAGCGATATTATTTTATTCACACTGATCCCATAGCATTTCATTGATTAATAGTATTTACTCGTTCCCAGTCGCGATGGTATTCTATTTTATTATAATGTTCTCTATTTATTCTCTGGGAAGTTATCGTTACCATTGAGAATGCGCTATTGTTATTGTTGCTTTTTATTTGTTTATTATATCTTTTGGTCTAAGAGTTTTAAGCGCTATTGTGACATCGAACTAAAGCAGTTTTATTATCAAACTTGGAGGCTAAAGTTGTTTACGGTTTTCCCTACTGAGCATAAGTTCACCCCTATTTGTTTATTTATTGTGTGTACAGGTGTACTTGAGATCTGGGGAATTCGAGGCTCGGGAGCTTTCGGATTTCTTGAGGGTTGTATTAGAGATGTGTTGGTCCACATTGTTGAACTATTATTTATCTTATGTTACTTGTCAAGTTTTGACACTATATTTGAAATTTGGATTGAATTATTGAGAAATATTTTGGACTCGCTTTCAGCTTTAAAAGAGTTTATTTCTGTTTTACTACCTTTATCTCGTTTGTTTCAAGTCACGTCTCGAGTCCGGCCAAAACCGGATTTGGGGCGTGACAAGTTCACTGCCGAGGAAGGCACAATGGGTAATGTCCGCCAACAACAAGTACGCCAACAACGACAACAGTTGGATGAGGCTGGGGCTTATAGCTCAACCCCACCCACAAGCACAGGGGACGATTACACACCTCCCAGTGGTGAGTCCCAACAACCAGAATGGGGAGCTTCCGAAAACTACGAGGGGATTGAGGTCCATCTCAGCGACACACCCCATCCCCTGAGGCCGCCCCAAGTCCCCCTCCCCGAACCCGACCGCAAGGAAAGAAGGCATTGAAGGCCTCAAACAAGGCGACCCTCCTCACGGCCCAAATGTATGCCTTCGCCAACATGGAACGTTCACGGCTGGAGGCTGAACGTACACGGCTAGAGGTTGAACGTCATGCAGAAAGGACCCGCATGCTACACAAGATAACCGAAAAGTGGGAAGCAAGCATGACCTTCTACACGACTTTGTATAATACTGATACCTCCAACTTCACTGAAGAACATTTGGAAGAGCACAAGGCATTGAAGGCCCGAACACGAAGAGTCTTGGATGCCCTTGAAGGTGAACTTAACGATCTCCGACGACAACAACCACCACCGAATGTCGACCCAACAAGGGATGATTCTTGAGCATGTATTTTTTTGTGGGTTGTATTAAAAGGGGTTGAATAAAATTAAAAGTTAATTTTTATTCGTGTTAAATTTATTTATTATTTTTTTATTGTCATTAATTATTTTTCCAAAAAATTTTAAATTATAAATAATTTAAACGGTTTCTGATAAAGAATTAAATAAAACAGCAAAATATCAATTAATAATCCAGTCAGCATCCAGCCAGCACAGGGCCTCACTTCCAGGACCTCAAAGGGCCTCTCCATTGCAAAACACCCACTATTCTGCAGCCCTAGGGCCTCACTTTTGTCCAGTCAGCACAAGGACCTCAGACTCAGGGCCTCACCAAGGACTTTTCTGTTGTTCATGCTCTTAAAGCATGTACAACGGAAAGGCCTTGGGTGAGGCCCTCGGACTGAGGTCCTTGTGCTGACTGGACAAAAGTGAAGCCCTGAGACTGCAGAATAGTGGGTGTTTTGCAATGGAGAGGCCCTGGGGCTGAGGCCCTGTGCTGAATGGATGCTGAGTTATTATTAATTGATATTTTGCTGTTTTATTTAATTCTTTATCAGAAACCGTTTAAATTATATAAACAAATGTGAAAAAAAATAATTAATGACAATAAAAAAAATTAACACGAATAAAAACGAAAATTTTAATAATGGCAAAGAAATCAATAAAATATGGGTATGGAATAATATGGTCAACTATGTAATATTCATAATAGTTGCTATAGCGAAAAATCTTTGAGTCGGACCGGATATAAACACACACAAAAATGATAATACGGTCAAATATATATTACATAAATATGTTATTTTATTTGAAATATCATCCAACACTAAATTATATAATATATAATCTATTAAAAGGAAGATTTGATTTTAAATTTTAATATGCATTTCACTCCAAAATTAAAAGTATATAATATTAATTATAATAAAAGCATAGTAACAAAAGCCTATCTAGGTCAATGGTAGAACACAAGCCTTTAAACCTTGAGGTTGGGGGTTCAAATCCCATAATTGACAAAAAAAATTGTTTTTAAAAAAAGCATTCGTTGTGGGATGTCAGGTGTCGGCCCGAGAAAGGGCCAGCGTGGCCGAGGGGCGAGGGGCGCGAACCCGGCCCGCGATTGAGGAGCGAGGGGCGAGGCCTGGGCCGCGTGTTTCAAGGTCGCGGTCCGCGTGAAATCCGGCCCACAATGGGACGTGTAAGAACCGCCCCGGTCGAACAAGAGGTTTTCGGCGAAAGTTGACTTTTTGTCGGAAAAGTCAACTGATGACTCCAGGAGTCATTCGGGACCTTTCCGGGGCCCAAAAATCTTAGTCGTCGTTACGGTTAGCTTAATTGGGACGTTTCCTTTTAAATGACTGTAATTGTGGAAAAGTCAACTATCCGTGAAACTCGGGTCAAACTCCGCTTATTTAAGGACTAAAAATAATAAATTAAAGGTGTTGAGATTTAATTGGGTTTGAAATGGTCCACACTATGGACACATGTCCATAGTGGCTTGGGTGAGAAGAAACAAGGACAAAAAGACACATATGCCCTTGATTTTGGTCTTGAGAAGCTTTTGGGCATTAAGGGCATTTGGGTTAATGCACTATTAGGTTAAAGGGGACCTTAGGTGAGCACTTCAGCCCATTTTGAGAGGGTTGGCCGAAATTATCAAGGGAGAGAGAGAGAGAAGGAGCTCCCATGGAAGCTTGAAGGAGAAGCAAAGGAAAAGAGAAGACTTTTTGCCCATTTCTACCTCAAATCACCTCTCAAATCTCCTTTTCTTCATCTATTCTTCATTACCAAGGTGAATATCTAATCCCTTTTCGTTTTTGTGGATTTTGGTTCATGGGTTTTGAGGGAAAATGATGAACATGGTTGGGTTTTAGGAAGTTTGATGTTGGATGGTGATTTTTGGAGAGAAAAGGAGGTTTGATGATGGATTTAGATAGGATTGGTGTGCTTTTGATGAAGACCCATGATGGGTGTTGAAGTAGAGACGTTTTAGGGTCTGTTTTGGAGCTTTGGGAGGTCATCAATGGAGGTTTTGAGGGTTAAATTCGTGAAAACCGAAGCTGGAGGAAGAAGAAGGCGAACAGTGTCAGACCCGTCACGGATCCGTGATGGGCACCGTGATGGGAGACGTCACGGCTCCGTGAGGGAGACCGTGACGGCATCAGTCACGGCTCCGTGAGGAGAACCGTGACGGCGCAGACCTAGGATCCGTGACCTGATCCGTTACGGAGCCCGTCAAGGCTCCGTGACCAGAACCGTGACAGACCTGTGTTGGGCCTTTTGGGCCCATTTTGTCGGTTTTCGAGTAATTGGGACGGTTATCTATGACCGAGTCCTTTGGGGATAAATTGGGAATGTTTTCCTCTTTAGACCTTTGTGAATTACTCTTGATTCGAGTGTTTAATTGTGATCCAAGACCTTGGACCCGAGCTGGACGGAGGAGGAGACCCTTGGACATCGTGAAGTGACGAGGAGGAAGCTAGCCAGGTCGTCCGCAGTTAGGATTTGTTTGTTGTTGAGGTAGGGAAGAGTAGTAAACTCTACTTTTAATTTAAAGAATTCTATAGTATGCCTATAGGATAATAATAACCGGAAAGGTCCTAGTTTTCATATAGGATGTGATTCACTAGAATAACCGCTTTCAATTACGATAATAATCGGAAGAGTCTTAGTATGCATATAGGATGTGATTCACTAGTTTAACCGCTTTCAATTATGGGAAATTGTCGTGCTGGTAGAATGGCCATGTCGAGCCTTAGGATTGATTGTTGTTTGTGTTGATTGTGGTAAATAGTCTTTAAATGTCGATGCTTAATATACTCTTAGTTAAGTTTAGAATTTTATCATACCAAGTGAGGTGTGACGAATGCAGTATGAATGTTTGTGTCGTGATTTGATTGGTTGCATGAATGAGATGAATGTGATATGATTGTTGTCTTGTGATAAGGATCGGGTGGATGATAGACCGATACGGTGTTCTTGGTAAGTGGTGAGGTTAAGCTTCGTTGGTACGATAAGTTGGTAGTGTGGTTGTGTGACCTTGTGTGTTGTGACTTGTACCCCGAGTGACGGGAAGATACCCGACCGAGGTGTGTGCCGGTCCGGTATGTGTGCATTAAGTATTTCCCCGATGTGTGTTCCGGGAAGACATCTAGGCCGAGGGATATTCCGGTATGATGTATGTTGTTTTACCCCGATGCTGTGTGTCCGAGAAGATATCGAGACCGATGGACATTTTGGTACGATGTAGTGTTCCACCCCGATGTTGTGTGTCCGGGAAGACATCTAGACCGATGCGTATTCCGGTGTGATGTATTTGCTTCACCCCGATGCTGTGTGTCCGGGAAGACATCGAGACCGATGGGTATTCCGGTACGATGTACTTGCTTCACCCCGATGCTGTGTGTCTGGGATGACATCTAGACCGAGGGTATATGCCGGTATGATGTATTGATTGAGTTGTGTGTGATGATCGGATTTCCTGAGTACTTGTCTATTGTTTGTGGTGTTGAGTCTAAGTAAAGTCCGCAATGGTCTTAGCAGTACAATGTCTTATTGCCCGTTTGTTTACTTAATTTGGTACTATTATCGAAATCATATGTTATTTTCAGTATCTATTTGCGTTTTTCAGCTTTTAATAAGTTTTATTGATCGATTTATTCTGACGCCGGGGTAGGAGTCCTTTCCCATTTTACTACTTTTTCCTACTGAGCGTAAGCTGACCCCCTCTGTTTTTACTGTGTTACAGGTTTCGTTGCTGAGTAGGCTGTAGGACATCTCAGGGCTCGGGAGCTCCTTGAGGGTCCGGGTGGTTACTATAGTAGAGACGTACCTTCTCTTTCCGTTTTAGACATTGTTTTGCTTTATTATCTTTTGAGCTTTTGACTCTTAGTATTGGTTTTGAATCTTGTTTATCGGAGTTATTCATTTTGGAACTAAATTTGGAGTTTTCATTCGTTAAGTTGGCTTGGATCTTTATCTTTTAATTATTATTTTTAGTTCACGTCTCGAGTCCGGTCAAAACCGGATTTGGGGTGTGATATGACGGCCCGAGGGTTGCGGATCGCGCGGGTCGGGGGCGAGGGCCGGCCCGTTGTGCGTGCTCTTATTCCCTTCAAGTTAAAAGGAACGGGACCTATCTTTTACAGATACGCTCTCCATTTTTACTTAATCAGATCAGTGAGATACTAAGAGCATGTACAGTGGAAAAGCCTTGGGTGAGGCCTTGGCACTGAGGTCCTTATGTTGGCTGGACAAAAGTGAGGCTCTAGGACCTCAAAATAGTGAGTGTTTTTGTTGGATCTCGAGGTAGGGTTGGAGATGAACCAAATCGCAGCGGAAAATAAATGAAAACCAAGAGACGATTAAAACCATGAAACAACTAACAAAGAATGGATTCACAAGAGAAAAATTCAGCACTGGTTCTTACCAAAACAAGAACACCGGGTAACAAATGATTGGCTTGAATCTCCAAGATGCCTACGTATCCACATGAGAATCAAAGCCACGTAGTTCTTCTCTTTGAGGACTCAAGAACACAAAAATGGAGGTTGGAGCTTGCCAAACCCGAAATTGCAAGGGAAGGGGGAGAGAAGTTGTGTTTCCTATTCTTGTCTTGTGATTGTTATGTTGAAAAAAGATGACTTAAACATAACAAACCCCATACTTGTCCAACTAAAGGCATGAGACAAGCATGGTGACAAGTAAGGTGTAAATAGGACAAAGTATGGCAAGACAAGATTGGGTTAGGTGGTGAATCACCAACACCTTAATCCTTGTCTTGCTTACTTAGTACTAATTAATCAAGACTTGATTAATTAGTTCCATGGGCCTTGGTTGCATGGGCCTTTCATGGGCCTCTTGGAACATGGCCCGTGGCCATTTCCAACGAGGTCCCGTGATTCGCCCATCGCCTCCAAGCCTTCCATACCGGAAATGTCCAACATTATCCGATGCGATCAATCCCAAGACTCCAAGCCTTGTCTCGATCCGTAAAGTCCTATTCACTTATGGGCACATGACCCAAAACCCAGTTTTGGTCATGTCCCGAGACAACTCCCTTTTGGCCATTCTCCATAAATGTGTCAATGAGTTTCATCCTCCGGTGTGACCCTTAGGTTTATGCATGTCAATAGATCAACGTAAAATCCCATCTTACTTGATCCTATTTAAGTGACAACTAACGAGACTTTAGTATTGCCTGACACTGCATAACGAATCGACCCTATCGATTCTAACCTTTCCGTCGTCCCTGTTATTATCCTTTTATCTCTGATATCTTGATTGAGATAAGGCATAGAGCTGTCATCCTTATTATTCTCAATCACTGTTCCTTGATATGTGAGATGACTGAATATATGATACCCAGTATCATGTGCATGGCCATGCTATTCTTTCAGTCACTCTCGATCAAGCGGCCGAGAACCGATATCTTTCTCATACCTCAGTATGAGGGATAAATCCCTTAGCCGTCTTTCATGTCACTCATGTAGCTCGTCCCCAAGCCAATCCTGGTCGTTATGGAAGCCCTGTTATGGACAACGTTAGGCTCAGGTCAAACTCAGTTGTTGACTACATAGCGATCACAAAGACTCCTTGGTCTAAGGATACATGACAAGCTACGACACTGAATATGTTCATGACTTAATCTATGGCACATATTCAGGGCGGGTCATCCAATATCATGTCCCACATGATATCTATGATCATGTCCCACATAAGTAATATAAAGCCGCTTTAATTTTATTGCTAATGATCATATATACATTTGGACATTTAGGATTGAACTACGGGCACTAAGACTTAACAGTTTTGCAATGAGAGACCCTGGGGCTGAGGCACTTGTGCTGATTGGATGCTGAGTTGTTATTAATTGATATTTTGCTATTTTATTTAATTTTTTATCAGAAATGCATGCAGACCAATGCATGCAGTCAAGACTCCCCGCCATTCCGGGAAACCCTCGGTTGTACCCTTCTCGGAGTAAGCGGTCCATGTCAGCCGGTGTGGGTGTACGCTCATACTCAGCTCCGAATACCTCAATGACGGCCTTGCAAAACTTACGTAAACATTCAAGTATGGTGCTTACCCCAATGTGCAAAGTTTCGTCCAATGAATCGGCCGAGGACCCATACGCAAGCATCCGTATCGCGGCGGTGCACTTCTGTTCCGTTGATAAGCCCAACCGTGAGGCCGCGTCGGGCTTCTGAACGAAGTACATATCGTTTTCCTTGACCTTGTCCATAATCCGTTGAAAAAGTGGTTTGCACATACAGAACCGACGCCTAAACATATCTGGGCCATATATAGGTTGATCGACAAAATAGTTCCTTATTAATTGGTTGTGGGCTTCAGCACGACCTCTGTTAATCTCATGTCGCATTGGTTCCCCACAGGCGGCCCTCTAGATCCTTGGCATTGCTCTCTGCATGCTCCTCTCAATCCTCTGCCGGAGTCGTCGCTCAACTGGCCGCATTCGGGCTGCCATCTCCTCATATGTCGGCAATTGGGCTCCCATCTCCTCATACGTCGGCATTCGGGCAGCCATCTCCTCATATGTCGGAACAACCATCTCCTAATATGTCGGAACCTCAACGTCGGACATAACCTCATCGTCGGACATTTTGAAAATTAGAGAGTAGAATGTGGGAATGAGAGAGTGAAATTGGAGAATGGGTGTGAAAAAAATGAGTTTGGGGTTGGGGTATTTATAGAGTTTAAAATGTTTTAGATTTAATGTAATGAAAAATAGTCGTTTCCGACCGTTGTCTAACGGTCGGACTTGCCACGTGTCGCCACGCGAGAGAAGGGAGCGAGACAGGGCCGAGGGGCGAGGGGCGCGAGCCGGCCCGCGAGCGAGGGGCGAGGGCTAAGGCCCGGACCGCGTAAAACCAAGCCCACAGTAGGACGGCCCGAGGGCCGCGGACCGCGAGCACGCGGGTTGGGGGCGAGGGCCGGCCCGTTGTGCTTGCTCTAAGAGCACGCAAGTGGTACGAACCGTGTATCGACCCGCAAACCGAACTATAATTTTAGAGTTAGTGGGTCACGGGCCGTGTTGTTGTGAGGCACAGTTTTTGTGGCCCGTAAACCGTAAAATTAAGGTTCGGTCTGTGGCCCGCGATTCGCGGTCCAGAATCACGGGTCACGGGCAGTTCGATTCGGTTCTCCCCCCGCCCTATCACATTACGACACGTGGTCTTGTTTTTTAAAAAAGAAAAATATATTTTATATAACTAAAATTTTATACAAATAAAATTATATATAAAAATCGAAAGGTGAAGAGTGGGTCAGCGATGATGGTTGATTTTATTTCGTTCGTGACCGTCTATTGTTTTAGACTTTTAGTCCAACTATTTTCCTGGCTTTGACCCCTTAGGTCTATACGAGAGCTTTTTTGTGATCGTTGATTTTGATCTGATTCTTTTTAAATCAGGGTATTCCATTTTTTAAAAATAGGTTTTGTTAATAAAATTTATGAGCATTCTTAGCTCTCACACAAACCCTCTCTCGCTTGTCTAGATCCTCTGTCCGAAAAACCCTACCCTACATGGATTCCTCTGCTCCAGCCACCGTCGTCGCCGACAGATCTCCTTTTAATGGCCCTGTCCCGTCGTCGTTCGTCCTGGCGCAACCTTCAGTACTTGTACCACCGCCTCATCCCTCCTCGGACGTCGTGTCCCCCCGCAAGATAAGGAGACATTGAAAGCCCCTCCAACAGGCCATGACGTCTTCTGCTCTCTCCCTCATCCCTCTTCCATCTTCTCCGGCCACGGGGGAGGGTATTTTCTCTATAGGTCACGCAACCCCTTTGATCAAACCTCGTCGGGGTCGGCCAAGTAAAACCCTAGGTCTTGCGTCTTCTACAAGCAAGACTAGGGATCCGCCCTTCCAACCTACAACAACTCTGGTGGATGTAGCGGCTAGGGTTCACCCCTCTCCACCCGTGGTAGAATCGGCTAAGGCTCCGACCCCTGTGGTTCCACCTGTTTTTGCTCCCCTGGCCTTACCTGCTCCTGTTGCGTCGCCCTCGCCTGACGTAGAATCGGTTCCGGTTCCCTCCTCTCCACGCTATCTAGACCCTATCCGAGGGAAGGCTCTGATGGAGGAACCTAAACATATGGTATTGTGGGACCTACATGGTGGAGGGATTACTTCGAACTTCGATTGCATTCCCATTGTTCCTGCTGCTCTGATTGACTCCGAGAGTTGTTCGACATCGATAGGTCTTCAAAACCAGAGACACTGGTTCCACCTCGGAGCCTCCACCGGAGGGGACACCATTGGAGGTCAACCTCACCAACCTTCATGATGGCTTCTCGGCATACTTGCAGGAAGAAGAGGATGAGGTGGAGGTCGTGATGTCGTGTGCATCGTTGAGCCCTTCTTTGTTGGCTCGCCAACAATTTGATATGATGGGAAAATTGTTGGCGTCCGAACCACCTCGGAAGGAAGTGCTGCTCCGAGTCATCACCAGGGCATGGGTGAAGGCTGCGGAGGGCCTGGTCATCAAGGACATCGGACCGGGGGTGTTCAGTTTCTACTTCGAGTCAGAGGAGGCGCGCACGTGGGTCCGTAGGAACGAACTTTGGTGTTTTGACGGGCGACCTCTCCTCTTCGGGGACTTGGACCCGATGGCTAGGGAGTCTCCAGCTTTGGATCGGCTTCAACTCTGGGCCATACTCACGTTCTCCCTCCCTTGGTGTGAACCAAGGCAACGAGGGAGACGATCATCTTGGTGTTGGGGCTGAGCGTCGAGGTTCCGTGTGACAAGTGGGGCACATGTTGGGGAGGATCCGTTCGTATTCGATTCTAGCACCTCATGGAGCGACCCTTACGCCGCCATCTCTTGCTCCGTTTCTGGAATTTCCCGACCCAATTCGGGTATCTCTCACTTACTCTAAGTTACCTGATTTCTGTTTTAAATGTGGGATGATTAGAATGGCCTCAAGGAGTCTCCCTAGGAAGTGGTGGGAACCCCGCGGTTTGAGTCTGCCATGCTGGAGTATCAACGGGATCGGGACGACAAGGTATATGCGACGTATTGGAAACCGGTATCCTCGCCTACTGCACCTAAGGAACCATTATATTGAAGGAGAGTCCCGATAGTATCCTCGACTACTGCACCTAACGGTGCGGTCCTCAGGCGCCACTTAGACCCGCTCGGTGGATCCGGGTTGGAAAAATCTGGTGGTCGGCCAGCTCTCTGGTAGCTGGAAGCCTGACACTCCGACCCTGCTTGTGCACATATATAGAAGTGGACCTGGAACTGTGTCAGGTTCTAGTACAAGGGGAGGAGTTGGGGGAGTGAAACGGGGTTCTACTGACGAACACCAGGAGGACCAAGAATGGGCGGGAAAGCATTCCCGCATGGAGGAATGAAAGGAATTCAGCGCTCTAGGGACTGGCCCTGGGTGGGGTCCTTGGGAAGAGCACTGTCTCCCGAAGAAGTGGATGATAACAGGTTCAGTCATACTCTACTGTGCATGCGGCGTTTAGGCAAGACCTCGAGCAACCGTATTCAACTTCGTTTAATTTTATTATGTAGCCCTTGTGGCATCCCATCCAAAACTGGAAAGGACGATCATATTGTGAAAAGATCAACGAACATTATAAATGTTTTAAATCTGTTCTTTGTGGTCAAAAAGTTTTTGAATCTTTTGTTTAATAAAATATTGTATCTTTTAGTCAGAATTTTTTAAATGATTTGATCAAAAAAATATGATTTGATTGTGAAGTATAATCTTGAATGGCTGCGACCCACCTCACGATTTGACTTGATTAGTCCTGAAAATTTTGGATTTGAATGACCCGTGTCTGAATTTGATAGCTTATTGGATTAATTCATGGGAAATTGTTGTGTACCTCCGTCAGGATCAAAGAATCGGTGGAACCCTTTTGCTTTTTTTTTTTATCAGCAATTTTTAAATTTTATAAACCATTTTTTTCGAAATGAAAAAGATGGCCAAGGGATGCACCCTCCATGAAACCGGTTACATATATTGGTGTTAAAAAAAACCCAACCAGTGATGGCAGTACCCAGCAAAAGCCCTACAATAATCAACAACCAAAATACTTGTCCCCCAAGTTACCATGCCCTTTGCTCAAAAGAAACCCTAATTGAAATTTGTACCTTACTTGCACCCCAAGCAAACCCCACAGCTATATAAAATTCAAATGTCAGCAACCAAAAACCAGCCTAAGAGGTTGCAGTCCAATCCAAATCAATACACAACAACAATATAACCCTAAGCTCTTCCATACCACACCATAGGACCTTGTCAGAACCCTCAATGCTCCACCAAACCCCTGCAAAACCTTCAGTTCCTTGATACAGTTGAACTTGTGAGGCCCTCAGTGTAAACCAGTACTGAGAACCAAAAAAACAAATGGACAGAGGTTACAAGTTCTAAACCCAGAAGACAGTAACCTAAATGTTGCTACCCACTCTCAAAATAACAGTCCTACACAATAAGTTACCCCCACACCAAAAATACTAAGGCCACAAATAAAAATTAACCTCACCCCCAAACTCACCACAGTCCCCTTTCACCACCCCCAACCCACCCCAAAACCCCCCAGATGTATGTTACACTATGCATCAGCAATGTGTACTAATAAACCAGTTCAGAGACCATTGGCAAAATTCCCCACAATACCACCTCTAGTCTTTCTCAAGTGACATGACCAAGGAGTTGAAATCCAGGCAACAAATGGAAAAGAGTTAGTATCATTGAATTTGGCCCAGAGTACTTGATATAGATCATTCTGAATTTGTTGCAAAATCTCCTGTGGCTGCACTGTCAAGGAGTTAAAAATGAGCTTGTTTCTACATAACCAGATTCTCCAAATTGTAATTGACACTACTAAACTCCAATGAGATGAAGAAGTGTAAGGCCCCAACCCTTTCCAGGCCACAAACCAATCCAATATAGTCTCAGGACCAACAGTTTGTACCCCCCACCAATTTATCACTAAACCCCAAATAGACCAAGAGAACTTCCAATTTAAGAATAGATGGTCTTGTTCCTCAGGTTTCTCATTGCAGAAGGGACACTAGACATTCTGATTGTATAGGCCCCTTGCTAAGAGGAAACATTTTGTTGGAACCCCTTTCACACATAAAAGCCACATGAAAACTGCAATCTTGGGAGGTACAAGAGGTTCCCATAATAATTCAGGCCACAGTAATTCTTCATCATAATCTTCATCTAAGAACTGGTACATTCTTTGTACAGAAAAACCTCTTGTATCCACAATCCAGGACACTTTGTCAGGGATGTCATTGAGCTGAGTAATTGTATTTAATAAGTCACACAATAACAAAAATTGGTCTTCCTCCCAGCCCCTCAGCTCCCTTCTAAAAACCAGCACCCAATCCCCATTTTCCCAAAGATGAGATACTAAACTTCTCTTCTGTTGACTAAGATGAAATAATCTCTGAAACATGACTTTCAATGGATAATCTGCTATCCAAATATCTTCCCAAAAAAGAATAGTGTTGCCAGAGTTAATAGTCCACTGTAAACCAGCCACCCCAAATGCACTAGTGAATCTTGGGCAATCCAGAAGTGATTGAAAGTGAGTCAGAAAACACTGGCCATTGTTCAGCAGAAATTTTGATAAATCCCACTCGGATGACTCCCACCCATATTTTGAACAGATCAATTGTTTCCAAAGTGAATCTTCCTCTAGAGCAAACCTCCACCACCACTTGGCTAAGAAGGCTCTATTCATGATGCTCAATCTCTTGATCCCCAGTCCACCAACCTTTCTAGGTCTACAATCTTTCCCCCAGCCAATTTTATGTAGTACCCTTTTGTTAGTTCTCCCATTCCACAAGAACCTCTTCTGCCATCTTTCCATTTCCAAAATCACACCCTTAGGAGCTTTATACAAAGACATGTAATATAAGGGTAAGGAGGACAGAGAGGACTTGATCAATGTAATCCTGCCCCCCCAAGGTTTTATTCCTGGCTTGCCACAAACTCAGCTTCTTTTTATATTTGGCCACTATGCGATCCCAAGTCTTGGCTCTTTTGGGATTAGCCCCTAGTTGAAACCCCAAATAATCAAAAGGTAGTTGCATAGATTCACAACCCAAAATACCTGTGATCTCTTGTAAATTAACAGTGTCATGATTCATCAAGAGTACATGAGACTTGTGAAAGTTGATCTTTAAACCAGTAGATTTTTGGAAGATATTAAGAGTATGCTTCAAATTAATAGCCTGTTGTAAACCAGCTTGTATGAAAATGAGTGTATCATCTGCAAATTGCAGATGTGAAATCTCAGGGCCATTTTATGAGAATTTTACCCCATTGAACATTTTGGTACTGCACCCTTTGGCCATGAGTTGATGCAAAGCTTCTGCTACCAATGCAAATAATAATGGAGAGAGGGAGCATCCCTACCTCAATCCTCTTTCCAGTTGAAAATCCTTTGTAGGAGTTCCATTAATCAGCACTGAAGACCATGCCTTCAAACATTCAGCAATCCAGGACCTCCACACCAAGCCAAACCCCATCTTCCCAAGTAACTCCAACAATGCTTCCCAATGGATATGGTCATAAGCCTTTTCAAAATCAATCTTGAAAACAATTATCTCTTGATCAGAATTTTTTAAAGAGTGAATGATTTCTGAGGCTATCAATACACCATACATGATCTGTCTACCAGCAATGAACCCTGATTGCACATCATGAACTAGAGAACTCATCAAAGGTTTGAGTCTGGCTGCCAATACTTTAGAGACTATCTTGTAAATGCTGTGTACCAAACTGATAGGCCTATAGTCATTGAAAGACACAGGAGAGGCCGTCTTAGGAATTAAAGTGATGAATGAAGAATTCAATCCTTTTCCTAAATGTCCCCCATTGTGAAAATGTTCAAACATCTCCAGTATATCAACCTTCACAACCTCCCAACAAGTCTGATAGAATTTTAAAGAAAAGCCATCAGGACCAGGGGATTTATCCCCCTTACAACTTTTTATGGCTCCCCAGATCTCTTCTTCAGTGAAAGCTAACTCTAACCTCTGGGCCTGTAATGTAGAAATGGATTTAAAAGGTAATGTGGACAACTTAATACACACTGCAACATTTCCTTGGAACCTGGCAGCAAAGTGTCTATTTGCTACAACTTTGATCTCCGATGGCTCAGAATACACAACACCAGCTTCTTCTATAGATGAAAACTTCTTCCTAGTATGATTGAAATTTGCAACCAAATGATAATATTAGTACATCTATCACCATCCCTGGACCATTTATGCCTAGCCTTTTGACACTAGAGTTTAGCTTGCAACTTTAGTTTCTGAATGAGTCTAGCATTCAAAAGAGCCCTCCTAGCAATTCCATCTGTATCCAAACCAGAATTTTCAAACAAAGTATCCAATGCAAGGATCTCTGACTTCAGTTCCTCAATAATGTTATCCAGCCAACCAAATGTACTCAGGTTCCAGTTTTTGTAGAAGGATTTGAGTGCCTTTAACTTAAACCATAGCTTGTAAGCTGAGGAACCCTCCACCTGAATAGAAGCCCAGAACTCAGTAGTATCTTTTAAGAAAGAGGGATGCTTAGTCTAAGCATTTATGAACTTGAAAGGCCTGGGGCCCCAATCCACCACAGGATTGGATAAAAATACTGGTTTATGATCTGAGATAGTCCTAGGTAAACAAGACTGTGAGATGTTGTTGAAATGTGTTAATAAAGATGGTGATACCAAAAATCTGTCTATTCTTGATGCAGAGGTCCTACTGTTGAACCAAGTATACTTTCCCCCTTCCAGTTGAAGATCTAAGGTTTCAGTATCTTCCACAAACCTCTTAAAGTCCCTGAGACTCCTTACTGAATAATGATTCCCAGATCTCTCACAGGGATCTAAGATAGCATTGAAATCACCTGCCAGTACAAGATGCTCAAATAAATTGGGTCTTTTGGAAACAATGTCAACCCACAACCCGGCTCTATCATTTACAGCACAGGGAGCATATATATTGATCACAGAAATTTGCAGGCTGAGTGGCAAAAAAGTACCAGACCAATATAAAGTATTCCCTTCTAGGACATGATCATGTAATTCAAAAACCTCCTTATTCCATAAGGTAATGACTCCACCAGAGTTACCAATTGCAAGACAGTATAGAGATTCCCAAGTTGTACTAAAACCACAGCTAGATACGAAGTAATCAGGAAGCAAAGATAATTTACTTTCCTGAATCAAAACCATTGATACTTGTTGCTTGCAGCACACGTTACGGATTTCCCTCCTCTTTTGTCTCGAGGAGGCACCTCTAATGTTCCATGAGACAATCCTCATGGTGAAGAGAGTCTCTGAGTGGGTAATGAGGACAAATTCGAAGTACCTAGCTCCCTAGTATCCTCTAAATCGTAGTACTCGTCTTCTGATAGAGTTTCTAGTTCAACAGCCTGGTTTGCTTCAAACTACAAACTGTCAAATTGTTCAACAACAATTTCTCCCGACACATACGCTTCTAGCCCCAATGCTTGACAGTAATCCCAAGCTCCAGCTCCATCTTGATTGTAAGCTTGTCTATTGATATCCTCCTTCTTATTAGCTGCTCTCTTAGGCCAAGGCACATTGGATTTTGTTGTTGACCTAGTATTGTAAGCTACAGGGCCAAGGTTCTTTTTGCTTCTATTACCTTTATCTAAACTCAGTGAAGGGGTTTTATAAATAGAGTTTAACAATGGTTTTAAATTAACCCTTCCCTCCAAAACCGAACCAGTTACCAAAGAAGTCAGTACATTGGGCCCCAAGCCAGCTACCAAGGGAGTAGAACTTTCTATCTCATTAATACCTTCAGTTACCAAAGCTTCCTTCTGTCCTTCAGCTCCCTTTGAAGTCCCATCTGTGGCTGTAGCAGAAATGATGGTTTGAACCGAATCTTCAACAAGAGTTGCCGGAACAGTACCCAAATTCTCTTCTTCAATGCTATCAGGAGCGATCAGTACCTCCATGAACGTCAAAGGTGTGGAGCCATTATTATCAACAATAGCTGTATTGGGATTGCCCAACCTAGGAAACTCAGTATTCACCAGTGAGGAATTATCGATGACTCTGTGATCTTCAATGTTCAACCCACCAACCTCCGACTCCAATAATGCCCCAACCTCCATTAATGCCTTGTCTACCCTTGAATTGGTCAGATCTTCTCCCAACTCTGTCCCCAAGGAAACATTAAACTCACTAGAAATAGAATGAACCAAATCCCCAGAGTCTGTGGATGATCCAGAATTGGAACAAGAAGAGTGAGTGTGATAAATGACTGGCACCATAGAGATATCCACCGAACGAACCATGAATTTATAAATCTGATCCTCAATCTCAAGGGTGTCCTCCTTATAAACCTTCAGATACTCTTGGGAATGAATGAGCATCCAAGCAGCATCTAGAGAGGAACCCGAATTATTATGAGGATGAGACTAAATCACCGAGCCTAGATCTTCACAAACACTAGTAAAAGTCTCATTACACCACCCAAGTAAGGGTATTCCATACAGAGCCACCCAAGAAAACCTTCCTCCTTGTTTACAGAAAGAACCCTTGTCTTTTAATACTGTCATCCAACACTTCAGCCAAGCAGCATCATCTTTCAAAGCTTCTCTTCCCATCTCTTCATCCGGAAAATGAATGAGAATAACCCTGTTGCCCAGGTTTTTAATCAGAATCTCTCCTTCCCTCTCAACTTTGAAATCCTCCATAATCATTTCCACCGGAAAATCTTTATTTAAGATCGCCAAATGTCCTTTATCCAGCCAGATTCTGTGTTCTTCTACAACTGTCCCTCTAATTGGTACCAAATCTTGGACCCTATCTTGGGCCCTTTGCTGCCCCTGTTCCTCTGGTACAAGATCTTTCGTCCTCCACAAGTCCGCGGATCTTTGCCTTCCCAAATCCTTTTTGTCCCACGCCACTGCCACGAATAGCTTGTACCCCTTCAATATATATCCATTGAAGATTTCAATCCCTCTCTGGCTTTGCTCAACCGTTTTGAAAGTGATGAAGCCAAACCACCGCCCTCTGTTATTGGGATTTAGTGGCGTGTGAACCTTTAAGATCTCCCCACACTCACAGAAGAGATTCTTCAGCCACTCAGATGAAGGTTTGGGAGGTAAATTGTGTACAAAGATTTTGTGACCTACCACCACCCTGGTCGTCCCTACCGAGAATGCTTCACGTCTGTTCTGATTAGTGCCACCCAACTCAGTCGAAGACCTTCTCTGTTCAAAACCAGGTGGTGGCCCCATTGTCGAGGAGGACCCCATGAAGAAATGTAGTAACAATAAGCTGTTGCACGGTGGTTCGATGGCTGCTGATCGACCACCTTGAACACTACACCGGCGAAAGCGAAGATAACAGAGGTCGGAACAGTAGAGCTGTACTGTAGTTAAAGTCTACCACAAGTTGCTTCTTTTTGTGAACTGGATGCCTTGGTTTCGAAACTGTTTTGTTTTCCGGTTTAGTAAATCCAAGAAAACAGAATTAATTACCTAGACAGGAACCCCACAAGGATTAACACAATGTTCAGCCATTTCATTTTTGTGGAACCCTTTTGTTATGGATTATGTCGACAATGGAAACGACCACCACGAGAATAAGCTCGCAGACATCAAGTAGCGAAAAATGAGTAGAGGTAGGAGATTGTCCAATTTCAGGTGATATTTATTTTTACCAAATCGAAATAAATATCAGGTTTATCGCATGGAATCAATTCGAAGGAGCTCTGTTTTGATCGATTGCCTTGGACCTCACGACACTCATGGTCGGTGGTCGTCTTGACTGTTTTGATATTTTAAAATGCTAACAAGTCAACCAGGGTTGTGGTCAGCTCCTACTTGGCTTTACTTATCAAAAAAAAAAAAGCTCCTACTTGGCTTTTGTTTTCATCTAATGCTCCTATCTTTTGAGTTTTGGCACGGTGGTCAAGTGGGTTAAGGAATCCAATCCTAATGTATTGGATCCCTGGTTTATAATTATTTCATGAGTTTATCTCATCAAATATTAACATTGTTTTTCTTATCAGCAGAAAAACGATTTTATTCAACCAAATAAAATTCCGGAGGAGCAATACAAAGAGGGAAGAAGAAAGAGACAAGAAGAAAAGAGCGGAAGAGACTATGAAAAGCTGGCTAATGTCCTCAAACAAGTTGACGGTTTCCTTTTCGCCGTAAGACAAGCTGAAACCCAATGATTTGTAGAGATTCCAAGCACGTTTAGCTTCAGATTTCTTCGAAGACAGCAAGTGAGACTGACGTCCTTGAGGGCTCTTAAAAGTTTATGACGACCTTTCCGAATTCACTTACTTCTTCGTTTGGCCCGAGGGAGGAGCAAGTCTGGAGCAATCGCTGGAGAGTGGAAATCAGCAATGAAAGTTGTTGTGGTTAGGAATTGTTGTTGATTATATGTTTTGATAAATGGTTTATAAGCAATGTTTTGTGTATATTGATAGTATGAATTGTTTTTTAACGGTAAAATAAACATATAAATGACTTTTGCAGAGAGAAAAAGAATACAACTAGTATTTAGTTATAGCATCCAATCAACAACAATAGATATGAGTATTCGACATGCACCTCGAATATTTAACAACCAGATATATGAAGAAAAAAAACATTTTTATAGAAGGAATCCCAACAACCCAACAAAGGTGCAAACCAGATATCCAAGATTTAGAAACCAGATTTTACAAACATGAAACCCAAAACAAGTAGATAAGAAAATAGGTATAGAAACTTGATTTTACAACCATGAAGCACACATGACTATAGAGGTCTAGAACCCGGATTTTCCAACCATGAAGCACAAAGGGAACTTGAAAATACCTAATTCTATGCCTAGAATTGAAGAGCTCCCTGTCTCATTAGGACTATAAAAAATAGTCACTAACAAGCCGGCGGCCAACACCGCAAACGATTGAGACAGATTCAGTGGCAATACCCGTTGAAAATCACTAAACCCTAAATCGAATCTCAAGGTAATAAAACAAAGGCACAATTGCCAAAACCACTCGCCGGCGCCAACACTTGTAAACCGGCGAGTCCTTACCGCCGAAGTAGAAGGAAGTCGATGAAACCAAGAAGAAGAGAAAAAAGGACAACGAGGGGAACAACAACACTTACGAAAAGGATAAGGAGATCAAGTAATCCTCAACTGAAAAGGACCATCACTTGAGCAAATCACCGTCGAGTTGGGGCCAACACCACAAGAACTATTGAGGTGGCACAACACGAGCAGAACCAAAATGATCTACAACCAAGGGGTCGAGAAACGCATCCCACACTAGGTTTGACTCAAATTGTTGAAGACACATACAAAAAGGAAGGAGCTGGATTACATTGAACGGAAGCACCCGAAGCAACTCATCCAGTTCTGCTACAATCTACAACCTGGTTGGTTAAGAAGCGTGTCCCACGCCGGATCTAGAGCGAGAAGCTGGAAACTTCACCGGGGACGAGACCAAAGCCACGAAACAAGCTACCACCCGATCACCTAAGCTTGAACACAAGATGCCCAGACCAAATAGCCGAGGCCGGATCTCCGGCCACAAAGGCTAGATCTGGAGATGATGCAACACCCACCAGATCCTTATCGTTCATAAAGGCCCGATCTGGAGAGAAGGCAGTTCACCAGAGCACCACCACACACAAACCTCCAAAGGCGGTCGACAAGGAGCAGTACTATCGGTCACGCGCCACAGAGCAGCACCATGCCACCGAGAGAAGACATGGCCCGTCCAAAAATACTCCAAACACACCAGCTGCAAGATTTCACTCTAGAGACCCCACCATCCGAGATGGAGCCAATCGGTCACACTCAGACGAGGCAAGGAGGAGCAAACAAGCACTGACCGAAAAAATATCTAGCAATAAAGGTCAGGACATGAACGGGGAAGGCAAAACGAAGAAGAAAAAGGAAAGTGGGGGAGAGAAGCTCAGAAGAAGAAGGAGAGGGGTAAGGCTTCCACCGCCGGCAACAAGATGAGGCCAGACCAAGTCTACCATCGACGGAGGTCTGAAAACAGGAAGGGGGCGGCGCCTACTACTATGGTTTGGTTGTCTTTTTTTTCTAGAGAGAAAAAATCGAATCTCAAATACGACCATACTCATTATAGTTAGTATAAATTTTTGTTGTTATTAATACTTCCCATAGTTGAAGCGGGAGGCTCATGGACGCATATCCTAGATCGGAAGCGAGTAGAAAACCCAAGGCATGTTTTTTTAATAAAAATATGTATTGGTATGCAGCCGGAACATGTAAAACACGAACTTCACTAATTTGAACTTTGTGATAGACGAAATGGATGTCCAGTTCGACATGCTTTGTCCTCTGATAATGAACCAGATTAAAAGAAAGATAGAGAGTTTAAAAATTATCGAAGAACACAATGAAGGCCTGAGTGACATGGACACAATGCTCATTTAGTAGGTTATGGAGCCAAGTTTTGTCGGCCACATCGATGGCGATAGCTAGACATTCAGCCTCCGCGTTGGAGCGGGAGACCGTGTGTTGTCTCTTGGATAACTAAGACACGAGGTTGCAGCCAATAAATACGTAGAACTGGAAGTCGATTGACGTGAATATTGACAAAAAAAAAACCCATTTGGCTAATATGTTGTGATGGTAAATGATGAAACTAGATGGATGTGAAGTCCCAACGAAGATAATCCCTCGACATATCAAAGAATCCTCTTAAGGTAGTGGAGATGATTTTCACGTGGGTCATTTATAAATAAACACAGTTGTTGCACAACATAACAAAGGTTAGGGCGAGTTACACAAAAGTATTGAAGAACACCTTCTAGTTGCTTGTAATAGAATGGGTGGGTCGGTTAAGCTATTAAGTTAGAGGGGAAACTACGTATCCTAGCCCCCCTTAACCTTTGTTTTGGCGATCTTAACTGGGCTTGACTTTTGCTGGCACTTCCCAACTGTAAGCTTTCCATTTTTTGCACAAACTATCAAAATCCGTTAAAACTAACAGCGCCATTTGGTTTTGAAGCACAAGTCAGTCACTTGACCCTTGTATTTTTGAAAATGGCACTTTTGCCCTCATGTTTTGTCCCTTTTCTTACTCCATATGACTACATCCTTGCACCCCATTGACGCCGACACCAACCTCAATCCCAAAGGACAAGCAATCTGTTGAGCTCTCAACAGGAAAGAAAAATAAACTGCCAAAAAGCAAAGACATGTACGCGACCATCACCATCATGACTCCCCAAAACCTCATGTCCCTCCTCTCCTCCGCCGCCGTGCTGCTCTTATTCCTCCGCCCTTCCTCCGCCGACCACCCAATCCCGGCCAATTCAAACAACACCAACTTCATCCGCACGAGCTGCAGCGGCACTCTGTACCCGGAACTCTGCTTCTCGTCCCTTGCAGGATACTCCAGCGCCGTCCAGCAGGACTCTAGCGCCGACTACGGCATGGACACACGCACGAGCTACGACGATACTTGGTTCAACTTTTGATATTTTTTCTCTATTCTGGGATTGTTTCAAGTTTGAAAGGATTGGGGAAGAAGATGAAGGAATTGGGGAAGAACACCATCAATTTTTTATTAACTGTGTTTTGATTTATTTTAATTTATTAAAATACTTTTCAATTAATGATAATTAATAAAAAGTTACTGTATTTAATTTATTTTAATTAAATAAAAAGTTATGACTTCAAATAAAAAATGAAGAAACTAATAAGAATTAAATAAAATTCAATTAATGGTAATTAGTAAATGATTTTTAGAAAGTAATAATGATTAAATAAATCTGGTTTTCAAATATTTTTAAATTAAAAAATAAATTTTGAAAACTAATACAAATTAAAGAGAAAAATAAATGAAAATTCATAAAATTTGAAATAATAAAGGGATTGGGGAAGAAGATGAAGTGAGGATGAGAATATGAGGATAATGGAAATTTTCTAAAAATTTGAGTAAGATTAAAGGGCATTTATGACATTTTACACAAAAAACTAACAGTTCAGTTACTTTTGGCGGATTTTGATAGTTTGTGCAAAAAATGGAAAGCTCACAGTTGGGAAGTGCCAGCAAAGGTCAAGCCCAGTTAGGATCGCCAAAATAAAGGTCAAGGGGGGCTAGGATACGTAGTTTCCCCTAAGTTAAAAGGTGGTGTCGAAAGGTGTGAATGAAAGATTGTAGGTCGTCATATGAGCTTTATCCAGAATTTCCAATGCTTATTTGTGTTTCGATGATAAGAGGCCACCTGAAAGTTGTTGAACGGAGATGCCCAAAAAGTGAGTTAATGATCCCAATTAGTTGTAAAAAATTCTTGGAACATGGTGGAAGGCCACATACCAATTGAAGCACGTGTATTTGATCATCAACATTGCTACCTAATCCTGAAGTTGATCACTGAGGTCCTTACTGACTTGCCAATAAACATTGAGAGAAGGTTTTTTTTTATCAGCGTGTTCTAACGTTGTGGCCCGAAAACCTCTATTATTTTGAAAATAACTCTTGAACCGTGTTCACGCAACATGTGTAGAGAAACATAATTTAATGATACAACTCGAAAGGTCATCAGAGACGGTGCCATAAACCCATTGAAGAACGTGGTAACAAGATACAGGGTACCATCAATATACGAGGTTACTTTATAGTCTTTAAATGTAAGAGAAACGGTTTGACTCATTTTTTATATCAGCAAAGCGAATTTAAATTAAAGCCTCTTTTGAGGTGAAAGAGGAGTTACAAAAGGTCTAAATTACAACAAGTACCCACACCGGGAAACCACCCACTAGCTTGAAAACCAAGAAATTAACGAGGAACCCGAACACTAAGCAAAATAAACCAACCCCCTTAACTTGAACTCCAAGAAACAAAAAGCATTAGACTTCAAAACTAAGTCCCAACTCTTGTTTTCGAACTTAACAGAAACCCCAGAAAATTAGATGAGCTTAACTCTACAACCACCCATTGACTACTACTACTACAAAAAAAAATCAAACAGATAAAAGGAACCTCCTCATCAAGTATAGATCTTAAGAAAAACACCAAAGCTTGAAAAATTGAACTTCCTCTCTACAAGACATTTTGATGCTTCTTGCTGTAGCAACACAAGTTAATAACTCTAATAACAATAAAGGCCTCCAAATGTTGCTGAAGAACCTGAGGCAATCCGAGAGATCACCAAGTCTCCAAACCAGCTCCTAGAAACACAAGCAAAACAGAGGAACCAAAGAAGGCCACTAGGGAGAACACTCAAACTACAAACAGAACTACCCTCACGCCAGAAGAACAAACACAAATTAAAGAGCACCCTCACTCCAAGAACAAAAGAGAGAAAACAAAAACCACATAAAATGGATCTTACCAAGCTCACACTGTACCCAAACCCACCCAGAACCCCACACCCCAAAACCTTCAGATTGAACAAAAAGTACATATCAGATATGCACTTCCTTGAGTCACAAGAAGCCAACAAAGCCTGACCATCTTTGTTTAACCTAACAAAGGGTCATTGAATCAATCTTTGATTCCTGAATCAAAAAGAAGTTAATAGCTTGCTTGGAGACCAAGCAACTGGAGCTTCTCCTCTTTTGTTATGAGGAGATCTCTCTCACATTCCATGAGAGGAATTTCATGCTAATCAGTTTAGAGTGTGTGTGTTGGAAGTGTTATCCAACATAAGCTCAGGTTCTGAATCTTTATCAAGATCAACAAAATCATCCTCTAATCCCCCTTCTAGCTCAACTCTGTGATTCTTCAGATCCTCCAGGTCTTGAAGTCGATTTATAATTATTTGATCTGAGACTCAACCCTTCAAACCGATTGCTTTGCCAAAGGCCCAAGCCTTTTTTACCATAGTATTTTCCTTCAAGAAAGCTGGCTCCTTGTCTGGTGTTGTAGCAGTTTCTTTGATTTTTGACCTTGTAACATAAGAGTGGGGAGTGTTTCTTTTGCTTGAATTCTTCTTATTTGAGGTACCTTTAATCTTCTTTTTTGGACTAGACTTCGTTAAACCAAGGAAATCAGCTATTTCCTTAGCCTAATTTTGCTCCAGTTGCAACTGAGAAGGAGATGAAAAGGGTTTAAGAGTATCACAACCACTAGATAAAAAATCCAACCCTATTGTACCTGTTGGAGTTGATATTGAGTGTAATAAAACAGTGGCTATCAAGATTACGTATCTTATGGTGGATGTTAGAGACGGTGAAGATTGGATGAAGGTGTGATCGGGATGGTACAGATCAGAGGTTTATTGTGGTTTCTAATTCTTCAGTGTTGTTAAGAGACATATCATTTGAAATAAGAGAAGCAAATCAAAATGAGCTTAAACTCTTATAACATTGTCATTAATTGTAAATAAGTGGAACATCCAAAACCAAAAAAGCTCTCCACACACCTCCAGGAGAGGTTCCCGACCCACCCTACTTAGGGTTTACCGTCGCCACGTTCTCCGCCGTCGGCGATCATCGCCACCTTCTCTGCCTCCGGCGTCCTCGCGGCCCCCACTCCACGTCGCTCTATCCTCGCATCGCTGACACAGAATCCGCCTCTGCCCTTCTCTGGTTGCTGCTACTCATCGTCTTCCTGCATCCCAGATCTATTGTCCCTTGATCTCCGCCGTCGGCGATCAACGCCTCCTTCTTTGTCTCCAGCGACTTCTCCCCCCCACTCCACTACGTTTGCTCCTCGTATCGCTGTCACAGAACTCGTCGCTGCTCTCTCACCGTGACTTCTACTCTCCGCCTCCATCGGTTCGTGATCTCCCGTCCTTAGTGAAGTCGAAGAAGAAATCGGGACTGATGTGCTTCCTCCACCGCCCGTGACGCCGACAGGTACCTTCATTCTTACTTTCTGTTCTAGGGTTCCTATTTACCTGTTGCAATGCCGACTATGTTGGCTTGGAATTGTCGGGGGCTAGGCAGGGATCATAACCGACGCCAGTTGAAGGATCTGGTAGGCCGATACAGACCCGACATTTTGTTTTTGACTGAAACCCGGCACGTGGATTCCCGTAACTCGAGGTCCGCCTCGCTATTCTGCGCAGAACATTAGGATTTCATGGTGGTACAGGTATACCGGGTGTCATCCCACATGCCGTCCTGGGTCTTCGTCCCTCGTCGAATAAAGGGGGGATCATGATGTTATGGGCTGAAAAGTGTACGGTTACGGTCCTGTCAATGCAGCAATTTCATATTGACACAATCATTCAGATTGGACAAGAGGTACCTTTTTAGTTCACAGGCATATACGGGTAACCATTCTGGGAGAACCGTCATTTGACTTGGGACAACTTGAGACAATTGGCCACAGTTTTGGCGCCGGTGGATTGGATTCTACTGGGGGATATCAACGGTATCCTCCGACCTTCAGAAAAAAGAGGTGGTCGGGCGTACCCGCTAGCCCTTATGGAAGGTTTCCAACAGGCCATCTCCGATATTGAATTGGAAGAGGTGCCTTTACAGAGGTACCGGTTCACATGGGCCCGGAGTCAGGATTCTGAGACGCAGGTGGAATGTCAACTGGATAGGGCCTTCATCTCTTCGCAGGCTCGTGTTCGGTTTAGGGACGTATCATTACAGAACTTGGGAGTCTCAACATCGGACCATAAACCCATCCAGCTCCAGCTCTAGAAGGACCCGGTGGAACGCCGACCTCGCCAGTTTCGGTTTGAGAACATATGGCTAGACCATCCTGAATGCAGTACGCTGGTCCAATCAAAATGGGGTCATCCAGGGGACTACCACACCTAGCATCACATCAAGGATATCGGGGTTTCGCTGGATGAAGGGGCCAGATAATCTATCGGGACAATATTAATCAGATCAGACGTTTGCAGAGGACGCTAGTCGAGCTAAACGGTCAGACTGATAGACAGGGAATCAAACGACGGTTGGCAATCCAGAAACAGTACAATAAGACCTTGGGAACACAAGAACAGTTCTGGCGTCAGAGAGAAAAACAACATTGGCTCGGGGAAGGGGACCGTAATACAAAGTTCTTTCAGAGATCGTCTACGAAGCGACAGGCTAAAAACAAACTGAAGACTCTGATCAACGATGCAGGGGTGGAAGTACAATGGCATACGGGAATGAGTGAATTACTACACTCATATTTAGCCAACATTTTCACCGCAGGCGACATTGCAAATTATGATCTCCCCACGGCTATCCCGTGTATGATCACCTCGGCACACAATATGCAACTGACCAAGAGGGTAACGGACTCGGAAGTGCGACATGCAGTGTTCCAAATGGGACCGTCGAAATCTCCAGGCCCTGACGGACTTAATCCGAAATTCTTCCAACACTTCTGGGACACTTTGTCTCCGGAGGTGATAGACTTTGTCCGTACTACAGTGGCGACATGTACCATTGACCAGGACAAAACCACCCTGATCATGATTCCAAAGATCCCAGGGGAAAAGAAGATTGCAGAATTGAGGCCGATCGCCTTGTGTAACGTGATATTTAGAGTCATTTCTAAAGTTCTGGAGAATCGGATCAAACCACTCCTGGACCCGATTATTTCTACAAACCAGGGAGTTTTTGTGCCAGGAAGACACATTCAGGACGATGGCATTATCTCCTATGAGATTATACATAATCTCCGGCGCAGAACACAAGGGCAACGAGGCTTTATGGCTTTAAAATTAGATATGAGCAAGGCTTACGACAGGGTGGAGTGGTCTTTCCTGTTATCTATGATGGGAGCCTTTGGTTTCAGTATGGGGTGGCGGGCTATGGTTTTAGCTTGCATGCGGTCCGTTGAATATACAGTGAGCTCTGATGGTAAGCATACGACACCATTTACAGCAGGACGGGGTATCAGGCAAGGCGACCCTTTATCTCCGTATCTATTCTTGTTCTGTATGGAGGGCTTGTCCCGGATGCTCAACCAAGCAGAGAGGGCTGGAAAGATTCACGGAGTTTCGGTGGCTAGAGGGGCACCGCTTGTCTCCCATATATTCTTTGCGGATGATTGTTATATCTTCTGCAGGGCGGATCGGGATGAGGCGACCCAGATGAACCAAATTCTCCATACGGTTGGTCGCCTATCGGGCCAGGTCATCAATAAAGGTAAATCGTCCATATTCTTCAGCACTAATACAACACCGGCCAACAGATCGGCCTACTGCGACATACTAGAGATCCAAGAAATCTCTGGTCAGACTAAGTATCTGGGTGTTCCCAATATGTTGGGTCGCCGAAAAGGCCCGAGTCTCCAATTTCTGTATGACCGAATTTTGACCAAAATTGGAACATGGGATGGTCAGATGCTGTCTGCAGGGGGTAAGGAGGTGATGATCAAGTCAGTTCTCCAAGCCATGTCAATCTATGCGATGAGTGTGTTCCTATTCCAAGGGAATCTATCAATAATATCCACGTCGCATTAGCTCGGTACTAGTGGGCGGGTACCCCCAGAGGCACGAGACCGATTATTTAGCAGGATTGGGCGAAACTGTGTAGGCCGAAGGAGGATGGTGGGATGGGCTTCCGGGACATGAGGGACATGAACATTGCAATGCTGGCAAAAACGGGGTGGAAGCTATTATCCCAACCCAATTGCTTGGTTGCCCGTATCCTCAAGGAAAGATATTATCCAAAGAGCGACTTCCTTTCGGCGGAGGGAGGGAATGGGCCCAGTCAGGTCTGGACGGGTCTCCGTGCAACCCAGGGACTGCTCCGAGGGGGTTTGATCCGAACTATTGAGGACGGCTGCTCTACTATGGTTGAGGGTTCCTCATGGCTTATGGGGAACAATCTGGTCATCCCACTTCACACTTGTATCACTCCGATGTTGGGTCTCGAGGTAGGGTTGGAAATGAACCAACTCGCAGCGGAAAATCAATGAAAACCAAGAGACGATTAAAACCATAAAACAACTAACAAAGAATGGATTCACATGAGAAAAATTCAGCACTAGTTCTTACCAAAACAAGAACACCGGGTAACAAATGATTGGCTTGAGTCTCCAAGACGCCTACGTATCCATATGGGAATCAAAGCCACGTAGTTCTTCTCTTTGAGGACTCAAGAACACAAAAATGGGGGTGGGAGCTTGCCAAACCCGAAATTGCAAAGGAAGGGGGAGAGAAGTTGTGTTTCCTATTCTTGTCTTGTGTTTGTTATGTTGAAAAAAGATGACTTAAGCATAACAAAACCCATACTTGTCCAACTAAAGGCATGGGACAAGTATGGTTTCAAGTAAGGTGTAAATATGACAAAGTATGGCAAGACAAGATTGGGTTAGGTAGTGAATCACCAACACCTTAATCCTTGTCTTGCTTACTTACTACTAATTAATCAAGACTTGATTAATTTGTTCCATGGGCCTTGGTTGCATGGGCCTTTCATGGGCCTCTTGGAACATGGCTCGTGGCCTTCCAACGAGGTCCCGTAATTCGCTCATCGCCTCAAAGCCTTCCATACCGGAAATGTCCAACATTATCCGACGCGATCAATCCCAAGACTCCAAGTCTTGTCTCGATCCGTTAAGTCCTATTCACTTACGGGCACATGACCCAAAACACAATTTTGGTCATGTCCCGAGGCAACTCCCTTTTGGCTATTCTCCATAAATGTGTCAAAGAGTTTCATCCTCCGGTGTGACCCTTAGGTTTATGCATGTCAATAGATCAACGTAAAATCCCATTTTACTTGATCCTATTTAAGTGGCAACTAACGAGACTTTAGTATTGTCTGACACTGCATAACGAATCGACCTTGTTGATTCTAACCTTTCTGTCATCCCTGTCATTATCCTTTTATCTCCGATATCCTGATTGAGATAAGGCATAGAGCCGTCATCCTTATTATTCTCAATCACTGTTCCTTGATATGTGAGATGACTAAAGATATGATACCCAGTATCATGTGCATGGCCATGCTATTCTTTCAGTCACTCTCGATCAAGCGGCCGAAAACCGATATCTTTCCCATACCTTAGTATGAGGGATAAATCCCTTAGCCGTCTTTCGTGTCACTCATGTAGCCCGTCCCCAAGCCAATCCTGGCCGTTATGGAAGCCCTGTTACGGAAAACGTTAGGCTCAGGTCAAACTCGGTTGTTGACTACATAGCGATCACAAAGACTCCTTGGTCTAAGGATACATGACAAGCTACGACACTGAATATGTTCACGACTTAATCTATGGCACATATTCAGGGCGGGTCGTCCAATATCATGTCCCACATGATATCTATGATCAGACTCCGGAATCCCATTCCAATGACTAACAGAACGTAAGCCATAAAGAGCCATCTTTCATACTAGTCGCTTCTAGTGAAGCTTTGTTGACTAGGGACCCATCGAGTGTGATCTATCTCGATCTATGGTTCTATTCGCATGGTGAGCATATATCAGAGCACACATCGATATATTACTCCAACACAAAAGTAATATAAAGTCGCTTTAATTTTATTGCTAATGATGATATATACATTTGGACACTTAGGATTGAACTACGGGCACTAAGACTAACAATCTCCCACTTACCCTAGTTTCAATCTAAACTCCAATATGTCCTCATCGACTTTACATGTCTAACATGTTCAGGCAGCGACACTGCCTTAGTCAAAGGGTTGGCTATGTTATCATCTGTTGCAATATAGGTTATCTTCACTTCACCTCAGTTCAGTATTTCTCTGATGAGGTGGATACGCCGCAGTACATGTTTGGATTTGTTATGCGATATGGCTTTTAGCTTGCGCAATGACCCTTGTGTTGTCGCAAAATGGATTCACCGGGCTGGATGGGTTTTTAATTACACCCAACCCTGCCGTGAATTTCCAAATCCACATAGCCTCCTTAGCTGCCTCTGCAACATCCATGTACTTGGCCTCTGTCGTAGATTCGGCAATGGTATCTTGCTTTACGCTCTCCCAGCTAAAGCTCCGTCATTCAGCGTAAACACATATCCTGGCTGACTTCTAAAGTCATCTGGATTTCTCTTGGAAAACTAGCGTCTACTCATCCTTCGACGACTAGTTCAGCATCATCTTTCCCCCGGGTTAGACTGATGTCTACTGGTACAACATAAGGCTTACGAGACGTCCGGTCTCGTACATGTCATGGCCTATATGATCGATCCCGCCCTCAGGCGCATGAGATTCGCATCATCCTTTTCAGCTCATCATGTGTCTTAGGACACTGAGTCTTGCTGAGATGAATGCCATGACTATTGGGTAAGAGTCCTTTCTTTGAATCGAGCATTGAGAACCTACTCAATGCCTTGTTCACATAGGTTCCCTGACTTAAATCCAAGACCCTCTTGGTGCGATCTCTACACATCTTAATCCTTAAGATATAAGAAGCATCGCCTAAGTCCTTTATTGAAAAACACTTCCTCAACCAAGCTTTAGTCTCGTGCAAGGTTGGGATGTCATTTTCAATGAGAACCAGAAAGGTAATCTTGCTCCCACTAGCTTTCTTATAAACGCAAGATTCATCCTCGTTCTTGATTAAGCCAAATCTAATTACAGCTTCATCAAAACGAAGGATCCAACTCCGAGAAGTTCGTTTCAATCCATAAATGGATTTCAACAACTTATAAATCTTTCCCTTATTCTTCGGATCGTCAAAACCTTTGGGCCGAGACATACAAACGTACTCAGTCAAATTTCCATTTGGGAAAGCGGTTTTGACATCCACTTGCCATATCTCGTAATTATGATACGCAGTTATGTCAAGATGTGTAAAACCCGCTTCGTTTCATTAGAGTATTAAATTGCAAGCCGAAAACCTTAAGGTAGGTTTTTGAAACAAGTGGCAAAAAAAAATGGAAGCTGGGCAGGCCAGGCCAGACTCGCCAGCCAGTTTGGGCTTGAGCCCGTTTTCTGGTTTGAGGCCCGAGACGCCGACCCAATTCGCGTGGATATAAGCTGAAACCCTTAGGGTTTCAGCGTTATACCAACGCGCAGCCGAACCCTCCCTTCCCTCTCGTTCTCTCGGCCCTGTCCTCTCTCTCTCTCCTTCATCTTCCTCACCCGACCAGTCCCGTCCATCACCAGCTCCAGCCAGCACCCTCCGTCACCGTCCCGACCTCCCTTTCCTCTTCCCCGTCTCCGTCCAAAAAGAAATCGCCCGTCCACCACCGGTTCCAGTCTCCGACCTCACGCCACAGCCCCTCTTCCGGTCTCCGACCTCACCGAGCCCGGAACCCTCCTATCCTCCGATCTGGAGAGGACCGGCCGCGACGCCATCGCCGCCACCAAGCTCCACCTCCTCTTCTCGTCCGACCTTCCCTTCAACCGAGCGTGACCCGAGCTCCCGCCGTCGCCGGCGAGCTCGTCAGATCCGGAACGGGACCGAGTCGTCCGGACCCGAGGCGAACTCCCCGCCGTACACCGCCGCTTCCACCGTCGCTCTACACCGTCTCCCCCGCCACCGTTTCGGTACGGTGAGTTCTCGGCCTATGGAACCTCGGTCGATAACGGCGTCGCCGGTGGTCGGCTGGACCCAATCCGATCTCGTTCTTCTTCTTTCGTTTTCCCTTTCCCGAGTTCGTTCAGATCTGGTCGGGGATGGAACGGAACTCCCGAAATGGAAAGGAACAGAACAAAGCATGATTTCGGTTTTGTTTAAAGGTTTATTGTAAAGGGTGTAAATCTGAAAATGTAAAGAAGAACAAGAAATTTACGTTGTTGTTGTTATGTTTTTCAATACAAATTCAGATCTGGTTAATTGTGTAAAAGGGTTAAATTTGAGTTTAGAATGAAAAATCAGATTTAGAATAAAAGTTCGATTTCGTTTTTCGAACGTAAAATTGTTATCGATAAAACTAGATCGGCTAAATTAATTGGGTTTTAAAACGAAGGTCGGTCGTTAAACAAACTTGAGTTAGATAAAATCGAAAAGGGGGGAAAACGGGATTAAAACGGATTTAGAAGGGTTTTGGACCAAAATCTCGAGTTTGGAAACGAGCAGAAGGAAACCGTTTTGTTTTAAAATCAAAGTCGGAATTAATTAAAGCAAGGAATTTCAAAGACGGTTTAAGATAAAAAGGGGTTTTAACTGGGTTTAGATCAAATCTGGGTTCGGTGCGCGGGTGCTCGAACCCGATCCGTCGTAACCCTACTGTTAGCCCGCTCGAATGTAAAAGAAACCTGTCGTATTTGAACTGGACAAATCGTAAGCTTTAACTTAACGGCGGAACCGTTATTAATTTGGGGCTTCGTGTTAAATTTGGAGTCTGGCTTCGATCGAAAGGGAGCCCGGCAGGCAATTTACAAAACCCGGGCAGATTCGCCATGTCGGGCAAATCGGGCCTTTGCGGGTCTTCTATCGACAATGTCGAGTAATTGGGAATTTTGGGAATGATCGACATTGTCAGGGTTACGTTGGGCGTTAAGTTTATTAATTTTCGGTTTAGTCCTACTAGTTTAAAAGTGCTTTGATTTTGTGTTCTTTTAGATCGTGTTGCGGACCGAGGCAAAGGGAGGCTCGGCGAGTGACTGGGATCATCTCGGGTTTAGTGGAGCGATTTTGGAGTTGTTTACGAGGTAGGGAAAAGTAGCCGGATCTCGGCCCTGACTAGGGAAAGTTAACTGTAGAATTGCATGTGACACCGGGGTGTCGTGGGTTAAGTAGATTATCGAATATTAGAAATGAATGATACGGGAACGTAGCGAATACGGGAAATGCATGTGACATTTAGTAGTGTCGTAGGAGTAGAGAACTTGGCGATAATTGTTTTACTGGAGGCATATGACCATGCCCGGAGGTTGTTTGTGAAACTAGTGATCTTAGGACTGTTGGAGGCATTGATTATGCCGGAGGTTATCGTGTGTTATTTACTGTTGAGTTGGGTGGCCTTGAGAGCCCGTATTAATTATAGTTGAGTTTGGGTGGCCTTGAGAGCCCGTGTTATTTATTGTTGAGTTTGGGTGGCCTTGAGAGTCCGTGTTATTTATTGCCGAGTCTTGGGTGGCCATGAGATCCCGTGTTGTCGTTTCGGTGTTTTGGGTGGCCGTGAGTGCCTGTGGGGTTGTGAACCCGTACTTTACCGTTGGTGTCTTGGGCGGCCATGAGGGCCCGTAGGGTTGTTGAACCTGTGTTTGGTTGTTGGTTTCTTGTTGGCCTTGAGTGCCTGTGGAGTTGTCACCGGTGTCGTTACTGTCTGGTTGAACTTGTTTGTGATTGTGATTGGTTACTTGATACTGGTGGAGGTTGTGTGGTGTAGCTAGCCTCCCGACTAGGATCGGGAGAAGCGGAGGGGTTGTGGGCTAGCTCCCCGACTGGGATCGGGGGAAGGACGTGCGGGTGTGGCTAACCACCCGACTGGGATCGGGTGAAGCGGAGAGGTTGTGGATTAGCCTCCCGACTGGGATCGGGAGAAGTTGCGCGACAGGTCGACCGCCTGACCACGTCTGTGATCGGTAAAGGGCGAGAGACAGAGATTGGTTACTTAGCAGCCGGTTTGCGATCCTTTGTGATCTTGTTTGGTATTGTGTGGTCAGTCGTGTCTTGGAGGAGATCGTCGATCGTAGTGTGGGGTCTACATCACGTGTCCGAATGTTGAGTCAGTTGAGGAAAATACTGGTCGTGTGTGTGTCTTTTGAGTCGTTGTTGGTGTCATCGGCTTTGTCTGCTAATTATGCCGTAGTCAGTCTGTTATCTGTGGTGGTGAGCGAACGCTCACCCCTAGCTGCTTTTCCTACAGGTACCGTTCGCAGTCTGGACTAGGTGAGCTTCTGAAGCTTGAAGAGCTTGAAGCGGGTTGCTGGGTGTTTTGAGTCTAGTGACGTGTACCTCGTTTTGTCCAAGTGTGGGACTAATATTTTTTGAGTTGTAAATAATTTTCTTTTGTGGAACTAAACTGGTTTTTAAGGTGATTTAACGAAAACAGGTTTCAGTATTGTAACTTTTTAAACGTTCGCGCCCCTAGTTTCGGTTCGCTGAAATTGGGGCGTGACAAGAAGAATTTGGATCGATTTTTACCATAGCCATTAGGGATAAGGTTTCCTCATAGTCAATCCATTGGATCTGCCTATAACCTTTCGCCACCAGTTGACCTTTGTAGGTCAGAGGGTTGCCGTCCATGTCCATCTTCACCTTGAAGATCCATTTGCATCCGATGGTCCTCACACCATTGATGGGATCAACCGGTTCCCAGACTCGGTTGTCCGACATGGATTGCATTTCCTCCCTCATGGCTCCCAGCCTTAACTCGGAGTCGGGCCCATCCACGACTTCCTGAAAGGTGGCTGGATCATCGTGATCCACCATGACTTCATTGTTACCTCCGGATACCATATCTTAGAGGTGGAAGATTGATCCTTTCAAATCGCCTTGGACCTTCCGGAGTTGTAACAAGAATTGGTTCTTACTCTACGACAATCTCTGGCTCCTTTCTACTGGGTTGTCAATTGGTTTAGACAGATATGTATCATCCTGAATTTCTTCGAGATGCACAGTCCTCCCAATGACGTCTTTGGAAACAAAACTCCTTTTCCATAAAGACCCCACCCCAAGCGACGAACACCATGTTCTCACTGGTATTGTAGAAGTAGTATCCCTTGTTGCTTTGGGATACCACACGAAGGTGCATATCTCAGATCTTGGTTCGAGCTTAGTCGAAACCAAATGTTTCACATAAGCCTCACAACCACAAATCTTTAGGAAGGACAAAGCGGGCATCATCCCGTACCATTTTTAAAATGGTTTTCCTTCCACACCCTCGGTCGAAGCCCGATTCACTATGAATGCGGTCGTCTCTAGAACATAACCCCAGAAAGAGATTGGGAGATCAGTCCAACTAATCATGGAACAGACCATTGTCTAACAATGTCCGATTTCTCCTTTTGACTACACCTTTAAACTATAGTGTCCCAGGAGGAGTCCATTCCAAAAGGATCTCATTCTCTTTTAGATGATCTAATAACTCTGTGGTCAAGTATTTTCCACCTCAATCCAGTCGAAGTGTCTTAGTACCTTTGTCGAGCTAGTTTTCCACTTTAGTCTTAAACTCTTTGAATTTATCAAAAGCTTCAGACTTATGTCTTACTGAATAGATATAACCATATTTACTGTAATCATCAGTAAATGTGATAAAGTAGCTAAAACCCCTCCTGGCAAGTGAACTTATTGGTCTACACACATTCGAGTGTATCAGCCCCAATAATTCACCCGCCCTTTCATCGCGATCGATAAAGGGCAATTTAGTCATTTTTCCCATCAAACAAACCTTGCACCTATCGATCGAATGGAATTCGAATGAACCTGAAAGCCCGCACTTCTAAAGTGCTGATAGGTGCTTCTTGTTTATGCGGCCCAAATGACAGTGCCATAACAGAGTTAGGTTTAGATCGTTGGATTTAGACCTCTTGGTATTAACGTAATATATAGAACTTGAGGCATTGTTACCCATATCTAATATGTACAATCCTCCAACCAAGTCAGTACTGGTATAAAACATATCATTGCATAGAACATTGAAAACTCCATTTCCAATATTAACATTATATCCTTCCTTGTCAAACACGGATACATATATAATATTCCTACTAAAAGTAGGTATGCAATATACATTATACAATACTAAGACAAGGCCTCTTGGTAAAGCAAGACTCATGGATCCTACAGCAGTTGCCACAACTCTGAGGTCCACTTCTTGCTTTCCAAACCTCTCCTACTTTCAGCCACCATATATTAGTGCATGTGTGAGATTCAGTACTGGTATCTAATACCCATGAATCTTTGGAAGTAGAGAGATGTAGCTCTATAGAGTTAATACCGAATGAAGGCACGGTCCCACCGTCCTTCCTTAGATCATCCAGGTTTCCTGATGAAGGCGCAGTCCTACTGCCCTTCTTCAGATCATCCAGGCTATTTGATGAAGGCGCAGTCCCACTGCCCTTCTTCAGATCAGCCGTGAACTTCCTGTAATCCTGGTTCCAATGACCAGGCTATTGGCAGTAGAAGCAGACATTCTCAGGTGTCTCATCTTTCCTGCCAAGTGCGCATGGGCCCCGCCCTTGCCACTTCCAATTCCCTTGTTGACCATCAGAATATCCTTGGATCCCAGATCCCTGAGATATTCTTCTCAGCAGTTAATGACACTTCATGTAACTCTGATATGGTCTTAGAGACAGCCTTGTCAAGGACATATTCTTTGCGTTCAGACTTGAGGACTATCCTCAAAATTCTGTACCAGTCCAAATAGTTTGTCCCATTTAGCTTGACCCTGTCAAGAATGGTTTTTAATGATAAACTATTAATGTTCGCTGAATTTGCCATTTGATCTACAACAGATAAAATTCAATCAGTAAACTGAATAAATTTTATGGAGATCAAGCTTAAACACGAACAATCGATTTTAACCCATTAGAATCTAAAACCAAGATCCTTGATTCACTCGATTAAGCTGAACTAATGCTCACCACTTAATTGAGCTATGTAGGTAGGACTCCGTCCAATCACATCCAATGTGACTCTTGGCTAGGGTATGTACTTATGTACACGACGTACCCTATCTGTTACCCTAGCTCAACCTCAGGCTGAGAATCGTAGTCGAGTCCACTGATTTTCAACTATGGCCCGTCACTATGTAGGTGCTCCGCTAATGCGCACGACACCCACATATGCCGTCCAAACCTACTACCCCGCTTTCCCATGGATGCTCCGCTAATGTGCACGACACCCATAGGACGGGGAGGTAGTAAGGTGTTGATAATTGGGAGATATCGGACATGACCCGTTTTTACTTGTCCGGTTGTGTTTAAAACTTTGACACATCCTATATGCGATGAGCACATCAACTACATTCCAAATGCAATGATGCCTCAAATTACATCCAATGTAATTCTTCCTTCGAACTCGTCAACTACATCCAATGTAATGAGGATTCTAAGGGCTCACACACAAGGATTAAAATTCCAATTTTATCTTTGCATGTGAGGTGATATGCTCGATAAATAAAGTTAAGCATGCAATCCTAAAACACATAGAATTAATCATGCATAAACTAAACCAAGCATAAAGCGATAAATGTGCACATAATAGCCCCCTAAACTAACTCCCACTAGCTTCTTGAGCTCCACCGACTCCAAGCCGATGCCAACACCCGAAAAGCCACCAAATGACCTTTTCACCCTTTCTTCGTCTTGAGTAAAATATTACAATTTAATAGACGACTCGCAGGTCGGGAATAAATAAATATTACAAACAAGTGGTTCGATGACCACACCTTGAAAGAATAATTACACGCTAACTCTAACGGCTCCCGGACCGTGAAAAGCGATAAATAATTAAATCGAGCTCGGGCCTATTATGTACACCATGCCAACATCACATCACACATCGTGTTATCAAACAAGCATGTTATCAAACATCATGTGATTTTCCGGTTTTAATTAATAGCCAAGTTTCTAAAAATTTTGAAGCTCGGTTTATTGAAACCGTTCAAAAATGAAACTTTTGAACAATTGATCTTCGAATTCGTCATGACGGTTCCAAACTCGTCATAACTAACAAAACGGTTTAGCCTTGGCATATCAACCATCCAATGGTCATGCTTGGCCTAGCTCCGTCCAACAGAGCCCCGTTCGGTCCCGGTTTCGGCTCCCCAGAGTCCCGCTCCCAAGACCCAAAAAATCATTTTTTTTTTCAAAAATTCCAGATTTGAAGTAATTTTCAAAAAAATCATTTTACATGCATTAAATCCATACACAAGAATTTAAAACATGTTATCAAACAATTTAGCAAAACAACATGACAAAAACGAAACTTTGAACACCGTCTTGTGAATCCCGAAGATAGCACGGCTCTGATACCACTGTCGGGTCTCGAGGTAGGGTTGGAGATGAACCAACTCGCAGCGGAAAATCAATGAAAACCAAGAGACGATTAAAACAATGAAACAACTAACAAAGAATGGATTCACATGAGAAAAATTCAGCACTAGTTCTTACCAAAACAAGAACACCGGGTAACAAATGATTGGCTTGAGTCTCCAAGACGCCTACGTATCCACATGGGAATCAAAGCCACGTAGTTCTTCTCTTTGAGGACTCAAGAACACAAAAATGGGGGTGGGAGCTTGCCAAACCCGAAATTGCAAAGGAAGGGGGAGAGAAGTTGTGTTTTCTATTCTTGTCTTGTGTTTTTTATGTTGAAAAAAGATGACTTAAGCATAACAAAACCCATACTTGTCCAAGTAAAAGCATGGGACAAGTATGGTGTCAAGTAAGGTGTAAATAGGACAAAGTATGGCAAGACAAGATAGGGTTTGGTGGTGAATCACCAACACCTTAATCCTTGTCTTGCTTACTTACTACTAATTAATCAAGACTTGATTAATTTGTTCCATGGGCCTTGGTTGCATGGGCCTTTCACGGGCCTCTTGGAACATGGCCCGTGGCCATTTCAACCGAGGTCCCGTGATTCGCTCATCGCCTCCAAGCCTTCCATACCGGAAATGTCCAACATTATCCGACGCGATCAATCCCAAGACTCCAAGTCTTGTCTCGATCCGTTAAGTCCTATTCACTTACGGGCACATGACCCAAAACCCAGTTTTGTCATGTCCCGAGACAACTCCCTTTTGGCTATTCTCCATAAATGTGTCAATGAGTTTCATCCTCCGGTGTGAACCTTAGGTTTATGCATGTCAATAGATCAACGTAAAATCCCATTTTACTTGATCCTATTTAAGTGGAAACTAACGAGACTTTAGTATTGCCTGACACTGCATAACGAATCGACCCTGTCGATTCCAACCTTTCTGGCATCCCTGTCATTATCCTTTTATCTCCGATATCCTGATTGAGATAAGGCATAGAGCCGTCATCCTTATTATTCTCAATCACTGTTCCTTGATATGTGAGATGACTGAAGATATGATACCCAGTATCATGTGCATGGCCATGCTATTCTTTCAGTCACTCTCGATCAAGCGGCCGAGAACCGATATCTTTCCCATACCTCAGTATGAGGGATAAATCCCTTAGCCGTCTTTCGTGTCACTCATGTAGCCCGTCCCCAAGCCAATCCTGGCCGTTATGGAAGCCCTGTTTCGGAAAACGTTAGGCTCAGGTCAAACTCGGTTGTTGACTACATAGCGATCACAAAGACTCCTTGGTCTAAGGATACATGACAAGCTACGACAATGAATATGTTCATGACTTGATCTATGGCACATATTCATGTCGGGTCGTCCAATATCATGTCCCACATGATATCTATGATCAGACTCCGGAATCCCATTCCAATGACTAACAGATTGTAAGCCATAAAGAGCCATCTTTCATACTAGTCGCTTCTAGTGAAGCTTTGCTGACTAGGGACCCATCGAGTGTGATCTATCTCGATCTATGGTTCTATTCGCATTGTGGGCATAGATCAGAGCACACATCGATATATTACTCCAACACATAAATAATATAAAGCCGCTTTAATTTTATTGCTAACGATGATATATACATTTGGACATTTAGGATTGAACTATGGGCACTAAGAGTAACATCTGACTCTAAGGGTGTCGGATCTAGCCACTACTACTCATCAATTGGACGTACAGAAACTACAACAAAACCTTCCTCCGTCCATTGTTGAGGATGTTCTACAGGTGCCCCCGCCACTTCCCCGGCACGCAGATAGATGGTCTTGGAAATTCAATATCCGAGGGGAGTATTCAGTCAAAGAGGGTTACAGGGCGCTATCCAGAGAGAATGGTCGCTGGCACGTATCGACTGGGACGACTGTATGGACAGGAATATGGGACCAAGACATTCAGCCCCACATCAAGGTATTCCTCTGGTGAGCTATTACTGGTACCCTACAGATAGCGGTGAATCTCCGAACTAAGTTTGTCCCAATTCCGGACACTTGCCAAATGTGTCAATCCGCTCAGGAATCTACGGACCATCTCCTGCTTTCCTGCCCATTTGCAAGATCGTTCTGGGACATTGCAGGTTTACCAATCCCTGTTCCCTTATCGTCCTCGCTACACGATTGGCTTTCTGCCCTATTCTTGTTGCCGGATCCTCTGTCCCGGAGTAAAGCTTGTCTTTTCTTGTGGGAGATATGGAAAGAGAGAAATGCTATGGTCTGGGACCAGGCTACCTCCACTCCACAGGAGTTGGTTGCCCCGGTCCTCAGTTTCCAGCATAGCTGGTCAGAAGCACAGAATGGTCGACCGAAGCCCGCCATTATCCCCAGCACATGCAAACTAGCTGGAAACCACCTCCCCCTAACTGGTCCTTTATCAATGTAGATGGAGCGACCTTTGTGGATTCAGGTCAGTTTGGCTGGAGTTGGATATGTCGTACGGAAACAGGGGGTTCGGGAAGCGAGGAATGGCTGTGGGAGTGGTTCCCTAAACCATGAATATTTGGACGCAATGACAATCTGGCAGGCCCTGGAATGGATCCAAGCATCGCACTCCTCTAGGGTCATCATACAGAGCGACGCCCAGTACCTGGTGCACTTGATTCAAGGCACACATCATGTCTTCTCCCCTTTGGGCCGGTTGGTAGACGACTGCCGGACCCTGTTAGCTACTCTCGAGGATGTCAAACTCGAGTATATCTCTAGGTCAGCGAACGGTGCAGCCCACTGGCTAGCCCGGGAAGCCAGTTCTTCGGTGTCCTTCTGTGGTCCGGATTCACAATTCCGGATGCACTTATGTCTATTTTACAACAGTTGAAATAATAAAAGTTCGTATCTTGTTTCAATTTTTTTTTGTAAATATGTGTATATGTTTTCATACCTTCATTACATGTATAAATAGAATTAAAGTGCTGAGAAGGAAATAATGTGTAAAACAGTTGTTTTGACTGAAGACTACAATATCAATACTATGTGTACTCAATAACCAGTACATAAATGATTTATGTATTGACATATGCATACATCTATTTTTAACGAATTACAACTTTATGTTTTACTCTTTTACCATTTTTTTTAGAGTAAGTGACCGATTTTATTAATGTTGTAATTGCAAGGTACATTGGAATACGCCAGGAAAAGAATCCCATGACTACTGAAAAACAGACAAAGAACGAGCTTTTGTGGCAAGTTAGTGTGAAGCCTTGTTCGTAGTCCTTCTTTGACATTGTGGCATAAATGTCACTTGTGAGAACCCCCTTGAGATCGGTGCAGAAATAACGATGACGATAGTGGTGTCTGCATCGATGGGAGAGAAATCAGAGTGGGAAGAGATCCGGGTACGAGTATTGGAGGGGAAGAATGTCATCCATGTCACGAGGAGGAGCCATCGGACCTATACCAAGAGAGTCGCCGTCTAGCTCAGACAGCCGTCATGGATAGCGGTTCCAGAGAAACCCTAGCAGAGCTCATTTATGAACCATATCATTCTCTTTTTTACCATCTTATATATGCAATTAATAATCTTCAACTTAATTTAATCATACTAATATCGTTAAATTTTACTTTGAAATTCCTAACATAACAGTTTTTCGAACAAGGATAAAAAATAATTTGGTGTAGATATGACTATGGAGTCACCGCTATCTTTAACCTTTACTTTCTTTAGAATGTCAATCTTTCCTTTTTAGAGAGAAAATTTCACTACAATAATAAATTAGAAAAAGTAAGGGGTTTACGACATTGTAGACACCACTATGAAGAAATAGACCTGATCCCCCTTACATGCCTTATAGGGAAACAAAGTGTTTGTTGGTTTTGGACCTCGATATTAGCTAACTCGAAATTATTCATACTAATCTCATATAAAGAGATTGTTGACATTGTTCTCGTGCCTAGTGATACGCTCCGAGAGGAGATGTGTTCTACCTTCGGAGTCGTACAGTCTTAGAACGGGAGTGTGTCTCCTTGAACGCTCTAAGTAAGCCATTGACAAAGCAACTAGAAACGAGAGAGAAGAAAATTGAACACAAAGGTTATGTAAAATATGCTTTATTATGTGTTAATGAAAGACATAGAATACAAAGGATGCATGTTTGGTGGATGCACCCATGAGTGATGGTGAATTATGAGAGAATGAAAGGTAACCTATAAAATAGAGAGGGTCATCCATATATAGGGGAGTGGTGGACAAAATCCTAGCCTAAAGGGGATAGGAATTCGGCCAAGCAAGAGGATTAGGGCCTCTAAACCTAGTTGGTCTTGGTTTGGGCCAAGGAATGATCCAAATTCTCCTTCTCTTGATGACTTGCTGGTTTGGAGTCCAATTTGGACAAGGAGAGGCGTGTGGGTCTTCAATGTAGAAGGGTTTCCTATTCCAAGTAGGGAACTTGGCCTTGAGTTGACCTTGAAGAGCTTTCCTAGGTTAATTAGGGAAGCTTGGGCGCAGATGAGCAGCTGGTCGAGGAGGGACGCGTGAAAGGTCTTGGGCGCGGGCCTGACTTGGCTTGGTGTGCTCCTGGTTGAGGTCGGGCCTGGCTGGTTGCTTGGCTCGGTAAGGGCCTTGAGCTCCTCGGCCACGGGCCAGACCTGGACGGGCCTTGTAGACGCGCGCGCAGGCGGAGGACCGAGGGAGGACGCGCGAGGGTCTAGCGCGGGAGCGGTTTGGCTGGGTGTGTACCTGCTCGGGACCGGGCCTGGTTGGTGACTTGGTTTGGCAAGGGCTTTGAGCTCCTTGGCCTTGGGCCGGGCCCGAGAGGGCTCTGTTGGTGCGAGCAGAGATGAGGACCGAGAGGGAACACACGGTTGTGCGCGCGCGCTTGATCCTTCTGGTTTGGCAAGTTGCCATAAGTGGCAAGGTGCAAGGGGCTGGGCCTTGCTTTGCCCAATGTGGGTTGTGCTGTTTTGAGGGCTCGGTCAGGACCTTGATGTCCTCGGCCTTGGGCCGGACCCGGATGGGCTTGGTGGTCGTGTATGCGCGACAAGGACCGAGAGGGAGCGCATGGTTTGGATCCGTCCGGTTCTGGAAACTTGCCAAATGTGGCAAGCCGCGAGGGTATGAGCCCTTGTACGCCCAATGGGGGTTTGGCTTGGTCCTGGGCCGAGTGAGGAGGGCCAGGTTGGCCTCATATGCGATCTGGCTTGGCTGACCGAGAGGGAATGCACCAATGTGGTGGTTCGTGTGTGGTTTTGTCCCTTTCCCTTTTTAGGAAGCTTCCAATGTTGGAAAGTTTCATGGTGAAGATGTAGGGGCTGGACATGATGGGTGCGAGCCATGTAGGAGCTCGTGGATGCGGGCTCCAAGTCCTGGATGGACAAGAAGTGATCCTAGTCGGACTAGGACATGTAGGTGCGGACCTTTGGTAAGGAGACGAACCATGTTGGAGTTGCAGGCTTAAATGAGTGGCCTTGGCGTTGGCGCGGGTCATGTGTGTTGGTGGACTTTGGCTCTGGGACGACCAAGGGCCAAAAGTAAGGTCACGGTCGCGAAGAAAGTTGGTCCAATTCTCAGACCGTGACACTAGGCTTCCAACTTTTCTTTCTTTTTCCTTGGTCTGGGTATTTCACACTAATCCCCCATCACAACTTCCTTAAGTCTAATGTTCATCACTATCTCACAAGACTCCCTAAGCAGAAGTTCCAAGCACACATACCAAAAGTAGTGTCCCGGGTTCCTCACGTATGATAGTTCCATTACCATCCCCGTACTTCGACCACCAAAGGTGAGTTACATATTCCATCGCATGGGTTAGGATATGTCCATTCGGTCCCTTACTCTATGTAATGCCTAATAGTGGTTGAATATGTCGTAGTCAACCCGAACGGACTCTTCCAGAGTTGTTTCTGATCAGTTCCAATACCTTTTGTGACATGCCATGGAACAGTAGGTGGATGATCTAAACCTAACTGGATGCGTGTTTGAACACCATAGTTCGGGGTAGCATGTGCTCCTAGAGGCCGGATAAGACAAGGAGTGCCTTATCAAACGTCTAGGGTTCCATTTACTAGATACAAGTTTTCCTTTTGACCGCGAAAGAAGAATCCAAGGATGCCCTCGTCGATATGCTTGATGACCAGACCCGTACTCGCCACGCCGTCGCCATGACTTCGTTGAGGGTCGCTCTATTGTATGACTTTGATTTCAGGAGTTTGTTCATTAATGCATGTTCATATTGTCCTAGTCGATGTGGCTCAGAAGTCAACATCGCTTCATCTTGAAAAACCATCGTCACTTTTTCTATGAAAAAACGTAAATCTCTACAAATAGAAGATTTCTAAAGAACGGGACACAGTGGGTTTATATTTCCTAAATGCCAATATTGTTATTTAAGAATAGATAAGAATTTAACATGTTCCACTTTTTTTAGCATATAAGTGGAATTTTATTAATAATAGTAGTGATCAACAAAGAAATGGAATTGATAGGACTGAAAAGGGCGAGATATAGTCTCAAACGACACGTTCGAGATCTGAACCCTATGATTAAAATACTTGAAAAATCTAGGTGAAAGCTGAGGGGATAGATCCTTTTGGCGTTGGGTGCTCGTTCATGGCTAACTTTTTTCTTTTCCTAACTCGACCTAAAAATGCTTGTGGAATATAATAAACATGCTAATCTCTCAGCGGAGACTGTCTTGGGGCAGTTGAGGGAACACCAGGTGTAAAGACTGCTCCTGGTCAACGCTGGTCAAATCGGCGGAAAAACGGAAAAATTTAAAATTTTGGACATACACCTAAATGAACCTGAAATTAACCTCGAGGGTCATATCGGACTTAAGTTGACCCCGATATCGACCAAAGTGAGTTCTGGGTGACTCAGGGCAACTTTTTGACCAATTCGGGAAAAGTTGACTTTTTGACGAAAAAGTCAACCGAGCGACATTTTGGTCCGTTCGAGGCCCGATTTGGATCCAAAAAGCTTAGCCGTCATCACAGAAGTCTTAGTTGGGCCGTTTTCCTATAGAACGCGAACTTTCGTAAATTCTTGAAAAATGGGCCCGCACGGGGCCCGAGACGACCGAATTTCGCGAATCGGACTGAGATATTTTTCTATAGTGTGGGACCCACATGACACATGTCGTGAATGTGGTGGACGGAAAAAGAGAGGACAACTTTACCCTTGTACTTTGGTAATTTTGGTGTGGTTGGTTTTTAAAACAAAATAAAAAGGAGAAGTGGAGGAGTCTCGGCCACTTTCATAAATTAGGAGAGAGAAAGAAGAGAGATGAAAAAGGAGAAGAAAAAAGAGAGAAGTTGGGCTCGATTTCCCGACGATCCGACCGACGGATCGTCTCAATTCTTGTGTATTCGTCATCCCCTCGTCATTCCCTACGGTAAGAACCCGTTCTTTTCTCGTTTTGGCACGTTTGAATTTTAGAGTTTGAATTTAAACGGTTTGATTAAGGTTGGGTTTTGTTTAAGATTGGTTTAAAGATGAATGGTTGAGGTTTTGGGTTCGTTAGGAACATTTTGGGGCGAAAAGGAACGTTTTCCATTGGGGACGTGTGGGGCCCACTTGCCCGGACCTCGGGTTTTTCGTGTTCGGGTGGTTTTGGACGATCCCTGAATCGATAATTCACACCCGGAACGAATTATGGGATTAAATTGTAGAAAATTGGAAATTTCGGGTTTAGAAACTTTAACCGCGAATTAAATCGCTCGGAAGTCGGAAACTGATTCCGTCGATTGCGTTGGAACACTTGAATTATTTTAGGATCGTAGAAACAAAAACGGGAATTTTCGAAGCCCCAGAAGGGCGTTTTCCGATCCCGGCCAGATTCACCGGGCCGGGCGAAACGGGCTTTTCCGGGCCCTTTGTTGACAATGTCGAGTAATTGGGAAGTTTGGGAGTGATCGGCATTGTCGGGGTCGCGTTTGGGCGTCAAATTCATTAAAATTCAGCTTTGCCTGCGAACTTAAAAAGTGTTTAATTTGTGATCTTGTTAGATCGTCCCACAGACCGCGGAAAGAGGAGGCTAAGCGGGTGACTGCGAGCGCGCCGGAGCTTGAGCGTGGATATTTGGAAAGCGTTACGAGGTAGAGAAAAGTAGCCGGATATCGGCCTTGACTAGGGAAAGTTATTAGTAGAAATGCATGTGACACTTGGTGGTGTCGTAGGATAAGTGAATTTATCGAACAATAGAGATGCATGTGGGACTTAGTTGTGCCCGTAGGTTAAGTAACTTGTTGTGTTTATGATTGTGGCTATGTGTGCCTTTAGGGTGGTTAACCCGTATGTTACTGTTTGTGTGTCGTGGGTGACCATGTGTGCCTGTGGGGTGTTAAACCTGTATTGTTGCTGACTGTCTTGCTGAGGGGTAGTTAGTCATTATATTATTGTCGCTATTTGTTGAACCTTGGGTGATGACTGTGATTGCATGGAGGTAGGGGCCCGCCTGACAACAAAGGGGTGCCACGGGGTCGTGCGCGTAAGGGTTGGCTAGAATTCTGACTAACCATTGGTAAAGTGTGCAGTTTTATGCGATGTGGGGCGGTTCCCCTTCCGACTAGCTATCGGAAAAGTATTGTTGTATATGTAACGAACAGGTCGACCGCCTGGCCCGACTGCGTGTCGGGGAAAGTTGTGTGGGGAAGGCTCAAGCCCAGCCGGTTAGCAACCGGCAACTGAGTGGCTGGTGTGCGATCCTTTATGATCTTGATTGTTGGGTGCGATCCTTTGTGATCTTGGGTGTTGCCTGTTTATTATTTGCGTATTTGGTTGAGGTTGTAACTGCTGTGTCGGGTCTACATTACGTGTCCGAGGTTTGAGATGGTTGGGAAAGTTGAACAGTTGTATTGCGTAACCGTCAGTCTAAATTTTGTTTTTGGGGTAGTAGTCCCTGGGGTTGTTATTGTCGGGTTCCCGGCATTTCTGCTGGTATGTCGTGGTCAACCCGGTATCCGTGGCGGTGAGCGAAATGCTCACCCCCTGCTACTTTTCCTGCAGGTACTGGTCGTGAGACGGACTAGGAGAGCCCTCGAAGCTTGAAGAGCTGGGAGCGGAAGTCCGGGTATCTGGGTAGTTAGTCATGTACCATGTAGCTCGTTTGTACATCGTTTGAACGTATTTTCCGATGTAAAATTATCGTTTTTGTTTAACTTAAGTGTTGTTTTAAAGAGGTTTATTAAAATGTTTGAAAATTGTTTTATTGTTTCACCGTTCGCGTTCCGGGTTCAGTCCTGCCGAATTCGGGGCGTGATAGTTTGGTATCAGAGCTCGAGGTTTCACACCTCGGACTGTAGTCAATTAGGTGGGGAGAGTTGAGTCATTAAAAATCTCGTCGTGTGTAGACCCGTAGTGACCTAAGTCTTGGTTGTTGTGTGAATGTGCAATATTGCTGATACTAACATAATGATTGTGTGCTATTGCGTGAAACGTTTTTAAGCTGTCGCGACTCGACTTAGGGGAACCCCTGTAGTCGAACGTGACGGTGCTGTTATCAAGTGGGAACAATGTAGTTCGGGGACGCCTGGACCGGGTTGTAACTACGTGATGTCAAAAATGAGTTTTACGATGAAAAGGAGAAATTTTTTAAACTAGTAGGCCCTGTGGGCGTGTGTTTTAAAATTGGTTGGCCTTGTGGGCGTGTGTTTTAAAATTGGTTGGCCTTGTGGGCGTGTGTTTTAAAATTGGTTGGCCTTGTGGGCGTGTGTTTTACAATTGGTTGGCCCTGTGGGCGTGCGTTTTGAAATTGGTTGGCCTTGTGGGCTTGTGATTGAGGTTGGCTGACTTGAATTTGTCTGTGAATTGTTGTGCGTGAGTTTGATAAATTGGTGATCGAACGTGTGTGGCGCAGGAGGGTGCGGGTCGTGTGAGAAGATTAAGATACTCTTGCGTGCATTGTGATTGTGCTGGTTTGTAGAGGTCGTAAGTTCCGTGTTAAAGGGTGAGATTGTGGGTTCGAGACTCATTAATAACCTACGGTGGTGATACAACACCTCAGTGTGAGGGTCTCACCACGGAGAGGGGTTAGGGTTGATGCGCTGCAGCGCCATACGAACTAGGTTGCCCCTACGTGAACGGGTGTTCGAGGTTTCCCTCGCGTGAGCGGGTGGTTTGAGGTTTTCCCTCACGTGAGTGGGTTGTTTGAGGTTTCCCTCACGTGAGCGGGTTGTTTGGGGTTTTCCCTCACGTGAGCGGGTGTTCGAGGTTTCCCTCGCGTGAGCGGGTGGTTTGAGGTTTCCCTCACGTGAGTGGGTTGTTTGAGGTTTCCCTCACGTGAGTGGGTTGTTTGGGTTGTTTGAGGTTGTTTGATGTTGTGAGCAATAGTGTTTTACTTAGTCGAGAACATGATCCCCGTTTTGAGGCTTCCCCTATGTGATCGGGTAATTGGGGTATTGGTGTTGTTAGCAATAGTGATTTGCTGAATTGAGAACATAATCCCCGTTTCGAGTTTCCCCTTACGTGAGAGAGTATTTGAGGTATTGATAGCGTGACCAGTGTGACGTTTTGGTATCAGGTTTTGAGGTAGTGGTTTGCCCTGGTTAGATTGGTAAGTCGTTAGTGCTTTATTAGTGTGCCATAATAGAACGGGTGTCCGTGGAGGTGAGCAGAACGCTCATCCCCTTTACTGGTTTTTCCCGCAGGGGACAAGTAGCGAATACTGATTTGGTTGCGGAAAGTTAGAAGTAAATGCATATAGGATCGTGTGAGGGTTGTGCTATACCTTATCGGTGTGACTAATGTAGTAGTTGTTCGGTCTCTGATTTGGGCGTCATTTTTATTGGATATCGGGGCGTCACGATCGTTTGCTTCGTCGAGTTGTGCTGAGATGTTGGGGCTGAGTTTAGAGTCGTTGAGTCCACCCCTGCGTCTGGACACTCCGGTTGGGGGTGATGTGGTGTTGACTAGGGTCTGTAGTGCCTGCGAAGTTAGAGAAGCGAACTGATACAGGAGGTTCGAGAGAGGGCTCAAGAGCCCTGATACTGGATCGAGTCCTCACCCCGAGGATTCGGGTATGTCGGAGTTGGTGGGCACGACGGCGGTAGTGGAGCGAGGTCTCAGAGAGACTGTGAGGGTCCGTTAGGTGCGGCAACGACTAAGCTTATGCGTGTATCCGTGGGAAGGATACTTATGAAATGGCAGCCTTTGACGTGATCCTGAGAATGGATTGGCTGGCGAAGTACCGAGCCAATATCGACTGTTACAGGCGACGAGTGACGGTATCAACAGGCAACACGAAAGTTTCGTGTATTCTGGGCAGTAGGAGCGAAGTTTTCATTTCGGCATTGTCCGCAGTGGAGGAAGTATCGGTCGTGAAGAGCTTAGAGTTACCGCGAGTGGTGTGCGAGTTCCCCGAGGTCCTTCCTAAGGAGTTGAGCGGGTTGCCACCAGTTCGTGAGGTGGAGTTCGGGATAGACCTGATGCTGGGAACGACACCGATATCGATGGCGCCTTACAGGCTCGCGCCAGCAGAGTTGACCGAGCTGAAGCGTCAGCTCGAGCAGCTTCGGGAGAAGGGGTTTATCTGGCCGAGCACATCGTCGTGGGGAGCGCCAGCACTCTTCGTGAAGAAGAAGACTGGAGAGCTTCGGATGTGTATATACTACCGGAAGCTGAACCAGGTTACGGTGAAGAACCGATACCCGATGCCGAGAATTGACGACTTGTTTGACCAATTGAGAGGGTCGACATGCTTCTCGAAGATTGATCTGCGATCCGGATATTACCAGTTGCGAGTCCAGGAGGAGGACGTTGCAAAGACGGCATTCCGGACACGCTATGGGCATTACGAGTTCTTGGTGATGTCATTTGGACTGACGAACGCACCTGCAGCGTTCATGGATCAGATGAACAGTATATTCCGGCCGTTCTTATATCAATTTGTGGTGGTGTTTGTAGACGACATTTTGATCTACTCGCAGAACGAGGCGGCACATGAGAAGCATCTGAGGGCTGTTCAGAGCCTGCTGCGCACACATCAGCTATACGCCAACCTGGAGAAGTGCGTGTTTAGGCTCGCTGAGGTGAAATTCCTCGGTCACATTGTATCCTGTGACAGTATACTGGTCGATCCGACTAAGATCGACGGAGTTTCGAAGTGGGCGCGGCCCACGAGCATCTTCGAGATCCGCAGCTTTTTGGGGTTGGTAGGGTATTATCGGCGATTCGTCCAGGACTTTGCGCGCCTAGCCGCGCCTATGACTCTTTTGACGCGCAAGGGAGTCGGGTTTGTGTGGACTGATGATTGTGAATGTGCGTTCACGGAGCTGAAAGCTTGTCTGACTACCGCTCTAGTGTTGATAGTACCAGAGCGCGAAATCGGGTATGAGGTCTACTGTGACGCATCCGGGGAAGGACTGGGTTGTGTGCTGATGCAGTTAGGGAAAGTGGTTCCTTATGGCTCCAGGCAGTTGAAAAAGCACGAGCGCAACTATCCTACCCATGACTTGGAATTGGCAGCAGTCGTGTTCGCACTGAAAGGCTGGCGGTATTATCTGTGTGGCGAGCGATTTCAGGTCTTCTCGAATCACAAGAGCCTCAAGTATATCTTTTCCCAACGAGACCTAAACATGCGCCAGTGGCGATGGATGGAGCTCCTTGAGGAGTACGACGTTGAGCTACTCTACCATTTGGGTAAGGCGAATGTGGTTGCCGACGCCCTGAGTAGAAAGCCGGTTCCCGGCCTTGCTAGCATATCAGTCCGGGAGTGGGACATGATGGGGGAACTGGGCACGTTCGGGCTTGATCTAGAGGAGGTTACTGGTGGCTTGGCCATGTGCTCATTGGTGGCTCAGCCCTCACTACTTGCCCGAGTAATGGAGGCGCAGTCGGAGGATGTCGAGACGTCGGAGATCCGAGAGAGGGTCGTCAGCGGTGTCGATATGGAAGGCTGGGAACTCAGTGCTGATTGGGGGTTACGGTATCGAGGAGGGTTATTCGTGCCGCGCAACTGTAGAGACAACGTATTGCGAGAGTCACATCATTCACGTCTTACAATGCACCCGGGTAGCACCAAGATGTACCGTGACATCAGGCGACACTTCTGGTGGAGCGGGATGCGGAGAGCGGTCGCGGAATTTGTATCGAGATGTCTCACCTGTCAACAGGTGAAAGCCGAACATCAGCGTCCCGCCGGATTATTGCAGCCACGGTCGATTGCCCAGTGGAAGTGGGAACACGTCACGATGGACTTCGTGAGTGGGTTGCCGAGATCGCCAAGGGGACACGATGCGGTATGGGTGGTAGTCGATCGGCTGACCAAGTCGGCCCATTTCCTGGCCATGAGGATGACTGATCCGGTTGACAAGTTGAGCCGCCTTTACATTCAGGAGATCGTGCGTCTCCATGGAGTCCCTGTGTCGATAGTGTCTGACAGGGATCCCCGTTTCACGTCCATATTTTGGCCGAGTCTGCAGACCGCATTGGGGACCGAGGTTTTGCTCAGTACAGCACACCACCCCCAGACAGACGACCAGTCCGAGCGGACGATTCAGATTTTGGTGGACATGATGCGGACATGTGTGCTAGACTTTAGGGGGTCGTGGGAAAACCACCTACCGTTAGCCGAGTTTGCCTACAACAACAACTTCCAGGCCAGTATTGGGATGGCACCGTTTGAAGCGTTGTATGGTAGGTCGTGTCGATCGCTAGTATGCTGGGCATAGGTGGGAGACAAGAGCCTGTTGGGGCCAGAGCTTGTTCGAGAGACGACAGAGAAGCTCTTGCTGATACGCGAGCGGTTGAAGACCGCACAGAGTCGGCAGAAGAGCTACGCTGACAGACGACGTCGACCTCTTGAGTTCGTAGTCGGTGACCACGTGTTCTTGAAGTGAATCCGAGGAAGGGGCTGGTACGATTCAGCCGCGGCGGAGCAAGTTAGCCCCGCGGTATATCGGCCCTTTTGAGGTCTTGAACAAAGTAGGAGCAGTGGCATACCGTCTAGCATTACCACCGCAACTTGGGAATGTGCATAACGTCTTCCACGTGTCCCAATTGCGGAGGTACAATGCGGACCCCTCCCACGCCATTGAGTGGGCAGATATCGAGGTGTCGACGATGTCTCTTATGAGGAGCAGATGGTTCGAATAATGGAAACACGGGAGCGGGCCCTGCGTGGCAAGGTTATCCGCCTAGTACGGGTGCAGTGGCGGCACCACGGGGCTGAGTCGACTTAGGAGCGCGAGGACGAGGTTCACGCGAAGTACACCGATCTGTTCAACTCCTGAGGTACGTCTGTTTTAAATTTCGCGGACGAAATTCCTTTAAGGGGGGTAGATAATAAAGACCGCTCCTGGTCAACGCCGGTCAAAACGGCGGAAAAACGGAAAAATTTAAAATTTTGGACATACACCTAAATGAACCTGAAATTGACCTCGAGGGTCATATCGGACTTAAGTTGATCCTGATATCGACCAAAGTGAGTTCTGGGTGACTTAGGGCAACTTTTTGACCAATTCGGGAAATGTTGACTTTTTGCCGAAAAAGTCAACCGAGCGACGTTTTGGTCCGTTCGAGGCCCGATTTGGATCCAAAAATCTTATCCATCGTCACATCGGTCTTAGTTAGGCCGTTTTCCTGTAGAACGCGAAGTTTCGTAAATTCTTGGAAAATGGGCCCGCACGGGGTCAGAGACGGCCGAATTTCGCGAATCGGACTGAAAAATATCTACCAAGATATTTTTCTAAAGTGTGGGACCCACATGACACATGTCGTGAATGTGGTGGAAGGAAAAAGAGAGGACAACTTTACCCTTGGACTTTGAACTAAAAGACAAAAGGGAGGGGGGTACTTTGGTAATTTTGGTGTGGTTGGTTTTTAAAACAAAATAAAAAGGAGAAGTGGAGGAGTCTCGGCCATTTTCAGAAATTATGAGAGAGAAGAGAGAGAAAGAAGAGAGAAGAAGAAGTAGAAAAAAAAAAGAAGAAGTTGGGCTCGATTTCCCGACGATCCGACCGACGGATCGTCTCAATTCTTGCGTATTCGTCATCACCTTGTCATTCCCTACGGTAAGAACCCGTTCTTTTCTCGTTTTGCCACGTTTGAATTTTAGGGTTTGAGTTTAAACGGTTTGATTAAGGTTGAGTTTTGTTTAAGATTGGTTTAAAGATGAATGGTTGAGGTTTGGGGTTCGTTAGGAACGTTTTGGGGCGAAAAGGAACGTTTTCCATTGTGGAAGTGTGGGGCCCACTTGCCTGGGCCTCGGGTTTTTCGTGTTCGGGTGGTTTTGGACGATCCCCGAATCGATAATTCACACCCGGAACGAATTATGGGATTAAATTGTGGAAATTGGAAATTACGGGTTTAGAAACTTTAAACGCGAATTAAATCGATCGGAAGTCAGAAATTGATTCCGTCGATTGCGTTGGAACACTTGAATTTTTTTAGGATCGTAGAAATGAAAACGGGAATTTTCGGAGCCCTTTGTTGATAATGTCGAGTAATTGGGAAGTTTGGGAGTGATCAGCATTGTCGGGGTCGCGTTTGGGCATCAAATTCATTAAAATTCAGCTTTGCCTGCGAACTTAAAAAGTGCTTTAATTTGTGATCTTGTTAGATCGTGCTGCCGACCGCGGAAAGAGGAGGCTAAGCGGGTGACTGCGAGCGCGCCGGAGCTTGAGCGTGGTTATTTGGAAAGCGCTACGAGGTAGGGAAAAGTAGCCGGATATCGGCCTTGACTAGGGAAAATTATTAGTAGAAATGCATGTGACACTTGGTGGTGTCGTAGGATAAGTGAATTTACCGAACAATAGAGATGCATGTGGCACTTAGTTGTGCCCGTAGGTTAAGTAACTTGTTGTGTTTATGATTGTGGCTATGTGTGCCTTTGGGGTGGTGAACCCGTATGTTACTGTTTGTGTGTCGTGGGTGGCAATGTGTGTCTATGGGGTGTTAAACCTGTATTGTTGCTGACTGTCTTGCTGAGGGGTAGTTAGTCGTTATATTATTGTCGCTATTTGTTGAACCTTGGGTGATGACTATGATTGCATGGAGGTTGGGGGCCGCCTGACAACAAAGGGGTGCCACGGGGTCGCGCGCGTAAGGGTTGACTAACCTTCCGACTAACCATCGGTAAAGTGTGCAGTTTTATGCGATGAAGGGCGGCTCCCCTTCCGACTAGCTATCGGAAAAGTATTGCTGTATATGTCGCGAACAGGTCGACCGCCTGGCCCGACTGCGTGTCGGGGAAAGTTGCGTGGGGCAAGCTCAACCCCAACCGGTTAGCAACCGACAACTGAATGGCTGGTGTGCGATCCTTTGTGATCTTGATTGTTGGGTGAGATCCTTTGTGATCTTTATTGTTGGGTGCGATCCTTTGTGAACTTGGGTTTTGCGTGGTTATTATTTGCGTATTTGGTTGAGGTCGTAACTGCTGTGTCGGGTCTACATTACGTGTCCGAGGTTTAAGATGGTTGGGAAAGTTGAACAGTTGTATTGCGTAACCGTCAGTCTAAATTGTGTTTTTGGGGTAGTAGTCCCCGGGGTTGTTATTGTCGGGTTCCCGACATTTCTGCTGGTATGTCGTGGTCAACCCGGTATCCATGGCGGTGAGCGAAATGCTCACCCCCTGCTACTTTTCCTACACGTACTGGTCGTGAGACGGACTAGGAGAGCCCTCGAAGCTTGAAGAGCTGGGAGCGGAAGTCCGGGTCTCTGGGTAGTTAGTGACGTACCTTGTAGCTCTTTTGTACATCGTTTGAACGTATTTTCCGCAGTAAAATTATCGTTTTTGTTTAACTTAAGTGTTGTTTTAAAGAGGTTTATTAAAATGTTTGAAAATTGTTTTATTGTTTCACCGTTCGCGTTCCGGGTTCGGTCCTGCCGAATTCGGGGGTTGACACCGGGCATCCAGGGAGAACACCAGGAAAAAGGGGGAGGTTGGGCGTCAAATAAAGTCCAAGCCCAAAGGCCTTGTGTGGCTCCTCTAGAACACTCGTGATGCCCCAACATTCTCAGCAGTTGCTGATTCCAATCACATTGAGACCGGGCGGAGGTGTCTGGGTCTCGATCTAGGGGTTGGGGCTACGAGTTTTCACTCGTTGTTGCCGACATGATTAGTTGCTAATTCCACTCTTCTCGACTCTGATAAGGAGTGTCAGGGTCCCGATCTAGGTCGTGAGCGATGCTAGGGGAGGGCGACGGTGTTGGTGGCCACGAAGGTGACGGAGTAGGAGACAGAGGCGCTGGTGGTGACTGATTGATCATTGAGGGAGAAGGGGGAGGAGGAAGGATTGATAAAATATCTCATGTACACATCGGAATAAAAAATTCAAATCAAAGCCATGTATATTGCATGTAAGTTTACTTACTTGATATGTAGAGCAAGCCCGATTCTAGCTTCGAAAATACGAAGTCGCGGATGTGTTCATGCCGGGTAACGATATGATACTTTCAACCTTTGAGATGACAATAAGAAGAACGATTCTTCTTTTCTTTTGGTTGGAGAAAAAGAAAGGCTAGAAAGAATAGGATGAATCATACTCTTAACCCTTAATCTCTCTTTATATGTAAACACTATTGGGTCTAAACTCAATTGGGTTTTAAAACTGATTGGGCCTTGGGCAAAACCCAATAGAGGAAGTGATGGTGCTCTCGATCGCGAATGGTGGTGAGAGAACAGAGCACTTTTGAGTTATTCCATCGGCCATTTCGAGAGGAGTTTTTTGAGTAGAGACATTGCCTTGAAGGAGGAGTAGGTCGAGGTGGTGGTGGAGTAACGGTAGATGGTCGAGACAGTACCCATAACGACGATATCACAGTAAAGAACTAGGACCGATACAGAGAGACAGAGAACCATGACGCTACTCTGGAGAGAAAAATGTTTAAGAAAATAACCTATTCCACTTAAACGAACGTTGGTTAAAACAAATTCAAAATTTGGTAGTAAAGGGTAGTTTCTTCTGTTATTCATGTGTCACTTTGGGAAAGAGACATAAGCAATTTAATTTTCCTTTTAGCGAATGGAGTCATGCTTACTGCGAAGTTTGTACGTTGTTTTGGTGTAACATGCATAGAAAGACGTGTGAGCAATGGGAACAACGTCCTCCAAATTCCTCTAATTCGGCATCACATGACCTTGACTTTAATAAAATTTGCTGGACTTGGAATAGCTTAACTGGACCTACTTTGTCTTTTATTTCGAATCCAATAAAACCTCAAAACTTGCGATTGCCAAAATACCCTCTTCACCTTCTTCCTTTTCGTTTTTATTTAAAAATATTACTTTTTTTTTTTGAAGTAGAACGGTAGATATTATAAATTAAAGTAATTTGGTGTCCGAGTAGCCAGAAAACACTATACAACCAAAAAAACTAACATAAAATGAAAGATAATTGCAGAATAGTAAATGTTGTTCATGGGCATCATGGCGGTCGGAGGGGTGGGACTGCGGTAGCATCCAGAGACACCGATACAGTTTACTTCAACCATAAGAAGTTGATCGAGCAGATCAGAGGATAAGTGTGCAGTGGTGGACCGATTACTCCCCCGGTAAGCCAGCGTGTGTCGTCCTCCCTTAACTGATAGTGGTAGGGCTCCTGAACGCGGGATTGCTGACTCCGAAATGGTATGGAAATAATAACTCGACTTTGGGCAGTACCAATGCCGCCTATCAGCCAGGGAGGAGGTACAGTCGACCAACCCCTCCCTGGACCACCAGAGACTCATTCCTGGAGGCGGAGGTGCATGTGGTCCCCCGACGCTGCTGTGTATGCCTCGACCCCACATGAGTCCATCTCCTGACTTGGAACCCTCCCGGCCTTTGTTTCCAGCCACCGCTTCCAGGTCCTCGCCTCCCGTTGCTCCGACCGATCCTTCCCCTTCATCGGTGAGACATACTCCCCGAGCCAGGCGCGATCCTGACGCCGCAGTCCGCCGCCACAAGCCTTGCTTGTATTCCAGCGAGTGTCTCTGAGTCTTCCGGTGTCTCCCTAGTGACGACTGATCTCCCTGCTCCCCACACGCCGAACAGACGAGACGTTCACACCCCGCGCCACCCCATCCAAAATCGGTGGACTCATGCAAGGAGGTACTTGAGCAGATGGGGTAGCAGAGGCCGTCACCGATCCCCTACTCTTCTCCCCTTCGCTCTCGTGGTGGCGTTGATGTTCCGACTTCGAGCATGAAGTCAGCGCCGCCAAACTTCGCAAAGCCCCTCGGTTTGGTAGAGTGAGTTGCGCCAATATATGTACCATAAGATAAGAACATACCATAACAAACATGGTGATACAATCAACCATGTGATTGTTCACTTTCATTGCCACCCACGCCTGCAGAAGACGGGACCATGTCGCCGCCGCCCCTCTCGTCTGGTAGGTTTTCAGCGTACCTTCAGAGATGGTGTTCTAAATATCGGCGCACCTGGCGACGACGTTCTGTTCGTTGATTCCTCCCTCCACCTCGATGAGATAGACGTTGTAGTCGTTGTTGCTGATGTTGGACAGAGATCCGGGGACCCGGCGGCAGTAGCTTACCTTCTTGTGCGAGACGAGGAACCACTGCACCAACGCGAGGACGATGCCGATGACGACACAGACCGGGATCACGATCTCCGACGCGAGAACCGAGATTAATGTCGCTGACCCCATGTTCGTACGCCGGAGAAGAAGGATTCGCTCTCTAGGGCCGGCTCCAGAATATTTAAAAATATTACTGATATTTAACTGTCACAATGCACTGTTCGTTCTTTTATACATAAAAAAGAATTCATAGCTAATAATATATAAGGTTATACATTAAAACTATAGAAAACAATAATTATTTTGCCTTAAAAAAACTATCTGATGATAAATTACAATTAATTTTTTTTTCACAGGAAACTATTGATATTATAGATAAAAAATAATAAAAGATAGATAAATCATCAAATACCAAAATGAAAGTACCGAAAACATGATCTTAACAAGATTGGATCGTAACACGAAAAAAAAGAGCTCAAGGCACCGAACCGTTTCATTAAGATGTTCGGAAGGGGATACTGCAGTAACGTCTGTCGACACCGATACAACGAATCTGAACTGGAAGTTAGGGTAGAGCGGACCCATTTCCGAAAAAGTATTGTGACAGATTGAATACTCCCCCAGGTTGTCAGCGTGCGTCGTCCTCTTAGAATGATAAAAGTAGGCTCCAAAACACAGGATTGTTGGCCTCCGAGAAGGTAAGGAAGTACCATAACAGATCTTGGTGGAACCTCTGCCACCTTACGTTCAGTAGGGTGGTGTTTCTAGCTGACCCCCACTGGACCCTTGCTTACTCATTTGGCAAGGCGAGGGTGCTTATAGCCCTCCGCCCCTACAGAGCGTGTGGAACCTTCTGGTTCCGCCTCCCCTCCCGCCGACCTTTGTCCCCAATTTGTGTTGTTGCTCATGTCCCACTCGAAACGGGCTCTTTCTTAGGTATCCCTCCTACACTGGATGCCATGGGTCGGCCCTCTTCACCGGTTTGTTGGGCCCCAATTTACTCTATTACCTAACTGGTCCAAACCCCCTCGGACATGAGGCCTTGTTTCGATTGGGCCTCTGCCCATTGCTGATTTGTGGAGACCCAAGTCATGTTCCAATAAAGCAGCAGCCTTAATGTGTCTATATCCCTCGCGTTGCCGCCAAATTGGGCCGCCCATCCGCTTAAAGGGAAATTCGTCGGGCACAATCTGGTATCGACAAGACGACGTCGACGGTGGTGAATTCACCGATAGGCTACCCCCTAATACTACCAGCTCATCTATTTTCCCTTCCTCGGACTCGGCCTCCCCTAGCGAGTCCCTCCCCCATTGCAAGCTTCCAAAATCCCTCAGTCGCACGAATCGATCCAACGAGAAAGGTCCTGAACCTATAGGCGTCGCGAGATTCATTATCAGGGCCTGATTCAGTACACGCTGATGCCGGAATCTGAGACCCAACGCTGGTGTGCGACGAAAGATCCCTATAGGATTGTCCATGAGACTTCCCTATTGCCTCCGACCCCCTCCCCCTCGGAGGACCGTGTGAGGTCCACGTTCCACCTCCCATATGGCAGAGAACACCGTAACCTTTCCCCCTTGTGCCGCCTCCCCATCGAGCGCCAAAGAGTGAGGTCTGGGAGAGAGGCTCGTTGCGCGAGACGATAGGATTGGTGACGAAGGAGGGGATCCCAGACCTTCCTTGTCTCCGATCCATCGCCGCTCAACATGTGGTCGCTGCTTGTCCAGTTAAGGGTTGTCGTCGTCATGGATATTCGCTGAAACCCCATTTCTTTTAGAGAGAACGAAAGAGAGAGAGTTAGCCTTTCCTTTTCATAATAAAACAAATAATTAATTTAGGATCATGTATCCAATATATGGTCACAAACCTTTCACTTTTGATATATATTTAGTTTATTTTTTTTAGAAAGGGGTAAGTATTCATTCACTCAAGTAGCAAATTATAATACCCACCATCAAAGGCGAACCCGAAACAAATCAAGGATTAAGCTGGAAGTCCTCGCTTAATAGATAGACAGGTACTTCGACAGTCATGACTAAGAAATCCAAGTAATGTACGACACAAAGTAGATAACAAGTAACAAATATACATGGCATAAAGCGAGTCCAATGAGCTAAATTCCTTTCTATGAGGTTGCCTTGGGTCGCAAGAGCAGACAGGAGGTACTCAGCCTAATCCCCCTGATGGATACCAAAGGGATCTTGAGAGGCCGAAAGGGTCGGCCTCCCGAGTGCCCAAAGGCCTATCATAACTCTCGACGAGGATGCTTTCCAGCCTTCGTCGAAATAGGGAAAGTGAGATCCTGTAGGTCCGCGTTCACATTCTGGTTGATGAAGCGAAGACCCTTTTCCTTGAGGCAACTTTAATATCCAGGTTCTTTGACCCCTTTTCCCTAGTTGGATCTTGAGGTTTTTCGTTCTCGTAGGTACCCTCTTTACCTGTTGTCTTCTTTGGGGCTCCTTCTTTGGTCTGATCTCGGGAGGGACGAAGATTTTTTTTCTGCTCGAGGCAAGCTAAGATCTCGTGCTGGAGACTATGATGATCAGGTTGAGGTTGGGATTCCTCGCCCCGTTTTTGAACCTCCGTCCCTTTAGGCGATATTCTACCCCCATCCTTCTGCTTCATGTCCGCCTAATCCTTAATGGGAAAAGGTGCCTCATGGTTAGGCAAGACTGAGGACTCAATGATATGCAAGAAGTGGGGAGGCAGGGTTCTGAAACCTGATCTCTAGGCAAGACTGGGGGCTCAACTTCATCATGTAGCTAACTCCTATTTTCAATGATCGATAAGTCATACACGTTCGGTGGAGGGGGCGTGGTCGTTCCACTGCACCTATCACAATAATTGGGCAAGATGGGTTAATGAAAAATGGTTGAGCCATTTTAGGTACCGGAGAAGGCATGATAGGGGCCGGAGGAGGGATATCATTCCAATCCGAGCGGAAAAAGCCTTCCTCCTAGATTGAGAGAGGAGTCCGGAGCAAGTCCTTATATTTGTGTGCAAACCTGTCCACCCCTGGGATGATATCGGTGCAGTTTTTTATTGCATGACCAAGACGGTCCCACTGGTAACAAAATTCCGGTAGTTTCTCATACTCTAACTGTACTTTGAGTGGTTTAGCGTCCACATCTATTTGCAACATAAGGTGGCGACAAAGTGGTCTTGTAGCGTCTAACTCCACCCTTAGCCAAAGAAAAGTGTCCAATTCCCGGAGTGTGTTAGGAGCTCTTAGTGGATTTAATATACCGATTTCAACCTCCCTTCCAAGATTTGAGACAATGAACGCTCGCATCTGAGAGGTCCTAGCTTCTACCATAATGTCAACAACTCTTACTGAAATTTGGATTAAGCGAAAACACAAAGACTCCGATTGGGTTCTTGGTGGTAGTAGCGTTAGGAGAAATACCATGTCGTAGCAGGACTGCGGTTCTCTTGCTCTAATACCGTCCATCTCCTCCTTATATGTGAAGTAGAACACCATGATTTTTTCAATTAAGGGTTGGATCATAATCCGTCTGTCACGCCCCAAATCCGGTTTTGACCGGACTCGAGACGTGAACTAAAACAACATAAATAATAAAGCAATTTTAATACCAAAATGAGTCTCCAATAAAAGCTTAAAATATCCAAGTAACATCACGAGTAAACAACTCGGAAAAACCAAATAGTAAATAAGTTTAGTAAAAAATAAACAGTACGTCTCTAGACCATGCTAACCTAAGACCCTCGCTAGCTCCCAAGCATCGAGAATCCCGCTCAAAACCTGTAGAACAATAAAGTAAAGGGGTGAGCTTTCGCTCAGTAGGAAAAGTAGTTAAAGTGATGAGTGTCCGCTCACCACCACGAGTAACCGTCTAATTAGGGCATACTAGTACGGCACACAACTACCACAAACACAGAAACACATAACTACAATCCTCATTCACATGACTAACCACACTCACAAACACACTTGCACGACCACTATCACACTATACTCACATCACTTATCCAAATCATCAAGCATACAACATATAGTAAAACAAACACACGTCACATACAACAGTCCCCGAACCCGCCGGCTGTCCACAGCCCGACTCAACCATATCGTACCGGACCACACAGCATCGGCCTAGATATCTTCCCGGAACCACATCGGGGCACAATCACGATACATCATACCGGACCACACAGCATCAGCCTATATGTCTTCCCGGAAATGCATCGGGGCACAAACACAATACTGATCACGTAACCGTCGGCCTAGATACCCTACACCGGCATACCCCCTCGATCTAGGTATCGTACTGGAACCACACCCCGGGGGACCGCGTACATGGGACCACACCGTCGGCCTAGATACCACCCTACACCGGCATACCCCCTCGGAGTAGGTATCATACCGGAACACACCTCATCTCGGAACATACATCAAGAGAGTCTCACGCATCGCAATGCCATAATTCAACCACAATATACCAATCGAGCCAACTTACCACAACACATCACATCGGTGTATCAATCACCTGACCATATCACAAACATAGGTTCACGTCATATCAAGCATGACACACTTGCCCAAACATAGCAACATATTACACCGAGTATACCATACCATGATTGTCAATCTAACAACGGATAAACCACACATCAAACATCACAATCATAGATCATGGCATCACAATCAACATACAACCCTAAGGGCTCAACATGGCCCACATGCATTTCTACAGCACGACAATTCCCAAACTTAAGACTCGACATGGCTCGTAAGTTATCCCTCATTTCACTCGTTCCTCACATCCTACATGCATACTATCATTAATAAAGTAATCACAACCTATATGCATACTAGTAACTTTCCGTAATTAAACCGATATTCGCTACTTTCCCTACCTCGAACGCTTTCTGAACGCTTAGTCACTTCACGAGGTCCAAAGGTCTCATCCGCCGAGCTCGGGTCCAAAGTCTAGTGTCACAAATTAACACGAGAAATAAGCATATTTCAAGAATGGTTTAAAAGGGAAAACATTCCCACTTAACCCAAAAAGGGCTCGGTTATAAATAACCGTCCCAATTACTCGAAATGCACCAAAAAGGCCAAAAAGGATCAATTCTGGTCTGCCACGGTTCGGGTCACGGACCCGTGGTCTGCACCGTCACGGTTCTCCTCACGGAGTCGTGACTGGAGCCGTCACGGTCTCCCTCACGGAGCCATGACGTCCTCCGTCACGGTCCCCGTCACGGATCCGTGATGGGTCTGGACAGTTTCGTCCTTCTTCTTCCTCCAGCTCCCATTTCACGAAAATAACCTCCAAACCTCCATTTTTAACCCTCCCAAACCTCCAAAACAGCTCCATAAACGTCAATACCTCAATACTCATCATGGGTTTTCATCATAACTCCACAAATCCAATTGATTTCATCATCTAAACCTAGTTTTAAGCATTTATCATCTACTTCAACCTTAAAAGTTCATCATCCATGGAAACTCAACTAGTTTCAAGCTTTTTCTAGCAAACCCACTACGTGGAATTCAACCAAAACAAAATTAGATAGATGATTTACCTTAAGGATGGAAAGGGGATGAAGAAAATGAAGTTTGGGAGATGATTTGAGGTAGAAATGAGCAAAAGTTTCCTCCTTTTCTCCTTGCTTCTCCTTCAAGCTTCTATGGGAGCTCCTTCTCTCTCTCTCTCCCATGGTGAATTTCGGCCAACACCCAAAATAATGGTTGAAATGTTGTCCCAATCCACTTAAAACCTAACCTTGCAATGACCCAAATGCCCCCTTTGCCTAAAAGCCTCTCAAGTTCAAGTTTAAGGGTATAAGGGTCATCCTACCCTCTTTCTTCTGCCCCAAGCCAACATGGACACATATCCATGTGGGGACCACCTCTCTTCTTAAGAAAATGCAGCACAAAAGATTTAATCAATTTTGGTCCTTAATTAGGCTTAGTTTGACCTGAGTTTGGCTTTTTTGTAAAAATAGTCATTTGAAAGGAAACGGCCCAATCAAGCTAACCGTAACGACGACTAAGCTTTTTGGGCCCCGGAAAGGTCCCAAATGACTCCCAGAGTCATCGGTTGACTTTTCCGGCAAAAAGTCAACTTTCGCCGAAAATCACCGGTTCGACCAGGATCGACCGGGGGCGGTTCTTACACCGTCCATATTCTAGGCATTTACAATGATATAACAAAGAGAGAGAGGCCTTACACGTTTCTCCGTGAAGAGTCTTTCAGCGAGAGCATATCGGTAGCGAGAGTCATCAATGAGAGGCCTATATTTGCAGGGACTTCAATCACCTCGTCATCGTCCATTTGGGAAGGGCCAAAAGAGACATCGGATAGCCTTGTTTGCAGCCCCTCTAAGCTTGCATGGCTAAAACCATGGTCGGATATGGTTGTTAGGTTTGGGGGAAGGGGATGGACTGTCGGTTTTATAGATGAGAGGAGATGTCGGATGGGGAGGTATGATAACTTTCCCGGCCGATCCTCTTCCATGTGGGATTTGGGTCCCGATTTGGCTCGGCTAAAGGTTTTGTGTGGAGATGGTGGGCGATTCTGGCGCATTTTGTGGCAGGGGGTCGAGGAATCAACAAAACGGTCAGATTTAAGGGAGGTAGATGGTGGGGGAGAGTTTTATTTTTTCGGTATGTGCAGATGCGGATAGGGCATTGTGGATGTCGTCGGCGTTGAAGATCGAGAAGGGGACGAGGAAGGGGTAGTAAAGTTAAGATGAAGCTCAGAGGAGCTTCGGAGGGGAAAAGATGAAGAGGAGGACGACATCATCATCAACTTCGGACATAAAGAAGCGTGGTGAGATTTTTTTTTATCAGCATAGCATACATTAAAAAGAAACCTCTTCAGAGGTTGAAGAAGTACAAAGTCTGACTACAGACTACAAAAACCACAACCAGGAGCTTGGCGCTCTGAATACAATCACGAGCATGACGCTCGGAATTCAACCACGAGCATGGCGCTCGAAATACTACAACGAGCATGGCGCTCTGAATACTACCACGAGCATGTCACTCGGAATACATCCAGAAGCTTGACGCTCCGAACACAACCACGAGCATGGCGCTCGGAATACAACCACGAGCATGGTGCTCAGAATACAACTGCGAACATGGCGCTCGGAATACCACCACGAGCACGACGCTCGGAATGCCTACCAGAGTAAGAGGAAAAATGTGAAGAAGCCCTATACCGACGAAGACCTTGATCAGTAGTGCACACGACCCGAACCGCCCACGACCTGAACCGCCCATGACCCGAACCGCCCAGCAATTCTACATGAAGCTCAAAAGAGCAAGGCCAGAAGCAGAAGAAAAACTCTGCTACGATCCACACCAATTGGATGCGAAAGCGCGTCCCACGACCAGAGCTGGAACTAAACACCTCCAATCCGCGAGAAGCTCCTCGGATAAGACCGCCATAGACAGATCAGTCGATGAAACCCGAACTCAGCCCTCTGATACCTAATTCTGGACAACACCAAGAAAAAGGCTCAAAAATGGGGGAGGACCGGTATTTCTACAGAGTACGAGGTCAGGCCTCCAAGCCGGTAGCAACAAGACATCACTTGCAGTATCAAGGATGGAACTCGAGCTGAGCTATTCAAAACCGAAACCGGTAACCCCTCGCCGGCCAACACCAAGCGAGGACCCGAAGGGGATGGCCTGTAGTTATACCGAGCAAGAGCCAACTTGAACCGGACAAATCTAATACCTAAACCGACTACCAAGCACAGATTGGCGAAAAGAGAGGATTTACCGGTGGCCAATACCTGATAATCCGGCAAAAACCTATCCAATACAATCAATCCACAAGGAGACTTGAGGGAGCATCACCCATGTCCGACAAAAAGCATACACGGTCTCTGGCGAATGACGTGACGGGGAGGTCGAATGAAATGAAATCCAGCAACACCTCAAAAGCCAGATCAAACACAAACCAAGGAGGAGGGGAGACGTACCAGACCAACCAGACAGAAATATTCGATGGTGGCGAACCTCCGGCGAGCAGACGAAGCAACATGGGCGAAATCTGGGCCTGAATCCCATAAAACTAGAACCAAAACGCGACACTGATTATTTCTTCCGACTTGCGACGCCATCCACGATCTCCAGCCAAGAATCTCCGGAGAAAGGACAACGCCTGACTAGAAATCAGGAGCAGGGTCAGAGGTCGAGAGCAGCCCTAGTATCGAGCAGAGAAAGGAGGAGCCACACGAATCCGGACGTAGAGACCACTAAGATAACAAATCTGATGAACCTGGGCAGAGGAGGAAGAGGAAACTAGGGGAGAAACAGAGTAAGAGTTAAAATAAACTAAGGGAAGAGGGACCTCCGCCGGAAACATTCATAGCCGGAGCCATGGACGTCATCGGCGGAGAAAAACAGGAGCGGCGACTATGTAGAATTGCAGGATTTGGTTGGGAGCGTTTTTTAGAGGAGAAGCGTGGTGAGATAGAATAGAAAACATGCGAGAAGGGGAAGAGCTCAAGACTTCTTCAATTATTTATATTTAGTTTATTAACTGAGGTGAATAGATACCTTATTTCATATTTTTCTATCTTCGTCTTATGTGACATGCAATCCACAATTGAGTTATAAATAAAACAAAACATACAAAATTATAAGATATTAATTTGTACAATTTACACGTTACACGTTAATTGATATTGATAAGACATGCATAACAATTTACACACTTGATAACAACATAATACCATACATGTAACAATTCTAAGGGGACAATTTCACTTCAAATCTGTGATGAACTGTTAGGGAAAGGCTTTTCTATCATAGAATTTGAAAATGGATTAATTTTTGGAGTGGCATGAAGAAACAAACAATCACTTGCATTTGGTGGGCGTTGGTAGGTAGAGGAAGGAGGCAGGAAAAGCCTATGAACAAGTGGACGAAAATGCTATGTAAAGAAGGGGGGCAAAACGGTAAATATGAGAATCCCGCGTCAAACCTGGCGTCTACCTATGTCCGTAACAGCAATTATTCTGAAACCGTCATGAACCTTCCTCCCTCTCTCTCGCTTTATACCTCTCCGCTCAATCACTCTTCTCTAACCTCTCATCACCGCCATCTTCAACCTCTCCCCAATTTCAATTTCAATTTCAATCTCAATCTAGTAATGATGGCGGATCGGGACTATTATCCTCCGCCTGCATCGGAATCAGTGTACGTGTCAAAGAGCTACGAGCTCAGCGGAAAAATCATGCTCACTGCAATAATCATCCTCTTCTTCATCGTCTTCCTCATGGTCTCCCTCCACCTCTACCTCCGCTGCTACCTCCTCCGCTCCCGCACGCGCCTGCCCCGTACGCGCCGCCGCCGCACCCACCTTGTCTTCTACGTCGACCCCCACACCAACAACGCCACCGTCCCGTCCCGCGGCCTCGACGCCGCCGTGCTGAAATCCCTCCCCCTATTCGTCTTCTCCGGCGAGACCCACCCGGAGCCGCTCGAGTGCGCCGTCTGCTTGTCCGAGTTCGAAGAGAACGAGACCGGCCGGACTCTCCCCCAATGCAAGCACAGCTTCCACATCGGGTGCATCGACATGTGGTTCCACTCCCACTCCAATTGCCCTCTCTGCAGATCCGCCGTCGAATCCCCCGAGATCTCCATCTCCGTGTCGGAACAGGGCTTTGCAGAGGCGGAGTCGATTTCGAACCCTGCGACTTGTGACCGGTTGGGAAATTCCAACTCGAGTTTGACTTCGGTGGCTGGCACGTCGTTGTTTTCTGAGCGGAGAAAGCCGGAGGAGATAGAGATACCGAGCAGGAACAAGAGTTTCGGGAGACAGGAGGACGATTCGCCGGCGAGTCAGTCGTTCAGGTCGCCGATGAGTCGGATGCTGTCGTTCACTAGAATACTGAGCAGAGACAGACGAGGACCAGTGTCGCCGTCGTCGGATATCGAGGGCGGAAGTGAGGGAAGTCGGCGGCTGAGTGAGTCGTGGTAACTCGGAGTGACGTGGCGCTTCCTAGTTTAGCAATACATGGGCTCCTTGAGTTTTAGCTGTGGATATTTTGCATTATTACCCAAGAAAAGACTTTCGGATATCCGGGGTCAACTGTGATTTCTTCACTTCTCAAATTGGTGATTTGTTTCGGTGGTACAGATATTCAAGATAAATATATAATTTTATCATTTTATAAGCACGTTTATTACTTGATCTAATGTTTTTGGTCTGATCGAATAGGGTATTAATTAAGTATTGTTTTCATTGAATAGGATATTATCCATCGATCGGATAAGTTAACCAAGTATGAGTGAAGATCGGGTTTGTCTTAAAGCTGTAATGGGATGGGTAGAATGGAGGCGACATATGGAAGGTGGGGTGGATGCGTGCCGGAACTAGAAGATCAAGTAAATAAGCAACAAATCTTGAAGGGACCAAAGTACTTTGGGCTGATTTTTGGAGAAGAACGCACAACCACATAACTCTAGCGATAAGGCTGAAGTTTGACATAAACTCAATCGTCAACCTCAAAGTTTTGAGCAGTTCTCTTGCGATCATCTTGGAGTTTCATGCGATTCTTAGAACGTTGCAAATGGAACCGCAACAATCGTGAAGCTTCCTCCTGTGCTGCCAAGTTACGACCAATCACATCCACAGACGAAGAACCAGTAAAATAAAGAACATGTGATGGAGGAGGTTGACCATACAATGCCTGATAAGGAGTAGTTTGGATCGCCGTGTGAAAAGATGTCTTATGCCAGAATTTGGCCAAAGACAACCAGCGAAACCAATTGTGGGAGAAGTCTGAAGTCATACAACGTAAATAAATCTCGAAAGGTATGTAACCACCTATATCTGACTATCAGTTTGTGGATTGTAAGTAGATTAGCAATTTTGGACAATGTGTTGCAGTCTGAATCATTCATGTCAGAATGTAAAGAGAGAGATTTTGTCTATATTAATAACTGTCGAAGATGACATGCCATGTAAGCAAAACAACTAATCAAAGAACAATTGTGCGGCATGGACAACAGTGAATGAATGCTTCAAGGGAAGAAAACGAGCTGATTTTGTTACCCGATCTACTACCACAAATATCATTTCAAAACCTTGTAATTTCGGAAGTCCTTCTATAAAGTCCATCGATATTTCATTCTATGCACGGGATGGAACACCCAAAGGCTTTGATAATCCCGACAAAGCTGATAAGTCTGGTTTGTGTGCTTGACAAATTTGGCAAGTTGAAATAAAAATAGACACATCCTTAGGCAATTGACGCCAATATAAATGGTTAACAATCCTTTTATAAGTAGCCAAGATCCTTGAGTGTCCCCAATGGCATTTCCATGAAAATAATCGATGAGCTCTGTGCGTAGAGCCAAATCATGGCTAACAACCAGTTTGTTTATGTGAAAAAGTTGATCATTAGTCAATTAAAAACGTTTCAAGGACGATATCCACGAGTGTTTCTACAGCCACCACTAACTAATGTCTTATTTTTAGAATACCACCAATCAGGTTATCTTAGAAGTTGGAAGCAGTTGTGTTTGTGGTGCCCGACTTTGTTACAATTAGAGCACGTTCCAATGAAGCGAGATTTGTCACCCTCCATGGTAGGCATTGTACCACGCCCACGAGAACTTCCCTGCACCGCGAATCCCATGACCTCAACTTTCTTATCGCCTTGGAGAATAATCAAATGATGGCGTTCCTCAGTCAATGCCTTCCAAAATGACGTGTTCAATGAAGGAAGATGTTCTTGCATCAAAATTTAAAAACGGACCGTTCTATGTATGGATGAGTGAAGACAAATTAAAAACTAGTGAACATTCATATTTTCCCTTTCCTTCACCAGCGCACACTTCAATCGGCGGAAAAACGGAAAAATTTAAAATTTTGGGATAGACATCTAAATGAACCTCAAATTGACCCCGAGGGTCATATCGGACTTAAGTTGACCCCGATATCGACCAAAGTGAGTTATGGGTGACTCAGTGCAACTTTTTGACCAATTCGGGAAAAGTTGACTTTTTGCCAAAAAAGTCAACCAAGCGACGTTTTGGTCCGTTCGAGGCCCGATTTGGATCCAAAAAGCTTAGTCGTCGTTACAACGGTCTTAGTTGAGGCGTTTTCCTGTAGAACGCAAAGTTTCGTAAATTCTTGAAAAATGGGCCCGCACGGGGCCCGAGACGATCGAATTTCGCGAATCTGATTGAAAAATATTTACAAAGATATTTTTGTAACTAGTGGGACCTACATGACACTTGTCATAAAAGTGGTGGTTTGGAGTTGAAAAGACAAGTATACCCTTGGACTTTAAAACAAAAGGTAAAAGGGAAAAGGGGGTATTATGGTCTTTTTGGTGTGGTTTGATTTTAAAACAAAATAAAAAGGGAAGAGAAGAGAGAGTGTCGGCAATTTCAGAAAAAAAGGGAGAGAAGGAGAGAGAAAGTAGAGAGAAGAAGAAGAAGAAGGAGAAAGAGAGGAAGTTATGGGATTTTTCGACGATCCGACCAACGGATCGTCTCAAATGTCGCGTATTTGAGCTCCCCTCATCGTTCCTTACGGTAAGCACCCGAAAGTTTCTCATTTCGATGTGTTTGAATTATATGGTTTTGGTTAGAATTGGTTTAAAGATGAATGGTTGAGGTTTGAGGTTCGTTAAGAACGTTTTGGGGCGAAAAGGAGCGTTTTCCGGTGTGGACGTGTGGGGCCCACTTGGCCGGGCCTCGGGTTTTTCGTGTTCGGGTGGTCTTGGATGATCCCCGAGTCGATAATTCTCACCCGGAACGAATTATGGAATTAATTTGTGAGAATTCGGAAATTTGGGTTAGAAACTTTAAACGCGGAATTAAATCGCTCGGGTATCAGAAATTGATTCCGTCGATTGTTTTGGAACACGTGAATTATTTTAGGGTTGTAGAAACGAAAATGGGAATTTTCGTAGCCCCGGAGGGCGTTTTTCCGATCCCGGGCAGATTCGCCGAGCCGGGCGAATCGGGCCTTTCCGGGCCCATTGTTGACAATGTCGAGCAATTGGGAAGTTTAGGAGTGAGCGGCATTGTCGGGGTTGCATTTGGGCGTAAATTACTTTAAAATCGGGTTTTGCCTGCATATTAAAAAGTGTATTATTTTGATCACTTTAGGCCGTGCCACTGACCGCGGAAAGAGGAGGCTAAGCGGGTGATCGCGAGCACGCCGAAGCTTGAGCGTGGAAATTTGGAACGCTTTACGAGGTAGGGAAAAGTAGCCGGATATCGGTCTTGACTAGGGAAAGTTTATCAGTAGAAATGCATGTGACACTGTTGGTGTCGTAGGATAAGTAAACCTGTCGAACAGTAGAAATGCATGTGACACTGTTGGTGTCGTAGGATAAGTAAACCTGTCGAACAGTAGAAATTCATGTGACACTGTTGGTGTCGTAGGATAAGTAAACTTGTCGAATAATAAAATTGCATGTGACACTTGGTGGTGTCGTAGGTTGAGTGAACCTGTCGAACATTAGAAATGCATGTGGCACTTGGTGGTGTCATAGGGTTAATGAACTGATTGTGGTTGTGCGTGGCCATGAGTGCATGTGGGGTGTTAAACCTGTATGGTTGTTGACTGACTTGATGAGTGGTAGCTAGTCATTATGTTATTTTCGCTGGTTGTTGAGCATTCCTATGATTTGTGTGTTTGGCGGGGAGGTTTGGCCCGCCTGTCGACTTGCCATCGATAAAGGGTGTCACGGTATGGCCATGAGGGCCTGTGGGGTGTTGAACCTATATGGTTGTTGACTGACTTGTTGAGTGATAGTTATTCGTGAGGTTAATTTTGCTATTTGCGGAGTATTGTGTGATATTTGGTTGTGATTGTGATTGTTCTAGTGATACCTGGATGAGCTGTGCCCGAGAGGTGTGTCGTACCTTCCGATGCGCTAACGGTAAAGTGCCAAGGGCTGTGTTCCCCGTGAGCTGTGTCGTACCTTCCGACGCGTGATTGGTAAAGTGCTGAGGCTTGAGCTGTGCCCGAGAGGTGTGTCGTACCTTCCGATGCGCGACCGGTAAAATGCCGAGGGCTGCGGTCCCCGTGAGGTGTGTCGTACCTTCCGGCGCGTGATTGGTAAAGTGCTGAGGCTTGAGTTATGCCCGTGAGGTGTGTCGTACCTTCCGATGCGCGATCGGTAAAGTGCCGAGGGTTGTGGTCCCCGTGAGGTGTGTCGTACCTTCCGGCGCGCGATCGGTAAAGTGCCGAGGCTTGTGGTTGTGCAGTATGTGTGTTGATCCTTTGTGATCTTGCGTGCATTGTGTGTGTTGATATTGTTGATATTGCGTGATTTTGTTCACGATTGTGTTTGTTTGCAAAGGTCGTAAGTTCTGTGTTAAAGGGTGAGGTCTTGGGTTCGAGACTCATAAATAACCTACGGTGGTGATACAGTGCCTCTGTGTCAGGGTCTCACCACGGAGAGGGGTTAGGGTTGATGCGCTGCGGCGCTGTATGAACGAGGTTTCCCTCACGTGAGCGGGTCGTTTGAGGTTTCCCTCACGTGAACGGGTGGTTTGAGGTTTCCCTCACGTGAGTGGGTTGTTTAAGGTTTCCCTCACGTGGACGGGTGGTTTGAGGTTTCCCTCACGTGAGTGGGTTGTTTGAGGTTTCCCCTATGTGATCGGGTAAGTGGGGTATTGATGTTGTGAGCAATAGTGAGTTACTTAGTTGAGAACATGATCCCCGTTTTGAGGCTTCCCCTACGTGATCGGGTAATCGGGGTATTGATATTGTGAGCAATAGTGATTTGCTTAGTTGAGAACATGATCCCCGTTTTGAGGCTTCCCTTACGTGATCGGGTAATTGGGGTATTGATACTGTGAGCAATAGTGATTTGCTTAGTTGAGAACATGATCCCCATTTTGAGGCTTCCCCTATGTGATCGGGTAATTGGGGTATTGATACTGTGAGCAATAGTGATTTGCTTAGTTGAGAACGTGATCCCCGTTTTGAGGTTTCCCTTACGTGATCGGGTAATTGGGGTGTTAATATGGTGAGCAATAGTGTTTTGCTTAGTTGAGAATATGATCCCCATTCGAGGTTTCCCTTACGTGAGCGAGTATTTAAGGTATTGATATCGTGAGCAGTTGTGACGGTTTGGTATCAGGTTTTGAGGTAGTTGTTTGCCTTGTTTAGATTGGTAAGTTGTTGGTGCTTTACTAGTATGCCTTAATCGAACGGGTATCCGTGGAGGTGAGCGGAACGCTCATCCCCTTTACTACTTTTCCCGCAGGCCTCTAAGGTAGGGACGAGTAGCGAATACTGGTTTGGTTGCGGAAAGTTACAAGTAAATGCATATAGGATCGTGTGAGGGTTGTGCTTTACCTTGTCGGTGAAACTAATGGAATGGTTGTTCGGTCTCTGATTTGGGGTCTCCATTACGTGCACGGGTTTTAGATGGTTGGGGAAATTGGCAGTGATTTGTGTGATAGTCGGGTTTAACATGTGATTTGGGGTAGTAGTCCCCTGTGTTATTGTTTGTTGCCGGTGTTCCTGGCATTTTTGCTGTATGTCGTAGTCAGTCTGGTGTCCGTGGTGGTGAGCGAAACGCTCACCCCTTGCTGCTTTTCCTACAGGTACCGTTCGCGAGGCGGACTAGGAGGATCTCTCGAGGCTTGAAGAGCTGGGAGCGAGAGTCCGGGTTGTCGGGGTTGTCTAGCGACGTACACTCTTGTTTTAGTGTTCTTTCGCTTTTTAAATTAAAACTCAGTTTGTAAAAGTTTTGTTTTGAATAATACAAGTAGTGCTTTTAAAGTGGTGTATTAAACTATTTGAGATTTTGTTTTACTTGCTTCACCGTTCGCGTTCTGGGTTCGGTCATACTGAATTCGGGGCGTGACAAATAATATCTGGTAAAAGGAAATAATATAAACCAACAAAATATTCAAACCCTGAGTCCCAAGCTCAGTCATAAACAAAAGTCAAAACAACAGTACGTCTCTAAGAGATATAAAGTAAAGATAAGTCCCGGACCCTCGCTAGCCCCATGCTCCGCAATGTCCCCTAACCTGACTCACAACTAACACTTGTAGAAAACACGATAAGGGGTGAACGAGACGCTCAGTAGGGAAAAGCCACGAAAATCACTTCATTACAGATTTACAAGAAAGCCTTTCCACAGTTTAAAGTTTATTAAAAGTTTTGATGCAACGATGCGACACTTAAGCCATTTAAAAGACAATACCCCCTTTTACCCTGACACTCACCAGCCCAACCACACCAACTTTAACTCAACACCAACCAGTAAACCCAGGCACACACCGAAGGGAACAATCCGAGTAGAACACTCATAGTCACAAACACAGCAACACTCATTTAAATCCAAGGCATTCTCAAACACACAACCCGTAACCATCGCACGGTCTCAGTAGCAACCCGCTCGGCCCGACGTAGTCGCACGCAACTTTCCCCTAACACATAGTCAGGAGAGGCGGTCGACCTCATCGCGGCACACATCGTTTTACCGATCGACGGAAGGCGGGGAAATCGCCTCTTCGCGGCATGGTCCCTCGCGAAACTCAACACAGCGTTTTACCGAGTGCTAGCCGGAAGGTAGGGAAACCACCTCTTCGCGGGACACATCGTTTTACTGACTCTAGGTCGGAAGGTAGGGAAACCACATTTCTCATGTAACCATAGTACCACAATCACAATCACAATCACAATCACATTCTCAATTTACTCCTGTAACCGTCACACACTTACCATCACTTACCGACACCACACTCAACGTGGTAACCCCACCGGCTTAACCGGTATCCGTTCCCCCAACACCCACATTTCAACATGTCAAATAAACAGGGAATAACCACTCAAGTCACTAATATGCATCACTAGTTCAACTCTACCCGCTTTCATGTTTGTTATTTATTAACCGTTCAAACAACACATAACACACAAGCAGATACACTCAGCAAACAACCCTACAGGCACGACATGGCCCGATTCTACCAGCACGACAATTCCCAAGACTATAATCGTAAATGTTCACAGTTTATACGTCTACGCTAGTTATTCACATCCTACATGCATACTAGTTCTTTATCCAATTATTAAGTTCTCTATATGCATTCTAGTACGTTCGTAATAAAGTGAGTTTCTGAGGTATTCCCTACCTCTCAGTCTCTATCTGGATCGCCTAGCTGCTGACGTCCGGGCCTACTCCGGTCTTCTCCACGATCGAGGTAAAAGCCTGGTTTTAACAAAAAATGACGATAATCAGTCCCGGTCCAGTCCGTAACGGTCCTCTAATTATCAATTAAGTCCTTTAATTTAACCGTTAAGTCCTTGAATTTATCTGATTTAAGTCCAATTAATTTATTTAAACTGCCCGACCCGACCCCGAACCGAACCCGGAAACCGGATCCGAAACCGACCCGGATCCGAGTCCAGACCCGAACCGACGCGAGCTCGACCCATACCCGGATCTAGACCCGAGTCCAGACCCAAGTCCAGGATCCAGACTCGAGCCCAGACCCGAGTCCAGGCCCAGCTGTCCTGGCCCGAGCCCAAGGCCCGTGTCTGACCAAGGCCCAAGCTCGGTCCTGGCCCAGTCTCGGTCCTGGCCTGAGACGTGAACGGAGGTGAGACGACTAGGGTTCCGGCGAGGTGAGACGACATATCTGCTATTTTGGGTAAGATTTTTCCCCTCTTCTCTCCAATTCTAGATTACCAATCATTTGGGTGGATGTTATGGGTCGACTGGTTTCTCTCTCCCCCTTGGGTCACCGGCTAGTGTTGGCCACCAGTAGACTGACTTTGGTCAGTTGAGATTAGACGGTTTGATATGTGATTTTAGTTTGGGCTGAGTATTGGGGTGCTTGGGTGTATTCTGCTCGTCATTGGGGTGCTTGGGTATTTTCTGCACGTCATTGGGTGGAAGGTATGGAAGCTATTGGGTGTTGCCTTTGTTGTCGCCCCCATGGTGTTGTGTAGTTGTTCCGGAGGTGGTGTTGGTTCGTGCCCTTTGTTGGGCCTTTGTTTGCTTTAACTTTGTTACCGGGTTGTTTAGAACCTGTTCTCTTTTGTTTTTGCTCGTTGGCTTTATTATTCACCTGATTAGTTTACTTTTTGTGTGTATTTTCTAGGTATTTAGACCTGTCTATTGTGGTTCTTGGTTGGATAGTTAGACCCGCTCACACCCACTATAGGGTTGTATTTTGTTGGTATGGGATCCTCTTGTAGGCATGCTCTCATGTTGTTGTTTGCTCGGGTATGTTTCTGATCTTCAATTTGCTTTAAGGTTTAAAAAATCTGGGTATAGGATTGTTAGACCCATCCTCGATTCTGGTTAGGTCACTTACTCTGCAAGTGTATTTACGCTAAGACCTCAATTGGGGCTGCCTTTATTTGTAAGTTTTTCATTTTGAAGAATTTCCCTATGTCTTGTTTTTTATTTTAAAGGTTTGGTTTATAAAACAAAAATTACTAAAATACAGTTTTAAAATTTTATGACACAATCTCTCTTATCTTGCCTCTCTATATATATATATATATAAAGGACTAATATCAGGTACAAACATGTCTTTATTGTGCAAACTGTGAACGCACGAGAGCCATAGGATCTGCCTAAAGTGACGTCAGTAGAGCGCTCCAGATGCTGACACGTGACCACTTCGCGTGCGCCTCTGCCCGTACAGTAGCGTATGTTGACCACGCACGCATCGCGAGTGCTGATAGTTTAGTACAAAATGTAAACTATCAGCACATTGTGTACTAAACTATCAACACAGTGCTATGTAATCTATCAGCACTGTGCGCGCGAGCACCAGCAGCGCGCGCGCCCACGTGTCAGCATCTAGTGCGTTCGTAGTTTGCACAATAAGGTGCGGTGTTTTTATATTTAATTGTCCACATGTCAGCATTTGGTGCGCTCTGCTGACATCACTTTGGGCAGATCCTATGGCTCTCGTGCGTTCACAGTTTGCACAATAAAGCCATGTTTGTACCTGATACCAGTCCTATATATATATAGATATATAGATATATAGAGGAGAAATCTGCTAGAAACTCCTCTTATCCTAAAAACTGTGTGAACCAATCCAAGCCAGACACACCTAAGATCTAACATTCACCATGATGCAACATCATCACCCCAATCCCACCTAAATTCATGCCACTTTCATCATTTCTCACCCAAGCAATGACATAATTGTAATAACATGGTGTCATGTGTACAAGTGTCCATTTTTTCTTAACCAATTCACTAATTTAATATTTTCCGATTCGTTTGAACTCCGATTAGCTTTCAAATTTGCGCCAATATTTTTCTTTTTCCAAGGGCTTTAAATCAAGATCAGTCATGGATATATTTTGAAGCACGAAAATAAAAAGTTATATTGGGGTGATAAAAACAATGTTCAGTGTGATAAATCTTAACTAATAAATTTTTTATATCGGGATATCAAAATAGTGCTAAATGTTGATAAAAAAAATGTACTGGGGTGATAAAAAATAGATAATGAGGTGATAAAAATCATGTTCAATTAAAAATAAGGGTGATAAACTAGAGTTTAGTGTTGATAAAAAAACGTGTGACGGGATGATAAAAACACATGCAATTTAATGATAAACATAGTGTTTAGTGTTGATAAAACTAGTACTTAGTGTTCATAAAAAAACATGTGATGATGTGATAAAAATCAGTTCGATTTTGGAAAATGAGGTGATAAAACTAATGTTCAGTGTTGATAAACCCAGAGTATAGTGTTGATAAACCCAGTGTATAATGTTGATAAAAATTACCCAGACTTAACTTTTTTTTTAAAATCAACCCCGAAATAATTTTTTTTGTGCTTCAAAATATATTCATGACTAATCTTGATAGAAAGCCCTTGAAAAAACAAAACTAATGGCGCAAGTTTGAAGCCAATCGGAGTTCAAACGAAGCTAGAAAAATTAAATTAGTGAATTGTTAAAAAAAATAATATGATGGTTTTACTAAAAAGCCCTTACCACTTACTAAAAAGTGCGGATTTTTTTGCAGTCAAGAAGTCAACGACTCAATTGCATCTCATCCATCCATTCTTAAAATGAATGGCTTGGATTGGTTCACACGGTTTTTACGTTGAGGAGTGATTTCCATTTGATTTTTCCTCTAGGTATATATATATATAGACTTACGATCTACTACAAACCATTGTGTTTAATACAAACTAGGGGCTATATATGATCGTTCGATTGAGAAAATTAGATGGTAAAGATTAAAAGTACAATTAATGGCATGGTACGTAATTTATGTCAAACTGATTTATTTTATTATAGTCATTTTAGCTGAACTTTAACCTAGCCATAATCAGTTTTAACATTTTTAATCCTCCACTTTCAGCCAAACTATCGCCGCTCTCGCCTCTCTCTACCTTGCTCACCATCGTCGCTCTCGCCTCGCCACCGCCGCTCGCGCGTCCAAGGAAATGACACTAGTAAGGTGGCATAGTTAAAGATTGGAGGCAGTGACACCAGCTAACGGCGACATGGATTCAATCCGAAACGCCGCCGCGAGCCTGACCTAGAAGGTGTTGATTGATCCGCACCGCCGCGATCCTAATCGTTGGCTTCCCCGCCACTAAGGGTCGCCGGTGAGTTTCGCTTGTCTTGGTTGTGAAATGAAAGACGTAAGTTTGCTTTTGATATGCTTCAAGGATTATAGGCGAGTTAGGAAACTTGATTTTGGCATTTCCTTACAGTTTCAATATGATTTTGGGTTTAGGGTATGTCTTTTTGCTATTCATTTAAATTTTACGAGGGGTTTTGGGTTTTGATATTCCAAAGGGCTTCAAGGTTTTTATTTTCCAAGTGCTTAGTGTGCTTGCTGCTGTCTCACAACGAGAAAGCCACCCTATGCAATTTCTGGGATTGGATGAAGAACAGAGCTCCTTTGGAGCTACCTCTGTAATTTCTCGGATTTTACATGTTCTTCCGTTTAAACCGAGTTCGCAGATCTGCACCATGCTCTGCAATTTCATTTGATCTAAGTTTCATTTCATTGACAAATGAATCTTTTTTTTGTTACCTTACAAATAGTGGGTATGAATTGTATTGTTTCATTGCGTTTCATTGATTGTTTGACCATTGTTTTTTTTTGTATTCACTTTAACGTGATCTGAATCTTGTCCATATTACTAGACACAATGAAACACCACTGTATTGAATTGAGTTTTTTTTTTTCTAATCATTTCAACACACGGTTTCATTAAATGGGGAAGTGAATCTTTTTTTGGCCATTGTCACTGTTATTTTTAATTTCAAGTCTTAACTTGTAACTGGACGCCTAAAAATTAAACATGAAAAGTAGTCATTTATAGAGGAATGATAGTATTTCATGTGTATGTTAATTGTATGTATGTGTGGACATTCCATGAAACACCATGTACATGGAAATGTAACACCATACTCAGTTAAATGAAACGTCATGTTCAGTCAAATAAAACATAAGGAAAGTTCAAGATTGAGAATAAATGAAACACAAAGTTTAAGAAAATAAAATGATCAATTAAACACTAAGTTTAACGATATTAAATACTAAGTTTGAAGAAATCAGTTTAATGAGATGAAACAATGAATTTTGCGAGATGAAACAATGAGATTTGCCTAATGAAACAATTGGTTTTTGCAAATGAAACACTAGACTTAACGAGATTAAACGATTGACCTCACAAAAAAAATACACTTGGAGATCCAGCTAAAAAAGAAGAAAATAAATAAATTGACACCGGATTCACCATGGTGGACATACACCATGACACCTCAATATACCTTTTGGAAAGAAACGCATAATTAGAAAGTGCATAAGAAAATGGCGGTTCCAAATACAAATCGCAGCAGGACCGCAAACACAAACCATTCCCGCCAATTACTGCTAAACCTCAAAAACAAAATAACAAATAAAACGGACATTTAAAGTGCATAAGTTGAAAAACAAAATTAGCTCAAATATATAGTACGAAACCACGCCTCCGTAACCAGAGCCCAAGGGGCACCTCAGAAGAATAAACAGACAAAAAGCCCCTACAGCTCTGTACATACTTAATATCTATCTCGTACATATTTTTGTCAGAAAATGGGAAACCCCACCATTGTTGTAATATCCATGGTGGTGCTGGTGGGAGTGGTGGCGGCGGTGGCGGTCACCATCAACCAAGCAGGCGAGTCCGCCGACGAGGCTGAAAACAATAGAGTCTCAACTTCCACTAAGGCCTCGATGTGCCATTCCGTCGAATACAAACATACCTGCGAGCACACCGTCACTAAATCTAATTCCAGCGACCCTAAGGAGATCGTCAAGGTACGTATTGCTCTAAGTGATCCGTTGCTGTTCATAATAATATACTTATAATTGTAATAAGGGATAACATCGATTTCGAACCTATGTGACCTTTCATTAACAATTCATGACGGTGTCCGACCTTTGTGAGAAATCCTAACACAAAAGGTTGTTTTTTTTTTTTTACAAAACTTGTATAATTATTTATGAAAAACCGAGTTATGATATGTGACAGAAAACCACCATTTAAGTTACATTTTGTAAAAATGCACCACCTTGAGGTTAGGATATGTGACAAAAGATCGAGGTCGGTTAAGAAGTCTTAATGAAAGGTCACAGAGAAGTAGGAAATAACGTTTTCCCTTGTGATAATTAATGTGAACAGACAGGTTTCAAGTTAACGATGGAAGAGATCAGAAACGCGATAAAGAAGTCGGCTAGCATCAAGGAGCTGAGCAAGGACAACATGACGAAGCAAGCCGTTGATATCTGCAGCGTGGTGTTGCACGAGTCCATCCAAACCCTCAACAAGAGCATGGCTCATGTCGGCAAGCTCAACCCCAAAGACATCAACGAGTACCTCCAGGACCTCAAGGTGTGGGTCAGCAGCGTCATCTCCGACCAGACCACCTGCCTCGACGGCTTCCGCCACACCAAGGGTGAGTCCGCCCACAACATGAAGAAGTTCCTGCACAAGTCCCGAGAACTCACCGTCACGGGCCTTGACATGATCAACCAGCTTGACGGCATGTTGAAGTCGCTGGCCCGCAACATTACATCCGCCAACCGGCGCCTCCTGTCGAAGGAGCCGTCGTGGATGGACGGCGGGAAGCGACGGCTGTTGGCGGTGAGCATTGATAACTTGAAGCCCAATGTGGTGGTGGCCAAGGACGGAAGTGGCAAGTACAAGAGTGTCAACGAAGCATTGAACGATATTCCTAAGGACAACAAGAACGCGTTTGTGATCCATGTCAAGGCAGGGGTGTACGAGGAGACGGTGTCTTTTCTCAAGCACATGACCAACGTTGTTCTCTATGGAGACGGCCCAACCAAGTCCAGAATCACCGGTAGCTTGAATTATGCGGCCGGAGTTCAAACTTTCAAGACCTCAACAGTTTGTAAGTAGTCATATCTGTTGAAGTATTGAAGTATGAGTCCCACGTCACATCGAAGCTTTTGGGTTGAATAGATTTTTAATAATATCCAATCAAATAAAATAAATGTATATAATTGGTGATAATTATATATAACTGTAATGTATTAACAGCTATAATGGCGAGCGATTTCCTATGCAAGGACATGGGATTCGAAAACACGGCGGGGCCAGAAGGGCACCAAGCGGTGGCACTGCGGGTGCAAGCGGACAAAGCGATATTCTACAACTGCCACATGGACGGATACCAGGACACCCTCTACGCCCAGAAGTTCCGGCAGTTCTACCGGGACTGCCAGGTGATGGGGACGGTGGACTTCATATTCGGGGACGCCGCCGTGGTGTTCCAGAACTGCCACATGATCATCCGGAAGCCGGGAAAGGGGCAGAACTGCATGGTGACGGCGCAAGGCAGGGACGCCCAGCAGGAGGTGACCGGGACGGTGCTGCAGAACTGCAAGATCTCGGCGGAGGCGGCGCTAGTGCCGGAGGCCGGGAATCAGTTCAAGTTGTACCTGGGGCGACCGTGGAAGGCGTACGCCAGGACCGTGTACATACAGTCGGAGATAGGAGGTGTGATAGACCCGGCGGGATGGGCACCGTGGACGGGCACCAACTTCATGGACACATGTTACTACGCCGAGTATGGTTGCAGAGGGGCTGGGGCCAATACGGACAAGAGGGTTGACTGGCAAGGCTACGAGAGGATCACAGGAGCTGAGGCCCAGACCTATACTTCCAACAGGTACTTGTCCGGTGACACGTGGATTCCCCAGACCGGTGTTCCCTTCTTTGGGGGTTGGATGGACGTCTGACCTCAACACTCTTATATTTTTCTCCTAGTTTTGATTTCTATCAAAGAGGAGGGGGTTTGTAATTTGCCTTTTTTTTCTTCATTTAACTTGTAAAAACTTAGTTATTGTATCTTATCATGTAAATGAAATTGCACTCTTCATACTTTGATGATAATAACATATGTTTATTTTGATAATCCAAATAATCAATATAAAATATTCGACAAGCACTATTGGAAAGCACACCTTAAAAGACGTTACAATTAAAGTTAAGAAGCTTGAGAGACACTATATAAAATAGTATTTTTTAAGTTTAAACTTAATAGGAACTATATAATGTAGCATTGTTCAAGATTTTAACTTATAAGACGTTAACCAACATTGCTCCTCTTAAGTAAGAACTTAAAAGATGTTTAACATAACGTCTCTTAATCCTTTACTCAAGAGACATTATATTTAAATGTACCACCTTTAAGTCATCTGCTAATATAATGACTTTTATTATTGTTGGTGGTTTCAAACTTAGGAGACACTACATCTAAGTCCTCGTATTTTTAAAACCCTCTTCTTTTTTCGGAAATTCATTTTGAAAATTCAAGAGATTTGAGCCTCCCTGATATACTATTTTTTTCATCCATTTTTTGATATGATCATCATTGTATATATTGAAATCTTGAGAAGGTATGATTTCTTTGATTAGTAGATAATTTTTTGTTGAAAATTGTTTTCTCAATTTAAAATGATGTTAATTAGTTTTAAAAAATTAGTTATCCGGTTTATATAGTTTATATTATACGCATAGTAGAGAAAATATATGTAGCAGGTATTGTTTATGATCAAATTATTAATTTTCAATTGTTGATTTAAAATTAATTAATTATCTTGATAATTAGTTTTATTATAAATACAAATAGATGAATAAATTTGGAATCATGGAATCTTTTATTGTTCATGAGTGTATTATTTGTTTGAATTGTGGTAATTTTTTTTGAACACACGGATCTGAGAATTTTATTGATATGAAAAGGAAAGGTCGTAGTGACTGGACAAACGTGGAATTGAAATAAACAAACTAAATAGGATGGGATATAGCCTTGGTGACGGTCGAAGCACTGATCCTGTGTCTAAAAAGCTGGCGTGACCTAGGGAGAAGCTAAGAGGTGGGTCCGTATTCTGGCTATGTGACATATGGTGGATCCATTGTTCTTTCCTCGTCTCGACTTGACCGATTCTGGTATGTCGGAGCAGTCAATCAAGGAGTATGTCGGGGGAAAGAGGAATGTAGGAGTCGGAAAGCAGGGGACCCATAGAGGTCGGGGTGTGTCTCCTCAAGAACAGTTCGAGATGCCCTAGGGTACTCATACTTGTTGGGTCTCGAGGTAGGGTTGGAGATGAACCAACTCGCAGCGGAAAATCAATGAAAACCAAGAGACGATTAAACCATGAAACAACTAACGAAGAATGGATTCACAAGAGAAAAATTCAGCACTATATCTTACCAAAACAAGAACACCGGGTAACGAATGATTGGCTTGAGTCTCCAAGACGCCTACGTATCCACATGGGAATCAAAGCCACGTAGTTCTTCTATTTGAGGACTCAAGAACACAAAAATGGAGGTGGGAGCTTGCCAAACCCGAAATTGCAAGGGAAGGGGGAGAGAAGTTGTGTTTCCTATTCTTGTCTTGTATTTGTTATGTTGAAAAAAGATGACTTAAACATAACAAAACCCATACTTGTCCAACTAAAGGCATGGGACAAGCATGGTGACAAGTAAGGTGTAAATAGGACAAAGTATGGCAAGACAAGATTGGGTTAGGTGGTGAATCACCAACACCTTAATCCTTGTCTTGCTTACTTAGTACTAATTAATCAAGACTTGATTAATTAGTTCCATGGGCCTTTCATGGGCCTCTTGGAACATGGCCCGTGGCCATTTCCAACGAGGTCCCGTGATTCGCTCATCGCCTCCAAGCCTTTCATACCGGAAATGTCCAACATTATCCAACGCGATCAATCCCAAGACTTCAAGCCTTGTCTCGATCCGTAAAGTCCTATTCACTTACAGGCACATGACCCAAAACCCAGTTTTGGTCATGTCCCGAGACAACTCCCTTTTGGCCATTCTCCATAAATGTGTCAACGAGTTTCATCCTCCGGTGTGACCCTTAGGTTTATGCATGTCAATAGATCAACGTAAAAATCTCATTTTATTTGATCCTATTTAAGTGGCAACTAACGAGACTTTAGTATTGCCTGACACTGCATAACGAATCGACCCTATCGATTCTAACCTTTCTGTCATCCCTATCATTATCCTTTTATCTCCGATATCCTAATTGAGATAAGGCATAGAGCCGTCATCCTTATTATTCTCAATCAATGTTCCTTGATATGTGAGATGACTAAAGATATGATACCCAGTATCATGTGCATGGCCATGCTATTCTTTCAGTCACTCTCGATCAAGCGGCCGAGAACCGATATCTTTCCCATACCTTAGTATGAGGGATAAATCCCTTAGCCGTCTTTCGTGTCACTCATGTAGCCCGTCCCCAAGCCAATCATGGTCGTTATGGAAGCCCTGTTACGGACAACGTTAGGCTCAAGTCAAACTCAGTTGTTGACTACATAGCGATCACAAAGACTCCTTGGTCTAAGGATACATGACAAGCTACGACACTGAATATGTTCATGACTTAATCTATGGCACATATTCAGGGCGGGTCGTCCAATATCATGTCCCACATGATATCTATGATCAGACTCCGGAATCCCATTCCAATGACTAACAGAACGTAAGCCATAAAGAGCCATCTTTCATACTAATCGCTTCTAATGAAGCTTTGTTGACTAGGGACCCTTCGAGTGTGATCTATCTAAATCTATGGTTCTATTCGCATGGTGGGCATAGATCAGAGCACACATCGATATATTACTCCAACTCATAAGTAATATAAAGCCACTTTGATTTTATTGCTAACGATGATATATACATTTGGACATTTAGGATTGAACTATGGGCACTAAGACTAACAATCTCCCACTTGCCCTAGTTCCAATCTAAACTCCAATATGTCCTCATCGACTTTACATGTCTAACATGTTCAGGCAGCGACACCGCCTTAGTCAAAGGGTTGGCTATGTTATCATCTGTTGCAATATAGGTTATCTTCACTTCACCTCAATTCAGCATTTCTCTGATTAGGTGGATACGCCATAGTACATGTTTGGATTTGTTATGCGATCTGGGATTTTAGCTTGCGCAATGGCCCTTGTGTTGTCGCAAAATGAATTCACCAGGCTGGATGGGTTTTTAATTACATCCAACCCTGCCGTGAATTTCCAAATCCACATAGCCTCCTTAGCTGCCTCTGCAGCATCCATGTACTTGGCCTCTGTTGTAGATTCGGCAATGGTATCTTGCTTTACGCTCTCCCAGCCAAAGCTCTGTCATTCAGCATAAACACATATCCTGACCGACTTCTAAAGTCATCTGGATTTGTCTTGGAAAACTAGCGTCTACTCATCCTTCGACGACTAGTTCAACATCATCTTTCCCCGGGTTAGACTGATGTCTACTGGTACAACATAAGGCTTACGAGACAGCCGGTCTCATACATGTCATGGCATATATGATCGATCCTGCCCCCAAGCGCATAGGATTCTCATCATCCTTTTCAGCTCATCAGGTGTCTTAAGACACTGAGTCTTGCTGAGATGAATGCCATGATTAGTGGGTAAGAGTCCTTTCTTTGAATCGAGCATTAAGAACCTACTCAATGCCTTGTTCACATAGGTTCCCTGACTTAAATCCAAGACCCTCTTGGTGCGATCTCTACATATCTTAATCCTAAAGATATAAGAAGCATCGCCTAAGTCCTTTATTGAAAAACACTTCCTCAACCAAGCTTTAGTCTCGTGCAAGGTTGTGATGTCGTTTTCAATGAGAACCAGAAATGTAATCTTGCTCCCACTAGCCTTCTTATAAACGCAAGATTCATCCTCGTTCTTGATTAAGCCAAATCCAATTACAGCTTCATCAAAACGAAGGATCCAACTCTGAGAAGTTCGTTTCAATCCATAAATGGATTTCAACAACTTATAAATCTTTCCCGTATTCTTCGGATCGTCAAAACCTTTGGGCCGAGACATACAAACATACCCAGTCAAATTTCTATTTAGGAAAGCGGTTTTGACATCCACTTGCCATATCTCGTAATTATGATACGCAGTTATGTCAAGAAGAATTTGGATCGATTTTGACCATAGCCACTAGGGAGAAGGTTTCCTCATAGTCAATCCATTGGATTTGCCTATAACCTTTCGCCACCAGTTGAGCTTTGTAGGTCAGAGGGTTGCCATCCATGTCCATCTTCACCTTGAAGATCCATCTGCATCCAATGGTCCTCACACCATTGATGGGATCAACCGGTTCCCAGACTCGGTTGTCCGACATGGATTGCATTTCCTCCCTCATGGCTCCCAGCCATAACTCGGAGTCGGGCCCATCCACGACTTCCTGAAAGGTGGCTGGATCATCGTGATCCACCATGACTTCATTGTCACCTCCGGATACCTTATCTTGGAGGTGGAAGATTGATCCTTTCAAATTGCCTTGGACCTTCCGGAATTGTAACAAGAATTGGTTCTTACTCTACGACAATCTCTGGCTCCTTTCTACTGGGTTGTCAATTGGTTTAGACAGATCTGTACCATCCTGAATTTCTTCGAGATGCACAGTCCTCCCAATGACGTCTTTGGAAACAAAAATCATTTTCCATAAAGACCTACCCCAAGCGACGAACAACATGTTCTCACCAGGATTGTAGAAGTAGTATCCCCTTGTTGCTTTGGGATACCACACGAAGGTGCATATCTCAGATCTTGGTTCGAGCTTAGTCGAAACCAAATGTTTCACATAAGCCTCGCAACCACAAATCTTTAGGAAGGACAAAGCGGGCATCATCCCGTACCATTTTTTAAAATGGTGTCCCTTCCACACCCTTCGTCGAAGCCCGATTCACTATGAATGCGGTCGTCTCTAGAGCAAAACCCCTAAAAGAGATTGGGAGATCAGTCCAACTAATCATGGAACAGACCATTGTCTAACAATGTCCGATTTCTCCGTTTGGCTACACCTTTCAACTACAGTGACCTAGGAGGAGTCCATTCCAAAAGGATCCCATTCTCTTTTAGATGATCTAATAACTCTGTGGTCAAGTATTTTCCACCTCGATCCAATCGAAGTGCCTTAATACCTTTGTCGAGCTGGTTTTCTACTATAGTCTTAAACTCTTTGAATTTATCAAAAGCTTCAGACTTATGTCTCACCGAATAGACATAACCATATTTACTGTAATCATCAGTAAATGTGATAAAGTAGCTAAAAACCCTCCTGGCAAGTGAACTTATTGGTCTACACACATTCGAGTGTATCAGCCCCAATAATTCACCCGCCCTTTCATCGCGATCGATAAAGGGCACTTTAGTCATTTTGCCCATCAAACAAACCTTGCACCTATCGATCGAATGGAATTCGAATGAACCTGAAAGCCCGCACTTCTGAAGTGCTGATAGGCGCTTCTTGTTTATGCGGCCCAAATGACAGTGCCATAACAGAGTTAGGTTTATAACGTTGGATTTAGAACTCTTGGTATTAACGGAATATATAGAACTTGAGGCATTGTTACCCATATCTAATATGTACAATCCTCCAACCATGTCAGTACTGGTATAAAACATATCATTGCATAGAACATTGAAAACTCCATTTCCAATATTAACATTATATCCTTCCTTGTCAAACACGGATACAGATATAATATTCCTACTAAAAGTAGGTATGCAATATACATTATACAATCCTAAGACAAGGCCTCTTGGCAAAACAAGACTCATGGATCCTACAGCAGTTGCCACAACTCTGAGGTCCATTTCGTGCTTTCCAAACCTCTCCTACTTTCAGCCACCATATATTAGTGCATGTGTGAGATTCAGTCATGGTATCTAATACCCATGAATCTTTGGAAGTAGAAAGATGTAGCTCTATAGAGTTAATACCGAATGAAGGCACGGTCCCACCGCCCTTCCTTAGATCATCCAGGTTTCCTGATGAAGGCGCAGTCCTACTGCCCTTCTTCAGATCATCCAGGCTATTTGATGAAGGCGCAGTCCCACTGCCCTTCTTCAGATCAGCCGTGAACTTCCTGTAATCCCGGTTCCAATGACCAGGCTGTTGGCAGTAGAAGCAGACATTCTCAGGTGTCTCATCTTTCCTGCCAAGTGCGCATGGGCCCAGCCCTTGCCACTTCCAATTCCCTTGTTGACCATCAGAATATCCTTGGATCCCAGATCCCTGAGATATTCTTCTCAGCAGTTAATGACACTTCATGTAACTCTGATATGGTCTTAGAGACAGCCTTGTCAAGGACATATTCTTTGCGTTCAGACTTGAGGACTATCCTCAAAATTCTGTACCAGTCCAAATAGTTTGTCCCATTTAGCTTGACCCTGTCAAGAATGGCTTTTAATGACAAGCTATTAATGTTCGCTGAATTTGCCATTTGATCTACAACAGATAAAATTCAATCAGTAAACTGAATAAATTTTATGAAGATCAAGTTTAAACACCAACAATCAATTCTAAACGTTTAGAATCTGAAACCAAGATCCTTGATTCACTCGATTAAGCTGAACTAATGCTCACCACTTAATCGAGCTATGTAGGTAGGACTCCATCCAATCACATCCAATGTGACTCTTGGCTAGGGTATGCACTTATGTACACGACTTACCCTATCTGTTACCCTAGCTCAACCTCAGGCTGAGAATCGTAGTCGGGTCCACCAATTTTCAACTATGGCCCGTCACTATGTAGGTGCTCCGCTAATGCGCACGACACCCACATATGTCGTCCAAACCTACTACCCCGCTTTCCCATGGATGCTCCGCTAATGCGCACGACACCCATAGGACGGGGAGGTAGTAAGGTGTTGATAATTGGGAGGTATCGGACATGACCCGTTTTTACTTGTCCGGTTGTGTTTAAAACTTTGACACATCCTAGATGCGATGAGCACATCAACTACATTCCAAATGCAATGATGTCTCAAATTACATCCAATGTAATTCTTCCTTCGAACCCGTCAACTACATCCAATGTAATGAGGATTCTAAGGGCTCACACACAAGGATTAAAATTCCAATTTTATCTTTGCATGTGAGGTGATATGCTCGGTAAATAAAGTTAAGCATGCAATTCTAAAACACATAGAATTAATCATGCATAAACTAAACCAAGCATAAAGCGATAAATGTGCACATAATATCCCCTTAAACTAACTCCCACTAGCTTCTTGAGCTCCACCGACTCCAAGCCGATGCCAACACCCGAAAAGCCACCAAATGACCTTTTCGCCCTTTCTTCATCTTGAGTAAAATATTACAATTTAATACACGACTCGCAGGTCGGGAATAAATAAATATTACAAACAAGTGGTTCGACGACCACACCTTGAAAGAATAATTACACGCTAACACTAACGGCTCGCAGGCCGTGAAAAACGATAAATAATTAAATTGAGCTCGGGGCTATTATGTACATCATGCCAACATCACATCACACATCGTGTTATCAAACAAGCATGTTATCAGACATCATGTGATTTTCCGGTTTTAATTAATAGCCAAGTTTCGAAATTTTTTGATGCTCGGTTTATCGAAACCGTTCAAAAATGAAACTTTTGAACATTTGATCTTGGAGTTCGTCATGACGGTTCCAAATTCGTCATAACTAACAAAACGGTTTAGCCTTGGCATATCAACCATCCAATGGTCATGCTTGGCCTAGCTCCGTCCAACGGAGCCCCGTTCGGTCCCGGTTTCGGCTCCCCGAGAGTCCCGCTCCCGAGACCCGAAAAATCAAATTTATTTCAAAATTTCCAGATTTGAAATAATTTTCAAAAATTCATTTTACATGCATTAAGTCCATAAACAAGTATTTAAAACATGTTATCAAACAATTTAGCAAAACAACATGCCAAAAACGAAACTTTCAAGCAAAACCGAAACTTTGAACACCGTCTTGTGAATCCCGAAGGTAGCACGGCTCTGATACCACTGTTGGGTCTCGAGGTAGGGTTGGAGATGAACCAACTCGCAACGGAAAATCAATGAAAACCAAGAGACGATTAAACCATGAAACAACTAACAAAGAATGGATTCACAAGAGAAAAATTCAGCACTATATCTTACCAAAACAAGAACACCGGGTAGCGAATGATTGGCTTGAGTCTCCAAGACGCCTACGTATCCACATGGGAATCAAAGCCACGTAGTTCTTTTATTTGAGGACTCAAGAACACAAAAATGGAGGTGGGAGCTTGCCAAACCCGAAATTGCAAGGGAAGGGGGAGAGAAGTTGTGTTTCCTATTCTTGTCTTGTATTTGTTATGTTGAAAAAAGATGACTTAAACATAACAAAACCCATACTTGTCCAACTAAAGGCATGGGACAAGCATGGTGACAAGTAAGGTGTAAATAGGACAAAGTATGGCAAGACAAGATTGGGTTAGGTGGTGAATCACCAACACCTTAATCCTTGTCTTGCTTACTTAGTACTAATTAATCAAGACTTGATTAATTAGTTCCATGGGCCTTTCATGGGCCTCTTGGAACATGGCCCGTGGCCATTTCCAACGAGGTCCCGTGATTCGCTCATCGCCTCCAAGCCTTTCATACCGGAAATGTCCAACATTATCCAACGCGATCAATCCCAAGACTTCAAGCCTTGTCTCGATCCGTAAAGTCCTATTCACTTACAGGCACATGACCCAAAACCCAGTTTTGGTCATGTCCCGAGACAACTCCCTTTTGGCCATTCTCCATAAATGTGTCAACGAGTTTCATCCTCCGGTGTGACCCTTAGGTTTATGCATGTCAATAGATCAACGTAAAAATCTCATTTTATTTGATCCTATTTAAGTGGCAACTAACGAGACTTTAGTATTGCCTGACACTGCATAACGAATCGACCCTATCGATTCTAACCTTTCTGTCATCCCTGTCATTATCCTTTTATCTCCGATATCCTAATTGAGATAAGGCATAGAGCCGTCATCCTTATTATTCTCAATCAATGTTCCTTGATATGTGAGATGACTAAAGATATGATACCCAGTATCATGTGCATGGCCATGCTATTCTTTCAGTCACTCTCGATCAAGCGGTCGAGAACCGATATCTTTCCCATACCTTAGTATGAGGGATAAATCCCTTAGCCGTCTTTCGTGTCACTCATGTAGCCCGTCCCCAAGCCAATCATGGTCGTTATGGAAGCCCTGTTACGGACAACGTTAGGCTCAAGTCAAACTCAGTTGTTGACTACATAGCGATCACAAAGACTCCTTGGTCTAAGGATACATGACAAGCTACGACACTGAATATGTTCATGACTTAATCTATGGCACATATTCAGGGCGGGTCGTCCAATATCATGTCCCACATGATATCTATGATCAGACTCCGGAATCCCATTCCAATGACTAACAGAACGTAAGCCATAAAGAGCCATCTTTCATACTAGTCGCTTTTAATGAAGCTTTGTTGACTAGGGACCCTTCGAGTGTGATCTATTTAAATCTATGGTTCTATTCGCATGGTGGGCATAGATCAGAGCACACATCGATATATTACTCCAACACATAAGTAATATAAAGCCGCTTTGATTTTATTGCTAACGATGATATATACCTTTGGATATTTAGGATTGAACTATGGGCACTAAGACTAACAATACTAACCCGCGAGGCAGCTCACCGCGACTCGTTTATGCCCCATCGAGACCATCTTTCTCAATCGTGCATGTGGACACCAATCTTCGTTGAGTGGGGGTGGCAAACCCATCCGTCCCTAGGGAAGAGACGTACCAATGAGGTTACTCCATCCTTTGGTTTGGGAGGCCCGACTCCTCCACTTACGGAGGGGATGGGTACCATCGGGGGTTCTCTTGTTGTAACTTAGATAGTCCTTCAGGTGTCAAGGGATACTCCGATGCAGAGGAGCATGACCTTCGACCGAGGAGGCCAGTCGGATTCCCGATCATCCCTATCATACTCAATCCGACCGTGGACGAACACCAACTTCATGGACACGTGTTACTATGCCGAGTATGGTTGCAGAGGGGATGGGGCCAATACGGACAAGAGGGTTGACTGGCAAGGCTACGAGAGGATCACAGGAGATGAGGCCCAGACCTATACTTCCAATATGTACTTGTCCGGTGACACGTGGATTCCCCAGACCGGTGTTCCCTTCTTTGGGGGTTGGATGGACGTATGACCTCAACACTTTTGCACTTTTCTCCAAGTTTTGATTTCTATCAAAGAGGAGGGGGGTTTGTAATTTGCCTTTTTTTTCCTCATTTAACTCGTAAAAACTTAGCTATTGTATCTTATCATGTAAATGAAATTGCACTCTTCATACTTTGATGATAATAACATATGTTTATTTTGATAATCCAAATAATCAATATAAAATATTTGACAAGCACTACTGGAAAGCTCATCTTAAAAGACGTTATAATTAAAGTTAAGAAGCGCTGTATTTAAATGCAAGATCTTTTAAATATAAACTTGGGAGACACTATATAAAATAGTATTTTTTAAGTTTAAACTTAATAGCCACTATATAATATAGCATTGTTGCTGACTAATATTGCGTCTCTTAAGTAAGAACTTAAAATACGTTTAACATAATGTCTCTCAAACCTTTACTCAAGAGACATTATATTTAAATGTAGCACATTTTAAGTCATCTGCTAATATAATGACTTTTATTACTGTTTGTGGTTTCAAACTTATGAGACACTACATCTAAGTCCTCATATTTTTAAAACCCTCTTCTTCTTTTTCGGAAACTCATTTTGAAAATGTAAGAGATTTGAGCTTCCCTGATATACCATCTTTTCATCCATTTTTTGATATTATCTTCACTGCATATCTTGAAAGCTTGAGAAGGTATTATTTCTTTGATTAATAGATAATTTTTTTGTTGAAAATTGTTTTACTCAATTTAAAATGATGTTAAGTTGTTTAAAAAAATTAGTTATCCGGTTTATATAGTTTATATTGTACGTATAGTAGAGAAAATATATGTAGCATGTATTGTTTATGATCAAATTATTTATTTTCAATTGTTTATTTAAAAGTAATTAATTATCTTGATAATTAGTTTTATTATAAATAAAAATAGATGAATAAATTTGGAATCATGGAATCTTTTATTGTTCATGAGTGTATTGTTTGTTTGAATTGTGGTAATTTTTTTGAACACATGGATCTGAGAATTTTATTGATATGAAAAGGAAAGGTCGTAGTGACTGGACAAAAGTGGAATTGAAATAAACAAACTAAATAGGATGGGATATAGCCTTGGTGACGGTCGAAGCACTGATCCTGTATCTAAAAAGCTGGTGTGACCTAGGGAGAAGCTAAAAGGTGGGTTCGTATTCTGGCTTTGTGACATATGGTGGATCCATTGTTCTTTCCTCGTCTCGACTTGACCGATTCTGCTATGTCGGAGCAGTCAATCAAGGAGTATGTCGGGGGAAGGAGGAATGTAGGAGTCGGAAAGCAGGCGACCCATAGAGGTCGGGGTGTGTCTCCTCAAGAACAGTCCGAGATGCCCTAGGGTACTCATACTGACCCGCAAGGCAGCTCACCGCGCCTCGTTTATGCCCCATCGAGACCATCTTCCTCAATCGTATATGTGGACACCAAGCTTCGTTGAGTGGAGGTGGCAAACCCATCCGTCCCCAGGGAAGAGACGTACCAATGAGGTTCCTCCATCCTTTGGTGTGGGAGGCCCGACTCCTCCACCTACGGAGGGGATGGGTACCATCGGGGGTTCTCTTGTTGTAACTTAGATAGTCCTTCAGGTGTCAAGGGATACTCCGATGCGGAGGAGCATGACTTTCGACCGAGGAGGCCAGTCGTATTCCCGATCATCCCTATCATACTCAATCCGATCAAATAAGATCCTCTCATGGTCGTGGATTAGGTTCTAGTGAGAGGATATGCGTGTCCGGGGTCCTCAATTAGTCCATGCTTACACCGGGGAAGCGGATGGTGCATCCCCCGGTCGGGGAGGGTTCCTAGGTATTTGTGGGCGTCTTGGACACATTTCTGTACTGGAGAGATCTGCCATAGAGATAGAGTGGAACTGTCGTTATCGGCACTGCCCTAATGGGCTGCCGAGGGTCCCAAGATCCTGCCTCCAGTGCCTTTTCTCTAGTCATCCATCGGGGTTGGGCGGGGGGTTGGGGGAGCATAAGGCCTATCTTCCTCCGTATCAATCATCATCCTCATTTCCTTTAATTGCTCTATGACGTGATTCATCTATCCTGTTGAGTTGATTGAGTTGACTGTAGAACTTCCAAGTACTCTTTCAGAGTACCAAACATTATTTGCCATGATATTTTCTAAAATATCTTTGCATTCTTCAAGGGTGTGCTTGGTGAACGTGCCTCTAGATTAGGCGTTCAACTCTACTTGACTTGCCTTGTTCAACCTTAGGTAGAATGTTTGCAGCTACAACCACAATTCTTGTCCATGATGAGGACACTTCCTCATTAGTCATTGAAATCTTTCCCAGGCTTCAGGTAATGACTCGAAGTTTGAATGGGCAAAATTTTAGATCTTGGCTCTGAATTCTTTAGTCTTCCTTGGTGAGAAGAATTTGCCTAGAAACCTTTGTGCTAAATCGTCCCATGTTGTAATGGTGTGGTGAGCCAGGTTAGAGATCCACTCTAAAGCCTCATCCTTTAAGGAAAAGGAGAAGAGCCTTAGCCTAATTGTAGAGTATGTGACTCCATTGTACTTGAAAGTAGAACAAATGAAAAGAAATTTAGTTAGATGCAAGGTAGGATCGGGATCCGTAAAGGCATTCCCGCTAAATGCAAACTGTTGAAGCAACTTAATGAGAGGAGTTTTGATCTCGAAATGGTGAGCTGTCTTGGTTGGATATGTAGATGTAGTATCTTTCAGACCTCCCTAGAGCTCGCTCTTAGACATGGTATGCATTCACCTGCAATGAGAGAGCCATTTCTTGGCGCTCAACAAAGAAAACTTTGCTTACAACATCCTCCAATCATTTAGAAATCCTGGCATTATGACGCCCTATAGTTTTGGCACAAAGAACGGGCACGACAAGCGTACCATCTGTCAAGTAGTATTTTGAAATTAAGTCCAGATTATCGTAGCCAAGGGAGCACAAGACAAGAAATTTCTATTCGGAGTTGTTATTAAGCTGTATCGTTCAACAAATGATTTTTGGTTTCATACATATAAAAGAAAACAATAATTTAAATGTAAACAAGTACACATGCAATTCAGAGAGATGTTCGAATCAAGGAATAAAATATAAGACATGGGTTCATAAAGACCTTTCCAATTCCTTGAATACCGATGAACGTTGTGAAGTTATCTGATTTTAAGGGCAACGAATTATCTCTAAACTAGTCCTAACTTCTCCCTAATTTTTGGGACCCTAATTGTCACGCCCCGAATCCAGTTTTGATCGGACTCGAGACGCAACTTGAAATAATAATAAGGACAATAAATAAAGAGTTAAAGTAACACAAATCTCCGAATAGTTTATAGTCAAAATCCGAACAACCGGTTTAAAACATAAATGAAAAGTACGTCTCTAATCAGGTAAACTCCCGAACCCTCAGTAGCTCCCGAGCTCTGAGACATCCTACAGCCTACTCAGCAAGGAAACATGTAAAGCAACAGTAAACACGAAGGGGGTGAGCTTTCGCTCAGTAGGAAAAAACAGTAAAGTAAAAGAACCCCCGTTAGAGCATAAAACCAAATAGTACAAGTATTCAAGTTTATAAATTTGAACGATTAAACTAAAGTGCTGTAAATAAAGGTCAATAGGGTTTCAAAGCTTTAAAGAAGGTGACACTCAAAGAAATCGACGGAGAATAACGAATGTAACAGGGAAACGATTAAAGTAACACTCAAATCCGCTACACAAATACCAACTCTAAAAACTCTGATCTGTACCCTGACTGGTACATCATATCAGCTTCCCCTCGGTCCATAGAAGACACAGTCATTGGGGTTCCCGTAACGAAGAACGGACAGCAAATCATACATACACGTAAAACAATAACAATCACACAATAAATCATTAGCAATACACGCACAATACGTCCCCATTAATATGCTGGATCTTACGGCTATAGCATAATTTACCGACACTCGGTCGGAGGGAAGGCGCACCCTGCCACGGTTCATAGCTCGTTTTACCGTCACTTAGTCGGAAGGTAGGTACACCTTATCACTAGCAACATCACGTTCTACCGACTCCTAGTCAGAATGTAGGCACACCTTATCATAGAATCTGAGCACGTTTTACCGACCCCTAGTCGGAAGGTAGGCACACCTCAACACTGACAATATCACGTTTTACCGACTCCTAGTCAGAAGGTAGGCACACCTTATCACAGAATCGCAACACGTTTTACCGACTTCTAGTCGGAAGGTAGGCACACCTTAACAGAGTATCACCCATAATAGAGGAACATACCCAAACAGTCATAGTACAAGCATAGCTTAGCAGCTCACAATATCACCACAACACACCACAAGAACTCACATTAGCAATCACACTTACCGATCTAACTTACCAATCACGATCCATCGGTCTATCACTCACCCAATCATACCAATGGCACTATCAATTACACTAAAACATTCATTCAAGCATTCATTCAATCGTTCATTCAATCAATCATTCAAACATTCATTCGACAATTCATATTACAATTTGTCTAGTTTAGTTAAACTTTTATCTTAATCCAAAGACTAGGCAAGCACGGCATGTGAGGCAACAAAAAACAATCCTAAGGCTTATCACGACCATTCTACCAACACATCAACCCAACACCTATGACACGACAAGGCTCGTAAGTCGTTCGCATGTTATAAGACTACTCTAGTTCATACCGTCCTATATGCATACTAGTTATTTAGCCGGTTATTAGGTTTCCCTATAGGCATACTAATAGCAGTTCTTAAATTAGGAGTGTAGTTTACGACATTTCTCTACCTCAATGATGAACCAACAACTGTGTCTCCTAGCTGCTGACGACCGGGCCAACTCCGTCTTCTCGGGCGAAGTCCAAGTCCTCTGACGAAGTTCAGTCTGGGTTTAACAGATACACGTCCGATCAATCCCTTTAAATGTCCATCTTTAAATTATATTAATTAAATTATTAAATAAATATTTTGTCCAAATTATAATTAAATTAATAAATTTAATTAATTAATTAAGGTCTGACCCGGATCCGAGCCCGAACCCGAGTCCACCCTAACCCAGAGCCGACCCGGATCCAGCTCCAGACCCGGTCCAGACCCGGCTCCTACCCAGGTCCAGACCCGAGTCTGTCCGGCCCAAAGGCCCGTCCACTTCTGGGCCAAGGCCCGTCCTTAATCCACCCTGGCCTAAGCCCACTTTGTCTGTACGAGTTCGGGTACGACGGAGGCGGCGGAGGTTTTGTCTCAGGTTGCCGGCGACGGTGGCAACGACGGCGGGGAGCTCGGAGGGACATCCGACGATGCTCGGGGATGACGGTGGAGCGTCTGCCAAGCCGGAACGAGGGTGGTGGTAGTTGCGGCGCAGCTTCAGACCACACCCGCCCCAGATCTGGCGAGAGACATGGTCGCCGGCGTCGATTCCGGCTGAACCCGACTCGAAACAGCGTCACCGTGAGAAGGGTTTAGGGGGGAAACGTCGGGAAGGTGAAAATGACGAGAAACAGCACGTCTCGTGCTGTTCCCTTCGTCGCCGGAGCACGCAGCTCGGATCTGGAGAAGACGAACCAGAAAAGGGGGTTTGGCTGCGACGGCGTCGGTCCCGCGTTGTTGAGGTTCGATTCGCTGACGGAGGTGAAAGGTCCGGTGGTGAGGTCGGGTGTGAGGGACGAGAGAGAGAGACGAGATCGAGAAGGAGGGAAGGAGGAGCGAGAGGAGCTGCGAAACTGAGAGAGGGAGAGAAGGGTCGCGATGTCTTGGGGAGTGTGCGGCGCTACGAAGAAGAAGGCGTGTTAGGGTTGCTCGGACTTGGGCTGGGCCGCGCGCAACTTGGGCTCGGGCGTGCCTACAGATGGCCCAGGTCTGGCCCAGGCTTATGCCCAGCCCAAACTGCCCCTATTCCTTTTTTTTTTGATTTTTTTCTTTTCAAACACACTGGATGCAAAAACTTACCCCAACGTTTCAACGTTAAAAAACGTACCATTTTAAAATAAGTCGGGTTCTACACTAATGAAATGTAAACACCTAGTTCTCTCGAATAAACATGTAAGAAGTCCCAAAGCACTACGTACTTTGATAATTTCTAGCTTTCAGTATAAAACCTATAGCTATTGCGATTGTGTTAACCTAGTTATCCCTAGTCTAGATTTAAACCCAATTTATATATGATTTTAGACCAATTGCAATCGTCATCTCCCGAGTGTTGGATTGCAATTCCTATCATCTATCAAGCCTACACGGGAGATAGAGCACTAACTACAAATAAAACATAAACCCTAAATTCAAAACAAGCATCACAATATTTATGGCATTCAACACATTGAAAATCAAATCTCTAATCCCCCATAACCCCAGATTATGAGGTTTACTTGTTCATGAAAAAGGAAGAAGAAACCATAGAGAAGAAAGAAAAAGTATTCATTAGATTGATAAGTATAAACTAACAAATACCCAATCAGAAATCTAGTGATGTTCTTCAAGTTTCAAACCTCCAAACTCCAAGTTCTCCCCATTACTCCCCTACTCTCTAAAAACCCGAATCACCTAAAATATGATCTAATCTTCTATTTAAAAGAAAAAAAACGAGTGGAGAAGTCTGCCCAATTGCGCGTCGCGGACATGGGGCCGGATTGTGCACGAGCCCGCTGCAGACAGGGCCGCGGTCCGTTGGCGAAAGGGTATCAAGTCAGTGAAGTTGTAGGTACTCACTTGCGGTCCATCGGCGAGCCCGCTACGAACCTAAGGCCAGACCGCCTGGCAATCCGTTGTAGCCTAAAGGGCGGATGGGCTCTGGGTCCTCTCTACATTGACTTTTGGCACTTTTGATCAATTTCGCTTTGAATTCTCAAATTTTCATGGAGATGGACTATCTGCACATAATGGAGGAAAATTTCATCAAAGCATATCAACCCGGGAGTAAGAAGCTCAAGATGTGGGATTAAAAACATCGAAAATCGATGCATTTTGAGTCTACATCACATTACATGAAACTAGCCGAGAGTGTGTGTTTATACGATCAATTATTCAAAATATATGAAGCACAATAAACATTCATCCAGCAAATTCCCCTTCCATAATATATGAGGATAATGCAGTATTGCACGACCAGAAGAGACTATATCAAAGGAGATCGAATCAAGTACATCTATCCAGAACTCTTTTATACTCATGAACTCTAGAAGATTCATGAGATAGATGTCAACATATTCAGTCCAGTGAAAATTTTGCTTATTTATTTACTAAAACTTTATCGACATCTACTTTTGAGAAGCTAGTGTTCAAGATCGACATACATTGACTTAACCAATAACCGAAATAATCACGTCGATCATCAAGAGGAGCAATGATCAAAACTAGCGAGAGACATTCGCCACACTTCTTTTTTTCTTATTCAGGTTTTGTTCTACTAAACTTTCTTGAAAATATTTTTAACGAGACACAGAGTTGTTATAGTCGTAATACAACGGTTCATTTGTTTTTGTAATCATAATTACACCAGAGGAAGCATTAACGGTTGGATAATGAAGATCATATCCGGATTTTGAGACAGATGTAAGTAGAACAGGAAGGTGTGCTATCAATCACCATCCTAGATGCAATAACAGCCAATGCAAAACCTCCACAAAGTAAACCTATGTAGTACCTTATAGCTAAGTCCGAGCTTAAAACAGTTACACATTGTTTTATTAATTTGGAGGCGTAATACAATATGTACATTACAACTACAAAAAGCTACAAAGGATAAACTAGTAACAATCTACGAGTAGATGACTTGTCTACCATGACACACGTAATAAAAATTCAGAAAAAGCAAAGAAACGAGACTCAATTATAATCTCTACAAACACAAACAAAGCTATTGAGATTGAAGGGAGTAATTCAATCATCCACCCGATCTCTGTATATTAGATCATGTGGTCGGTTTAATTAAAACAGTACTATATTAATTACAAACCAGCAGAGTAGGGAACACCAGTATGAGGAATCCAAGAATCTCCAAGAACGAATTTGGAAGGAGCATATTCCTGTACATTGTTGGCGTCGAGCCTGCGGTAGCCTTTCCACGCTACTCTCTTGTCGGTGGCCGCACCAGCCCCTTTGTTCCCGAACTCGCCGTAGAAACATGTATCCATGTTGGTTGTTCCTGGCCATTCCGCCCACCCTGCTGGATCGATGATCCCGTCAATCTGGCATTGGACATACACCGTCATTGCATATTCCTTCCACGGCCGTCCTAGGTATATCTGTTTATGGAGAAAAAAATTAGTATTTTTCTATAATTTGAGGTTCATGCTAGAATATAATTATAATTGGGTCTTCAACTCTCAGGTTCATCTTTTAGTTGAGTTGATCCTCTAATATGGTATAAGAGCTTATTATCTTACGGACCCGGGTTCAAACCCGCTCTCTACAAAAAAAAAAAATCTAATTTATTCTCTATTTATCAAATTTGTCTAAAATGTGCTAACCCTTATCACTCTTCTCAATGGGCTCATCTCTCTCTTCTAAATATTTCACCTATAATAATTAGGTTTTCAACTATCGGCTTAAGCTTTTGGTTGAGTTGGCCCTCTAATAGCTAATCCCGAATTAAAAGCTCAAACTGATAGTTGAGTAATATTTGGTAACCTTAAAGTCAGAGGCGGCGGCGGCAAGAGCAGGCTCGGGAGCAATGATACAGTTTTGTAGGACATATCCAGTCTTCTCGGGTGCTGCATTCTTGCCATGAGCGGTGACCATGCAGTTCTGACCGGGGGCGGGCTTTCTAACGATCATGTTGCAATTTTGGAAGATGGCGGCGGCGTCCCCGAAGATGTAGTCAACAGTGCCGGTGACGGTACAATCCCGATAAAATTGACGGAACTTCTGAGCGTAGAGAGTGTCCTGGTAGCCATCCATGTGGCAGTTGAGGAATATTGCTTTGTCCGCTTGCACGCGGAGGGCCACCGCTTGGTGCCCTTGTGGCCCCGCCGTGTTTTCAAACCCCATGTCCCTACACAGGAAGTCATCCCCCTTCACCGCCACGGTGGCGGTCTTGAAAGTCTGAACCCCGGCGGCATAGTTCAAGTTTCCGGTGATCCTCGTCTTGGTGGGGCCGTCTCCGAAGAGTAAAACGTTAGTCATGTGCTTCTCAAAACTCACTTGCTCCGCGTACACTCCCACCTTAACATAGATCACAAATGGGTCGTTCCCTTTCTTAGGAATGTCCACTAGGGCTTCATTGATGGTCCGGTACTTTCCGCTGCCGTCCTTAGCCACAACGACGTTAGGCTGCGTGTTGGCGACGTTGACTCCCATGAGCCTCCGCATCCCGGCCTTCATCCCACTATTGTCCGACAACAGCCTCCGGCCGGACGGGCCCTTGGGCTGGGCGGCGGCACCAACGAGACCGCCAAGATTGCCCATGAGGTCAAAGGCGTTGAAGGTCAATTTCCTTGCGCTGTCCAAGAAGATGTGTATCTTCTTGCCGAACTGGCCGGGCATGTCCGTGAAGCCGTCCATGCACACCATTTGGTCGGAAAACACACCTCCCACCCACACCTTCAGGTCCTCCACGTACTCGTCCATCTTGGCCGGGTCGAACTCGCCGATCCGGTCGACGGACTTCTGGACGGAGTCGAGCGAGTCGTGGAGAACCTCGCCGCAGATGTCGAGAGCCTGCATGATCATGCGGTCCTTGGTCAGGCTCTTGAGGCCGCCTGCTTTTGTGATGGACTCCTGCACGTTGCTGATTATCGCCGTCAGACCGTTCTTGAGCAGTTCGGAAGGGTTGCTGGAGTTGGTGGCCTTCATCAGACCGTCCATGGCGGCCTTAAAATTCTCATTTTGCGCCAGCTGTGACAGTATGCCTCCGCCGCCAGGATTGGCTGGTTGTGGTAATGGTTGTGGCTGAGGCAATGGTTGTGGTTGTGGTAATGGTTGTGGTTCTTGAGCGACAACATTTTCAAGGAGGATGATCATCAAACAAATGGCTGCAACACCAATTTTGGGCTCCATTTTTCTGGTATGTTTATATCAGTGGAAATAAAATTGTGTGAATATCTTTGAGTTCAAGAGGTAATTGATTTTGCTAGCCTCATTGGAGTCCGAATTTAGAAAGAAAGGACTAGGTACAATTTATAGTCATAAAAGCGTGAGAGTTTGTTGTAATTTGGGCAATTATTTTTGAGGTGTGACAATATTTTGTGGGGTTAGTATGCTAAATTATCCCTGCTTCACTCATTTGGGTACGGTGTTACGGATGTGTTTGTGTATTTTTAGCTTCACTTAATTGGCTAAAATTAAAATATTTAATTTCTTATGTAAATGTACAATGAAGTTGTATATTATGATGAAATAGCTTACATTGGTACACAATATACATAAAAGGTTTATCCTCTAAAGAGGTTTCAATCTAATTTAAGTCTTGCTGATAAAAAAAAGTGTCAAAGAAGACGGAGAGATTGTGAGCTATATCATAGATTTACTGACAGAGTTAGTGAGAGAAGTCAAGAAAGATGGAGAGTTAGTCTCTAATTTTAACATGCCCCCTGAAACTCAAATTGGTTGTATATAACCCAAATTGAGTTTGCTTATTAAGCGATGAAATTGCCCGGGAATCAACGGCTTCGTAAAGATATCAACAATATGATCACCAGAGGAGACAAATAGAATAGCGATGGTGCCTTGAGTGAGATGATGTCATGTGAAATGACAATCATTCTCTATGTCGTTCATGAAACACATCATTGTGAGCAATTTTTTTTTTGATCAACGAATTTTTTTATTGTAAAATTTTGCCTTCGAAATGAAGATAAAATCAAGGCCAAGCCTCATATCTACATCACCAAGAACAAAAAACCAACATGCTGGTATACAAAAAACAGACCCCCTTGCACATTCAAAACACTTCTAACATATATTCAGCAAACCAAACTTTCAAATCCACCCAAATGCTAGATAAACCAAACCCATCCCAAATCTAATTATGTAGCAAATGAAAGTCCACAAAATGAGTGCTAAAACCAAACCATTTCAGCTCCAAAAATCTCAAAGAAAATGTCCAAAGATCATTTTTTCAACTTCAGCACCTCAAGCCTACAACACCTCAACACCTCAAACCTGCAAAACACCTAAAAACATCCTACCAATCCAAAGTCCTTCATTACCACAGTCATTCAGAACAAATAAGAATGAACTAGGACAAAACACTCAAAAACCCTCAAAAACCCTCAAAAACCCCCTCTCAAAATCACAGTAAGCCCACACTCAAAGCTATAGGAGAATCAAAGTTCCAAACCCAATACTATTGTGTTTCAGTGAATAAACACACCCAATTCTCACAGCCACTCCCCATCCACCCACCAGCCCACCCCTAAACCCCCTAAATTACAAAGAAAGGCAGAAACCAGTCAACTTTCATTATCTGCTGCCACCAGAAAGATTACAATGCAGGACCAAGGATCATTTGTCCAATACATAAAAGGGAAAGATTTAGACCCTTTGAATTTAGCCCACATGATTTGATATGAGTCATTTTGGACTTGTTGCAGAATCAGATCAGGACTGGAGATGACATTGTTGAAAATGAGATTATTCCTAGCAATCCAAATTCTCCAAATGACAAGAGAGGATAACAAGTTCCAAAACTTATTTTTTCTAGCTGCCCCCAAATCATCCCAAGCCATGAACCAATGAATTATGCTCTCAGAAATAGCAGTGCTAACACCCCACCAATTCAAAACCAAACACCAAACAGACCAAGAGAAATGACAACCAAGAAACAAATGGTCTTGCTCTTCAGGATCTTCCAAACAAAATGGACACCAGATGCTACCATTATATAACCCTCTGGTCAGAAGAAAACACCTGGTTGGTGTAGCTTGCATACAAATAAGCCAAGCAAAGACTGCAACCTTGGGAGGAAGATAAGGTGACCAAAATAATGTAGGCCACTCCAAGATGCCTAACTGCTGATCATCTTAAGTTTGGTACATTTTGTGGACTGTGAATCCTTTGTGATCATTCACCCAATTCACCAAGTCATCACCCTGAATTAACACCTGATGGTTGATCAAATCACTGAGAATGAAGAATTGATCCCATTCCCAACCTCTCATATCTCTTCTGAACAATAATACCCAATCACCTTGATGTCTGAACTGTGATATCAGACCATTTATCTTAGAGCTAAGATGAAATAACCTCAAAAAAAACAATTTGAGAGGAGTGTCCAATATCCAGCAATCCTCCCAAAAATGAACTCTATTTCCTGATCTCACAGTCCATTTTAATCCCGAAGCTCCAAAAGCATTTGCTAAGGAAGGGATGGAGAGAAGAGGATTAATGTGGCTAAAAAAACTTTGGCCATTGTGAAGTAAGAACTTAGATAAATTCCACTCTGAATTCTCCCACCCATATTTATCACATAGCAATTGTTTCCATAAAGAATCCTTTTCCATGGCAAACCTCCACCACCATCTAGCCAAAAGAGCCATGTTCATGGTCTGAAGTCTCATGATTCCCAGACCACCAGCTGATTTAGGTCTACAAACCGAATCCCAATTCACGTTATGCAAGCCTTTTCTAGAGTTAATCCCACACCACAAATACCTCCTCTGCCAAAGCTCCATTTCTCTAATAACACCCTTAGGTGCTTTGTATAATGACATGTAATACAAAGTTAAGGACGACACGGAGGATTTAATTAAGGTGATTCTGCCCCCTAAGGTCCTAGACTTGCCTTGCCACAACCTGAGCTTATTTTTAAATCTCTGAATAACAGGTTCCCAAGTCTTGAGAAGTCTTGGATTGGCACCAAGTTTGAATCCAAGGTAATCAAAGGGAAGGGACACGAAGCTGCAACCAAGAATAGTAGAGCAATTTGGATAGCACTTCGATTGTCACAATGAATAAGTTTAGCAGACTTCTAAAAAACACCCATGTCGTACAAAACCATCTAAGCCAAAATAGTTCGAAAATAGTGCCAGCAAGAGCTCGATATTCTGCCTCTATGTTGGAGAGAACAATAGTTGTTTGTTTCTTACTTCTCCATGAGATAAGTGAGGTTTCAAGAAGAAAAAGTAGCCTATACCGGATCGTCGATCAGTGGGATTGTTGGGTCTCGAGGTAGGGTTGGAGATGAAGCAACTCGCAGCGGAAAATCAATGAAAACCAAGAGACGATTAAAGCCATGAAACAAATAACAAAGAATGGATTCACAAGAGAAACATTCAGCACTATTTCTTACCAAAACAAGAACACCGGTTAACGAATGATTGGCTTGAGTCTCCAAGACGTCTACATATCCACATGGGAATCAAAGCTACGTAGTTCTTCTCTTTGAGGACTCAAGAGCACAAGAATGAAGGTGGGAGCTGTTAGTCTTAGTGCCCGTAGTTCAATCCTAAATGTCTAAATGTATATATCATCGTTAGCAATAAAATTAAAGCGGCTTTATATTACTTATGTGTTGGAGTAATATATCGATGTGTGCTCTGATCTATGCCCACCATGCGAATAGAACCATAGATCGAGATAGATCACACTCGATGGGTCCCTAGTCAACAAAGCTTCACTAGAAGCGACTAGTATGAAAGATGGCTCTTTATGGCTTACGTTCTGTTAGTCATTGGAATGAGATTCCGGAGTCTGATCATAGATATCATGTGGGACATGATATTGGACGACCCGCCCTGAATATGTGCCATAGATTAAGTCATGAACATATTCAGTGTTGTAGCTTGTCATGTATCCTTAGACCAAGGAGTCTTTGTGATCGCTATGTAGTCAACAACTGAGTTTGACCTGAGCCTAACGTTGTCCGTAACAGGGCTTCCATAACGGCCAGGATTGGCTTGGGGACGGGCTACATGAGTGACACGAAAGACGGCTAAGGGATTTATCCCTCATACTGAGGTATGGGAAAGATATCGGTTCTCGGCCACTTGATCGAGAGTGACTAGAAGAATAGCATGGCCATGCACATGATACTGGGTATCATATCTTCAGTCATCTCACATATCAAGGAACGATGATTGAGAATAATAAGGATGACGGCTCTATGCCTTATCTCAATCAGGATATCGGAGATAAAAGGATAATGACAGGGACGACGGAAAGGTTAGAATCGACAGGGTCAATTCGTTATGTAGTGTCAGGCAATACTAAAGTCTCGTTAGTTGCCACTTAAATAGGATCAAGTAAAATGGGATTTTACGTTGATCTATTGACATGCATAAACCTAAGGGTCACACCGGAGGATGAAACTCATTGACACATTTATGGAGAATGGCCAAAACGGAGTTGTCTCGGGACATGACCAAAACTGGGTTTTGGGTCATGTGCCCGTAAGTGAATAGGACTTTACGGATCGAGACAAGGCTTGGAGTCTTGGGATTGATCGCGTCGGATAATGTTGGACATTTCCGGTATGGAAGGCATGGAGGCGATGAGCGAATCACGGGACCTCGTTGGAAATGGCCACGGGCCATGTTCCAAGAGGCCCATGAAAGGCCCATGCAACCAAGGCCCATGGAACTAATTAATCAAGTCTTGATTAATTAGTACTAAGTAAGCAAGACAAGGATTAAGGTGTTGGTGATTCACCACCTAACCCAATCTTGTCTTGCCATACTTTGTCCTATTTACACCTTACTTGACACCATACTTGTCCCATGCCTTTAGTTGGACAAGTATGGGTTTTGTTATGTTTAAGTCATCTTTTTTCAACATAACAAACACAAGACAAGAATAGGAAACACATTTTCTCTCCCTCTTCCATGGCCATTTCGGGTTTGGCTAGTTTCCACCTCCATGTTTGTGTTCTTGAGTCCTCAAAGAGAAGAACTACGTGGCTTTGATTCCCATGTGGATACGTAGGCGTCTTGGAGACTCAAGCCAATCATTCGTTAACCGGTGTTCTTGTTTTGGTAAGAACTAGTGCTGAATTTTTCTCTTGTTAATCCATTCTTTGTTAGTTGTTTCATGGTTTTAATTGTCTCTTGGTTTTCATTGATTTTCCGCTGCGAGTTGGTTCATCTCCAACCCTACCTCGAGACCCAACAGGAGCTTGCCAAACCCGAAATTGTAGTGAGAGAGGGAGAGAAGTTGTGTTTTCTATTCTTGTCTTGTGTTTGATATGTTGAAAAAAGATGACTTAAACATAACAAACCCCATACTTGTCCAACTAAAGGCATGGGACAAGCATGGTGACAAGTAAGGTGTAAATATGCCAAAGTATGGCTAGATAAGATGGGGTTAGGTGGTGAATCACCAACACCTTAATCCTTGTCATGCTTACTTAGTACTAATTAATCAAGACTTGATTAATTAGTTCCATGAGCCTTGGTTTCATGGGCCTCTTGGAACATGGCCTGTGGCCATTTCCAACGAGGTTCTGTGATTCGATCATCGCCTCCAAGCCTTCCATACCGGAAATGTCCAACATTATACGACGCGATCAATCCCAAGACTCCAAGCCTTGTCTTGATCCTAAAGTCCTATTCACTTACAGGCACATGACCCAAAACCCAGTTTTGATCATGTCCCGAGACAACTCCCTTTTGGCCATTCTCCATAAATGTGTCAATGAGTTTCACCTTCCCGTGTGACCCTTAGGTTTATGCATGTCAATAGATCAACGTAAAATCTCATTTTACTTGATCCTATTTAAGTGCCAACTAACGAGACTTTAGTATTGCCTGACACTGCATAACGTATCGACCCTGTCGATTTTAACCTTTCCGTCGTCTTTGTCATTATCCTTTTATCTCCGATATCCTGATTGAGATAAGACATAGAGCTGTCATCCTTATCATTCTTAGTCATTGTTCCTTGATATGTGAGATGACTGAATATATGATACCCAATATCATGTGCATGGTCATGCTATTCTTTCAGTCACTCTCGATCAAGCGGTCGAGAACCGATATCTTTCCCATACCTTAGTATGAGGGATAAATCCCTTAGCTGTCTTTCGTGTCACTCATGCAGCCCGTCACCAAGCCAATCCTGGCCGTTATGGAAGCCCTGTTATGGAAAACGTTAGGCTCAGGTCCAACTCAGTTGTTTACTACACAATGATCACAAAGACTCCTTGGTCTAAGGATATATGACAAGCTACGACATTGAATATGTTCATGACTTAATCTATGGCACATATTCAGGGCGGGTCGTCCAATATCATTTTCCACATGATATCTATGATCAGACTCCGGAATCCCATTCTAATGACTAACAGAACGTAAGCCATAAAGAGCCATCTTTCATACCAGTCGCTTTTAGTGAAGGTTTGTTGACTAGGGACACATCGAGTGTGATCTATCTCGATCTATGGTTCTATTCGCATTGTGGGTATAGATCAGATCACACATCGATATATTACTCCAACACATAAGTAATATAAAGCCGCTTTAATTTTATTGCTAACGATGATATATACATTTGGACATTTAGGATTGAATTACGGGCACTAAGACTGTAAGAACCGCCCCCAATCGACCCTGGTCGAACTGGTGAAATCTGGGGAAAGTTGACTTTCCATCGGAAAAGTCAACCAATGACTCCGGGAGTCATTCGGGACCTTTCCGGGACCCAAAAAGCTTAGCCGTCGTTATGGTTAGCTTTGTTGGGTCGTTTCCTTTCAAATGTGTAATTTTGCGAAAAAGTCAAACCCGGGTCAAACTAGGTCTAATTAGAGGCTAAACCGAATTAAATTAAATGTGCTGAGATATTTTGGGTAGAGGTGGACCCCACATGGACACATGTCCATGGTGGCTTGGGGGAGAAGAAAAGAGTGAGAAAGACCCTTTTACCCTCATTTGGACCAAAGGAGAAGAGAGGGAGCAAGGGGGCATTTTAGACAATCCTCTTTTAGGTTAAGGCCCCCAATTGAGAGCATTTCAGCTCATTTTTATCTTGTTGGCCGAAAATCACACAAGGAAGAGAAGAGTTGGAGCTCCAAAGCTTGAAGAAGAAGAAAGTGGAGAAAGGGAGCTCTTTTGGTGGATTTCCAACACCAATCTTCTCCAAAACACATTCATCTTCATCCCCTCTTCATTCCTAAGGTGAGTAATCCTTGAAAACCCACTTTTAATGAAGGTTGGGGTTATGGGTTTGTTAGAGAAAGCATTAACTAGGTTGGGTTTTCCATAGGTTTGAGATTTTGATGTTTAAGAAGATGATTTGTGGATAAAAGTAGCATTGGATGATGAAATTTCAATGGATTTATGTTGTTTTGATGAAACCCACTTGGGGATTGAAGTATTGAGGTTTATGGGACTGATTTGGAGGTTTTTGGATGATAAAATGGAGTTTTGGGGGTTTGATTTCGTGGAGAAGAAGCTGGAGGAAGGAGAAGGACGAAACTATCAGACCCGTCAGGGATCCGTGACGAGGACTGTGATGGAGTGCGTCACGGCTCCGTGACGGAGTACGTCACGGCACACGTCACGGTTCCGCGACGTCACCCGTGACGGTGAACATCACGGTTCCGTGACCCGAACCGTGACGGAGCCCATCAAGACTCCGTGACCAGAACCGTGATGGATCAGAATTGGGCTTTTTGGGCCCATTTTGGTGATTTTTCGAGTAATTAGGAAGGTTATCTATAATCGAGCCTATTGTGGGTAATGGGGAATGTTTTCTCTCTAAACCTCCCTTGAATTATTGTTGATTCTCGAGTTACTTTGTGATCTTAGACTTTGTTCGCGAGCACGACGGAGGAGGCTACTAGGTGGCTCGCTTGGCTTGCGTTTGGATAACGATCGAGGTAGGGAAAAGTAGCGAATACCGGTTTAATTACGGAAAGTTACTAGAATTGCATATAGGTTAAGTATTCGAACAATTGTAGAATCACATGTAGGATGTGAATAACTAGGGTAGTCTTTTATAAGATGGAACCAATTGAGGGCCAGGTCGTGCTCGTAAGTGTGGGAATTGATGTGCTGTAGTATCACATGTGGGTCCCTAGTTGGGCCCGTAGGATTGCGTGTTGGCTGTGTTGTTGTGATTGAGGACTTGTAATGCTTGATATGTGGTATATCCGTTGTTAAGTCGAGGATCATGATATGATATGCTCGGTATGATATGTTGGTATGATATGTCTGGTATGATATGTTTGGTATGACGTGAACTACTGCCTTGTGATATGATCGGGTGATTGATAGACCGATGTGATGTGTTTCGGTAATATTGTTTGGTTTTGTATGCTGTTAGTTGAACTACGACCTTGTGACATGTTTGAAACATTTGTGGGTGTGATCCGATACGATATGTTCCGAGACGAGGTGTCCCGGTACGATATCTATACCGTGGAGGATTCTGGTGTAGGATATATATAAGCCGAGGATGGTGTCCCACGTACGCGGTCCCCCAAGGCTAAGGGTTCCGGCATGATGTCTATACCGACGGAGGATTCCAGTATAAGATATCTAGGCCGAGGGTGGTGTGATTTGTACCCCAATGTTGTGTGGTCCGGGAAGATATCCGACCGATGTGTGTGCCGGTCCGGTATGTTTATTATGAGTTGTACCCCGATGTTGTGTGATCCTGGAAGATATCTAGGCCGAGGCTGTGTGTTCCGGTACGATATGGTGGAGCCGTGCTATGGAAGCCGATGACGGGGGGGGGGGGGGGGGACTGCTGTACGGGACTTGTGGTCGTTTTACTGTGTGTTGTTAGTTTGATGATTGGGTAAGTGATGTGATTAAGCGTGATTATAGTCATGTGAGTATGGTTTGTGATTGTGTGATTCCTGTGGATGTCGTTAGTCGTTATTCTTTTCTAGTATGCCCTAATTGGACGGTTACCCGTGGTGGTGAGCGGATAGCTCATCCCCTTAACTACATTTTCCTACTGAGCGAAAGCTCACCCCTCTCCTTTTACTGTTCTACAGGTTTTGAGCGTGATTTGATCTAGAGGACGTCTCCGAGCTTGGGAGCTAGCGAGAGTCTTAGTTTTTGTATGGTCTAGAGACGTACTTCCCTCTTGTTATTAAACATCTTTATTACTAACGAATCGACCATGTCGATTCTAACCTTTCCGTCGTCCCTGTCATTATCCTTTTATCTCCGATATCCTGATTGAGATAAGGCATAGAGCCGTCATCCTTATTATTCTCAATCACTATTCCTTCATATGTGAGATGACTGAATATATGATACACAGTATCATGTGCATGGCCATGCTATTCTTTCAGTCACTCTCGATCAAGCGGCCGAGAACCGATATCTTTCTCATACCTCATTATGAGGGATAAATCCCATAGCCGTCTTTCGTGTCACTCATGTAGCCCATCCCTACGCCAGTCCTGGCCGTTATGGAAACCCTGTTACAGAAAACGTTAGGCTTAGGTCAAACTCAGTTGTTGACTACATAGCGATCACAAAGACTCTTTGGTCTAAGGATACATGACAAGCTACGACAATGAATATGTTCATGACTTGATCTATGGCACATATTCATGTCGGGTCGTCCAATATCATGTCCCACATGATATCTATGATCAGACTCCGGAATCCCATTCCAATGACTAACAGATTGTAAGCCATAAAGAGCCATCTTTCATACTAGTCGCTTCTAGTGAAGCTTTGCTGACTAGGGACCCATCGAGTGTGATCTATCTCGATCTATGGTTCTATTCGCATTGTGGGCATAGATCAGAGCACACATCGATATATTACTCCAACACATAAATAATATAAAGCCGCTTTAATTTTATTGCTAACGATGATATATACATTTAGACATTTAGGATTGAACTACGGGCACTAAGACTAACAATTATCCCTCGGTGTAGGTATCACACCTGTTACATCTCCTCTTGAAACAGACGTCAAGAGCATAACACGCATCATACTGCCATAGTCCGACCATGGCATATCAACCGAGCCAACTCACCGTAACACACATATCGGTCTATCACTCACCCGATCATATCACAATCAATAGTTCACATCACATCACGCATGACACACTTGCCCAAACATAGCAACAACATGCTACACCGAGTATAACCTAGCATGCTTCTCAATCTAGAAACGGCTAAATCACACATCATGCATCTCAATCAACGATCATGGCATTTCCATCAACACGCAACCTAAGGGCTCGACATGGCCCACATGCATTTCTACAGCACGACAATCCCAAATTACGGCTCGACATGGCACGTAAGCTATCCCTCATTTCACTCGTTCCTCACATCCTAATCATGCAATTCTAACAATTAAATCAAGTAAATACAACCTATATGCATACTAGTAACATTCCGTAATTCAACCGATATTCACTACGTTCCCTACCTCAAAAGCACTACAATCCTAGTGTTAGTCTTAGTGCCCGTAGTTCAATCCTAAATGTCCAAATGTATATATCATCGTTAGCAATAAAATTAAAGCGGCTTTATATTACTTATGTGTTGGAGTAATATATCGATGTGTGCTCTAATCTATGCCCACCATGCGAATAGAACCATAGATCGAGATAGATCACACTCGATGGGTCCCTAGTCAACAAAGCTTCACTAGAAGCGACTAGTATGAAAGATGGCTCTTTATGGCTTACGTTCTGTTAGTCATTGGAATGGAATTCCGGAGTCTGATCATAGATATCATGTGGGACATGATATTGGACGACCCGCCCTAAATATGTGCCATAGATTAAGTCATGAACATATTCAGTGTCGTAGCTTGTCATGTATCCTTAGACCAAGGAGTCTTTGTGATCGCTATGTAGTCAACAACTGAGTTTGACCTGAGCCTAACGTTGTCCGTAACAGGGCTTCCATAACGGCCAGGATTGGCTTGGGGACGGGCTACATGAGTGACACGAAAGACGGCTAAGGGATTTATCCCTCGTACTAAGGTATGGGAAAGATATCGGTTCTCGGCCGCTTGATCGAGAGTGACTGGAAGAATAGCATGGCCATGCACATGATACTGGGTATCATATCTTCAGTCATCTCACATATCAAGGAACGGTGATTGAGAATAATAAGGATGACGGCTCTATGCCTTATCTCGATCAGGATATCGGAGATAAAAGGATAATGACAGGGACGACGGAAAGGTTAGAATCGACATGGTCGATTCGTTATGCAGTGTTAGGCAATACTAAAGTCTCGTTAGTTGCCACTTAAATAGGATCAAGTAAAATGGGATTTTACGTTGATCTATTGACATGCATAAACCTAAGGGTCACACCGGAGGATGAAACTCATTGACACATTTATGGAGAATGGCCAAAAGGGAGTTGTCTCGGGACATGACCAAAACTGGGTTTTGGGTCATGTGCCCGTAAGTGAATAGGACTTTACGGATCGAGACAAGGCTTGGAGTCTTGGGATTGATTGCGTCGGATAATGTTGGACATTTCCGGTATGGAAGGCTTGGAGGCGATGAGCGAATCACGGGACCTCGTTGGAAATGGCCACGGGCCATGTTCCAAGAGGCCCATGAAAGGCCCATGCAACCAAGGCCCATGGAACTAATTAATCAAGTCTTGATTAATTAGTACTAAGCAAGCAAGACAAGGATTAAGGTGTTGGTGATTCACCACCTAACCCAATCTTGTCTTGCCATACTTTGTCCTATTTACACCTTACTTGTCACCATGCTTGTCCCATGCCTTTAGTTGGACAAGTATGGGTTTTGTTATGTTTAAGTCATCTTTTTTCAACATAACAAAGACTAGACAAGAATAGGAAACACATTTTCTCTCCCTCTTCCATGGCCATTTCGGGTTTGGCTAGTTTCCTCCTCCATTTTTGTGTTCTTGAGTCCTCAAAGAGAAGAACTACGTGGCTTTGATTCCCATGTGGATACGTAGGCGTCTTGGAGACTCAAGCCAATCATTCGTTACCCGGTGTTCTTGTTTTGGTAAGAACTAGTGCTGAAATTTTCTCTTGTGAATCCATTCTTTGTTAGTTGTTTCATGGTTTTAATCGTCTCTTGGTTTTCATTGATTTTCCGCTGCGAGTTGGTTCATCTCCAACCTTACCTCGAGACCCAACACCTAGCTGCGGACAACCTGGCTAGCTTCCTCCTCCACTTCACGAGATCCAAGGGTTTCCTCCTCCGTCACGCTCGGGTCCAAAGTCTTGTATCACAAAACAAACCGCGAGTCAAGAGTAATTCACAAAGGTTTAAAGAGGAAAACACTCCTAATTAACCCTAAAAGGACTCGGTTATAGATAACCGTCCCAATTACTCGAGATTCAACAAATGGGCGTAAAATGCCCAAATTAGGTCTGTCACGATTTTGGTCACAGATCCTTGATGGGCTCCGCCACGGATCTGGTCACGGATCCATGGTCCAGGCCGTCACGGTTCTCCTCACGAAGCCGTGACTGACGCCGTCATGGTCTCCCTCATGGAGCCGTGACGTCTCCCGTCACGGTGTCCGTCACGGATCCGTGACGGGTCTGGCACTGTTCATCATCTTCTTCCTCCAGCTTTGGTTTTCCACGAAAATTACCCTTAAAACCTCCACTGATGACCTTCTAAAGCTCCAAAACAATCCCTAGAACGTCTCTACTTCAAAACCCATCATGGGTCTTCATAAAAACTCCACAAAACCAAATAAATCCATCATCCAATCTCATTTTCTCTCCAAAAATCAACATCCATCATCAAACTTCAAATACACAACGAAGTTCATCATTTCTCCTCAAAACCCATGAACCTAAATCACCAAAAACGAAAAAGGATTAGATGCTCACCTTGGAAATGGGAGTAGAAGAAGAAAATGGAAGAATCAAGGCCTTTGATGAAGAAAGGACCCAAAAGCTCCCTCCTTTCTCTCCTTTCTTCTTCTTCAATCTTCAAGCTTCACTCTCTCTTTCCACCCTCTATCCAATTTCGGCCAAGCTTGATAAAATGGGCTGAATTGGTCATCTATTGATGCTTTAAACCTAAAGGAGCTAAGAGCAAAAAGCCCCCAAGTCCAAGTGTCTCTCATGCCCACCTTCCAAGGGTAAAAGAGTCAAATTGCCCCTATTTCTTCCATTCCAAGCTAACATGGACAAGTGTCCATGTGGGAACCTCTACTACTCAATTAATTCCAGCACAATTAATTAAATAGATTTAGTTTCTAATTGGACTGGGTTTGACCGATAAAAGGTCTCGGGTTGACTTTTCTCAATATTATAGTCATTGGAAAGGAAACGGCCCAACTAAGCTAAACGTAACAACGACTAAGCTTTTTGGGCCCCGGAAAGGTCCCGAATGACTCCCGGAGTCATCGGTTGACTTCTCGGTCAAAAAGTCAACTTTCGCCATAATCCACTGGTTCGACCGGAATCGACCGGGGGCGGTTCTTACAATCTACCCCCTTAAAAGAATTTCGTCCTAGAAATTTAATACGAACATAACTCAAGGGTCGAACAGGCTGGGGTACTTCGCACGAACCTCTTCCTCGCGCTCCCAAGTCGACTCTACTCCGTGATGCTTCCACTGCACACGTACCAGTGGGATAGTCCTGCCATGCAAGGCCTTCTCTCGCCTATCCAGAATCCTGACTGGTTGCTCCTCATCCAAAACATCCTCAGCTACCTCGATGTATGTCCACTCAATCACGTGGGAGGGGTCCGCAGTGTACTTCCGCGGCTGGGATACATGGAAAACGTTATGAACGTTCTGGAGCTGTGGTGGCAATGCAAGGCGATAAGCGAAAGCTCCAACTCTTCCCAAGATCTCAAAAAGTCCGACAAACCGCGGGGCCAACTTGCCTCCGCCACGGTTGAACCGTAATAGGCCTTTCTTCGGGCTCACCCTCAGAAACACATGATCACCAACCGAAAACTCGAGAGGCATGCGCCGTCTATCTGCATAACTCTTCTGACGACTACGCCCGGTCCTCAACCGATCCCGAATCAGTGCGACCTTCTCGGTCGTCTCCTGGACAAGCTGCGGACCAAGTAGACTCCGGTCCCCCACCTCTGCCCAACACACGGGCGATCTGCACGGTGTACCATACAATGCCTCAAACGGTGCAATCACAATACTGGCCTGTAAGCTTTTGTTGTAGAAAAACTCCGCTAATGGTAAGTGGTCCTCCCATGACCCTCGGAAGTCCAGCACACATGATCGCAACATATCCTCTAGTATCTGAATGGTGCGCTCTGACTGACCGTCGTTCTGTGGGTAATACGTTGTACTAAGCAAGACCTCGGTCCCCAACGCCCTCTGTAAGCTCTCCCAAAATCTGGAGGTGAATCGCGGATCTCTGTCGGACACCACCGACACCGGCACCCAGTGAAGACGGATGATCTCCCGAACATACAAACGACTCAAAGTGTCAACCGTATCCGTCATCCTCATGGCCAAGAAGTGTGCCGACTTGGTCAGTCGGTCGACCACCACCCAAACTGCGTCGTGCCCTCTCGGCGACCTCGGCTAGCCACTCACGAATTCCATCGTGACGTGCTCCCACTTCCACTCCGCGATCGGTAGTGGCTGTAGCAAACCAGCGGGACGCTGATGCTTGGCCTTTACCTGCTGAAAGGTGAGGCATCTCGAAACGAACTCTGCAACTGCTCTCCGCATCCTACTCCACCAGAGCTACTGTCGGATATCCCGATACATCTTGGTGCCACCCGGGTGCACAGCAAGACGGGAGTGATGATACTCTCTCAACACATCATCTCTACAACCACGCGGCACAAACAGCCCTCCTCAGTATCGTAGACCCAGATCGGTACTCTGCTCCCAGCCCTTGGTGTCAAAACCGCTGATAATCCTCTCCCGGATCTCTGCCGCCTCGGCATCCCCGGCCTGTGCCTCCAGCACACGGGCAACTAGTGTGGGCTGCGCCACCAATGAACACATGGCCACGCCATCGGTGATCTCATCGAGTTCGAGACGAAACGTGCTCAACTCCTGCATCATGTCCCACTCTCAGACAAATATACTAGCAAGGCTGTGAGTCGACTTCCTACTTAGGGCATCGGCGACGACGTTCGCCTTGCCCGGGTGGTAGAGTAGCTCGAAGTCGTACTCCTCCAAAAACTCCATCCATCGCCTCTGGCGCATGTTCAAGTCGCGCTGGGAGAAGATGTACTTGAGGCTCTTGTGATCCAAACACACTCGGAATCGTTCTCCATACAAATAGTGCCTCCAGCTCTTCAGCGCAAAGACAATTGCTGCCAACTCTAGATCGTGGGTCGGGTAGTTGCCCGAGGAACTTCACCTCGGCGAGCCAGAACTCGCACTTCTCCAGGTTGTCGTACAACTGGTGAGTGCGCAACAATGTCAAAACTGTCCTCAGATGCTCCTCATGCGCCTCCTCACTCGGCAAATAGATCAGAATGTCGTCTCCGAACACCACGACGAATTGGTCCAAGTAGGGTCGGAAGATACCGTTCATCAAGTCCATGAACGCTGCAGGTGCGTTCGTCAACCCGAACGGCATCACCAAGAACTCATAGTGCCCATACCGAGTCCGAAATGCGGTCTTCTCCACATCATCCTCCCGAACCCTCAGCTGATAGTACCCTGATCGAAGATCAATCTTCGAGAAGCACTTCGCTCCTCTTAGCTGATCAAACAGGTCATCGATCCTCGGCATCGGATAACGGTTCTTCACCGTAACCCGATTCAACTTCCGGTAATCGATGCACATCCTCAACGCTCCACCCTTCTTCTTCACGAAGAGGGCGGGTGCTCCCCACGACAAAGCACTCGGTCGGATAAAACCCTTCTCTCGAAGCTCCTCGAGTTGTCACTTCAGCTCGACCAACTCGACTGGTGCAAACCGATACGGGGCCATAGATATCGGCGCCGTACCCGGGATTAAGGCGATCCTAAACTCCACCTCGCGCGCTGGCTGTAATCCTGACAGCTCCTCCGGAAAGACCTCTGGAAACTCGCATACCACTCTCGGTAGCTCTCTACTCTACACGGTCTCCGTCTCATCTCCCAAGGTCAATGCAGACAGGAGAAATCCGCTCCTACTGCCCAAGACGCAAGTGACGCTCGTGTCGCCCGATACTACGGTCACCTGCCGACGATGGCAGTCGATCAACACCCGAGACCTTGTCATCCATTCCATCCCCAGAATCACGTCAAAAGCCGTCATGTCCAACACAAGCAAATCGCCATAAAAAGGGCAATCAGCCACCCGAATCTCACATGCACGACAAATGGTACTCAAAACTACCTCTCCCGTAATCGGGGTGTCAAGACATAAAGGTCGACTCAACGACTCCACCCTCAACCCCAAGATACCAGCGAAAGAAGAAGAGATGAAAGAATGAGATGCTCCAGTATCAAACAAGAAAGATGCCCATGAATTATAAAGCTAGCACGTACCCTGAGTAGCCTCATGGCTGGAGTGACGCCTCTCAGCTCTAGAGTCGGTGATAGCATACGCCCGGCCTTGCTGTGCCTGGGGTCCGCCTCTCGGAGGTGGTGGAAGTTCCACCTGCTGCGCAGCTCTCTGCCTCGGCTCTTGCGCGCTCGCTTCCTGTCTCAGTGCTCTCTGCGCCTGTGCCTGACGCTGCTGGAACTGCGGTGACTACCCAGTCTACGACTGCTGTGCTCGCGGGGCCAACGCCACCAAAAACTGATCGGGGCACTTGGAAGAGAAGTGTCCTTGCCGACCACACCGGTGACATAGCGGTGGCCCGGCACTCGACCTCTCCTCAGGTCTGCCCGCCGGACAGTCTACTGGTCCGCTGCTCCCCGGACAGTCTCGAGCCATATGACTCGGCTGCCCCCATCGGTAGCACGTGCACCCTGACAAGGCAGGTCCAACAGATGCCACAGATCCGACCTGTCGCGGCCCTCTCATCTGAGTCTGGGACTGGAACGATCTTGAGGTCCTCTGCCTCCTCGGATCACGATGCTCGGATGGCCTTAAGGAGTTGCTCGGCCTCGGCCTGACCTCCCGAACTATAGTTGTCTCATGAAGGCGTCGCTCCACAGCCAAGGCCTGATCCACCAGGTCAGAGTATACTTTGGTCCTCAAAACAGCGACCCGATCCGCAATTTCCGGGTGAAGACCTGCCTCAAAACGTCGCCAACGGAGAGCCTCATTCTGTACCATCTCTTGAGCAAAACGAGACAGGGAGATGAAACTTGCCTCGTACTCGGACACTGACAATCCCTCATGTCGCACCTCTAGGAACTGTTGATGCCTGTCGTCCAGTACCGACTGTGGAAAGTACTGCTATAGAAATCGCTGTCCGAACAACGCAAAGTCATCTCCCACTCGCGCCTGCTCACGCCGCCACCAGTGGTAGGCCTCTCCTCCAGATGGAAAGTTGTGAACGATACTCTGAGGCTACCACTCAGGACCCCTGATGTGTCCAGGTTGCGGGTGATCCACTCCAGCCACCTCTCGGCTGCCTCGGGGTCTGGCTCCCCGGAAAACACAGATGTGCCTAGTCTACGGAAGTCTCGCAGTGCCTACTCAGTGTAGCTGTCAACCTGACTAGGTCCCTCAGTGGCCGCTGTAGTGGCAGCGGGCATAGTCTCCAGTGTCGGAGCTGTAGGCTCTCTCCGGGCAAAGGCTGCTGCTAAGCCCTGAACAGTGTGGGTCAGCTCCTCTAGAGCTGCCGCCTGGGTAGTCTCAACCCTCTCGTGCCCCTCAGTGGGTGCACCCCGGGCACTAGTCGCCCCTGCCGACTCAGCGGTCGATGAATGTCCTCGGCCTCTAGCGGGCCGTCTCTTGGTGCCTCGTGGAACGTAAGTCGGTGCCATGTCGTAGATCAGTTGCATGGATAACGCACAGGTTCAGTTTCTTACTCTTAAAGAATGACGCGCTTAAAATAACTACCGGCACACACAGTCCACCACACTCGTACACATAGTAATATTATACTCAATATAGTATAGTCACACAATTTTTACACAACAATGCACATATCACCCAGTCAAACATCGAGATTACACACAGTCAAACATCGAGGTTACACACAGTCAACCACTCCATAATGCACTCACCACACATCAATTACACATTAGACAACATCAACTTGGATTTAAATTCTTAGCACATCCTCTTTCTAACATAACATTCATGTTGACATCGCGTCGTTACAACCCGGTTCAGGCGTCCCCGAATTACGTTGTATCCACTCGACATCCCCCCATTCACGTCCGACTACATTGGCCCCTATAGCCGAATCGTGATGGTACATACACTTCAGTTTCTGCAGAAAATCGGGCATGACCCGTTCGTAAATTACACTAACCATCCGCTTATGCGGAACAACCAATTTACAACCTGCACAAAGCACTCATCACAATCACAGCACACAGCCAGATTTAGCAACTATGCACCTCGGGTACTAGTAATTACACCATTACAACCCGGCCACGTCAACACTCGGAAACAATTAATTCAATCAACGAGACCAACCACACAGGTTCACCAAAAGTACACGGTACTTAGACCGGACAACCACCAACCCGAGACTCTCTCCGTTTCGTTTCTACGCGTAGGACATCTCCGACTTGCGTGACCGACACACGGCAACCTAACGACCCAACTCTACCAACCTAATTGACGTACGGTCCGAGGTTTTTGAAAAACAATTTCAATGAAAACCAGGCTCTGATACCAAATTGTCACGCCCCAAATACGGTTTTGACCGGACTCGAGACGTGAACCTAAATAAATATATAATAAAGACAATTTGAAAGAAATAAGTTCCAACATAATACTCAGAAATCCATAAATCCGATAAAATGAGTCAACAGCTCATAAAAACCAGTAAATAGGTGTTTTGTTTAAATAAACAATACGTCTCTAGACAACTAGACAAGACCCTCGCTGGCTCCAAAGCGCCGAGAATCCTGCTAGCACAGATCCCGCTCAGGACCTGAAAAACACCAAGGTAAGGGGGATGAGCTTTCGCTCAGTATGAAAAGTAGTTAAGGTAATGAACATCCATTCACCACCACGAGTAACCGTCCAATTAGGGCATACTAGCAAAGCATAACTACTAACAACGTCCACAGGAAGTTACCAACCACTCATCACTCTCACAAGACCATAATCACACTTAAACAGCGCACACAGCCAATTAGCAAACATAGCACACACAGCAGAACAAACACATGTCCCATACAGCAGTTTCCAACATCACCGAATGCACACAGCCACTTATATCGTACCGGACCACACAACATCGGTCCCGATATCTTCCCGTCAATGAGACTCGGGGTAACATACTCGACCGACAATACATTCAGTCAGATGTCTTCCCATCACACAGACTCGGGGCATTACTCACCATATGTACCAGACCGGCACACACCTCGGTCGGACGTCTTCCTGGACCACAGGTCATCGGGGTACTGATCAAGGTATCCTTGGCCTCGATACCCTACACCGGAATTATCCCTCGGTGTAGGTATCACACCGGTTACATCTCCTCTTGGAACACAGATCAAGAGCATAACATGCATCATACTGCCATAGTCCGACCACGGCATACCAACCGAGCCAACTCACCGTAACACACATATCGGTCTATCACTCACCCGATCATATCACAATCAATAGTTCACATCACATCACGCATGGCACACTTGCCCAAACATAGCAACAACATGCTACACCGAGTATAACCTAGCATGCTTCTCAATCTAGAAACGGCTAAATCACACATCATGCATCTCAATCAACGATCATGGCATTTCCATCAACACGCAACCTAAGGGCTCGACATGGCCCGCATGCATTTCTACAGCACGGCAATCCCAAACTTACGGCTCGACATGGCACGTAAGCTATCCCTCATTTCACTCGTTCCTCACATCCTAATCATGCAATTCTAACAATTAAATCAAGTAAATACAACCTATATGCATACTAGTAACATTCCATAATTCAACCGGTATTCACTACGTTCCCTACCTCAAAAGCACTACAATCCTAGTTGCGGACGACCAGGCTAGCTTCCTCCTCCACTTCACGAGATCCAAGGGTTTCCTCCTCCGTCACGCTCGGGTCCAAAGTCTTGTATCACAAAACAAACCGCGAGTCAAGAGTAATTCACAAAGGTTTAAAGAGGAAAACACTCCTAATTAACCCTAAAAGGACTCGGTTATAGATAACCGTCCCAATTAATCGAGATTCAACAAAATGGACGTAAAATGCCCAAATTAGGTCTGTCACAGTTTTGGTCACGGATCCTTGATGGGCTCCGCCACGGATCTGGTCACGGATCTATGGTCCAGGCCGTCACGGTTCTCCTCACGAAGCCGTGATTGACGCCGTCATGGTCTCCCTCACGGAGCCGTGGCGTCTCCCGTCACGGATCCGTGACGGGTCTGGCACTGTTCATCATCTTCTTACTCTAACTTCGGTTTTCCACGAAAGTTACCCCCAAAACCTCCATTGATGACCTTCTAAAGCTCCAAAACAATCCCTAGAACGTCTCTACTTCAAAACCCATCATGGGTCTTCATAAAAACTCCACAAAACCAAATAAAATCCATCATCCAATCTCCTTTTCTCTCCAAAAATCAACATCCATCATCAAACTTCAAATACACAATGAAGTTCATCATTTCTCCTCAAAACCCATGAACCCAAATCACCAAAAACGAAAAAGGATTAGATGCTCACCTTGGAAATGGGGAGTAGAAGAAGAAAATGGAAGAATCAAGACCTTTGATGAAGAAAGGACCCAAAAGCTACCTCCTTTCTCTCCTTTCTTCTTCTTCAAGCTTCAAGCTTCACTCTCTCTCTCCACCATCTCTCCAATTTCGGCCAAGCTTGATAAAATGTGCTTAATTGGTCGTTTATTGATGCTTTAAACTTAAAGGAGCTAAGACCAAAAAGCCCCCAAGTCCAAGTGTCTCTCATACCCACCTTCCAAGGGTAAAAGAGTCAAATTGCCCCTATTTCTTCCCTTCCAAGCTAACATGGACAAGTGTCCATGTGGGGACCACTAATACTCAATTAATTCCAGCACAATTAATTAAATAGATTTAGTTTCCAATCAGACTGCGTTTGACCGATAAAAGGTCCCGAGTTGACTTTTCCCAATATTACAGTCATTGGAATGGAAACGGCCCAACTAAGCTAACAGTAACGATGGCTAAGATTTTGGGGCCCCGGAAAGGTCGCGAATGACTCCCGGAGTCATCGGTTGACTTTTCCAACGAAAATTCAACTTTCGCCAGAATCCACCGGTTCGACCGAAATCGACCAGAATTGACCGGGGGCGGTTCTTACAACTTCTCCCCTTCTTCTTTTGGCCGACCCACCATTGCAGTCCTGACAATGCCCCTCCCTTCAATTGGACTTGTCCTCATGTTCGGTATCGGAAACTCAGGAAATTTGTCCCGGAAGGAGCGAGCCTCTTCCCACCTCACATCCTCAGCGCAGTCCGGATCTCACTGGACTAGATACTCGGCAACAACTTGCCTGTTTCTCTGGATCAGACGGAGGTCAAGGATTTTGTATGGCCCGATCAGAATTTGGCCATCTGTGCCCGTGTCCGGCAGTTGCAATACAAAGGTGTGTCTCTTCCCCAGTTGTTTCTTCAGCAGCGACACATGGAAGACATCATGAATCTTGGATGTATCGGGAAGCTTGAGCTTGTAGGCCACTTTTCCCACCCTAGAAGTGATCTCGAAAAGTCCATAATATTGCGCAGCGAGCTTCATATTCTTCCTTGGGGCTATGGATGGTTGACGATAAGGTTGGAGGCGTAGGTATACCCAATCTCCTACCTTGAACTCGCGCTCGGACATATGTTTGTCAGCATAGTGCTTCATTATTTCTTGAGCAGATTCCAAGTTTCTCTTCTGCAATCGAGCAATGGAGGCTTTGTTCCTCATAAATTCTTCTGCTGCAGCTATTGGGACTCCCAATTCAGCAACACTCAAGGACCAAGGTTTGTACCCATACACAACCTCGAATGGAGTCATACCGAGAGACGTGTTCCAGCTTGTGTTGTAGCAATATTCGGCCATCCCGAGCCATTTTCTCCATACCTTCGGCTACGGGTGAACCATGGATCTGAGGTAGTTTTCTAGGCACTGGTTTAATTGTTCGATTTGGCCGTCCGTCAGAGGGTGGTATGCAGAAGACATCTACAATTGAGTACCAATAGCTCGGAATAACTCCCCCAAAAGGAACTGGTGAAGATCTGATCCCTGTTTGTGACGATGGAGTCCGATAACCAGTGAAGCTTGTAAATGTTGTTGATGAAAACCTCAGCTACAGAGGAGGCCGAGAAGGGATGTTGAAAGGGTATGAAGTGACCAAACTTCGAATACCTATCAACGACCACGAGGATGCAATCGAACCCGGAAGACTTGGGCAGGCCCTCGATGAAGTCCATGGCAATATCCTTCCATGGACTCGAGGGAATGGGGAGAGGATGCAAAAGCCCAGGGTAGGGAATGTTCTCACTCTTTCATCGCTGACATGTTTCGCAGGTTCAAACGATCTCTTTGACCTCCTTGGCCATGTCCGACCACCAAAATTGGCCATGAATCATTTTCAATGCCGCCCTTGCTCCATAGTGCACTCCTACGGATGAGCTGTGTAGAGCATGTAGGATTCTTTCTCTGATCCCTGCTCGTCTACCCACATAGACCTTCCCTTCTACATAGATAACCCTATTCTTCATCTTATGGTTCAAGAGTAGGGCTGGTATGATCGTTAATTGCAATAGTATCACTTCAGCCTCGATATCCCCCAAATATCCGCTTCCAATTTCTTCCATCCACGCCGGAGTCACGATGGTTGTGGCTCTATATTCGAGATTGTCACGTCGGGACAGTGCATCTGCTGCACTGTTGGCCATGCCCTTCTTGTATTCGACGGTATAGCTCAGCCCGAAAAGCTTTGCCAACCATTTTTGTTGGAACGAAGTAGTGAGCTTCTATTCCAAGAGGAACTTGAGAGGTTGATGGTCGGTTTTGATCGTAAAAGTCGTTCCTTGCAGGTAGTGGCGCCATTGTTTTGTCGCGATCACCACTGCGAGGAGCTCCTTCTCGTACGTCGAAAGCTTACTGTTCTTTGGGCCTAGGGCTTTGCTGAGATAGGCAATGGGTTTCTTATCCTGCATCAGGACCGCCCCAATCCCAGTATCGCACGCATCCGTTTCAATCGTGAATGGGAGTCGAAAATCTGGGAGTTGAAGGACGGGGGCAGTAGTCATCGCTTCTTTTAGCCTTTCGGAACTACGCTAAGCCTCCTTGCTCCACTAGAATGCGTCCTTCTTCATAAGATTTGTCAATGGCCTTGCTATTACCCCATACCCTTCAATGAACTTGTGATAATACCCTGTGAGTGCCAGAAATCCCCTCAGCCCCTTCAAATTATGTGGTACTGTCCAATCTTTCATTGCTTCGATATTTTTAGGGTCGGTTGCAACTCCCTCCTTGTAGATGATGTGGCCTAGATACTCAACAGTCTGTCCCGAACTCGCACATTGATCGCTTAGCAAATAATGACTCATTTTTCAGCTGTTGTAGTACCAGTTCCAGGTGTTGAATGTGTTCTTCCCAGTTTCGGCTATAGACCAAGATGTCATCAAAGAAGACGAGGACAAACTTCCTTAAATAAGGTTTGAAGACTTTGTTCATTACTGCCTGGAATGTCGCCGGTGCGTTGGTCAAGCCGAAGGGCATGACCTTCCACTGGTAGTGGCCATGGTGCGTTCTGAATGCGTTCTTCTCCTCCTCTCCCTCCTTGAGGAAAATTTGGTGATACCCTGACCTTAAATCGATCTTGGAGAAGACGGTGCTACCACACAGTTCATCCAGCAGTTCATCGATCGTCGGAATAGGATACTTATCCTTGATCGTTAGATCATTGAGCCTGCGGTAATCGACGCAAAATCTCCAGTTCCCGTCCTTCTTCTTCACTAGGATGACCGGGAAAGAGAATGTATTGGAGCTGTCTCTGATGATGCCCGACTCGAGCATTTCCTCCACCATTTTTTCGACCACTCCCTTTTGCTCGTGGCTGAGCTTGTATGGCCTGACGGAAGGTGGATTAGCACCCTGAAGGAGGGGTATCGCATGATCCAACCTTCGCCTTGGGGGCAGGGAGTTGGGCTCTTGAAAAACCTCTGTGAACTTGTCGAGTACTGTTTCCCGTTCAGAAATTGTATCACCAATCGACCTTTCTTCGATCCTTCCTGCAACTACCATAAATTTAATTACATAAATACTTCTTACCATTTGCCAAGCTGACCCGTCGGCGATGTGTGTCCTCGAACTCTAATTGGAGAGTTATGGTCGTCCGCTCATCAATGAAGGATGAGGTTGCTCCAGTATCGACTAGAATCGGCATTGATTTCGCCTCAATCGATTCCTCAACCCTCAACGTCTTTGTCCCAAGAGATGGAACCATCGGATTTCCAATGGCGCAAATCCTTTCCTCGTCGGTCTCGTCGTCTTCTCCCGGATTCTCGACCGGTTCGGCCTCAATCGGGGGACCTGGGTCTATGGTGACCTCCCCTTCCTCTTCATCGCCAGAATAACTGAGGACGTAAAGTTGATTCCGGTTAGGGCAAATGAGACGATGTTCATCGGTGTATCGAGCTGGGCAATTGAAATAGAGGCCACGTCGTCTCTTTTCGCAAAGATAGGCCGGTGTGGCTTTGGGCCAGGTGTTGTCGCGTTGGGGCCTCGGGCCTTCTCTTTTGGGCCCCGTGTGTCTTGGGCCCGGCCCTTGTTGGTTGGCGTTTCTGGTTCGGCCCACGTAAGGAACTATGGCACGGGACTGAAAGAGTGTTGGCCCAGGTGAGGGTTGCTATCGCTGTTCCTCGAGATGTGCCAGTCTCATGGCGTGATGGATGGACGTCGGCGATAGCATTTTGACGCCGTCCTTAAGCCGTGGTTTGAGACCACTGATGAAGCATTATATGAAATAACCCTCTGTAAAGTATGGGAATCGGTGAGGACCATAGCCCGGAGCTCGTCGAATCGATCTTCATACTCGGCTATTGTTCCGATCTGCACCAAATGTTTGAACTCGCAAATGGAGTCATCAAAACCCAACGCCTCGAATTTCCAGGCCATATCTCGGTATAGGCCTTCCCATAAGTGGTTTTGACGTCCTAAGTGGTACATCATAAACCACGTCTCCGCCTTGCCAGAGAAATGGAGAGAGGCAAGTTGTACCTTGAACTCCTTTGGGATATGATAGAAGGCGAAGTAACCGACAGACTTTTGAATCCAGGAACGGAGGTGGGTACCGTCTAAGGCTGGGAACGTGAGATGAGGGATGTGGGGTTGGTGTTGTTGTTGGGTGTGTTGGGTTGCTCCATTGCTTGTATGGTCTTTGTTTTGGGGAATTTCTGGGCGGAGGGTTGGTGTTGTGGTGGAGGTTGGGGGTTGTGAGTTGGGAATGTTTGTTTCCAGAAGGGGATTGAGGATGGAGGTATCGAGGACCCAATGATGTGTGGGGGGTCGTGGAGTGGCGACTTGTTACGGTCCATGTTATCTCCGGGATGGCTAGCCGAAGCTTCCAGTGGTGGTGTGTGACCCTTCAGCTCCCCCAAAACGTCGTCGATAGAGTCTTTGAGTGCGGCTTGGCTCTGGTACAGGTCGTCAATCCAGGCATTAACGCCTAGGAGGTTTGATTTGAGCTTGGCTTGCACGTCTGAGATGGATGTGCCACTATTGTCGTGCTCTGAAGGATCGGCAGAGGAAGTCATGGATGGATCGTATGGCTCTGATACCAGTATGAGAAACACAATTTTGAACAGCAAGGAAAGGCAGCAATACTTTGATTGAAATTAAAGAATTACACAAAAGAGGGATTCACAGAGTTGACATCCACAACTTGCTTCAAGCTTGGATGCTTACCTTGCTACAAGGATCTCTGTTATCCGATAAACACAACAGCTAATTTACCCAATACAAATACTAGCTTAACTATCCCATAATGGTATGCCTGCTCCTCCTCTTTCACTTGCGTTCTTCCCTCAGCCAGCGCCACCCGACCTTGTCTTCTTCCCTGAGATGATGACCCTGTTGTCCGAAGACAATGACGTCACAGTAGCTCGGTCGTCCTTTATCAACTGGCTTGGGTCCTTCATTCCACTCGAGCTTGGGCCTTCATCAAGACGTGGGCCTCGACAAATGAACTTATCCCCTTCTTCTTTTGGCCCATCCACCATTGCAGTCCTGACATACCCACGCAACCAACGAGCCTCCAACTGCTCTCATTGATTACCTGAAGTTCAGAGGAATTAATGAGGGATGAAAACCACCATTAAGGTATGTAACATCCCGAGCAGAAGAACAGAGGGGCGCCATCAAGCAAGATGTAACGTCTTTGGCAAAAGGAGAGAAAGAATGAGGAGGCTATGTTGGATCAATTCACGAGAAGAGGCTGGTTGTCTAACTATTATATTCTTTATATTAGATTAAGATTTCGATTTGATACAGTCCATGATATTAAATAAAATTGATCATCTCAATATCTCAAAGTCAACTCTTTATTATCGACATTCAATAAAATATGATTTTTTTTAAAGAAGTAATGTATCAATTTTATGTTTTTACATAAAATTAAATTTAGTCATATCTTAGGAAATGATAGAATTTTTTTTTAAAAAAAGTTTTGCAGGGAGAATACAACCTCTCTAACCTAGCCGCCTAAGGCCATGGAACCCATGGTTATTGCGCTGGTTTATGCCATGGCCTCTCTCCTCCTACTCGCATTTTATGGATTTGTTTTCGACAATTATTTCCCTATGCCTCTTCTCGAGGGTTTTGTTGGGTTTTTCTTGTTAGGGCTCCCTTCGAGCCGTCTCTAGCCAACGCGACATTGGCGCCCTTCCACCGCCAACAACAGGTCTCCCGACTCTGTTCGGCACCATTTTTACAACTCCGATGGTTTTCGTTGATGCCGCCACCGGCGCGTCCGTCTCCCTGGCCGTCGATGTATCTTAAACCGCCTCCTCCTTGTCCTTTCCTCACCACTGATGACCACATGTTCAATTTTACATCAGAAGAAAATTGACACCTTCGGGGGACCCAGCGGTTTACAGACCCTACCTTGAGCAGTGCTCGTCAGTCTTTCTTAGTTTTTATATGAATTCAAGTTTTTGTCTTAGTTAGCCTTAGTGGCGCTTTGCTAGAATGTCCTAGACGTTTAATTAGTCTTAGAGTTAGTTGTTTGTCCCATTAGGGCCCTCAAGCATGTGTTAGCTCTTTTTGAAAGTAATGAAAGTTTCTGTTTGCTAAAAAAAACATAGAATTTAATTTTTTAATCATAACGTGGAATTTTTATTGTTACGAGAAACCAGTTACACATACGCAAGTACTAATAAAAACAATACTACATACGAAAAAGAAAAAGGATAAGTCAGTGTCCTCACCCGTAAGTGTGGGACGCTCAACCCTGTAACAAAATGCTCGGAGTAAAAAGGAGACAAATTCCTGTTTCTAGGACGATACTATGGGGTTTCACCACATTTCTTAACTCGACCTGACGCACATAGGTATAACTAACGTGTGGGATGCACGAGTAATCAAGGAGAACTCTAGGAAATGGAGGGGGATCAGGTGTTTAGGTTTGCACCGAACATAGTAAGGCAGAGTGTGCATCCCCACACATATTGCGTTGCACATCGGGCTAGTCATTTGACTTTGTGAGTCTATTGTGCAGACCTCGCCTCGTTTTTCCTCGAGACCGCTTATATCTTGGCCATCATGCGGGGGTCCAAATACCTAATGAGTCTATTCTGGTGTTCCATTATCGGGGATGGGTTAGTTACTGATACGGATCCTCCGTGTAAGGCGCCGGTATCAACCCAATTCCGTCAGTCCCGGATCAATCCGGGTTGTTGACAATGCTCAATTGTTTCGGGTGTCAGATGGGGAAAATGTGGCCACCTCTTACAATATACTCGTGTTGATTGGAGAGAGTAGCCTCTTTCTCCATGGGATAAGAGGTGTGGAGACTCAAAGGGGACTTCTGCTTGAGTGGCTTTCCTATGGTGTCTACGGCTATCATCATTATTCCTCCCGCGCCACCACCATTGGTGGCTTTTCTGCGGTGGTAACACCACCTGTTGCGATCCTTTCTACATTAGTTACATCGGTGGTAGCTTATCCAGTCAAAGAGTATTCGAGACATCCAACGGAAATCGCATCATCGGCTGAGTAATAGCAATACCCTCATTGTAAAACTCTTTCCCAAGCCCGGATTTTCCATGGATGATCTGAACCAAACCTCCTAGGGACAGATCCGGGCTTACCTGAAGTAGGTGGTCTCTTTCTTCTCGATAAAATTAATATGCCTTGAAAACCTACTGAAAACGTGGTGCAGGAAGGGGAGATCTTACTAGCGATGATTGACAGAGCACGTGGGGAGTTGCATGGGATCAGATGTGGAAGGGGGATAGGCACGAGATTTGCAGTCCTCGCTAGAGTCGATCGTTCCAGAGCATATTTGTTGTTGGTGCGGGATGAGCAGGGCGGCAGGGAGATACGATAGTGGGCGGAAGGTGGTGGCAGTGGTGGCGTGGTCTAGGAATTTTAGCGGCACGGAGAGTTGGAGACGAGGAGAGAAGCCCTTTCGGCAATGATTTTTTCCTCCAGTTGGAAAGACTATAGAATTTCATTTTTTCATTAGTTTAATTTTCTAATTATTTAGGTAACTGTCTGTATTTATATATATATATATATATTTATAATTAATTTTATTGGTTTTAAAATGCAGGATATCGCAAAATAGGAATACAAAAGAAAGATGACCTAGCCCCTACCCTCGTCCTTACCCAGTAGATTCAAAATACGTCGAACCCTAGCTTCCTACGACGTACTTGGTTGTCATTGGTGTCATTGGTTTTACCTCCAACGGCTTCTACTATACCAGGACATATACGTTTGGAAGGCGACGACAAAGAGGCGGGATGATGTCGTTGTTGTCATAAACGAGGAAATTAACAGTGAGAGAAAGAGTGAGGACGAGGATGACAATGAAGGTGTTGATGCCACTCTAGGGACTAGGGAGTGAGGTCATTGATGCCACTCATGAGAGTGAGGTCATTGACGCCACTCAAGGGAGTGAGGGCGTTGACACCACTCGAGGGACTGTTGGTGAAGTGGGTGAATCCTCAAACGACCTTACTAAGAAGAAGAAGGGTGAGAAAAAGGGATTTCGTGTCGACTGCCTTGACATTGAAGGAGGTGGAGAAAAACATGGGGAAGTTCCGCCTCAAATGGAACGCCGCCAAAAAGGTTCATATGTGCCCGCACCACCAAAAATCAACGATAAAAGAGTTACCCGAGATATCAGACCCCTTTTTTGGGCACATGTGTAGATGAAGGTCGACACGTGGGATGAACTTGACATAGTGGAGAGGCATAAAATTGAAAGGAAGATCCGGGTAAGGATTTTTTTGTGTAAGCATTGTTTATTTTGTTTTTTATCGTGCCTATATTAATTTCTCATTGTTTTGTAGTGTCTGTACCTATATAGCTCCGACGAAGATTCAGTCTGCGTTTGGATCCAGTCGGATTGTTGAAGTCGATTCAAGGATTGAAAGTTCAAGATGCCTATAATAATTTCTCATTGTTCTGTAGTGTCTGTACCTGTATAGCTCCTGCGAAGATTCAGTCTGCGATTGGATCCAGTCGAATTGTTGAAGTCGATTCAAGGATTGAAAGTTCAAGATCAAAAAAGCCAATATCCCAAAGTAAAGGAAAAGACAACCCCAACAGATCCAATTCCAAGTTTTGTGGGGGTTTCTCAAGAGACACAAGAGAGAGTGCAGTCACAAATCCAGGAGCAAGTGAAGGAGGAGGTGGAGTGTCGTTTGAAGGACTGCGAGGAACAGTTGGCGGAAACACAAGTGACCTTGGAGGAGCAACTAAAAAAGGTCAACGATTTCTTATCTTTATGCACAACCAATGTTCATTTACAGCAAAATAGAGTAGATTCGAGTAACAACCAATGACTTTTAATTGTAGTACGGATTTCAATTTGTTTTGTATTTTTTGGATATTGAATTGCAAAATCCTGTATTTGTTTTGTATATTTTCGATGTTGAACCCGGAAATCCTGTGTATATATATACCTATTGTCTTATTATGATAACTACCAATGCGATAACTTGGTATTACTGTCACTTTCTATGGGTTTTGCACGTCGAGTGCATGTTTTACAAATTTTTTTAAAATATGGAGCTCTTCTTCTACGACTGAATAACTACTCTATGCGACGTCATGTAGGTGTCATAGAGATTGTGCCATACATACTTGTACGGCGTCATTGTTGGCGTTGTAAGATTGGTGTACCTCTACGACTTCATGTATGGAGTCGTAGAAGGGACGATCTACTATGACGTTGTTCTATACCGTCGTAGAAAGTGAAATTTCAAAGGCAACAGTGTGACACCCTATTTTGGCGTCGCAGAAGTTACATTATAACTTTTGAGACGTCATACAGAACCTACAAGACGTCAGAATGGTGTTATAGAAGCATCTTTTCCTTATGGTGATCCTTGGAGAGAGGTCCTTAACGACTAATCCCTCGACCGAGGTTCCCCATGCCTTGATGATCACCCATAACATCAAATCTCCCTTGATCGGATAGGGTAGAGGAACCGGCCCGCTATACCATATTGCATGCACACTTGGGAGGGGCAGAGAGTCTGGGACGTAGGGACCTTGATTACCACGTCTTCATCTGGTAGTAAGGAGCATGCCGCCAGGGAGTTCCCAATCACATCAGGTTACAGAGGGAATGTATGACCACCGCCAACATCCCTACAAACACATCTTGAGATTCTTTCAGGGGTAACGAGGCCTATGGAGGGCTCGAATGGGGCTCGATTGCAGGCCCCGTAAGCCTTTGGTAGATACAACACTATATGAGAAGGGAGGCGAGGGGGGGACCCCTAGCTATTGTCGCAACAGGAACTTGCAAAACCAAAGACAAGTGATGAGGATTCCTCGAAGGAGCATGTTTCTGAGGCGTCTTCCTCATACTCCTAGAGTAATAGCCTTATCAGAGACACCCGGTTGGAATGACATCTGAATAATTACAGACATGGGTGAGCGGATGGGGGAGGTGGCAATGGTGCCGACGGACGTACAACCGACCTATGGACCAGTGGCAGATGTACACTAGTTTTTGAATTTTTTTGAAATTTCAGTTAATACTAGTCTTTTTTTTGCTATAGTTAATACCTGTTTTCTATTTCTATTTATCATGACGCCCCTAAGTTACTTTAAATCAAGACTTTAAATTTTATAAAATTTTCATAAAACATATTTAAAACTATAATAATATTTTTATTTTTTAAAACCTATTAAAGTTAGAATAAGATAATAGGGGCCAAAATAAAGATTATCAATATTGAGAAAAACGACACGATATCATCGATTATTACTATTTGAGAACACTTATTTCTATGATAATTGGATTTAACCGTTTCTTAGTTTATTATCAGTTTTCTTATTTTAGTAAGAATTATTTTTGTTACAATTTATAAATTTTGGCCTCTTCAAATTTTCATTTTATTGACTTTCCAATTTTTTTATATTTTTATTTGTGAAAGATATATTTTTAATTATGAATATTATCATAACTCAGTTGAGAAATTGAATAGGGGATCAATAGATGAATGATATTATATATATATATATATGATCGTATACATCGAAAAATATTTTGTGGTTTTACTTATAATGAAAGTGTTTTACAATATTTTTAAAAGATGAAATATCAATGTCGTGTATTGAAATAAATATAGCTATTTACTATTTCTTTATGTAATATCAATAGTTATAACATTATTTTGAAATTATAAATAAAAAATTTGTGCCCCTCACTTGAAAAATTGTATCCGCCACTGGTAGAGACGATCGTTGTTACACATCTTAGCGGTTTGAGCCGCTTCTTTGCGCATAGTTATCTTTACTGTGGGCCGCGATAGAGGCAGAGACGGATCCAAAAATATAATTTAGAGTAAGTCATCGACTATTAATAAATGTGATAGAAAAATAAATACAAACTATACTCACATGCAGACTACGTGCAAATTACGTGCAAGACAGGTCTTAAAACGATCACAACTTGTTCATACGAACTCCGATTTAGCTCTGTAAGATATCAATCTAAGGTAACTGAGAACTCTACGATTTTATATAATATTTTTGGATAAGGATATGCCATGGCATACCTTATACCCCTCTAAATCCGCCCGTGCTTGGGGAATGGGGCTTTGTGCCGTATAAAGTGGTACAAGGTTGGGAAGACGGTGTGTCCACAAAAGCATAAACTAAAAAGGCTGATGGTCGTGGGAACTCCGGGCTAGTTCACAACCATCCCTCTCTGCTCGAAGCCGCCACCTCAAAGCGCCGACCCAAAAGACGCATACCGCTAGTATCCCGGAGGTGAAGACGCCACACGCGGAGACGTATGCCATCAGGCCGAGGTTCTTCATCCAGGTTGTCGGTAGGATGATCAAGGCCGTCAGGACGAAAAAAGCATGCTTCCCTCCGACGCTGATGCGACCGAGAGTGATATGCATTTTTGGGAAAAGCTTGTGGAGGTTATCACCCTCCATGATAAGAAACTCCACTGCCACCATGTACAACTCTAAGTACATGATGATAGAAATCAAATCTCTCTCGGTGAAGCCGAAGGAAACATGGTCGACGTGTTGGGTCTCGAGGTAGGGTTGGAGATGAACCAACTCATAGCGGAAAATCAATGAAAACCAAGAGACGATTAAAACCATGAAACAACTAACAAAGAATGGATTCACAAGAGAAAAATTCAGCACTATTTCTTACCAAAACAAGAACACCAGACAACGAATGATTGGCTTGAGTCTCCAAGACGCCTATGTATCCACATGGGAATCAAAGCCACATAGTTCTTCTCTTTGAGGACTCAAGAACACAAAAATGGAGGTGGGAGCTTGCCTTCGCCGAAATTGCAAGGGAGAAGAGGGAGAAGTTGTGTTTACTATTCTTGTATTGTGTTTGTTATGTTGAAAAAAGATGACTTAAACATAACAAACCTCATACTTGTCCAACTAAAGGCATGGTGTAACATCCCGCCGTGCCAGACCCGGGCCCCACGCGCGGCGATGTTAGGTCTGCAGCCCAATACACCCCAACCCCTCTGGTGTATTGTCCACAGACAAATACCAACCTAGATTGTTGGTGAGACTTGAACCCAGGACCTCACCCTTTATACCATTTCCTTGAGTGATGCTATCACCAATTGAGCCTGTCACGCCCCAATTTCAGTAAACCGAACTCAGGACGTGAACTTTTAAAACAATAAAACATTTTGAAACCTTTCACATTAAATCACTTTAAAAACACCATTTGTTCAACAAATAATATTTACAACTTAAAATACATCCCATCAAGTGGACAAAAGTATGGTATCCGTCGCTAGACTCAAAATAAACCCAGAATCCCGCTCCAAGATCTTCAAGCTTCAGAAGCTCACCTAGTCCAACCTGCGACCGGTACCTGCAGGAAAAGCAGCTAGGGGTGAGCGTTCGCTCACCACCACGGATAACAGACTGACTACAGCATAATTAGCAGACAATGCCGGTAACACCAACAACCAACTCAACACCGGGGATCACTATCCCCAAACTCAAGTAACCCGACCGACACCCACGCACTGATACTTTCCTCAACCGACTCAACACTCGCACTCGTAATGTAGACCCGACTCAACGATCGACGACCTCCTCAAGAATTGGCTTAGAAGAACGTCTATACCAAAAAATCGGCCTTTGTTTGGCGACGGCCCGTCTATTTGTCGAAACATTTAGCACATGGATAAGAGCCAGAGCCTTAAACGATTGAGATGGCATCAAAGAGAAAGGGTGAATGGTCACAAGTTTACCGAGTTTTCCAAAACAATCTCAACTATGGAGTCTCGGTTCCAACACAGACAAGGGAGGTCGATGATGTCAAGCCAGAAAAGACGTCCTCCAAACAAAACTCATTGCGTATTGTCCGAAGAGGAGAAGAACTAGGTCTGGACCGCCAACCACTCGTCCACGGTTAAGTCCGACTAAATATCACAATCCTCGCTTGACAAGAAAGGCTCGCGATCTCAAGTCGAGAAGATCTTATTTTCTTATAAATATTATTTTCTAAAATTTTAATAAAATCATAATTTATTATTTTATTTAATTTCATATAAAAAAATACGAATATATCCAACCAAAAACCTAATCTATCTCATTCTAAAAAAACAACTTAATCTATCTAATCAACATTAATTGATTACAATACAAATTCATCATCTGGATCTGTTTGCTATCGGGGAGGACCAAGAGAAGCTGTCGAGGATCATTGGGAAGGAGCTGGTTTTGGGGCAGGCTGCCTGGTGTGCTTGGACGAGAGCGAGACAATTGTGTCTTCTTTGGCGAGCGGGACGGCTGCAACTCGAGCCCAAATTCGCGGTGGGAGGACGATGGGTCTTCTCATGCGAGCGGGACGACTTTTAGGGATTGTTCTCTAGTGAATGGCAGTTATATTTCGCGGTGGGAGGACGATGGGTCTTCTCCACATTTAGAGGGATTTTATTAGTGATTTTAGCCCATTATTATCTCGCTCTCCCGTGTTTTACTCGTTTTCAGCATTTCTCATGGTTATCAGGTTATAACGTGGAATTCGAGCGGAAACCAATCAAAAAAGGGGAATAAAGTCTAAAGTTGTTGTTCTAGCTCGGGCCAGACTCCACTGATCCACGACTGATCCGTGACGGGTTGCGCCACGGAGCCGTTATGAAGCTCAATACGGGCCAGACTCCACTGATCCACCACGGATCCGTGGCGGGGACTGTGACGGACCCGCCCACGGAGCCGTGACGCGCGCAGAACCCTTTTTCTCTGTTTCGATTTAGACTCGAGATTTTCCGTATTTAACTGAATTTTCAGTTCTAGAATAGGTTAACTTGTATTTTGGAGAGCTAAGAAGAGAGGAGAGTTGGGAGTTAGGAGAAAAGGAGATTCAAACCTTGAAGAACATCATTTGTAATCACAATTGGGTATTGTATTTCTCTACACTATTTGATTATGAAGCTTTGTTTGTGCTCTTCCATGTCTTTTACCAAATTGATTTCTTTTCATTTTGATTTTCTTTTTGTATCTTAAAATTATAAGATTACTCTTATACCTTTTTAACACTAAACCCAAAAACCATCCTCATCTCCACATTAAGCCTTGTCATATTCTGTTTTTCCTCCTTCACGTCTTCTTCAACTGAACTCAAACGAATCCCCACGAAACCCAACTGATCTCCGGTGCCCACTTCATCTCTGTTCTTCTCCATCGTCATCTCCAGGCTTGACGGATCAAGTTTCAATTGTTGTTCTTCTCCACGAGCTACCAGTTTCAGTATTATCCGAGCTACCCACTGAGATGGTAAGTAATCCCTAATCCATTTGATTTCCCTTCCCTTTGTAAGCTTAGATAGGTTTAATTGTTGTGTAGATACGTTCAATTTCAGTCTGAATGTATACATTTAGGGGGTTTTAATCGTTATGCTTAGATACGGTTTAGGGGATTTCTAGGTCGCGGCTTGTCCTGGCTCGCAGTCCGAGAATTATATCCCCGTATGGAACTTTAGGTCAAAAATTTGCGGTCGGTTCTAGTTTGCAGTCGGGGAAATATACCCCCCTTCTATGCGTGTTATTAGAATTTTGCAGCTCAATTTCAAATGAATTGTTTTGTGTAATTCCTTGTTTGCACCCTACCAGGGAAGTTTGTCATCCCTAGATCATAGGTCAAACTTATTTGATGAAGAAGTTGAAAGTTCTAGGTCAATTTCCTCCGAACAAGAAGTTCCAAGTTTTGAAGGAGAAAGTTCAAGGTCAAGCCTACAAAATGCAGAAGTAGTACAAATTGAGTTGTTGCCGCTTAAAGCTGTTTTGGCCGAGAATGAACATTTTGATTGCAAGATTTCAGTCAAAAGTCATTTAGGGGCTACTTTGAAGTTCATTAAGGGAGAACTTGAGAGGTTAAATGATGAAGAGATCCACCTGAGTACTCTTCGACGATCTCCATTTGGTTATTTGTTGAACGTCCAACCGAATAGTGACAATTCTTGTCAAATTCCTTGGGCGTTGTTAGTTCGAGAAATTCAATTGGAGCGGTCATCCGAGATTTTATTTTTGGTCCAAGGTAGACCAGTGAGATTATCTTTGAAGGAATACTGTTTAATTTCGGGCTGAAGTGTGGAGATTTTCCCGAGGAAAAAGTTTTAATAAAAACAATTGAAGTCTGAAGTTTTTTCCACCAAACACTTCCCGACTCTAGAAGCTAGTATGGTGACCTTAGAGAAGAAATTGACCGAGTTGGTTGAGGAACAAATGCATGTTAGGCCTTAGACGAAGCGTAATTGGGATATCATTAGGGTTTTTTTGTTGTTGATCATCGGGGAGTATTAATGCCATTGGACAAACGATATCATAAGCTGGATCGAGACTATTTGGCACTAGTAGATAACCTAAAGTTGTTCTACATATAACCTTAGTGTAATTTTTCATTCAAGTATCTACTGAAACAAATAAAATCAAAGAAGTTGAGAATTAAAAAAAGTGTGGTTGAGAAGAACCCAACAAAATGAGAGTAGTATGATATATAGCAGATTTATTCTTCCTCTAACGGTAAGTAAATATTCGTTAATACAAACAAAAATATCGTAGTATACATGATATCTCTTATGATTTGTATCTTATGTCGTAGGTACTTGCATTTGAATGCATATCATCATTAGCAAGGAAGTTCGCAACAATTCGTCAAGAATTCGGCGTAAACTTACCTAGGATTTTAAAATGGAAGACAACGTGGAGTAGAAATCCGTCTTACAGTGTTGTTAAGGAAACACTCTTACAAAACTCACCGGAGGTTAGGAATTTAATTGCAATTCCACTTTTTCACATATTAATTTTATTCGTTTTTGTGCTCAGGAAATAATAAGTTTGTTGGTCCCCACTGAGGAAGAAAAGAACCAGTCTTGGATGATAGAATTTCGAAACCTCGAAGAAGAACATCTAATCCGTTGTTGGAAAACATGGTTGAGAAGTTGGAGAAAGACTATGTAGTTTCATTTCCTCAGGATGAGACCGTCCATGTGGCACCGCCAACGCCAACGCCACCAGAGGTTGATACGTCACACCCACAGTCACACCTACAGTCCGATGATGGACTTCCGAAGGCTGTCATGGAGAAAAATGAGCTGCTAAAGACACAATTCCTAGAAGTGAAGGCTGATTTGAAAAAGATCGATGGAAGTGCGGAAGAAACAATTTGATACGATCATGGATGCTTTGTCTATCCGGCATGATGCGTTCAATCATGCATCAAACGACTTTCATCCATCTTTCGAAGCATCAATGTCTGGGCATGACAACATGAAGAACCAAGATGACATGGTCATGTTTGATAATGTGACGGATGTGAATGTGAACCAAGAAGAACTGCCTGCTGGAGTTGAAGTTGAAGTGAACCAAGATGAAGAAGAAGAAGAAGTTCATGCTGCTAAAGATGTGAATGTGAACCAAAAAGGAGAAGAAGAAGTCACTACTGCTAAGGATGTGAATGTGAACCAAGAAGGAGAAGCTTAAAACAACACTTAAGTTAAACAAAAACGATAATTTTACAGCGGAAAATACGCTCAAAACGATGTACAAACGAGCTACAAGGTACGTCACCAACTACCCAGAGACCCGGACTTCCGCTCCCAGCTCTTCAAGCTTCGAGGGCTCTCCTAGTCCGTCTCACGACCAGTACCTGCAGGAAAAGTAGCAGGGGGTGAGCATTTCGCTCACCGCCACAGATACCAGGTTGACCACGGCATACCAGCAGAAATACCGGGAACCCAACAACAACAACCCCGGGGACTACTACCCCAAAAACACAATTTAGACTGACGGTCACGCAATACAACTGTTCAACTTTCCCAACCATCTCAAACCCCGGACACGCAATGTAGACCCGACCCAGCAGTTACGACCTCAATCAAATACGCAAATAATAACCACGCAACACCCAAGATCACAAAGGATCGCACACAACAATAAAGATCACAAAGGATCGCACACCAGCCACTCAGTTGCCGGTTGCTAACCGGCTGGGCTTGAGCCTGCCCCACGCAACTTTCCCCGACACGCAGTTGGGCTAGGCGGTCGACCTGTTCGCGACATATACATCAATACTTTTCCGATAGCTAGTCGGAAGGGGAGCCGCCCTTCATCGCATAATAATGCACACTTTACCGATGGTTAGTCGGAAGGCTTGCCAACCCTTAAGCGCGCGACCCCGTGACACCCTTTTGTTGTCAGGCGGGCCCAACCTCCATGCAATCACAGTCATCACACAAGGTTCAACAAATAGCGACAATAATATAACGACTAACTACCCCTCAGCAAGTCAGTCAACAACCATACAGGTTTAACACCCTACAGGCACACATGGCCACCCACGACACACAAACAGTAACATACGGGTTCACCACCCCAAAGGCACACATAGCCACAATCATAAACACAACAGGTTACTTAACCTATGGGCACAACTAAGTGCCACATGCATTTCTATTGTTCGGTAAATTCACTTATCCTACGACACCACCAAGTGTCACATGCATTTCTACTAATAACTTTCCCTAGTCAAGGCCGATATCCGGCTACTTTTCCCTACCTCGTAACGCTTTCCAAATATCCACGCTCAAGCTCTGGCGTGCTCGCAGTCACCCGCTTAGCCTCCTCTTTCCGCGGTCGGCGGCACGATCTAACAAGAACACAAATTAAAACAATTTTTAAGTTCGCAGGCAAAGCTGAATTTTAATGAATTTGACGCCCAAACGCGACCCCGACAATGCCGATCACTCCCAAACGCGACCCCGACAATGCCGATCACTCCCAAACTTCCCAATTACTCGACATTGTCAACAAAGGGCCCGGAAAAGCCCGGGATCGGAAAACGCCCTTCCGGGGCTCTGAAAATTCCCGTTTTCGTTTCTACGATCCTAAAATAATTCAAGTGTTCCAACGCAATCGACAAAATCAATTTCCGACTTTCGAGCGATTTAATTCGCGTTCAAAGTTTCTAAACCCGAAATTTCCAATTTCCATAAATTAATTCCATAATTCGTTCCGGGTGTGAATTATCGACTCGGGGATTGTCCAAGACTACCCGAACACGAAAAACCCGAGGCCCGGCCAAGTGGGCCCCACACGGCCTCAATGGAAAACGTTCCTTTTCGCCCCAAAACGTTCCTAACGAACTCCAATCCTTAACCCAACCTTAATTTAACCATTTAAACTCAAACCCTAAAATTCAAACGTACCAAAACGAGAAAAAGACGGGTTCTTACCGTAGGGAATGACGAGGGGATGACGATTTCGTAAGAAAAAACACGATCCAACGACCGGATCGTCGACAATCTTCAAAAATCTCCCATTTTCTTTCCTTTTCTCTCTTTCCCTTTCTCTCTCTTCTTTCTCTCTCTTTTTTTTTTTTTCTGAAATGGACGTGTATCACCCAACCGTTCCTTTTTATTTTTTGTTTTAAAACACAACCCCTTAAAATGACTAAAATGCCCCCACCTTTATCCCTTTAATTAAGGGTAATCTTGTCCTTAAAACTCTCTTCCACCACTTTCATGACATATGTCAAGTGGGTCCCACTAGTTAGAAAAATATCTTTGCAGATATTTTTCAATCAGATTCGCAAAATTCGGTCGTCTCGGGTCCCGTGCGGGCCCATTTTCCAAGAATTTATGAAATTTCGCGTTCTACAGGAAAAACGGCCCAACTAAGACCGCTGTGACGACGGGTAAGCTTTTTGGATCCAAATCGGGCCTCGAACGGACCAAAACGTCGCTTGGTTGACTTTTTCGACAAAAAGTCAACTTTTCCCGAATTGGTCAAAAAAGTTTCCCTGAGTCACCCAAAAATCACTTTGGTCGATATCGGGGTCAACTTAAGTCCGATATGACCCTCGGGGTCAATTTTATGTTCATTTAGGTGTGTCCCAAAAATTTAAATTTTTCTGTTTTTCCGTCGATTTGACCGTCGTTGACCGGGAGCGGTTCTTACAGTTGAAGTGGACTAACATCAAAGTGGCAGCTAAAAAGGAACAGATCGTTGAAAAGGATGTCCTTGGAAAGGAGCTGCCCGTTGAAAGTCAGGGAAACAAAGATGGCCCTGAGCTTCCCATTGAAATGGAAATGCCAAATGTGAACGAAGAGAAGGAAATGGAGTTGTCCGTTGAGAAGGAAATGTTAGGTAGAAGAACACTCCCCAAACGTCTCACACAAAAGCTTTCCACAGAGAAGGTTGCCACAAAGAAGCCTGTCACAACAAAGAAGCGGAAGAGAGAACCAAGCATCAAAGGGTCAAACCCTGTTATAAACGATGATGATAGTAAAGCAACAAAGACTAAAAAGAAGAGACTTATTGGGAACTTGTTGAAGTTTGACCCTTTTCAAAAACCTGAGTCATCACAAACCAGGTTTATACGGGTGTAAAAGCACTACTATAGAGGAAGAACCTACCCAAAGATAAAATCTCAAAAACGCCTTATAGACTAGTCAGCAGGATGTACCACCACTACCACGTGGACCACCACCACCACCATCCCCTAACGCGTCATGGTATTTTGATGACGAAGGGTTTTACCCACCAGATTCTCCCTTCTCCAAGGAGACGATTTTCTTCTCCAGTGAAGAAGTCGAGGACGAAGAGGTCGGGTCCAAACGCAAAAGGGGATCCGACGATGATGACGGCTTCCCTCCTAGCGAGGAATTTTCCGGCGCGGAGGAAGAAGGTGATCCCGACGAGGACTCGGAACTCAGCAGGGAAGAGGAGAACGACGAGGAGGAGGAAGAGGAAGATGCTGCTCCGGAGCCAATCCCATAACCCGACGAAGAAGAAGCCTCGGCCATGGATGAAGACCCCGAGGAAGATGACAAGCCACCAGTCCTAGACCCCTATGATGAAGACGACGTTGGAGAGAGCTGCGGCTCTAATGAAATGTAAGCCCCACCCGCCACCGCCCCAAATGTAATGAAGGAAGAAGAATTTAGTTATGTTAGTTGGTTTTGTTTTTATTGTATTTTGTTATCATGTCAAACTTTTTATGGCTGCAAGTCAACCATCTTTATAAAGTTTTTCTTTTGTTGATTTGACTTGTATGATGTCAAATATATGTTTGTGAAATACCCACGGAGTTTAATATCGATATTTGGAAAATTGTACTCGTGTTTCTGATTATCTGCAATTATGTTCTCCATCTGCCTAATATCCATTAATCTGAAAAAGTTTATACAAAATCTAGCATAATAGTCATAGATCTTTAGTTTATAATACAATTTATATTTTGGTATAAGAATTCTGTTTCAGATCTCAGTGCCAGTCTGGTTAATATTTTTAGGGTCTGAGTGCTAGTTTGAGAAATATTTTGGGTCGGGTCGGGTAAAACAGAGAACAAAATGTTTTTTTCCAAGAACATAACGGGTGAAGTCATGCTTAGAAAAAATTGGACATAGTATAAAATCCATTTGGTGACAATAACAATCACAAAGTGTTCCTCAAATTTATTAATGTTGGATTACAAAAATACAACCACAAAGTGTTCATGACATGACAACGTCTTGAAAATTAACTAATGTTAAAATTAAGGAATAATTGTCAAAACATGCACTAAAGTTTCATCCACAAATGAAATTGTAATAACCACTCCCGGTCAACGCTAGTCAAACCTGCGAAAAACAGGAAAATTTAAAAATTTTAAGACTGGCACTTAATTGAACCTAAAATGACCCCGAGTGTCATACCGGACTTAAGTTGACCCCGTTATCAACCAAAGTGAATTCCGGGGGACTCAGGGCAACTTTCTGATCAATTTGGGAAATGTTGACTTTTCGCTGGAAAAGTTAACCGAGCGACGTTTTGGTCCATTCGAGGACCGTTTTGGATACAAAAAGCTTAGTCGTCGTCGCAGCGGTCTTAGTTGAGCCGTTTCCTTGTAGCCCGTCAAGTTTCGTAATTTCTTGGGAAAAGTGCCCGTTCGGGGCCCGAAACGTACGATTTTCGCGAATCTGATTGGAAAATATCTAGTAGATATTTTTCCCAAAGGTGTGGGATCCACCTAGTCACTTGTCAAACAAGTGGTGGTGTTAGGTTTTGGGGGGGAAATGAAAGGTGAGGGTTACATGGGGGGTTCGGCCAAGACAAGAGAGAAAAAGAAAAAAAAATAGAAAAAGAGAAGAGAAAGGGTTAGAGAAGAAGAAGAAGAAGAAGAAGAAGAAGAAGAAGAAGAAGAAGAAGAAGAAGAAGAAGAAGAAGAAGAAGAAGAAGAAGAAGAAGAGAGAGAGAGAGAAGGAGAAAAGAGTTAGGGTTGGGAGAAATCGACCCCTTGGATCGTCTCAAGGCTAGGAGAGATCGACTTCCCCTCGTCTTCTTCTTTGGTAAGAACCGAACCGATTCCCGTTTTGTTGAATTTGGAAAGTTATGGTTTGTTCAAATCTAGTAGTTGATAGTGGTTTTGAGGTGTGGGGATCGTTGGAGACGTTTTGGAGGTGTTTGGACCGAAGAGTTGAGCGTTTTTCGGTGACCAGAGGCTCGGGGGAGCTCCGGCCACCGTGTTTGGTGGCTGGCCGAGCCTTGTAAGGGCTGGCCGGAGCTGGGCCGGACCCTGTGGGTGCTGGCCGGAGCTGGCCAGGCCGATGGGCTGCTGGCCGGAGGTTGGCCGGACCTCGTGGAAGTTGGCCGGACCTCGTGGAGGTTGGCCGGACCTCGGGGTGGCTGGCCGGAACTAGGGCCAGCCACCACCTTGGTAAGCCAGGCCCCAAATGGCCTAAATCACCTCGGCCAAGTTGGGCCGTGTGGGGCCCACGTGCTCGGGTGCTCGGGTTTAGTGTTCGGGTGGTTTAAAACGTTCCCCGGACCTTATATCCATAACCGAATCGAAAATTGGATTTAAATTGGAAAGGTTATAATTAACAGGTTTTAGAAACTTGAAACGGTAATTAATTGACTCGGAAGTCGGAATTCGATTCTCTCAAGTACATTGGGACCATTGAATTATTCTAAGACCGTAGAAACGAAAACGGGAATTTTTGGAGCCCCGGAAGGGCATTTAAAAAACCCGGGCATATTCGCCATGTCGGGCGAGTCGGGCCTTTACGGGTCCCTAATCGACAATGTCGAGTAATTGGGAAGTTTGGGAGTGATCGACATTGTCGGGGTTAAGTTTGGGCATCGAGTTTAATGATTTTCAGTTTATTCCTGCGGGTTGTTAAGTGCCTTAAATTTGTGTTCTTTTAGATCGTGCCACGGACCGAGGCAAGGGAAAGCTGGGTGAGTGACTGAGATCATCACCGGAGCTCGTTGGTTGGCTTTTGGGAGAACACGCACGAGGTAGGGAAAAGTAGCCGGATCTCGGCCCTGATTAGGGAAAGTTAACAGTAGAAATGCATGTGACACTGCGACACCGGGTAGTGTCGTATGATACGAGAACGTAGCGAATATTGGAAATGCATGTGACACTTAGTAGTGTCGTAGGAGCAGAGAACTTATCGATGTTAGAATTACTGGAGGCATATGACCATGCCCGGAGGTTGATTGTGAACTTATCGAGATTAGGAGTACTGGAGGCATATGACCATGCCCGGAGGTTGATTGTGAAACTGTTGATATTAGGACTGTTGGAGGCTTTGGTTATGCCGGAGGTTGATTGTGTATTTTTTCGTGTCTTTGGTGGCCTTGAGGGCCCGTGTATTATTGTTGAGTTTTGGGTGGCCATGAGTGCCCGTGGGGTTGTTGAACCCGTGTCTTTACCTTTGGTGTTTTGGGTGGCCATGAGTGCCCGTGGGGTTGTTGAACTCGTGTCTTTACTGTTGGTGGTTTGAGTGGCCGTGAGTGCCCGTGGGGTTGTTGAGCCCGTGAGTTACTATTGGTGTACCTTGGGAGGCCGTGAGTGCCTGTGGGGCTGTTGAGTCCGTGTTACTGTTGGTGTATCTTGGGAGGCCGTGAGTGCCTGTGGGGCTGTTGAGTCCGTGTTTTACTGTTGGTGTATCGTGGAAGGCCGTGAGTGCATGTGGGGCTGTTGAGTCCGTGTTTTACTGTTGGTGTATCTTGGGAGGCCGTGAGTGCCTGTGGGGCTGTTGAGTCCGTGTTTTTCTGTTGGTGTCTTGGGTGGCCATGAGTGCCTGTGAGTGTTGAACCTGCGTGGTTATTGGTTGTTGAACTTGCTTGTGATTGTGATTGTGATTGTGATTGTGACTGTGGTTACTTGAGGTTGGGGGCCCGCTTCATGAAACGGGGGTTCACGAGCACACGCGTCTGCATGTTCAGACGGGGTAGGGGGCCCGCCCGTCAATAAAGGGGTCCTGGCCGCGCGTGTGTGGTTTGGGTCTGTGAGCATTCTTTGGCTGACTTACGAGTTAGAGTCTCGGTAAGTTGCAAGCATTCTTTGGCTGGCTTACGAGTTAGAGTCTAAGTAAGTTGCAAGCATTCTTCGGCTGGCTTACGAGTTAGAGTCTCGGTAAGTTGCAAGCATTCTTGGGCTGGCCTGACCGAGTTAGAGTCTCGGGAGGTTGCAAGCGTTCTTGGCACTGAGCAGTTGGCAGCTGGTATGCGATCCTTTGTGATCTTGTTTGGTGTGCGATCCTTTGTGATCTTGTTTGGTGTGAGATCCTTTGTGATCTTGGGTTTTGCGTGGTGGTCCTTGAGTCCTTGGAAGAGGTCGTGATCGTTGTGTCGGGTCTACTTTACGTGTCAGGGTGTTGAGTTGGTCAAGGATGGTAATAGTGAGTGTGTGTTCAATCGGAGTACTTGGGTTGGGGATGGTGTTCCCCGGTGTTGAGTTCGCTTTAGTGTTACCGGCATTGTCTGCTAATTATGCCGTAGTCAGTCTGTTATCCGTGGTGGTGAGCGAACGCTCACCCCTAGCTGTTTTTCCTACAGGTATCTGTCGCAGGTTGAACTAGGTGAGCTTCTGAAGCTTGAAGAGCTAGGACCGGGATTCTGGGTTTATTTTGGGTCTAGGGACGGATACCATACTTTTGTCCACTTGTTGGGACGCATTTTAAGTTGTAAATATTATTTTGTTGAACTAAACTGGTATTTTAAAGTGATTTAATGGAAAAGGTTTCAAAGTGTTTTATTATTTTAAATGTTCGCGTCCCGAGTTCGGTTTACTGAAATTGGGGCGTGATAGAAATAGTGCACAACGTTTCGTCCACGTTGTGTGGCTACCCTAAAGTTTCGTCCACAAAATGAAATAGTGGACAACGTTTCGTCCATGCTGTGTGGCTACCCTAAAGTTTCGTCAACAAAATGAAATAGTGCACAACGTTTCGTCCACGTTGTGTGGGTACCCTAAAGTAATTTGCTGATTTAGGTTTCATAAGTAATTGTAAGTAATTTTTCTAACAAATGTTCGTGGACGAAACTTTAGGGTAGCCACACAACGTGGACGAAACATTGTGCACTATTTCATTTGTGGACGAAACTTTAGTGCATGTTTTGACAATTATCCCTAAAATTAACAAAGTGTCCAAACCAATGCTAAAATTTAATTACATCATAATTACATAACAGGTGTCATCACACGTGTTGTCCTTGTATGACCAACTGTACCACATAGTCCATATTTTCTTGGTGCCCGACGACGTGGCTCATCGGCGGATAGGATTCGCTTCATTGCTGGTCTACCGCGCTTCAATGTTACCTTTGGAGGGAGAACCTTCATAAATGGTACGGAGCTATCAGAAAGCCAATCTCGTTTTGCTGGCACGTGATAAAGGGTTTCAGAATAAGCTATTCTCCACATGTCGAGCAAGTAAAATTCGGAGCAGAATTGATAACAATCAATTTTCTTGAATTTGGCAGATGTTATTGCATGTTCACAAGGCAATTTATCCAAGTCGAACACACGACATTCGCATCGCTTCTCAGATCAATTAACTATGGACACATGTTTCTTACTAGTAACCTGAAACTCTGATGCGTTGAGTTGTATCACACTCATTTTTTCAGCAATTCTTGCCATTCCCCGAATGACTTTCTCTCCATGTTGAGTTAATGTTGTACCTAGAGGTATACATGCAATTAGAAGGTGACGCCTGTTGAACCACTCAGAAACTTTCCCTGCATAACATCAAGTAATGCAATGATATGACACTCTCTTGGCTCTTTCAATGTTGAGTTTATCAACTCGACTCCATTTTTTGTCATAATATTGTACTGAGCACCTCTGAAGTGTGCTTTAGCCAACTGATGTAATTCTATATTGGTTTCTTCAAGATACTCGATGGATGTTGGGAAGTCTTTGCTCATATTTTCGTACAATCTGTTGAAATCAGCTAACCCGTAGGTTTCAGCAACTTCTTTGAAACTTTCTACAACCCCGGTCTTATCTTTTTAATGAGTTCTGACATTTCGACCGAGATGCCACATACAATGTCCATGCTCTGATTTGGGGTAGATCTTCAACCTCCCATTGATGATACTATGATGCCTATCATAAAGGATTACCAAGTTATCTCCATCTGGTATACACTCCTGTAACTACCAAAAAAACCATGTCCATGAAGCATCATTATCTGAGTCTACAACTCCTCAAGCAATAGGATATTGTTGATGATGACCATCTTGTACCGTTGCAATAAACATTACTCCTTTGAATTATGTCTTCAAGAAGGTACCATCAACCGCAACGACTTTTCTCATATTCGACCATCCTCGAACACATGTTGCATATACAATAAATACATATTTGAATCTGCTTTCTCCATTCAACTCTAGATGAGTGATTCTGCCTGGATTCTTCTCTACAACCATCTCCAAATAAGTAGGAAGGAGTCCATAATTTTTATCGGGATCCCCTTTAAGTAAAATATTGGTAAGTCTTTGAGCCTTCCAAGCTTTTCAGTATGGTATTTGGGTGCCCGACTCATGATCATTTTGCATAAATATTTGAATTAATCTTGGGGTGGTGTCCTTTTTTGACCCGCACAACTTTTCCTCACACATTCAACAACATATTTAGTACTTACTTGACGGTGGTGGAGCGTTGTGGATTTCATAGAGCAAAAGTGAGTATTGAAATATGTTTTGATGGAGAACTTCCCTGAAGTTCCAATTTTGGCTGCACTCTCTATCCACAATTCTTGTCAACACATTTTGTCACATACACCGTCTTGTTAGATTTGACAGCACGAAATTCTAACCCAGTCTTCACAACAATATGTGTCAAAAGACTTTGAAACTCTTCTTTTGTGTCAAACCGATCACCAATTACTAAATCTGACCCATCTTGGAAACCGATCGAGTTTGATTCGACATCAAGCACTTTCGCCGAGTAAAAGTACTCTACAGGATCATAATGTAATTGTTCGTCTTCATCGTCCCTATATTCCATATCATCATCAAAGCTGGATTGTTCTGGATATTGTTCTTCATCTTCCATATCATCATCGTAATTGAACTGTTCTGCATACTCATTTTCGTCGTCCATATCCTCAAACAAATTATCATCTAAACTTAATTGTTCTGGAGTAGTATTTCACCCCGCTATTGCTACCTCAGTAGTACACGTACTAGCAACTTGACGTGGGAGATAAACGCGTTGCCCACCTACTCCACTCATCATATCAACGACAACTCCCGTATTTATTGGACTACACATGATGTTCCCAAGTAGTCGGTGGGGGTCGGAATCATTTCCCTACCACGAGTATCTTTTTAATGGCCTCCACACGCAATATGTTCTTTCGTCTCCCAAGTCCATATTTCACAACAAAACCCCGAACAGTTTCATCGTCTTCTAAAATAACAAGATCCATTGCTCCAATATCGATAAGCATGTCCGGTAATAAGTAACTCACTTTAAATTTCATTTCATTTTCATCCACTCTGGTCTTCTCATACAGTTTATCCCATAAACTCTTCTTCAATGATGTATCCGACTCATCAAGAAGTATATTCATAGACTTTGAGCTACATGGTATCCAACTGTAATTCTCGTTCTCTTCCTTATATTCCCCACCATAAGAAGCATGTATTAGTACTCGAACCATTCCTACAACAATTAGGAACATGTAAAGTTATAATTTATCATGATGGACTTCTACTAATATTTAAAAAGTTGTTTTCAAACAATTTAAAACCAAAAGGCCTCTGTAAATAAATAAATAAATAAAGGACTTGTAAAATTATTTTAAAACAAAACCCAAAAGGACTCAGTAAATACACATCGGATGAGTTAATAACGAATTGGCACAACATTTTGTTACATTAAATACTGGATGGACACCCGGATCTAGTTTACATAAAACCAGATCGCCAAACCGACCTGCTAAGAGCTCATACCAGAACATATAGAACTAAGAGGACTCTCGGTACGATACGATCATTGAACCACAGAATTGCGAAATGGAGGTCAATACTAGTTCGAAATATGTTTCAAAATCATTCCATGATAATACTAACTACGTTTATACAAACATATTGCGAAAAATCTTAAAATTGTATGCACAAACTATAAATTAGGTCTTCCCAATTACTTACCTCGAGTTAGCGCTTTTTTGTGCAGACTTCTTTGGCAATCAATTGAGTAGCTTAGACGAGCGATCGAAGAAGAAAAAACAGATAAGAGGACCAACAATGCACGAGACAAAAGCAATCAACGAGGGAAGATGGAAAACGAGGATGAAGGAGAAAGTGAACAAGAACGAATTCGAGAACAAACCCAATTCAAAATGAGGTGTTGTGCTGACGTGGATTTGAAGCGAAAAGTAACAAATTGATGCTGAGTTGGGCCCGGACATAGAACACAACAGAGACGAATTGGTTGTTGACATAGAACTAGTTTGGTAAGAGAGAAAAAATTAAAGGGAAAACTACTAATACCTACCCAAAACCATACACATTTAACTGATGTTTACCCTGAATTTTAAAGTTAACTGATGCATATCCTGAAGTTACGACTTGTAACTAAAAACCCTTTCTGTCAGTTAAAATGACGAAAATACCTTCAGTGATTTTTTTTAAAATATAAATGAAATTATATTTTTAAATAAAAATGAAGTTATTTAATAATTATATATATATATATATAACAAAAGTAATTTTTAAATAATTTTTTAACATGATTATTGAAGTGTAGTTTGGATAAATTAAAACTACATAATCGACACTTACAAACAAAAAATAATTCCCTTCAGTAATTGGCCCGATGAACCCCACCGTATCAATGCTCATTTTCCACTCTGAAGCCTCTCTTCTACTCTTCTAGTTATCAGAAGGCATTCTAATTGAAATCGGCGAGATCGGTGACTCTTCTTGTCTCTCACGCCGTTGTTCTTCCTCCTCTCTTCTCTCCGTGCTACGAGATCTGGCCATCTCCGAACGGGCCGACCAAGCCCTATTCTCTCGCAGAAGACCTTGTCTTCACTGATTGCTTCACCGCTCCAGGTTAAGTCAAGCTCTCGCCTTCATCTCCTCCTACTTCAGGTTCCGATCCTCCTGTTTTATTTTTTTATTTGGCTTTTAATTATTCTTTCATAGTTGATTTTTGGCTTTGATTTAATTAATTTTTAGGTTTCTCTGTACATATATACATATTCTTAATACTGGAGTTTATGGATTGGGATTTGTTTGTAAATCCATGTTTCTGGATTTATTTGTAAATCCATGTTTCTGGATTTATTTGATGTTTCAGAAACTATGAATCTAAAAATAGGTCTAACCATCCACAATACTAAGCAACTGAATTTGTTCTATAGCTACAAATAAATGTGTTTGTTTCTGATAATCTGATGTTTCTTATTTGTGAATGTTATATATGTCCACGGTAAAGTTATTTAATTGGAGTAAAATGCAATCTTTTGTGGGTTGGTTTTAAGGAAAAGTACCAATACCTACCCAAAACCATGCTCATTTAACTGATATTTACCGAAGTCTAAATTAACTGATGCATATCCTTAAGTTTCGAAATGTAACTAAAAACCCCTCTGTCAACTAAAATGACGAAAATACCCTCAACTACACTTCAATAATTATGTTAAAAAAATTATTTAAAAATTACTTTTGTTATATATATATATATATATATATACACACACATTTACTTATTAAATGACTTCATTTTTATTAAAAAAATCACTTCATTTATATTGTAAAAAAATTACTTAAAAAAGTCACTGAGGGTATTTTCGTCGTTTTAGCTGACAGAAGGGGTTTTTAGTTGAAAGTCGTAACTTCAGGGTATGCATCAGTTAACTTTAAACTTCAGGGTAAACATCAGTTAAATAGACATGGTTTTGGGTAGGTATTGGTAATTTTCCCTTGGTTTTATGTGCAACTCTTGATAGTTAGGTTTTGATTCAGGTGCAAAGGTGAGTTGAAGTCTATGGCGGATGGAGACGAAGACTTGCCAAGGGATGCAAAGATCGTCAAGTCGCTGCTGAAATCGATGGGCGTTGAGGATTATGAACCTCGTGTTATACATCAATTCTTAGAGCTTTGGTATCGATACGTAGTTGACGTGTTGACAGATTCTCAAGTCTACTCGGAGCATGCCGGTAAGACCTCAATAGACTGTGATGATGTCAAGCTTGCTATTCAGTCGAAGGTCAATTTTAGCTTCTCGCAGCCACCACCTCGAGAGGTATATAGTTCTCTTCTTTAATCACTAGTATCTGAGATCGTACTTTTCAGTTTGTCTTATAATTTTTCCAACTCGAAGCACCAAATCAAACTTCAAGAGGTTTTTGGTTATTCATTTGGTGTTAGCTTATTGAATTTGGGAGATTTAGTGACTGCAAGTTTAGAAATATTTTATGTTTCAACTTTCAACACAGCGATTTATGATCTACTTCATCAAGTAAGAGGAAACATAATTGCTTGTAAATGTCTGGCATTGTAGTGCAGTTCATAACTTCAACGTCAATTTTTTTATCGGTAAGAAAACGGGAAATCCTGTTTTAGCCAGGGAATATCCCGAGATCTCGCCGCGATCGCGGCGAGATCCTTGATAAATGGGACCAGTGATATCGATATTTGAAAAAGCGATCGACGCGGTCAACTCAGTCAACACGCTGAAAATGAGATAAAACAGATTTTTTTAAAACTTTTTACGCCAACCATATCTCTCTCCCAGATTTGTTCTCTCGACTTCAAATCTTTTAGGGTTTGAAGGTGACCTTCTCTTTTGTAAGATGAAGAGCAAATATGAACTTCTGTAACTTGTTACTAATATAATTATATATGTATTTTATATATATACAGCTATATAAATACAAAACGTGATTTGCCGGTATCACTCCATTACCTCCCTGTTAAATTGAAATAATCTTAAAGGAGACCTCGGCGATATTTTACCGCGACCGTTATTTGGAACCTTGATTCTAGCAGTCTAATTCCTAACCTAGCCTTCACTCACACCTGCTCCCAAGCAGATGAACCCACTGAGATCCGAACCTCCGGCCTCAAGGAGGTGAGAGAGCTCTATGTCCACCAGGCCAACCCAAGTGGGCACAAATTATGATATTATCTATTCTCCTTTTTGTATCTTCTTTACTCTTACATCTGGTTCAATAATATGATCCGCTACAATTCCGGTAGCCAAATTGCTCTCAACAATGGGATCTACTTACCTGCTCTCTCCACATCGTCATTGTTTATCTGTTACTCCCTCTGGCCAAAATAAGAGTCTTATTTGACTTTTTGCGATAATTGTGGATGGTAGAGTTAGTGCTTGAGTTTCCCCCATAACTTCTGATTCTATGTCGTCGATTATATCCATAAACGATTCATGGGTGATTTTGAGTTGCTCAGGGTGTGAAAATTAGCTTGAACAGGAATTAGGTGATGTTAACAATTGTGTTGTAACTGACTCATAGGACGAATTATTTGTATTTCTTGCATAACTAACTTCCTAAGATAGAAAGTGAATTCTTGTTCTAAACAAAAGGGAGTGCCAATCATCTTATATTCTTATGTTTGCCATGATATTGCCAATCAAGAACAGTGTAAATATGATAACTCCCCGGAAAATTTGTCCACTGGGGTTGGCCTGAAGGTGAAGTGAGCTCTCTCACCTCCTTGAGGTCACAGGTTTGAACCCCAGTGGGTACATCTGCTTGGGAGCATGTGTGGGTGGAGGTTAGACTAGGCTAGAGTAGCATTTCACTGTTCGCTTTCCGGTAAAAAAAAGAAGTTCCTGGGAAGTTTAATGTTTGCTGAAAGAGTTATGTGACTCTTCATATATATTGCAGGTGCTACTAGAATTGGCCAGAAACAGGAACAAAAATCCATTACCCAAGTCAATAGCAGGGCCTGGTATTCCACTCCCACCAGAGCAGGACACGCTGATCAGCCCGAACTACCAACTTGTGATCCCAAAAAAGCGACCGGCCCAGGCTATTGAAGAAACAGAGGATGATGAAGAAAGTGCTGAGCCTAATCCACCCCAGGAAGCAAGGGCGGATGCTCCACAACTTACCCCTCAAAGAGTATCGTTTCCTCTAGTTAAACGCCAGAAATGAGACTTGCTAACATAAGTTGTTAATGTTAATGTCTTGTATACTTTTTAACCCCTATAAATGCCCGATTCAATCCTCTACTGTTTTGACTTAGTTGTAAACATAAATTTTGAGGTTGATGGTTCATTTGATTGCCACATTGTAAGTTTATTACATTTTTATTTGATAGTTTACAAGTGTTTTTATTTGGCGAAATGTGATTTTGGGCTTGAGTTTTAGCCTTGGTTGATCTGAGTATCTGCATGAAGAACATGACTAATTTTTGTGTGGTCTTTCACTTTGCAAAGGTTGAGTGGGAGCCCAAGATGTGCGAGGCCGATTTCTCTGCCGCTAACATGCTCCCTCTGACCCGTGCAGCTTGATTTACCTTCTTTGTTCCGTCATATATGGTATCACTTTTTCTTACATGTTAGCTTGTTCATGTTGATTGTTAAATTAAAAAATTAACATTTCAATAACCAACAATTAGCAACCTCCATTATTAATGTAACACTTTTATTAAAAAAACAACCCACATTAATATTACACGATACATGAGTCGGCGGTGACTTTCTCCTCCTTTTGCTCGGATTGAATATCGGCATACGCGAAGTATTGCGAGATCATTAGCCATGTGCAGAAAGATACAAGGAGTCCTATCCGGTTAGTGGAGTTTCTCGTCGATCCAAAAATCCAAAGAGTTGTGTGCAAACGGAGAAGGTGGATCCCATCTCGGACCACGTCCCTATTCGTCGTCCTAGACGGAATTGCAGGCGCTCGCCTGCTGCGGACTCTGCTCAGGTCGCATCAACTTCAAGTTATGCAGATTTGTCAGGATCCGATGTCATTGCTTCGCGATCTGATAGAATGGGATCAGGGAGGAAAGCGTGTCCGGATTTGGTTGCTGGAGGATCATTACCTACCCAAGCTTTGGTTATTGTTGAGCCTGTAACAATTCTTAGAGATGTTGCAGAGACACAGACGGATTCTGCTGCGAACTAACCAGTAGCATCAAGGGTTGTTCGTCGGACTCGGACAGTGAGGATAGGTAAATTCTCCGAACAAGAGGACGTGGTGTTTGTGAGCAATCTATCGTTCGAGTCATCGGAAGATTGGACTCGAAACTTATTTAGTACTTTTGGTTCGATTGATGCCATATTTGTACTCAAACAGCCGAGCCGAAATGGTAGGTATTTGGCTTCATTCGTTTTGAATCAAAAGAAGCAGCGACTAAGGCGATTTAGGTCCTTAATGGTTTTAAAATCAATGGGTATCTTCTTTTTGTTGCCTTGCTTGGCGTCGTTAGTCGGAATTGGAACAGAAACGAAGTTTTGTATTTCAAAAGGAATACTCTGTTTTTGGGGTTCAAAAACAGAGCATTCTTGGATAGACGTCGGCTGAGCCAAAATTGAAGGTGAACCCAGCCATAGGGGGTGTGGACTTACAAAGGTCCGTAGAGAACATGGTTCAGGGGACTGACGGGGTGTCTGCAGGCTTTACTAGAGACTCGACGAAGTCGAGTTTGCATGTTGATGATCCCGAGTTTCAAGCAAATTCAATTTATCCAAATGGCACGGAAGAGATTAGAAATCGTGATCTTCTCGTCCTTTATTCTGGTGATCGCGTAACAATTGGGGAGGATGAGATTACGATCGTTTCTAATTCCGGAAATAGCGATATGCGTGAGGTTGACGACGTTGAGTGTGGTTTGAGTGGGTATGGGTCTGCACGGGGTGCTAAAGGTAGCCCTGCCTCTAGGCCTATTCAAGACCTTGATCAGCCCAATTCAGTTCAGTCCTCTCCCAATTCGCAGCAGATGGTGGCTTCGGTTCGTTTTACTGATTCGATTGAACATGTTGTTGTTGGAGCAATTGTTGACGTGGATCAACAACCATCACAGCAGGTGGCATCTCCGTGGAAGGATGCTCTCGTTAAATCAAAGCGTGTGAGTCGCCCCCCTAAGCATTTAACGGAGTTCTATACCTTAACGTGTAAACCAAAGGTCTCTTTGGACCGGGAAAGGTATGTTCGTCCTGTCGACATTGGGAAACAGGTAGAGCAAGGCCAAAATGGAAACACTCAAGTTGCAGCCTCGTCTTAGGGAACCGACGCATTGACTACAATTCGTGAATTGGCTGCCAAGAAGAAGGACGTGACGACTCGTTGTTGACTTCAGGAGGCGAGGTTTTGCGGGGTTTCATTATATGGTTTTTTTTCTCCTTATTTCTTTTTTGAAAAGGCTTGTCATTTTGGATCCCCTTGCTGGAGCTCCTTTGTAATCGTTGATTTCTACCATGCTTTTTCGTTGAATCAGGGCATTCAGATTCCTTTTTGGGAATCAGTCTTATTAATAAATTTTCGAGCTTATAAAAAAAATATTGCACGATACATATTACACGTTAAAATTAACTAAGCTTAAACTAAACATACATTCACCACAACTTATTATCACCGAAACAGAAACTAAGACATAGTATGAAAACGGTTTATATTTCGTGAACGTATCGTAGTCACTTCGGGTAGTTTTTTAGCACACTCCATATCATGAACTTGGTAAGAGGTTGGCGATGTCGGTTCATATACTCTTCCATAGCCAAAGCTCTAATTTGGTCATCGGTTTGTCCCGGCAGAGGAGCATGCAATTTTTCACGGTATATTAAATTGAAACAAAGTATCTATTCCAAGATCCTTTGCAGTGGTCCTTGCACTACTTCTCGGACTGCAACATGGCTGATTTAGGGGCGTTTTGGACGCAGTTAGCATACACATCCGGCCAGTACTGGATGTTTGGACCCAGGTGGGCGTGTTGAAGCCACTCAAGGACAAACACCAACTCTTTTTTGTGTGGCCACTAGAAGGGCCTTGAGTTGCCGGCCATAAGTGATTCGTTGAGGAGAAAAATTTAGAGAGTTTTTGGGAGAAAGAGAGGAGATGGTGTATCAAGTGGTGAGAATAATTGATGGAGGTGGTGGTATTTATAGCCACCAAACCGCCGGTCCTCCATAGGCAATTTGGTCATGTTCCATATTAAATGTAATTATGTCACACGAACCACCGGCTGTACCCCGAACGTTTGCTCAACCCCGTGGTGTGCTCACTATCATCCCTAGGTGTGTCATCCCCAGGTGTGTCTTCCCGAGTACGCTTGCTCGATTCGCTAGATGGTTGGAACATCGACGTCGGTGGCGTATCTTGTTCAACCTCCTGTGAGTCGGATACGGTAAAGTGCTTTGACTTCCACTTCTGCTGGTTTCTAACGAGCCTCTACCAACGCTTCCACACAAAGGGTACCCTTCAATCTTCAAATACATTTCCTCGGCCAACGTGGTAACTTCGTCATCGAACCGGCTACTCCTATGATCATTCTCAATCTGTTCGTAGTACGCTTGGAACTTTGTCACTTTAGGGTTCAGTTGTGCCCACTTGTCCTTGCACTGCTTCTCGGACCGCAAGGATCAACAACTTCTTTCCCGATGACGTCCCAATACTTCTCGTTCATCTTTCCATTCCCGTGAATTGAATCATAGGAATTGACCATCCAAGCCTAAACAAGTTGTTTGTCCTCCTCGATGCTCCACAATCTTTGAGTGGTCTTTTTTCGGTTTCTCCACGCTCGCCGTAGCTTTTCGTTCTCTCGCCCCTCCTTTAGCACGGGGGGTCGACACCACGGTGTTGTCTTCGGTAATCATGGAAATTTCTTGACTTGTCGGTATGGAATTTTGGCTCGAGGGGAATTCATCTTGCGTTGTCGGGACGTAGTCTTCGTTTGCAAGCTCGATAATCATTTCATTCCAATTATACTCCATTGAGAAAAAAAACAAGTGTAGAGAAAGAATAAAGTAGTATTTTGAGAGGAATTTTGTTGGTGTGTGAAAATGAAACGAGGGTGTTGTTTGTATAAGGGAAAAGGGGGGAAAAGGAATATGTCGACGCTGCCATGTGGCGCCAACAGAGAGAGGGCCAACGAACGACGATGTCTTCGAGGTACCAACGGCTCTTAACGCCAGCGGTGAATGCCAACGGCTTTTAATGCCAGCGGTGAATGCCAACGGCTAGTTCCACATCAGCCCTCACTGCCAGTACTGAATCGTTGGCTCTTCGCCAGCTCCTAGCTAGCGTTTGCTCCCCGCTGGCTTCCCCACCAGCGTTGTAGGTGCTCTAAGGTAGATTGGTTTGTTAGTCAAAATTTTCAAACAAAATCCCAATGGTAAACATAATGTTTTTTTATACTAAAAGATGCATATATTTCATTTAAATAGACAAAAGAGTCGCTACATTGTATAGATCCCTAGAAGGTCTCTTTACAAATAGCTCTAAAACAACTGAATCGTTACAAACGGTGTTGGAAAAGACATATAGGCAAGCTAAAACTAAACTATGATGAAACTGACTATGACAACTCAAGGTATTGCCTAAACGCTACATATCCGTGGATTCCCCAGTGGACTCCCGTCACTCCTTCAGCTCCTACTCCAGCTCTAGACCCAGCTCCAAGTCCAGCTCCATCTCTGTGCCCAAGCAGGCCTAGGGGTTTGGGTTCCCGGCTACTAGAGAGTTGGCCGACCACCAAGTTCTTCTAGCCCGGGTCCACCTTTCGGGCCTAGATGTTACCTGAGGGTTTGTACCAGTAGGTACAATACTCAGGGATACAATTGGGCCACTTCCTCGAGGCAAGGTTCCCTTAAGTGTAGTACTGTCATGCCCCAAATCCAGTTTTGACCTGACTCGAGACGTGAACCGAAAATAATAATAAAGAAGGCGATTTTAAACAACATGAAACTCCAAAAATAGTTCAAAATAGCAATTTCGATAACAAGAGTCAAATGCTCGAAATCTAAAATAGAAAGTTTGGTACGAAAGGGAATACATCTCTAGACAATCCAAGACTAAGACTCTCGCTAAAGCTCCCAAGCCTCGAGACGTCCTCTAGTCCAGATCACGATCAAAACCTGTAGGAAAAGTAGTACATGGGATGAGCATTTCGCTCACCTCCACGGGTATCCGTCCTATTATGGCATACTAGTAAAGCACCATAAAATCACTATTTAAACGGGATTAAAACAACGCGAGGCCTAACCAACAATCAAGACCATTCAACCTTCAACCCTGAAACCAACCTGTTATGCAGCAACCTCCTCCATACCTTCATCATTCTTTCCACACATGAACACAAAATAACGTGTAACACAATTAAACATCAAGCAACACACTCAACACAAGAATTAATCGACATAACAAGTATCTAAAACAACACCGGAACTTAGTCACGGTTTACCGACCTTAGGTTGTTATCAATATATATACATTCCACTAAGGAGCACACAACTATAGCCACATTTTACCGCTCACGTGTCGGAAGGAGGGGATCCTTTATATCACTAAGTAGCACACATCGTTATATTTCACTAAGAAGCACACAACTATAAGGAGCACACGGCTATAAGGAGCACACATCTATAAGGAGCACACATCTATAAGGAGCACACAGCTATAGCCACACCTTACCGCTCACGTGTCGGAAGGAGGAGATCCTTTATATTACTAAGTAGCACACAACTATGTATATATACCAATAAGCATCACATTCAATCACAGTCACCACCAAACACAAACAACCAACAATACCGCAATATCACCGAATCATCACCGTTAATTAACTAAAACACCACATTCTCGTAGCATATCATGACAATTTTTTACTGACGGAACATACCACAAATCAATCATTCCAACGCTACTAATCACAAACAAAGTGCAACCATCACACAACCTACAGGCGCGACATGGCCCACATGCAATTCTACAGCACGACAATTCCACAAACCTACGGGCACGACCTGGCCCACATGCGATTGTACAATTGAAAACGAGTACACTAGTTATTCACATCTTATATGCAATTCTAAGACTTTACCGGTTATTAATATCCTATATGCAATTCTAGTAAATTTCCTTAATCGAACCAATAACCGCTACTTTTCCCTACCTCAAACGCAATCCACTCCAAATCCAAACGTAGCTCCAGAAGCGCTCGCGACGACCCGCCTAAAGCTCCCCTCTTCCGCGATCGGTGGTAAAATCAGAAGTGACAAAACAACGTACTTTTTAATAAACAAGCCAACTTCGATTTTTATGAAATTAATGCCTAAATGCAACCCCGACAAGTACCGATCAATCCCAAATTTCCCAATTACTCGACATTGTCAAAATAGGCCCGGAATGGCCAATTTCGCCCGGCTTGGCGAATCTGCCCGGGATCGGGAAAACGTCCCTCGGGCTCCGAAAATTTCCATTTTTGGTTTCTACAATTCCTAATTATACTCACTCGTTCCAACGCAATTGGCGGAATCAATTTCCGATGCTCGAGCCTTCTAACTCCTCATTTAATATTTCTAACCCCAATTTCCGAATTCTCACGAATTACAAACCCTAATTCCTTATTTCTCAATACAAATTACCAAAGATCAAAGATTGATAGGCTAACAACCGAAAGTAATTTGAGATCTCCGCGAGAGCACTTTACAAAAACTACCTTTTTTATTTGCCTTCTCCACAATCACTCACCGTGAGCTATATGCTCTTAATATGGCTTATTCACCAAGAGTACTAAATAGAGCATTTAATGCTCCATACACAAGACCATCTCCACTTGACATCCCATCCACGCCGACACTGTCTTGTTTCCAATGGCCTTGGAACACCACAAATTGGATCTTAACTCTTTGGATGAATAACCACACACAAGAATATAGAACGGAGAATACCGAGCTCAAGCATTGCTTTTTCTCTATGCATTCGTTGATCACAAAAAAAAAAAAAAACCCGAGAGAACCAAACATTGCTTTTTCTCTCTCTAAATGTTCTTCCTCTCTCCTAAATTGAAGCCGCCTACACCCAAGCCAGATCACTCTTATTTGCTTCTCTCTATGTAGAAAATGTGTTGCCTCATCCATCTCTTTCCAAAACCCTACTATTCATGTTTTATCCAACACAAGACAACAACATTAAGTGGGCTTAAGTGGTTAGGCCCAAAACAAAATAATGGGCCTCTTGGTCATGGGCTTTTTTTAGCCAAATATTACAAGTACACATGAATAAATGATTGTAAGACTCTTGATGACCCCAGTCTGTTGCATAAGGCCTAGCGCCCCGATCCCTTTGGAACGCCAACATAGATGAGTTGTACCGTTGGGTTCCAACCACCTCTTGATCACACTCATGGCCGACGTGGCCGATCAATCCACGGTTAAAACAAAACACATGCATTTTTGTGTAAGTGAGCGAGACACGAACCGGGTCGGGAAACTCCTGAAAGTAGAGTAGAAGATGACGACGTAAGAGACGTTCCACGAGGTGCCAGATGCTGACCATCACCGTTCCTCCCCAGTAGAGGCCCCATTGGTCACACGGGACAAATACACAGCCCAAGAGCAGAGCCAATCGTCTCCCCTGTGGTTCGGGCCCGTACCAATTGAGGGAGACCATGAGTGTGCACCTATAGTTGAAGTCGATCCAGAGTATGGTGTTCCCTAGCCATCGAATCCAAATCGCTTATCAGGAGCGGTTTCCCATCGAAACACTAAGGTTCGTTTCCCCAAACCCATGCACGGGCCTCATCAGACTCAAAGTGGAACCCAAACACTTCGAGACCAATGTCCTTGACCACCAAGCCCTCAGTCGATTTCCCCCAAGCTTTGGTGATGATCAGGGGTAAGACCTCCGGGGAGGCATAGAGGCCCACAGTTTTCCCTTCATGACAAACTGTTGGCGAGTCATAACCGAGGAACTCACCGGGGAATACGGCACCAGAACCTCAATCTCCTCCTCCTCCTCCAACGAGCATGACGAGAGTCCGTCTTGGAGGCTAGTCAATCTAGCTTCAAGGGAATCCGGCCTAGTCTTTACCCCTGAAGTAGAACCGCCGTCCTTGGATTTAAAGACCCGACGGCGATGAACCAAACCCGGTGGCGGATTAAGTAGGGACATAATCACGGGGACATGATCCACATTAGGGATTGAGATCCCATTTCAGAGAGCCTCTAATTCCTCCCTGCCCAACTCAACCACATGTGCTTTCCCACCGAGAGGGTCCTGGTATCGTGGGGGCGACAAGGCGTCTATGGAAGAGCCAGTGGGATGAGGCTGAGTACAGTTGTGGACGACGACACCCCTTTCAAATTTTCAGCAAGGGTGATGGGCGGCGGGGGATCCAAAGCCCTAACGTTTCTTGTAGAGGAAGCAAGATACCAAACCTTAAGTGTACAGCCTCGTCGTGGCTTAACCGTGGGAGCTGAGGACCCTAAAGAGAAGTCCACGAGTTCTGTGGATGGTGGTGACTGTAGAGTGACGGACGAGAATGGAAAAGAGGTCGGAGCAGATGGGTATTGCTTCGGTCTACTTCTACGTCGTGGTTTTAAGGGAGGTACCACATCAGAAGATTGGAGAAGGGAGGCACAAGTGTCGATAAATGCACGAGATCAGGCAGTGATGGGTCAAGACCGATGGGGGTTGCAAGCTTGTCGATAACGATGGTAGTAGAGAGCTTCATAGGTGTAGGGGCTATGGTTTCTCGAGAGAGACACTCGACGTGACGAGAGAGGCAACTGAAATTAATATAAAAAATGGTAAACATAATTTTTGTTGTTGTTATTAATTATTTTTTTCATTACATTTAATTATCATTGTTATTATTCGAAATCAGTTCGTTTCTCTCTCGCGCTTATCGAGATCCTCCTTCCCGAGGTAACCCTAACCCCACATATCGAGTTCCCTACCCTTGCCGTCGACATGACTACTACCCCCCTTGCCGGTCTTGTCCCATCAAAGTCAACCCTGGTGCAGCACGTGACACATGTGCCTCCACCGCGCCCCTCTTCGGATGGTTGTATCTACCATTAAAACGAGAAGGAGGAAGACAAAGCAAACTACTACTCCGGTCCCTCTCTCTCTTTCTTCTACGACAATCTTCCCTTCTGCCCCAACAACGACGATCGTGGCTTTCTCTCAAGGTTCCTCCGTGCCGTTGAGTAAACTGCAACGGGGCCACCCATTGAAGGCTCAAACCCTAGCTTCCACTGCAAGCTACGCTAGGGTTTTGGTGCCTCCGCTGCCTCCATCCAACGTCGAAGGCTCGCCTACCCCATCACCCTCGGGTGATGGCTCTACTACCTAGCCTCCATCGGACTCTACCCTACCCAGCACTCCGCAGCCAAATGTGTCCCCTGTCACCACTCCGTCACTTTCAATTGTTCGGGATCCTCTTTAAGGAAAGGCTCCCATGTTTGAACCAAAGAGGGATGAACCGGGGCGAAAGGAATTAGATGCCCTTTGCGAGGGGGTGTGTCGTCCCAATGCTGACCATGTTCCTGTGATCCCCACGCTGTTCTCACCGTTGTTGAGTTTGATCCACCTTCGTAGGACCTTCAAATCGAAAGAAGCCGGATCCACCTCGAAGGCTCAAATTCTGCCGATGTCTATGGACTCCCATCTGATCAGCCTCCAAGATGGTCTCTTGACCTGCTCCTTAGAGGAGGAAGAAGTAAAGGTGGAGGTACCGTATACGCCGGTGAGTCCATTGATCCAGGCTCGACAACAATTTTCCATGATAGGCAAATTGTGGACCTCCAAGCAACCCCGTAAGGAGGTTCTTCTCAGGATCATCACTAACCTTAGGGGAAGTCGGCCAAAGGTCTGGTCCTACGGGCCTTGTGTCTCGCGGTAGGGGACCGATAGTATCCCCGGCTACTGCACCTAACTGTGCGTGCCCTCGGAGCTTCCCTTAGACCCGCTCGTTTGATCCAGGCTGGAAGAACTTGGTGATTGACCAGCTCTCTAGTAGCAAGAAAACCGACGCCTCGGACCTACCTGGGCGCATAGAGGTAGAAATGGACTTGGAACTGGAGTTGAGTTTGGTATTGGATAAGGATCCGGGGGAGTGAAGAGGGGGTCCACTAGGGAACCCCATGATGATCAGGATAGGGCGGGGAAGCAACTCCGCATGGAGGAATGAAAGGAATACAGTGCTATAGGGACTAGCCTTGGCAGGGGTTCCTGGGAAGAGCTCTGCCTCCCTTAGAAACTGATGACATCAGGTTCGGTCGCACTCTATAGAGTATGAAGCAACCAGGCAATACCTTGAGCAATAGTCATTGGCTTTGTTGTAGTTTAGCTTTTATTTGAGTTCACCTTTATGGCTCCTCAAACACCACATGTGTCTGGTTCACTTGTCTCAGAGTTATGTGTAGAAAGTCCTTCGGGGCTCGATAGCATATAATGAATCTTTTTAATTAATAATATATGAGTACCTTTTAGTAATAAAAAATCATTGTTATTCGCGGACAATCTTTTCTACTGCCTCTTCAAGTTTAGGCGTGTGATATCGTGGGGCTATGCTGAATATACATTGCAAAAAAGACATAATGTAATGTACGAATCAATAATACAAAATGGTCAGTCCAACATCGTTTGGACAAAATCGTATTTATACCAAACATGTTAATGTGATAATTTATCCTTTCTTCTAACTTTGATATGGAACTGCTTATTTATCCTTCATCAAGATTTTTGTCTTTTGTCTTTTTTCTTTTTTTATTATGGTTGTCTTTTCTATCTCATATTTTTGGTCGCAACCAAACCCTAACCTAGTAATAAACCTTGTCTTTAGAATACCTATATCGTGCGACCCATATACGTGAGTCGTGGTTTGCAACTTTTAGTTTAGTGAATCGTGAACCGGAGATAACATGATGTGGCATGTGACTTGCGGTTCACGACTCACTAAACCACGAGTCTGAATCGCGAGTCGCGACTTGCAAGTAAATATGCAGCGAGTTGAAGCGCGACATGTGGTGTTGGCGCAACGAAGTCGACCGTTGGGCTCCAAGGGTCAACAATGGCTATTTTTTATTCATAAAGTCTGAACTTTAACCCTAAAAAATTATTTTCCCGCATTTATAAATACCCTAATCCCTTTCATCAACCAACACCCAACTTTCTCTCAATTTCTCAACTCTCTCTTCATTTCCAACTCTCTCTCAAGTTTGTTTTTCGATCCAAAAAATGCATAACGACGAGACTCAACCACCGTCTCCACAAAAGAATGCATTGGAGCAACCCGATTTCAACATAGATCAGCCCGACAACTTTCAACAGATATTGAACAACAACTCGTTCGTCATGTAGTCACACCTTTTATGAGTTCTTATATGCAAACTGGTTTCAACCCAGGTAATTGTAACCCTCACCCCCCCCCCCCCCCCACCACAAAAAAAATTATATTTCATGAACCGCAACCTCGGTCTACATTGTTACGGCTACCGCGATTACCAACATACCGTCGGCCAAAGCAACGACACCCGGATGCTGTCTCAGTCTTCCTCTACCGATCCTTCCCAATAACGCAGAAATTTGAGAAGAATATGGACCCCTGAAGCCGACATACACCTCATTCGTGTTTGGCTACGCACAACGAAAGATGCGTCGAAGGGAAACCAATAAGATGGTAGTACCTTCTAAGGGAAAATTACCTGACTTTACAACGAGGGCGGTCGTCACCGTCATTTCGAGTGAAGGGAAATCAAGAACCACTGGAACAAGCACTTTACTCGGGTGCATTGGTACCACAACATTTTGACAAAGTTAAGGGAAAGTTGTCCTAACGATTACAACAAAGCTAACTACATCAATAATGCCAAGAAGACCTACTATGACACCGCAAAGCCCAACGAACGGAAGGTGTTTGACCTCGACCATTGGTACGAAATTCTAAAGTTTGAGGAGAATTTTATTGTGGAGGAAGGCACGGATGGTACACGGAAGCAATGGTTGGATGAATCTGGGCTTACAGGTCAACCCCACCCACTTGTCCTCCCACTAATGATGAAGGCACGGATGGTACACGGAAGCAACGGTTGGATGAATCTGGGGCTTACAGGTCAATCGAATTGGGTATCCTTTGATCCGACCGAGGGAGCTAGTGGCCCTTTGCGTGTAGAAGAGCGGCCGCTGGGCAAGAAGTCCACGAAGAGGAAGGGGAAGGGTCTCCAAGATCAAGTCAATGTAGTGACCAACATGGAACGAGAAAAGGCGGAGCATGAGCGGGCAAGGTTTGAGAAGGCGGACAAAGTGATGATGTTGACCAACAAATGGCATGAACTCTTCAACAATAACAAAGAAATACAATAACATGACGTGTCAAGGTTCATCGACGAGGAGATGGACTGACACACATTAATGTTATCTGATTTGTGGGAAGCATGTGGTCGGATCAAGGCTTATATCAACAAGCTCTTAGATGACTAATGTGTTGGTTGGATTATATGCTTCAACTTGTATTTTTTTGGGTTGTATTATTTCGGGGATGAATAAAAATTGAAGTTTATTTCCATTTAGTTAATTTATTTTAAACTAACTAATTTTGTTAAATTTATTTCATTTTTTAGTATTTATTGTTTTAAATAGGAATTTAATAAATTCAACATCCACTCAGGACCATAAACCTCACAATAAGTCATCAATGTGGAACACAGTTTATCTAAGGGGTTCATACTCAATATTTTGTCCAGTCAGCATTACAGATTTCTTCACTGCTCTAGGTCAAACCTAACTCTTTCCTTCTTTTCCTCCAACTTCAGGCTTCGATCCTCTGTTTAGATTGTGGAACATATTTGTCTTAGAATCTTGTCGCTCATTTCCGACCGTCCCGCCTCCTTGCCTTTTTCTCGTGCTTTATTCCAAATCCTCAATCTTCCGATCGAAGTTAAAACCGATAACCAACTTTTGATTCCACGGTTTTAACCAAAAAATATTAAAATATAGTGATCGGGGCCGGTGTCAGAAAGCTGGCGAACGAGCTTACTGGTTCATATTTATATGGTTTGTCGACGTTGCTTGACAGACTATAAGAACCCATTAAGGTGTATTCTTCTTTCATGCTCATTTGTTGTTTTCTGTTGATGGATATATGTACTGGTGACATATTCGTATTGGTTGTACATGTTAGATTTAGTATTGTTTTAAGTTGGCTTCAACGAATATGTATCTCCCAGAGGAAAAATCAAATAGAAACCACTCCTTTACGTAAAAATCGTGTGAACCAATCCAAGCCATTCATTTTAAGAATGGATGGATGATATGCAATTGAGTTGTTGACTGAAAAAAAAAACCCAGCACTTTTTAGTAATTGGTAAGGGCTTTTTAGTAAAACCATCATTTTTTATCAATTCACTAATTTAATTTTTCCCGCTTCGTTTGAACTCCAATTGGCTTCAAACTTGCGCCATTAGTTTTGTTTTTTCAAGGGCTTTCTATCAAGATCAGTCATGAATATATTTTAAAGCACGAAAAACATAATTATTTCGAGGCTGATTTTAAAAAAAAAGTTTAGGGTTATTATCATCCGAGTACCCTAAAAATACTTGGTTTTCATCCGAGTACCCTAAAAATACTTTGTGACATATTAGTACCCAAACGAAACATTATTTTCAAATCAGTACCCGTCGTTAGTTTCTGTCTCTTTTCCATCCATTTTCCATCCAAAACATCAAAAAGTCCAAAATACCCCTCCTCAACTCTCAAATTTTCAAACCTATGCCATTGAATTTCAAATTTTCTTTTTACTTATTTATTTATTTTATAAAAAATAATTATTTTCTGAAAATTAAATTTATTTTTATATAATTGATTTTTATTTTTAAAAATCATTTTTATTTAAAAAATCAGATTTAAAAAAAAGAGTTTTTTTTTTAAAAATATCAGATTTTGATTTGTTTTCTATTTTTTAATTATTCTTTTTTAATTTTAAAATCATTTTTTTTAATAAAATCAGCTTTTATTTTTACAAAATCAGTTTTTATTTTATAAAAATCAATTTTAATGTTTATTTTTATTTATTTCTCAATTTTTATTTTTAAATTTTATTTTTAACATATTTCACATTTTTCACATCACATTTTTTTATACAATTAAATATTACAAAAGAAAACAAAATCAAACATCTCAATTATTGAGTTCATAATCTCAATGTTCTTCTTCTATCTTTTGGGCAGAACCTATACCCAAATCAAACCCAAATCATTGCAGGCTTATTCTCATTTAAATCTTGTTCATCCAACCAATAAATTAGGAACTAAATCATCTAAATCTGAAACAACTCAAAAAAACTTGTTCATCCAACCAATAAATTAGGTACAAAATCATCTAAATCTGAAACAACTCAAAAAAACCCAGATCTGATTTTCTTCAACCAATTCCAAACAAACACTCACTGTTGCTGACTTCTCTATGAGCAATGGAGACACGCCATCAACCTCACCACGCCATCGACCTCGCTGGTTTTTTGTAGATCTGGAGTCGGTGACCTTGCGAACTCTCAGATCTGCCGCGAACAACCCCAAAGAAGCCCAAACCTCAAAATCCCCTTGCACAGATGAAATAGAGAGAGGGGATGAGATGAAATAGATGGAAGGGAGGAGATGAAAGAGTTCGGCGAGGCCGGTTCAGGTGCGACGAGGCTGGATCCGTGTGGCGGCGTAAAGGAGGTGAGGTCCGGCGAGGCGAGGTGGAGGTGCCGAGTTTGAGAGGGTGAGGGAGAACACGAGAGTAAGAGAAAATGGGGGTTGAGTGTATCTTGATTTAAAATGGGGGCTGAGTTAGGTTAGAGATAAATGGGTTAGGGTTAGAGATGAAGGGGTAGTTTTGTCAAATTTTAAAAAAATTGAGGTCATGTGCAAGGCACATGACCATTTTCCATCCAAAATGGATGGAAAACTAACGTCGGGTACTGATTTGAAAATAATTTTTCGTTTGGGTACCGATCTGTCACAAAGTATTTTTAGGGTACTCGGATGAAAACCAAGTAATTTTAGGGTACTCGGATGATAATAACCCAAAATTTTAGTCTTGGTAATTTTTATCAATACTATACACTGGGTTTATCAACACTATACATTGGGTTTATCAACACTGAACACTAGTTTTATCACCTCATTTTTCAAAATCGAACATGATTTTTATCACATCATCACATGTTTTTTATGAACACTAAACACTAGTTTTATCAACACTAAACACTATGTTTATCATTAAATTACATGTGTTTTTATCATCCCATCACATGTTTTTTTATCAACACTAAACTCTAGTTTATCACCTTTATTTCGGGGCTGATTTTTAAAAAAAGTTAAGTTTGGGTAACTTTTATCAACATTATACATTGGGTTTATCAACACTATACACTGGGTTTATCAACACTATACATTGGGTTTATCAACACTGAACACTAGTTTTATAACCTCATTTTCCAAAATCGAACATGATTTTTATCACATCATCACATGTTTTTTTTATGAACACTAAGCACTAGATTTATCAAAACTAAACACTATGTTTATCATTAAATTACATGTGTTTTTATAATCTCATCACATGTTTTTTTTATCAACACTAAACTCTAGTTTATCACCCTTATTTTTAATTGAACATGATTTTTATCACCTTATTATCTGTGTTTTTATCACCCCAGTACATATTTTTATCAACATTTAGCACTAGTTTGATACCTTGATATAAAAAAATTATTAGTGAAGATTTATCAACACTCAACATTGTTTTTATCACCCCAATATAACTTTTTATTTTCGTGCTTCAAAATATATTCATGACTGATCTTGATTTAAAGCCCTTGGAAAAAGAAAAATATCGACGCAAGTTTGAAGCTAATCGGAGTTCAAACGAATCGGGAAATATTAAATTAGTGAATTGGTTAAGAAAAAAATGGACACTTGTCCACATGGCACCATGCTATTACAATTATGCCCTTGCTTGTGTGAAAAATGATGAAAGTGGCGTGAATTTGGGTGGAATTAGGGTGATGATGTGGCATCATGGTGAATGTTAGATCTTAGGTGTGTGTATCTTGGATTGGTTCTCACAGTTTTTAGGATAAAAGGAGTTTCTAGCAGATTTCTCCCCATATCTCTCAATACTTTTCTTATCATATTTATTTTTGTACCCCATTCTCATATATATGTATATATATATATAAATATATATAGGATAACAATTAGGTACAAACTCTATATCTTCGTCAATACTACAAACTGTCACGCCCCGAATTCGGTATAACCGGACCCGGAACGCGAGCGATGAAACAGTAAAACAATTTTTAAACCTTTTAAATAAATCTCTTAAAATCACCAGCTGCTCAGTGCCGGTTGCTAACCGGATGGGCTCGAGCCTGCCCCACGCAACTTCCCCGACACGCAGTCGGGTCAGGCGGTCGACCTGTCAGCGATATACAACGCAATACTTTTCCGATAGCAGGTCGGAAGGGGAGCTTCCCTTCATCGCTAAAGAATGCTCAACCTTACCGATCTCTGTCGGGAGGCTAGCCAACCACCACGCGCGCGCTGCCACAGGACCCCTTTATTGTCAGGCCCTCGTTTGAAAATGCACACGCGCGCGATCATGGGACCCCTTTATTGTCAGGCGGGCCCCCAAACTCAGGCAACCACAATCACAACCAAAGTTCAACAACAAACGACAACACAGGTTTAACACTCCCCAGGCACTCATGGCCACTCAAGACACCAACAGTAAAACACGGTTCGACAACCCCACGGGCCTTCATGGCCACCCAAGACACCAACAGTAAAACACGGGCTCAACAACCCCACGGGCCATCATGGCCATCCAAGACACCAACAGTAAAACACGGGCTCAACAACCCCACGGGCACTCACGGCCACCCAAGACACACCAACAGTAAAACACGGGCTCAACAACCCAACGGGCACTCACGGCCACTCAAGACACACCAACAGTAAAACACGGGTTTAACAACCCCACGGGCACTCATGGCCACCCAAGACACACCAACAGTAAGATACGGGTTTAACAACCCCACGGGCACTCATGGCCACCCAAGGCATACCAACAGTGAAATACGGGTTTAACAACCCCACGGGCACTCATGGCCACCCAAGACACAAACAATACTATCAACCTTCGGGCATACCCAAATGCCTCCTGTAATTCTAATATCGATAAGTTCACTGCTCCTACGACACTACTAAGTGTCACATGCATTTCTATTGTTCGATACGTTCCCGTATCATACGACACCACCCGGTGTCGCCTGCCTTTCTATTGTTCGATAAACTTACTTATCCCACGACACCCAAGTGTCACATGCATTTCTACTGTTAACTTTCCCTAGTCAGGGCCGAGATGCGGCTGCTTTTCCTTACCTCGTATGCTTTCCCAAAAGCTCACAACCAAGCTCCGGCGTGCTCACGATCACTCGCCTAGCTTTCCCTTTCCTCTGGCGGTGGCAGGATCTAATAAGAACACAATTTAAAACACTTTTAAGTTCGCAGACAAAGCTGAATTTTACTGAATTTGACGCCCAAACTCAACCCCGACAATGTCGATCACTCCCAAACTTCTCAATTACTCGACATTGTCAATAATGGGCCCGGAAAGGTCCGTTTTGCCCGGCTCGGCGAATCTACCCGGGATTGGAAAATGCCCTTCCGGGGCTCCGAAAATTCCCGTTTTCGTTTCTACGATCTTAGAATAATTCAAGAGTTACAACGCAATCGACGGAATCAATTTCCAAATTCTCACGAATTACAAACCTTAAATTCCTATTTCTAACAACAAGACGGTAAACTACAAAAGGAAAAATATAAATTGAAACTTTGGTTACCGATCTACTACGAGAACAACAAACCGCAAACACATTAATTTTTGGTTCCTTACTCTCCTCTGTATAATTACACCCAAACAAATAACCCCCGAAGTTCCTCCATGTTTTGTTGCTATTAGTCCAATCAATTAAGAGGAGCACTAAAGTGCATAAGGCATCCATGTGCTTCTGCTTCAGCAACTTAATATGGAGCAACAATGATCCTTTAATACCAACCAAGCAAAAAAGAAGAAAGCACACCTTAGGATGGTTCTGTGCACACGCCTACTCCATGCCCCCTTTATTCTTTCTTTCTCTGTCAGTACCCACCACTTGTACTCACCGAACCAAAAAGGAGACAAGGTTAAAGATCCTCACTTTTTCTACTGTAGCTCACCGAGACAAGCACGAAACTCATTTTCTCTGTCTAAGAAAAATTGATGCCCCTCACCCAAAGTTCAGCTTCCCTCTTGATGCCGCCAACCACCTGATCAAGTGCTCCTTTGGTTGATCAAACACACGAGGGGAAAACAAAGAGAACAAAGCTCTCTCCAAAGTTTCCTTTTTGCTGCCGCCTCTCTCCCTAAGAACAATTATGTTCTATTTGTTCTCTCTCTCCAAAAGATAGTGAAACCCTATTGTTCCAATGCTTATAAGAGCATCCACATCAGTGGTGGGCTGAACCCTGAACCCTGAGGCAGAACCCTCTGCTGACTGGGCAGGGTTCAGGCCTCTGCCCCTTAAAAAAAGTGTGCTGCACATCAGAGGGGCTTGTATGAGGGGCTTGATTTTCAGAAATGCTGACTGTGTAATTAATTAAGCTGTTAACTGAATTGTTAACGTTATTTTTAAATCAACAACTACTACATAAAATAGAAATAAAATTCATAAATAGAAATAAAATTTCATTAATAAAATGCAAAATTAAAAAAAAATACATAACTTTAAAAAATATATAATTCAAGTTGACAATTCATTTGGTCGATAAGCTTCTGCATTGATAAATTGTTTGATGACCGTTACTAATATCATATATATTTTTATCGCATCGTCGTCGGACATTTTTTTTCGCAACAGGAAAATGATTTTTAAAATAAAAAATTGATTTTTAAATTTCAAAACTTATTATTAAATTTAAAACTAATTCAAAATTATTACCTAATATTACAACTCTAAATAATTACCTAATTAATACATATATAAACTGATTTCTAATTATCTAATTAGTAAAAAGTTATTTTTATTACCTAATTAATTACCTAATTAATGACCTAATTACCATGTATAAAATTATAAATTGATTGCTAAAATCTGGTTATTACCTAATTAATTACTATCTAATTAATGCAAAACTGATTATTAATTAATACCATTAATACTAATTATATTCTAATTAATACTATTCTATTCTAATTTATAATACTAACTAACACAAAATAATAAAAAAAACATAACAGTTCATCTTCAACCTCTAAACTTCTGCGTTTCTTTTTTGTTTTTTTTTCCAAGGCAGGTGTCGCGCGGAGAGCAGCTGCCGGAGAATCACCGGGGCTCGGGGTTGCGAGGCTGAAAACAGCCCCGCGCCTCGCCTCCCCGCACCCGGTCCGACGTGGATCTTCCCCCCGCCCCGCCTGCCCCTCCAGCCCCTCTCTCCACACCGTGCGAACCTTCGAAGCCGAACCCTCCTCCACCTGCTCCTGCCCCGACCTCGCTCGCACGTCCCGCACCGATGTGGGTGCTCTAAGAGCCAAGAAAAACAAATACTAATAGGTTTAAGTTGGTTGGGTTAAATGGTTCTAGTTCAAGGCCCATAGACTTTTTTTATTATTATTAATATTATTATTTTTTACCAACTATTACACAAACTTTCAATATGTGCCCTTGGATCATAGAATTAAAGGCCTAGATTTAATGCATATCTTTTAATATCTTTTTAATTAATGCATATCTTGTAATTGATTTCGTAATCAATCACCACCCCCTGAATTTCGGTGGCCATCTGATCTGGGTAATATTATAATGTTGTTATTATACATCTAATCCCTAAGAATAATAGGAGAAAAAACGCCAATGTGGCACTCTCCTTTTGCACCGTGCTTCAACGTAGGCTTATTCTACCTCTTTTCCTCTCAACTTATTCGACTTCTTTTCATTGAATTCAACTCTCTTCTATCTTTCAATTACTTTCAGCTCATCTTTCTATTTTGTCTCTTCTTCTCCCTCTTCTTTTCGTCTTCTTCTCCTTCTCCTCTTTAACGCTTCTATGAGAAATAAGATCCAAATAGCATTTTACCTCTCCGAATCCACTTTTGGGTGACAACCCTTTCAAGGGATGGGAAAGCTTCTTTTGGAGATCGAGAGAGGAGGTTGTCGATAACCTTTCTCTTCTTAGGGTTCATCAAGTCGTGTTTCTCTTTGGTCGGAGATGAAGGCAGAAAGTTGTGGGGAAGCAGGACGATTGGAAAAAGGGACGACTTAAGATTTTTGGGTTGAGTAGGAGGCTCAAGGTGTGCCATTGAGATGGAAGTGGTGGAGAAGAAGGGCTAGGCGTTAGGGTTCAATCGGAGTGTTGTCATTAGAATATGCGTGGTTCAATCGGAGGGTTCAATCGGAGTGTTGTCGGGCTAGTCTATGTGGTTAGACTTTAATGAGCTCATGTTGTCATTAGAATATAACTATCGAGTTATGTCACATGAAACTTTGTTGAATTGAGAGGAATCTATAAATAAATAACAGCGGAATTGTTACTTACTTGATGCCATTGATGAACGATGAACGATGAATCTCCAAGGTATGGATTGGTCTTCCAATAAAATAGACGCTCTCTATTTGGTTGTTCTTTCAGATGGGGGTGAGGTAGAACAAGAGAATGACGTCTATTTATTGGGGACCATAACCACTTACAACCCTAATTAGGTTACCAAGTTTCTTATAATTTGTAATTCGGCCCCTCAACAAATTATAAAACCGGTATCTACACATTAAATTCCATGACCATTTATAATACCCATGATACAATACTTTATTAATCACTTTAATTTGTATCAAACCTTATGATAACATGTACATTATATACATATGTGCCCATAATAGGATTTTAATCCAACAATCTCCCACTTGGGCAACATATGTCTTTCCTTAGAAATGTACAACCATATGAGCTCAAAATTGTTATCACACAATAGGTATTCTGTAACAATCTCGTCCATCAACTATACTCATATAGAACTAAAGCAGCAGTCGTCAAATTACTTATGACTAAACCATCAATGATCATGTATACAAATATAGCTAAACGACATAGATCAATCATGGATGCGTAGCATGAAAATAACATGCAATGTGATCCGACATGTCTATTTCCAACTAGTCCTCCTTAAACTTAAGTGAGGTCAATAACCAAAATAGAATGCATGAACTGAATGTTAGTCTTAGTGCCCGTAGTTCAATCCTAAATGTCCAAATGTATATATCATCGTTAGCAATAAAATTAAAGCGGCTTTATATTACTTATGTGTTGGAGTAATATATCGATGTGTGCTCTGATCTATGCCCACCATGCGAATAGAACCATAGATCGAGATAGATCACACTCGATGGGTCCCTAGTCAACAAAGCTTCACTAGAAGCGACTAGTATGAAAGATGGCTCTTTATGGCTTACGTTCTGTTAGTCATTGGAATGGGATTCCGGAGTCTGATCATAGATATCATGTGGGACATGATATTGGATGACCCGCCCTGAATATGTGCCATAGATTAAGTCATGAACATATTCAGTGTTGTAGCTTGTCATGTATCCTTAGACCAAGGAGTCTTTGTGATCGCTATGTAGTCAACAACTGAGTTTGACCTGAGCCTAACGTTGTCCGTAACAGGGCTTCCATAACGGCCAGGATTGGCTTGGGGACGGGCTACATGAGTGACACGAAAGACGGCTAAGGGATTTATCCCTCATACTAAGGTATGGGAAAGATATCGGTTCTCGGCCACTTGATCGAGAGTGACTGGAAGAATAGCATGGCCATGCATATGATACTGGGTATCATATCTTCAGTCATCTCACATATCAAGGAACGGTGATTGAGAATAATAAGGATGACGGCTCTATGCCTTATCTCAATCAGGATATCGGAGATAAAAGGATAATGACAGGGACGACGGAAAGGTTAGAATCGACAGGGTCGATTCGTTATGTAGTGTCAGGCAATACTAAAGTCTCGTTAGTTGTCACTTAAATAGGATCAAGTAAAATGGTATTTTACGTTGATCTATTGACATGCATAAACCTAAGGGTCACACCGGAGGATGAAACTCATTGACACATTTATGGAGAATGGCCAAAAGGGAGTTGTCTCGAGACATGACCAAAACTGGGTTTTGGGTCATGTGCCCGTAAGTGAATAGGACTTCACAGATCGAGACAAGGCTTGGAGTCTTGGGATTGATCGCGTCGGATAATGTTGGACATTTCCGGTATGGAAGGCATGGAGGCGATGAGCGAATCACGGGACCTCGTTGGAAATGGCCACGGGCCATGTTCCAAGAGGCCCATGAAAGGCCCATGCAACCAAGGCCCATGGAACTAATTAATCAAGTCTTGATTAATTAGTACTAAGTAAGCAAGACAAGGATTAAGGTGTTGGTGATTCACCACCTAACCCAATCTTGTCTTGCCATACTTTGTCCTATTTACACCTTACTTGACACCATACTTGTCCCATGCCTTTAGTTGGACAAGTATGGGTTTTGTTATGTTTAAGTCATCTTTTTTCAACATAACAAACACAAGACAAGAATAGGAAACACATTTTCTCTCCCTCTTCCATGGCCATTTCGGGTTTGGCTAGTTTCCACCTCCATGTTTGTGTTCTTGAGTCCTCAAAGAGAAGAACTACGTGGCTTTGATTCCCATGTGGATACGTAGGCGTCTTGGAGACTCAAGCCAATCATTCGTTAACCGGTGTTCTTGTTTTGGTAAGAGATAGTGCTGAATTTTTCTCTTGTGAATCCATTCTTTGTTAGTTGTTTCATGGTTTTAATCGTCTCTTGGTTTTTATTGATTTTCCGCTGCGAGTTGGTTCATCTCCAACCCTACCTCGAGACCCAACAGTGGTATCAGAGCCGTGCTACCTTCGGGATTCACAAGACGGTGTTCAAAGTTTCGGTTTTGCTTGAAAGTTTCGTTTTTGGCATGTTGTTTTGCTAAATTGTTTGATAACATGTTTTAAATTATTGTTTATGGATTTAATACATGTAAAATGAATTTTTGAAAATTATTTCAAATCTGGAAATTTTGAAAAAAAAATTGATTTTTGGGTCTCGGGAGCGGGACTCTCGGGGAGCCGAAACCGGGACCGAACGGGGCTCCGTTGGACGGAGCTAGGCCAAGCATGACCATTGGATGGTTGATATGCCAAGGCTAAACCGTTTTGTTAGTTATGACGAGTTTGGAACCGTCATGATGAACTCGAAGATCAAATGTTCAAAAGTTTCATTTTTGAACGGTTTCGATAAACCGAGCATCAAAAAATTTCGAAACTTGGCTATTAATTAAAACCGGAAAATCACATGATGTTTGATAACATGCTTGTTTGATAACACGATGTGTGATGTGATGTTGGCATGGTGTACATAATAGCCCCGAGCTCAATTTAATTATTTATCGCTTTTCACGGCCTGCGAGCCGTTAGAGTTAACGTGTAATTATTCTTTCAAGGTGTGGTCGTCGAACCACTTGTTTGTAATATTTATTTATTCCCGACCTGCGAGTCATGTATTAAATTGTAATATTTTACTCAAGACGAAGAAAGGGCGAAAAGGTCATTTGGTGGCTTTTCGGATGTTGGCATCGGCTTGGAGTCGGTGGAGCTCAAGAAGCTAGTGGGAGTTAGTTTAGGGGGCTATTATGTGCACATTTATCGCTTTATGCTTGGTTTAGTTTATGCATGATTAATTCTATGTGTTTTAGAATTGCATGCTTAACTTTATTTACCGAGCATATCACCTCACATGCAAAGATAAAATTGGACTTTTAATCCTTGTGTGTGAACCCTTAGAACCGTCATTGCATTGGATGTAGTTGACGGGTTCAAAGGAAGAATTACATTGGATGTAATTTGAGGCATCATTGCATTTGGAATGTAGTTGATGTGCTCATCGCATCTAGGATGTGCCAAAGTTTTGAACACAACTGGACAAGTAAAAGCGGGTCATGTCCGATACCTCCCAATCATCAACACCTTACTACCTCCCCGTCCTATGGTTGTCGTGCGCATTAGCGGAGCATCCATGGGGAAGCGGGGTAGTAGGTTTGGACGACATATGTGGGTGTCGTGCGCATTAGCGGAGCACCTACATAGTGACGAGCCATAGTTGAAAATTGGTGGACCCGACTACGATTCTCGGCCTGAGGTTGAGCTAGGGTAACAGATAGGGTAAGTCGTGTACATAAGTACATACCCTAGCCAAGAGTCACATTGGATGTGATTGGATGGAGTCCTACCTACATAGCTCGATTAAGTGGTGAGCATTAGTTCAGCTTAATCGAGTGAATCAAGGATCTTGGTTTCAGATTCTAAAGGTTTAGAATTGATTGTTGGTGTTTAAGCTTGATCTTCATAAAATTTATTCAGTTTACTGATTGAATTTTATCTGTTGTAGATCAAATGGCAAATTCAGCGAACATTAATAGTTTGTCATTAAAAACCATTCTTGACAGGGTCAAGCTAAATGGGACAAACTATTTGGACTGGTACAGAATTTTGAGGATAGTCCTCAAGTCTGAACGCAAAGAATATGTCCTTGACAAGGCTGTCTCTAAGACCATATCAGAGTTACATGACGTGTCATCAGCTGCTGAGAAGAATATCTCAGGGATCTGGGATCCAAGGATATTCTGATGGTCAACAAGGGAATTGGAAGTGGCAAGGGCTGGGCCCATGCGCACTTGGCAAGAAAGATGAGACACCTGAGAATGTCTGCTTCTACTGCCAACAGCCTGGTCATTGGAACCGGGATTACAGGAAGTTCACGGCTGATCTGAAGAAGGGCAGTGGGACTGCGCCTTCATCAAATAGCCTGGATGATCTGAAGAAGGGCAGTAGGACTGCGCCTTCATCAGGAAACCTGGATGATCTAAGGAAGGGCGGTGGGATCGTGCCTTCATTCGGTATTAACTCTATAGAGCTACATCTCTCTACTTCCAAAGATTCATTGGTATTAGATACCATGACTGAATCTCACACATGCACTAATATATGGTGGCTGAAAGTAGGAGAGATTTGGAAAGCACGAAATGGACCTCAGAGTTGTGGCAACTGCTGTAGGATCCATGAGTCTTGCTTTGCCAAGAGGCCTTGTCTTAGTATTGTATAATGTATATTGCATACCTACTTTTAGTAGGAATATTATATTTGTATCCGTGTTTGAAAAGGAAGGATATAATGTTAATATTGGAAATGGAGTTTTCAATGTTCTATGCAATGATATGTTTTATACCAGTACTGACATGGTTGGAGGATTGTACATATTAGATATGGGTAACAATGCCTCAAGTTCTATATATTCCGTTAATACCAAGAGGTCTAAATCCAACGATTTAAACCTAACTCTGTTATGGTACTGTCATTTGGGTCGCATAAACAAGAAGCGCCTATCAGCACTTCAGAAGTGCGGGCTTTCAGGTTCATTCGAATTCCATTCGATCGATAGGTGCAAGGTTTGTTTGATGGGAAAAATGACTAAAGTGCCCTTTATCGATCGCGATGAAAGGGCGGGTGAATTATTGGGGCTGATACACTCGAATGTGTGTAGACCAATAAGTTCACTTGCCAGGAGGGGTTTTAGCTACTTTATCACATTTACTGATGATTACAGTAAATATGGTTATGTCTATTCGGTGAGACATAAGTCTGAAGCTTTTGATAAATTCAAAGAGTTTAAGACTATAGTAGAAAACCAGCTCGACAAAGGTATTAAGGCACTTCGATTGGATCGAGGTGGAAAATACTTGACCACAGAGTTATTAGATCATCTAAAAGAGAATGGGATCCTTTTGGAATGGACTCCTCCTAGGTCACTGTAGTTGAAAGGTGTAGCCAAACGGAGAAATCGGACATTGTTAGACAATGGTCTGTTCCATGATTAGTTGGACTGATCTCTCAATCTCTTTTAGGGGTTTTGCTCTAGAGACGACCGCATTCATAGTGAATCGGACTTCGACGAATGGTGTGGAAGGGACACCATTTTAAAAATGGTACGGGATGATGCCCGCTTTGTCCTTCCTAAAGATTTGTGGTTGCGAGGCTTATGTGAAACATTTGGTTTCGACTAAGCTCGAACCAAGATCTGAGATATGCACCTTCGTGTGGTATCCCAAAGAAACAATGGGATACTATTTCTACAATCCCAGTGAGAACATGGTGTTCGTCGCTTGGGGTGGGGTCTTTATGGAAAAGAAGTTTTGTTTCCAAAGACGTCATTGGGAGGACTGTGCATCTCGAAGAAATTCAGGATGGTACAGATCTGTCTAAACCAATTGGCAACCCAGTAGAAAGGAGCCAGAGATTGTCGTAGAGTAAGAACCAATTCCTGTTACAATTCTGGAAGGTCCAAGGCGATTTGAAAGGATCAATCTTCCACCTCCAAGATATGGTATCCGGAGGTGACAATGAAGTCATGGTGGATCACGATGATCCAGCCACCTTTCAGGAAGTCGTGGATGGGCCCAACTCCGAGTTATGGCTGGGAGCCATGAGGGAGGAAATGCAATCCATGTCGGACAACCGAGTCTGGGAACCGATTGATCCCATCAATGGTGTGAGGACCATAGGATGCAAATGGATCTTCAAGGTGAAGATGGACATGGACGGCAACCCTCTGACCTACAAAGCTCAACTGGTGGCGAAAGGTTATAGGCAGATCCAATGGATTGACTATGAGGAAACCTTCTCCTTAGTGGCTATGGTCAAAATCGATTCAAATTCTTCTTGACATAACTGCGTATCATAATTACGAGATATGGCAAGTGGATGTCAAACCGCTTTCCTAAATGGAAATTTGACTGAGTACGTTTGTATGTCTCGGCCCAAAGGTTTTGACGATCCGAAGAATAAAGGAAAGATTTATAAGTTGTTGAAATCCATTTCTGGATTGAAACGAACTTCTCGGAGTTGGATCCTTCGTTTTGATGAAGCTGTAATTGGATTTGGCTTAATCAAGAACGAGGATGAATCTTGCGTTTATAAGAAGGCTAGTGGGAGCAATATTACCTTTCTGGTTCTCATTGAAAACGACATCCCAACCTTGCACGAGATTAAAGCTTGGTTGAGGAAGTGTTTTTCAATAAAGGACTTAGGTGATGCTTCTCATATCTTAAGGATTAAGATATGTAGAGATCGCACCAAGAGGGTCTTGGATTTAAGTCAGGGAACCTATGTGAACAAGGCATTGAGTAGGTTCTTAATGCTCGATTCAAAGAAAGGACTCTTACCCACTAGTCATGGCATTCATCTCAGCAAGACTCAGTGTCCTAAGACACCTGATGAGCTGAAAAGGATGATGAGAATCCTATGCGCCTGGGGGCAGGATCGATCATATATGCCATGACATGTATGAGACCAGACGTCTCGTAAGCCTTATGTTGTACCAGTAGACATCATTCTAACCCGGGGGAAAGATGATGCTGAACTAGTCGTCGAAGGATGAGTAGACGCTAGTTTTCCAAGACAAATCCAGATGACTTTAGAAGTCAATCAGGATATGTGTTTACGCTGAATGGCAGAGCTTTAGCTGGGAAAGCGTAAAGCAAGATACCATTGCCGAATCTACGACAGAGGCCAAGTACATGGATGCTGCAGAGGCAGCTAAGGAGGCTATGTGGATTTGGAAATTCATGGCAGGGCTGGGTGTAATTAAAAACCCATCCAGTCCGGTGAATCCATTTTGCGACAACACAAGGGCCATTGCGCAAGCTAAAAGCCTAGATCGCATAACAAATCCAAACATGTACTGCGGCGTATCCACCTCATCAGATAAATACTGAACTGAGGTGAAGTGAAGATAACCGATATTGCAACAGATGATAACATAGCCAACCCTTTGACTAAGGCAGTGTCACTGCCTGAACATGTTAGACATGTAAAGTCGATGGGGACATATTGGAGTTTAGATTGGAACTAGGGCAAGTGGGAGATTGTTAGTCTTAGTGCCCGTAGTTCAATCCTAAATGTCCAAATGTATATATCATCGTTAGCAATAAAATTAAAGCGGCTTTATATTACTTATGTGTTGGAGTAATATATCGATGTGTGCTCTGATCTATGCCCACCATGCGAATAGAACCATAGATCGAGATAGATCACACTCGATGGGTCCCTAGTCAACAAAGCTTCACTAGAAGCGACTAGTATGAAAGATGGCTCTTTATGGCTTACGTTCTGTTAGTCATTGGAATGGGATTCCGGAGTCTGATCATAGATATCATGTGGGACATGATATTGGATGACCCGCCCTGAATATGTGCCATAGATTAAGTCATGAACATATTCAGTGTTGTAGCTTGTCATGTATCCTTAGACCAAGGAGTCTTTGTGATCGCTATGTAGTCAACAACTGAGTTTGACCTGAGCCTAACGTTGTCCGTAACAGGGCTTCCATAACGGCCAGGATTGGCTTGGGGACGGGCTACATGAGTGACACGAAAGACGGCTAAGGGATTTATCCCTCATACTAAGGTATGGGAAAGATATCGGTTCTCGGCCACTTGATCGAGAGTGACTGGAAGAATAGCATGGCCATGCATATGATACTGGGTATCATATCTTCAGTCATCTCACATATCAAGGAACGGTGATTGAGAATAATAAGGATGACGGCTCTATGCCTTATCTCAATCAGGATATCGGAGATAAAAGGATAATGACAGGGACGACGGAAAGGTTAGAATCGACAGGGTCGATTCGTTATGTAGTGTCAGGCAATACTAAAGTCTCGTTAGTTGCCACTTAAATAGGATCAAGTAAAATGGGATTTTACGTTGATCTATTGACATGCATAAACCTAAGGGTCACACCGGAGGATGAAACTCATTGACACATTTATGGAGAATGGCCAAAAGGGAGTTGTCTCGAGACATGACCAAAACTGGGTTTTGGGTCATGTGCCCGTAAGTGAATAGGACTTCACAGATCGAGACAAGGCTTGGAGTCTTGGGATTGATCGCGTCGGATAATGTTGGACATTTCCGGTATGGAAGGCATGGAGGCGATGAGCGAATCACGGGACCTCGTTGGAAATGGCCACGGGCCATGTTCCAAGAGGCCCATGAAAGGCCCATGCAACCAAGGCCCATGGAACTAATTAATCAAGTCTTGATTAATTAGTACTAAGTAAGCAAGACAAGGATTAAGGTGTTGGTGATTCACCACCTAACCCAATCTTGTCTTGCCATACTTTGTCCTATTTACACCTTACTTGACACCATACTTGTCCCATGCCTTTAGTTGGACAAGTATGGGTTTTGTTATGTTTAAGTCATCTTTTTTCAATATAACAAACACAAGACAAGAATAGGAAACACATTTTCTCTCCCTCTTCCATGGCCATTTCGGGTTTGGCTAGTTTCCACCTCCATGTTTGTGTTCTTGAGTCCTCAAAGAGAAGAACTACGTGGCTTTGATTCCCATGTGGATACGTAGGCGTCTTGGAGACTCAAGCCAATCATTCGTTAACCGGTGTTCTTGTTTTGGTAAGAGATAGTGCTGAATTTTTCTCTTGTGAATCCATTCTTTGTTAGTTGTTTCATGGTTTTAATCGTCTCTTGGTTTTTATTGATTTTCCGCTGCGAGTTGGTTCATCTCCAACCCTACCTCGAGACCCAACACTGAATACTTTATATTTGATCAGAATATATCCAAATACTTTAACTTCAACTTTAAACATAAAGCAATCAAAGTACAAACTCCCACTAGACCAAAGTATCCTCAAGTGGTGTAACACCCATACGAGCAATATGCTCATGAAAGACCTTAGGTGGTAAACCTTTTACGAGCGGATCCGCTATTATGGAGTTTGTCCCAATATGCTTTATCAACATTTGTCCATTTTGCATTCTTTCTTTTACAACCAGGAACTTTATGTCTATGTGGTTAGACTTTAATGAGCTCTTGTTGTCATTAGAATATAACTATCGAGTTATGTCACATGAAACTTTAGTGGTCTTTCAACATTTTTCCAAAATGTGCAGCCTAGTTACAAAGTTTCGTAGTCATATTCCATAGTTTGATGCTGCATAGCATGCTACAAATTATGTTGCTATAGTTGAAGAAGCTACAAGTGTTTGTTTAACACTTTTCCAAGATATAGCTCCTCTAACTAACAAATAAATATAACCTTACGTAGACTTTATGCTATTTTGGCACCCTGCGAAATCAGAATCTATATACCCAATAACCTTCAAACGATCTGATTTCCTGTAAGTGAGTGTGTAATGTTTTGTCCCTTAAAGATATCTTATAACCCTTTTGGCTGCTATCCAATGGTTTATACCAAGGTTCCTTAGATATCTGCCTAACATCCCAACAACTTACGTCATATACATATGAGTACATACTTAAGTATACAATAGACTCCTAGCAGTTGATGCATAAGGAATCTATTGCATTGCCTGAATCTTAAGGTTACTTTAAGGACATTGTGCAAGACTGAATTTTTCTCCTTTAACCATAGAGGTGTCACCTGGTTTACAACCTTCCGTGTCAAACCCTTTACGTACTTAATTGATGTAGTTCTTTTAAGAGATTTAGAAATCTCTTTGTTTTGTGCAATAGTCCTACATCATTATTGGCAAGTAATATGTCATCGAGATATAGAACCAGGGACATATACTCACTCCCACTAAACTTATGATACACACAATCATCAACCATATTTGTCTCAAAACCGAACGAGACAATTACTTTGTGAAATTTATGGTACCATTGATGGGCAGCTTGCTTGAGTCCATAGATGGATTTCTTTAATTTACAAATCATCTTCTTTGGGTCTCCGGACTCAAAGTTTTCTGCTTGTACCATATACATTGTTTCTTCAATGTCACCATTGAGAAACGTAGTCTTAACATCCATCTGATGCAACTCAAGAGCAAGATGAGCGACAAGTGCTATATTTATCCTAAAAGAGTCTTTCCATAAAACAGGAGAGAAAGCCTTTATAAAGTCAATGATTTCCTTTTGAGTATAGCCTTTAGCTGCAAGACATACCTTATACCTTTTCACATTACCATTTGCATCCCTCTTGGTTTTAAAAATTCATTTACAACCAATTGGTTTTGCACCTTCAGTAATGAGACTAGTTCCGAAACTTTATTATCTTGCATAAACTTATACTCTTCTTCCATGACATCAATCCATCTTAGAGAGTTAAAAAAAACTTTTCATGGTTTGAGGAAAGTTGATTGATCATCTTCCCATATACCATCCTTATGTTCTTGGAGAAATATGAAATAATCATTTGGAAGCATTTCTCGTCTCTCTTATGGATCTCCTTAGTAGCACATGTCACTGAAGTAGTTGAATTTGTTCTTTTGGAACAACTGATTCAACTCGAATGAATAGTTGTTCAACAATGTCTTGTTAAGGTTCTGATTCACTTCTTGGTCAATGATAGGTGTATTAACCTAAGCATTTATCAAAAGTGATAGTAGGAATTGAGTTTGATGTCAATTCCTCCTTAAAGACAATATGTCTAACCTTATTTCTCCACTCAAATACAACATCCTCAATAAATTACTGTAGTTCCCGCCTTAAAAAATATTTTCCTTGATGGGAAAAAATTATCCGGGTTTGTTTCAAAAGAAACAACTATTTTCAGTCAGTTGTCGATTCTTTTGTACTGGACCTTTAGTAGCTTGAAACCAAACCTTATGAGCATGAAACTCATATTTCCTTTTCTTTCTCTTATCTTTAGAGGTACTAGCCAAATGAGCACTTTCAGACTTACCTTACTTCAATCTTTCTTCTTTTTGCACTCTATGAGAAATGAGCTTATTTAAAGTCCATTTCTCCCTTTTTTTTTTTTGATAGTTGTAACCAATTTCAGATTAGTTCAACTATCTAGGAAGAGATAACATCACCATAAGAACGAACAACTCATCAGAGTTCTCAATCTTTGGTGTCTTAAGTCTGAAAGCAATATGGAACATTCCATAATGTACCCACTTACATTTCCTTGACCCTTATACTTTATTGGCATCAAATACGTCAGAAGTGATGTCATTTAAACCTTGGCGTTTTTAAGAAAACGTAATTCGACTTCGTCAAGGAAATCTGTAGCCTTAGTAATCCTTTCAGATTCGATCCCTCTAAAAGCTTCCGAAATAGTGCGATTCAACACCATAAGACTCGTGCATTTTAACCGATCTCACCTCTCAAAATACCTTTTCTCATCAGATGAGCTTTCTGTAATGAGAGGTGAAGCGTGTTCATCCCTTAATGCAAGGTCAATATCCATGAAATCAAACACTATATCTAAATGTCCTTTCCAGTCCTTATGTATATAATTGATGTTAGCAAATATTGATGTAGTAGAATAATTGACAAAACAGGCACACAAGGTCACTTCAAAATCCTGATTAAACAATAAATTCAAAAAATAATGGTGATTCCCATCTCAAGATACCAAGTGCTACATTAATGTCTAGCCTTTGGGCATATCAACATTAACAGCAAGCGGTACTCTTGGTGCAGTAACCAAACACTGACAATAAGAAAATATGTCAAACAAACACCTATCTTTGGACCGGTGTATTGCTCACATAAAAATTGCTCATATAGAGCACCTTATAATCGTCACATATTTATCACCGCAGTTGTCATATGAAATTCGGCCAAATATTAACTCGCCTTTGGGTCCGTTAATAAACGCATGAATAACAAAGACAAAAATCATCTTGATATTTTAAATAAACTAATCTACGCAAAAGAGGTCACTTTTGCGACATTATGCTTCAACCAATTTACAAAATATCAGACATCACCAAAATATGAATTAAATTGTTTTAAAACCAAATTTGCATAATTATGATTATGCCAAGAAGCTTGATTGATGCCATTGATGAACGATGAACGATGAATCTCCAAGGTATGGATTGGTCTTCCAATAAAATAGACGCTCTCTATTTGGTTATTCTTTCAGATGGGGGTGAGGTAGAACAAGAGAATGACGTCTATTTATTGGGGACCATAACCACTTACAACCCTAATTAGGTTACCAAGTTTCTTATAATTTGTAATTCGGCCCCTCAACAAATTATAAAACCGGTATCTACACATTAAATTCCATGACCATTTATAATACCCATGATACAATACTTTATTAATCACTTTAATTTGTATCAAACCTTATGATAACATGTACATTATATACATATGTGCCCATAATAGGATTTTAATCCAACATTGTGTACTCGACGAAAAGATGCACGAGATCGGAGAGCACTTGGCACCGCGCGAGCGCTTTGCCATACCCATAGACAACTTCCCCAACAAGCACCGGAAGCAGCTCCAAGAACAGTTCATTCGCCGAACAAGGTTCGTTCTCATTTACCCCCTTTTCGATTCGGGCTTTTCAGCTTCCTGTTTTGTTCTTGAGAAAGTGAAGGAAAATGGGTAGTTTTGATTTCGAGCTCATGGTTTGGAATCTTGTTGGAAGCACTGATTTGGGATTGTACAATTTGTACTCGGATCATTTTGTTTCGTTGGCATGTAAGGAGCATGAGCACTTTGGTAGAAAGTACATGGAATTATATCAAGAGCTAGGAGATAATTGGGATCTGGCATGGTTCTTCATGAACTTACCATGTACTATCTCATATTTAGCACACATTCTCAAAGTGAACCTTTTTGTGTTGGTGTTTCATCATGAATGATGTGGTATGGTTGTAAATCCCATTTTCTGATATTGAACACTCATTTTAAGAGTGAAGCTCGTGCTACCAGTTTTTTTTTTGTATTATATGTGTTGTCTTCACAAAAGCCCATACACTTCTCTATTTTTGTGTATTCTCATGCCCTTATCTTGAGTTGTGAGGCCAAATGCAATAGTATTGACATCAAATCTCTTGAAAACGTATCTGCACCTGTTAATTTTATTTTCTTCTTGAGTTATATCATGTCAAAGGAATCTGCTCTATCTTGAACTCATGTTTTCCGATTTGTGATTTGTAATAGGTTAGTCATTACATATGTCTTGATTATTGTTGCTAAAATTGCAATTGTTTCATCAAAAATTTATGATTAACGGTTCTTAAGAGATAATCTTGTGACTTTTTCCTTCCAGTCCATCAGGTTTTCTTCGATGCTCCGAAATTGTAAATCGTATTGGAAATTCTCATTTCCCCCCTAATCTGTGTTATCAAGGGTGAGGCAAAGGGTCCAAAGGATGGATGAAGTATTATAAATTTGAAACGAACGAAAATTGAACGTGTGCAAAAATTTGTTCGCCCTGGTCCATAATTTTGAAAAAACTTGAGGTTTGATGTTCAGTATTTTGTTGCTGCCTGCATTGTCTCAACAACCGAGTAGATATGAATATTTAATCATCTACAGCTTTGAATGCTTCTTTTGGTCTTGATATGTATTTATCTTTTGTTTTTTAATACGAAAAATTACACATAACCTACCTTACTATTGCATTTTTTTCACATCACCCACTTAACTATTATTTTTGACATTTATCACTCTTAACTTCATTTTTTTCACTTTAATCCAACGCCATCCAAAAAATGACAGAAATTGAAAATGTGCAAAACACATGTTATTCTTTTTAAAATCTCCAAACTACCCCTTTATTAATACATAATCTAAAAACCCCTTTATTAAAATTTCCTAAACTACTTATTCTTCCCCTTTCCTCTACACCACTTCCTCTCCACCAGGCCACATCTCTCAACCTCCACACCTCCTCTCTCTCTCAACCTCTACACCTCTTCTCTCTCTCTCAACCTCCCACCTCCACGCCACAACCTCCGCAACTCCTTTCCTTCCCACCACGCCAGATTGTTTCAGCTTGATTGAAAAAAGAGAAGAATTGTTTCATTACTGTTTTATTATTTCAGCCTATTCCTTTCCGTCACAATCAGACTAAACAACTGCTGATGTTCTAAGCTTACTTCGTATGGAAAACTCACTTCACTAACTCATGGCGCCGGGTTCAAACTTAAAACTCCATACTTTGATTGCAACTCAACCATAAATGTTTCACAACCCGACAGAAATAAAATATCTGGCATTACAATTTACACCGCCTGAAAGAAGACAGTTGAAAGCTTTTTATAAGCATACGTTAGCCTGTACAACATATACAAATGTGTTGACTTCAATACCAACCCCGAGCTTAAACTACCTCAACCAATCCTCTGTTCGAACTTTGAAGTAGAGGTTAAGAACATTGATTAGTCTACATTTGGCTTCAACCACACTCTGGCAGGGGCGGACCACATATATATTCATATTGTACCATTTGATTATCTTACGTGTGAATCATACTTGTCAAATAGAGAATCCGGAATAATCAGAGGTAGCTTATCTACATACAGAAACAGCCTTCTGAGATTCTCCCTCATCACTGTTGCCATGTCAATTATGTCCTTGTAGTCCGTATAAACCCACAGATCCCCAGAATTCACTCTCCTCAGACTGTCGCGACAAAAGGGACACGATTGTGATCTTGCTCGCCTGCATTATAATACATTGTGAGTCTTATTATAGTAACAAACACTTCACTGGAAGAAAACTGACTCAGGGATCATAATCAACGGGGCGTAACAAATACTAGAACTTGACAAGCAGCAAAAAAGAACTGGAAACCGGATACACAATGGTTTATTTAACAAGCAACATATAGGAGCAATATTACAGACATCAGCAGACATACCACACACAATGCAATACCTCCTCAAAACCAATATACAGAAGTTGCAAATCCAGTAGGACGCATGATAATAATAGGGTTAATTACCTTTTGTACCCCTTTTCTATTGGTAACATACCTTTAGCACCCTTTCGTTTGGTAACGTTCAAAAACACTCCCTACATTTTGGTAACACACATTTAGTACCCCTTATGAATTGATCACACACCATTTAATACCCCCTATGTATTGGTAACGGGACAATTACACACCTTATGAATTGGTCACAGGTCGTCAAAATGGCCTAAACTTGACCAAAATTTTATCCAGTGTGTTACCAATACATAAGGGGTACTAAATGTGTGTTACCAATACATAAGGGGTACTAAAGATAATTAACCCATAATAATAGCACTGCACAACCAAATATACTCTCAGTTTGTCCTAGTTGAAATGTTAGCATGAATCTGCAAAGTGAGAACCGACTCTTTTTAAAAAAAAAATCGACTCTACATCCTACACCCCTCATCCTTACAACAATAATCATATTTCACAGACACCCCAAATGTCTAAAAAGTAACACCAAATGCAAATTTTCCAAAAGGTAACCATAAATTGGGCAACCACTATAAATTTAACGATCATGTCCACTTACTCAACATTTCCCCCATGCACATGCATCTGTATGCATCCATTCCCCAACATATGAAAATCAAGATTCAAAATCTATAGTATGTTCAGCCTAATCAAGGAGTTAAAAGAACTGATAAATATGCAACGGCCTTACTAACAAGATAACCGACACCTTACTATATACCAAATGCAACTAAACAGATTCTTATTTGTGCATGTGTCTGTGTGTACGACTGGTGGAAGTTGTAGCCAACTAGGATAAGGTCTATCCTCACTTTAGAGTACGGCAAATTTTGAGTTATGTCACGTCCGGAGAGTAAGTAAACAAAAATCCTCCACAGGAAGCAAAATATTTCAAAGCGCAATACTGAGGGAATATTGTTAGATGCAAATCAAGAGCAACAACAATTGAGACTAACAATTCTACCTTCAATGGCCTTATTTCTACCCATACTGTTCCTAGTATTATCACATTTTTTCCATCATTCTCATATCTGCTAACAATACCAAACCTTATGGATAAACGTACTTTTTGAAGCCTAACATTTCTCGTCATACAACATAATTAGTCAAATATCTAACCTCTAAAACTTTCCTCTCAACTTCAAATGAGTCTCTTATCCCTAAAAGCTCCAGAGCTCTCATCCACTTCAGCCACCCCACACTTGTCTTATTTCCAATATCACTTTTTCTCTTTCTATCTTTTTCAACTCTTAACTCCAAGCTGTACCTAAAATACTCAAACTAGAACATAGATCACATATATATGTTATGGCTGTGTCGGGTTGCCAAGGACACGTATTTGCTTTAGGGTGTATAAGAACCATCTAAAAAATAGAGAGGCAGTAAACTAGCCATGCTTCAGGGTCATTCAAGTAACGATTATATATATATATATATATATATATATATATATATATATATATATATATATATATATATATCAGTTGAGATGGTTCTAGGATATTAATATTTTATAAATTAGCTTGGAAGTTCCAACTATACTTTAAGAGACTGTTAATTGATAGATCAATCCTTTAAAGAGTGGTTGAAACTTTCCCAATATTAGCAGTGCAGCAAATATGTACTGACCATAGTATCGCACATGCCTTGACACTTGACAGTGCTATAAACAGTTTTTTGGATGTTGCGAGAGTACTTGGTAATGAAAATTTATTTGCAAAGCTTACTTAGGTCATTTGTGTATGATACCCTTTAATGGTGTATGGGTAATTGATGAATTTTAAACCATGCAAGTTGAAAAAATCACACAATATTTATAAGGTCGCATGACTAGATAACTGCAGCATGCTGATGATGCATACAAGGGTGGACAGCCAGATAGCCACCATGGCAAAAACAATACTAGGGGAGACTGATACAAGGCACTCCAAAGCAAGAGCACAGATATAAGGTCTTGGAATTCTGCATATGAATTCAATGTACATAACATAAACTAGAAACACTATGATCGGTGAGTGAGTCACATATTTGAGAGGCATGAAGGAGTCAGCCACTTCCTAAAAATGTGGACTTAATGACAAGGGTTGTGTGTATTTAATCCCAAGTGAGGGGACTCCTAAGCGTCGTGCTTCCTCTGTATACAACCATCAGTTCATGACCGCCTACTCATGTCGAAACTATTGGTGAGGGCAGAAGGAAAACAAGACGAAAAAAAGTACTATCACCCTTTTCGCCTTCATCAGGCAACGAAGACAATTTAACCTAGAAGCTATACACTACATTCCTCTGGGAAAATGTGGATGAGTGTACAGTCCCTCAACTTAATTGTCATGGTACTCATCCAATGTTATGTGAACAATTGAATAGGCAATCACCATTGTTTTCATGGTGTGCCTTCATAACTTTTATGAGAATCAATAAAAAGTAATATTTTTCATGAAACATATGACAAAAACTTAACTGTCAAGAAATAATAAAAAAAATGTAGAGGACCCAATTACTTATTGGACTCTATTGCTGGCAGAAATAAACACATATAACAGCAAAAGAAACTGCAGAATCTCAAGAGTTCAAGCACAATACACAAGAAAGAGAAGCAGAGAGAGGAGTAAATACCACTCATGGTAGCATTTCAAGCACATGACATGGTTGCAGTTGGGCAACACAATCTTACTATTCATCTCCATGCATATTCCACATTCTTCTTCTCTTTCAGTGTCTGAATTTGAATAATGCCAGCGTTCTTCTCCATCTCTTCTTCGGAACCTTTCCATACAGACAGCTTTCTGATTTCTATCATCAGTATCAGTAACACCTCCTTCTAGTTGTTGTAAAGAGGGATAAATCACCGCTACACATAGTAGGAACCAAATATTAGTAAGTTAACAGCTAATGAGGCCTAATAAGTGGATAATTATGCATAACATGATTTTTTTTTACCATAGAACTCTCTTAAGCTGGCTTTTCTTTCGTGGGTTGACATAGTTGTTGTGCCATCCACGTACACCTTTATCAATATGAAACAAATCCTAGAGTTAGATATATCTATCAACTGCAGAAAGACATGAATCAACATCAATGGAAAATTGTTAACCTTGTAAATAAGAATTCTTAACAGCCCGAGGGCACCAGCCAGATTGCAGTCAGTCCATCGCACCAGAAAAAGGAATATGTGTGCTGCTGGACTGTATGACATTCTCATCTGAAGGCAGGCACCATCATACTCCCTTGGAAAATCTGATGCTCTGCACCTCAGTTGCAGGGTGATAATTTAGACAAACGTCATTAGATAAGTGAATTCCATCATCTAATCGCACAATAAACTAATTTCCATTTCAGAGTGAGCACACATAATAAATAACAAGTAATAACTGATGCGCTGCCTTACGCTGGTAATGATTAGATAATCTAGTAAGCACGTTATAGCTTTCAGAAACATCATGAGCACATTACCTGAACTTCAGGCAGACTACCAAGAGTTACTAGCAAGTAATTCAATCCATTACAAAACACATAAAAACACATAATACTAATACTCTTGGATTCATAAAAGCTAATGGGTTGAGGTTTTATAACTTAGTGCATCAAGTCATCATCATTTGCAAATTGCTCCCATTAAAAACAATAATTCACATACAGTATACAACCTAACTAATTGAAGATCACCTGTTCAAAAACCTCTCAGAAAGAGCCTAAATGAAATGCAGGGTTATAAGTTCATCAAGCACAACTCAACAGTTGATCATATTCAGCACTTGACAAACACGCAGCTCAATATAATTCGGAGCAAAAAGCAGATATATACTCAAAATGAAAGAAGGCGACTTACAGAGTGTTGGCATGCTGAATATCGGCTTCGAGAACTTTGAGCGAGTCCTTGAACGACTTTCGCATGGAAGGTAAGAACATGACCCGATCTGACGAAGAGAAATCGCATGAATCGGTGAATGGAAACCCTAGATGGAGATGGAGATGGAGATGGAGAAGGGGGAAAAGCGGTAGTTGAGGAGGTTGCTTCTGTAGTGTTGTGGAGAAGGGGAAGAAGAAGAGAAAGAACACGTGGCGTGGGTCGAGAGCAATTTAACAACTGTACTGAGTGTCTAGTGGAACCATTACACGATGCCGCGTACCTTATCCCAAGTCACGATCTCTCCTCGGTTCATTCGGTTTGCTTTATAATTATATGGGATTTTTATATGTTAAATCACAATTCATTACTTTGTGTTTCATTATTTGTGCCATTTTCCTCCATACATGTATATAGGGGAACAATCAAGTACAAATCCTATTTCGGGTCAAATCTGAGCCATTGATTATCCAGATCGGATGGCCACCGAAATTCAGGGGGGTGGTGATTGATTACGAAATCAATTACAAGATATGCATTAGTTAAAAAGATATTAAAAGATATGCATTAAATCTGTGCCATTAATTTTACGATCCAAGGGCCCAGATTGATAGTTCTACGTTCTGACGAAAGATACAAGTTTGTACCTGATTGTTATCCTATATATATATGTTAATTTATTTTTTTGATCAGAGAGAAAGAAATGCATTAAAAAGGAAGTGTGGGTCCTGGGTTAGAAACCACAACAACCAAACCAAAGTCCAACAAAAACGGCATAAAGGCCGAAAGCAATAAAGGAAACAAACAAGACAAAACAACCACTCCGGTCCGCCACAGCATCATCTAAAACACCATACTAGTGAACAGTACCTCAGGAGACCGCTCGGGCAAACTTGATCGGACTAGTGAACAGTACCACAGGAGACCGCACGGGTGAATCCTCTGGCCTCAAGAAGGCTAAGTGATTCGTGCCCCTCCACTCGAACCCGAGCAGACCGGCCCCAAACTGCGACTCCGGAACAAGTACTCACCGGACCGTACCAAGGTAAAGCAAACCCAAAACGACTCATGAACGAGCACTCACTAGACCTGATAAGAGAAACCACCGTGGAGGACCGGGGGAAAAGGTGCTGAATTCCTCAAAAATGACACAGCAATCAACAGTCCATCCTTAGGCGCTCCTAGTCAGCGCAGCACCCGGAGACTCGACCCACTCGAGGAAGGTGAATGAACGACCAGTCGCTCCCAAACTGGAAAAATATCCTTGTTGAACCCTAGCTAGCAGAATGCTTGGTTCGATAGCAGCAGACCCTGAGAAGACACGGCGGTTGCGCTCCAACCAAATCTGCCAAAGACACAACAATCCAATACCAATCCACTCAGACCTCAGCCTACGCGAACCCACTAGAGAGGTCCAGGACTTAAGAAAGAGAGCCGGTGACAACGGAAAAACGCCCACAACTCCCCACCATCCCAAGATCAGAGACCAGACCCTCCAAGCCCAAGAGCAAGTGGCTAGAGTCCTCCCCACCTGAACCACACAACATACACCTCCAACGGGCTAACGGAATCGACACACCCCTATCCACCAAGAAGGAAATAGTGGGAACCCCGCCATGAGCAAACAACCAGGCAAATAAATGGATCTTGGGAGGAACAGGGGCTGACCAGATCACAGAAGCCCAAGGAGTGACCTCATAATCCACCCAACCAGCAATAACCTGAAAAGCTCTAGCTGGCGAGAACCCCTTCGGATCCCAAGACCAGACCAGCGAATCTGGGCGTTCACGTACTAAACGAACACCAACCAGACGGACCCTTATCTCCTCCAACTCCTCAGCATCGCGAACCCGGAGATCCCTATCAAACAGAAAAGCCCAGTCCCCGTCCACATAAAACTCTACAACTGACCCATGATGGCCTGCCACCAACCGATAAAGCCGGGGAAAACGAGTCGCCATAGCTGTATCAAAAAGCCAAGGGTCCTCCCAAAAATGAATCGTGGTGCCAGAACCGACCACCCATCTCAAAGTACCGGGATCAAACACTCTCGCAAACCCAAGGTCCCGATCCAAACGAACCACATGTCGGATGAAGAAAGAGGACACCCTTGGGGGAACCGTGAGCGATCCCAAGTCCCACTCGGTCTCCCTCCACCCGAAACAAGCACAAATGACACACCTCCAGAAGGCAGTCCCCTCTATAGCAAATCGCCACCACCATTTCAGGAGAAGACTGGTGTTTACCTCCGAAAGAGAACGAACACCTAGTCCTCCTGAGTCCTTGGGCCTGCAAACCACCTCCCACGGAACCTTGGAGAGACACCTCCTCTCACGCCCAGAACACCAAAGGAACCTCCTCTGAAATCTCTCTAGCAGCCGAACCACCTTCTTAGGGGCTCGAAACAAGGACATGAAAAAAACCGGCAAGCTAGCCAGGGTCGCCCTGATGAGCGTGTGGCGCCCACCCAAAGAGAGAAAGCGGGTCCGCCAAACCGCAAGCCTATCTCTGAACCTAACCACCACTGGGTCCCAAAACGAAGCGAGACGAGGATTGCCTCCCAGAGGGAACCCAAGGTAAATGAAAGGGAGAGTGCACAAGGAACACCGCATGGCTTCCGCAAGATACGTACACATCCGATCATCAACAGCAAAAGCAACCAGAGACGACTTGGTGAAGTTGATCCGCAGACCAGACACCAACTCAAAAGAGTGGAGAACAAACCTAACAGCACGAAACTGATCAACCCCTGCCTCAAGGAACAATAAAGTGTCATCCGCAAACTGCAGGTGAGAAACCCTGATGTTTGGGCCAACCCTAATGCCACCGTACAAACCCTGCCTGATACCAAGCTCAAATATCTGGTGAAAACCCTCAGCGGCTATCAGAAAAAGATAAGGCGACATCGGACACCCCTGCCTGACTCCCTGTAAGACCTTAAACTGCTCAGATGGGGATCCATTGACCAGCACAGAAGAGAAAACTCGAAGACACGAGGAGACCCACATAATCCACTTCCCACCGAAACCCATACTCCTAAGAACATGAAGCAAGTAAGACCAATCAACCTTATCGAACTCCGTCTCGAAATCCAACTTCACCAAAGCGGCTGGTTGGTGGGTACGACGCACATATCCAAGAACCTCCATAGCGACAAGGACACTGTCCGATAACTGCCTCCCCTGCACACACGCAGACTGAGTCGCGCTGATAAGGTCTCCAATCACCCTCTTCAACCGCCTCGACAAAATCTTAGCCAGGATCTTGTACGAGGCTGTCGTAAGACTAATAGGACGAAACTCCGAGAAGGAACGAGGAGAAGGGACCTTCGGAATGACAACAATAAAGCTCGAGTTCACCCCACGACTAAGCTGAAACGAGGCATGAAAGAAATGAAGAAAACACATGAAGTCGGCCCGAATGATTGGCCAAGCCACTAGGAAGAAGACCAGATTGAAACCATCTGGCCCAGGAGCCTTGTCCCCAGAACAAGCAGACAAGGCCTCCAAAACCTCAGCCTCAGTAAAAGGAGACTCCAACATACATGAGTCCTCAACGCTTAACCTGGCAAACGGCAAAGCGGGTAAGGTATGACGGGTCGACTGGTCAGAGAAGAAACGAGCCCCAAAGTGAGCGACGGTCTGAGCCTTGACCCCTGCCGGATCTGAAAACTCAGTACCGTTCTCTATCACCGAGAAGATCTGGTTCCGAGAACCATGGGACTGAGCAACTCGATGAAAGTATGATGAATTACGATCCCCGTCCTTGCCCCACTTGACCCTGGCCTTCTGCCTCCACAAGCTAGATCTCTGTCCTGCCTTAGTGGCTAACTGAGAGGTGCAAAAAGCTCTCTCAGTCAGCTCTTCCTCTGATAAAGGCCTAGTGTCAACCAGGACATCAAACGCATCAATACGCACCTCCAACTCTGATATACAAGTGTCTAACTGCCCAAAAACCGTCCGATTCCAGTCACTCAGATCGTTCCTCAAGGTTCTCAACTTGGTCCACCAAATGAACTCCGGATCTCCATGCACCACATACGAGGACCAACGTTCACTCACAAAAGGGAGGAACTGGTCGTGCTCTACCCAAGCATCGATAAAACGAAAAGGCCTAGGGTCCTAGTCGACCCTCTCAGCAGACAACAGGATCGGACAATGATTAGAGAGGGAACGGGTGAGTCCTTTCTGAACAGGTCCAGAAAACATGCCTAAAAGCTCGGGCGACAGAAGAAACCTGTCAATACGACTACACCTAGAAGCGGGACCAAACCAGGTAAACCGCCTGTTGGCTAGAGGGAGATCGAGTAACCCTGCTGCCGAGATAAATTCGCAAAACTCAGAATTGTCACCATGCAAAAGCCCCCCCAGAGGAGATCTACTCCTGAGAACATACCGTGTTGAAGTCCCCCGCGACCAGCAACACAGGTCCAGTACCATCAACAACAGAATGGAGAGAAGTCCAGAGGTCTCTTCTCGCCACAACAGAGGTAGGAGCATACACATTCAAGACTGTCAAGGGAGTTCCCGTAGGCAGATGAACTCCTGACCAGACCAGAACACCAGGTAAGGGATACACCTGGGTCGCCTGATACACTATGCTATTCCAGATAGAAAGAAGATCCCCCGAAAAACCAGAGGAAGGAATAAAAGAATGGGCGAAATCAGCTCCCAAACCACACGAACGAGCAATACTAAGGCTAATGTCTGTCAACTTCGTCTCCTGAATCAAGACAAAGTCAGCCCGATGAGCTCGGACCAGAGAGGCCAACAGACTCCTCTTCGTAGAGGAGCCTAGCCCCCTAGCATTCCAAGAGAGGAAAATCATGGAGTCACCGAGGGGTTAGCAACCCCGCTACTATAAGTATGGCTAAGCCCCGCCTCAACCTTCCTAAAACCCTCCTCAGCTGAACCCTTATAGCAGACCCCCATACTCTCAGTGAACCGCGCCACTGTGTGGGTGATGCTCTCGCCCGTACGTCCATCAACAAGGTCAGAACTAAACTCCGAAAAGACCGACGGGCGAGAACAAGCCAGCGGCGCAACCTCCTCTCCTGTAGAAGAACCAAAACCACCCCACCACCAACCTCTAACTCAGACTCCGTGGGTCCATCAAACAAAACTAAGGCAGTCTCCACACAAACCTCATCAGCTCCCTGCTCCCGATCCAACTCGGACTCGGAGTCGCGAGTGGCGTCACGCGCGGCCGAGAAACACTGCTCCTGGCTACTCTTTGCGTCATCACCAACTGGTTGAGCCTCAAAAGGAACTACAGCCTGGGACGAGGCACCTACTGCAGATCTAATCGACAACCGTAAGGATCGCGACCTAGCCGTGAAAGCATGAATGATCGGATCAATACCAGACCCCGACGATGCAGCTGGAGGGTGTCTGGGGGTAGGGCAGGGTGGGATACTATCCACATGCACCCTCTTCACTACCACATCCGCAGAAAAGTCGTCCCACCACACCGGAACCGACACACTATGAAAGGAGACATCCGAAGTGTGAATAAGAGCTAGGGCCCTGGACATCAGGCCCGAGACTAAAGAAGTCGGATGAACGGCAATTAGGTGACCAACCCTCTCCACAACGTGGACCATACTATCCCTACACCACCTGTAGGGGGGTAAACCAAGGAGGTCAACCCACAACAGGCGCCCACCGGAAAGGACCCTGTCCAAACAGCTAGAAAAGGAGAAAAACAAAGGCCGAAAACTGGTCTAATCATCTTGGGTCAAGATCTCCCATATCGAACGATCAGCACAACGAAGGATAAACGTGCGCGATCCCAGGTCAAATAGCTCTATACCAGTTATGGCTGATCTCCCCATAGCAGCTACTAGGGAGAAGGAAGAGGTCGAGGTCATCGCCACCACGAAAACACAGAGATCAGTCCGCCCAACCAAAGAGGGGTTAGCCGAGGGGAGACAAACCGCCTCCAGGAACAAAGAAGGAGCGTGTTGCTCAACCCCATCACCCCCACCCCAAGACTTGTCTCGGGAGGGTTACACTCAGAAGGAGCGAAATTCCTAACAGTAGTCTGCTCTTCCGCAACAAGGTTTTCGGAACTGGGCATAACACCAATAGGAACCAAAGGGGGTTCAGACCTACTCGGCTGAGAGGAAGCCAAAGACCCAGCACGTCTACCCAATTCCACAACTAACTTTTGCGATCCCAACAACGACCCATTCAAAGACGCCACAGCTTTAAGCAAATCAGAATACAACGAAAAGTAAATAAAAGCAAATGGCCTACCTCGCGAAGAGAAGCGAGGAGAGAAACCGATCCCACAAAGTCGCCCGGTCTGACTAAAAAGGCCCCAAAGCTGCTCTTTCGAAGTCGACTTGGGATAATTACCAACAAAGGTCGGGAACCCCCGATCCTGACTTTTTGCAGCCACCTTACGAACCTCCGCTTTCTTCGACCTTCTACTTTGGACTACAGCCCAACCATCCTCATCTTCCCTTGTAACCACCTCTCTCGCTTCAAGCACGGGGGCAGGTTCGGAGTGAACGTTGCCCTGCTTAAGAGCTCGATCACTGGTGCCCTCGCTGGTTGGGAATGGGCCATGGTTACCAACGAAACCCCGATGCCCCACCCCAACTCGCTCATCGGGTTTGAAAACACCCAACTCCGGACAAGTCCCACCTTTCCTCTTCGCCGACACCGGCCCAACAACCACCACTCTCGGTCCATCAGAAGACAAGGAGACGGTGGTGCCTCCCGGATTTTTTATAAACTTATTACTATTAATTTTTTTGTTTTATATCAACTAGGGGGGGTACCGCGCGATGCGCGATGTTGTTGGAAGCACTAACCCATCATGCGAAGATGTTGCAGGTGTAAAATATACGGTACTTGGTGTAAGAACCGGTATTTTACATCCAGTTGTTATAATTGTACAATTTATATTTCATTTTGAAGAATTTCTCGATCTTGAAAAGATAGAATGATATGATTCGTGATAATACCCACATGTCAAAATTTAGAAAAAAAATTTGTGAAATAAATCTATCTTTGAGAAAATTGATTAGACAGAAACCAACCCTATTATGAAATCAAACAAAACTACATTTGAACAACCAAATAAATAAATCATACAAATTGACAACAAACACAATAGAAAGAAATATAAATCCAACACCAATTCATCTATGCAAGAATAATTGTCCCTGTCAAAGCAACGATCAACAATTTTTTTAAACAAATGACAGACAAATAAAAATCAACAATCCTGGCTAAATGCCTTCTAATTCCCGACACCATTGTCCTGGTACTTATTACATAGCATGATGCAAGGAAAGAAATTTCTACATATTCCATGATAATCAATCTGCACACAAAAGAAAAACCGAAGATAGTAACAAAAATAAGGAAATCATATCATAAACTTAAATTCTTCAAACTCCAATTGCATGTTATAGTATATGATCATACTGATACTTAAGAAGAACTATTAAGCAATACATATTGACATCGTTAAAGAACTAACCCAGTCCAAGCATCGCTGGTTCATATCAAGATCACCACATCTCTTGCAAGCCTCCTCAATATATAGTTTCTCTTGCCAGCAATTATGAATTTTATATATATTAAATCACTATAAGCACGGTGATATAAAGGCAAAAACAAACAATAATCCTAGATGCATAACAGAATTATGCTCTAATTAACCTACCTGAAAAAATAGTTTTAGTGTTACGTGGACTACATTTGCTTATTTGTTATACGCATAACACATGAATGAACTGAACTTGATAATTCGCATCACCAATATATGCTGAATAAATGAAAACAAAATTGAAAAAAATACGCATCTGTGATGTGGTTAGGCACCCCAGCGTACACAAAATTCTAAGGCCAAAGAAAGAAATTTTAAAGTGCATAGTTATTTACGCAACACAACCAAATAGAGAAGCCATGAATTTAATAGTATCCTACCTCAGCACACAAGTATCTGTACTGAATCTCCTCACCAGCTTCAATTGGAGAATCTGAGATTGGGCACCAAGTAAAACGATCAAGTAGACTGAACGTATATTAAGTAGAAGAGTAAATGTCACCAGACTACACTCAGCATCCCGATTCCAACCCAGCCCCACAGACTACCCTACTGTTGCATCTTGGATCTCATTTTTCTACAAGAATCCACAATAATGAACAAACCAAAATCATAAGCTTACAAAATATAAATGCTATCAGAAAAAAAAAATATCAATTGCATATCATGATGTAAACCGGAACCCCACCTCATGATTCAAACTAAAACTTCAGCTTAAATCAACCAAAAACATATATAACATTAAGTTTAAGACTTACAAAAGGGATCTAGGAGTGACTATTATAGTGTTCGGGAGGTGTACAGGGAGCTGCAGGTTCAGAAGGGTAGATGGAGTACACTGGACTTGGATGAGTTTTGGAAGCGGCTGTGGCGGTTAAAGGTACCTCCTAAAATCTGTCACTTTTTATGGAGGGGGTGTCGGGATTTTTGCCAACGAATGATAATTTAGTCACCAAAAGGATTGATGTTAGCTTGGAGTGTGTGGTATGTGGAGAAGTAGAAACAGTGGATCATGTAATGGTCGGATGTCCGGTGGCGAAGGGGGTGTGGAGTAGGGTGATGGGGCCCCCGGTTGGTGTTACTGGCTTTCGTGAGTGGTTGGAGTTCAGGTGGACGACGGGTGGGGCGGTAGAGCCGACCTTGTTTCGGTATTGTGTTGGGGTCTTTGGAGAGCTCGTAACCAACGAGTTTGGGAAGGAAAAAGCCCCTCGGTGGAGGCCATTTATCGGGGTGCTGAGCAACTGTTGACAGGGTGGAAGGAAGCGCAAGTGGTGGATGTTCGGGGGACAGGTGGATTGGTGGTCGATCATGGGAGATGGAGGAAACCGCCTCTCGGTAAGTGGAAAGTGAATACTGATGCAGTAGTGTTCCACGGTATCGGAGGTGGTGGAGGTTGGATATGTCGGAAGGAGGATGGTTCCCCAATTTTTGTGCAATGCATAGTGTTTGGAGGTGTTCAGGACCCGGAAGTTTTGGAGGCATTGGCAATGAAGGCGGCGCTACAGGAGCTTGTAGTCAGAGGTTTTGGTAATAGGGTGGTAGAATCAGACTGTTTGGGTCTAGTTTTGGCCATTAACAGTAATTCGGTCCTGCTTACCCCATTGGGGGCTATTGTTATGGACTGTAAGCAGATTATTTCTTGTTTGGTTGATGTAACTGTAGTCCATGTTAAAAGGACTGCAAATAGGGAAGCTCATGAGCTAGCTCGAAATGCCCGGGAGTGGGCATCTATGGTGTGGGATTATTCATCTTTTCCAGAACCCATTTCTGGGTTACTGGTTTCTGATTCAAATTAATAAATCCCTAACTTTCGTCAAAAAAAAATCCACATAAATAATCCTACTATATAGGGAAAAACAATTGTTTAGTACACGTACATGACACTATGTACATATCATATATTAGCGGTTAGATATAAAAAAATGTACGAAGAAACTAAAATTATGTAACCAGTTGTACAATTACATTTTTAACAGTAGAATGAACCTCTGTGATGGCTTTATTTTCAACAGATATCTTGGGGCTTTTTTTTGTGAAAGTGGTCTCAACCTCAACAAACTCCATTTTCTTAGTCAAACCCAATGGCAACATATACTAATTGGGTAAATGTCAATCTTAATGTCTTAGTTTTTTTTAATTCTGTTTTGTCAAAATAAAACTGGCAACAAAATAAGCACCCATCCTACATCTTCCACTTGGGTGTAACAGTTGGCAATTTCGGATCAAACCCAATAAGTATCCTGATCATGGGAATAAAAATGCATCCACCTCCAACGCCACTTACACCCTTAAATGAGGCACTAATCTTCGAACTATGCTACCAACAATAATCTTTCAACAAAAACAAAACAATCAAACAGTTGGATATTTTTATCAAATTACTTTATCAATCTTTTCGTAAGAGAGACCTAATTTGTGTAAAAACATCACAAACAAGAGTAAAAAGTAACAAATAAATCCCCATTAACTAACCTGATATGCTTGAAATCACCATAAGGATTAAATGAATTGAAGATCAACACAGAGACATTTACAATTGGGTGGCCTTTAAGATCTTGTTGTTGTTGCTCAGAAATGATTTAAAAAATAAGTATGGTATGGGGTATTACGAACGAACATTGGAAGGGTCTTTGTCTGTTCTGAAGATGATTCCTAGGATATATATACTTACCAAAGTTAACTATGTACAAACTACACACATGGTGCCGACCCGAAAAATAAAGAACAGTTAATTAAAAAACATATTCAAACTACACAGATGGAGGAAAACATAGTTGTATACCACATAGACGGATATTTTGTTAGAGCTATACATCAAAGTGTACTAAGATGATATTCACATACATGAAAATGAAGAAGACACTGGTATGAAGCCAAAAGCAAAGAAAAGAAACAAATTGAGAACTCACTTATACACATAGTAATAACATCAGACACTTAAATTAATATATTGCATAAAATGGCATATCAAAACTCACAAACAAATGTACGATATTCTCAATGCGTCTCACCTCCATGGCGAATCTCATCTTCCAACCCTCGTCAAGATCACAAGATCAATAAAAAACTATAATAATTAGAAAGGTAGTACAAAACGGAGATTCTCTCAACTTAGCTACAGTAGCTATGAATATCCAACAGTAATCCTTCAGCATTCTTCATGTGTTCTTCATTGCTACAGTCTTGAAGATCTACATCAGTCTCCTAGCCCCGGTGTTGTGTCCATGATGGATTCCCTTGCCATCGGACCACCGTCGAGCCTCCCTCATCCTCTTTCCTTTTACAAACCCTTGCTCCTTTAAGCTCCTCTGTTCCTTGCTACAGTGTACCTACAAGCTCACACTTACTATTCATAATGTTAACTATGGATGAACTCTGTGGAATCAATCCCAAGCAGCCCGGTCCTGACCCTGCACCTCCTACACAAGAAGGAACTACTTCTTCCTCAATCGGCCCACCACCTGGTTTTGAAAGACCAAAACCTTTAGCTCTTCAGCAACACCAAGCACCTGTTCTACAGACTTTAGAGACTCTCAACAAGTCTAAGAAGGTCAGTACTAAAGGCACAAAGTCAGCCCTCAGTGATCGAACACAAGAGTATTCACCTGGAGGCCATACCAAGCTCTTAGATGGTCAGAAAATGTTCTATGACAAGAATTTCAAGCCGGTGCACTCTGATACAGATGCAACTCCAAGCTATCCTCAGATAAAAAGGCCCTCCAATAATCTTAATCCCTTCTTTGAGCAAGACAGAACCTATTACAATGGCTCTCATTTTGGAAATTGGAGGAAGACTTCACATAAAGGTCAATCTTCTAAGCTACCACAAAAAAACCACAGTACTACCAGAAACAATTTTTCCCAACCATCCTCCAATATAGCCTACATCCATAACCTTCCTTCCAGGGCCAATGAAGTCTGGCTTGCTGAACTCTTTGCAGAGATTGGTGGTGTTCTTAAGGTACACATTGCTGCTAGGCCTAGTAAACTAGGCAAGAGTTATGGTTTTTGCTATTTCAAGTTACAGGAGCAACTGAGAGAGGCTATTTTTCTCTTCAATGGCTACTCCATAAATGGAAACAAGCTCTTTGTTACCAAAGCCATTAGAAGCAAGAGTTCCTCATCTGAAAAACCTGCAATCCTACTTGAAGAACCTCTCAGACCACAAGGCTCGGTGGTAACTGCACAATAAGCGTACTTTCAGAACTCTCATCTAGCTATAGCTCACAAGAAATATAATGCTCAGACAATTATGAGGGATATTACAATGGAAGGGGTTTGTGAGATTAGTCTAAAAGATCTGGGGAGCCAAGTTTTGCAGTCCACTACTCCAATTCTGAACTGGACTCAGAAATTATGAAGGATGATGGAGTTTGGCTACAAAATTGGCTCACCTTCATCCTTGGAAAGGATCTAATGGGGAAGCTTAGAGGTTGTTTCAGATGGATCAAGGTACTTGGTGTGCCCTTTCATGGCTGGTGTGAGGAAACTTTTGCTGTTGCTGCCTCAAAATTTGGACAACTTATTTATACTCATCCTCTCACCAAAGCTGGAGTCCGAATTAATGAGGCCTTGCTATTAATTCATACAACAACCTTCACACCATTTGACTTAGAGATTCAAGTCCTGCTTGGTAGACAGACCTACACTATTTGGGTTCAGTCCTTAAAGGACTCTGAGGTCCCTGACATTAATTCCAATAATGAAGACTTGGAGGAGAATTGTAGCACTAACTCTGAATCATTGGATGAAGGTCGCCCTTCCTCACAGCTTGGAGATACTTCCTCCTCAATTCCTGTTACCAATTCCTCTCCCTCACAACCAGCTCCACCCATCTCTGCCCCAGAAGTTTTAACTGCACACCATCAAGCTTCAAAGGTTGATGAACCTTGCTTGCAGGACAACATGACACTTACAACTGTAGAAACATTTGGGGTAGACACCTCCCATCTTTCTACTCCTACAGATCTTTCCATACTTCAAAGGATGGTGATCAAAGATACTTTAGAGTCCTCAGAAACACTGGTTCAAACTGTGGTTCAAACTGAGATTGGAAGCAGGACTACTCAGATTCTAACCAAGCCCTTGTCCACTGTTCATCCTCGGTCAGAAATGCTGCAAGACCTGACTAATTCGACTTCAATCCAACCAACTCAGTTCTCTACACCTGCTGCAAGTACAAGGGCACATCAAGACTTAATTATGGGTGAGGCTCAATATAACCTTTCCCCATTTTCGGGTGAGAGAAACTTATTGGCCATGTCTCCATTAAATGCACCTACTACAATAGAAGCTATTTCAGACCAACCATCAACCTCAAAGCAGCTAACAACTGAGATGAAGGGTGTCACGCCCCAATTTCAGCGAACCGAACTCGGGACGCGAACATTTAAAACATGAACACTTAAAACCTGTTTTGAATAAAACTATGATATTTCCATTTAGTTACCAAAAATAATAATAGTATTTACAATACAAAAACGTCCCAACAAGTGGACAAGGTACAACATCCGTCACTAGACTCAACAAAAGTAAAGACCAGACTCCGCTCCAAGCTCCATGAAATTCAAGAGCTAACCTAGTCCGTCCGGTGATCAGTACCTGTAGGAAAAGCAGCTAGGGGTGAGCGTTCGCTCACCTCCACGGATAACAGACTGACTATGACATAATTAGAAGAAAAAGCCAATAACACTAAAACCAAACCCAACACCGGGACTACAGTCCCCAACTCAAATACCCAACTGACCCACAACCCGTTACTTTCCTCAACAGACTCAACACTCGATAAAGTAATGTAGACCCGACACAACTATCGACGACCTCCTCCAAGGACACGACAGAAAGACTACACAACGCCAAACAAGATCACAAAGGATCGCACACCAGCTGCTCAGTAACCAATCTCAATCAGGTCAGGGATCGACCTATCGCAATTCCTCGACACGAAGTCGGATCAGGCTGTCGACCTTTCGAACTCGCAATTCATCGACACTAAGTCGGATCAGGCTGTCGACCTTTCAAACTCGCAATTCATCGACACTAAGTCGGAATAGGCTGTCGACCTTTCGAACTCGCAATTCATCGACACTAAGTCGGATCAGGTTGTCGACCTTTCGAACTCACAACTTCAGGTAACCACAATCACAATCACAGGCAAGTTCAAACACACAGGCACTCAAGGCCACTCAAGACACCTCAACAATCAAGACTCGGGTTCAACAACCCCACGGGTACTCACTGCCACTCAACACACACCAACGGTCAAGACTCGGGTTCAACAACCCCACGGCACTCACTGCCACTCAAGACACACCAACGGTCAAGACTCGGGTTCAACAACCCCACGGCACTCAAGGCCACCCCAAAACATCAACAGTAAGACACGGGCACTCATGGCCACCCAAGACATCAATTTAAACACACGGGCTCTCATGGCCACCCAAGACACCAACAATTAAATACGGGCTCTCATGGCCACCCAAACTCAACAATAAATAACGCACAACAACCTCCGGCATACTCGATGCCTCCAACAGTCCTAAGATCACTAGTATCACAAACAACCTCCGGGCATGGTCATATGCCTCCAGTAATTCAATTATCGCTAAGTTCTCTGTTCCTACGACACTACTAAGTGTCACATGCTTTTCTCTTAAACGCTACAATCCCGTATCATGCTTTTCTAATATTTAAACAATTCCACTCAACCCACGACACCCCGGTGTCACATGCAATTCTACTATTAACTTTCCCTAATCAGGGCCGAGATCCGGCTACTTTTCCTTACCTCGTATATAAATCCAAAAGCGCTCCAACAAAACCCGAAGTAGACCCAGTCACTCGCCGAGCTTCCCTTTGCCTCGGTCCGCAGCACGATCTAAAAGAGCACAATTTCAAAGTACTTTTAAACTAGTACGAATAAACCGAAAATTGATAAACTTAACGCCCAAACGTAACCCCGATAAAGTCGATCACTCCCAAACTTCCCAATTTCTCGACATTGTCGATAAAGGACCTGTAAAGGCCCGATTCGCCCGACATGGCGAATCTGGCCGGGTTTTGTTACTTGCCTTCCGGGGCTCCAAAAGTTCCCGTTTTCATTTCTACGGTCTTAGAATAATTCAAGGAACCCAACGCACTTGACGGAATCGAATTCCGACTTCCAAGTCAAATTATTAACGTTTAAAGTTTCTAAAACCCGTTAATTACAACTTCTCCAATTTAATTCCAAACTTCGATTCGATTAAGGATAAATGGTCCGGGGAACGTTTCAACCCACCCGAACATTAAAACCCGAGCAACCGAGCACGTGGGCCCCACCCAAGAGATTTGGCCGTGCCCTAGGGTTCAAGGGGAGGGGCTCGGCCACCATGTGGTGGCTGCTGCCAGCTCCGGCCAGCCACCTCATGGCCGACCGGCCACCACCCACGGTGGCCGGAGCTCCTCCCGAGTCTCCGATCACCGGAAAATGTCATTCTTCACCTCCAACCACCTCCAAAACGTCTCCAACTATCCCCCAAACTCACTAAAACCCTAACCCATAGTTTTATACAAAACCCTAACTTTCCAAAGTTAACAAAACGAAGATCAGGTTAGGTCTTACCGACGAGGAAGACGAGGGGAAGAGGTTTGCTCTTTGCTTTGAATCGATCCAATGGTTGAATAACAAACCCTAGCTCAACTTCCTTTCTTCTCCCTTCTTCTTCTTCTCCTTCTCTCTCTAAACCCTCTCTTCTTCTTTCTAATTTAATTCAACTAACAACTAACTCTCCCTTTTCTCTCCTTTAACCCTTAGGTTCGTCCACCCCTTACAACCACACAATTTCCCCCCAAAACTAACACCACCACAATTAGGACAAGTGTCAAGGTGGGTCCCACACCTTTTGGAAAATATCTAGTTGATATTTTCCAATCAGTTTCGCGAAAAACGGAAGTTTCGGGTCTCGAACGGGCACTTTTCCCAAGAAATTACGAAACTTAGCGGGCTACAAGGAAACGGCTCAACTAAGACCGCTGCGACGATGGCTAAGATTTTTGGATCCAAAACGGTCCTCGAATGGACCAAAACGTCGTTCGGTTGACTTTTCCAGCGAAAAGTCAACATTTCCCGAATTGATCAAAAAGTTGCCCTGAGTCCCCTGGAACTCATTTTGGTCGATAACGGGGTCAACTTAAGTCCGGTATGACCCTTGGGGTCAATTTAGGTTAAGTTTAGTGTTTGTCTTAAAATTTTTAAATTTTCCTGTTTTTCGCAGGTTTGACTGACGTTGACCAGAAGTGGTTATTACAAAGGGACTGGATTGTCTTAACAGTAACAATTATACCTTGCAAATGGGGCCAAAATCAGCAGACACTTTGGAAGAGGATCTTTCAAATTCCGCCCCCCCCCCCTCCCAAAAAGCAAGAAAAGAATAGAAAAAAAGGTCTCATCTTCAAACTCTCCACATCACTATGCAACAAGGTCCAAATTAAAAGCTTCCTCAAACCCTAAAACCTTCATATCCAAGAGTCAACTCAATGAAGCAAAGAAGGCTTGGACTTTTGGAAAAATGATTGGTCTCACAGCTGATTGTAGTGAAGAAATACTGCTCCAACAGATTGCCGCTTTGGATGATGACAGATTGGATGAGGTTGAACGACCATCTCAGACTGATGTAGCAAGTGTTGATGAGGAAGAACAGTTACCTCTCAGCTTGGGTTTCACTCTGGATGTGGGAAATATCCTCACTCCTTTGCCTCTCATCTAACAACTGACAATGTTGATCCTCTCTTGGAATATGAGAGGAGTTGCTTCCTCACAAAAGAGGAAGACTTTAGGTAACGTGGTACGCAAGCAACAACCCACAATGGTTCTCCTTCAAGAAACAAAATTGCTCTCTCCCTCCTCTACCTTTCAACTTACAAGAATGCAAAAGTTAAATGGGGCTATGCTTTGGTTTGGCTCCTTCAAGGACACTGATGAAGCCTGATGCATTGTAAATGTCTATGCCCCTTGCTCAAGATCTAGAAGAAGGTCACTTTGGCTTGAACTAATTGTAGAACTGACTTGCACTCATACTCCACCACTCCTGATAGTTGCTGGTGACTTCAACTCAGTGCTATCTTTGGATGAAATATCCTCTAACAGAGGTTCTGTGAGGGATATCATCAATTTTCAGAATCTCATTGATACTCTAGCCCTAATTGATTTGCCTTTAACTGGTGGCAAATTTACTTGGTTTGGCACTGGTTCAACTGCCTCAAGAATTGACAGATTCTTAATCTCGATTGATTTCTTAGCCAAATTTAATAATCTCACACAACAATGCTTGCCAAGGTACATCTCTGATCATAGAGCTTTAATTCTCTTTGATGATCAGGTTGACTGAGGTCCAAGGCCCTTCAAGTTCCTCAATATTTGGCTTGAGGATGGGAGGTTTTACAAAATGGTAGAGGATTTCTGGGCTCTTCTATCCATTTCTGGCCAGCCACATCTTATTCTCTGGAAGAAGTTGAAGCTCCTGAAGGACAAATTAAAAGAATGGAACTCTCAAGTCTTTGGGTATCTTGATACTGATATAGCAAATCTCACTCTCAGCCTGGACAAATTAGACAACTTGGTTGAAGAAAGAACCCTCTCCTCTCTAGAATGCAACCAAAGGGGGGTATTAAGAGCAGAATTAATTCAGAAGACAAAATTGTTGGCTAAATTATGGAGCCAAAAAGCCAGGAAAAAATGGTTTTATGAAGGGGACAAAGGCTCTGGCTATTTTCATAGGGTGGCAAATTTTCAAGGGTTGAGAAAGAAGATAACCCAAGTACTAGTTAATGATACCTTACTGCAAGATCATCTGCTAATCAAAGCTGCTGCATCCTCCCATTTTGAAGCAAGGTTTGCTGAGTCCACCAACAACATTATTAATCTAGATCATTTGAATTTCAATAGCATCACACCTGATCAATCATTGGAGCTGGAGAGGCCCTTCTCTGAAGATGAAACTCTTAAAGCAATTATGAGATGTAATGAGGATAAGGCAACTGGGCCTGATGGTTTTACTCTCAAGTTTTATCAAGTCTGTTGGCCAATAATTAAGGTGGACCTGATGAATTTTCTAGCTTATTTCCACATGACTGGACATCTGGGGAATACTCTTAACTCCTCCTTCACAACACTAGTCCCTAAGCATGAAACCCCTCTCACCTTTGATGATTACAGACCCATCAGTCTAATGGGTGGTCCTTATAAGATACTTACCAAAATAATGGCTTCAAGACTGAAAACTCTGATCAGTCCCTTGGTTGGCTTTGAACATACAGGATTTCTAGCTGGGAGGCAAATCTTGGATGGTGTTCTGGTTGCTAATGAAGTGGTTCACAAGATCAAAAAATCAAAAACCCCTGCCCTTTTATTCAAAGCTGATTTTGAGAAAGCTTTTGACAAAGTTGATTGGTTATATATAATGAAATTGCTTACTAAAATGGGCTTTGGCTATCTTTGGAGGCTATGGATGCTCTTTTGCTTTAAGGCACATGTCTCTATTCTTATCAATGGCTCTCCTTCTCCTCAGTTCAAGGTCTTTAGGGGAATCATGCAGGGCTGCTCATTGTCACCACTCTTGTTTGCACTGATTGATGAGGGTTTAAACCAGTTTATGAAGGCATGCTTAAGATTGGATCAATTCCAAGCAATCTCACTGGGGGTAAATGGTCCTCATATCTCTCACCTACAATTTGCTGATGACACCTTATTCTTCATCAAAGCATCAACAAGTGGAGCTCAAAACTTGAAAAATGTTCTCAAATTATTCAAATTGACAACTGGTTTAAAGGTTAACTTCTACAAGTCCACTTTAATTCCTTTCAATCTCTCAACAGAACAAGGTGATCATTTTGCTACTTTACTGAACTGTACTAAGGGAGCTCTACCTTTACCTTACCTTGGTTTTTCCCTTGGAGCCAATCCCGAGAGAATCTCCACCTGGCAGCCCATCATAAGCAAATTCAAAAAAAGTTTAGGACTTCGGCAAGCAAAAATGCTATCCTTTGGGGGCAGAATCACCCTCATTAAATCAACACTAAGTGCCTTACCACTATATTACTTTTCTCTCCTCAAAGCTCCTAATGCAGTGCTAAAGGATATGGAATCATGGCAAAGGAGGTTCCTCTGGCATGGTAAACCCTCGGCTAAGGTCTTCTGCAAAGTTGGTTGGGGGCAAGTTTGCAAAGCTAAAAATGATGGTGGTCTTGGTATTAGAAAGTTAAAACTCGTGAATATCTCCCTACTTGCAAAATGATGGTGGAGATTTGCTTTGGAGGAGAATTCTTTATGGAAACAAGCTATTTGTGCTAAAATGGGGTGGTGTTTCAATGAGTGGGATCTATCCAGGTTTTCTGAATTAGGCAAGCCCAGTTTTATCTCTCATTTTATGACTTTGCTGAGGGACTCAAGGTTTGCAGATTGCTTTGGTGATAAAGGCCTAAGATGGGTACTTGGAAGAGGTAATAAATTACATTTTTGGGAAGATCTCTGGTGGGGGCATGCCACTCTCAAATCCCTATTCCCCTAACACAAAGCACAAACTAACTGCAGACATCTGGGTGGATGGGGGTTGGAACTTAAATCTGAGAAGAGTTGTCCTAGGTAGAGAAGCTCAGGAATGGGGGGTTCTTTCTGCAATTCTTGACTCTATACATTTAACACAAGTTGATGATGAACTCTTATGGAAATGGGATGAAAAGGGTTTCTCTGTTACCAAAATCTATGCCTTGCTTGCTCAGCAAGGCACCACTGCCATCAATTGGACTTCAAAGGTTTGGATCCCTGGTGTCCCTCCAAAAATATCAGCATTCTCTTGGCTTGCTTGTTTAGAAGTCATTCCTTCAAAATGCTTTCTAGAAGGAAGAGGCATGGAATTTTCTTTACAACAACTAGTCTGCTCACATTGCTCCTGGGATCTTGAGGATGGATCACATATACTCCTACATTGTAAAAAAGTCTGGCTCACATGGACTATCATCTGCAAGTGGTGAGGATTAGTGTGGGTTTGCCCTGCTACTGTCAAGAATCAATTTTGCTCCTGGTTTGCACTTGTACCTGCTCACATGAGAAGATGCTGGAGTATCATTCTTCAAGTCACTATCTGTGTAAGACCCGCTCCGGTCGAACCGATGACTCAGGAAGTCACTTGGGACTTTTCCGGAACCCAAACGAATTAGCCATCATCACGGTTGGCTTCAGGGAAGAAATCCCTTTCGTTTGAGTATGATATTGGATAAAGTCAATTTTGGTCAACACAAGACTTTTTATCGACTCAAAGCTTTATTTTAAAGTGCTGGAAATCATTTTGGAAAATTAAATGACCTAGGTGGACACTTGTCTTCTTTTGGTTGAAAGAGAGAAAAAGGGATGGTCATAGTCACTTTTACCCTCCCAAAAGCTACTACAAGGGAATCTAACTCAAGGGTTTTTAGGTCATTGCTACATCTAGGTAATTATATGAGATTGGAATAGCAAATTCAACTCATTTTGTTGAGTGTAGCCGAAATTGAGAGGAGGAGCAAAAGAGAAGAGCTCCCATGGAGGTTTGAAGGAAAATCAAGGAAGAAGAGGCCACTTGAAGTCTTCCTCTAGCCATCCCTCCTCCAAATCACTAGCATCTTCTTCATCTCAACATTCTAGAGGTAATGGAACTCTCTAATCCTCATTTCTCTTCATCTATTTTCATGGGTTTTTGGGTGAAATTGCTAGATGATGTTGGGTTTGAGTAGAAATGGTGGGAGATGTTGTTGATGAGAAGCTTTGTTGGGTCTTTGTGGAGAAATCATTGATTTGTGGGGCTTTTGAGTTGGGTTTGATTTGATGAATCTTTGGAAAGTTGTTTGTGTGTTGATTCCTACCATGGGTGGAGGAGTATTGAAGGATTTGGGCCGTTTTGGGAGTTAGGAGGGGCAAAATTCTGGGTTTGAAGGTGGTTTTTCGGAGAAAAGGAGCTGGAGGTTGAAGAAGGGCGAAACTACCCTGGTGCGCCACGGATCCGTGACGGATCCCGTGACGGGCGACGTCACGGCTCCGTGAGGGAGTCCGTGACGGCACTCGTCACGGCTCCGTGACGGTAACCGTGATGGTTAACATCACGGATCCGTGACCAGGTCCGTGACCGACCAGGGTGAGGGTTTCTTGAGGGTTTTGTACCTTGGTTTTGAGCTGAACTTTGGAAGGGTTTTGGGGGTCTTTCTTGCTGTTTAAGTGGAGCCTAATTAGCGTTTCTTTGTGTCCAAGACCTTGGGGATCGAGCTAGAGGAGCAAGGATCACGCCGGGACCCGAGGGAAGAGCGAAGTAGTGATCACCGGGCTTCATCAAAGTGTTGAAGAGGAGGACCTTGAGGTAGGGAAAGCCTTAACCTCTCGTTTATGATGTTTAGTATGCATGTTAGGTTAATAAAATTGGAAAGGTCCTAGAAATGCCTATAGGATGCGAATAACTAGCGTAATCGTCTTTCAATTACTAATAACCGGAATTGTCTAGTGGTGACCGATTAGGATGCCAATCACTAGTGTAACTCGCTTTCAATACTTGGGAATTGATTGTCTGGTAGAGGAGCCTTGGCAAGGCCCTCGGATTAGTTGCGTGTTAGGATCACATGTTTGGTTGTTGATTGCTTAGTGGATAGGCTAAAGAGTCTAATGAAACTAGTGGAATTGCATGTGTGAATGCTCTTTTGAAGGTTTTTATGATTAGTTGATTATACTCGTACTTGCTCGTTGATTGTATTCAAGTGATTACTTGATTTACTTGAATGGTTGTTTGGAGCATCGAGTATGACTGGTTGTACCGAGCGGTGCAATCAGGTGATCGATGCCCCGGTGGTTCGAAACTGGTAAGTGAACGGTAAGTTGGGCTTGTGTGATTGGTGTGCTATGATTACGTGATTCGTGTACTGCGTGTTGTGGTGAATTGGTGATGTGCGAACTATGTGTGGGAATGAAGTGGTGGTTGTTGAGATTGGGTTATTTCGTCTTTCGGTTGAGTGAGTTGTTCATTTATTAGCTATTCATCATCGAATTTCCCAAGTGTGCGCTCCCTATGGGAGTATTGCCCTGGGTTCCCGAGGATCTAAAATCCCTTGGAGACGTTTCTGAGACTTCCGATGATATGTGCCCTGGAGGGTGTTTCCGATAGTCTCAATGATATGCGTCTCCTCTGGATTTGAGGGAAAATCCGAGAGGACACATAAGATGTGGATCGGAGGGTGGTGACTCCATGTGCCAATAAGTCTCTAAAAGATTTTTTTTTGATAGATGATGTTTTTGTTTTATTAAACTTTTTACCCCAAGACAAGGAAAAAAGAGGGGACCGCTTAAAGCTATCCCAAATAACCTTCAAAAGAGACTCCACCACAAACGGTGAGAGAATCGTGCTAAGAGAAAAAAAAACAAAGAAAGGGAACAAAAGCCAAATACAAAGAAATACTAGCCAATAGAGGGAGGAACATCGTCCTTAAACTCTATCTACAGCATAGTCCCTGTAGCGAAAAAGTGTCTCCAAGCTTCATTTTTCCGCTGAGCCTCGAGCTTCTGAGTTTCACTCATACAAAGTGAACGAGTCGTCACTCGGAAAGGCTGATGGGGTTTCTTTTTTCTTTTCCCTTTAACCTTCTGTATTGTTTCTTGCGACCAAACCGGAAAGTCTTGATCGAAACTTGACAACGGGTTATGGGAGGAAGACGCTAAAACCCGAGAGTCCGATTTGGGGGGGGAAATTCTTCACCAAATCGGAACACGATGCAAGAGGGCGGACAAAGAGCCCAGTTTGCACGTGGCTTGGCGCAGGCCTAATGACAGGTGAGCCAACAACAGAAGACTCCAAAAGGTTGTGGGCTTGAATTACTGACCCAACACCATTTAGGTCTGCTTGATCCTCACCTTCTGCAGCAGCTAACGCGCAAACCTCACACAAAGGATCCAAATCGCGAGCAGGCCCTGAGCCAGCAACAAAAGACTCCAAATTTTGGGTTTGAATTATTAACCCAAGGGGGGGGGGGAACAAGGCCGTCTCTACACATTTGGTGGCCTTAGGCAAAAATTTAAAAAGGGACCTTCTAATAACTAAAAGGGTAACAGTACCTAGTCCTATATTCTTTATTTATTCATAATAGAATCAAATGTTAGAAATTTTAATTAGACCTTTTTCCACCAATAAGTCTCTAAAAGATTTTTTTTGATAGATGATGTTTTTGTTTTATTAAACTTTTTACCCCAAGACAAGGAAAAAAGAGGGGACCGCTTAAAGCTATCCCAAATAACCTTCAAAAGAGACTCCACCACAAATGGTGAGAGAATCGTGCTAAGAGAAAAAAAAAACAAAGAAAGGGAACAAAAGCCAAATACAAAGAAATACTAGCCAATAGAGGGAGAAACATCGTCCTTAAACTCTATCTGCAGCATAGTCCCTGTAGCGACAAAATGTCTCCAAGCTTCATTTTTCCGCTAAGCCTCGAGCTTCTGAGTTTCACTCATACAAAGTGAACGAGTCGTCACTCGGAAAGGCTGATGGGGTTTCTTTTTTATTTTCCCTTTAATCTTCTGTATTGTTTCTTGCGACCAAACCGGAAAGTCTTGATCAAAACTTGACAACGGGTTATAGGAGGAAGACGCTAAAACCCGAGAGTCCGATTTGGGGGGAAAATTCTTCACCAAATCGGAACACGATGCAAGAGGGCGGACAAAGATCCAGTTTGCACGTGGCTTGGCGCAGGCCTAATGGCAGGTGAGCCAACAACAGAAGACTCCAAAAGGTTGTGGGCTTGAATTACTGACCCAACACCATTTAGGCCTGCTTGATCCTCACCTTCTGCAGCAGCTAACGCGCGAACCTCACACAAAGGATCCAAATCGCGAGCAGGCCCTGAGCTAGCAACAAAAGACTTCAAATTTTGGGCTTGAATTATTGACCCAAAGGGGGGGGGGGGGAACATGGCCGTTGACGCCCTGCGGTTTTAACACAGAAAAGGACACGACAAGCGTACGGTCGTCGAGTAGTATTTCGGGATTTTTAGTTCCGGATTATCGTACCCAAGGGAGCACAAGACAAGCAATTCCTATTTGAAGTTCGTAGTTAAACTATTTCGTTAAAAAGATGGTTTTGGTTGTAAAAGATCATGCAAATGTAAACAAGTAAGTGAAAGGTGAACACGTATTTAGGTAAATCAGAAGAGAGTAGAATCAGAGAAAAAGATAATCTAAGGTGTTTGGGTTCATAGAGACCAATTCCGATGCATTTAAATGACGATGAACACTGTGTAGTTATCTGATTTTAGGGGCAACGAATTATCTCTCAAACTAGTCCTAACTTCTCACGTTGTTTCGGACCCTAATGGAATCTAACCACCCAGCTCTCACGAATCAGGATGTAGGGAGACCCAAAGCATTACGTTCTTTGATAATTTCTAACTTTCGGTTTGAATCCTATGGTTGTTGCAATCGTGTTAACCTAGCTATCACTAATCTAGATTTAAACCCAATTTGTATAAGATTTCTGACCTAATTGCAACCCACCTCTCACGAGTGTCAGATTGCAATTCCCACCTTCTATCAAGCCTACCCGGGAGATAGAGCATTAAGCTTAAATCTAATACAAACCCTAAATCAAATCAACCAACACAATATTGATTCATACATTCAATACATTGGAAAGTAAATCTATATTCCCCCATAACCCTAGATTATGGGGTTTAGCTACTCATGGAGAAAGAAGAAAAAGAAGATGAAGAAGAAAAACATTCATAAGTAATCATCATATTGAAAGGGTAGTGGAAATACAATACCAATGTAGAATTACAATGGTTGAGTTCAAGTACTCTCTTCTCATACAAATCTTGCCCAAGTTGCTTCTATTCCTTCAAGCTTCAAAGTTCACCAATCTCCACCTTCTAGCTCTCTAGGATTGTCCCAAAAACAAGTTTTCTTCTCTCCAAATCCGTGCTCTTCTATTTATAGGACTTCAAGACCCTCTTTTTCTTCTCAAATTCGGATTTGGAATAGGAAATTTTCATTTTTTTAAGTAGGAAACCCGTCTGGAAGTTTGAAAGCCTCATGCGGGCCTGATAGAGTGCCGTAACGGCTTTGAGCCCTTGACAAGAGTTGTAGATCTCTGAATTCCCTTCGATTTGACATAAAATTCAAGGCAATCGGAGTTCGTAGGAAGAATTCATGCTCTTCGCAAGATCAACCAGCTTCCAAAACTCCTAAAACCGGGTTTTCCTCTATTTTACCCTTTTTTTCCGACCAAATCACCTACAAAACATAATGAGAGACACAATACAAGTAAAAAGAGAAAAGTGGTCTAAATTATACAATCCCGAGACTAAAATGCTCAAGAATGTGGGCTAAAAACATCTAGAATTGATGCAATTTATGTCCACATCAGCCGTCTCTACACATTTGGTGGCCTTAGGTTAAAATTTAAAAAGGGACCTTCTAATAACTAAAGCGTAACGGTACCTAGTCCTATATTCTTTATTTATTTATAATAGAATCAAATGTTAGAAATTTTAATTAGACCTTTTTCCACCAATAAGTCTCTAAAAGATTTTTTTTTGATAGATGATGTTTTTGTTTTATTAAACTTTTTACCCCAAGACAAGGAAAAAAGAGGGGACCGCTTAAAGCTATCCCAAATAACCTTCAAAAGAGACTCCACCACAAACGGTGAGAGAATCGTGCTAAGAGAAAAAAAAAACAAAGAAAGGGAACAAAAGCCAAATACAAAGAAATACTAGCCAATAGAGGGAGGAACATCGTCCTTAAACTCTATCTGCAGCATAGTCCCTGTAGCGACAAAGTGTCTCCAAGCTTCATTTTTCCGCTGAGCCTCGAGCTTCTGAGTTTCACTCATACAAAGTGAACGAGTCGTCACTCGGAAAGGCTGATGGGGTTTCTTTTTTCTTTTCCCTTTAACCTTCTGTATTGTTTCTTGCGACCAAACCGGAAAGTCTTGATCGAAACTTGACAACGGGTTATGGGAGGAAGACGCTAAAACCCGAGAGTCCGATTTGGGGGGAAAATTCTTCACCAAATCGGAACACGATGCAAGAGGGCGGACAAGGATCCAGTTTGCACGTGGCTTGGCGCAGGCCTAATGGCAGGTGAGCCAACAACAGAAGACTCCAAAAGGTTGTGGGCTTGAATTACTGACCCAACACCATTTAGGCCTGCTTGATCCTCACCTTCTGCAGCAGCTAACGCGCGAACCTCACACAAAGGATCCAAATCGCGAGCAGGCCCTGAGCCAGCAACAAAAGACTCCAAATTTTGGGCTTGAATTATTGACCCAAAGGGGGGGGGGAACATGGCCGTTGACGCCCTGCGGTTTTAACACAGAAAAGGACACGGCAAGCGTACCGGTCGTCAAGTAGTATTTCGGGATTTTTAGTTCCGGATTATCGTACCCAAGGGAGCACATGACAAGCAATTCCTATTTGAAGTTCGTAGTTAAACTATTTCGTTAAAAAGATGGTTTTGGTTTTAAAAGATCATGCAAATGTAAACAAGTAAGTGAAAGGTGAACACGTATTTAGGTAAATCAGAAGAGAGTAGAATCAGAGAAAAAGATAATCTAAGGTGTTTGGGTTCATAGAGACCAATTCCGATGCATTTAAATGACGATGAACACTGTGTAGTTATCTGATTTTAGGGGCAACGAATTATCTCTCAAACTAGTCCTAACTTCTCACGTTGTTTCGGACCCTAATGGAATCTAACCACCCAGCTCTCACGAATCAGGATGTAGGGAGACCCAAAGCACTATGTTCTTTGATAATTTATAACTTTCGGTTTGAATCCTATGGTTATTGAAATCGTGTTAACCTAGCTATCACTAATCTAGATTTAAACCCAATTTGTATAAGATTTCTGACCTAATTGCAACCCACCTCTCACGAGTGTCAGATTGCAATTCCCACCTTCTATCAAGCCTACCCGGGAGATAGAGCATTAAGCTTAAATCTAATACAAACCCTAAATCAAATCAACCAACACAATATTGATTCATACATTCAATACATTGGAAAGTAAATCTATATTCCCCCATAACCCTAGATTATGGGGTTTAGCTACTCATGGAGAAAGAAGAAGAAGAAGATGAAGAAGAAAAACATTCATAAGTAATCATCATATTGAAAGAGTAGTGGAAATACAATACCAATGTAGAATTACAATGGTTGAGTTCAAGCACTCTCTTCTCATACAAATCTTGCCCAAGTTGCTTCTATTCCATCAAGGTTCAAAGTTCACCAATCTCCACCTTCTAGCTCTCTAGGATTGTCCCAAAAACAAGTTTTCTTCTCTCCAAATTCGTGCTCTTCTATTTATAGGACTTCAAGACCCTCTTTTTCTTCTCAAATTCGGATTTGGAATAAGAAATTTTCATTTTTTTTTAAATAGGAAACCTGTCTGGAAGTTTGCAAGCCTCACGCGGGCCTGATAGAGTTCCGTAACGGCTTTGAGCCCTTGACAAAAGTTGTAGATCTCTGAATTCCCTTCGATTTCACATAAAATTCAAGGCAATCGGAGTTTTTAGGAAGAAGTTATGCTCTTCGCAAGATCAGCCAGCTTCCAAAACTCCTAAAACCGGGTTTTCCTCTATTTAACCTCTTTTTTTCGACCAACTCACCTACAAAACATAATGAGAGACACAATACAAGTAACAAGAGAAAAATGGTCTAAATTATACAATCCCGAGACTAAAATGCTCAAGAATGTGGGCTGAAAACATCTAGAATCGATGCAATTTATGTCCACATCAGCCGTCTCTACACATTTGGTGGCCTTAGGCAAAAATTTTAAAAGGGACCTTCTAATAACTAAAGCGTAACGGTACCTAGTCCTATATTCTTTATTTATTTATAATAGAATCAAATGTTAGAAATTTTAATTAGACCTTTTTCCACCAATAAGTCTCTAAAAGATTTTTTTTTGATAGATGATGTTTTTGTTTTATTAAACTTTTTACCCCAAGACAAGGAAAAAAGAGGGGACCGCTTAAAGCTATCCCAAATAACCTTCAAAAGAGACTCCACCACAAACGGTGAGAGAATCGTGCTAATAGAAAAAAAACAAAGAAAGGGAACAAAAGCCAAATACAAAGAAATACTAGCCAATAGAGGGAGGAACATCGTCCTTAAACTCTATCTACAGCATAGTCCCTGTAGCGACAAAGTGTCTCCAAGCTTCATTTTTCCGCTGAGCCTCGAGCTTCTGAGTTTCACTCATACAAAGTGAACGAGTCGTCACTCGGAAAGGCTGATGGGGTTTCTTTTTTCTTTTCCCTTTAACCTTCTGTATTGTTTCTTGCGACCAAACCAGAAAGTCTTGATCGAAACTTGACAACAGGTTATGGGAGGAAGACGCTAAAACCCGAGAGTCCAATTTGGGGGGAAAATTCTTCACCAAATCGGAACACGATGCAAGAGGGCGGACAAAGAGCCCAATTTGCACGTGGCTTGGCACATGCCTAATGACAGGTGAGCCAACAACATAAGACTCCAAAAGGTTGTGGGCTTGAATTACTGACCCAACACCATTTAGGCCTGCTTGATCCTCACCTTCTGCAGCAGCTAACGCGCGAACCTCACACAAAGGATCCAAATCGCGAGCATGGCCTGAGCCAGCAACAAAAGACTCCAAATTTTGGGCTTGAATTATTGACCCAAGGGGGGGGGGGGAGGATAACAAGTTATTGAGCCGCAATATTCGGCCACCACCTATAAAGAGCAAGAGTTAAAATGTTATATCACGAACAAGAATGGAGTTGCAGTAAGGCGTTGTTATTGACTTTCCGTAAGGAATTTATGCCCCCACTATATTGGGCATATCCTTCGGGATACAATACTGCTATAATATAAACCTTTTCTATGTACAAAGATGAGATGATTATGTTCTGAACAAATTGATTGGTTTATATAGAAGATGAGGTGTCTGTTCATGAGAATCACTTCATTTGTAGCAGTTAAATAACTGATGAATGGATAATAAAATATTATTCCAAAAATGAAGAATCAGACACACATGCCCCAAGTGCCATAGTCTTGATTAATATAATTTAGTAATAATCATGACAAATCTACCAATAGTTTGATCACTTGGCACATATTCAATTTAATTAGAGTATGGACACATTGCTATATAAACACTTAAGTTTGTTCTATATTTTATCAATGTGGCACCCACCACGTTTACACAAACTAAATGTTCCAACAGAAAACGTTCAAGGCTACTAGGAATCCTTAGTTGTGGAATCATCTTACTCGTGTGGATACCGTTAGAATGCAAACATGTTGGTGCCTCGACTCGTCTTTCTAAAGGTCCCAATCTCAAACCAACGAACTCAAGTATCATACATTTCTCTTCATCGAAGTGGTCACTTTAAATTCATGTTTAGATTAGTTTTCGTGATGCATATGATTATATGTTTGAATATGATTATCAATTTTTTTTTGTTTTCAACCGTGTTTACGAAACACGTAATCCTACAGTTTGTGAAATGGTCTTCACCTTTCATGGATTCAAACGAGCTTTCACTATATGTTAGTGTTCAACCCATAAGAAATAACGATCATGAAATTTCCTCTACTTTTATTTATTTAAAAGATATAATTTCAAAAATCCGCATACAAGTATACGCGTTTATCAAATGACTACATAAATGTTCAACTTGTTCACACGGCAGACCTAACTATCCGTGGTTTTTTTTGCCATTACATTGTCTGTTATAAAATTTGTGTTTTTTTAATTCCGAAAATGCCCTCCTTCTAGAACCACAAACTCATCCTTAACTTCCAAAATTACGAAAATCTCATTCAATATTCACTTTAAATTAAAAAAATAATACAATTATACATATAAATCTAAAAAAATTAATTTTTTTTCTTATTAATTTTATTTTTGAATTGTCTTATCAGATTTAAATTTGTTAAAATCATATTTTAAATCATTTTATTTATTATTTATTTTTCTTTAATTTATAATTCAAGTTCTTTTTTCTTTAATTCATTAATAATTTTTTAAATATTCTTAATACTCATTTTTTTGTACTAAAATGTGCACATATATTATTAATTATAAAAAAGAGTCATTACACCATACAGAGCCCTAAGAGGTCTCTTTACAAAAAACTCTAAGACAGATGAACCGTGACAACCAGTGTTGGAAGAGCCATAAAAAGCAACTGAAATGAAAATTAAACTATGACGAAACCAATCGACAGAGCGGGCCTAAGGGACGCCCGAGGGCTCGCACCGTTAGGTACAGTAGTTGCAGATACAATTGGGCCTCTTCCCCAAGACAAGGGGTCCTTAGGTGCAAAAGTCGAGGATACCAAATTGTGGGACGCCTGACAGTCCTAATCTGTTGTATACGGCTTGGACTGACGATCTTTCTGGAACTCCAAGATAGAGGAGTCGAACTGTGGGGTACCCACCGACTCTTAATCGCACTCATTAACAATGTAGCCGATCAAGCCATAGTTAAAACAAAACACATGTAGTTTCATATAAGTGAGCGAGACACGAACCGGTCGGGGAATTCCTGAAAGAGAAGCAGAAGCTGATGGCGTAGAGGACGCTCCACAAGGTGCCAAAAATGGACCTTCACTGTTCCTCCCCAACATGTTCCCCATAGGTCACATGGGACATCAACACACAACCCCAATATCGTGCTAATCGTCTCTCCCGTGGTTCTGGTTCGTACCAAAGGAGGAAGACCATGGGTGTGTACCAATAATTGGAGCCGATTCAGGGTGGGGGCTCCTTAACCATCGGATCCAAGTCATCAAGAAAGAGTGGTCTCCCGTCGAAGCACCACCGCTCATTCATTCGAACCCATGCACGAGCCTTCTCCGTCTCAAAGTAGAACCTGAAGACATCGGGGCCAATGTCCTTGATCACCAATCCATCAGCCGATTCCCCCACACCTTGGTGATGATCTTGAGGAGTACCTCCTTCCGGGGGGCTTGGAGGCCCACAATTTTCCCATCATGGTAAATTGTTGGTGAGCCAAAACCGACGGGCTCACCAGAGCATACGACACCACCACCTCGACTTCTTCCTTCTCCTATAACGAACATGTCGATAAACCACCTTAGAGGCTAGTTAGGTGAGAGTCCAGAGACGCCGACAGAGGTGGTGCCCCCGAGGTGGAACCGACCTCCTTGGCTTTGAAGACCTTGCGACGGTGGACCGTACCCGGCGGTGGAGTGAGTAGCGCCGAAATCACATGGACACGATCTGCGTTGGGGACCCAGACCCTCTCGCAAAGTGCCTCCAGGTCCGCCCTCCCTGGTAAAGTCATGAGAGCTTTCCCTCAAAGTGGCTCATGAACTATTAGGTGCGACAAAACTACGACATGGGCCTCTATAGGCGGCGAAACGCTAGTTAGAGCAGGTTCCTACGGTGGTTTGATATCGGGAGCCACCCTAGGAGGTGGTGGACTTGTCGATCCGACGAAAAGGGTCGTTGGCGTTTGAGGTTCCAAAACCCTAACGCAACTTGCAGTAGAAGTAAGGTTTTGGGATTTGAGTGGATGGCCTCGCCATGGCTTACTCAGAGGAGTAGAGGTTCCTGGTGAGAAGGGCAAGATTTCCGTGATCGATGAAGGAAGAAAGATCGTGGTGGAGAGGGAAAGAGGAACCAGAGCGGCAGATATCTGCTTCGACTTCCTTCCACGCCTCAATTTTATGGGGGGCACCACATCTGAAGAAGGGTGAGGTGGAGGCACAAGTGCAGAGGGCTACGTTAGTACAGACGATGATGGGAAAAGACCGACGGTGGGGAAAGTAGTCTTGTCGGCGATAATAATAAAAAAAAACTCCATAAATAGTGATTAGGGTTTCCTCGGAAAGAGGCTCTCGACACAGGAGGCGAGAGAAATTATTATGTTCATAATGTATTTAATCATTCCTTAATACTCATTCATTATTCTTTGAAGTTCATTAATCATTCTTTAAAGTTTTTTTGAAAAAAAATATATGAAGCACCGCCGCGATTCTTAGTCGTGCTCGCTGCTTGCAATCAATTAATGGTACATGTTTCTTAGTGAACATCAACATGAGACCCGAACACGAGATATATTTTTTTTAGTGATCATGAGACCAGATCGGAGATAAGAGGAAGAAACCATATTTTTGAGTGATTATGAGACCATATTTTTTAGGAACCCCTTAACCCCTTTGTCATGCAAGTCTGGACGAGCTCGCTTGAGACGACGACCTCAACGGTGGAACCAATAACATAAATCCCAGATCCAGGTAAGAAGAAGGAGAATGAATGAACTACAGTGTCTCCAGCGTCTCACGATCTTACCTCGTCTTTACGAGGGAGGAGCTCAGTCTTGTGCTCTCTCATCATCAGCGTAGTCTACCCACAAATCTGTTTTATTTGGTTTAGATTACGAGAACGAACAACAGAGGCAATGAACCAGATTTGAAGTCCATGGTGGCCATTGAACCAGATCTCCTCGAAGCCCGTGCTTACTATAAAGCTCTGAGACTATCCACAATGGGAGTGGTCTAATCCAAGTCTAATTGGGCTACTTTTTAGGAAAATCGGTACGGAATAGACCCGATTCTCCGGTCTATTCTGAATCATCTCATAGTGGCAATAGACCCGAATCGTCTATTCCGAGTCTAATGTGAAATAAATAATTTAATAAAATATAAAATTTTAATTTAAAAACAATGAAAAAAACAACGACATAAATTGTAAAATAATGTAACTTAAAATAATATAATCATAATTTGATAATCTTAGAATTTAAATTTAATATTAAATTAATAAATTCAAAATTATTGTATTATTAATTAAGTGATCTTATTCTTAAATTAATAAATACGAAATTACTTAATACTAAATTATAAAATATGAAATTATGAATCATAAATTAATACAATTTTAAATTAGATAACATTAAATTACAAAATATATTAAATAAAAAAAATTCTTAAATAGATATTAAGGAAATTGTTAAATAGGTATTAAGGAAAATTATTAATTATAATTATTTAGTGAAATTATTAATTAAAATTATCAAGGAAAGTTATTAATTAAAATTATTAAATAGGTATGAAGGAAAATTATTAATTACAATTATTAAGGATTGCTATAAATTAAAATTAGTTATTAAGGAAATTTAAAATATTTTGAACAGATTTATCGCCACGTGACGGTTCTTTATAGGTCCGAAGTCGTCAAATCGACGAGGTCCGAAGTTAAGGATTCCCTAGACATGAATCCTTTTTCGCGCATTTGGCATAAAATCCGTTTCTTGGCCCGATTGGACGCACAAAGCACCAATTATAGATAGCCTAACGTCTTCTCTAGTTCCAAATCTAGGGAATGGGGTAGTGACCACCAGATGGAAAAAAGGACATATTAATTATGAATGACAGTTTTATAATTAATAAAAATAAAAAAGGCATATTGTGAATCGTGAAGAGGAAAGGGTAGATGTAGAATTCTATTATGTAAATATAAAATTATAGAAAAAGGAAATTAAACAAAAGAATAATATGAAATAATTTAAAAAAAAGAATAATCCGATTTTTAAAATAAAGAAAAAAATATAATTAAAAATAAATAGATTTTATGAAGAATAAATATTGACTTTTTAAAAATAAAAAATATATTTTTGTAAATAAAACTGATATTTAAAATAAAAATTAATTTTCAAAAAATAAAACTGAATTTTCTAAATAAAAACTGATTTTAATAAATAAAACTGTTTTTATAAATAAAACTGTTAAAGAAAACTTTAAAAATAATAATCATTTATTAAAAAATAAAACTGATTTTTCAAAATAAAAAATATTTTTCAAGATAAATTGATTTTTAAAATAAAAACTGATTTTAAAAAATAAAAAATGATTTTAAAAAAACTGTAACTGATTTTTCTTTAAATAAAATTTGATTTTTTATAAACACAAAACTGATTTTCATAAAAATTTGATTTTTAAAAATAAAACTATTTTTTAAAACCAATGACATGTGATTGAAAATTTGATTGTTATCGAAAGATATTTTAGATTATTTTTTTCTTTTTGGATGAAAAGTAAGCGTCGTAAATTAAAGTAATCTTTTAATAGTGAGAGTTTCATTTTTGTATATTTTATAATTAAGATACTTTATGTGAAATTCATACATGTATGATTGGAGATTGAATAAATCTGTAGATATTATAAATTAAAATAGAAAACCATAACACCAAAGTGGAAGAAGCTAAATTCATATTGACAACAAAGCACAAGAAATTATTCAACTTCTTACATATGCACTCGATTTGAAAAATAAAAGATCTAAATCATCGAAGAAAAGCTCGCAGATTACAACCACACCTACACATTTGCTTCTTCTTTTCCGGTTACGGATCGATGCAGGTATGATCGCATGATTGAACTGACCAGGGTTGGGGCCGGCTTTGCTTCTACAAAGAAAAGGGAGTGGCGTGAGAGTCGAGACGACGACTTGCGGTGGCGGATTTACAGGATCTTACTCATACACTAGATGTATCTGAACAAATATGATAAGTAGGTGTATCAAAATAGAGAGAATTTTATATCAAAGCAAAAGTAAAGGTTTTAAAACTCGAAGGATAATTTGTCATTTTTTTGGGTTCGTCTAAAAATACACAAAAAAGGTAAAAAAAGATTTTTTTTTATAATTAAGGTATATTTTTAACTAATTTAATTGTTAGAATACTTTATGTACAAATCACATATAATTAAAATAGTTAAACTAATCTTTTTCTTATATTTTTTTTGAGTAACCGTGCAATATATTCCTTTTAAGAGAGTTAGTACATGCTTGAAAGCCTTGACGGGACAAACACAATAACCCTATCTACTGAAAAACGTCTAAGACGTTTCGTTGAAATGCCATAAAGGCGACCGACAACTAACAACCAAATCAAATGAACTAGAACAATATTGAAATAACTAAGATAAACCAAACTAAAACAGTATTGAACTAACAACCAAATCCTAAGAACAATAAAAGTAAAGGCGACTGACGAAACACTGCTTAAAGTGGGGCCTGAATACCGCTGGGTCGCCCGAGGGCGACACTCTACTTCTGTTGTAAAACCGAACCTGTGATTGTCAACGGTGAAGGACAGCCAGGGGCATGTGGGTAGAGGGTGCGGTGGTGGAGGCCAGGGAGGAGGGCGTGGCGGTTACAGGGACGGAGGCGGGGACTTTCGAGGCGGCGGCTGCGGCAACTTCATATATCCTGGTGGATGCAGAGGCGGTGGTGGAGGCCAAGGAGGAGGCCGGGCCTGTGGCGGGAGAGAGGAGCCGGGCATAGGCCGGGAGCGATGACGACGTGCTAAGGCCAAGGAAACCCTAGCAGGCGCAGGGGGGCCGGAGACGAGACCGGAGACACGATGTTGGTGGCAGAGGGGAGCCAACACCGTGGTGCCGGACATAAGCCGGGAGAATAGCCGTTGCACCTGTCCTGCGGGGGTCGAAACCCTAGCAGAAAGGGATGGCGGCGACGACTTCCGAGGTGGCGGCTGCGACGACTTAAGAGACACCGGCGGAAAAGACGGCGTTAAGGTCTGATGCCGAGGTGAGTCATTCTTCATGCACCGGAGTCGTAGATAGGGCACCGAATCAGATCAGGAGACGCTTCGTTGGTGGCGGGAGGAAGCCAACGTCGCGGTAGCTAGAGGCGGTTCGAGAAGAAACCTAGTAGAAAAAACCTGCACAAGACCTAAAAGGAAGAGACTAATAGAGAGTATGTATGGAAGAGAGGAACAAAACCATGACAAACACCATGACAAAGACCATGACCGTGCTTTTGGGGAGAGAGAGAGAGGGCTCTTATCTTTTTCTTATAGTATAAAACTTTGTTCGATATAAGATACTTCACATAATTTATAAATTAAGAAGATTTGATTATCTGTAAACAATGGATAGTGGGGGTAGAAGATAATAGAAAGATCGAAGTTAATTCACAAAGGGTTAACACTGAAATATTTGTTATAATTACGAGTATGATCTTACAGAAAAGCATAAGTAGTGTGTGTACGTCATTCAGACCAAATTTAGAAATCAGTACATCGCAGCAACGGAGAGAATAATCAACGGTCCGAATCTAAGCATCACGAATCCAGATTGTATCCCCTACTATCGCCCTTTAAGCTACACCTCCATCACACATTTCTACGCAGCGACAGCTGAGACACCAGAAGATTCCGAAAGACGTTACACTTTACGAGTGGAAGGAAAACCTAGTACACAGTAAAGCCGCTGTACAGGATCATCTCCCCGTATCAAAAACTAATATCCTCTTTCGGTTACAAATCCGTTTGTGCATCGGAAAGTTGTACTTTGGTGAGAGAAAGTCAAAGGTATAGTAGGTCTTATCTGGAACAGGCCGCAGAGGATAAGACGAACACGTGGATTTCAAGGCCTTTTGGTGTCGAGTTGAACCTTTTGACTAAACTAAACTCTCCACACCATCACCATTGACATACCAAACTGTCCAAAAAATGAAGCCTAGCTCAGTTTCCGGCGATCGCCGCCACCGTGAAGCTGCCGACTCCGACGAAGTCGAGGGCTGGCTTCCGGAGGGCTGGACGGTCGAATTCCGAGCTAGAAGGAACGGTAAACAAGACAAGGTGATTTTCCTCTTTTCCCTAAATTACCCCTGATTTTGAGCTCTCTCGATTTCTTCTCCGGTAATGGCTTTTTTAGCTCGTGTAGCGCAATTTCGGAGGTTGTTGCCTTCTAAGCTCTGTTCTGGTTCCGAAATCACCATTTTCGGCTTGATTGTTGAGTTGTAGCAGTGTTCTCCCTGGTGCTAGATTTGGTGTTTTTTGTGTGTTTCGGAAACTGGTTTTGAGGGGTTTCAAGTGGTGGGGGTGGGGATGCATGGATGCTAACTCAAGTTTTAAGGATCTGTGCAAGTATTTTAGGAATTCAGTGGAACTATTTTGAGCAATTGTCAACTTCAACTATGTCTTTTATGTTGTGCTTTGTTAATTGTTCTGAACTATATGTTTTATTAATCAGTTGGGTACAAATTGTTTTGGTAAATATATAGGGTTAGATGCTGCTGTTTTTGTGATTCTTTCTGTTGAGCTACTTGTCTTGTATGACCCGCGTATAACGGTTTGTTTAATGGAATGAAACGTTATAGAAAATATTTCAAGAAGGGAAACTAGTTTTCGTGTTGGATTATAATTGGTATGTTGGATGGGCACTTTAATAGAATGTCGTCGAGGTTCCCCGCTAACTTTTTTCTATATCCGAATATGGTATTGGTATCCCGTTTTAAATTGTAATTGATAAGAGGAAAACAATTTTTTTGGTAGTAAGAGCATGGAAGATTCCATTTTTAAGTCAGTGATATGCTGTTCAAAGCAAGTTTTTTGTTCCAATGCCAAATTTTAGTACAAAAGTGGAGTGGAACAAATAAGTTCAGGACTGATTTAGAAGAAAGCGCAAAACTTTGTGATTATTTCAAATCAGTTTTATTAAATATAGCTTTTGTTGGTTATAATCTGTGAAACTAAGGGCCACTATTGTTTGTCCATAGTCTAATTCTTAAGTTTTCAAGGTGTGCGGTGCTTATAAGTGAGGAAAATATGTTCTCTTTGGATAAAGTTGCTGCCTATTTTATGCCTTTAGTGTAGTTGTGTGTGTATTTTATATCAAATCTAACATATTATTGCACTTTGCTGACTTACTATAGCCTTTTGTTTCATTACAAGTGTTACTTTAGGGTCAGTGTAAAGCATTTTTTTCGTTAAATCTTAAGATTTTTTTTTAATATTATGATCTTGTAATGGGGAAAATCCTACAATCATTTGGAGACAAAGAAAACCAAGAACTAGATTTTTTCGTTTTAGTGAAAGAAAATCAAGAACGTTAAACTATCCCTTGGTGAGAAAATTTAAGTGGACTATCGTATTGGATATCCTGAATCAAGATAGCACTAAATTGTACTTTGAGTACCAATTACTGATAACATATAGAATATTACTGAAGAAAAATAACTTAACATTTTTCATCGTAGAACATTCCCCTTGTTGGAAAATATGGAGAAAATATGTGATTGAAGAGGATTTGTATTAAAAGAACTCAACTTGAGGACTGATTACAAATGATGGAAGATCCCTATGTTTATAGGACATCATTGCCTAGATAGAAAATTAAAGGGCTCCCATCAACCTAGTACTATTCAATAGAGTTTAGAGATTCTAATATGTGGAAGGAAACTCTAAACACTTAACAAATAGAGTTTAATAATTCAAGACTGCTGTCTTGGATAAAAAACGTGAATACGAACAGTCGTATGTAGTATAGGATTTAACCAGGGCTATTTCCGGTTTAAATTCATTTAAACTGAAAACATGATTCAATATATTTTGGTGTTCCCATTGGTGAACTTAGAATCCCGGGGGTCACTATTGATTGCGCATATTCTAACTTCTATGTTTACAAGGTGGGTGCAGGGGCGGAACGAGAGGGGTTTAGGGTGTTCCATGGAACACCCTAAACAAATTAAAGTATAGCTTAATGGTTTAAGACTTCTGTACATTTACCTTACAATCCGAGTTCGATTTAAGCGTGGAACATCCTATTTCTTTTTGGCTTTTTCCTGATTCTTGCTTTGACTTGGGCTGGGCTTCTGTGTCCGGTAAAATAATAATTAAAAAATAACCATCCTATTTCTTCATTCAATTCATCTTATTACTCTCTTACTTCCTTTTTGTGTGTGCTTTTGCTCTCTAAACTTTCCTTTTATTCTTTTCCAACATGTTAATGATACTTACTATAAATTAAACTCTAACACATCGAACATACATCTTTGATATTTAATGTGTCTAGGCTGGATCAAAAAGTAAGCAAATACTTAAGTGTGAGGTGTAGGTTCTTTTCAAGTTAACATATATTTGGGAAGCAAGAGCATTTAATTAATGCTTAGAAAGACCAACTTAAAATGAAAAGGAATGTGGTCACTTTCTTTTGTTATTCAGTCCAGTAACGAACAAAACGAAGCAGAGAAACAAAGACATAAATATGATTCTTATATCTCTTTATTTTTTTGAATGAGTGAAAGGTGTATCATATCATATAAGGAATGATTATTATAATGCATTGTATGATTGGTTTTGTCTAATTGCTAATTAGTTGCTGCATAATCTAATCTCTACCTGATAATTTTCTGATTTACTTTTATAAATGTAATCTTAATGATGATACGTGTGGAGAAGATTGATGTGTTCGTGTTGTGGACGTAAATAAATAATTATCATCGTACATATTTGTGGGTCACATGAATAAATTTTTATAAAATAAAAAGATCTTATAGAAAACCATGAACCGAGAGCAGAAACAAATGAATATAGGGTGTTCGATGAAGTAATCGGTGGTTACCCCTAATTTTTTTTTTCTGGTTCTGCCCTGGGTAGGTGGAAGTCATTTTTAATGAGAAATAGTTCAATATCTTTCACATAAATTTCTTGGCCCTTTTATGCCTAGACTACCATGTTGTTTTTATTATACATGCATCAACAAATCATTGCAAGCTATAAAGCACCAATTCCCCATTTAGATGAGATCATGAGAATCATCAAGTATTAGCATGTTGGACACGATTTGCTGAGGACGAGCTTAGGACACATGCCATACACATGTATCACGTGTTATCAGTTCTTAGATATGGGAGTCACCAAGGACACACGAGTTATCTGGCTTCTGACTATATATATATATATTGTTTAATGAAAAGAAACCCAATTGATCATATATAAAAGTGCTGACTAGTTCACGAGGCTCCCTCTGTTAGAATATAATATTATTGTAATAATATATGAATAATACTACGAGATATTTAATCAACAAGTCGAAGTACAAAGGCGTATAATCTGTTACATATAATGTATATTTAATTAAAGCACTTCGTGTTTTTGGCATGCACCCTTTGGCCCATGTCTGAATTGGTGCCCATAGATTGCAAATTTCTATCTTCTTTTGTTTCATTAAAGTGGTAGTGTGAGAGTATCTCTAGGTAAAGTTTTGTTTTTCGCATACGTAAATATAATAGTAAAAGTTATCAGCTTAAAGAAGAAAAAATCCAGCAATAATTATGGGGAAATAGAAAAACTTCTTTTATCACTTTAGGGGAAGAAAGCCAAGAATTAATACCATCTTTCGGCAAGATAATTTAATGAAAAAATTGTTTGTTGGTTAACTTATTGCAGTATTATCTTTCACCCTCCAATCAACGCAAGTTTTATTCAAAGTTGGAGGTAACTCGCTATCTCAACTCGTTACAGACGAGCAATCCTGATACTGAAGAGAATAAAAATGTCAACGACAAGCGATCTGCGGAAAATGTCAGTGGGTGAACTCCTATATTTGTGCTTTATTTTCATTTGATGTACAAGTTACCGTTTAAACCCAAATATGATTTTTTTTTTCAAATGTAGGTTGTAATTGAGAAGGGTACAGCTGAAGGCTTACCCCCAGGATGGATCAAGGAAATTAAAATAACAAAGAAGGGTGGTAGAATGAGGAAAGACCCGGTATTTGATATAAACTTTAATTCTTTATTCTTATTTGAACTGTGTGAGCTTGTACCTTCATATATGCATCTTCTCTAGCTCCCACTTACAGATATAGATTGCAAGCTCATTCCCTTTTCCATGTGCACAAATTTTCCAGTTATTCCATTCATATTTTGTTTTTACTTTTTTTAATCCAGTTAAAAGTTGATGCAATTTTTAATTGCTATAATTTTCTTGCAGCTCTACACTGATCCTGCTACTGGATATATATTCCGCTCTATGAAGGATGCTCTTCGTTATGTTGAAACAGGGGATGTCGGACGGCTTGCATCCAAGCCAAAAGACAAAGGAAATGATGATGTGGAGTTGGAAGATGATAATGTCTCAGTAAGTTTGCTCATGATTTAAGTGTCCAACTCGTTAATATATTCATTATTTGCCTTTCTCATCATTTTCTTTTTTCTTCATTTTGTTCGTTTGCGCTGTTATGTAAATGGCTTCATTTCTATTAATAACTTTCAAAAGCTGGATGATATACCACCTTACAATTTTAATTTCTAGAGTAGATCTGCCCCGAAATAAGCATACATTTTCCTCCTGTTTTTGTTATGAGAAAGTTCTATGATATAGAGGATGGTGTTTCTTGTGGAATAGTGGCGATCTTAATTATGCGATTCATTAAAGCAAGGTTGTAAAAATCCCCGCCCGGAGACGCTTAGGCCCTGTTTAGGCGCTGAAATGGGCTCTGCTGACCCGATTTATCCTCCTAGGGCGCTCTAGGCAGTTAGGGCTGAATATGGCCGATTAATTGGGTGGGTCGGTCAGGCGTCGGGTTGGATTCGTAATTAAAAAACAGTGTCTAATCTTCTACAAACTAAATAAAACCATAAAATTATGCTAGTTGAGTTGGTAGAGCACACTTTGTTCAAGTGTTACACAATGAGTTTGATTCACGCTATTAATCTTTTTTGATTAGTATTTTCAAAACATAAAAAGTGCACAATCATGTACTAATTGAACTGATAGAGTCATACTTATTGATCTTCTTTTAAGAATTGTATGATACTTTTAGTTTAGTAGAATGTTTATGATTTTAAATATATGTTATGTTTGATATTAATATTTTTATATAGTATAATATAAAATTTGATAATATATATAACAAAAAATAATAAAATAATAATCCGATTAATCCCCGATTAATCTCCGCCTAGCGCCTAAGACCCCTTTGATATGACCCTGACTTCTCGATCGCGTTATAGGACCCGAATTCGAGTAGAGATTGAAGCTAAGGTTTTGCGAGGGCGAACCCTTGTTCTTCTTCTTCCCAATTGTGACGAATACGAGCTCGTGAAGAGAGAACTCGGAAACCTTGTAGAGAGACCAAACAATTTTTTTTTGATTCTCAGTCTGTTTATTTCTTCTTCTCTCATGGTTTAAATAACCACCCAATTCTAATATGACATTAACTGTAAACTACCAACGTTTCCAAATCCTACTATAACTTGCGAACTAAGACATTAATTAAAAAGGAAACGAACTCAAATCAAAGCTCTTAGTCGACTAAGAGTTCTAGACTATCTTGGTGGTGGGATTTATCCCACCTTGTACCGGTCCGTACGGCCCGTAACACCCTTTCAGCCCGATTAGCACCTAACGTTTTCTACAATCTTGCATTGAAGTCATGAGATCCAAGTTTTTCCTTTTATGTTTTTTGCAGTACTCAATAAGAGATCTGTATTTGGTTGTTATGTAATCATCATCTTTTCCATTAGTGGTTGTTTTATTTGTTACTCCCTCCATCCCAAAACAAGAGTCCTATTCTCCTAAAACGAATGTCCCAAAATAAGTGTCCAATTTCTATTTTAGTTAGTTAATTAGCCATGGATTACCAATAATATCCATCCATAAGTCAGTTATAACTACCCTAATAGTAAGAACATTGGAGTGCATGAGGAATTGGGGTGGAAAGGGATCACTGAAATTTAAATCATTAACTTTTGCAAATGGGACATTTATTTTAGGGAAGGGAAGATAATAAATAGAAGCATATGATTTTTCTCATGAAGGGTAGAGGAATGGGATTTGAGAAACCTTTTCCGTGATAGTTGAGACATTCAAACTAATTTTTATGTTATTGCTCTGGAAAACCAACTTTACTTGCTTCAGTACTGCTTTCTTTCATGGATCATTTGTTTACTATATATGTATGGTCATTGTACCCGATGTCAGTTTGGGTTGGTGAATGTATATGATAGCTTGAGTCAGCTCTATTATCTTGGAAGTCACATGGTTTTAATTCAAAGTAGTCTTCATTTTCCATTATAAGTGGTTTGCACACCCAAGAGTTAGAAGTCTTGAATAGTTGTTAATTGCATCCTCTCAAGTAGAAACCTACCTTTCTCTATATAGTTCGTTACAAATAGATTGTGAGATATTGGGATAATTAAAAGCCCGTGATTTATGGGAATCCTTGATTACAGTAACCTAATTGTTTCCATAGGTTAAGCCTTACACTACACCTTTGGTATATTTGAATGTTGGTTAATACGTTGTATAAAGGGATTTTCTTCCATTATCAATATACATCAACATTGCAATTTTTCTTGTTATTCAACAGAAGACAAGAAAAATAACTTACTCAAACGATATCCTCTTTTTGTTAAAACTTCTAGCTGTTGTAGCATTGAAACCGGTACTGAGGTTAGAATTATGTGTTACCAAGATATCTGGTATTCTTAATGACTTGAAATGCTTGTTACCATCGCCCAATTCCCAATTCAATTTGCCTGTTCGAGTTGGTTGAGTGTAAGTCACCTATAATTGTTCCAACCAATTCACATCTTATGGATAACCAAACATTGGAAGCAAAAATTCATGATCATTACATTTTTGTTTTCCCCTTCGAATTGTGGCTGAGGTCAGTATCATCGGTCACTTCAGAGGCCAATTTGGCCTGGCTTGGTTCATATGACCGAATTACCCCATTCTACTTTATTTACAATCTACAAATTAATCTTCTGATTCACTGTTCTAATCGCGATTTAACAACCTTGTTGAATAAGGGTATTACTTTTGTATTTGATGTCACTTCTCTTTTCCAGTCAGCAACTGCAGCCAAGAAACAGAAAATAGTGGATACTGGAGATTGTAACAAGGAGCTGAGCTCAAAGTTGGAAGTCACAGAAAGAGATGAGCAGTCACTTAAATCCTCTACCTGTACAGAAGAATATCCGCCCCTCTCCGGACATACATCTGATGAGGGTAATGCTCTGAGTAATAATCTGACATGAATGCTTTTATTATCTTAAATATTAATTTGTGTGCATTTACTTTTATTCTTTTTCTTGTACTATGTTTTGTTGGCTGGTGAGTGTCAAAAGATACCTCAAAATATAATCTGGTTGGATGATGCAGGTGTGGTGGATGCTGAATTAAGCTGTGCAGGCGTTCCAAAAAGTAAGGATCCAGAAGAAATAGAAAAGCAAACTGATGTACCTCAGATTGAATCTGTTTCTTCTCCTGCAGTTCCAGACAAGGAGCCTCTGGAAAATGGAGCAATGGGGTCTGACAATAGTAGTAAGAAACGCCCTTGCCGCAATCCCAAGGATAAGAGGACCCCGAGCGTTCCTCGCCGGTCTTCAAAGCGACTTGCTGGTGTCGAAGTAAATGTATCCCTTGAGACTAAACCAAATGCTAGAGCTTTAAAAGCTGCAGTTAAAGAATCATGTGAGCCAGAAGCTAATGAACAAAAGATACGTACAACTGCTACTACTTCAGCTCATCAGCTGTCCAATAAGATTGATCAGCCAAAACCGAGGCTAGAAACAGATTCTACCTCTGTTGCTTCTACAAGTAATGAAGTGTTGCTGGATTCGAACAACATAAACCATCCTTCTGTGGAGTTGGGAACAGAAAGGGAAGGTGTAGAGAGGAAAAGATGTTCCTCCATATTGCCTCAAGAGATACACTTTCGGGAAGTTGAAGAAGCTAACAGAGGAGATGAAAAGTTGCAATCCTCACTCGACCTGCCTTTTGATATCTTGAATGACCCGTGTATCGAATTTGCAATAAAAACTCTCACCGGAGCCACCTTTGACGCCTCGGAAGCTATAGATGGTCTCTCAGAGTCAAACAGTAGCAAAAAGTATTCTAAGGATGCAGCCACCACTACAGGAGAGCGCGCTCCTATACAATACTCAACTGATGTGCCTCAAACAAGCCTATCCATCCCGGAACAGTCCGGGAACAAGGTTGAGAAGCCTGCAGGATCCTCACTGGATTTCCCTTGTGGGGATCTCTGGACAGACCCTTGTATTGAGTTTGCAGTGAAGACACTGACTGGAGCAATCCCGCTTGAATACGACATGAACATACAGGACTTCAGGCAGCGACTCATCCCACCACAAGCCCAAGGTAACAATGAGCTGACTCTGTCCAATGTTGATATCTATCAAGCTGATTTTTGGTGCCCCCAATATCCTACTGTGGATAAGTCTGTGTTTAAACAGCAGACTGTGGTGGAACCCTCCTTAACAGCTCAGTCGGGAAGTGTCAACTTTCGGAGTTCAGGAGCAGGGACAAGCATGCGCCCGCACGGTGCAGCGGGAGCAAGAAGCAAATGAGTGCCAAAGATTGGGTTTTAACTTAAGTTGTACAGGTTAGAAATCTTTGGCCGGTGGTTATGGATTCTGTAATTTTCAGCTGGGTCTGGCTTATAAACCGTCAGTGCTAACGGTTCCTAGGAAGTATTGTAGTCTTAACAGAAACTGTATTATCAATTTGTTGTTGTATGGTTGATGCGAACATCAATAATTATAGGCTCATCGTTTTAGATGTTAAACATGCAAGTTTATGGAGTCTGATTGATAGAACATTGATGAATATGTCACTCACAAGTATGATTACCAACCTGAAAATCCGATGGTCGTGATATAATATTTATTCAGAAATTGGAAGATAACATGAGCTAAATTGTACTATGTAATTGTGTTGGAAGCATGTTTATTCTTAGAGTCGATAAAAACGAATTAAAATGGACTTGGGTTAAATTCCAATACGAAAATTAATGGAGAATTTTGTAAGAACTCTAATGAAATTGAACTCAGAATTTAAACAACCTGTTTCAGGCTTGGGAGCACATTGCTTCAAGCTCAGATTTGGCTTGCTGAAGAAAGCTCTGTCATTCCTTCATGATTGTTGTGAGGTTGAAGATGGTGGTTGCTTTTTCAAAACGAAGACGTTGACTTTCATCACTTGTTTCTCTCCGGTCGGGCCTCTATGCTCGAGCCCAACTTCTTAAATTCCCAGCCCGTTAATACATGAGATCATGACAATACTCCCCCATTCAAACAGACTTGTCATGTTCACTCCAACAATGCTCCATTTCTTCTCCATGGCATACAGAGCCTCCGATGTATCATACACAAACTCAGATTTCTCCAAAAGCATGTCCATATTATCCAACATCTTGTAAAAATCTGAGCAGCTCTCACAAACTCTATTACCAACTAAAAACTCATGCACAACCTTCTCTACTTGAGTCGAGTTATACTCAGAAACATTGTTTATTCTTTTGATATTGAGCTTGGTTCTTGTTCTAGCCACCTCATCACAACCATTGTTTTGCTTTCCTTTCACCCATCGACAAAGGATCCCCATAATATCAGCGAAAATATTGAGCAACAATGCACAATGACAAACCAGTCCAACTTCCTTAGAACTAAGGGGCAAAAGCATGCTTTCAAACCAGAACGTCGACTCCAAGCTTTGTACTGGCATGTTTGACAGGTGACCCCAGAGAACAATTAGATTACTAGCCTCAATAAAATATATTGCAATAACCACGTCTCCACCACCATCAATTTGCACTTGGGAGTTCCACCTCACATACAATTTTGCATAAATGTTTATGGTCCCATATAGCTCAATTACAGAGTCACTCATCAATGTTTCTTCTGCATATACTTCGAATTCAGCTAAAACATAATATGTTAGCCCAAAGCCCCACACGCCGCCACATAATAGACTTCTCCGCTCTTGCATTAGAACATGACTTCGTAGCAATAGAATAGATGAATTTGCAAAATTACCAACATAAAAATTCGTTAAAAGAAGCTGATATGAGAACTCCAAAAGAAGTGTGTATGAGTTTGTAGGGCAGCCAAGACTGGTTCTTCCATGCATAAATATATTTGGCACATCATGCTGGTTAAATACGTCAAAAGACTTCTTCCCCTCATCAATACGCTTGAATCTATGCGAGTGTATATCAAGATCATTGAACCATTTGCAAAATATCCAACATTATCAATTGACTCTCCGTCTCCATAAGTGACCACCATAAAAAAAATGCCAATGTCTTTTTCTTCGACTTTATTTATATTGGTCATCAGTTAGCTACCCAAGCTTGCACTCTACCATATCATTCCGTACCGCACATATGTGCATTATAGATTCAGCAAGAACCTTGGCACGGTGAAAACTATAAAACAACTCTTGTTTTAACTTCAACAATATCAGGGCCGGTCCAATCATTATTGGGGCCAAAAAACGAGAGTTTGATCGATGCGTTTTTTTCCTTATGAAAGAATATAATAGAAACATAAGTAAAATTGTTCATATATAAAGATTATACTATATGATATTAAAAAAATGAGCTTCAACATCTACTTATAACACTGAAAATCCAAAATGGATGGTAGAGATTCATTTCTAACAAGACAACCTCCATGGATAAGATTTACCGTCTAAAACTCTATACAACATTATTTATCGTCTTGTTTGATCATGAAATGAAATTTTCGCAATACCCCTTCTTATTGCAATATTTTTGGAATAGTTTCTCTTTCTTTTGACTTGTATTTTGGTCAAATTACTCTTGGTTTCTTAGAATACTTTCACATTTTATAGCATATAATAGTACTTCTAAATTTCAATATTTTCGAACTCTACGAGACTTATGCTTCTAGTCCACGAACTTCATGAATTATTCTTCGATAAATGATCTTGTTTTTTCAATAAACATTTTAGTACAAAGCGAAGACATTCTAGCACCAGATGTTAATACATGTCATGTTTCCCTTCCAATAAGACAATACTGATATTATTCAATATTCGTCTTTAGATGCATAGTTTCATTATTTGAATGTCTAATAAATTGGTATACAAAATATTAAGGGAAGTAGGGAACATCAAATCAACACTTACCGGATTTCTCACATGTTTGCATCGCATTTTTTTGCTACTATGATCAAACATCTATATCCAATATCGGATTTTGTTTACAATTTTGACGGCTTACTTTTACCAAACTATTTTGGTTTGCGCATTTCCGTAATGAAGTTGATAAATTGATTGTCATTTCTCAAAAAAAAAAAATACTAGTATATTTATATATAAATATCCACACTTTCTTTCTTTGGTTTCATCCATCGTTTTTTATCCATGTTTTTAATTCACTGGTCACTGGTAAATTGAACTAACATTTTTTGTTTCGTTAACGATAATTTTTCATTGCGAAATAAAGATCTACAGAGTTCTTATAATGTTCAACCATCAAGAAAAATTGTCTTCCATTTGGATGAAAATTGTTTTATCTGAAAAACAAATTTGAATAGAGATCAAAATTGGACCCAACTTGTATTAAAATTTGATTTCAAAATTAAAAGTGTAGTACTTTCGCTTGATTAGGTTTCATCAAATAGTAATGAGTCTTTAATTTTATAAGGCATTTTTCATCTGACGCCTTAAACGGTTTCTTATATAATTTTATGGGGTCTTTTCTGATTTGAGGCCTTAAGCGATTGCTTAACTCGCTTAAAGCTAGGGTCGGCCCTGAACAATATAAACCACCATCTTGTTACATCAGAGCCAACATCCAAATTGCTTACTCTAAGTGCATCATCCCTTGAAAATGAAAATGACCTTGACCCTAAAAAATCAAGACCATCCTCTGCGCCATTCACAACAAGATACTCCCAAACGTGGCGCCGCCAATTTTCAGTGCCTTCCAATTGGAATGTCACTCTTTTCACCGATCTATTACCGAGAGTATTCAGAGTTGAGTTCTATTCATTACCCTATCAAAAGATTTCATTGAGTGATGATTAGGTTCCTCCTTCGTAACTGGAACTACTACAGTTGACGGATTAGATTCTCCTTGTAAGAACCACTCCCGGTCAACGCCAGTCAAATCGGCGAAAAACAGGAAAATTTAAAAAATTTGGACATACACTTAAATGAACATAAATTTGACCTCGAGGGTCATACCGGACTTAAGTTGACCCCGACATCGACCAAAGTGAGTTCCGGGGGACTCAGGGAAACTTTCTGACCAATTTGGGAAAGGTTGACTTTTTGTTGGAAAAGTCAACCGAGCGACGTTTTGGTCCATTCGAGGTCCGTTTTGGATACAAAAAGCTTAGCCGTCGTTGCAGCGGTCTTAGTTGAGCCGTTTCCTTGTAGCCCGTGAAGTTTCGTAATTTCTTGGAAAAAGTGTCCGTTCGGGGCCCGAGACGGCTGAATTTCGCGAATCTGACTGAAAAATATCTAGAAGATATTCTCCAAAAGGTGTGGGACCCACTTTCCACATGTCACTAATGTGGCGGTGTTAGGTAACATTGAACAAAACAAAGGAAGACTTGAGTGTTAGTTTGTAAATAAGGAAAGTTAGTGCTAGTTTTGTAATTATCGGAAAAGTGGTGTAATTTTGAAACAAACAAAAGGAAAACAAGAGTGAGGTCTCGGCCATTTAGAAAAAAGGGAGAGAAGTAGAGAGAGAAAGTGGAGAGAGAGAAGAGAAGAGAGAAAAAGGAGAGAAAGTGTTGAGTTTTGTGATTTCCCGACAATCCGACCGACAGATCGTCTCAACGGTTGAAGAATCGAGCTCCCATCGTCATTCCCTATGGTGAGAACCTAACCGATTTTCATTTTGGAACGTTTGAATTTTAGGGCTTGAGTTTAAATGGTATGATTAAGGTTGGGTTGAGGTTTGGGGTTCGTTAGGAACATTTTGGGACGAAAAGAAATGTTTTCCGTTGTGGCCGTGTGGGGCCCACGTTTTCGGGCCTCGGGGTTTTCGTGTTCGGGTGATTTAGGATGATCCCCAAGTCGTTAATCCACACCCGTAACGAATTTTGGAATTAAATTGTGAAAGTTGGAATTGACGGGTTTATAAACTTTAAACGCGTATTAAATTGCTCGGAAGTCGGAAATTGATTCCGTCGATTGCATTGAAACCCTTGAATTATTCTAAGACCGTAGAAACGAAAACGGGAATTTTCGGAGCCCCGGAAGGGCGTTTTCAAAACCCGGGCAGATTCGCCATGTCGGGCGAATCGGGCCTTTCCGGGCCCATTATTGACAATGTCGAGTAATTGGGAAGTTTGGGAGTGATCGACATTACCGGGGTTGTGTTTGAGCGTTTAATTCTTTAAATTCGGGTTTCGCCTGCTTGTTTAAAAAGTGTGCTAATTGTAATAATTGTAGACCGTGTCGCCTACCGTGGAAAGAGGAGGCTAAGCGGGAAATATGGAGCCTTGCCGGAGCGAGAGCATCGGGTTTGAAACGCTTCAAGAGGTAGGGAAAAGTAGCCGGATCTCGGCCCTGACTAGGGAAAGTTAACAGTAGAAATGCATGTGACACTTGGGTGTCGTGGGTTAAGTAAGTTTATCAAATGATAGGAAGGCAGGCGACACCGGGTGGTGTCGTATGATACGAGAACATATCGAACAATAGAAATGCATGTGACACTTAGTAGTGTCGTAGGAGTAGTGAACTGTCGATATTAGAATTACCGGAGGCATTTGGTTATGCCCGGAGGTTGATTGTTTAGGTTGTGTCTTGGGTGGCCATGAGAGCATGTACTTTACTGGTTGTGTCTTGGGTGGCCATGAGAGCCCGTACTTTACTGTTTGTGTCTTGGGTGGCCATGAGAGCCCGTACCTTACTGTTTGTGTCTTGGGTGGCCATGAGAGCCCGTACTTTACTGTTTGTGTCTTGGGTGGCCATGAGAGATCGTGTTTTACTGTGGTGTGTCTTGGGTGGCCTTGAGTGCCCGGGGGGTTGTTGAACCCGTGTTTTACCGTTGGTGTTTGGGGTGGCCATGAGTGCCCGTGGGGTTGTTGAACCCATGTTTTACCGTTGGTGTCTTGGGTGGCCATGAGTGCCTGTGGAGTGTCAAACCGGTGTTGTGCTGTTGTTGAACTTTGCTTGTGATTGTGATTGTGGTTACCTGGGGTTGGTGAGTGACAGGTCGACAGCCTGATCCGACTTTGTGTCGGGAAAAGTGCGACAAGTCGACCGCCTGATCCAACCGTCGCGTTGGGAAAAGTGCAATAGGTCGACAGCCTATCCGATTGGGGTCGGGAAAAGTGCGACAGGTCGGCCGCCTGATCCAACCGTCGCGTTGGGAAAAGGGCAGGGATACTAATTGTGGTTACCTGGGGTTGGTGAGTGACAGGTCGACAGCCTGATCCGACCTTGTGTCGGGAAAAGTGCAACAGGTCGACAGCCTGATCCGACTGGGGTCGGGAAAAGTGCGACAGGTCGACAACCTGATCCAACCGTCGCGTTGGGAAAAGTGCGACAGGTCGGCCGCCTGATCCAACCGTCGCGTTGGGAAAAGGGCAGGGGTTACTGAGCAGCTGGAGTGCGATCCTTTGCGATCTTGTTTGGTGTGCGATCCTTTGTGATCTTGGGTGTTGCGTGGTTATCTTTCGTGTCCTTGGAGGATGTCGTAATCGTTGTGTCGGGTCTACATTACGTGTCCGAGTGTTGAGTTGGTTGAGGAAAGTAACGGTTGTGTGTCAGTCGGGTTACTTGAGTTGGGGATAGTAGTCCCCGGTGTTGGGTTGTTGTTAGTGTTACCGGCATTGTCTGCTAGTATGCCGTAGTCAGTCTGTTATCCGTGGTGGTGAGCGAACGCTCACCCCTATCTGCTTTTCCTACAGGTACTGGTCGCGGGACGGACTAGGTGAGCTCTCGAAGCTTGAAGAGCTAGGAGCGGGAGTCCGGTTTTCCTTTTTGAGTCTAGCGACGTACGCCTTGTATTTTGTCCGCTTGTTGGGACATACTTTTGAGTTGTAAATTATTATTTTGATTAACTAAATGGTGGTTTTAAAGTGATTTATTTAAAAGGTTTGAAAGTGTTTTATTGTCTTAAACGTTCGCGTTCCGGATTCGGTTTTACTGAATTTGGGGCGTGACAGCTTGGTATCAGAGCTCGAGGTTTCACACCTCGGACTGTACGTCAATTAGGTGGGGAGAGTCGAGTCAGTAAAGTCCCGTCGTGCGTTGGGTACGCAAGTCGGAAACCGTGTGTAGACCCGTAGTGTTGTGAGTCCTGTTTGTGATTGTGTGTATGTGCAGTATTTTATTGCTGGCATACTGATTGTGTGTTGCTGCGTGAAACGTTTTTAAGCTGTCGCGACTCGACTCAGGAACGCTCCTGTAGTCGAGCGTGACGGTGTTGACATCAAATGGGTACAATGTAGTTCGGGGACGCCTGGACCGGGTTGTAACTACCTGATGTCAAAATGAGATTTTATGGTGAAAAAGAGAAAGTTTTAAAATTGGTTGGCCCTGTGGGCGTGTGTTTGATTTTGGTTGGCCCTGTGGGCGTGTGTTTGAATTGGTTGGCTCGGTGGGCGTGTTTTGAAATTTTTGTACGTGTGTTTGTTAAATTGGTGGTCGAGCGTGTGTGTCGTTTAAGGCTATTTTTGGGGTTAAAAAGGGGTAAGGATCGAGTTCGAAACGATTTTGGAAAACAGGCATGCGCGAGTGTCACGGACCCTGTCACGGATCCGTGACGGAGCAGCGCGTTTTGGAAATTGTAGGGCCTTCGTCACGGCTCCGTGACCCCAACCGTGACAGGGTCTGTCACGGATCCATGATTCCTGTCTTGTTCCACCGTCTTGAGTGTGCAGTTTGAGTGTTGGTTTTGCGTGGTTGTGTTCAGGATTGTGTTGGTTGTAGAGGTCGTAAGTTCGGTGTTAAAGGGTGAAGTCTTGGGTTTGAGACTCATCAATAACCTACGGTAGTGATACAACGCCTCGGTGTGAGAGTCTCACCACGGAGAGGGTTAGGGTTGATGCGCTGCGGCGCCGTACGAACTAGGTTTCCCCTAGGTGAACGGGTATTCGAGGTTTCCCTCACGTGAACAGGTGGTTTGAGGTTTCCTTCACGTGAGTGGGTTATTTGAGGTTTCCCTACTTGATCGGGTAATTGAGGTATTGAGGTTGTGAGCAATAGTGACTTGCAGAGTTGAGGATATGATCCCCGTTTGAGGTTTCTCTACGTGATCGGGTAATTGGGGTATTCAGGTTGTGAGCAATAGTGGCTTGCGGAGTTGAGGATATAATCCCCGTTTGAGGTTTCTCTACGTGATCGGGTAATTGGGATATTGAGGTTGTGAGCATTAGTGATTTACTGAATTGAGAGCATAATCCCCGTTTCGAGGTTTCCCTTACGTGAGAGAGTATTTGAGGTATTAATAGCTTGAGCAGTGTGACATTTTGGTATCAGGTTTTGAGGTAGTGGTTTGCCCTGGTTAGATTGGTAAGTCGTTAATGCTTTACAAGTATGCCATAATCGAACGGGTGTCCGTGGAGGTGAGCAGAATGCTCATCCTCTTTACTACTTTTCCCGTAGGGGACGGGTAGCGAATACTGGTTTGGTTGCGGAAAGTTATAGGTAAATGCATAGAGGATCGTGTGAGAGTTGTGCTATACCTTATCGATGTGACTAATGGAGTGGTTGCTCGGTCTCTGATTTGGGCGTCATTTTTATTGGGTAACGGGGCGTCACACTCGTTTGCTTCGTCGAGTTGTGCTGATATGTTGGGGCTGAGTTTAGAGCCGTTGAGTCCACCACTGCGTCTGGACACGCCGGTTGGTAGTGGTGTGGTGTTGACAAGGGTCTGTCGTGCCTATGAAGTTAGAGAAGCGAAATGATACAGGAGGTTCGAGAGAGGGCTCAGGAGCCCTGGTGTCGGATCAAGTCCTCACCCCGAGGATTCGGGTATGTTCGGAGTTGATAGGCACGACGACGGTAGAGGAGCGAGGTCTTAGAGAGACCGCGAGGTTCCGTGAGGTTCGGCAGCGACTGAGCTTGTGCGTGTATCCGTGGGAAGGATACTTACGAAATGACAGCCTTTGACGTGATCCTGAGAAAGGATTGGCCGGCGAAGTACCGAGCCAATATCGACTGTTACTGGCAACGAGTGACGGTGTCAACAGGCAACACGAAAGGTTCGTGTATTCTGGACAGTAGGAGCGGAGTCCTCCTGTCGGCTTGTCCGCAGTAAAGGAAGTATCGGCTGTGCAGAGCCGAGAGTTACCGCGAGTGGAGTGCGAGTTCCCCGAGGTCTTTCTTGAGGAGTTGAGCGGGTTGCCACAAGTTCGTGAGGTGGAGTTCGGGATTGACCTGGTGCCGGGAACGGCAGCGATATGGATGGCGCCTTACAGGTTCGCGCCAGCCGAGTTGACTGAGCTGAAGAGTCAGCTCGAGGAACTTCGGGAGAAGGGGTTTATCCGACCGAGCACATCGTCATGGGGAGCGCCAGCACTCTTCGTGAAGAAGAAGAATGGAGAGCGTCAGATGTGTGTGGACTACCGGAAACCGAATCGGGTTACGGTGAATAACCGATACCCGATGCCGAGAATTAACGACTTGTTCGACCAGTTGAGGCGGTCGACGTGCTTCTCGAAGATCGACCTGCGATCCGGATATTACCAGTTGCGAGTCCGAGAGGGGGGCGTCGCAAAGACTGCATTTCAGACACGCTATGGGCATTACGAGTTCTTGGTGATGCCTTTTGGACTGACGAACGCACCTGCAGCGTTCATGGATCTGATGAACATTATATTTCGGCCGTTCTTAGATCAATTTGTGGTGGTGTTTGTGGACGATATCTTGATCTTCTCGCAGAACGAGGCGGCGCATGAGGAACATCTGAGGGGTGTTCTGACCCTGTTGCGCACACATCAATTATACGCCAACCTGGAGAAGTGCGAGTTTTGGCTCGCTGAGGTAGGATTCCTCGGTCACTTTGTGTCCCGTGACGGTATATTGGTCGATTCGGTGGAGATCGACGCGGTTTTGAAGTGGGCGCGGTCCACGAGCGTTTTCGAGATCCGCAGCTTCTTGGGGCTGGCAGGATATTGTCGGCGGTTGGTCCAGGATTTTGCCCGTCTAGCCGCGCCTATGACTCTTTTGACGCACAAGGGAGTCGGGTTTGTGTGGACAGAGGATTGTGAACGTGCGTTCACGGAGCTGAAGGCTCGTCTGACTACTGCTCCAGTGTTGATAGTGCCAGGGCACGGGGTCGGGTATGAGGTCTATTGTGACGCGTCCTGGGAAGGACTTGGCTGTGTACTGATGCAGTTGGGTAGAGTTGTTGCTTGTGGCTCCAGGCGGTGGAAGAAGCACGAGCGCAACTATCCTACCCCTGACCCGGAATTAGCGGTAGTAATGTTCGTGCTGAAAGGCTTGAGGTATTATCTGTATGGAGAGCGATTTCGGGTGTTCTCGGATCATAAGAGCCTTAAGTGCATCTTTTTCCCAACGAGACCTGAACATGCACTAGCGGCGATGAATGGAACTACTTGAGGAGTGCGACTTTGAGCTACTCTACCATCCGGGTAAGGCGAATGTGATTGCCGACGCCCTGAGAAGGAATCCGATGTCGTGTTCGGCTAGCATCTCAGTCCGGGAGTGGGACCTGATGAGAGAGCTGGGCACGCTCGGGTTGGAGCTAAAGGAGGTTACCGGCGGCGTGGCCACATGCTTCTTGATGGCTCAGCCCACCCGGCTTGGCCGGGGGATAGAGGCACAGTCGGTGGATGTCGAGACGATAGAGATCCCGGGAGAGAGTTGCCGGCGGTGTTGACGCCGAGGGCTGGGATCGTCGTGCTAATTGGGAGTTACGGTATCGCGGAGGTTTGTTCGTACCGAGTAACGGTAGAGGCAACGAGCTGCGTGTTAGTCTTAGTGCCCGTAGTTCAATCCTAAATGTCCAAATGTATATATCATCGTTAGCAATAAAATTAAAGCGGCTTTATATTACTTATGTGTTGGAGTAATATATCGATGTGTGCTCTGATCTATGCCCACCATGCGAATAGAACCATAGATCGAGATAGATCACACTCGATGGGTCCCTAGTCAACAAAGCTTCACTAGAAGCGACTAGTATGAAAGATGGCTCTTTATGGCTTACGTTCTGTTAGTCATTGGAATGAGATTCCGGAGTCTGATCATAGATATCATGTGGGACATGATATTGGACGACCCGCCCTGAATATGTGCCATAGATTAAGTCATGAACATATTCAGTGTTGTAGCTTGTCATGTATCCTTAGACCAAGGAGTCTTTGTGATCGCTATGTAGTCAACAACTGAGTTTGACCTGAGCCTAACGTTGTCCGTAACAGGGCTTCCATAACGGCCAGGATTGGCTTGGGGACGGGCTACATGAGTGACACGAAAGACGGCTAAGGGATTTATCCCTCATACTAAGGTATGGGAAAGATATCGGTTCTCGGCCACTTGATCGAGAGTGACTGGAAGAATAGCATGGCCATGCACATGATACTGGGTATCATATCTTCAGTCATCTCACATATCAAGGAACGGTGATTGAGAATAATAAGGATGACGGCTCTATGCCTTATCTCAATCAGGATATCGGAGATAAAAGGATAATGACAGGGATGACGGAAAGGTTAGAATCGACAGGGTCGATTCGTTATGCAGTGTCAGGCAATACTAAAGTCTCGTTAGTTGCCACTTAAATAGGATCAAGTAAAATGGGATTTTACGTTGATCTATTGACATGCATAAACCTAAGGGTCACACCGGAGGATGAAACTCATTGACACATTTATGGAGAATGGCCAAAAGGGAGTTGTCTCGGGACATGACCAAAACTGGGTTTTGGGTCATGTGCCCGTAAGTGAATAGGACTTCACAGATCGAGACAAGGCTTGGAGTCTTGGGATTGATCGCGTCGGATAATGTTGGACATTTCCGGTATGGAAGGCATGGAGGCGATGAGCGAATCACGGGACCTCGTTAGAAATGGCCACGGGCCATGTTCCAAGAGGCCCATGAAAGGCCCATGCAACCAAGGCCCATGGAACTAATTAATCAAGTCTTGATTAATTAGTACTAAGTAAGCAAGACAAGGATTAAGGTGTTGGTGATTCACCACCTAACCCAATCTTGTCTTGCCATACTTTGTCCTATTTACACCTTACTTGACACCATACTTGTCCCATGCCTTTAGTTGGACAAGTATGGGTTTTGTTATGTTTAAGTCATCTTTTTTCAACATAACAAACACAAGACAAGAATAGGAAACACATTTTCTCTCCCTCTTCCATGGCCATTTCGGGTTTGGCTAGTTTCCACCTCCATGTTTGTGTTCTTGAGTCCTCCAAGAGAAGAACTACGTGGCTTTGATTCCCATGTGGATACGTAGGCGTCTTGGAGACTCAAGCCAATCATTCGTTAACCGGTGTTCTTGTTTTGGTAAGAACTAGTGCTGAAAATTTTCTCTTGTTAATCCATTCTTTGTTAGTTGTTTCATGGTTCTAATTGTCTCTTGGTTTTCATTGATTTTCCGCTGCGAGTTGGTTCATCTCCAACCCTACCTAGAGACCCAACAGTGGTATCAGAGCCGTGCTACCTCCGGGATTCACAAGACGGTGTTCAAAGTTTCGGTTTTGCTTGAAAGTTTCGTTTTTGGCATGTTGTTTTGCTAAATTGATTGATAACATGTTTTAAATTATTGTTTATGGATTTAATGCATGTAAAATGAATTTTTGAAAATTATTTCAAATCTGGAAATTTTGAAAAAAGTTTGATTTTTCGGGTCTCGGGAGCGGGACTCTCGGGGAGCCGAAACCGAGACCGAACGGGGCTCCGTTGGACGGAGCTAGGCCAAGCATGACCATTGGATGGTTGATATGCCAAGGCTAAACCGTTTTGTTAGTTATGACGAGTTTGGAACCGTCATGACGAACTCGAAGATCAAATGTTCAAAAGTTTCATTTTTGAACGGTTTCGATAAACCGAGCATCAAAAAATTTCGAAACTTGGCTATTAATTAAAACCGGAAAATCACATGATGTTTGATAACATGCTTGTTTGATAACACGATGTGTGATGTGATGTTGGCATGGTGTACATAATAGCCCCGAGCTCAATTTAATTATTTATCGCTTTTCACGGCCTGCGAGCCGTTAGTGTTAGCGTGTAATTATTCTTTCAAGGTGTGGTCGTCGAACCACTTGTTTGTAATATTTATTTATTCCCGACCTGCGAGTCGTGTATTAAATTGTAATATTTTACTCAAGATGAAGAAAGGGCGAAAAGGTCATTTGGTGGCTTTTCGGGTGTTGGCATCGGCTTGGAGTCGGTGGAGCTCAAGAAGCTAGTGGGAGTTAGTTTAGGGGGCTATTATGTGCACATTTATCGCTTTATGCTTGGTTTAGTTTATGCATGATTAATTCTATGTGTTTTAGAATTGCATGCTTAACTTTATTTACCGAGCATATCACCTCACATGCAAAGATAAAATTGGACTTTTAATCCTTGTGTGTGAACCCTTAGAACCGTCATTGCATTGGATGTAGTTGACGGGTTCAAAGGAAGAATTACATTGGATGTAATTTGAGGCATCATTGCATTTGGAATGTAGTTGATGTGCTCATCGCATCTAGGATGTGCCAAAGTTTTGAACACAACTGGACAAGTAAAAGCGGGTCATGTCCGATACCTCCCAATCATCAACACCTTACTACCTCCCCGTCCTATGGTTGTCGTGCGCATTAGCGGAGCATCCATGGGGAAGCGGGGTAGTAGGTTTGGACGACATATGTGGGTGTCGTGCGCATTAGCGGAGCACCTACATAGTGACGAGCCATAGTTGAAAATTGGTGGACCCGACTACGATTCTCGGCCTGAGGTTGAGCTAGGGTAACAGATAGGGTAAGTCGTGTACATAAGTACATACCCTAGCCAAGAGTCACATTGGATGTGATTGGATGGAGTCCTACCTACATAGCTCGATTAAGTGGTGAGCATTAGTTCAGCTTAATCGAGTGAATCAAGGATCTTGGTTTCAGATTCTAAAGGTTTAGAATTGATTGTTGGTGTTTAAGCTTGATCTTCATAAAATTTATTCAGTTTACTGATTGAATTTTATCTGTTGTAGATCAAATGGCAAATTCAGCGAACATTAATAGTTTGTCATTAAAAACCATTCTTGACAGGGTCAAGCTAAATGGGACAAACTATTTGGACTGGTACAGAATTTTGAGGATAGTCCTCAAGTCTGAACGCAAAGAATATGTCCTTGACAAGGCTGTCTCTAAGACCATATCAGAGTTACATGAAGTGTCATCAGCTGCTGAGAAGAATATCTCAGGGATCTGGGATCCAAGGATATTCTGATGGTCAACAAGGGAATTGGAAGTGGCAAGGGCTGGGCCCATGCGCACTTGGCAGGAAAGATGAGACACCTGAGAATGTCTGCTTCTACTGCCAACAGCCTGGTCATTGGAACCGGGATTACAGGAAGTTCACGGCTGATCTGAAGAAGGGCAGTGGGACTGCGCCTTCATCAAATAGCGTGGATGATCTGAAGAAGGGCAGTAGGACTGCGCCTTCATCAGGAAACCTGGATGATCTAAGGAAGGGCGGTGGGACCGTGCCTTCATCCGGTATTAACTCTATAGAGCTACATCTCTCTACTTCCAAAGATTCATGGGTATTAGATACCAGGACTGAATCTCACACATGCACTTATATATGGTGGCTGAAAGTAGGAGAGGTTTGGAAAGCACGAAGTGGACCTCAGAGTTGTGGCAACTGCTGTAGGATCCATGAGTCTTGCTTTGCCAAGAGGCCTTGTCTTAGTATTGTATAATGTATATTGCATACCTACTTTTAGTAGGAATATTATATCTGTATCCGTGTTTGACAAGGAAGGATATAATGTTAATATTGGAAATGGAGTTTTCAATGTTCTATGCAATGATATGTTTTATACCAGTACTGACATGGTTGGAGGATTGTACATATTAGATATGGGTAACAATGCCTCAAGTTCTATATATTCCGTTAATACCAAGAGGTCTAAATCCAACGATTTAAACCTAACTCTGTTATGGTACTGTCATTTGGGTCGCATAAACAAGAAGCGCCTATCAGCACTTCAGAAGTGCGGGCTTTCAGGTTCATTCGAATTCCATTCGATCGATAGGTGCAAGGTTTGTTTGATGGGCAAAATGACTAAAGTGCCCTTTATCGATCGCGATGAAAGGGCGGGTGAATTATTGGGGCTGATACACTCGAATGTGTGTAGACCAATAAGTTCACTTGCCAGGAGGGGTTTTAGCTACTTTATCACATTTACTGATGATTACAGTAAATATGGTTATGTCTATTCGGTGAGACATAAGTCTGAAACTTTTGATAAATTCAAAGAGTTTAAGACTATAGTAGAAAACCAGCTCGACAAAGGTATTAAGGCACTTCGATTGGATCGAGGTGGAAAATACTTGACCACAGAGTTATTAGATCATCTAAAAGAGAATGGGATCCTTTTGGAATGGACTCCTCCTAGGTCACTGTAGTTGAAAGGTGTAGCCAAACGGAGAAATCGGACATTGTTAGACAATGGTCTGTTCCATGATTAGTTGGACTGATCTCCCAATCTCTTTTAGGGGTTTTGCTCTAGAGACGACCGCATTCATAGTGAATCGGGCTTCGACGAATGGTGTGGAAGGGACACCATTTTAAAAATGGTACGGGATGATGCCCGCTTTGTCCTTCCTAAAGATTTGTGGTTGCGAGGCTTATGTGAAACATTTGGTTTCGACTAAGCTCGAACCAAGATCTGAGATATGCACCTTCGTGTGGTATCCCAAAGCAACAAGGGGATACTATTTCTACAATCCCAGTGAGAACATGGTGTTCGTCGCTTGGGGTGGGGTCTTTATGGAAAAGAAGTTTTGTTTCCAAAGACGTCATTGGGAGGACTGTGCATCTCGAAGAAATTCAGGATGGTACAGATCTGTCTAAACCAATTGGCAACCCAGTAGAAAGGAGCCAGAGATTGTCGTAGAGTAAGAACCAATTCCTGTTACAATTCCGGAAGGTCCAAGGCGATTTGAAAGGATCAATCTTCCACCTCCAAGATATGGTATCCGGAGGTGACAATGAAGTCATGGTGGATCACGATGATCCAGCCACCTTTCAGGAAGTCGTGGATGAGCCCAACTCCGAGTTATGGCTGGGAGCCATGAGGGAGGAAATGCAATCCATGTCGGACAACCGAGTCTGAGAACCGGTTGATCCCATCAATGGTGTGAGGACCATAGGATGCAAATGGATCTTCAAGGTGAAGATGGACATGGACGGCAACCCTCTGACCTACAAAGCTCAACTGGTGGCGAAAGGTTATAGGCAGATCCAATGGATTGACTATGAGGAAACCTTCTCCTTAGTGGCTATGGTCAAAATCGATCCAAATTCTTCTTGACATAACTGCGTATCATAATTACGAGATATGGCAAGTGGATGTCAAAACCGCTTTCCTAAATGGAAATTTGACTGAGTACGTTTGTATGTCTCGGCCCAAAGGTTTTGACGATCCGAAGAATAAAGGAAAGATTTATAAGTTGTTGAAATCCATTTATGGATTGAAACGAACTTCTCGGAGTTGGATCCTTCGTTTTGATGAAGCTGTAATTGGATTTGGCTTAATCAAGAACGAGGATGAATCTTGCGTTTATAAGAAGGCTAGTGGGAGCAATATTACCTTTCTGGTTCTCATTGAAAACGACATCCCAACCTTGCACGAGACTAAAGCTTGGTTGAGGAAGTGTTTTTCAATAAAGGACTTAGGTGATGCTTCTCATATCTTAAGGATTAAGATATGTAGAGATCGCACCAAGAGGGTCTTGGATTTAAGTCAGGGAACCTATGTGAACAAGGCATTGAGTAGGTTCTTAATGCTCGATTCAAAGAAAGGACTCTTACCCACTAGTCATGGCATTCATCTCAGCAAGACTCAGTGTCCTAAGACACCTGATGAGCTGAAAAGGATGATGAGAATCCTATGCGCCTGGGGGCAGGATCGATCATATATGCCATGACATGTATGAGACCAGACGTCTCGTAAGCCTTATGTTGTACCAGTAGACATCATTCTAACCCGGGGGAAAGATGATGCTGAACTAGTCGTCGAAGGATGAGTAGACGCTAGTTTTCCAAGACAAATCCAGATGACTTTAGAAGTCAATCAGGATATGTGTTTACGCTGAAGGGCAGAGCTTTAGCTGGGAAAGCGTAAAGCAAGATACCATTGCCGAATCTACGACAGAGGCCAAGTACATGGATGCTGCAGAGGCAGCTAAGGAGGCTATGTGGATTTGGAAATTCATGGCAGGGCTGGGTGTAATTAAAAACCCATCCAGTCCGGTGAATCCATTTTGCGACAACACAAGGGCCATTGCGCAAGCTAAAAGCCTAGATCGCTTAACAAATCCAAACATGTACTGCGGCGTATCCACCTCATCAGATAAATACTGAACTGAGGTGAAGTGAAGATAACCGATATTGCAACAGATGATAACATAGCCAACCCTTTGACTAAGGCAGTGTCACTGCCTGAACACGTTAGACATGTAAAGTCGATGGGGACATATTGGAGTTTAGATTGGAACTAGGGCAAGTGGGAGATTGTTAGTCTTAGTGCCCGTAGTTCAATCCTAAATGTCCAAATGTATATATCATCGTTAGCAATAAAATTAAAGCGGCTTTATATTACTTATGTGTTGGAGTAATATATCGATGTGTGCTCTGATCTATGCCCACCATGCGAATAGAACCATAGATCGAGATAGATCACACTCGATGGGTCCCTAGTCAACAAAGCTTCACTAGAAGCGACTAGTATGAAAGATGGCTCTTTATGGCTTACGTTCTGTTAGTCATTGGAATGAGATTCCGGAGTCTGATCATAGATATCATGTGGGACATGATATTGGACGACCCGCCCTGAATATGTGCCATAGATTAAGTCATGAACATATTCAGTGTTGTAGCTTGTCATGTATCCTTAGACCAAGGAGTCTTTGTGATCGCTATGTAGTCAACAACTGAGTTTGACCTGAGCCTAACGTTGTCCGTAACAGGGCTTCCATAACGGCCAGGATTGGCTTGGGGACGGGCTACATGAGTGACACGAAAGACGGCTAAGGGATTTATCCCTCATACTAAGGTATGGGAAAGATATCGGTTCTCGGCCACTTGATCGAGAGTGACTGGAAGAATAGCATGGCCATGCACATGATACTGGGTATCATATCTTCAGTCATCTCACATATCAAGGAACGGTGATTGAGAATAATAAGGATGACGGCTCTATGCCTTATCTCAATCAGGATATCGGAGATAAAAGGATAATGACAGGGATGACGGAAAGGTTAGAATCGACAGGGTCGATTCGTTATGCAGTGTCAGGCAATACTAAAGTCTCGTTAGTTGCCACTTAAATAGGATCAAGTAAAATGGGATTTTACGTTGATCTATTGACATGCATAAACCTAAGGGTCACACCGGAGGATGAAACTCATTGACACATTTATGGAGAATGGCCAAAAGGGAGTTGTCTCGGGACATGACCAAAACTGGGTTTTGGGTCATGTGCCCGTAAGTGAATAGGACTTCACAGATCGAGACAAGGCTTGGAGTCTTGGGATTGATCGCGTCGGATAATGTTGGACATTTCCGGTATGGAAGGCATGGAGGCGATGAGCGAATCACGGGACCTCGTTAGAAATGGCCACGGGCCATGTTCCAAGAGGCCCATGAAAGGCCCATGCAACCAAGGCCCATGGAACTAATTAATCAAGTCTTGATTAATTAGTACTAAGTAAGCAAGACAAGGATTAAGGTGTTGGTGATTCACCACCTAACCCAATCTTGTCTTGCCATACTTTGTCCTATTTACACCTTACTTGACACCATACTTGTCCCATGCCTTTAGTTGGACAAGTATGGGTTTTGTTATGTTTAAGTCATCTTTTTTCAACATAACAAACACAAGACAAGAATAGGAAACACATTTTCTCTCCCTCTTCCATGGCCATTTCGGGTTTGGCTAGTTTCCACCTCCATGTTTGTGTTCTTGAGTCCTCCAAGAGAAGAACTACGTGGCTTTGATTCCCATGTGGATACGTAGGCGTCTTGGAGACTCAAGCCAATCATTCGTTAACCGGTGTTCTTATTTTGGTAAGAACTAGTGCTGAAAATTTTCTCTTGTTAATCCATTCTTTGTTAGTTGTTTCATGGTTCTAATTGTCTCTTGGTTTTCATTGATTTTCCGCTGCGAGTTGGTTCATCTCCAACCCTACCTAGAGACCCAACACTGCGAGAGTCGCATCATTCGCGTCGGACAGTGCACGAGGGTAGCACTAAGAGGAGCGCGACATCAGGTGACATATCTAGTGGGGCGGGATGCGGAGAGCGGTTGCAGAGTTGGTATCGCGGTGCCTCACTTGTCAGCAGGTGAGAGCCGAACATCAGCGTCCCGTTGGGTTATTGCAGCCACTGTCGGTTGCACAGTGGAAATGGGGACACGTCACGATGGATTTGGTGAGCGGTTAGCCGAGTTCGCTTACAACAACAACTTTCAGGCCAATATCATGATGGCACCGTTCGGAGCGTTGTATGGTAGGTCGTGTCGGTCGCCCGTGTGCGGGGCGGAAGTGAGGAATGAGGGTTTACGGGGTTTAGAACTGGACCGAGAGACAGCTGAGTCGTTCGTGTCGAAGCGTGAGCGGTTGAAGACCGCGTGGAGTCGGCAGGAGCTATGCTGACAGACGGCGCCGACCTCCCGAGTCAACAGTCGATGACCATGTATCCCTGAAGGTGAGTCCGAAAGGTGGACTGGTGCGTTTCAACCGCGGCGGAGGAAGGTTAGCCCCGCGGTGTATCGAGCCTTTCGAGGTCTTGAGCAGAGTGGGAGCAGTTGCATACCGACTTGCACTGCCACAGCTGCTTGGGAATATCCACGTTTCCCAGTTGCGGAAGTATCTGCGGACCCCTCGCACGTCATTGAGTGGGCAGATGTCGAGGTAACGGATGATGTCTCGTATAAGGAGAAACTGGTTTGGGAAATGGATCCGTGGGAGCAGGTCCTGCGAGGAAAGGTTATCCGCTTAGAACGGGTGCAGTGGCGGCACCACGGGGTTGAGTCGACTTGGGAGCGTGAGGATGAGGTTCGCGCGAAGTACCCCGATTTGTTCGACTCCCGAGGTACGTCGGTTATAAATTTCGCGGACGAAATTCCTTTAAGGGGGTAGATTGTAAGAACCACTCCCGGTCAACGCAAGTCAAATCAGCGAAAAACTGGAAAATTTAAATTTTTTGGACATACACTTAAATGAACATAAATTTGACCCCGAGGGTCATACAAGACTTAAGTTGACCCCGACATCGACCAAAGTGAGTTCCGGGGGACTTAGGGCAACTTTTTGACCAATTTGGGAAAGGTTGACTTTTTGTTGGAAAAGTCAACCGAGCGACGTTTTGGTCCATTCGAGGTCCATTTTGGATCCAAAAAGCTTAGCCGTTGTCGCAGCGGTCTTAGTTGAGCCGTTTCCTTGTAGCCCGTGAAGTTTCGTAATTTCTTGGAAAAAGTGTCTGTTCGGGGTCCGAGACGGCCGAATTTCGCGAATCTGACTGAAAAATATCTAGAAGATATTTTCCAAAAGGTGTGGGACCCACTTTCCACATGTCACTAATGTGGTGGTATTAGGTAACATTGAACAAAACAAAGGAAGACTTAAGTGTTAGTTTGTAAATACGGAAAGTTAGTGTTAGTTTTGTAATTATGGGAAAAGTGGTGTAATTTTGAAACAAACAAAAGGCAAACAAGAGTGAGGTCTCGGCCATTTAGAAAAAAGGGAGAGAAGTAGAGAGAGAAAGTGGAGAGAGAGAAGAGAAGAGAGAAAAAGGAGAGAAAGTGTTGGAGTTTTGTGATTTCCCGACAATTCGACCGACGGATCGTCTCAACGGTTGAAGAATCGAGCTCCCATTGTCATTTCCTACGTTGAGAACCTAACCGATTTTCATTTTGGAACGTTTGAATTTTAGGGTCTACATTACGTGTCCGAGTGTTATCTTTCGTGTCCTTGGAGGAGGTCGTAATCGTTGTGTCGGGTCTACATTACGTGTCCGAGTGTTGAGTTGGTTGAGGAAAGTAACGGTTGTGTGTCAGTCGGGTTACTTGAGTTGGAGATAGTAGTCCCCGGTGTTGGGTTGTTGTTGGTGTTACCAGCATTGTCTGCTAGTATGTCGTAGTCAGTCTGTTATCCGTGGTGGTGAGCGAACGCTCACCTCTAGCTGCTTTTCCTACAGGTACTGGTCGCGGGACGGACTAGGTGAGCTCTCGAAGCTTGAAGAGCTAGCAGCGGGAGTCCGGTTTTCCTTTTTGAGTCTAGCGACGTACACCTTGTATTTTGTCCGCTTGTTGGGACGTACTTTTGAGTTGTAAATTATTATTTTGATTAACTAAATGGTGGTTTTAAAGTGATTTATTTAAAAGGTTTGAAAGTGTTTTATTGTCTTAAACGTTCGCGTTCCGGGTTCGGTTTTACTGAATTTGGGGCGTGACACTCCTACCTCATCCATATTCCAAGACAAGCCTTTAAGCTCATTGTACAGGTCAACATCAGTCAAGAATTTTTTTAAATAGGTAGTGCTATGCATATCAACATCTAATTTTGTAACTCCCCGTTGAAAGACATATGGAACTCTTTTTTTTTATCAACGAAAAAAAATAATTTTATTCAACCTGAAAGAGAAGACTCCAAATGAGAAATACAAAAAGGGGAAGAAGAGAGACAGAATACAGAAGAAAGACTAAAGAAACAAGTCTACGGTTTCTTCATCACCACGAGAAGAAGTGAATCCTAGAGATTTGCACATGGTCCAAGCCCTCTTAGCCTCAGATTTTTTACGTAAGGAACGAGAAGGACTAACGTCTTTTGGCGAGGGATGATTGAGACGCCCTTTTTTGATCGTTTATATTTACGCTTAGCTCGAGGGAGACGAGAGCTCGAGATTTGATGTCCGCAATGAAGGACGAGAAGACGTGGGACTGAGCAGCAAAGGAGCCGGGCCTTTGAGACATGGTCTCGACATTGTTGAGCTGCTGAGGCCAAGAGATTAGCTTGACTCAGAGGAAAAATCCACACCCATTAAAGGGAATGGGCCTTTGGCCAGAACAGTTGAAGAAACCACAACATCGGCTAATGAAGAGTCCGCACGCGGACACGTGAGACCGAGCGAAGTTAATGCCTTGGAACTCTCAAGTATTTGAAGCACATCATCCCAGGGCGGAGTAGACGAGGCGACTTGAGGAGGGGATGTGGAACAACATCAGCGAGGAGCCGCTGGAGAAGACCGGAAGTCGGAGGGCCAACCGAATAGGGGCCGGAGGACGAGGAACTTTCCATATATTGGACCCAATCCTTCAGAGCAAGCTCAAAAGGGGCACAAACAACGCGAGTCACGGGGGATATCGGATCTTGTATCTCGCCTTCCTCCAGCTCCACACACCCATAACAGGCTGAGCTAGGGAAGGAGGGGAGGAAGGGCGCCTCAATTTCCCGGATGCGAGTTGGATAGTGGGAGCCCCCAATTTTGAGTTCAACCCTAGAATCCACCAGGTTGAGCTGACGAGAATGGATGAGGATGAAGGCCGAGTCCATGCACATTTGATTTGACGAACATGGATGAATTGAGATAGGAATTCCCACCACCTCTCCAACATTTCAGATAGATTGCTTAGGCCATCTAGAGAGGGGGATACCATCAATCGCAGTCCAACAGAAGCGACCCCCCTTTGCAACCTGATTGACGGCCGAAGAGATGTCGAGAAAATTTTTCCGGAGAGCGGACTAATTGGAAGCTTCAGAGGTAAGGAAGGTTGCTGTAGTCGGGAATGTGATGAGAAACACGCCCAAACCCGACTGCCTAGACTGAAAGTCAGGAGGAGTCTTGCAAGGAAGGTTTTGAGGAAGAACGCCAATCACACTTCATGACAGCATGCCAATCCAGAGGAGATTAGAGGGTCAAGAACAGGAAGCAGGGGATCAAGGAGCACAAGAAGAAGGTTTGGACCCCAAAACAGCGTCTCGGAAGGAGGGGAGGCTAGAGGTAGGGAAGGGAGGAGCAAGCTTCTTACTTCGAATGGAGCTTCGGGCAGGGTCAAGGGAGAAATCGACTATTAACCTCTCAGAGCCAACAAGTTTCCGATGCATCCAAGCCATCGCAGCAGCAACAGCTTGGGTCGAAGGGAAGAAGACAAAACCAAAATTCTTACCGGAAGAGGAGAGTTTGGTCAGGAGATGAGCGCGATTGAGCGGACCCAAATCAACAAAAAGGGAGAATAGGTCATCCTGAGTGAAGTCCAACGGGAGATTACAGACGAACACTTAAGAAGAAAGAGAGGAGAGGGAAGCGGGAGCGGATCCATAAAGTATTATCAATGAGCCCAATAACTATAGGTAATCAACTCCAAAACAAAGTCTGCAATAATGCGTTCAAACCAGTAACAAACAATAATGTTTGAATGACTTATGCCTTCTCCTCATTTTCCATTCTTTTATGGGAAACACAAGCAGTGGGACTTAGAGAAATTTTTCCAAGCATCACAGATAATATTTCAGGACCTCATTCTTCTACAAATCAGCTTCAATTTCCTCCCCCTCCTTGCATATATGAAACTGGGAGTAGTTTGTAACTTCAAGACCACTACCAACATCACAATTTAGATGTTTTCTTGACACATGTTTAGGAGAGAACTCCTTATAGTGCTTGAAATTATTCATAATCACCTCACTATAGGGTCCAATAAGAATGGAATCAACACTTAACAAATACTTCTCTAATTTATAGCACAAACAACCCAATTCACCTCATTCTCTTCCTTTACAGGATTCATAAGCTCATATTCACCCCGTTTTAATAATTTCACCAACCTATAAATACCGTCTCTCCCATTCCATACTTCCACGAAATATAATGTCCCAATTCCAGTAGACAATTTCATAGTTTCAGTAAAACAGATATGCAAAGCTTGTAAAATAAATTGGAACTCAAAATGTGCAGGTAAATTTATATTCATGGAGAATTGTAATGGTAATACCTTCTTACTGACAACTTGGTTTCCATGACCCTCGTTAAGATCCCCAACCCCTTTCTTCACTACCTTGTCATCTCCAGCAGAAATAGACTGCTTACCCTCAACACCAGACTTCACAGATTAAACTGACTTTTATATAACCTCACCTAAATCATCAGCCAAGGATATAACCTCACAAGTGTTGTGAGGTTGAAGATGACTTGTTGCTGCTACACTCGAGCCCAACTTCTTTAATTCTCGGCTCGTTAATATATGAGATCATGACAAATTTATAAACCCAAATGTTATTGTTCACGTATCATAATGCTTACCCCTAAACCACTCGGATCTTGCATTGATTTTTAAGATTTTGTAGTTTTAGTATGCAGTTCGGATGGGAGCCACGTCGTCCGAAGAAAAATATTTTAATGGACCATGTCAAAGTTTTCTAGACATCTTGTGGGATATTGGATTGATTGGTTTTCGTCGAGTCATGCAAACATTCTCCTTAAGACGATCAAATTCTAAACCGAGTTGAATAGTAATCTTAAAAAAGATTAAAACTTGGAAGGATGTTGATAAGATAACACAAGGTGTCTGTTTTTGAGCTGTGCTCCTGCATTTTTCTCCAGGGTTAATTACCTTTTGTGCACCTTTTGAATTGATAACATACCTTTAGTACCCCAAAGTTTTACAACGTTTAATAACAATCCTTACGTTTTGATAACACACATTTAGTACCCTTTATGAATTGGTCACAGATCATTTAATACCCCTTATGTATTGGTAACATGACATTTAATACCTCTTATGAATTGGTCACTGAAATTCTGTTCAGGTGTAGTTGTAAGATGTTACTATAGATGTGATGACTTGGTAACTGACATCTTGCATGATCATCAGAAATATAAACATTAAGCAATAAGCAAGCACACATAAGGACACAAGATTGATTACCTAGTTCGATGCTTCATCACCTACATCTAGGGGCACTACTATAAGTAAATGATCAACATACAAGATATCGAATCCATTGGATCACCCTTATTCTATTTTTACAAAGTGACAAACCTAATACAAGTTCTCCCCCTGAACCTGAGATCCCGTCTCAGTTCCACTCTTCAAGCTCCTACGGTCTTGAATTGTTCTTCATCTTCAATGAAGGATTTTGATACTTCAATCACAAGAACATAGCTCCAACACTTGATCAGTTAAGATACATAGCATGAGCACGACGACATTCACTTTGATTCACTTCATTCAACTTCCCAACACACTAATGCAACACGTTTGAGAACTCTGAAATCATGAACTCAATTTTAATGCATACAATAGTTCTGGAAGACTGTTAGACAAACAAAACTTACTTACAATATATTCTCGAGTGTAATTGTAGATCCGAACCGAGCTATAAAGAATAATTCGATATATATGGCTTCTAATCACTTTGTATCGTGGCTTCTAGGGTTTCCTTAATCTTTAGAGTCACGATCAAGGTGAATCTCCTTGTTTCATTATTCTAGAGACTTTCTAAAATAGAGAAGATATCTATTAAAGAAGTATCTTTAAACTAGGAAACAAATGTACAAACTGGATAAGAGTGGATACACACATTCCATGCACACACCTTCTCTTGATACTTCAGTAGACATCTTTCTCATATTTGTTACCGACTGTTGCAGTAATATGATGTCCATCAACATCAAAGTTAACATATGGCTTGACACAAATATTTCCAAATACAGGTGTAACAACAATCCCCCTTTGGCTATTATTGTGTCAAGCACACTTTAAGCATTACTCGGGGAACATCATAGTATAGGAAAAAAATACTTGTCACCCTTAACTTATAATCTCTAATGTGTGGATGCATCCCCTTCTTGACCAACATTCTAATCTTCACTAGCCTTCACAAAGATGTAATAATCAAAGAGTAGAACGAGTAGCATCAAATTTGTCCCAGGTGTACTAGCCTTGAAGCATTAAAAATAGTGTACCAAGTCACTTAATACATCACCCATAAAAGTAGCTCGAACAAGCCCGAGACAAAGATAGTCCAAAAAGCAAACAAACAACCAAATTGTTCGAGTAGTGAAGTGGGGATAAAAAGCACATATCGTCAAAATGGGTATTACTCTATAGAGGAATTCTCTGCGCTAACATTGTGTGAAACATTCTCCTTGACATCTAGAGTCTGAATATTCTCAACAAGATCAACTATCAGCTTCTTCGTGTGATTAACTATCCACTTTCTACAGAGTGGAGCTGGAAGCTTTTGAAACCTTTGAGCTGCTAGGCTTCTTGTTGGATGTCATGAAATTTTCAATGACATTGAGATTCTCAATCCGCTATAGATTGAAGGAGAGCTGGGCAGGTTTCCTTCCATGACGTCAGTGTCTTTCAAGATGTTGAGGTGTTGATGTAGCATCGGTCCAGTGATAAGTGAAGGGAATCCGATAGGCAATTTTGTTGCATAGGATCTTGCATGACGAGCGAAATGTTCAATAACTAAAGATCCAAAATTTAAAGTAGAGGATGTGCCTATGAAGAAGATAAGTCTGTCCAGTTCAGGTGTAATGCTAAAGGCATAAGATGAGGGAGACCAATTTTCCAATCCAATTTTAAAGAGGATGGATCAAAAAGTAGTGAGCTCGGAGGAGATAAGCTTCTCTTTAGATGTCCATTGCTTTCCAGAGTTCCTAGTTATTTCCCTAGTTATAGTGCTAAGATCATGCATGACAAGTCTTGATTTGTTTGTTGTTCTGCCCAGAAAGATGTTGAAAGCATCTTTATTGACATTTATCTTCTTTCCACAGACCACTACTATACGGTAGTCCAAGCTTTCAGGGTTGTCAAATCCAGGTGCAAGATTCACAAAAAATATCTTTCACTGGGAGAGGATAGAAAGGACCTATGTCCTTGACTGTCTTCATCAGATTAGCATCTAGAAGAACCTTGCAAACTTTCTCTAGCCTAGATACTTCTCTAAACAATTCTCTTTCTGGATAGATAATCTTATGACAAACATATTTCCCTCTCTAAGCAGCCCCTTTTTGATGGAAAGATACTTATCCATTGGCACATCAAGAACCCCTCTATGAGTCATTTTCATTACTGTAGACTTTTTTCCTTGAGACACAGGTATTGATGCAGAATCTTTAGTGTCATCCTTAATAGAGGCAGACTCTTCACCTAACTGAATAATAGGGTTGACAACTATGGGAGGCTTGGGCACATTGTTAAGGACCGCGCATGGGAAGTCTGAGCCACCCCATGGTATGACTCCTCTCTTTTGGAATATTAGAGGGGCAAGCAGGTGAAGCCGTATGCAACAGACTGGAGTGCATCTGTTCAGCCATCTACCCTGCCAGGCTCTGGGAACGTCTCCTCGAGCACTGTACCTACTGTACCTAAAGACTCCTTATCTTTGAATGGGAGTCCCCGGGTTTCCTCGATCACTGTACCTAACCGTACTGTGGCTCAGGTTAGCACCTGGATGGTGACCGGCCAGCCACCTGGGGGTCGGTCTCTGTAGTTCCAACACCCATTTCTAGGGAGCCTGATGTTGTGGGAGCTACTGTGAATGGAGTGCTCAAGAGGTCTTCCGCTGAAGAGCCTCGAGATCATCAGGCGAGGGCTGGTAACCAGCCCCGCTAGCAGGGATGTTAGACCACCTGAGGAATAGGGACTGGCCTTGGGAGGGGTCCCTGGTCGATGCTTTGCCTCCCACCACTATTGTTGAAGTCCTTGGCCAGTTTTCAAAGCAAGAATTCCAGTACCACTTTCTCATCCCTCTTATTCTATAATTGCCTATACGACATCCAAATACCGTATGTGACGGTTCTAGTACTACAAGGATCAGTGAACCATTGTTTTTTTTTTCTGACCTTAGTGGCCATGAAGCATGTTCCCTAGCGCATATCGATGTTCTGATAAATCATTTATAACATTGCACCTTTCGTTAAAAAAAACAATTTGAAACTTAAGACAATTATATATGAGTGATCGTGCGGTAACCAATAAATAAGGATAGCTAAAATAATTTTCACTTAATGGTAGTATTTTCTGTAACAACATAACTTAAATAAAAAGAAAAAAACTCAAGGGAGACGGTACCATGTTTCTCCTTTAAAATTGACGTTTTAGATCAGGAAACACATTTAGTATTTATCTAAACCAATATATCCTTAAACGAGGTGGGGACATGAGTTAGAGATCAAATTTCTTGAAAAAGAGTAAGAAATGTCTTCTCCTCATTTGTAATGCCATAAAGAGCAAGAAATGTTAAACACCTGCGTCTATCCTTCTCACATCTTCGGCCGTCGGCAATAATCAACCCTTTCTCCATGTGTATCGTGGATCAGGGATTGGCCCTAGGAGGGGTCCCTGGTCGATGCTTTTCCTCCCACCACTATTGTTGAAGTCTTGGCTAGTTTTCGGTGTAGGAATTCCAGTACTATCTTCTCATCCCTTTTATTCTATCATTGCCTATACGACATCTAAATATCGTCTGTGACGGTTCTAGTACTATAAGGATCAGTGAACCATTTTTCTTTTTTTTCTGACCTTAGTGGCCAGGGAGCATGTTTCCTAGTGCACATCGATGTTCTGATATATCATTTATAATATTGCACCTTTCGTTAAAAAAACAATTTGAAACTTAAGACAATTAAATATGAGTGACCGGGCGGTAACCAATGAATAAGGATAGCTAAAATAATTTTTACTTAATGGTAGTGTTTGCTGTAACAACATAACTTAAATAAAAAAAGAAAAAAAACCAAGGGAGACCGTACCATGTTTCTCCTTTAAAATTTACTTTTTAGAGCAGAAAACACATTTAGTGTTTATCTAAACCAATATATCCTTAAGTGGGGTGGGGACATGAGTTAGAGATCAAATGTTTTGAACAAGAGTAAGAAAAGTCTTCTCCTCATTTGTGATGCTATCAAGAGTAAGAAATGTTAAACAAAAACCTCTCTCTAAGTTTGAAAAACCAGGCTCCTCTGAGTTAACCCTAACCGCCACCCTTGACACTATCGGCGATGTCAGGCTCCAGCCTGGTTAGTTGCCAGTGGTGACACCTCTCCTCTTCCCCTCCTTCCTTCTTCTCCCTTCCATTTCCTCTGTTTATCCGAGTACTTCTTCGAGCTCTCCGCCCGGTGCTCCGTTGTGGTGCTTTCCGAGTTCTTCATCGAGCTCTCCGCCCGGTGCTCCGTTGTGGTGCTTTCGTCGGCCTTCTTCGCCTCTGCATGGCCATTGGTGGCTGCTCTATCCTCGCCGGATCTTGCAAGTCGTTCGCCTTTCCGCATCTCTTCATCACCGGAAGCTCGTCGGCGTGGCTTGTCTCTGGTTCTGGGGGTGTGGTAGGTCTCCTCTTTTGCCGCCGAGACATCGGGTTTGACCGGAGTTGGGATCATTGGTGCTTTCTGCAGAGCTTATCGGAGGCGGCTGTTGGTTGAGGTTCGAGCGCAGGTCGGGAGACGGGTAGGGTTTGGTCCGGAACGGTCTGAGTTTGGTTGGGCCGGGGCTGTTCTATTGGGTCGGGTCGGTCTGGGCCATATTTGTTGAAGTGAGCCGGCTCGTTCTTCTTCGGGTTGGGCCAGGTCAGTGCGGGGCTGGGCCGAGTTTTTTACGGTTTGGAGTTGTTCTGACCGAGTCTTGCTGGGCCGGGTGGGCCGTGACCCGGTTCAGGTCTTCAGGTGGGTTGACCGGTTCGGGTCGGATCCAGGCTAGGTTTTCGGAAGACACAATTTGGTGTTTTGGGGCCTACTTTCGTCAAGGTTCGCCGTTTTGTCTTCCTACTCCGGAGTGGGAGGGGTTTCTTCTCCTTTCAGGATTAGATCGTCACGGATCAGGTAAGTCATCTACCGGCTTAATGAAGGTTTGAGTTCTGGTGGTTTCTTGGGTGTTGGGCCCCATTATTTCCTTTCCTTAGACGATTGTTGGTGCTCTTGTTCTCAAACTTTGGGTGTTGTTGTGTACTGTTCGGAAGCTCGGAACATTTGAGGTGTCTCGTGGTGCTCGGGACTTTCGCCGACTCGTTTCAAAGCTTGAGTGGGACGTGGTTCTTCATTCTTGTCGTTGATCGTTGAGATTTTTCGGTCGTTTGTAAGAACCGCCCCCGGTCGATCCCGGTCGTACCGGTGAATTTCGGCCGTAAAAGTCAACCGATGACTTCGGGAGTCGTTCGGGACCTTTCCGGGGCCCAAAAAGCTTAGCCGTCATCACGGTTAGCTTAGTTGCGCCATTTCCTTTCGTTTGACTGTAATATTGGATAAGTCAAATTTTGGTCAAACCCGAACTTTTTATCGACTAAATGAGATTAATTAGAGGTGCTGGATTTTTAGCTAAGGACAAGTGGTCCCTACATGGACACTTGTCCCTATTAGCTTGGAGGGGAAGAAAAGAGGTTCAAAGTACCCTTTTACCACTCCCTTTCGTCCTTAAGTAGATAAAAATCCATTGGGCTTTTGGTCTTTTCTCAATCTAGGTCATTTAAGGCATTTGGAGACCAATTTCAGCTCATTCTTTTGGTTGTAACCGAAAATTAGAGAGAGAGAGGAAGAGAAGAAGGCCTGCATTGAAGCTTTAAGAGAAAGCAAGAGAGGAAACACTCATCCAAGGCCATTCTTCATCAAAAACATTGTTTTCTTCTTCATCTTTTCATTCTAAAGGTAAGAACACTATCCTAATCTCATTTCCATTTAATTCAAGCTTTGGGTTTCATTGGGTTTTGCTTAAAATAGCTAGGTCTTTGAGTTCTATGTGGTTGATTGTTGTTAGTTGTTGTTCTAAAGCTTTAGATGATGGTTTTGGGTTGAAATCATTGATTTTTGTTTAAGTTTACTTTTATCTTTATTATTTAATTGTTATTTCAATTCAAGTCTCGAGTCTGGTCAAAACCGGATTTGGGGCGTGACAATTTGGTATCAGAGCCTGGTTTCATTTTGAAAATTGTTTTCAAAACCTCGGACCGTACGTCACTTAGGTGGGTAGAGTTAGGTGGTCGAAGTCGTAGGTACTCGGTGATGCAAGTCGGAAATGTCCGATGCGTAGAGTTGAAACGACAAGAGTCTTGATTGTTTAAGCGCCTTGTTCAAGTTTTGACTTCTTTATGTTATGATTGTCCACTTTGCTTGACTTGTATATTATGCTCTATTTACTGTATGCCTCAGTTGATCGGTGATGCCGACCGATTGAGATCGAGGTTGGTTTAACGAGCGATGATCGAGTTGTTATAAATTGGTTGTTTGGTAAATCGTTTGATTAAGTGGGTCGCCGCCTTGGTTGGCCGTTATTTAATTGGTGAATTTGAAATGTTGACCTGGTTGGGTGTTAATCGAGTAATTATAGAAACCCGAGTGGTACTTTCGATGCTTTATAGTGATGTGTACTTCTGATGGTTGTGGTATGCCTTTTGTGCTGGCTGCCGTTTGCAATTGTTTATTAAATGTCCCGCTTAAGCGGATGGTTAGGGGAACATACGAACGGGTCATGCCGAAATTTCTGTAAAACTGAAGTGTTTGCACTATCACGGGTTGACTCAGGGGCGCCACTGTAGTCGAACGTGATAGGGGGATGTCAAGTGGTTACAACGAGATTCGGGGACGCCTGAATCAGGTTGTAACGACGTGAGATCGACATGAAGGTTATGATAGAAAGATAAAGTGTTGAGAACTTTTGGAAATGAATTAATGCTAAAATTTGTGGAATTGGTTGTGTTATGATTTTGGACCCCACGCAATGGGAAGATACCCGACCGAGATGTATGCCGGTCTGGTATGTTGTTTGTGTAAATTGTTGCACTGTGCCTCCTGTGGGAGTTGGTTGAATTGCTTGATTGATGTTGTGAGACGCACAAGTGTGCGGACTTCTCTGCCTATATAAAGTATTATATATGACTAAGACTAAGTACTGTCGGTCCAAGTATGACCCTTGTGAAACGCGTGTGAACGTTTTTGTTTTAAGCAAGCCGCTTTGTTCTAAACTGAGAAACTGAACATGTGCGTTATCCGTGCAGCGGGTATACGACATGTCTCGCGTCTACGTTCCGAGAGGCACCAGGAGCCGCCCAGCTGAGGGGTCAGAGACAGACACCTGGTATGGAGCAGGCGGGGGCAGCGAGTACCCAGGGTGCTGCTTCTGCAGAGCACCAGAGTTTTGAGGCTGGACCGTCAGGGTTACCGCCCAGGGTTTCTCCAGTCGTTGATCCGACTCAGGCGACCCCTCTGAAGGAGGTGGTTCGCGCAGTTCTTGCAGCGATCACCGCTCAGTAGGGGATTGCAGCACCGGCACCAGAGCCTGTGCCTACTGCTGCCGCAACCACTGTCGAGAGGCCATGCAAGTTTGACAGCTACACGACCCAGGCTCTCAGGGATTTCCGTAGGCTGGGCACACCAGTCTATTCCGGGGGGTCAGACCCCGAAGCAGCCGCGGGGTGGTTGGAGCGGATTACCCGCAATCTCGATACTTCTGGGGTATCTGATGATCGTCTGAGGGTATCTTTCGCGACCTTTCAGCTAGAGGGAGAGGCGTACTACTAGTGGCAGCATGTGCAGACCAGGGTTGGGGATGATTTCCAGTTATTCAGCAGACTGTTCCTGGAGCAGTAATTCCCTCGATCTGTTCGAGATGACCGACATCAACAGTTCCTGGAACTGCACCAGAGAGGGATAACCGTCTCTGAGTATGAGGCGAGGTTCACATCCCTGTCTCGTTTCGCACCAGAGTTGGTGCAGACTGAGGAGAGCCGCTGCAGGCGGTTTGAGAGAGGACACATCCCATCGATCGTCGATCGAGTTATTGCTTTCAGTACCGAGGAGTACTCTACATTAGTGGACCAGGCACTAGCCGTGGAGAGGCACTTCCGGGAGACCGCCAAGACGCGGTAGATCAGGCTGAGGCCGAGTGGCTTCCTGAGGCCGTCCGAGAGTCGCGACTCGAGGAGACAGAGGGTCTCTGGATCTTTTCAGCCACAATTTCAGTCTGGTGGCATGCGCCGGGTGGGAGCAGTAGCGTCAGTTGGACCTGCCCCGGTAGCTCAGCTGTGCCCATTGTGTAGGCAGATGGGCTACCTAGCCCGAGACTACCCGAGGAGCAGCGGACCTACAGATTGTCAGATCGATCGTCCACCGAGGTTCGGGGAGAGACATCGTGTTGATGAGAGGGCGTGCTATCAGTGTGGCCGACAGGGACACCTTTCCTTCGCGTGCCCTTATCGAGTTGGAGGAGCGCCCGCACTGAGACCTCAGTAGGCACAACCTCGCCAGGCACCTCCTTGCCGACCACGACAAGCACAGCCTCCGAGAGCTTCGCGTTAGGCGGCGGGAGCATCAGCCCAGAGACACCAGCCGAGGGCTTTACAGCAGGTGGCACTTCCACTACCACCGAGAGGAGGGCCCTCGGCACAGTAGGGCCGAGTCTATGCGGTAACTGACGCCAGAGCTGAGAGACAGTACGCCAGCCATGAGGCTACACAGGGTACGTGTTTTCTTTATAATTCATGGACATCTTTTCTGTTTGATACTGGAGCATCTCATTCTTTCATCTCTTCTTCTTTTGCTCTTATGTTGGGGTTGAGGGTTGAGTTTATGAGTAGACCGTTATGTCTTGATACCCCTGTTACGGGAGAGGTAATTTTGAGTACTGTATGTCGGGACTGTGAGATCCGAGTGGCTGACTGTCCTTTTGTTGGAGACTTACTTGTTTTGGATATGATTGCGTTCGACGTGATCTTTGGGATGGACTGGCTCGCGAGATATCGAGCATCAATCGATTGCTATCGACGTCAAGTGACAGTGAGGTCGTGCGACAAAGTTATTACTTGTGTCTTGGGTAGCAGGAGCGGAGTCCTTCTGTCCGCCTTGACTACGGGAGATGAGACGGAGGTCGTGCAGAGTAGCAGAGAGCTGCCGAGGGTAGTATGTGAGTTCCCGGAGGTCTTTCCGGAGGAACTATCAGGCTTACCGCCTGCACGCGAGGTGGAGTTTAGGATCGACTTGATCACGGGTACGGCGCCGATCTATATGGACCCGTATCGGTTTGCGCCAGCCGAGTTGGTCGAGCTGAAGCGACAACTCGAGGAGCTTCAGGAGAAGGGATTCATCCCTCCGAGCGTTTCTCCGTGGGGAGCACCCGCCCTCTTTGTGAAGAAGAAGGGTGGAGCATTAGGATGTGCATCGATTACCGGAAGTTGAACCGGGTTACAGTGAAGAACCGCTATCCGATGCCGAGGATCGATGACTTGTTCGATCAGTTGAGAGGAGCGAAGTGCTTCTCGAAGATTGATCTTTGATCAGGCTACTACCAGTTGAGAGTTCGGGAGGAGGATGTGGCGAAGACCGCATTACAGACTCGGTACAAGCACTTTGAGTTTCTAGTGATGTCGTTCGGGTTGACGAACGCACCAGCAGCGTTCATGGACTTGATGAACGGTATTTTCAGACCGTACCTGGACCAGTTAGTCGTAGTGCTTGTTGACGACATCCTGATTTATTCGCCTAGTGAGGAGGCACATGAGGAGCACTTGAGGACAGTCTTGACGTCGTTACGCACTCACCAGTTGTACGAAAACCTGGAGAAGTGCGAGTTCTGGCTCGCAGAGGTGAAGTTCCTCGGGCATGTTGTGTCCCGAGATGGTATTCTAGTCGATCCGTCGAAGATCGACGCAGTTTCGAAGTGGGCACGGCCCAAGAGTGTATTTGAGATTCGTAGCTTCTTGAGATTGGCAGGGTATTATCCATAGTTCGTCCAGGACTTCTCATGTCTGGCCGCGCCTATGACAGCGCTGACCCGCAAGGGAGCAGAGTTTCTTTGGACTGACGAGTGTGAACACTCCTTAACCGAGCTGAAGGCTCGATTGACTACCGCTCCCGTGTTGATTGTGCTGGAGCAGGGAGTCGGTTATGATGTGTACTGTGATGCGTCCGGTGAGGGACTAGGGTGTGTGTTGATGTAGTCCGGGAAGGTAGTTGCTTCTGGCTCGAGACAGTTGAAGATACATGAGCGCAACTACCCGACCCATGATCTAGAGTTGGCAGCAGTAGTCTTTGCTCTGAAGAGCTGGAGGCATTATTTGTATGGTGAGCGATTCCGGGTATTCTCGGATCACAAGAGCCTCAAGTATATTTTCTCTCAGCGCGACCTGAACATGCGCCAGAGGCGGTGGATGGAGTTACTTGAGGAGTACGACTTCGAGCTCCTCTATCATCCGGGCAGGGCGAATGTCGTCGCCGATGCCCTGAGTAGGAAGTCGACTCACTACATTGCTAGTATATCTGTCCGAGAGTGGGACATGATGGCGTAGTTGAGCTCGTTTAGACTTGAGCTAGAGGAGATCACGGATGGCATGACTTTGTGTGCGTTGGTGGCTCAACCCACATTGGTCGCTCGAGTGCTGGAGGCACAGGCCGAGGATGCCGAGACGGTAGGGATCCGAGAGAGGATGATCAACGGTGTTGATACCGAGGGATGGGAGCAGAGTACCGATCAGGGTTTACGTTACCGATGACGGCTGTTTGTGCCGCGGGGTTGTAGGGACGTTGTGTTGAGAGAGTGTCATCACTCCCGTCTTGTTGTGCACCCGGGTGGCACCAAGATGTATCAGGACATCCGACGGCAGTTCTGGTGGAGCGGGATGTGCAGAGCAGTTGTAGATTTCGTCTCGAGATGTCTCACCTATCAGCAGGTGAAGGCCGAGCGTCAGCGTCCCGTCGGTTTACTACAGCCTTTGCCGATCGCAGAGTGGAAGTGGGAACACGTCACTATGGACTTCGTCTGTGGTTTACCGAGGTCGCCGAGAGGGCACGATGCTATTTGGGTAGTGTCGACCGACTGACCAAGTCGGCGCACTTCTTAGCCATGCGGATGACCGATACGGTTGATACGTTGAGCCGGTTATACGTTCGAGAGATTATCCACCTTCATGGGGTACCGGTGTCTGTAGTATCCGACAGGGATCCTCGTTTCACATCCAGATTTTGGGAGAGCCTGTAGAAGGCGTTGGGGATTGAGGTCTTGCTTAGTACGACTTATCACCCGCAGACAGATGGACAGTCAGAGAGGACTATATAGATTTTGGAGGATATGCTGCGAGCATGTGTGTTGGACTTCCGAGGATCATGGGAGGATCATTTACCGTTAGCCGAGTTTGCCTACAACAACAATTATCAGTCCAGTATTGGGATGGCACCATTTGAGGCGTTGTATGGCAGGCCGTGCAGATCGCCCGTGTGTTGGGCAGAGGTAGGAGACCGAAGTTTACTTGGTCTGGATCTTGTCCAGGAGACGACCGAGAAGGTTGCGTTGATTCGAGAGCGGCTGAAGACCGTACAGAGCCGACAGAAGAGTTACGCAGACCGACGACGTCGACCTCTTGAGTTTGCAGTGGGTTATCACGTGTTTCTGAGGGTGAGCCCTAAGAAGGGACTACTGCGGTTCAACCGCGGCGGAGGCAAGTTAGCCCCGCGGTTTAGCGGACCTTTTGAGATCTTAGGTAGAGTTGGAGCCGTGGCTTACCCCCTTGCATTGCCACCGCTGCTTGGGAACGTGCATAACGTCTTCCACTTTTCCCAACTGCGGAAGTACACTGCGGACCCCTCTCACGTTATCGAGTGGACGGACATCGAGGTAGCTGATGATGTCTCGTATGAGGAGCAGCCAGTCAGGATTTTGGACACACGGGAGAAGGTCCTGCGGGACAAGACTATCCCACTAGTACGAGTGCAGTGGAAGCACCAAGGAGCTGAGTCGACCTGGGAACGCGAGGATGAGGTTCGCGCGAAGTACCCCCACCTGTTCGACCTTTGACGTACTGTTGTTTTAAATTTCGAGGACGAAATTCTTTTAAGGAGGGTAGATTGTAAGAACCGCCCCCGGTCGATCCCGGTCGAACTGGTGAATTTCGGTAAAGTTTGACTTTCGGTCGGAAAAGTCAATCGACGACTCCAGGAGTCGTTCGGGACCTTTCTGGGGCCCAAAAAGCTTAGTCGTCATCACGGTTAGCTTAGTTGGGCCATTTCCTTTCTCTTGACTGTAATATTGGATAAGTCAAATTTTGGTCAAACCCGAACTTTTTATCGACTAAATGAGATTAATTAGAGGTGCTGGATTTTTAGCTAAGGACAAGTGGTCCCTACATTTACACTTGTCCCTATTAGCTTGGATGGGAAGAAAAGAGGTTCAAAGTACCCTTTTACCCCTCCCTTTTGTCCTTAAGTGGATAAAAATCCATTGGGCTTTTGGTCTTTTCTCAATCTAGGTCATTTAAGGCATTTGGAGACCAATTTCAGCTCATTCTTTTGGTTGTAGCCGAAAATTAGAGAGGGAGGAAAAGAAGAAGGCCTCCATTGAAGCTTGAAGAGAAAGCAAGAGAGGAAACACTCATCCAAGGCCATTCTTCATCAGAAAACATTGTTTTCTTCTTCATCTCCTCATTCTAAAGGCAAGAACACTATCCTAATCTCATTTCCATTCAATTCAAGCTTTGGGTTTCATTGGGTTTTGCTTAAAATAGCTAGGTCTTTGAGTTCTATGTGGTTGATTGTTGTTAGTTGTTGTTCTAAAGCTTTAGATGATGGTTTTGGGTTGAAATCATTGATTTTTGTTTGAGTTTGATTTGGAAATCCTTTGGTTATTTGTTGGTTTGATTATTCCTACCATGGGTAGAGGAGGATTGGAGTTATTTGACTGTTTTTGGAGTTTTTAGAAGTGAAAAATGGAGGTTTTGCTGTACTTTTCGTGAAAAAGGAGCTGGAGGTTGAAGAAGGGCGAGTCTGCCCAGATCCGCCACGGATCCATGACAGATACCGTGACGGGAGACGTCAGGGATCCGTGACAGAGGCCGTGAAGGCACGCGTCACGGTTCCATGACGTCATCCGTGACGGGTGGCATCACGGCTCCGTGACCCGATCCGTGCAGACCAATTTTGGTCCCTTTTGAATCCTTTTTGGGTGTTTTTCGTTTATTTCGAAGGGTGTTTTTGAACCAAACGGTTGGGGTTCTTTTGAACTTAGATGCTTGTCTCTTGGTTAGTCTTTAATTAGAGTTTTAATTGTGATCCAAGACCTTGGACCCGAGCTCGACGTAGGAAGAGGCCTTGGGAACCACGCGAGAAGACGGAGAGAAAGCTAGCCCGGACGCCAGCAGCTAGGAATATTGTTTGTGGAAGACTTCGAGGTAGGGAAAGTACTAAACTCCTCTTTTAATTTAACGCTTTAGTATGCCTATAGGATAATAATAACTGAAAAGGTCCTAGTTTGCATATAGGATGTGATTCACTAGAATAATCGTTTTCTTTCTATTACAATAATAACCGGACGAGTCTAATATGCATGTAGGATGTGATTAACTACTTTAATCGCTTTCAATACTTGGGAAATTGACGTGCTGGTAGAATGACCATGTCGAGCCTTAGGATTGTTTGTGATTGCCTCACATGCCGTGCTTGCTTAGTCTTTAGGTTAAGATAAGAGTCAAACTAAACTAGATAAATTGTGATTATTGTGATCTGAATTCTTGAATGATTGATTGAATACTTGAATGACTGATTGATTGAATTAATGCTTGAGTGTAAATTGATTGTGCCAATGGTATGATCGGGTGACTGATAGACCGATGGGATGTGGTTGGTAAGTATGCCGGTAAGTGTGATTGTTAATAGGAGTTCTTTGTGTCGTGCTGTGGTAAGATTGTGAGTTGCTAAGCTATGGTTGTACTATGACTGTTTGGGTATATTACTCTCTTGTGTGTGATCTAAGAGGAGTTGTGTTCCGGTATGGTACCTACACCGAGGGGGTAAGCCGGTGTGGGGTGGTACCTAGGCTGATGACTTGTGATCCGGTATGGCACCTACACCGAGGGGGTTCGCCGGTGTGGGGTAGTACCTAAGCCGAGGGATTGTGTTCAACCCGATGTGAATCCCGGGAAGACGTCTAGGCCGAAGGGAATTCCGGTACGACGCGAGATTGTTTACCCTGCGGGGATGGTTACTTGTTGCTTCACCCCGAGTGTATGCGTCCTGCGGGAGCGTTCCCGGGAGATTATCCTATTTTTTTCCCGATGATCTATGGTCCTTTGGGGACATTTCCGAGAATCCTGACGATATGTGTCCCTTCAGGGATGTTTCCGGTAGCCTCGACGTATGTGTCTCCTTTGGACCGAGGGAAAATCCGACATGACACAATGATTAATTGTGGATCGGAGTATTGTGGCTTAAGTTATCGACGTGACGTTAAATGCTCTCCCTTTAGTTGTTTATTCAAAGATTACACCGACTTTCCTTAATCTTCTTGAGTTGCTGTTTTACATTAATTATTGAACTTCTTACTGTTCTCTATTTTTTATGCATTTTGTTGGTTAATCGCACTACTTGTAAATTGTGGCTAATGGTCCTAATTCAGTTTTATTACCAAAGTGGAGGTTCTTTTACTTTATTATTTATCCCTACTGAGCGTAAGCTCACCCCTTCTTTTTGTTCACTGTTGTACAGGCTTACTTGGTGAGTAGTTCTAGAGTTGGGCTCAAGGCTCGGGAGCTTCTGGGAGAGTCCGGGTGGAGTTGACGTTAGAGACGTATTTTACCGTTGTATTGAACCTTGCTTTATTTCGTTATATTCGGAGCTTTGACTCGTAACATCGGTTTTGGATCTTGTTTTATCGAAGTTACTTGATTGGAACCAAATTTGGAGAATTAAATTTGTTTAAGTTTACTTTTATCTTTATTATTTAATTGTTATTTAAATTCACGTCTCGAGTCCGGTCAAAACCGGATTTAGGGCGTGACATCGTTTGTGTTGCTCGGGTCCAGGGTTCCTCTGTTGGCCTTGGTGTCTTTTCGATTCGGAACTGGGTTGGCTCTTGTTCAGTATTATTACAGGTCTTTCTGGTATTGGAAGACTCAGCAAGAGGTTCATACTCAGTTCCCCGATCTCTTTGATTTTCGTGGTCAGAGCTTCCGGCTGGTTCTCCTAGTGTTGGTGACTTGCCCTCTGTGGCCTTTTGGAGTTTCAGTCGTCCACGGTGCTCAGGGACTTCCCTTCTCCAGTTCGTAGTTATCTTGCCTTTTGGAGTACTTTTGCCGGTACGGGATGTTATTTCTCGGTTTAGGTCTGATCCTGGGTAAGTAGCGCTTTCGCTGAATTGATGGCTAGGACGTGATTTCTAAATTCATGCTTGCCTGCTGTTTTTCTTGTCTTATTTAGGAGTCCTCCGGCTCCTCCTCTTAATGGGTGGAGATGAGGGGTCGGATTCGCCTAACTCTCTGGTTGGATTGTTGGTGTGTGTTGGCCATTGTCGGGATTATCTTGTTAATCAGGCTAATTAAGCAGTGTGAGGCCTGTAAGGCACGGGTATGCTGTGGAATTTTTAGGTTTCGAATCTTGCTCCAAAGTTAAGTGGGTGCTCTCGAGCTCGACTAAGCCTCCCCATTCCGATTTGCCGTGGTGGGTTTTGGGGTTGGCAGAGTCGACTCCTTTCGAGTCGATCTGTGGTGTAGGCCCAGATTGGGTCTTCCTTGTGAAGACTGAGCAGTTCTCGTTTGCGTCGCCTGGCTTTGGAGTTTAGGTCTGTTACTCTCGACTTCCCCGTTCGTTGAGTGTTGAGAAGTCATTCTTGCTAATCAGTTCTTTTGTGCTTCATGTTCGTAAAATCTGGGTGGTAGACCTTCTTTATGTGCTTCAAGGTTGTAATATCCGGTAGTTAGGCCTTCATTACCACTCTTTCCTAGTGATCCTGGTTGTTTTTTCTGTCTTTTTCTTGTTGTTGATTCTTTTATAAGACGACCTTAAACGTCTTGGGGTTTCTTTTGAAGATCTGTAGCTGGGTCTAGTTTGTAATCATTTTTCACATCAAAAGAGGGTTTTATAAATTTTCAATATGCATTGCCGATAAAAAAAATGTTAAACACTTGCGTCTATCATTTTCACATCTTCGGCCGTCGGCGATAATCAAGCCTTTCGTCATGTATATCGTCGACAATTTCGTATTTACTGTTACATTCTCTTTTATGTCTCCTCGTAACTCTTATTTTGTTGGCTTGTCGTCGCCAATCCACTCGCCACTAGCTCGCTCGTCGCCATCAAGCTCCATCAACAGTGTGTAGTCCGTTCCCGACCATTATGATGTTGTCAGTCCGCTCCCTACCTCGCCAGAATGCCGGTCTTCTCCAGATCTGGTTGTGCTGGTGCTTCGACGGTGTTTGTCCACCCAGACCCGTCTATGCTCCGGCGCCAATGGCGAATAGCTCTGTCGGGCTTCCCAACGGTCATGCTAGAGTTGTTGTGAGCGAGCCCATCTTTCTCGCCGGACCAACGAGCAACTTTGCCATCTCTTCCGCTCTACGACCCTGCTCTAGCCAGATGCGCATGCCCCCCTTCGGATAGAACCTCCCTTTTCGCGGCCAGATTCACCTCCCCGCACTGTTTTCACATCCTCCCGCCCAGGTCACCTAATGACGACGACGAAAGCCAACAACCTATTCTTCCCTCCGACGTAAGCTCATGACATCGACGACCCAAGTTCATTCGATCGAGCCTCCCTATCTGTTGGTTCTCGGTGGAGGGTATGAACACATACTCGCAGCAAAAGAAAATAAAACCCGAGACCATGCAAGTAAAAACTACCAAAGATTAGATACACAAGACCAAAACGAAATAAATGAAGTGACTCAACTTTCAACTCGTTTATCTGAATAACGAACCGGTGAAATAAAAATTCCACCGTTCACTTTGAAGACCAATATGTGGAGAACATTCACTCCAAATATCAGATTCATCAGACCTTGGATGAACCTCCGATCAAGGTCATGAAGGTGGCTGGTTGGACATAAAACAGTGCAGAAAATTCTGCACATTTTCTTCTCTATTTGTTCAAGAACACCAAGAAAAGATTATCAACTTTAGTCTCCAAGACGCCTACGTATCCACCCTGGGAATCAGAGCCACGTAGTTCTTGTATTTAGTACTCAAGAACACAAATTTTGGAGAGGAAAAAGTCTTGGCCAAAACCTAAAGAGAGAGAGGAAGAAGATGAAGTTGTGTTCTACTTCTTGTCTTGTGTTTTGTTATGTGAATAAGATGACTTAATCTAAGAAAACAACAACAACTAACAAGGACAAGTAAGGTGTAGAGAAGTATGGTGTAAATAGGACAAGTATGGTGCTATGTATAGGTGGACATGATGTGGTTAGGTGATGAATCACCAACACTTTAATCCATGTATTTCATACTTAGTGCTAATTAATCAAGACCTTGATTAATCATTTCCATGGGCCTTGGTTGACATGGGCCTCTTAGAACATGGCCCGTGGCCATTCCCAACGAGGTCCCGTGACGCGCTCATCGCCTACAAGCCCCCCATACCAGAAATGTCCAACATTACCCGACGGGATCAATCCCAAGACTCTAAGCGTTTCCTCGATCCGTAATGTCCTATTCACTTACGAGAACATGACCCAAAACATAGTGTTGGTCATGTCCCGAGACAACTCCCTTTTGGCCATCCTTCATAAATGTGTCAATGAGTTTCACCCTCCGGTGTGACCCTTAGGTTTATGCATGTCAATAAATCAACGTAAAATCTCATTTTACTTGATCCTATTTAAGTGGAAACTACGAGACTTTAGTATTGCCTAACACTGCATAACTAATCGACCCTACCGATTCTAACATTTCCGTCGTCCCTGTCATTATCCTTTTATCTCCGATATCTTGATTGAGATAAGGCATATAGCCGCCATCTTTATTATTCTCAATCATTGTTCCTTGATATGTGAGATGACTGAATATATGATACCCAGTATCATGTGCATGACCATGCTATTTTTTTCATTCACTCTCGATCAAGCGGCCGAGAACCGATATCTTTCCCATAACGCAGTGTCACGCCCCAATTTCAGCGAATCGAACTCGGGACGCGAACTTTTAAAACATGAATACTTAAAAGCCTGTTTTGAATAAAAGCTTTGACATTTCCATTTATTTACCAAAATAATAGTAGTATTTACAATACAAAAACGTCCCAACAAGTGGACAAGGTACACATCCGTCACTAGACTCAACAAAAGTAAAGACCAGACTCCGCTCCAAGCTCCATGAACTTCAAGAGCTCACCTAGTCCGTCCCACGAACAGTACCTGTAGGAAAAGCAGCTAGGGGTGAGCGTTCGCTCACCACCACGGATAACAGACTGACTACGGCATAATTAGCAGACAAAGCCAGTAACACTAAAACCAAACCCAACACTGGGACTATAGTCCCCAACTCAAGTACCCAACTGACCCACAACCCGTTACCTTCCTCAACAGACTCAACACTCGATAACACAATGTAGACCCGACATAACTATCGACGACCTCCTCCAAGGACACGACAGAAAGACTACACAACGCCAAACAAGATCACAAAGGATCGCACACCAAACAAGATCACAAAGGATCGCATACCAGCTGCTCAGTAACCTCTCCCACTCACACGAACACGGATCATGCTAGCCAAAGAATGCTTACAACCTGTGATACTCAAACTCGGACCAGGCCAGCCAAAGAATGCTTGCAACCTGTGTTACTCAAACTCGGACCAGGCCAGCCAAAGAATGCTTGCAACCTGTGTTACTCAAACTCGTGTCAGGCCAGCCAAAGAATGCTTGCAACCCGTTGATACTCAAACTTGGTCAGGCCAGCCAAAGAATGCTTGCAACCTACCGGGATCCGCAATCACAATCACACGCAAATTCATCAACTAGTAACAACACAAGTTCAACACTCACAGGCACTCATGGCCACCAAGACACCAACAGTAAAACTCGAACTCAACAGCCCCACAGGCACTCACGGCCTCCCAAGACACACCGACAGTAAGACACGGACTCAACAACCCCACAGGCACTTAAAGGAAGCTTGCAACCCCCCCCCCCCCCGAGACTCTAACTCGGTCAGGCCAGCCAAAGACACCATCCTTAGTACACGGGCCCTCAAGGCCACCCAAAACACCAATTTAAATACACGGGCTCTCATGGCCACCCAAACTCAATAAATAAATAATACGGGCTCTCAAGGCCACCCAAAACTCGATAATAAAAATACGGGCTCTCAAGACCACCCAAACTCAATCAATAAATAATACGGGCTCTCAAGGCCACCCAAAACTCGATAATAAAATACGGGCTCTCAAGGCCACCCAAACTCAATCAATAAATAATACGGGCTCTCAAGGCCACTCGGAACTCGATAATAAAATACGGGCTCTCAAGGCCACTCAAGACACCAAATAAGCAATCAACCTCCGGCTTAACCAAGCCTCCAACAGTCCTAACATCAAAAGTTTCACAATCAACCTCCGGGCATGGTCATATGCCTCCAGTACTCCTAATATCGATAAGTTCACAAACAACCTCCGGGCATGGTCATATGCCTCCAGTAAAACAATTAACGCTAAGTTCTCTGTTCCTACGACACTACTAAGTGTCACAAGCCTTTCCAATAATTACTAAGTCCCCGTAACATGCTTTTCTGATAAACGCTACAATCCCGTATCATGCTTTTCTAATATTTAAATAAACCTATTCAACCCACGACACCCCGGTGTCACATGCAATTCTACTGTTAACTTTCCCCAGTCAGGGCCGATATCCGGCTACTTTTCCCTACCTCGTATATAATCCCAAAAGCGCTCCAACAACACCCGAAGTACACCCAGTCACTCGCCGAGCTTCCCTTTGCCTCGGTCTGTAGCACGATCTAAAAGAACACAAATTCAAAGTACTTTTAAACTAGTACGAATAAACCGAAAATTAACATACTTAACGCCCAAACGTAACCCCGACAATGCCGATCACTCCCAAACTTCCCAATTACTCGATATTGTCGATAAAGGACCCGTAAAGGCCAGATTCGCCCGACATGGCGAATCTGCCCGGGTTTTGGTTAATTGCCTTCCGGGGCTCCAAAAGTTCCCGTTTTCGTTTCTACGGTCTTAGAATATTTCAAGGAACCCAACGCACTTGACGGAATTGAATTCCGACTTCTAAGTCAATTAATTAACGTTTAAAGTTTCCAAAACCCGTTAATTACAACTTCTCCAATTTAATTCCAAATTTCGATTCGATTAAGGATAAATGGTCCGGGGAACGTTTTAAACCACCCGAACGATAAAAACCGAGCACCCGAGCATGTGGGCCCCACCCACACTACTTGGCCGAGACCCTAGGGTTTAAGGGGAGGCTCGGCCACCATGTGGTGGCTGCTGCCAGCTCCGGCCAGCCACCTCATGGCCGGCCGGCCACCACCCACGGTGGCCGGAGCTCCTCCCGAGCCTCCGGTCATCGGAAAACGTGAAATTAAACCCCCAAACACCTCTAAAACGTCTCCAACACCTCCCCACACTCTACACAACCCTAAGCCTTAGTTTATACTCAAACCCTAGCTTCCAAGAAAATAACCAAAACGAGAATCGATTCGGGTATTACCGTAGAGGAGAACGAGGGGAACGGGATTGCTCTTTGCTTTGACTCGATCCAAGGGCTCGATCACAAACCCTAGCTCAACCTCCCTTCTTCTCTCTTCTTCTCCTTCTCCTTCTCTCTCTAAAACCTCTCTTCTTCTTTCTATTTTAAAACAACTAACACAAAAACCCAATTAAAACTCCTTTTTTTTCTTTTAAAACCCAAGTCTCGGCCAGCCCTTCTCCTCCATTCATTTTCCCCCCAAAACTAACACCACCACATTTAGGACATGTGTCAAGGTGGGTCCCACACCTTTTGGAAAATATCTGGTTAATATTTTCCAATCAGATTCGCGAAAATCGGACGTTTCGGGCCCCGAACGGGCACTTTTTCCCAAAAATTACGAAACTTGGCGGGCCACAAGGAAACGGCTCAACTAAGACCGCTGCGATGACGGTTAAGCTTTTCGGATCCAAAACGGTCCTCGAATGGACCAAAACGTCGCTCGGTTGACTTTTCCAGCGAAAAGTCAACATTTCTCAAATCGATCAGAAAGTTGCCCTGAGTCCCCCGTAACTCACTTTGGTCAATAACGGGGTCAACTTAAGTCCGGTATGACACTCGGGGTCATTTTAGGTTCATTAAGTGTCCTTCTTAAATTTTTTAAATTTTCCTGTTTTTCGCAGGTTTGACTGGCGTTGACCGGGAGTGGTTATTACAATCTACCCCCCTTAAATGAATTTCGTCCGCGAAATTTGAATAACGCTCATAAAAGGTACAAAAGAACACGTACCCTGATAGGTCTCGCGGTAGGTGGAGGATCCTAGGGTCCGGGGGTCGGTAACTGCGTACATTCTTCCCTCCGACTCCCGCTGCCCTTGACCCGGCGCACTGACTGCTGGGTACCCATAGCTCTGCTGCTGTCTCAGAGCTGGCACGCTCGTCGATGGCAGCGAAAACCTCGATTGCTGACTCTGACGAGGGCGACCCCTGGGTGACTGTACCGTCCGCGACTGCTGCGGCCGCTGTGCCGATGTCGCTCCCAACGGCTCACGACACCATTCCATTGTGTGTCCCACACGGCCGCACCGGAGACAGCTGGTCCCATCGGCTCCCGACTCCGAGCCCTGGCCTGCCCGGCACCCCCGCCGCAAGTGGCCTGGCTCCTTGCAGAGATGGCATGTCGGCACCCTCTGTGTCGCGACTGGCCCCATGGACGCCACCGACCCATGCTGTCTCGTTCCACCCTGGTGAGTCGGTGGTCGGCAGAATCCAGAGGTCCTCTGCCTCCTTGGGTCTCGTGACTCTGACGGCCCTGCAAAGTCGGTCGGCCGCTGTCGAACCTCGCGGGTTCTGGCCGCATCTTGGATCCCCTGCTCCACCGTCGCTGCAGTGTCTACGAGATTTGTGTACTTCCGCAGTCTCAAGGCGAGAACCTGGTTCCGAATCCCCTGCCTCAGTCCTCCCTGGAACCGCAAGCAACGGTTCTGCTCGGTCATCACCATCTCCGGCGCGAATCTGGCCAAAGCTGTGAACCTGGCCTCGTACTCTGCTACCGTCATCCCCTCCTGTTCCAAGTCTAGGAACTGCCGATGTCGCTCCAACCGAGCCGACTCGGGAAAGTACTGTTCCATAAAAACTGTCTGGAAGATGTTGTAGTCATAACCGACCATGTCCTTCACACGCCCCCACCAGTGGTAGGCGCTGTCTCTCAGCTGGTGGGCCGCGAAGGACACCCTACGACGACCCTCCTCGACACCCGATGTATCCAGGTCGCGCGTGACCTGCTCTAGCCACCTCTCGGCTAGGTCGGGGTTCGGCTCCCCGACAAATGTAGGTATCCCGAGCTTCAGGAAGTCTAGTAGTGCTCTGGATGTGTGATCCTCTGTCTGACCGGGCCTAACTGGGACCGCGGCTGCCTCTGGAGCTGGTGAGGCCGACTCTCGGTTGGCGATGACCGCCACCAAACTCTGGACTGTCCTGGTCAGCTCATCCAGGGCAGTCATAACGGGTGGGTCTGCGATCGGCGGGACGCTGGGCGTGCCCGTAGAAGGTCCCGCATCGCTCCTCCTGTCCTCACCGACAGGAGTACCCTGCGCCTCGGCGTACTCGGCGGGCTCAACGGTGGGCACCCATCCTGGTGTCCCCGCTGACCGTCCCCGCCTGCCTCGCGCGGGCGCTCGTCCCCGTGCCACTGTTGCTCTTCCTCGTCTGCCACGAGCCATCAGCAGGTATCCTCTGCACGGATACACGCAAACGTTCATTTTGCGAACTCAAAAAAAAACAACTCGAATGCAATAACGTTCACCCGGTCTACGTCTACCCCAACGTACTTGTTACTAAACGCTACACCGTTCACGCTAATCATACTTTAATCATAACATCACGTACGCGGAACCTCAAACTTAACCACACAAACGTACACCAAGCCCTTATTCGGTCCCTTATGCACTTACTCATAACTTTCCGCAACCAAGCCAGTGTTCGCTACTCGTCCCTTGCGGGAAAAGTAGTAAAGGGGATGAGCGTTATGCTCACCTCCACGGACACCCGCTCGATTATGGCATACTAGTAACGCACCAAGGACTTACCACTCTAGTCAGGGCAAAACACCAACACAGAACTGAAGCCAACATCCCACCGTCCATGCTAACAACACCTCAAGTACTCGCTCGAGTAAGATGAACCTCGACACGGGAAACATGTCCTCAAAACAGTAAAACACCGTTGCTCGCGCTATTAAAGCCTTAAGTATACTAATACGTAAGCGAAAAAACTCAACAACAACAACCCAACCGTACACCAGGCCTACAGCCTCTACAACCCATAACCGCGAACACAAACCCATAAATCAACGCTCAACCGTACGAACAAGAACCGAGTCACACAACCGCAAACCTAAACGTACAACGAAACGAACTCTTACCCTAGGGTACTCGTATTCTACCAGTCTCTTGCCGACCCGCACACTCGTGCGTCGCGGACAAATTACCACCAAAACGACCCAAGACGTACCATAGAACCCGACTAAACCACGAACAAGCTAAACCGGCCAAACGCCCATACCAACCACAACGACGACACCCGCCCACCGGGCCAACCAAAGTCAAATAGCGCCCACCGGGCCAACCAACGACAATCACAATACGCCCACAGGGCCAACCAAAGTCAAACACAAACGCCCACGGCGTCAAACAACATCAAAACAATCAAATTTTGTAAAGCTTTCTCCACTTCATTTTTAAAACCTCATACTTGACATCCCGCAGTTACAACCCGGTCCAGGCGTCCCCGAACTACGTTGTACCGACTTGATATCAGCACCGTCACGTTCGACTACAGGAGCGCTCCTGAGTCGACCCGCGACAGCTTAAAAACATTTCACGCAGCAACAACAATCAGCAAGCCAGCAAGAAAACACTGCACGCACACACAAACACAAGCAGGACTCATAACGCTACAGGTCTACACTGACTCGACCCTCCCCACCTAATTGACGGACAGTCCGAGGTGTGAAACCTCGAGCTCTGATACCAAGCTGTCACGCCCCAATTTCAGCGAATCGAACTCGGGACGCGAACTTTTAAAACATGAATACTTAAAAGCCTGTTTTGAATAAAAGCTTTGACATTTCCATTTATTTACCAAAATAATAGTAGTATTTACAATACAAAAACGTCCCAACAAGTGGACAAGGTACACATCCGTCACTAGACTCAACAAAAGTAAAGACCAGACTCCGCTCCAAGCTCCATGAACTTCAAGAGCTCACCTAGTCCGTCCCACGAACAGTACCTGTAGGAAAAGCAGCTAGGGGTGAGCGTTCGCTCACCACCACGGATAACAGACTGACTACGGCATAATTAGCAGACAAAGCCAGTAACACTAAAACCAAACCCAACACTGGGACTATAGTCCCCAACTCAAGTACCCAACTGACCCACAACCCGTTACCTTCCTCAACAGACTCAACACTCGATAACACAATGTAGACCCGACATAACTATCGACGACCTCCTCCAAGGACACGACAGAAAGACTACACAACGCCAAACAAGATCACAAAGGATCGCACACCAAACAAGATCACAAAGGATCGCATACCAGCTGCTCAGTAACCTCTCCCACTCACACGAACACGGATCATGCTAGCCAAAGAATGCTTACAACCTGTGATACTCAAACTCGGACCAGGCCAGCCAAAGAATGCTTGCAACCTGTGTTACTCAAACTCGGACCAGGCCAGCCAAAGAATGCTTGCAACCTGTGTTACTCAAACTCGTGTCAGGCCAGCCAAAGAATGCTTGCAACCCGTTGATACTCAAACTTGGTCAGGCCAGCCAAAGAATGCTTGCAACCTACCGGGATCCGCAATCACAATCACACGCAAATTCATCAACTAGTAACAACACAAGTTCAACACTCACAGGCACTCATGGCCACCAAGACACCAACAGTAAAACTCGAACTCAACAGCCCCACAGGCACTCACGGCCTCCCAAGACACACCGACAGTAAGACACGGACTCAACAACCCCACAGGCACTCACGACCTCCCAAGACACCAACCATAAGACACGCTTGCAACTTACCGAGACTCTAACTCGTAAGCCAGCTAAAGGAAGCTTGCAACCCCCCCCCCCCCCCCCGAGACTCTAACTCGGTCAGGCCAGCCAAAGACACCATCCTTAGTACACGGGCCCTCAAGGCCACCCAAAACACCAATTTAAATACACGGGCTCTCATGGCCACCCAAACTCAATCAATAAATAATACGGGCTCTCAAGGCCACCCAAAACTCGATAATAAAAATACGGGCTCTCAAGACCACCCAAACTCAATCAATAAATAATACGGGCTCTCAAGGCCACCCAAAACTCGATAATAAAATACGGGCTCTCAAGGCCACCCAAACTCAATCAATAAATAATACGGGCTCTCAAGGCCACTCGGAACTCGATAATAAAATACGGGCTCTCAAGGCCACTCAAGACACCAAATAAGCAATCAACCTCCGGCTTAACCAAGCCTCCAACAGTCCTAACATCAAAAGTTTCACAATCAACCTCCGGGCATGGTCATATGCCTCCAGTACTCCTAATATCGATAAGTTCACAAACAACCTCCGGGCATGGTCATATGCCTCCAGTAAAACAATTAACGCTAAGTTCTCTGTTCCTACGACACTACTAAGTGTCACAAGCCTTTCCAATAATTACTAAGTCCCCGTAACATGCTTTTCTGATAAACGCTACAATCCCGTATCATGCTTTTCTAATATTTAAATAAACCTATTCAACCCACGACACCCCGGTGTCACATGCAATTCTACTGTTAACTTTCCCCAGTCAGGGCCGATATCCGGCTACTTTTCCCTACCTCGTATATAATCCCAAAAGCGCTCCAACAACACCCGAAGTACACCCAGTCACTCGCCGAGCTTCCCTTTGCCTCGGTCTGTAGCACGATCTAAAAGAACACAAATTCAAAGTACTTTTAAACTAGTACGAATAAACCGAAAATTAACATACTTAACGCCCAAACGTAACCCCGACAATGCCGATCACTCCCAAACTTCCCAATTACTCGATATTGTCGATAAAGGACCCGTAAAGGCCAGATTCGCCCGACATGGCGAATCTGCCCGGGTTTTGGTTAATTGCCTTCCGGGGCTCCAAAAGTTCCCGTTTTCGTTTCTACGGTCTTAGAATATTTCAAGGAACCCAACGCACTTGACGGAATTGAATTCCGACTTCTAAGTCAATTAATTAACGTTTAAAGTTTCCAAAACCCGTTAATTACAACTTCTCCAATTTAATTCCAAATTTCGATTCGATTAAGGATAAATGGTCCGGGGAACGTTTTAAACCACCCGAACGATAAAAACCGAGCACCCGAGCATGTGGGCCCCACCCACACTACTTGGCCGAGACCCTAGGGTTTAAGGGGAGGCTCGGCCACCATGTGGTGGCTGCTGCCAGCTCCGGCCAGCCACCTCATGGCCGGCCGGCCACCACCCACGGTGGCCGGAGCTCCTCCCGAGCCTCCGGTCATCGGAAAACGTGAAATTAAACCCCCAAACACCTCTAAAACGTCTCCAACACCTCCCCACACTCTACACAACCCTAAGCCTTAGTTTATACTCAAACCCTAGCTTCCAAGAAAATAACCAAAACGAGAATCGATTCGGGTATTACCGTAGAGGAGAACGAGGGGAACGGGATTGCTCTTTGCTTTGACTCGATCCAAGGGCTCGATCACAAACCCTAGCTCAACCTCCCTTCTTCTCTCTTCTTCTCCTTCTCCTTCTCTCTCTAAAACCTCTCTTCTTCTTTCTATTTTAAAACAACTAACACAAAAACCCAATTAAAACTCCTTTTTTTTCTTTTAAAACCCAAGTCTCGGCCAGCCCTTCTCCTCCATTCATTTTCCCCCCAAAACTAACACCACCACATTTAGGACATGTGTCAAGGTGGGTCCCACACCTTTTGGAAAATATCTGGTTAATATTTTCCAATCAGATTCGCGAAAATCGGACGTTTCGGGCCCCGAACGGGCACTTTTTCCCAAAAATTACGAAACTTGGCGGGCCACAAGGAAACGGCTCAACTAAGACCGCTGCGATGACGGTTAAGCTTTTCGGATCCAAAACGGTCCTCGAATGGACCAAAACGTCGCTCGGTTGACTTTTCCAGCGAAAAGTCAACATTTCTCAAATCGATCAGAAAGTTGCCCTGAGTCCCCCGTAACTCACTTTGGTCAATAACGGGGTCAAATTAAGTCCGGTATGACACTCGGGGTCATTTTAGGTTCATTAAGTGTCCTTCTTAAAATTTTTAAATTTTCCTGTTTTTCGCAGGTTTGACTGGCGTTGACCGGGAGTGGTTATTACACGCAGTATGAGCGATAAATCCCTTATCCGTCTTTCGTGTCACTCATGCAGCCCGTCCCCAAGCCAATCCTGACCGTTATGGAAGTCCTGTTAAAAAACGTTAGGCTGAGATCAAACTCAGTTGTTTACTACATAACGATCAAAAAGACTCATTGGTCTAAGGATACATGACAAGCTACGATAATGAATATGTTCATGACTTGATCTATGGCACATATTCATGTCGGGCCGTCCAATATCATGTCCCACCTGATATCTATGATCAGACTCCGGAATCTCATTCCAATAACTAACAGAACGTAAGGCATAAAGAGCCATCTTTCATACTAGTCGCTTCTAGTAAAGCTTTATTGACTAGGGACCCATCGAGTGTGATCTGTCTCGATCTATGGTTCTGTTCGCAGTGTGGCATAGATCAGAGCACACATCGATATATTAATCTAACACATAAGTAATATAAAGCCACTTTAATTTTACTTCTAACGATGATATATACATTTGGACATTTAGGATTGAACTACGGGCACTAAGGCTAACACTATCATGCTTATCGAGCCAGGCGATCAGATCGGATCCCACTTCTCGTTGGAGCTCCGTAGTTCGAGCAATTTAGTCGTGCTCATGCATATCGAGCTCACCCGGCCAGTTAATTGCACCTGCCTCAAGTGGATCAGATCTGTACCCATTGGCGCCGCCTGCCTTCTCTTCTCGTTGCGATTCCATCCCTAGACACCAGAGGCCGACCATAGTTTATTTATTCTCATAGTTGACGTTTATGTTTGTTTTCTTTTTGTCCCCTCTGTCGAAATTTCACATCTCTGATAGAGATGGTTGTTTTTTTTGGCGTTGTGTCCGGTCTGAGCTCTCTATCGACGTATCTTTTCGAAGAGTCGATATGAAAGACTGACCTGATAGTTACTGTTTATTTAGACGTTGTGTCGACCTGTTCGAAAGTTATTCATCTCGCTAATAGTCCTTCGGATTTCTGAAAACGAAAATACAGTACTTGTGTATTCGGTTATTGACCAGTCTAAAAGGTTTATTAATAAATCTTTATGTTCAAAGAAAAAAAGTAAGAAATGTTAGTATCTTGGGACACCGGCTCCTACCAAGTGATCTGAATGTTAAGTACAATAGTAGGCAAATTTTAACCCAATACCAAGATATTCAGAAACTAGATAAAATATACTTGCTCAACAACATATATAACCTGATCCTGAACTACTATTCCACTTATTTTCAAACAAAGGAAAAATATCCTTTACAAATTTTTACACCCAAGACATAAAGGTGTTAGAGCATGTACAATGGACGGGCTTGGATTACGGGCTTAAGTTAGAGGCTTAGATGTTGACAAAATAGTGGGATATAGGACTCAAAATAAGATGTGTTTTACAATAGTGAGTCCTAGATTGAGTCATGGATTGTGAGTGGATGCTGACTGATTAATTAATTGATATTTTGCTGTTTTATTTAATTCGTTATGAAAACGGTAAATATTATATGAAATTAAAATATATGTGAAAAAAATAATTAATGAGAATATAAAATAAAATAAATTAAAACTGATAACTTTATTTATTCTCGAATAGGAGCATCAAGTAAAAAAGACTAATTGTTGGGATTGAAAGTAGCTCCAAATCGACCTCATGTATGCTCAATAAGATCATTTTGTAGCTGCTTGTGGGTCTGATGACTTGTGACACTAAGTTGAGCATCCAATCGTTGTTGGTATTGCAATGACCCTCCTCGGTGCCATCGTTCTAGTGGTGTCTAATTCGGCATTTCTAGAGGTTGCTCGTACAACAACTCGTCATCCCCATATTCGTACCAGTCGCGTTCATCCTCTACAATCATGTTGTGTAGAATGATACAAGTGTGCATGATATCAGTCAAAGTGTGTTTGCTCCTAACACGAGCGGGACGAGAAATGATGTGCCACCGTGCTTGAAGTACTCCAAAAGCCCTTTTAATATCTTTCCGAGCACCTTCGTGGCATCTAGCGAACAACTTCTCTTTGTGCGTGTAGGGATGCCGAATACTTTTCACGAACCGTCCCCATGATGGGTAAATGCCGTCCACCAAGTAATGAGGTCGGTCGTACCGATGGTCGTTGATCTCATACTCCACAGCAAGGTCACGGCCGTAATAAGCGTCCTGGAATAAGTGGTTGTTGTTGAGAACGTTGATGTCGTTGTTCGAGCCAGCCATCCCGAAAAAAGCATGTCAAATCCATATATCACGAGACGCTACAACTTCAAGCATAACGGTACTTACCCCGTGGTGACTCCCCCCGTCCATTGGCACCTTGCGATGCGGTTGGGCAATTCTTCAACTCCAAATACATGTAGTCAAGACTCTCAGCCATGCCGGGGAACCCTCGGTTGTACCCTTCTCGGAGTAATCGGTCCAAGTCAGCCGGTGTGGGTGTACGCTCGTACTCAGGTTCAAATACCTCAATGACGACCTTGCAAAAATAACGTAAACATTCAAGTATGGTGTTTACCCCAATGTGTAGAGTTTCGTCCAATGAATCGGCCGAGCACCCATGCGCAAGCATCCATATTGCGGCGGTGCAGTTATGTTCCGTTGATAAGCCCAAGCGTCCAGCAGTGTCCCGCTTCTGAACGAAATAATTGTCATGTTCCTTGACATTGTCCATCACCCGTTGAAAAAGTGGTTTGCACATACGGAACCGACGCCTAAACATATATGGCTCATATATGGGCTGATCGGCAAAATAATACCTTATTAGTTGGTCGTGGGCTTCGACACGACCTTTGTGAATCTCTCGTCGCATTGGTTCCCCACGGTCGATCTTCTCACTCAGAGCGTTGATCCTTGGCATTGCTCTTTGTATGCCTCTATCAATCCTTCGCTGGTGTCATTGTTCAACTAACCGCATTTGGGCTGCCAACTCCTCATATGATGGTCTTTAGTCATCGGACATTTTGTATCGAAATGTAGAAGGGAAATTTGAAGAGAATTTGTAGAGAAGTTGTAAGATGGTCGGTGGATTGAGAAAGGGGTTGTGGGTATTTATAGGGTTAGAATTTTAGATTTTTGGATTAAAAAAAGAGAAGTCGTTAACACCAACGGTCGAACTTTTTTCCCTTCCCGAGACACGTGACATGTCGTGATTGGCTGCCTGACTGACCCGAGACGCTGAACGCGAGCCTCGGCCCATCTCGGATTTGCGAGACGCAGGACTCAACCCAACCGGTGTTTTTGCGGGACACAAAAAGAACCGTCCCACAACGGGACGGCTCGCATCCTGCGTCCCTGCGTGCCCTTATAAACCCATCATCAGCAGTATCACTAAAGAAAGAGATATTTCAAAGGAGACACACAATGGCCACCCAAAACCAGTCCAGCCTCGCCTCCCAAATATGCAACCACATCTCCTCCGTCTTCTCAAACCCCTCCACCACGCACCCTCCCCCTCTCGATGTCATGGTCGCGGAGCTCTTCTCCACGGCAGCAGGAGGCGGCAAGATCTTCCTTTACGGCGTCGGGCGGGAGGGCCTCATGCTCAAAGCCCTCTGCATGCGCCTCGCCCACCTCGGCCTCTCCGCCCATTTCGTCTTCGACATGACCACTCCTCCCATCGCATCGCAGGACCTCCTTGTCGCCTCCGCCGGCCCCGGCGGATTCTCCACCGTCGATGCCATCTGCTCCGTCGCCAGATCCCACGGCGCACGCGTGCTCTTGCTCACGGCGCAGCCCGAATCGGGGTCGTGCGTGAAGCACGCGAGCGTGGTCTGCTATGTGGCGGCGCGGACCATGGCGAACGATGAGGAGGCGGTGAAATCGAGGCCGCTGCTGCCGATGGGAAGCGTGTACGAGGGGGCTCTGTTCGTGCTGTTCGAGATGGTGGTGTATAGCTTGGGCGAGGCTTTGGGAGAGACTCCTGAGGCTATCCGATCTCGCCACACCAATCTCGAATGAAATCAAAGATATTTACATTAATAGTCTGTTTGGATTCATAGAATTTGATTTACCTTTTTTTTGTAATTTATTTGGTCAAATAAATTTCATCGTTTGTATGTATGATTATGTGATATTTATTTTTTATAATGTTTGTATGATTAAAATACTTACTTCAATGTGTCTTATTTTATTTTATTTTTGAAATGTATGGAAATATTATATTGAATCACCTGATAGGGCGTGAAGTAATTTTTTAAGAATTAACGATGTAATATTATAAATTAAAGGTGTTTACAAGACAAGCAAATACGAGAACAATGAAATTGAAATGACATGAAACGTAAGAGTAAAAGCACTCTAGGTATTTCGTTGTTGTCTGGATGGAAATATTGTGGTAGCGCCTGATGACACCGATAGAGCGAATATTGCGGTAGCATCTAATGACACTGATATAGAGAAACCAAACGAGAGGGGCAATGGTCGAGCAGACCAATGTCAAAGATTTGTTGTGGTGGACTGAGTACTCCCCTGGGGTGTCAGCGTGGGTCGTTCTCCCTTGACTGATAGTGATAGGTCTCCTAAACGCGGGATTGCCGACCTCCGAACTGGTAGGGAAGCACCATGTTGAGTTTTGGTGGGACCGCTGCTACCCTACGTCCAAACAAGCGATACAACCTATCGACACTCCTCTGGACCTTTTCGGACTCATTCCGCGAGGCGAGGGTGCTTGGAGCCCCCCGCCGCTATAACTGATGCACCATCTGAGCACTGATCCGGCCCGACCCAGCCCCAGAAGCAATTGCCTACTCCAACACCTACTCGGGTTGCAAGTCCCAGCTTCGGTCCAAACCCCGACCCAACCAGAAAACGTGGCCCGTCCCGATCGCAGCCTCCGACCCGCCCCCCATCTGGATCCGCCCCAGTACGGGCTCCGGATCGTCCCCCATATTGGCCTACTCGGCCCAGCAACGGAACCCTAAAGCCAGGCCGAAAAACTCGCCGCCACTAGGACCCTACCTCCCTCTTTTCGGCCAGAGTCCCTTCCCTGACGTCCTGAGCAGCCAGCAGCGGTCCAGAGCCTACCGGATACCACTGTCCCAGCCGCGTCGCCCGATGTTTCATCAGATGCCCCTGAGGTCGATGTCCCGACCCTCGAAGCACCCCCGACCGTCCTCCCTCCTCCATATGAGCAGTAAGCCGCAAGCAGTCTTCCTTCGACGCCGCCATTGGCGAACCTGATCGAGGAAGGACTCGCTCAGGAGATCGAGACGTCACCGGCCAAGCACCGATGTCCTTCTCTGTCCTCCCATGTTGTGTGTGACCAGAGCTCGCCGAAAAACTCAACGCCATCGTCGTACACGTTTTGCAAAACCCTAATCGCCTCTTAGAGAGAGAAGCGAGGGTTGCGCTTGATATCACTGATGCCATACGTATTGTTACAACTGACCTTACAACCTTCTTAGCAGCCATGGTGATACCATTAATCCCAATCATTTGCACTAAACCCTTACGGCGGTAGAAAAGAGAACTCAAAGAAAGGATTTCATTTAATTGATTTGCAAATAGGAATGTGTCTTCATTAGGGCGTGAAGTAATACACGGAAGGGATAAAGCATCCCAATCAATATTATTCCATACATCTGCATATCTAGCTAACGTATATGCCACCTTAGGTGTTGTCCTGCAGACGAAGTGAAGTCTGAATCATGGCAAGGAGTTGAGCATAACTCGACATTCTAAGATAATAGCTCTAAAAGGGGACACCATTTCCAAATCCCCCAGGATTTCCTGCACCACGCTCAGGCAATCCGACTTTATGACTCTTGTCAACCATTAAGTCCCTTGGATCCATACCATTGCACCTCGCAGGTTCAGAAGCTCTATCAACTCCGGGTCCTGGTACTCTAGGTACATCATACAATTAGCCATATTTAACTCTCCTACATCGTCTCTACACATCACCCCTCCTCCTCCCAACGCATAATTCAAAACCGTGCCATCAACATTCACTTTCACCTCTCACTGCACCGGTTTTGACCTTGGAGCCTGTCTGATAATCTGTCCTTGACCTTGCTCTTCACTATTTGCTTCCTCCCACTCATGAAGCATAGCCTACACTTCATCCCACACCACCTCCGGAGATCTTCTCTTTTGTTCCCATACCTTGAAGTTCCTAGATCGCTAGAGTACCCACCAGAGAGTTAATATTGTCGGTACAGAAGAAGCTTGTTTCCCATTTATAATTTGGTCAAACCAGTCCCTTAATGTCTCGTTCTTGGCCGGTGGAAGCAAATGAAGTCGGCCCCAGTGTTGCTTCGCCTCCCACAATCAAATATCACATGCTTCTTAGTTTTCGGATGCCCACAACTACTGCAATTCACCTCTACCGACACAAAACGATTCCTGGGATTCACATTTATTGGAAATGAACCTATAATTGCCCTTCACACCATATGTTTGATTTTTGGTGGCATTTTAGACATCCAAAATTGCTTCTAGAAATTCACTGAGGTGTGCTCCACCCAACGCCCATGTAATCCTTGTATTAACCTGTATGCATCTCGAACCATGTACTGCTCATCATTTGATCCCCATCAATACCAACCGTCCTCCACAGGATAACGAGGGAGAGGTATGGATAAAATTTCACATGCAGTACCCGGATCAAACATGTTCTGTATTCGTTCCTTGTCCCACCTGTTCGTTCCATGGGTCTTTATAAGAGCCACCTTCAAATTGATACTGATCCCTGTTATAGGACCTACGACTCCCATGTCTGAATGTAGCCAGGGGTGACCGAGTATGTGAGTGGTCATCCCATTACCAATCCGCCGCCTTACTCCTTCCCGAACTAGAGGCAACCCGTGTATTATGCTAGAACAAATGTAACTGCTCCCCGCTCTGTCTTTGGCATCTAGGAACTCACAGTGCAGGTAATATTTTGCTTTTCAAACCCTCACCACCAAGCTTCCCGGTCTCTGGACCAGTCTCCATCCTTGTTTTTCCAACATTGCAGTATTGAAATCCTGCAAAATTTTGAACCCTAGAAAACCTTCCAGCTTGTGCGAACAGAGATTGCTCCAATTTTTCCATTTCATTCCTTTCCCTGTCTGGGCGTCATGGCTCCACCAATGCATGTTCATAATTACATCAATTTCTTAAATCAGGCCATTCAGGATTTATAAACTCATATTGTGTATGTTGGCAGCACTTGGATCACTACCTTCAACAACACTTCTTTACCTACCTTGATCAACAACAGTTCATCCCACCCCTATAACATTTTCACAATATGATACCAGATGAAAGTGAAGCTTGCATACTTACCACGCTTAACAATTGATTGTAAGCCGAGGCATAGGCCTGTGTCCTCCACCTCACGCATGCCAGAACAACCTTGATTTCTTCTTGAGTCGCCTGCGATGTATTTGGGCTAAATATCACAGACGACTGTCAATGTTGATTTTTTCCCCGATGCTACTTCATAGCTTCTCAACATGTCCATCCATACCTCGACTCCAGGCCCTGTAGCTCTCGAAAACCGGAAGTTATCGTTAGTAAATAATTAATGCGAGATAGTTGGGGCGTTTCTCGCTATTTTACAACCCTGAATCCGACCTTCTCTCTCGCCCTATTGAATAAGCCTGGATATTATGTGTCTTATTTGATTAGGGTAAAGTACAAATGCATACCCTGAAGTTGTCACGTTTAACCGATGATTAGCCTCAAGTTTAAAGTTGACTGATGCATACCCTGAAGTTACGAGTTGTAACTCAAAACCCCTCCGCCAACTAAAATGACGAAAATACCATCAACTACACTTCAATAATTATGTTTAAAAAATTATTTAAAAATTACTTTTGTTATATATATATTTACTTATTAAATGACTTCATTTTTATTTAAAAAATCACTTCATTTATATTTTTTAAAAATTATTTAAAAAACCACTGAGGGTATTTTCATCATTTTAGCTGATAGAAGGAGTTTTGAGTTACAACTCGTAACTTCAGGGTATGCATCAGTTAACTTTAAACTTCGGGGTAATTATCGGTTAAACGTGCAAACTTTAGGGTATGCATTTGTAGTTTACCCATTTGATTACCCTAAATGTTTTTTGGAATTCAAATCCTCACTTCGTGAAATATTAAGTGTAATTTCTCGTGTACAACTATATAGTACTTTTGTTTGAACGAAAGGTGTAGATTTTATTAACTATTTGAATTCAAGATATATAAGAATGCGTTAGGGAGATCACTTCCCGAACAATGAAGAACATGTATAGAACGGGCCTTTCTGGCAAACCAGTGTGAGGCCTTGTTCGTAATTCTTTTAACACTTCGAGGGTGATACCATAGTGTACAAAATATATTCGACCGTCTCCCTCTGGAGACCACTTAGAGCACATGTGGGTTGAATAGGACATATCTTTGTTGGAGATTATTTGTGAGACACCGCCATAGAGATATACGCAACAATGGCCGAGCCAGAATATGAAAGATATCCACCCAAGTTCGGGCGTCGCCATCATCGCGATTCCACTGTCTAATATCAGACAAAATCCAATACCCTAGCTTAGAGGTGTAGTAGCTTTCTTTATTATTTGCCCAGTACTAGTCGTCCTTCATGCGTTCCTCAGAGAGGGGGATTCGCAAGATACGTTCCCGGTCATAGGCACCAAATATATTGTGAATAAGTCCTACATCCCAACTTCTCGTATTGAGGACTATACGACCTGCAATTGTGGCTCCAATAAGAATCAGTGAGTTATTCTGTACCCGAGCGTTGGTGCTGATCAACCATGGTGTTCCCCGAATATCTGTGTTCCTCCCATTCCCAATAACAATGCGCAAATCCTTTCTCATCATATGTTGGGTGGAGAAGATATTAGACCATGTAAAGCTCGGGCTTGAGCCTACAAGTGCATTGAGGAAATATGTGCGCGGATAGGATCACGCCTTTAGAACTCGTGCCACTAGGGACGTAGGGCGACGATGAATCAATCCCTATGCCTATTTTACAAGTAGCGTCGTATTGGAATCTAAAAGACGGAGAAAGCCCATCCCTCTTTACGTTTTTGGGGTGCACAATCTATCTCAATCTTCCCAGATAATCAGCCTATTATTTTCTTCTTTTCTATCCCACCAGAACTTGGCCAGGGCAATGTAAACACGGCTAATCATTTGCTTCGAAATCTGGAACACCAGCATAATGTATACTGAGAAGGAGGTGAGAACCGACCTGATCATTACTTCCCGACCCCCAAGGAAGAGAAATTTACCATCCCACGAGTGAATCTGAGATACAATCCAATCCCCAAGATAAGCCATCGTATGGTTCCTATTTCGCCATACCATGTTCGGCACCCCAAGATACATAAATGCTTCCGTAGTCAGCCTAATGTGTAAAATATCACAACATTCCTTACAAGCAGTTGTAGAGGTGTTCTTACTAAATGGGACCGAAGATTTATGCAGGTTAAGAACCTGACCCAAAAACTGCCCGAATGTTTCCAATATGTCCTTAATATTTTATGCCTCTGATGGGTCGCTTTGTAGAATATAAAGCAATCATTCGCAAAGTACATGTACGATATGATTAGTACCCCACGGGCCACTAAGACCACATGTATAAAACCCTCAACCAACGCATCTTTAAGTATTTAAGAGACATCTTCCATGCATAGAAGGAATAAATAAGGTGATAATGGGTCGCCTTGGCGAATCACCCTTGATGGCCCGAAGTATGGAGTTTCCCGACCCCCCGAAGAAATGCATTATCGGACCGTCTAGAGGAAACACGTGATAAGGGCTATCCACTTGGGTGAGAAACCCAGTTGATGCATGATCGCGATAAGGTAGGTCTACTCTACCATATAGTAGACCTTACTCATGTCAAGTTTTAAAGCCATATAGCCCGCATGCCCTTGTGCCTTCCTGCGTAGATAATGAATTACCCCAAAAGAAATTATAATATTATCCTGTATGCACCAACCTGGAATGAAAACACCTTGGGATGCTAAGATTACGGAGTTGGGGAGGGGTCCGAGACGGTTTTCCAAAACTTTGGACAATATTCGTAATATCAGATTACATAAAGCGATCAGTCTAAGATCCGTGATGAATTATGGGTTAGGCTTACTATGGATAAGGACCATCGCGGTAGGATTAATATTGGTGTCAAACTGGCCTTGGGACATGACCAATCAGATAAAAGAAATGACCACCTCCTAGACTAGTGGCTATTATTGATGATAAAAGAGGGGATTCAGACCGCTTCCTGTAATTCCTGAGTTGTAGCTTGGGACATCAATTTATGGTTCTAGGTTACAATAATCTAGGGTTGGAGTTGAAATATGAACTCTACTAGGTTTGAGTATTGCGTGGTAAATAGTTGGTCAATGTAAACAATAATGAGTCCTGCATGCTAGTATCCCACGTGACCAATGCTCCAGATTCATTTTTTAGGGAGACAATTGCATTAATACGACTGTGATAGGAAGTAGCCGCGTGAAAGAATCAAATATTCCTTTCCCCCTAAGTCAGCCACTGTTGCTTCGCCTGTTTTCGCTAGAAGGCCTCTTGAATTCCCACGGCTCATTCATATTGTATCTGAATTGCCTCCCGCATGTGAACCCCTGCCCAATCAGTCCGTCCATTCAGTTGAACTATTCTCCATGTCACTATTTAATGTGGTTCAGAGTCTGGAAAAAACTATATCTACCCCAATCTGCCAAAGCAATCCAAACCTTCTTAATGATATCCCAAATCGGCTGGGATGGTGTTTTGTCCCAATTATTTTGAATCAACTGTGCACATTCCAGGTGCCTTGTCCATTGAGTTTGAAACCGAAGTTTGGGGATATTGGTCACTCTAAACTGGAGGGTGAGAGAGGGGGATCGATCAATGATCTGATTGAAGCCGGCGTAGAATGTCCCATGTGTGATGTCGTAGTTCCCCCGGTTGGCTTCACCATAGATTCCCGTGAGGCTTATGGAATCTTGTCCTAGAAACGCGATCTCCATGTCAATGAACTTACCACCCTGACTCCGCTTAGTAATATCCACTCTGGAGGTTCAGAATAGAGCCAAACCCCTTTGGGTATCTGATACCCGTTCATAAATATGGTTATGGAACCCTAGGTGTCGTTGTAGTAGCTTACACCCTAAAATTGAGAGGAGGGTTTCTGAGAGGAAACGCACATGGGGTTTGGGGTCTGTTGAGAGCCAATTTCAGATACTATTTGTGGAGTCGGTAGCCATACCTTGACAGTTCCAGACGAGAATCCTCAAATCAATCGAAAGAATTGGCAAATAGGTGGTTGATGTTCTAGATCTAGGGTCAAAACGCCGTTGGCACTATGGGAGTTGGGTCAGTCTAGAGAGTGTAATGGGGGAGTTATTGAGGAAATCTAGTGAAGAAGAGTTTACAGTTAAGTTTGTCGAGGGTGAGCTCCCCGATTGATTTGTAGGAGGCATAAGGATCTGCGATAATGAGAACGGGGTGGAAATAAATTGATTGTTAGAGATAGGGGCACGTCATAGCGGTAGAGAATGTCGACCGAAAGATCGAGAGGTGCGGCGGCCACGCGGTGAGCGTTGAGGTGTTGTTGGTAGCAAAACCATAGCAAACATCTTTCCAAATTCCTTTTTGTACTTCTATACAGTAAAAGTATGGTTTTCGAATTTCAAAACAAAAATTTTTATAATACAATTTCAAATAGATTTTTTTTGTAAAACTTCAAAAATATAGAAATATATTTGGAAATAAAAGAATAAACACGCAAATACGAAAAATGGCCCTATAAGACAATTTAAATTTAAAGATTAATAGTATAAATCGAAATAAATAATTTCATTTTAAAATTTACAAAAAAAAATCCTGTAGTTTTAAAAAATAAAAAAATTTTAAGATTATGAGAACTGAAATAATAAAGCGTGAATCGTTAAAAACTATATAAAAAAAGTTATGTCCACTTGTAAAAACTACATTGAGTTTAAAAGTAGACAAAATAATATAATAAGTATTGTTCACTGTAATATGTTAAAATAATGAACTGTTCTGTTAACACTTATTGGATATGCGAACAATATATATAGCATTGAAAAATATTATGGTAAAAGCATATAGCATCGAAAAGTAATGTAGTCCATGGGGTTGAAAAAGTTGTGGGAAAAATATATTTGGTCAAAACACTTAACAAAACATAATATTGTGTTCATTATTTTAACAAAATACTATGAACAATATTTATTGTATGTATTTGTGCATTTTTAAACTCAGTATAGTTTTTAGCAAGTAAACAATTTTTTTTTTTTTGTAGTTTTTAGCAATTAACTCAAAAAATAAAGTTAAAATGCAACTTCAATCCGAAAAAAAGCCAAAGTAAGAAAATAAAATACTTTGTGACATTATTCATGCATCTTTTTCCATTCGAGTTCGTCTTCTATTATTGTTACGCCCCAAATCCGGTACTGACCGGACCCGTGACGTGACTAAGTGAAATTAAATAAAAAAATTTAAAAGTAACGAATAACTGATAAAAAGAAAGAAACTAAATCCACAAGAGTTTAAATTCCTGAGTCCTCTCCTCAGTCAAGTACACTTTGGGAAAAACAGTACGTATCTAATGATATAAATAAACCTCCGGGCCTCCGCTAGCTCCCAGCTCTGCGTAACCCTCTAGTCCAAAGCATAACTATCACCTGTAGAAAACACGGTAAGGGGGGTGAGCTTGACGCTCAGTAGGGAAAACCCAGGAAGCCATCTCAAACGGGTTTACCAGAAAGTCATTTCACAAAAATAGAGGTGATTAAACAGTTTGATACAACGACGTGACACTTAAGGTGATACAAAACCCCCTTTTAAGCATGACACTCGTAAATCCAACCGTACCAACGTTAACTCAACACCATCCACTAAATCAAGGTACACACTGCAGGTAACAATCCACATAAAACACCCAAATACATTTCCAAACTAACTTTTAACCATTAAAGGGAGAAAGCGACAACGATTAACTATAACCCAAAACAAACCACCTTCACTTTACTCGACCATAAACTACCCCGAGAATCCTCGTCCAGGACCCCTTCGCGATCAACTCACGGATAGCCACAAGACGACGCTTTAACTTACACGGATACCACACACAAAAACTTAGCATCAAACAATCCAAATCAAGTCATCCGCGGTTACTCACAACTCATAACAAGGAAAATACCATAGCCACAACACAACAATACTCATTCAAAACCAAGACATTCTCCAACACACAACTCGTAACCAATGCACGGTCTCGGGAGCAACCCGCTCGGCCCGGCATAGCGGTACGTAGCTTTCCCTACCACACAGTCAGGAGAGGCGGTCGATCTCATCGCGGAATACATCTCTTCGCGCAACACATCGCAGACACAACGTTTTACCGACACACAGAAGGCAGGGAAAATCGTCTCTTCGCGCAACACATCGCGGACACAACGTTTTACCGACACACAGAAGGCAGGGAAAATCGTCTCTTTGCGCAACACATCGCGGACACAGCGTTTTACCGACACACAGAAGGTAGGGAAGATCATCTTTCTCGGGTAACCATAGTACCACAGTCACAAACACAATCACAACTCACAGGTAACCACAGTACTACAACCACAATCACAATCACACTCACACATGACACACTTTCTCAAAACATAGAAACACATGCTTCACCGAATATCACATATCATATTTCTCAATTTACCAAACATAGCAATACATGCGTCACCAAATATCACATATCATGTCACGTCGGTCTATCACTCACCCGACCATATCACAGACAATGATTCACATCATACAAACACGGCACACTTGCCCACGCATAACAACGACATGTTACACCAAATAATATGCTTTGACCCTTAATTACACTCACAACTGTTCCACACTTACCATCACTTACCGACACCACACTCCACGTGGTAACCAAACCGCGCTTAACCGGTATTTGTTCCCCAACATTACCAATCAACAGATCAACGAAACAGGAAATAACCACTCAAGTCATCAACATATATATCTCATCCTACATGCACACTAGTTCTTTATCCGATTATTAGGTTTCCCTATATGCCTTCTAGAACAACCGTAAATAAGAGGGTTTCGAGGTAATCCCTACCTCTTGAAGAACCAACAACTGCGTCTCCTAGCTGATGACGTCCTGGCCAACATCGTTCTTCTCCGTGCTCGGGGTAAAGGCCTGGTTTAACACAAAAGGGACGGTATCAGTCCCGGTCAAACCCGCAACGGTCCTCAAATTTAATAAATTAAGTCCAGTAATTTATTTTGTTCAAACGTACTTTAGAAGTCCGATAGTTGTCCGAAAGTCGAGGTATTATCTAATTTTAAGTCAAATAATTAATTAATTAAATTGGTCTGACCCGGATCCGACCCGAGTCCGAGATCCCGACCCGAATCCGACCCGTCCAAGTCAACCGGCCTGGACCTGACCCGAGCCTGACCCAAACCCGGATCCAACCCGAGTCCGAACCCGAGCTCAGACCCGGTCTAGGCCCGAGGCCCAAACCAGGTCCAGGCCCGATGTTTAGTTTAGGTCTAGACCCGAGTTCTTGGTCTGGCCCAGGCCTCGTCCCAGGCCTAAAATTGGTACGGAGCCCAAGGACCAAAACTCGTCTGAGACGAGACTCGGGATAGGGTTCCGTCCCTCTTCACTCCGGCGGCGGCGGCAGGACTCGAGGGGGCGGTTCTAGGCAGCGTGAGAGGCTTCAGGGCACGGAGAGACGCGAGGGAAGAGCGGCGGAGCCATTTCCGCGCTCCTCCGCTCCAGATCTGGCGGCGTAGACGCGTCGCCGGCGAGGAAAGAACGGATCTAGAGCTTCGATACTCCGGCGATGCTCTTCCAGCCCAGAACGACCGCGTCGAACTCGCGCGGGTCCAGAAAACGGGGAAAGGGAGCGAGGGGAAGACGAATCTTGGAGAGAAAGTGACATACCGTCACTGAGCTGCTCCGGTAAGGGCACGACGAGCTCGAAGGTTACGGCAGCGACACTGGGTTTCGCTGAATCGAGGAAGAAGACGAAGAAGAAGAGAGAGGGTTTCAGGGTTGAGATGTTACTGGAGACGAGGGGAGGTCGGGGTGTGAGTGGAGAAGAAGGAGAAGAGGAGGAGGTGGAGAACGTCTCCGGCGACGGCGAGACGAAGAAGACGAAGGAGGAGAGAGAGAAAGCTCAGGTGAGAGGAGAGAGAGTTCGACCTCGGGTTTCGTTCGCAGAACTGAAGCTGAAGCGGCGAGAGAAGGCTTTTGATGCTAGGGTTTGGGGTGCATGGGCCTTGGGCCGGTCCAGGTGCGCACGCGCGTAATGGGCTTGGTCTGGCTCGGCCCAAAGTCGAGTCTGATCAGGCCCAAGCCTGATTCCCCCCCCCCCTTTTTTCCTTTTTATTTCGCTCTCGTTCCAAATTTCGATCCGTTTTCCAATCGCGTCAATTTAAAACCGTAAATTAGACATTTAAGTTATCATGACTTTACAATTATGATCTCCTTATTCACACGCTCTCGACCATGGCTTTCGTCTGATTTTGTCTTCATCTCCCTTAAATACATTGTTGTTGGCAACACAGACATCGCATTGTCGAGATCCATCTAGAGTCAAAAAACCAAATCTGGGCTTAGATTGACGTCGAACATGCTCTTGAGGGTTTCGAGGTCTTCATTACCATAAGAATTTTGACTCGATTTGAGATGGATCCTAGGATGGGAATCCCCTACTTTCACTGACTCGACATTAGAGTTCTTGTATGTAAGTTTGATTGGAGGTGGGTAAAATCTATCACTTCCCCTTTTTTAGATGTGAATTTCTCCTGAAAAAGACCCGGGAGAGCTATACGTTTGGTAGAATGTATGAAAAGCGAAGAGATATCCTCCTTACCAAACAAATCATGTGTACCATTATTACCACTAGGAGATTAATATATGATGATTAGAATAAGAATGTCTACTCGACCGACATATACGTCCAGTGTTTTCGTAAGATCCTTGCAAAAGCATTGTTCGAGTACAAGGGAGTTTTCAATAGGGTAAATGAGGTCTTCTGGAGGGGAAGGATGGTATGGATCCCAGAACACATTCTTCGACCTATCCCAACATATTCTCGACAGAGGAACACAAGGAATAAGCCCTCCGAAACGCCCCGCAACAGAGCAAAAATTTGCATTTCCGAAACCTATATATATATAATATAATCATTTGAAACTGATTAAAAGTTTAGCTCCAGAGAGAAGAATTGTGTAATACAAACCGTATAGGACGTAGTTTTGGAGAGTATCTTGAAAAATGTGGCAAGTATACGCATAAACAAAATCAAACCCATTTAGATCATTGCTAAGCTCATGGACAAGTTGTCTCAACTTAGAGTTGAACGATTCGGCCAATCGGTTCGGAAGACTGATACACCCTTCCCTTCCGGAAGGGCTTGTGTCCCATAGGTAGGGTATGTACCCTATAGGCCCTATGTTTACCACAACGATCTTTCTAGCCCCCAAATCATATAGCCTCTGCACAACCAACGATATTGTTCATAAAAATGAAACACCTGAATAGAATGGCTTGCTCCATGAGGAAGAAATAGTCAATGTTACTACCTTTAGTTGTAGCTTGTAACGGTTCATCAAGGTGAGGACAAAATCCTCCGGAGGTACCAGTGCTTGCTCCGGAGTTGAAAGCATAGGTACCAAGTAATTGTTGATGAAGTCATTAGACCCCATTTTTACAAAGAAGAGAGCTTTGTCGAACAACTCTTGTGCTGAAGAAACCTCGATCCTCGAAATTATGTCATGTCTTGTGCTGACAAAGTTGTCTATCTGCGTATCCAGGTTGATTTAACCGCCCTATTGTCCACACAGAACAATCAGGCCTTGCACTAGCATTATTCGAGTACATGGGAACAAGAATGACCATCGATATTTTTCGGCCATCCCATGTCTTCTTGAGGGGTAAATTCGCACAGTTGGAGTCCGAATGTTTATTTTCTCTTTATTTTAGGGTTTGAGATTTTTTTTCTTCGTATTAGGCCTTTGGGATTTAGTTTCCTTATTCTATTAGGACTTTGGCTTGGGATTTCCTTATTTTGTTAGGGTTTTAGGGTTATATAAGCACATGAGGCTTTGATTGTATGTATATTTTGATTTTATAAAACAAAACGAGTTTGAAATTCATACTATCTTGTTTGGTATTCATTTTGAATCAACGAATTTGATAAAGAACTCCCTCCCCGCTACCCACTCTACATCAATTGGTATCAGAGCCTATACATTCTAGGAAGATGCCGCCCCGCAGACAAGCTCACCAGGAAGCCCCTTACGATAATGTTGATGGTGCTGAGGAGATTGCTACAGTTTGTCGTGAAAACGAAGATCTGAGACAGCAAGTCGAGTTACTAATCCAGCAAATGAATGATGTACCCCGTCACGATGATATAACTGTCATGGACGTTGATAATCCCTTCACCCCGGGTACCAGAGATCGCTCTCCAGTTCACTATGTCCTAGATAATCGATGGGAACAAAGGTTCAGGGTAGAGATTCCGCCGGTTGATGGCAGTCTCAAACTTGAGGAGGTTGTGGACTTCAAGGAGATTCTGGACTTTAAGGAAGTTCCAAAGGATCGCCGAGTTTCACTTGTTGCGATTCCCTTGTAGGGTCGTGCGCATTCTTGGTGGCAACAACTGAAGCTAACTAGTATTTGTCATGGTAAACAGAAGATCCAAAATTAGGATAAGTTTAAGAAGCGCATCTGGGCTTCGTTCTTACCGTATAATTTCGATTGGAAATTGTACCAACGGTTCCAGAATCTTCGCCAAGGATCTCGTTCAGTTGAGGAGTACTCCACTGAATTTTATATGTACCTTGCTCGAATTGATCCCAACGATTCCCCTATCCAATTGGTGTCTCATTAAAATTGGGGGGCTACGTCTCCAACTGCAGGATGTTTTGAATATGTTCAACCCCCTTGACAATCGTTAGAGCACAACAACGTGCTTCCCAAGAACGAAAATAGCTAGCCAGGCGTAGTACCAGTGACTGCTGGACCCTTACGACAACTAGTGGTGTGGGTTCATCCTCCCAATCTTCTCGTCCAAGCATCACACAGCCTGTCGGTCTACCAGGGCGTGTATCCACACCCCATCCACAGTGTCCAGGTGGCTTGGGTTGCTTCAATTGTGGAAAACTGGGCCATCGTCAAGCAAACTGTTGGAATGCAAAATCGGCCTCTCGTGGCTTGTTCACCGAGGGTGGTGATCCTGAGTCCGCCCCACACAATGACCCAGCTCCGGTGTTTTATGACCATTTCGATGATTCGGCAGAGGCAGTCACTGAAGAATCCGTTTTGGGTGATGTGTGTCCTCTATTGGTCCTCTAATGTTCATGTATGACCCCTTTGTGTCCCAAATAATAACTGGCTACGGAATAGTCTGTTCCATTCCACGTGCACCATCAATAGTAAAATCAGCAGCATGATTATTGATGGTGGAAGCTGTGAGAACGTGGTTGTAGAGATCAAAGTTTCAAAGCCTGCTCTTCCTACTAAACCGCACCCTAAGCCCTATCGCCTCTCCTGGCTCAAAAAAGGTACGAATGTTACAGTTTCCAAACACGTCCTTGTTAACTTTTCCGTTGGATCTACTTACCGTGATGCTGCTTATTGTGATGTGGTGCCCATGGATGCTTGTTACCTCCTACTTGGTTGTCCTTGGCAATATGATACTTCATCTATTCATGATGGTCATGCCAACACCTATTCATTATTGTTTCGGGGTACAAAAGTTGTCTTGCTATCATCCAAGACCAAGAGTGGAGTTGTTTCTGCTGGTCATTCCCCGCCGCCCTACTGGCCTGAGAACCTTTTCAGGCTACTGAAGAGTTTTTTGGACACTTCAATCACGTACATACAACCCCTCGGGATCATTTCGTTACTGCTACAACCAAGTATAAGGAGAAGGTTGATCAGAGTTGTCGTGATGTTGAGTTCGATGTGGGCGATTATGTTTGGGCAATCCTGATGAAGGATTGTTTTCAGGCTCGTGAATACAACAAGTTAGATGCCAATAAAATTGATCTCATTGAAATAATGAAGAAGATCAATCCGAACGCTTATCGTTTGCGCCTCCTCAGCCATGTTCGAACCTTCGATGTCTTCACTGTGAAGCATCTTGTACCTTTCGTGGGGGATTCCTCATCCGAGGACGATGGCCTGGGTCAGATTCGAGGTTGAATCTTCTCTACCTCAGAGGTAATAATGCAGTCTAAACCCGAAAAGGCGTCGATGTCCAAGTCAGAAAAAACATTAGCAATTTTCGGGTCGAAACAAGCTCCCAAGCAAAACTCATGGCTTTTCCCTGATCAACGATGTTTCTTGGCCATCTCAAGTTATCTAGAGGGGCAAATTCGTACAGTTGGAGTCCGGATGTTTATTTCCTCTTTGTTTTAGGGTTTGAGATTTCCTTTTTCGTATTAGGACTTTGAGGTTTAGTTTCCTTATTGTATTAGGACTTTGGCTTGGAATTTCCTTATTTTGTTCGGGTTTTGAGGGTATATAAGCACACGAGGCTTGGATTGTAGGAAGATTTTGATTTTATAAAAAAACGAAGTTTGAAACTCATACTTTCTTGTTCGGTATTCATTGTGAATCAACGAATTTGATAAAGAACTCCCTTTCTGCTATGCGCTCTACATCAGATTTGGAAATATTATAAGCCTAGTTTATTTTGTGGGATTGTGACGTATACATGTGGTACTATATTTTTCAAGACTCATATACTTGCGCATTGTAGTATTAGATATGAGACTAAGGAAAAAAATCAACTAAAAGAAGTGTGATGGAAAAAAAAATAGGGGTGGGCGTAATAGAAAATGGAAGCAAAACAAAGCAAGAAAAGTTGAAACCCAAATCACTCAACGGATCTACCCGCCAGATGAACCATCTATTGGGCTTGTTTCATTTAAATGGAAAAGGCCCAAAAGCCCATTTGTGGTTACTTAAGCCCAGATGGATGTTGGGGTTTCTACAGCTACTAGAAATCAGATTTGGAGTGAGTGATGTGCCTCCATTATAGAGAGAGAGAAGCAAAGAGAGAAGAAGAGTAGAATTTTTCTGCAGAAATTGTGTCCGACCAGCCATTTTCAAAAGCACGATCGGAGGTTCATCCAAGGTACGATGAAGCTGATTTTTGGATTGAATGTTCTACACATATAGGTCTTCAAAGTGAACGGTGGAACTTGTATTTCAATTGTTTGTTTTTCAGATACACGAGCTGCAAGTTGTGACACCAAGTTGGTGAGATTTCTCTTCTTTCTTGTGATTTGATGCTAGTTCCAACAATAGGTTGCATTGAAATATTATGTATGCCTCCAGTTTGTCTAAAGAGACGTTGTACCCGTTATTGTTGCTAGTGGATGATTAAGAGGCCTAGAGGGTTTTGTGGTTTTTACTTCTCGTCTTGAGAAGGTTTTCTACGCTAAAATCTTGTGTGCATTGTGTTCCGTGATTTGCTCTTTTTGTTGGTTTCCTATTAGGTTTGCACAAATATGGGAGAATTGATTCCCATGTTTACCATTTATCTGTTATGTATGGTATTTCTTCCTATCACCACCGGGTCAAATTATACCAGTGGACTCACTTGCCAGACAAACACAACTAGACAGAATTCCACTCGATTGAGGCACCCGTCAGATACTTCTATCGGGTAAACGAAGTTAGTTGTGTTTTTTTCGTTTTTCTTGGATTTTCGACCCCTCTTTGAGTGAGAAAAAAGAAAAGGAAGTGACATCTGAAGGGAAAGGGAATTCAGACGAAATTTACACTAGAAGACGAGGTCTTAAGCTTAGGAAAAAGGAGAATTGCTTTCGGGAGTGCTTGAGAATTAACTTTCAAAAACATATAAAGAATTAATTTGAGAGTTTTGCATTAAAGAAAAGTGTAATTCTCTTTTATGTGAAAGTCATGAAGAAGAGAGATAGATAAAATATCATGGGTATAGAAACTAAAGGGTACACTCTCAGTCCTTGTTATTCATTTTTTATATAAAATAAATCGTTGTCAAAAGATACGACAAATTGCATAGTAAATAATTGAGAATTAACGAAATAGGACATACAATACGAAACTGCTAACGCAATAGTAGCAAAAGTAAAGATAAAATACATGATAGACACACAAACTACAGCATATAGGGGTAGACACCAGGACCTTATGAATTCTTAGGTACATAAAGATTGGGAAAGAATAGGATGGTGAATTAACGGATGCGCTTGTAAAGGGAGAAAACGGAGACAATGACGAGAAGCAACAGAAGCACAGAAGCAAACAAGGAAACGGCAATGGAGCCTCCCACATGACTGCAGAACTTATCGTACCGATCGCAAATCTCTCCCCAGTTCACGTGTGAGTTCCCCTTCAACCCGATGTACGCTACTCCTCCTGCTGCTCCTGTTGCCGATGCCACCAATCCCAACATTATCTGCATTCATTCATACATATTAACTAACCACAAGTTCCTTGGGACTCAAGAAAGGGGATCCCGGATTAGTTCACTTCATTTCATCTCATAACATGAGCCTTGTATTTGTAAACTCTTCTTTTACCTTAAAAAATGCTTGTTTAAATGTACTTTACTGATTAAAAAAATAAAACCCACAAGATTGACTTCGATTATTCATGTTCAAAGTAACGTCTATTTTAGAAGATGCAAAATGAGTTACCGTATCGAAGACAGCAAAGTGGAACAACAACTTGGCGGCGGATGAGCTAGCCGGCTTCAAGACGGCGGAGACGGACGCGATGGATGTAATCAGACTGTAGAGGCAAGCCACCGAAAGTGCCGCTACAAAATATCTACACACACAACAGTACAAACATTCATTTATCAAAAAACTAATCAAATCATTTTTGTTTTTTTGTTCAAACAGTCAGAGTACCTCAACCTTATCCATATAAGTATTTGACCCAAAAAAAAAGATTTCTTTTTTCCAATTGACAAATACTTTATAACACGGCCCAATATGATAAGGATATGTTATATTATAACATATATGTTTCTGACCCGGTACTTATTATTCAAGGACAGAAAAGTGCATGTATTGACATGAAAATATCTGTGCTTCGACCTTTTAATTGACCTAAACATACATGAATAAAGCTTTTTTGTATATTCATTTTCTTCTTTCTAAGATTGAAACCATTTTTCCATATAATAATAATAATAATAATAATAATAATAATAATAATAATAATAATAATAATCTCACACTCTCATACATAACTTAAAGAAATTTTTTAAAAATAAAAAGCATTAAAACTTAGTGGAAACTCCGGAAAATGTTTAGTGTTAGACTTCGTAGTATAAGATATGCCCATTGATTTTCTTATGGTCTATTATACATGGTCCGACAAATATACTATCAACAACCATAATTTTCTTTGGACAGAATATCATGTGTTTTGGACAAAAAAATTATTGTATTTGATAATATGCTTGCGGGACCATTTTTTTTGTACGATAAAAAAATCAATAGATATCTCTTGTAGTACGAAATCTAACAAAAGCATTTTCTGAAGTTTTTCCTAAAACTTACACAACAGAAAAGTGAAAGTTTATTTATAGGCATGCAAATATATATATGCACTTGAATTGATGTAAAAAAAGAGAGAGAGGAATAAAGTAGTTAATTACATGAAGGCTGGCGAATGATTGAATTTGGCCGGAAGAGGGACAGAGACGGGGAGTCCCGGCACCGGAACCAGCTCCGTTTGCTTGCTTGTGACCATCACAACAACACTCGTTAGCGTTGCCGCCAACAGCAACACCCTCATTCCAGCATCCGCAGCAAAGCAGCTCTTCGCCGCCGGAGAGGACACGCCCGTTGTTTGTACGTCCGATTTCATTTAGTATAATATATATTTAACTTTTTGTTTTTCTCTTTTGATTATGCAAACTCTGTCTTAAATCCTGGTGTATATATATAGAGAGAGATGGGTTATGAGTTACGAGCCTCATTTAATTTATGTGTGTGTAGAGACAGGTATGAGAATAGCGGATGGTGGCTGCCGCTAGCTATTCTATCTCTCATGGGGTCAATTTTGGTTGCTTGCACGTAAAGCTAACATGTTTGAATAAACATGTCATAACAAATGTTCACATTCAGTACCTACCTTGATTTCACACCTATGCCATGATGGATATTGAGTTGGCATGACCACTAGTGACATATACGTGACCAACCCACGTATTCAAACGTCCATTAACACTAATATCATTTGATTGACACCAATATTATACATAACACGGTCGTATTCCAAATTTCATACCGCAATCTATATTACTAAATATCTAACAAAAATTATATTTTAATATGTAAGTTTTGTATTTGGGAATATTACAAAAAACAATCATCATGGATGTAGTTTTGACAGCTTTTGTTACGAGAAGAAAACCCTATTAGCTGTATCTCTAAGAGCATCCAGAGTCGTGGACGGTTCGTTGGCGGTGAGATACTGGCGTGGAGTAATCGTTGGCATGGAGCAGGCGTGGAGGAAGCGGTGAGCGGCGAGTTGAGCGGCGACATGTTTGAGTCGGCGACGCAACAATTTTTCCCTTCGAGCAATGTATCCAGAGCGACATGTGAGGCATCTCCAACGGTTACCGAGGCCGGTGTCGGGGTTCAACCTAAACCAAAAGCGAGGCGCATATTGTGGAGCGTCGATGAGGATGAGCGTCTAGTTTGTGCTTGGATCGCCATTCCTACGATTCAATTCATAAGAATGTGAACCATAACATGATATATTTGGGGGCCATCGCCGAAGAAGTTGCTTCTATGCGTGGACCGGATGATCCGTAGAGGACCCTGAAGCAGAGTAAAGACCACTGTGGACAAGTCAATCGTAAAGTGACGAAGTTCCAGGGGTACTATACACGGTGTATGAGTGACCATATGAGCAGTCATTCCGATGATCAACTCACGACATTAGCCGAGGAAATGTACCTGAAGAGAGAAGACGCTCCATTCACTTGGAAACGTTGGTGGAGGCTCGTCAGAAACGAGCACAAGTGGACGTCTAAACATTTTACCGTCAACATAGCCGAGTAAGAATACGAAGGCGTACCGGCGAGTAATTTCGAGCTATCTACTGACTCGGGCAAGCGCACTCGTGAAGATACGCCTAGGGAGGACAGTGAGCGCACCACGGGTGCTATGTCCGACTGCCCACCGGTGTACAAGCGACCTATGGGTTAGAAGGCGGCAAAAGTTGTGAAGCTCAAAGGTAAAGGCCCCGTAGCAGCCAAGAAGGAGCTTGTCGAAACACAACGAAATTGAAGCTCATGGCCTTCGATCGATGGGTGCAAGAGGAAGCAAAGTACAAGTCGGCCATGACCCCCGCCGAGCTTGAGTCACACTTTGCGAACCTTGCTATGTTGCGCGATTTAATGAAGTAGTGCCGCCTCCCGAATCATCTGCGTGTTCTCCAGTATTTTTTAAGTTGTTTTTTCCATTTGAAGTTTTTTTCATTTGTAGTTTTCATTTGTTTCTTTAATTAATGAATTGTAGTCTTTTCTATGTCTTGGTTTGCGTGAAATAATTGTCATGACCATGTAAAAAACCCAAATTACCCTTTGGAGGCCGGCGGTTTTGTGGCTATAAAAACTACCTCTTCCTTCCATTATTTTCACATCTCTTCCTCCCTGAGCTTCTTTCCTTCAAACCCCTTGCTATCTTTCTTCACTTTTTCGAAGGGCAAATGTTCGACACAACAGCTTACCCCTGGCGCCATGAGGAAGATAAGGTTTTGGTTCTATGTTGGCTACACGATGCCCGTCCGGGCCCAAATAATAAGTACTTTCCGGAAGTGTTCGCAAACTATGTCGGAAATGCACCGACCGACGCCCCGCCGCGCACACAGAAGTAGTGCAGGAACCATTGGCAGAGGATATCCCTTAAGATGCACCGTTTCAATTTATGTTACCGTGAAGCAGTGCATGCTCGCCTTCCGGGACAAACCGAAGCTTTTCTTCGAACTGCAGCGGCGGACCGGTATTTTGCCCAACATGGCCACCACTTCACAAAGTTCTCGGTTTGCGAGATCGTTAAAGACCACCCGAAATTCTTCCAGTACGTGCACGAACTGTAAATCGTGAACATGCTCAGTTGGTTTTTCCTTTTTGGTGATAATAACGTGTACTTTTTCGTTCACTAGTTTGTCGAGCTTGTTTGTGTTATTTTAGAGCTTGTTTGTGATAATTTTCTTCTTTATTTTCAATAAAAATTATGTTTTAATTAATAATTTTATCCTCAGGCATTGAGCTAGAGGGGAGACAAATAAATAATATTTTAATGCTCACCGCCAACTACTCCCCGTCAACAGCCGACGGTGCCATTGTGGATGCTCTAAGCCTGGCTATTTTTGTACTGTTAATGAATGTTTTTCATTTAAAATGTGTCACGTGTCATCCTGAATTATTATTATTATTATTTCTATTATTATTATTATTATTATTATTATTATTATTATTATTATTATTATTATTATTCCACCTTAGTACCCTAAATCTTTCATATTTTATTTAGGGTATCCTAAATTTTGTTTTTGTCACCTGTACCCAAAACATTCATTAATTCATTTAGAGTACCCTAAATCTTTTTTGTGTCACCTCAGTATCCCAAACTTTCATTAATTCCATTTTAATACCCACCGTTAAATTTACCCTAAATTTGGTTGTTAGTGAAGAGTATTATTGCCATTTTATCTGTTTTGGATGGAAAATCAAATGGAAAGTTGACGGTGGGTACTAAAATGAAATTAATAAAAATTTAGGGTACTGAGGTAACACAAAAAAGATTTAGGGTACTCTAAATGAATTAATGAAAGTTTAGGGTATTGAGGTGGAAAAAAAATTGAAGGTACATTAAATAAAATATGAAAGATTTAAGGTACTAATGTGGAATTACCCATTATTATTATAAAATACACTAGTGACAGTAAACGTCTCTTAATATGATATTTTAAAATTTTGAAACCCTGAGCTAATGGATAATTGCATCACAGTGCACCGAGGTATTATACAACTTCATAACTAGTATAAACTCGCAACTTCTCCCCCAACCTCCCTACCTCGAACCTAATATTTGATAACATTCTCTCAAATTCTCTAAAATGTCTTCTAACGATAAAATCATTATGCTCATAAAGAACTTGCTCGAATTTTTTTCTTGAGATCTAGAGGGCGTAGCTAGTGGCTACCAAAGACCAGGACAAGTCTTTTTTTATCAACGAAGCATATATTAAAATAAAACCTTTCTAGAGGTTAAAGAGGAGTACAAAGTCTGACTACAGACAACAAAAACCCAACCGTGGGCGCAACCAACTTCCCGTGCACAACACAATGAAACAACAACCAGGAGCTTGCCATAGATGGCGCTCAGAATACAACCACGAGCATGCCTAAGGAACCTCAAACAAGAATTACAAAAAGTGAACCAACAAAGACCGAAAGAAAGCAAAGTTAGGGTATGAGTGAAATGTTATGGCCTAACTACCAAATATTACAAACTTGAAGAACAAAAAGAAGAGGTTTACAACCCAAATTTTATAAACATGAAGCACTAATAATCAGATTATCAAGATCGACTTCTCAATACACAGCACACCTCCAACTACAATTGGGGATGCCGCGAGAATCAGGCTTATCATCAATAAACAAGCGATGCAAACGAGCACTGCTCAGTCTTCACAGGGAAGACACATTCCGGGCCTACACCACGGATTGACTCGGAAGGAGTCGACTATGCCGGCCCCAAAACCAACCACAACAAATCGAAACAGGGAGGCTTAGTCGAGCTGTAGAACACCCACCTCAGCACTGAATCAAGACCCGAAATCTAATATTTCCTCTACTTAAACGAGACTCACAAATCTCACACTACTCAGTTAACTCGATTAACGAGTTAACCCGTCGCCGGCCAACACTCGCCAACGATCCAATAAGAGAGTTAGGCGAATCCGACCCCAAATATCCACCGATTGAGAAGAGGAGCCGGAGAACTCCTAAATGAGACAAGTCAATCAACGAGAAAGCATGGAAATGATGAAGACGAATCACTAATCAAATCAGCGAAAAAACTCCTTACCCAGGCACATACCTAAATCGAAAACCAAGACCCCGTAGATGTAGAATACTCCACGACGGATACGGGCGGTCCTTGAGCACCGGGGACGACTGGAACCGCACACCTACAACGTCTTCACTCACCGGAACTTCCCAAACAAGGGCCACACCCTAGCCGACCACAAAAGAGCTACGGTTAACCAAATCCAAAGCTTGATGCTGGACAGAACTACCGGAGCAGTGGCCACACATCCCGCCTGAGCCAATTTGGAAATCGATTTGGACATCGAGGTCTGATCTAGGAGGCTCATGGGGGCAGGAACCTCTCGTCAGCGAAGTGGACTTCTCAACAGCAAACGACCGAGTCGAAGAGAAGAAATCGGCTGCCAGCTCGGCGGCCTGAAGAACAACTGCCACCGGAGTGCTTATGCAAGGAGTCGGCCTACAAATCTAGGAGGAGTCCATGAATCTGAGGGTTGAGATCGGCCAACACACGGCCGGTCGCCGTCAAACCTCCAGCCAGAGCACTGTGGCGACAACCTAAAGAAGAACACGCAGACAAGAAGGGGAAAAGAGAAGAACATAGTAGATGGGGAAAAAACAAGGGAAGGGAGAGAGGTAATCCTCCGCCGGTTAGTACCAAGGCCGGGGCCGTGGCCGATCACCGACGGAGAGAAGAAGAGGGGGAGGCATTATGGAAAAGGTAGGGTTTCGGGTTTTTCTTTCAAAGAGAAAAGTCAAAATATGATGTCTTAAAATAAGTCAGGCAAGACCTAAAAAGAAATTCTTCTTCTCTTGCAGCCGCCCCTTCTTCAACCTTCTCTCTTCCGGCGGCGTTCGTCGGCCCTGGCCAAGGACGTCGCTGGTAGAGCTTCCCTCTCCCCTTCTCTTCTAAAGCTTTTTCCTCCCCCTTCTCTCTCTTTTTAACCTTTCTCCTTCGCACTTGTGGTCCTTCCTTGGCCTGTACCAGTCGGTGTGAGGGGTGGTGGTCGGGGCTGATGGTCGTAACTGGTGGTCGAGACCTTCTCCCCTTCTCAGATCTACTCATCCCGGCTTGCTCTACGCCGGTTCCAAGCTCGGTGGTGGTGGTTTGCCCGGTTCCTCTGTTGCAGCGTTCTGTCGGGGCTGCGTGGAGTCGTTCAAGCCTCTTCCTCGCTGGAGTCGCTCCGTTCTCGGACTGAAGAAGGGTCGGGACCGGCTGGGTTTTGGGTGGTGGCTTCGGGATTGTGTAGGGTGCAGCTGCGTTGGGTTCGGGTCGGATGGACCAGGTAGGGTTTGGGCTGGATCCGGTCCTGGGCCGGGTCAAGGTCTGGGATCTGGGCCGAGCCTAGAACCGGGTCGGGTCGGGTCCAAGCCTGGACCGGGTCTGGTCTGGCTCAGATTCTGTCTCGGGTCGGATCCGGACCGGGCGTTTCCGGGTGTTGTCCTCAGTTCTGCGGTTCTTCTGAGTTTTTCTCGGAGCTCTCGTGGGTGCTTCAGAGTTGACCGGCAGATTTGCTCTTTGGAGTAGGCTAGGATCTTCGTTTGTGTTGGCCTTCGGAGTAGTCTGCTCTTGTAGATTTGATGGTTGCGGTGGTGGTGTCGGTGCTTCTAGTGGATTTTTAGCAGTGGCTCGTTTCAGATCCGGTCGTGGGGCGCTTTCTCCATCCGTTTGGGTGTTGATTGATGTGGTTCTGGTTCAGTCGAGCTGGAAGGCTGGTTTTTGGCCACTTGCCTCGTCTTTTCCATTTGCTCCGTTGTAGTATTGTTGAGGTGGAATGCCTTTTGGATCTCTGGAGGTGCCTAGTTCCAGCTCTGGCCGTGGGACGCGTTTCTATATCCTTTTGGGTTTGGATCATTGCGGAGCTGCTCTTACTACCTCTGGTGGTTCGTCTGGTTGCCCGATGTTTTGCTTTAGATCCGGTCGTGGGACGCGTTTTTTCATCTTCCCAGGTGTTGATCGTCGTGGGTCTAGCGGATCATCGTGCATGATTCTGGTATATTTCTTCCCTCAGCTTAAGTTGGGTGAACCCGCATGGTCCTGTTAGTGATTTCTGTTTGATTTACATCTGCTTCCTTCCACTTTTGTGGTTAAGACTCGTCGGTTTAAGGTGTTGGGCGCCGGCGAGTGGGTATTACCCATCTGATCTGTCTTGGTTGATCGCAGTGCTGGCCGTCGACGTGTTAGTTCTCGTCTTCTAATCTTTGTGACAGATTGATGTTCGTAATGAGACAGGGTGTTCATCCTTCTTAGGCTGGTGGTTGGTTTTATGCTAGTTTCTCTTGTGCTTAATGGTTAGAAAATTAGGGTTAAAGACCTCTTTTTTTTTCTGTGCTTATTGGTTGTCAAATCCGGGTGTTAAGACCTTTTTTACTATGCTTCATGGTTGTAGAATTTGGTCTTTTAGACCTGTGTCTGCGTTGCTCCCATGTTGGGATGATGAGGTTCCTAGTAAAGGAACGCTCTTTCACGTATATGTTTTCTCCCATGTTGGGACTGTCATGAGGCTGAGTTGATGTGCCAGCGCTCGCTTCATTCATGCCTCAGGTTGTTGATGTGGTTCTTGGATGATTTTATTAGAGTGGATTGCTCCTTCTCTGTACTTTACCCCATGTTCTTTACTTCAAAGAGCAGGTTTTATATACTGATTTGCTGATATAAAAAAGATGGTGTAAAAGATCAGGACAAGTTAAAAATACTTAAAGAGGATAAAGGGATTAGAAGATGAGAACACAAGCGAAACAACGAGAAAATACAAATATTGTGGGGTAGTTTTTCATCCGGACATGTTCAGTTGTATGTTAATATAACTTTGAATACGTGTTTTCAATCAAAATTGTATGTAGTTCTTATTATGCATGCGACAATTATTTTTCATTCGATATGAAATTTAAAATAAGTAGACAAATAAACGAACTAGTAAAAAAAATACAATTCAAAAGAGGAATGGCGATCAACACCTCTGTTTTCCTCTCGTTCTGCTCAGGTCTTATCTCTCTATATCGTGAGTTTGTTGATAGTGAGAGATCGGTGCCGGTTGGGAAGAGAAGGAGTGTGGCTCGCCCGACCAAAGGACAGCATGCGAAGGTGAGTGTTAAGAAGCGTCAGAATCGTTCTGTGGCTACTACAGCTGTGGGAGAAGTAGAAGGACGTGCTGATGCCACAGGTTTGGATGACGGTGATGCTGAAGATCCAGAAGCGGCACCTCACCCAAGCACGGCTTTCAGCAAGGATGTTACGCCTCAGCCTCCGTTCACTCCGGTTCAGGTGAGCAAGACGGAGATTTTCATTTGCAATTTGCCTTATGGTACGAATGAAGAATGGATTCATAACAGTTTGAGTCCATTCAGAACTATAACTTCGTGCTCTGTTTCGAAACGTACAAAAAAAGGGGGAAAGTATTTTGGTTTCGTTTCGTTCTCGACGGCTGAAGCTGCTTCTCAAGCCGTGGAACTCTTCAACGGATTCAAGGTAAATTGCTACGTCTTGTTTGTTGCGTTGGCGCGACTTCATCCAGCTCCGGTGGGTTCTGAAGCTGAAACAAAGCAAGTCGAAGCTCCTCCGGTGAGGCCATCGGCTGCCGTATCTCGTTGCCTGGAATCACGCGCGTGTATTCCTCCAACTCCGCAGAGTATCGTACCTGAATCGGTTGATGTGGGGCGACCGGTCACAATCACTGTTCCGGCGACGCTGGTTAAGGAGGGCGTAGTCAACGATCTGGTATCGCGTGATTTTCCTTCCATTCCAGATCCATCCCATGATTTGCGGGATTCATTTGTGCGTGATTTGAGGGATTTGGACTCAACCAGTCTGGATTCGGGTTCAGCGCGCGACGTGTTGATGAAGATGATCTGAACGCACTTGACGAAGTCGTCTTGGTTTTGGACGAAATTGGGCCTCAAGCCCGTGCACAAGGTGGAGCCCAATTTGAGGAAGCCCGCGTACTGGAACAGGGATGTGGTCTGGGTAAGAAGGCAGGCCCGGTTAGCCTTGTTTCAGCAGTAGGTGCATTTGGGGTAGCTAATGGGCCAAGTGGTGGTCCAGGCCCAGGAGAGCAAAAGTCGATTAGCGATCCGAGCGTGTTTGATGTTTTTAAGCGCTTTGATACTGATTTGGTTCCGACGGTTGTTGTGGGTTCGGGTTCAGACACGCAGGTTTTTCAGCCTCGAGATGGAGAACCAACTTTGGAAATAGGGTATCTTTGTAGCCCATGGAAAGACATGCTTCTAAGCCAACAAAGTATACCCGTAGAGGTTCCAAGGAAGTGTGGTCGTCCAACAAAGGACCAGCCAAAAAAGACAGTTCCTCCGACTGTTTTTTACCAGACAAGAGCCAAATCACCAGCTGATAAAGGGGGTCATGTGGGAAGTTTCACTATTGATATTGCTAAACAAAGTAAAGAAGGAACGTGGAGCTTTAGCAAGCGTTTTGTGAAAAAGGCTGCTTCCCAGTCTACAGGTTTTGTATCCTCACAACGAGATGAGGTTGAGGAGGACGTCGAGGATAGCGACTGTGAGGTTATTCCGGAAGTAAACCCTGTTTCGTTTCTAACCGTTTTCTCTGCTTGAATCCGGATAGGAAGTAGGCAAGGAGGGCGGTGCTCTGTTTTGTTTGCTCCCTGTTCTGTTTTTGTTTTTAGTTTGGCTTTATGCATGTACTGATTTGGGGAAAAGGTCCTTTTAGGATCGTTTTTCTTGCGTCGTTTTACTTTTCCTGTACAACGCTTGCCTAATAAAATCTTTTCGCTTATAAAAAAACGAACTAGTAAAAAAATCGTTACAGTACAAACTTCTCCTTTGCCATGTCAGCTAAGCAAGTGGTCTAATGAACCAAGTATGAGCTACTTTCTTTCCTTGACAGTGAGCTCTGCTGGTTCTTCCCTTGGGGTGTTTGGCACTTGAAAACAAAGTGGACAGAGTAATATAAGCTTTTTCAGGATTTTTTGTCGGCAAAGCAAATGAAATTTTATAGCTCTTCTTTGAGAAGAGAACAAGGTAAGCAAATAAAAGCTCCAGTCAATCACATGTTGACAAATCAGAGCACAAACCAAAGGGGGAACCATTTAGAACAAGTTGTTCTAAATCATAAGCAAAAAACTGCCCCCAAAAACCAAAAAAAAGAGTGAAACCGCTGTTTCTTGCAGCCCAAGACACCCAGAGAAGCCGTTAGAGAATTGACTTGCGACCCAAGGCAGGCAGAAGAAAATGTACTGCCGCTCCATGAGTTGTGATTTAGGACTGAACTTGAAGACTAAGACACCCCAAGGATAAAGAGCCACCCAGAGAATAAACCTTCCTCTACTTTCAGATGGTAGAGAAGATAATCCAGCTTGCTTGAGACTGAAGTCTGAAGGAGATGGAGGAGATGAATGAGCTGAAGAACCCAATCTGCAAAGAGAATTAGCAAAGTTCCAAAGAAATAAACAAGACAAAGGGGAGAAAAGCCTAACACTCCAAGCTACCAGCAACAACAAGGAGAACAGAACTAGAGAAGGCTGCCAAAACCACTCAAACCTAGAGAGAAACTACCCATCACATAAAGGAAGAAGGAGGAGAAAGCCACACACAATAACTTGCAGAAAAAACAAGGACCTATAGCTAGCTTACCAAACTCACAACACTCCCCAGAAAAAGCCCCACCCCCAAACCTTTCCCCAGACCCCAACCCCAAACATATATCAGAAATGAGCCTCCAAAAAGAATAGATCACCAAAACTAGTTGAGGAACCTTTTCAATCAGTTAAAGCAAGGATGAGGGCCTATCACCATCAAGCACTTTGGAGGCAGGACCTGGGATCAGTCTCACATTGATGGAAAGAAAAGTAGGTCTTGGAGGCTTGGAAGTGAGCTACCTCCCAACTATAAGCTTGATGCAGAATTTTCCCAAATATCAGTTGATCCGATAGGTTGTTGTCATTGAATAGCAGAGTATTTCTTGCCAACCATACTTGCCAGCAGCAAATTTGTGCTATCTTGATCCAAGATTTAAATCTGGAGCCCTTGAGGAGAAAATTCCATCAAGAAAGTAATGCTTTTAAATTGATGGGAGAGACCAAAATAACCCCCACCAAAGAAGGATTCTAGACCACACTAACCAGGATCCAGGGCAATGAAGGATGATATGAGAAGTATCCTCAAAGTCCAAATTACAGAATTTGCAAATTTGCTCTTGCAAAGACATCTGAATTCCTCTATTTTCAAGGAAGCATTTGGAGGGAATGGCTTCATGGCAGGCTAGCCAGCAAAAGGCTGAGATTTTTGGTGGAATTCTAGGAGTCCATATATGTTTGCACCAGTTGAAATCAGAAGTGGAGTTGATAGCTTGATTTTGTAGCAAAAAATAGATTTTCCTCACTAAGAACCCTTTAGGGTCTCCTTTCCACACCAAAGAGTCTTCTTTGTTGTTTAATTGAATTCCATTGAGAATGTATTAGAGTGGCAGAGCTGAGCTTTTTAAGGATTACTGAGAGAATCGACATGCTTATAAGATTATAATGAATTTGATTAATATTTGATATCTCCCATATAGAAATAAGGGTAAACTATAAATATCTACCCCAACTTGTAGCGTTTAACTAATATTTATCTTAAAGATTTTTTTTAAATATACCTACTTAGATGTTTAGTTATATAATAGGGTTAATTGTTGAAACTTACCCTTATGTATTGGTCACGAACACTATGCTACCCTCCTTTTCAAAATGATATTTGCGGTACCTTATCTATTGGTCACGCGATTACGTTAGGAAAAATAGACGGTAAAATGCAGTTTTTTCCATTCCGTTAGTCATATGACCTCAAGTGTCATATAATGGATGGTAAAATTACGTTTTTTTTCCCTTAAGTATTTGACCTCTATATATTTTATAAGGAACAACAACGAGGGTGCAATGATAATGTTCCTTATAAAATGTATAAAAGTCAAATAATGAAGGAAAAACGTCATTTTATTATCCATTATATGACACTTGAGGTCATATGACTAACGGAATGGAAAAAATGGCATTTTACCGTCTATTTTTCATAACGTAATCGCGTGACCAATAGATAAGGTACCGCAAATATCATTTTGAAAAGGAGGGTAGCATAGTGTTCGTGACCAATACATAAGGGTAAGTTTCAACAATTAACCCTATATAATAAATAGACCAAGTCGTTAGATAAAATGACAAACATATCCTCAACTATACTTCAATAATTATTTAAAAAAACACTTATGTTATATATACATATTTACTTATTAAATCACTTCAGTTTTATATTAAAAAAATTATTTAAAAAGTAACTGAGGGCATTTTCGTCATTTTTGGCTAACAACTGGGGCTATTTGTTATATAACTAAACATCTGAGTAGGTATCAGCTAAAAAATAACTTTAGGGTAAGCATCAGTTAAACGCTACAAGTTTAGAATAGGTATTTGTAATTTACCCTAAAAAGAAGACCTCATTCCATAGTCTTATATTAGAGTAAACTAAGTAGAAAGTGAATGGAAAGGAATGAATGTAATCGTTCAAAGGAGATGTTTCATTTTTAAAACGTAGGCGAGTTCAAGTTCAACTCCGAGTTCAACTATATGCTTTCTCCTTGTCGAATCTGAAGCAATCGATTGTTGTTGAAGGTGACTTAGATCGTTGGGAGCAATCCCCAGCGGACTTCATTAGAGCTCAGAATCTCTCAATGGACGCCCGTAACTTTTAGCGTCTATACTTTTTTATCAACTGTTTCTTTGTTTTTTGTACTGCTTGCCTAATCTCGACTTCGACTTCTCAATAAAACCGTTTTTTTGCTGATCAAAAGAAACGTAGGCGAGTGAATAATTTTAGCTTAATTATACAATTTGAAAGGGCCAAGAAACCGCCAATGTGTAAGAAAATGAGTTGTCCTTTGTACTGCTTCCTTCCCATGATTGTGAAGTCAATAATTGTAAGAAATGTACATAAGATGTGAAGGCTGTCATATCGTCATTTCTTTTGTTTTTGATTGTAAACCAGATTGAGGACCATGTAGTTGCTTGCTCCCATAACATTTCTTTGGTCAAAAGAATGTGGAAGATTTGGTATGACGATTGAATTTTATAATTCATTATATATTGCAATAAAAAATTTGGTGGTTAAGTGTCACGATAGTGCATGCATCATGCACACATGTAAGTTACACGATAATAAGCAAGTGGTGAGCAGTTGGGCGTATTATATCTTTTCCCATCTTGAGAATAAGAAACCATTTACAAATCTAATGAAATGGTTCATTGACTTTGACGAAAATACTAAATAATATTAAAATAATTAATGGATATAGTTGGACCCAAAACTATTAATATGGATAAAGATCACAGGATCTTTCCAGAGAGTAAGGGATATAACGAGGATGTTTATCTCATTTCTTCATCCCATTATTATAAGTATGCTAGTGTCGTGATGGGGAGGAGTCTTTTCTGACAGATATTAGTGTCGTAATTCTTTGACAAACACAATTGACTGAGAAAATGATTTAGATAATTTTTGGCGGTCGCAAAGTTGCAACAAATATTTACTGTTGACATTATAGACCCCAGTGGACTTGCAGTAACATGGATGTGTTGTTGCTCACCAACTCTCGTCGATAAACGGTTTCGTCGATCGCGTCATTATTTTTTTGGGTATCGTCCCGTCTTTCTGTACAATCCTTTTTTTTGTATGAAGGATGCGCATCTCCCCCTCAACACAGAGTCCAATGCCCTCTCCGAAGCCTCCATCGCTACCAACGACACCACGACGGGATCAACCACAGAACATGTTCGGGGTAACCTCCCCTATCCCTACTTCAATTCCACGACTACCCGGTCCATAGAATTGGCCACGCCCCCGCCTATCCCGTCAAATAGAGATCGATCACCATGTCCTCCGCATCCCCCACCCCCCTCGCGATCAACCGGCTGCCACCAACGTCGTTGTCTCCGCCTCCCTCGACTCAAGCCTCTAGATATGTTGAGGTCCCATGGGGATGCCATAAACGTCGTCGATTTCGCCTCTACCGCCTTCGACTCCACCATCCGACCATCCGATCTCCTCGGAGGCCCGATCCAGGGTTCAGCATTAGAGTTGTGACACACTTGATCACTCAGGGCCTCCGTACAAGGCCACCACAGCCCTATCCACTAGATAGGGGCACTGCCACCCAAGCGAGGTATGTGAAGCAGCCTCGCTGGTCATTATGTGTCCCTTAAGTCACCACGGGGTATTTCAAAAATGCCACACCCTGACCCCTAAAGAACATACACCTTCTGTTCCATGACCCCTAAAAGAACAAACACCTTCTGCTCCCCTACCTCATCCTATCCCTGGTCTACTCTTCGGTACGACATAACATGTATGTCCAAGTCGAGACAATGATAGATTTTTAGATTCATTGCGCCAACCACAGTACGAATAGGGAACCACCCCTAACTCATTCCTTGGTAATAACGGGTATCTTGCCTTTAGACCAATGTTTTGGTTGTCACTGAAATTATATCTTGTCCTATTATCTTTTTTCCATTATTGTACGATCCACATGATCTTTTTATTTCTGTGTTAATAAAAAATAGGGTTAAATACATTTGCTATCCTTATGTTTGGTCCGTGGACATTAAGGTCCCACATGTTTGGGATCGACCATTTTGGTATCCTATTGTTCAGTCCACGAACTTTTTTCGTATTTAGAGTTAAAAAATTGATGAAATATTCTATTATGTTAGTTGATGCGGACGCATCTTAGCATTAAAAATGCCACATTTAGAGGGATTTTACTGTTGATTTTAGCCCATTATTGTCTCACTCTCTTATGTTTTGCTTGTTTCTAGCGTTTTTCATGTTTCATAGGGTATAGCTTGGAAAAAGAGCGAAAACACACAAAAAAAAGGAAGAAATTCGAAAGCAGTGTCAAGATGGTGGAATAGAGCAGACATCACGGATCCGTGACAGAACCCGTCACGGGTAGGGTCACGGAGCCGTGACGAGGATACAGTTTTTACAAAACTCCCTGATCCGTCACGGATCCGTCACGGTGGCCGTGACGGAGGCCATCACGGAGCCGTGACGCGCGCGCAAGCCTGTTTCCCAAATTCGTTTCAGACTCGACTTTCACCCCTTTTAACCCTAAAAATAGCCTCCCAATAGATCTAACTTGTATTTTTTAGAGCTAAGAAGAGAGGAGAGTGGAGAGCAAGCTAGGGAAGAGGATTTCTACTTTGAAGAACATCATTGTAATCAATATTGGGTATTGTACTTCTCTACTTTTATTCAATTATGAAGCTTTGTTTATGTTCATCAATGGCTTCTTCTTCTTCCTTGTTCATGAGTAGCTAAAACCCCATAATCTAGTGTTATGGGGGAGTAGAGATTTAAGTTCCAATGTGTTGAATGTATGAATGGGCATTGTGTTGAATGATTTGATTTAGGGTTTGTATTAGATTTAAGCTTAATGCTCTATCTCCCGGGTAGGCCTGATAGAAGGTGGGAATTGCAATCTGACACTCATGAGAGGTGGGTTGCAATTAGGTCAGAAATCTTATACAAATTGGGTTTAAATCTACACTAGTGATAGCTAGGTTAACACGATTGCAATAACCATAGGGTTCAAACCGAAAGTTAGAAACTATCAAAGAACGTAATGCTTTGGGTCTCCCTACATCCTGATTCGTGAGAGCTGGGTGGTTAGATTCCATTAGGGTCCGAAACAACGTGAGGAGTTAGGACTAGTTTGAGAGATAATTCGTTGCCCCTAAAATCAGAACAACTTCACAATGTTCATCGTCATTTAAATGCATTGGAAACGGTCTCTATGAGCCTACAACCTTAGATTGCTTTTTCTCTGAATTAAAACTCTTCTAAGTTTTGTGAGTACTAGTTCACTGTCATTTCACCAACTGTTTACTTTTCATGTTTTAAAATCAAAAACCATCATTTCATCGAAATAGCTTGACAACGACTTTGATATAGAATGTGCTTGACTCGTGCTCCTTTGGGTTCGATAACTCGGAACTAAAAATCCCGAAATACTACTTGACGACCGGTACGCTTGTTGTGTCCTTTCTGTGCTAAAAACGCAGGACGTCAAGTTAATGGCGCCGTTGCCGGGGAGCAATTGAGCCAACCCTTTCTATAAAAGTAGTGTTTCGACTATTTCACTTTTTAATTTTTGCTTTTTAATTTATGCTCACAAGATCTAAATCCACTTTAAGTGATTTGCTTAGTGATACATATTTACGAGAAGCAGGACAATTGAAGATAAGAGCTTTAAAGAAGAAACTTGGTGAGGGAAATGCCAAATCAAATACGATGGAAACTGTTGGCGCTGATGCCACTGACCAGAATGCAGGAGGTGGGCAGCAGAATAACCAGGTGGTCCAAAGAAATCAACAAGAGGAACCTATAACTATCGCGGAGCCACCAAGATATCTCTGTGACTATGGCACACCTCACACCAACAACCTACATTAGAGCATTCTCCACCCACCAGTGACAGCTCACCAATTCGAGATTAAAACCTCTACCATCCAATTACTTCTACAAAATACATTTAGCGGGAATCCAAACACGGATCCCGATCCTGCTGCACATTTGACTAAAGTTAATGAGATTTGTGCTACTTTCAGGTACAATGGAGTGACAGACGAAGCAATTAAACTGCGGGTCTTCAAGTTTACCCTAAGAGATGAGGCAGCAGACTGGATTGCAAGCCTTTCTAACCACGCAATTACAACATGGGCCGATCTATCACAAAAGTTTCTAGCCAGATTCTACTCGCCCAGGAAGACTAAGGAGCTTAGAGCTAAGATCCAGAATTTTGCTCAATCAGACTTTGAATCACTAGCAGAAGCTTGGGCGAGATATCAAGGACTCATGAGGAAGTGTCCTCACTATGGACAGGAGCTGTGGTTGCAGCTGCATACGTTCTACCAAGGATTAAACAGACCAAGTCAGGCTGAGCTAAACACCGCATCTGGTGGTTCGTTCACCAAACACACTCTGCAGGAATGCCAAGAGATTCTAGAGAATATCATGTCCAATGATGCTTGGCATTATGAAAGAGCACTTGGAGGGTCTACAGTCAATTCAGTCAACTCAGCAGCAGAAATAAATCAAGTCATGGAGAAATTAAAAGAAATGAAGCTGATGATGGCAGGCATGCAGGGACAATCGCCACAGCCTAATCTAATGGACTATGAAGAGGCTAACTGGGTAAATCACAACAGCAACCCAGGGAGGAAGTACGATCCTTATTCCAACACTTATAATGAGGGTTGGAAAGATCGCCCCGAGCTAAAATGGGGAGGAGATCAGAATCAAAGAAGCCAAAATCCAACACCTCCCGGATTCAATCAGAGACCTCAAAATCAGGCCAATCAGCAGAGAAATCCTCAACCTCAGCAAAATCCAGGTAACCAACAACCTTCTTCTGACCCAACTTCTTCAATTTTAAAAATGATGCAGGTACAGGAGGAAAAGAATAGGATACAGGATGAGGAGAATAGGAAAATCCATAAGCGGTTAGAGGAAAAAGATCAGCAGATAAGGGAGCTGCTTAGGATACAAGCTGAAGCAGATAACAACTATAAATCAATAAATACTCAGCTAGGACAGGTTGCCACAGCAGCAAACTACAGACCTCCAGGATTCCTACCTAGTGACACCGAGAGGAATCCTACAGAAAATGCGCATGCAATTACTACAAGGAGTGGTAAGGTGGTGGAACCAGAAGAGAAGGAGAATGAAAAAGAGCTACCCCCAGAAATCTCTATAGAACAAATTCAAGATCAAGAGCAAGAAGACTTAACAGAGGTAGTAAGCAGAGAGCACTCCACAGGTAAGAAGGTAAGTGAGCCCGTGGTTGATTCAGAAACCCGGACTCCACATCTTCCTTTCCCCTCTATTGTTAAGAAATCTAAACATGATGATCAGTATGCTAAATTCTTGAATGTGTTTAGGAAATTTGAGATTAATATTTCTTTTTTGATGCAATTAAAAACATGCCTATCTATGCAAAATTCTTGAAGGATATTATATCTAACAAAAGGAAATTGCAAGAGCATGAAAGGGTTAATTTAAGTGAGGAATGTTCTGCTATCTTGTAGAATAAACTACCTCCTAAATTGAAAGACCTGGGTAGCTTCACTATATCATGTGAAATGGGGTCCCTTTCATTTGCAAAAGCTTTGTGTGATTTAGGGGCTAGTATAAATTTGATGCCTTTAAATATTTTGAAGCAATTAGGATTGAAAGAGGAATTAAAACCAACTTCTATGTCCCTACAGCTAGCTGATAGATCTATTAAGTACCCTAGAGGGATTGTGGAAGATGTGTTGGTAAAAGTTGACAAATTTATTTTCCCTGCTGACTTTGTTATCTTGGACATGCAGGAAGATTATGAGATTCCCCTAATCCTAGGAAGACCATTCTTGGCCACAACCCGAGCTCTTATTGATGTAGAGAAAGGGAAATTGACCATCCGATATGGAAATGACGAAGTGGTTTTTAATGTTTTCAGATCCATTAAACATGCTATAATTGATGATATTTGTTATAGGATTGACTTGATTTATTCTGTAGTGCGGGAAAATTTTATTCCTGATGATCCTTTACTGACATGTTTAATTAATGAGGATACAACCACTTGCGATCTTCTCGGGATAAGGAACCAGAGATGGTCAATCTCTTGGAGGCATGCCCTCCAAGAAGGAGAGATAGACCCCACACTCGTCTCACCTTGGAGGCGAGGCAATGGCCTATGCTAAAACCCTCTGTTGAGCAAGCCCCTGAGCTTGAATTAAAACCCCTCCCAGATAATTTAAAATACATGTTTTTAAATGAAGACAATACATTACCTGTAATAAATTCTTCTGAATTGTCTTCTCTATAGGAGGAAAAGCTGATGAGGGTGCTCAAGGAACATAAAAAGGCTTTTGGATGGACAATAGCTGACATTAGAGGAATTAGCCCGTCAACATGTATGCACAAGATTTTAATGGAAGATACCTACAAACCAACTGTGCAACCACAAAGGAGGCTCAACCCATTAATGCAAGAGGTAGTAAAAAATTAAATTATAAACTACTCGATGCAGGTATTATCTATCTCATTTCTGATAGTGCTTGGGTTAGTCCTATTCAATGTGTGCATAAGAAAGGGGGGATGACGGTAGTAACAAACGATAAAAATGAATTAATTCCTACTAGAACTGTTACAGGGTGGAGAGTTTGCATAGACTATAGGAAGTTAAATGATGCCACCCGAAAAGACCATTTTCCCTTGCCTTTTATTGATCAAATGTTAGAAAAATTAGCTGGTCATGAATACTATTGTTCTCTAGACGGTTATAATGGGTATAACCAAATAGCTATAGCTCTCGAGGATAAAGAGAAAACAACTTTAACTTGCCCTTATGAAACATTTGCATATAGGAGAATGCCGTTTGGTTTATGTAATGCACCTGCTACATTTCAAAGATGCATGACTGCTATTTTCCATGACATGATTGGTGATTACCTTGAAGTATTTATGGATGATTTTTCTATGTTTGGTTCTTCGTTTGATGATTGTTTAAATAATCAGCATAAAGTGTTGAGTAGATGTGAAGAAACAAACCTTGTTCTTAATTGGGAAAAATGTCATCTTATGGTACAACAGGGAATTGTTTTAGGCCATAAAATCTCCTCTAAAGGGATTGAGGTAGATAAGGCAAAAGTAGATGCAATAGGTAAATTACCTCCACCTATTAATATAAAAGGAATTAGGAGTTTCTTAGGACATGCAGGGTTTTATAGGAGATTTATAAAGGGATTTTCTGAAATCTCTAAACCATTATGTAATTTGCTAGTAAAAGATGTCCCTTTTAATTTTGATGACGCATGTTTGAAAAGCTTCTTAACCTTAAAAGAAAAATTGGTAAATGCACCTGTAATGGTAAGTCCCGACTGGTCTCTACCCTTTGAATTGATGTGTGATGCTAGTGATATAGCGGTAGGAGCAGTTTTAGGGTAAAGGAAAGATAAGATTTTTCATACCATATACTATGCTAGTAGAGTTCTCAACGAGGCTCAATTAAATTATGCTAATACTGAAAAAGAACTTCTAGCTGTGGTATTTGCATGTGACAAATTTCACTCATATCTTGTCTTATCCAAAGTTATAGTATACACTGACCATGCAGCTCTTAAGTATCTGTTTAGCAAGAAGGATGCTAAGCCTAGATTTCTAAGGTGGATTTTACTACTCCAAGAATTCGATTTGGAAATACGGGATAAGAAGGGGGTAGAGAATGTGATAGCAGACCACCTGTCTAAGATTGAGAATCCATATGAAGAGCTTAGTAAGCCAATAAATGAGGAGTTTCCAGATGAGCACCTATTCCAGGCAAAGCACATCGAATCCCCGTGGTTTGCAAGTTTTGCAAACTACTTGGCAAATGGTGCTCTAATTCCTGACATGAAACCCTACCAGAAGAACAAATTCTTACATGATGTAAAAAATTATTTTGGGGATGACCCTTTTCTGTTTAAAATTTGTGCAGATCAAATGGTGAGAAGGTGTGTCCCCGAAGAGGAGCAAGAAGCTATTTTGCATCAATGTCACGGGGGTGATGTAGGAGGTCATTTTAGACCACAGAGAACAGCTCAAAAGGTACTTCAATCAGGTTTTTATTGGCCTAACTTATTTCATCATGCTATTCGGTTCGTTGAGCAATGTGACAGGTGCCAAAGAACAGGAAATATATCAAAGAAGCATGAGATGCCTCTGAATGTTACCATAGAGGTAGAGTTGTTCGATGTGTGGAACATCGACTTCATGGGTCCATTCCCTATATCTAACGGTATGGAATATGTACTAGTTGCAGTAGATTATATGTCAAAGTGGGTAGAGAAGATAGCCTTACCCACTAATGATGCCAAGCCGATGGTTTCTTTCCTTAAGAAGCACATTTTTCCCGGTTTGGCACACCCAGAGCAATAGTAAGCGATGGTGGGAAACACTTTTGTAATAAAATATTTTGGAAACTTCTAAATCAATATGGAGTCACCCATCGCTTAGATACACCCTACCATCCCCAAACTAGCGGGCAGGTGGAAGTTACCAATAGGGAATTAAAAAGTATTTTAGAAAAGACTGTTGATATGTCTCGAAAAAAATGGGCACAAAAGTTAGATGATGCACTTTGGGCATATAGAACATCATATAAAACCCCTATTTGAATGTCACCGTATAAGATGGTATATGGGAAGTCATGTCACTTACCGTTAGAGTTACAACATAAAGCATATTGGGCGCTTAATTTTTTAAATTTTGATGCTAATCTTTGTGCTGAAAAGAGGTTGATGCAGATTAATGAGCTGGATGAGTTTAGGTCCCTTTCCTATTTCAGCACAGAGCTATACAAGGTGCGCACCAAGATCGCCCATGACAAGAAAATTGTGCAACGGGAGTTTAGGGAGGGAGATAGGGTCCTTCTCTATAACTCCCGATTGAAGATCTTCTCCGGAAAGCTCGTTTCGAAGTGGAGCGGGCCCTATAAAGTTACTCGAGTCTTATTAAAAGGGGCGGTAGAAATTTATGATGGAACACGGCCCCCATTTTTAGTCAATGGACATCGAATTAAGCATTATTATGGGGGACCGTTGGGACCAGAGGAGTGCCTATACCTGGAGGAGCCAGACTATGAGGATGAAGAGGCGGCCTAAAGCCGCCTTTGAGTCGAGCTAACGACGTTAAACAAAAGCGCTTCTCGGGAGGCAACCCGAGGTTATTTAGTGTTTATTTCCTTTCTTTTTCGTGAATTAATAGATGCATTTGTGTGCAGGATTGTCAGAGGAAGAATAGGAGGGTCAGAACAATCAAAGGGCTGCTATAGAGTACCGGATCCGTGACGCGCTCCGTCACGGAGGGTGTCACGGATCCGTGACAGATCAGAGCGGAAACAAATTAAATGGAGCATCATCACGGCTCCGTGAGGTATAACGTCACGGTTGGGGTCGCGGGTCCGTGACCAGGCGAAGAAAAGAAAAAAAATAACTTAAAAACTAGCACGTCGGGCGGCCCACTCAAACAGGCCCAACCTGAAGCCAATTTCAACCCTTAGCCCAACCCACAGACCAATAGCCCGAAGCCCAACTCCCTTCTTCTTTCTCCCTTTCTCCAAACCCTACGTTCACTTTCTCTTTCACGCCTCCACCCTCATTCTCTTCTTCTTCAACCCCCAACATCACACACCTCCATCACACACCTCCAAAATCACACACCTCTACACACAACCCTCTCTACCTTCACGTCCCACCTCCTCTCTTCACCATCAAGCTCCACACAACCACACAACAAAACCCTTTTTCCTCTTCCCCTTCACCCTCGACCCCCATAACCCTCCTCACCACAAGCTTCGGGCTGGACCTCGTCGCCGGCGTTCAAGGAAGGACCGCCGGATTTTCTATCGTCGAAAAGCCTCACAGCCGGCCTGTTCGCTGTCACGGACGACCTCACGGCCCCGACCTGTAGCCCGTGCCGGCCTGTCTCACGGCTCCGACCTGAAGCCCGTGACGGCCTTGCTCACGGCTCCGACCTGTAGCCCGTGCCGGCCTGTCTCACAGCTCCGAAATGGTCTCCGTGACGCACCTCCTCACGGCTCCGTGGTGACCGCCGTGACTGGACAGTGAGGCTCCCTTTTGAAAAAAAAATATTTTAATTGTTTTCTTTGATCCTTTCTTGGTTGTTCTATTTCAGATGGCGCCTGCTAAGAAGCGGAAGAGAGAAGCATCAGGATCGCAGCCTCAACCTTTACAAATTCTTCATCCGGGCACGAGCTCAAATTCGAACAGGGCGGGCCAGCAACCTCATATTCCTCTGGACTCGGACATAGGTACTCCCAATAACCCGTGCCTCATTTTTGCTCAAGCATCGGAGAATAAGCTCCTTGAACAAAACCTGAGACGAGGAACGATGCAAAATCGTTTCTTCGATACCAAGTTTGTCACACAAACTTTGGGTCTTGCTGATGAGTTCAAGGCACCTGAATGCCTTTTGATGGCCGAGGCTATGAGGTTGGGAACCCCGACATTATGAGAAACTCACAATCGAGTTTCTCACATCATTTGGTCGGGCAATCTAGAGCGAGAAAGATGTGGAATTTAGATTGTGTGGGCGAGTATTTACACTCACCCGATCTGAATTTCGAGAAGCCTGCAGGTTCGCTCCTATTGAGGGAGATTATCCCGATTATTGCTTGATCGAGGATGCTTGGGATGAGATAAGTGAGCCCAACACACCTCTAACCTCGAGCCCCCTAGCTAAGAATCTCAAATCCGTTATGCTTAAGAACATGCATAGGGTGTTGAGTTACACTCTTTTTACACGGAGTGATAACTTACACATCGTGAACCATAGGGAGGTTAGGCTTCTTCACTGTTTCGAAAAGGGAATTGAAGCCCCCTTTGAGAAGCTCCTTATGGAACATTTGGAACAACATGCTACAAGGGCTACTGGGATGATTAGTTGTGCGGTGATTGCTACACAATTAGCCCAATATTTTGGGGTTTGGGACAATCCGCAGGAAGCCCGCACACTCTTTAAATCAATCTATGTCGACCGGGAAGTTTTTAAGGGCACCGACATGCGCACATCAGGCCCCGAGCCCAGAGGGGACGAGGGTGAAGAAGGTCCTAGGTATGCGGCCATGTCGGCCCAGATCACTGCTCTCCAACAGGAGATGCGCGCGGGTTTCCAGAGACAGCACCCCCCATGATGAGTATATTACCCGATTTCAGGGTATATCTACTCGGTTCGATGGGGTCGAGACCCAGTTTGGTGGGATGGATACTCAGTTTGATAGGGTTCACACCTGATTCGACACGGTGGACTCTAGTCTTGGGCCCTTGTCCACCGTGCCTATGACTGTTGACTGGATCCAGACCCGCATGAGGTCTGACTAGTGGGGTAGTGGTCGGTCCGAGCAGTCTGGCCAGCCCTCTGACCTCCCTCCTGGCCTCCCGCAGTGAGAGGGTGCATTTGCATCTTGTATATATGTGTTTTACGCTTTCCCATCATTTATTTTATGCATGTTGTGTGGTTTCTGATCATTATCTGATTTCAGCATCGCTAGGGCTTGATGGATTTGGAAAAGCGTAATTTGTGTTTTTATTTCCCATGCATTTTATGTTTTTGTTTAAGTCTGTGTCAGCATTAGCTCTGCCGATCAGTGGCTTCTGGAGCGGTGCTTGGGTGGCTTATGTGGCCACCCCTTTCGTCGAGCTAACGACGTTAAACAAAGGCGCTGGTTGGGAGGCAAGCCAACACATGGCATGGGGAGCGAGATGAGTTCAGCGGAGCAGATTATTGCGCCGAACCTCCTGGAGGTTCTCTCGGGCGAAGAGCTCTCCATCCATACATGCACGAGGATCTCCACAGTCAGTACAGTTCACGTAGCGGTTCTTTGAGGGGCAGTATCTCTACCCTTCTTATTTTACACTGTTATCATTGTTTACTTCCTTTATGCTATTTGGTGGGCCATGAGTGCCCGAATTGCCGTGCTGATAGACTATGCATATAGGGTTGTGTGAATTGTATACCTGCTGACTATGAGTGTGGGGTGCTTCATTATTATCTTCTATCGTGTGCATGCGTATATATATGTTAGATTGTTAGTATGTGTTTAGAGTCGCATTGGGGACAGTGCTTAGTTTTAAAGTGTGGGGTTGGGTATGCCTTGCATTGCATTGTGTTTTCTTTTGTGTGCTCATGCATCATTTCGTGCTATAAACTTTTTGAAAAATCCAAAAAAATTGAAAAAAAAAAAAAACCAAAAAAATATTTTTTGGTGATATGCAAGTCTCGTGTTTATGTTCCTAAGGATTCGATGATTGAATTGTCGCTATTGCTTATTTCTTTCATAAATCAAGGTTGTATATGAACATAAGTGAATCAAATAAGTAGTGAAAGCACATGCATTAGGATTAATTCTTCCACTTGCTTTTGAGTGTTCGCTATAACCCGTGTTGTTTGCCTTTGATTCTCATGCATGAGAACTTGAGTCTAGAACTACATGTGCAACCCAATCGAGGCGAAATAAGAATAAGGAACATGTTTGTTTAGGAAAATGATTTTAGGCCATCTATGGATCGTTTGAGCTAAAAATTGCCTACCCTTGCATGATTGAAACTCTTAGTCACCTATTTGAGCCTAAGCCTTTCGTTTCTAAACCCGACATTACAATCCTATGTGCCTTTTGTTTCATTTATATATCCTCATTATTATTTGAACCAATATCTCTAAACTTAGTTGCTTCATTGAGAGTGGTTACTTTTGGGATAATGAGTGAGCAAAAGAGAGAAAAATTGATGAAAAGATAATTTGCCATTGGTTTGTATTGAGAACAATTTTATCATCGCCTTACCCCAAATAAAAAGAAAAGAAAAGAAAAAGGGATAGAAAAAGAAAAAAAAATCCCTAGAAAAAAATAAGTGTAGGGTAAGGCTTGGTAGTGGTTTAGAAAGATATTGAACTTATGGATAGCTATGACATATCATTGTTGTCATTAGTTATTCAGTGAAAAGAAAAAAAATGGTATTTGATATTGCAAGAGTTGGATGGTAAACATGGGGGTTTGGGATGTGTGACATACTTTGTGGGTGTGAGAATGAAGCAGCTTTGTCTTGAGGTATTTATGTGAGCTTCTTTTGATTATCCTTCCCTACCCTTTGCCTAGCCTTACAGTACAAGCCAAATTAAAGAGCTTTCTGATTCTTGAATAACCATGATTCCTTACAATTAGTGGAGATGGGTTTAGCATGATAGTCTATGAATCTCTAAACTCCATGTATGGGGAAATAAGGAAACACATAGTTATGATGAATGAGTGAATGCAAGTTTAAAAGGAAAGAGTTAACTCTTTAATGTGAGTAGCGTCCTGCTTTGCTGTATTCATTAGTTCATATGCTTCTTTGATGAGTGTAAGATTTTTAGCATGTGGCGACTCTGAGAAAACCATGTGAACCTCTATGCACGGCTTTGAATATCACCTACTTTTCGTTCCTCTTTCATGCATCATATAGAGTGTTGTAGGAATACATTAGAGTTAGGATTCATGCATTGCACGTGCATCTTTATATTTAATGTCTTGAATAAAGGAGTATCGGACTCCTCCTATCGAGGTGAACCTCGGGGTTTAACCGGTTCTATCTTAGTGATGATGTCTTCTGGTATTAATTTTCTCGGGGCGAGAAAAAGTCTAAGTGTGGGGTGCTGATGCGGACGCATCTTAGCATTAAAAATGCCACATTTAGAGGGATTTTACTGTTGATTTTAGCCCATTATTGTCTCACTCTCTTATGTTTTGCTCGTTTCTAGCGTTTTTCATGTTTCACAGGGTATAGCTTTGAAAAGGAGCGAAGACACACAAAAAAAGGGAAGAAATTCGAAAGCAGTGTCAAGATGGTGGAACAGAGCAGGCATCACGGATCTGTGACAGAACCCGTCACGGGTAGGGTCACGGAGCAGTGACGAGGATACAGTTTACAAAATGCTCTGATCCGTCACGGATCCATGACGGTGGCCGTGACGGAGGCCATCACGGAGTCGTGACGCGCGCGCAGGCCTGTTTCCTAAATTCGTTTCAGACTCGACTTTCACCCCTTTTAACCCTAAAATTAGCATCCCAATAGATCTAACTTGTATTTTTGAGAGATAAGAAGAGAGGAGAGTGGAGAGCAAGCTAGGGAAGAGGATTTCTACTTTGAAGAACATCATTGTAATCAATATTGGGTATTGTATTTCTCTACTTTATTCAATTATGAAGCTTTGTTTAATATCATCAATGGCTTCTTCTTCTTCCTTGTTCATGAGTAGCTAAAACCCCATAATCTAGTGTTATGGGGGAGTAGAGATTTAAGTTCCAATGTGTTGAATGTATGAATGGGCATTGTGTTGAATGATTTGATTTAGGGTTTGTATTAGATTTAAGCTTAATGCTCTATCTCCCGGGTAGGCCTGATAGAAGGTGGGAATTGCAATCTGACACTCGTGAGAGGTGGGTTGCAATTAGGTCAGAAATCTTATACAAATTGGGTTTAAATCTACACTACTGATAGCTAGGTTAACACGATTGCAATAACCATAGGGTTCAAACCGAAAGTTAGAAATTATCAAAGAACGTAATGCTTTGGGTCTCCCTACATCCTGATTCGTGAGAGCTGGGTGGTTAGATTCCATTAGGGTCCGAAACAACGTGAGGAGTTAGGACTAGTTTGAGAGATAATTCGTTGCCCCTAAAATCAGAACAACTTCACAATGTTCATCGTCATTTAAATGCATTGGAAACGGTCTCTATGAGCCTACAACCTTAGATCACTTTTTCTCTGAATTAAAACTCTTCTAAGCTTTGTGAGTACTGGTTCACTATTATTTCACCAACTGTTTACTTTTCATGTTTTAAAATCAAAAACCATCATTTCATCGAAATAGCTTGACAACGACTTTGATATAGAACGTGCTTGACTCGTGCTCCTTTGGGTTCGATAATTCGGAACTAAAAATCCCGAAATACTACTTGACGACCGGTACGCTTGTCGTGTCCTTTTTTGTGCTAAAAACGCGGGACGTCAAGTTAATGCATGTCACACCATGTGTCAGTTAGTGTTAATTGAAAATATCATTTTCCATTCCTTATTTTAAGGTTATAAATTGGAAAGAGAAATTTACCTTTTTGTCAAATTCAAAAATAATTATAAATAATCTAAATTAAAAGTTAGATGTATTATCTTTTTATATCTCATTTCAAAAATATCTGAACCTTTCTGATCCTCTCTATATCGTGTTCATTTGGGGCAGTGTCGAGCTTCATCAGTTCATCTTGGACGCGACGACGACTTTACGGCAAAGCTCTACCAAAGAACGAGCATGACGAACCACGGTGAGCCAACGACGTCTTCTCCGGCGAGGGCTTCCACAATCGTGGCAGACAAATATGGAGTTAGTGTGCTGGCCCGTTGCGAAGCTTTCTCCTCCGTTGGCAGCTGTGTCGCAGCCCTGTCACCGCCCCTCCGTCTTTACCGTACTCGTGATTGCTCGTCGGTGTGCCTAGCGTCGCAGATCCTCTCTTTCCCCAGCTCACTCCATCCAGAGTTGTCAAGGACTCGCCGTCTGGATGTTGACCCAGCATGTGCTCTTTTTGGTCCTCACGACGCTTTGGCTGTGTGCTCGGCTTCTGATTTGCGGCAACGATTGGGAAGATCTGATTTCGAAGAATGAGTTTTTATTTTTATTTTTTATTGTTATTGTTATTGATACTGGGTTGTTGGGTTAGGGATGTTGGTGAGAAAGTTCGGTCTTGTTATCAAGATGATGTTGATATCTATTCCAATTTGTTTAGTACCTCTAAATAGTAAATATATTCATGTTCCTCGAAAGGAATGAGAGTAACTAGATGTGGATTAACCTTACTGTTAAAGACTTGAGTACTAACCCATGGAGGACGAAGATGCAGCTTTCTCTGGTCTAACTTGTTGAGATGAAATAATAACTGATTGAAGTTGTTTCTAGTTCCCTCCAACATTCTTCCTGAACAAAATTTGTTCTCTACCAATGTATTGAAGACCCCCGTAAAATCAATGTCTCTCCTAAGATCAAACGGGGTATTTGAGGCATGATCTTCATCCTCAGAACCTTTTGTGTACTCTTTATCGACAATCAGATATGACATTCCAATGATGAACATTGTTGGTAACCAGAGAGAAAACCTACAAGAAGAACTTTTGTTACTAAACATAATACACTAGATACATTTTAGTATGTTTCTGGGTTGTCACACAGATTAATTTAGGGTTTGGCATTACATCAGGTTTCCTATATATGGTTCGTTATTTGCATTAGAATTACAATAAACATTATCAATAAAGAAAAATAAACTTACAGGTGTAGAAACTTGCCCCTTTGACCTCATATACTACAACCAACCAAATGAAACTCATATGATTATTGTTAAAGCCCAATCCAACTCAAAAGCTCGAGCTGATGGGTGGAGGCACTAATATGTTTATCAAGTGTTCGATTTGTTCATGCACTTTCTATGTGGGACTTATACTTCAACACTCTTCCTCACATGTAAGACTGGAGATCTACACGCGGACCATATCAGGACTGGACATCTGCATATGGACAGGAGACCATAGTGTGGAGGTGACAAAAGGGCCAAAGGCCGAACCAGGCTCTGATACCATGTTAAAGCCCAATCCAACCCAAAATCTCGAACTAATGGGTGGAGGCACTAATTTTCTTATCAAATGTTAGATTTGTTCATACACTTTCTATGTGGGGCTTATACTTCAACACTCCCCCTCACGTGTAGGACTGGGCATCTACACGTGGGCCATAGCAGGATTGGACATCTGCATATGGACCGGAGACCACAGGGTGGAGGTGACAAACAGGTCGTAGGCCGAACCAACTCTGATACCATGTTAAAGCTCAATCCAACCCAAAAGGTCGAACTGATGGGTGGAGGCATCAAGATGTATATCAATGGGTCAATTTATCCACACACTTTCGATGAGTGGACCAACCCATTAGCTTGAGCTTTTAGTTGAGTTGGTCCTCTAATATGTTATAAGAGCTTGACACCTCACAGATTCGGGTTCAAATCCCACTCTCCACAAAAAAATTATATTTCTTCTCTAGAATATATCTATAATTGGGCCTTCAACTATCAGGTTGAGCTTTTAGTTGAGTTGGTCCTCTAATATGGTATTAGAGCTTGGTACCTCACGGACAGGGGTTCAAACCCTACTTTCTACAAAATTACTTATTTATTCTCAATTTATCAAATTTTCCCAAAATGGGTCAGCCATAACTCTCTTCTCAATGGGCTCATCTCCTCTTCTAAAATAATCCACCTCCAAATCCGTAAACGGGCTTGTCTGTGAGGGTGCGTGTTAGAATATAACTATAATTGGGCCTTCAACTATCACTTGAGCTTTTAGTTGAGTTGGTCCTCTAATAATTATAAAGCTATTTTAAAACCAAGTTTCAGATCAAAAGAAACAAGGGAAGTTGAATAGAAGTTACTTTCCTATTATTGGAAATGCCAACAAATGCGTGTATTTGCAGGAGAAATTGAAAAAAAGGTTTAGAGCATCCACAATCGGAGGCGTTAAGGTGCTGGCGAGGAGAAAACGCCGGCGAGGAGCTGGCGGGGAGGTGGTTCAGGGCTGGCGGGGAGCTCGCTGGCGGAGAAGGTAGCCGTTAAGGTTACCGCTGGCGAGGTTGACTAAGACTGCATTGTTCGCCGCACCGGCCGTTGGTTGTCCCTGCGCTGGCAGCAACAATTTTTTTTTTACTTTCCCCACTATAAATATCAACCTATCTATTTCATTTTTCACCCACAATTCATCCTCTCTTCTCTCTTTTCTCCCTCTTATTTCAAATTTCTATTACAATGTCGTTCGATCTCAAAGAGTTTTTTCCACCGAATCTTCAATCCAATCGGACAATCAATGCATCTCCACCACTTACCGAGTCCGCCGGCGTGGTTCCACCAAAGGATAGGGGGAAGCGATGCTTGTGGAGATCCGAAGAGGACAAGAGGTTAGTTCGAGCTTAGATGCACCATTCGTACGACTCAATTCAAGGGAATCAGAAACATAATATGAAGTACTGGGCGGCCATCGCTGAAGAACTTGCTGGTACGCGTGGATGGGATGATTCGTTGAGGACTTCTAGGAAGTGCAAAGACCACTGGGGTCAAGTCAATACGAGAGTGACGAGCTTACAGGGAATGTTTACCAAGAACTGCAGGGACCACCGGAGCGGCCGCTCGGATGATGAAATCATGTCATTGACCGAGGAACAGTACGAATAGGTGAATGGACATACATTCACATGGAAACATTGGTGGAAACTAGTGAAAGACCAACACAAGTGGAATTCATATTATTTTTCCGTCGAGGAGCCTGATGAAGTCTACGGAGGGACACCGCGTAGTCAGTTCGATGTTGAAGAGTCTAGCGACTCGGGGAAGCGCACTCGTGAAGACACGACGTTTGAGGACAGTCAGCAGACGACAGGTGCTAATATGGAGTGCCAAACGTCATACCAGTGGCCTATGGGCCAGAAGGCTGCCAAGGCTGCGAGGCTCAGAGGTAAAAACTTTGCACCCTCTAAGAAAGAGATTGTCGAGCGTGTTCAGCAGGCCCATTTAGCGGCCAAAGATCAAGCACCGCCAGGGCCATTGAGACCGCCGCACAGCTGAAGCTCAATACATTCGATCAGTGGGTGCTCGAGGAAGCAAAGGACACTTCGGCCATGACTCCCCCTAGCTCGAGGCACACAATGCGAAATTTTCGATTTTACGCGATCTGATGAAGTAGTGACGCCGCTCTTTATTTTAATTAGTTTGTGTTTTTTTTAAGTTGAATTTTCTGTTTCGGTAATGAATTGTTGTTTTTAATTAATTTAAAAGAAGTTGTAGTTTTTTTTTACATTTATTGCATTGTAGGTTTCTTGGGATGTGTGACATTATTGCCACCAACACCAACATGAAAATGACCAAAATGTCCTTACATGGCCGGCGGCTTGGGCTATAAAAGGCACCCCATCCTTTCATTTTTTTCACACCTCTTCTCCCAAAAACCTCTCTTACTCCCAAGCTTTTTTCGTTCTAATTTTCTGCTCTTGTTCGAGGTCCGATGGCCGGCGTACCAGCACACCACTGGATTCCCGAGGAAGAGATGGTGTTGGTCTTATGTTGGCTACACGATGCCCGCCCGGGGCCAAATAATAGGTACTAGCCGGAAGTGTTCGCCAATTTTGTCCAGAATGCTCCGGTCGGTGCCCCGCCGCGCACCCACAAAACAGTGTAGGGACCACTGGCAGCATCTAGCCCGGAAAATCCACCGTTTTGAACGTTGCTACCGTGTAGCAGTTCAGGCAGCCCCGCCAGGAAATACCGAAGCATACTTTCGATCTGCAGTGGCGGACGAGTATTTTAGCCCACATGCCCAGCAATTCACGAAGTATTATCTTTGGGAGGTCGTTAGAGACCAACCCAAATTCCTCCAGTACGTTCACGAGCTGTAAATCGTGAATTGTTGTAATATCGTTTATGTTTTTCTCTATCTTGTGTGTGCTAATTATCGTAATAATAATAAAATTATCGTCTTAATTTATAATATATTTATTTGTTTAAATTTTTTTATTACCGCCGGCAACAAAATCGTCACTGTAGCTCCCGCATGCGGTGGACTGGCAGGGAAAGGAAAAAACACTTTTTTAATCCTCCCCGCCAACGTCATCTCACCAGCTGTCGGTGAGATGGTTGTGGATGCTCTTAAAAACAATTTTCATAAACGCTCCCATTTGAAATAACATGCATAAAAAGCAATATAATACAAGATAAATCATAGTGTAATGACCATGGTTGTAAAAGTCGGCCCTAGGCGGCGCCTAGGCGCCGACTCGGCGGAAAAAACCACCTCACCGCCCCGATTTGGATGGGTCGGGCGGACCAAGGCGGCCGGCCACTTTTTGGTCGTCAGGGCGGCGGTGAGGCGGCGGCGAAACGGGCGAGGCGGCGGTGCGTCTATCGTCTTATGCGCAGAATCAAAAAAAGAGAAGCAAAAAAAATAGAGAAGATAGAATCGAAAGTAGAGATGAAACAGGGCGTTCATCGACCATTGTACACCTCCATCTTCTGCTCTACTCTTTGCAACATCTCTTGAACTTACGAAGAATGGTGTTTAAAGAATAAAGAAGAAATAAGGAAGATGAACCAGAGAATTAAAAAAAATGGGTTTGAGATTTACGGTAATTATATGTCAGAAAGAGTGAGAAAGGGAAAACAATTAATCAAATTTAATGATACGGCCGTTTGACGCGTGAAAAAAGAAAATATTAATTAAGTTTCAGCATTTGAAAAGTTAATGTTAATTGATTGATTTTTTTTGAAAAAGTAAATTATCATTGATTGCTTATTCTTGGGAAAAGAATATTAATTAAATATTACTAATTACTTTTTAAACACATAAATTCAAAACAGAAAAAACAAAGAGTATAGATAGAATAAGGTAATAAATTTTTTAAATAATAATACCGTTCTATCATCAAAATCAAACAAACCACACAACATATTAAGGTTATATTGGAAAATACATACTTTTATTTGTAAAGTAATAATAAATACAATATATTAGAAGAGTTAGTCTTTTATATATTTTTGGAAGTTATAGAACCTATTTTTATTTTAAATTTTTGATTATAGATATATAATTTATTTATTATTAATTAAAAATAACAAAATAATGAAAACCGCCTAGGCCGCGACTAGTCCCCGCCTAGCGTCTAAGGGTCCTCGCCGTCCGATTAGCGCCTAACACCATTTACAACCTTGGTAATGACACCAGATCAATTTTTTTTAAAAAAAGATAAATCATAGTGCAATCCTTGTCAGAAAAGGTAAAATTGTAAATAAGTCCAAGAAGATAATGGTCAGAAGCTCCATTTAGAACCTGCATGCAGAAGACAGTCAACAAAGCCCCATTTGTGCAACCAAAGATTTCCATCTCCTTTTCATACTGTCGACCGTGTGCCTAGAAGAACCTGCAATAAATTAAAGCACACTAAAGACAACAATAAATAATAATGATCAAATGTCAAAGCTTTATATACGACCACTCTAAATTCTAAAACAACTGCACCTTCGATTTTCGCAACAAATTGTCAAAATCCTATACTTTTTTTCATTGACATGCCATTTTTTCTTCAACATCATATTTCTGCATACATCCTTTCAGCTGACACATGTGCAATGCATAAATTCAAATGTTTTTAGTTTCATTCTCTTTACAACAAAAACAGAAGAAAAAAAAAACTATTATCCTTAAAACATATCCAATGCAAGAGGGGTTCAGATATATAGTACATTAATGACGTTAAAATAAATTCCAGAAAAAAATTATCCACATATTGAAAAAGTTTTGCAGGCATATTCTCTCCCAAAAGTCATGTTAAAAGTCCCCGTAATAAAAAAAAATGCTCTCTCGACTCTTCAAGAGTGCTTGACCCCTAAGGATTATTTGTTTTTTCTGTCGGCTGTCTCCTTCTCCGTTCGATCTCAACCAGCCTTCTCCATGAGTCACGACCAGAAGCCTTTCTCCACCGAAACCATGGCCGTTCCCACCGATGCGGCCATGTTTTCGGCCTTTTTGCTCTACCACACACGACGGCGTCGCTCCGGTCCCAACCTTCCCCCACCACGTTCTCGGATATGCATATCCCCCCTCCGATTTCCATGCCGGATCCAACGACGCCGATGGACTCTCCACCGCCCAACTCTTCGCGCAGACACACCAATTCGGGGGGTCCCTCACCGGGCACCATGCAACCGGAACGACAGCCTCTCTTTCGCGAGCAACCCCAAACTACGATCTGGCCGCATCTACGGCTGCCTCATGCCGAGTCGGGGAGGGCAACCTCGCACCCCCGAGTTCAGGCTGATCCAAAGCTGCTTGTCCCAGACCCGGAGACTCATCAGACTTGCTCGGAGCTGGCCGTGGCAGATACACGAAGGGTGTCCTCACCCTTGTCACGCCCCGAATTCAGTATAACCGAACCCGGAACGCGAACGGTGAAGCAAGTAAAACAAAGTCTCAAATAGTTTAATAAACCGCTTTAAAAGCACCACTTTTATTACTCAAAACACTAATTTTACAACCGAGTTTTAATTTAAAAAAAACGAAAGAACACTAAAACATGAGTGTACGTCGCTAGACAACCCCGACAGCCCTAACTCTCGCTCCCAGCTCTTCAAGCCTCGAGAGATCCTTCTAGTCCGCCTCGCGAACGGTACCTGTAGGAAAAGCAGCAGAGGGTGAGCGTTTCGCTCACCACCACAGACATCAGACTGACTACGGCATACCAGCAGAAATGCCGGGAACACCGGCAACAAACAATAACACAGGGGACTACTACCCCAAATCACATGTTAAACCCGACTGTCACACAAATCACTGCCAATTTCCCCGACCATCTAAAACCCGTGCACGTAATGGAGACCCCAAATCAGAGACCGAACAACCATTCCATTAGTCACACCGACAAGGTAAAGCACAACCCTCACACGATCCTATATGCATTTACTTGTAACTTTCCGCAACCAAACCAGTATTCGCTACTCGTCCCTACCTCAGAGGCTTGCGGGAAGAGTAGTAAAGGGGATGAGCGTTCCGCTCACCTCCACGGATACCCGTTCGATTATGGCATACTAGTAAAGCATCAACAACTTACCAATCTAAACAGGGCAAACAACTACCTCAAAACATGATACCAAACCGTCACAACTGCTCACGATATCAATACCTCAAATACTCGCTCACGTACGGGAAACCTCGAATGGGGATCATATTCTCAACTAAGCAAAACACTATTGCTCACCATATCAACATCCCAATTGTCCAAGACCACCCGAACACGAAAAACCCAAGGCCCGGCCAAGTGGGCCCCACACGGCCACGACGGAAAACGTTCCTTTTCGCCCCAAAACGTTCCTAACGAACTCCAATCCTTAACCCAACCTTAATTTAACCATTTAAACTCAAACCCTAAAATTCAAACGTACCAAAACGAGAAAAAGACGGGTTCTTACCGTAGGGAATGACGAGGGGAGCTCGAATATGCAACAATTTAGACGATCCGTCGATCGGATCGTCGGGAAATCACCAAAAACCCTAACTTCCCTTTTTCCCTTTTCTTTTTCTCCTTCTCCTTCTTCTCATTTCTTTCTCTCTCCTTCTTTCTCTTTTTTTTTTCTAAATTGCCGAACACCTCTCCTTCTCTTTCCTTTTATTTTGTTCAAAAACAACCACCACCACTTTGTTGACATGTGTCATGTGGGTCCCACAAACTTAGAAAAATATTTTGGTAGACATTTTTCAGTCTGATTCGCGAAATTCGGCCGTCTCGGGCCCCTGCGGGCCCATTTTCCAAGAATTTATGAAATTTCGCGTGCTACAAGGAAACGGCCCAACTAAGACGATGGATAATATTTTTGGATCCAAATCGGGCCTCGAACGGACCAAAACGTCGCTCGGTTGACTTTTTCGGTAAAAAGTCAACTTTTCCCTTATTGGTCAAAAAGTTGCCCTGAGTCACCCAGAACTCACTTTGGTCGATATCGGGGTCAACTTAAGTTTGATACGACCCTCGGGGTCAATTTTAGGTTCACTTAGGTGTCTGTCCCAAAATTTTAAATTTTTCTGTTTTTCCGCTAATTGACCGGCTTTGACCAGGAGCGGTCCTTACAACCTTCGTCCACTAAGGTGGGGGAAAAGCAAATGACTGACAAGGAGGACATACAGGATCCACAGACGGAGGCGCTTCAGCCTCCTTTGGAAAAATGAGAAGACCCGACGGGGGTTGGAGGGTCCGTCTACGGACTATACCCACATGCCCGGGACTGCCGGTGCTGAGAGGTCTCGGGAAATCCGCAATCACAGCTCATTATATCTGGTTTTTTTTATGTTTTTCATGTTGTTTGGTTGGCATGGTTATTTCGTTTTGCTTGTTGGACTATTTATATTATGCTCTGTTATTTTGAGATGCTGGTAAGGGGCTATCGTGAGTTAGTGTCTACGATTAAAAGTAGACTATTTCTACGGGTCCATAAGCGTTGGGCTTGCTATGGTCGGCCCGGACAAATATCTAGAACCCAGAGCTTTTACGCTCTACCTTGTATGGTTTTTTGTTCGCAGTAATGCACTTCCCTAGTTACTCGTTTCATTAAAAAAAGTTTACAGGCGATCAGCATGTTAGACCACTTTACTGTTTTTTCTCACTAGATATCCACTAATTACATGTAACAAAGAACAAAAAACAAAAAACAATGTATTATATATTTAACTTTTCTGTAAAAAAAAAATTTGCACAAATCCTAGCTGTTCTCCCTCTCTGTCGTCTTAATGACGAACCTACCATCTCCCACCATTAACTCCACGCCTATCACAACCTTCCACCGATCTAGTACATCTGCAACATACTTCCAGATCATTGGCTCTACCTCTGTGCCTTCTCACGAAATTTGTGAAGTCGAGCACACGTGAGGAAGGTTATAAAACGGCTTCCCACATCAGTTCCTTCCTCACTATATTTGTTTCCAGAAAAGGAGTCTATCCCCGATCATCCTACCAACCACATCCCTCTATCCGGGGGAAAATTTAGAGGGGTATAGGGTATGTCATGGCATACGCTTGTCCAAAAATATTATATAAAATCGTAGAGCTCTCAGTTACCTTCGCTTTAATATCTTACAGAGTTAAATCGGAGTTCGTATGAACAAGTTGTGGTCGTTTTAAGACCTATCTTGCACGTAATTTGCACATAGTCTGCATGTGCGTATAGTTTGCATTTATTTTTCTATCACATTTATTAATAGTCGATGACATATCCTATATTTTTTTGTGACCACCTCCATTATAAGGACAATTTTTAACGGAATCAACACTTTGATCGGTAAGTTCTTCTCCGATCTTCCTTTTTCAGTTCTCTATCTTTTTTTATGTACTGTATAGTAATTTTTTTGTTTGTTTTTGTTATTGTTTTTCAGGGTTCGGAATTTTATCCGTTCCGTTCCTACTCGCTGAAGGAGGGTGGGTGGCGCTGGAGCTTCTGTTCGTTGTTGTTGTCGTCTGCTGGTACACTGGCGTGTTGCTCAAGCGCTGCATGAACAATCACCCTACTGCGGCCATCTACCCCGACGTCATGTTAGTCTTAGTGCCCGTAGTTCAATCTTAAATGTCCAAATGTATATATCATCGTTACCAATAAAATTAAAGCGGCTTTATATTAGTTATGTGTTGGAGTAATATATTGATGTGTGCTCTGATCTACGCCCAAAATGCGAATAGAACCATAGATCGAGATAGATCACACTCGATGGGTCCCTAGTAAAAAAAGCTTCACTAGAAGAGACTAGTATGAAAGATGGCTCTTTATGGTATACGTTCTGTTAGTCATTGGAATGGGATTCCGGAGTCTGATCATAGACATCATGTGGGACGTGATATTGGACGACCCACCCTGAATATGTGCCATAGATTAAGTCATGAACATATTCAGTGTCGTAGCTTGTCATGTATCCTTAGACCAAGGAGTCTTTATGATCGCTATGCAGTCAACAATTGAGTTTGACCTGAGCCTAACACTGTCCATAACAGGGCTTCCATAACGACCAAGATTGGCTTGGGGACGGGCTACATGAGTAACACAAAAGACGGCTAAGGGATTTATCCCTCATACTGAGGTATGGGAAATATATCTGTTCTTGGCCGCTTGATCGAAAGTGACTGAAAGAATAGCATGGCCATGCACATGATACTGGGTATCATATATTCGGTCATCTCACATATCAAGGTACAGTGATTGAGAATAATAAGGATGACGGCTCTATGCCTTATCTCAATCAGGATATCGGAGATAAAAGGATAGTGACATAGACGACGAAAATGTTAGAATCGACAAGGTCGATTCGTTATGTAGTGTCAGGCAATACTAAAGTCTCGTTAGTTGCCTCTTATATAGGATCAAGTAAAATGGGATTTTACGTTGACCTATTGACATGCATAAACCTAAGGGTCACACCGGAGGATGAAACTCATTGACACATTTATGGAGAATGGCCAAAAGGGAGTTATATCGGGACATGACCAAAAGTGGGTTTTGGGTCATGTGCCCGTAAGTGAATAGGACTTCACGGATCGAGACAAGGCTTGGAGTCTTGGGATTGATCGCGTCGGATAATGTTAGACATTTCCGGTATGGAAGGCTTGGAGGCGATGAGCGAATCATGGGACCTCGTTGGAAATGGCCACGGGCCATGTTCCAAGAGGCCCATGAAAGGCCCATGCAACCAAGGCCTATGGAACTAATTAATCAGGTCTTGATTAATTAGTACTAAATAAGCATGACAAGGATTAAGGTGTTGGTGATTCACCACCTAACCCCATCTTGTCTAGCCATACTTTTACTTGTCACCATGTTTGTCCCATGTGTAATAACCACTCCCGGTCAACGCCAGTCAAATCTGCGAAAAATAGGAAAATTTTAAAAAATTCAGCAGACACTTGATTGAACCTAAATTTGACCCCGAGGGTCATACCGGACTAAAGTTGACCCCGATATCGACCAAAATGAGTTCCGGGGGACTCATGGCAACTTTCTGATCAATTTGGGAAATGTTGACTTTTCGTTGGAAAAGTCAACCGAGCGACGTTTTGGTCCATTCGAGGACTGTTTTGGATCCGAAAAACTTAGCCGTCATCGCAGCGATCTTAGTTGAGCCGTTTCCTTGTAGCCCGTGAAGTTTCATAATTTCTTGGAAAAAGTGCCCGTTCGGGGCCCGAAACGTTCGAATTTCGCGAATCTGATTGGAAAATATCTAGGTGTGGGACTCACTTGCCACATGTCCATTATGTGGTGGTGTTAGGTTTCTTGAACAAAACAAAGATGAGACTTGAAGTGTTAGTTTTGTATTTAAATATTAGTTGTTGTTTTAAAAACAAAACAAATGGAATTGCTTAAGTGTAGTCTCGGCCAAGCATTTCAAAAGAGGAAAGAAGAGAGATATTTTAGAGAGATAAAGGAGTTAGAAGAAGGAGAGAAAAAGAGAAGAGGCTTGGGAAGTTGTGACGTTTCTCGTTCATCAAGCCGTTGGATCGTCTCAACGATAGAAGATTCAAAAGCTCACACCGTCATTCTCTACGGTGAGCACCTAACCGATTTTCATTTTGGTACGTTTGAAATTTAGGGTTTAAGTTTAAACGGTTTGATTATGGTTGGGTTTGGGTTAGAATTGGTTTAAAGATTGAATGGTTGAGGTTTGGGGTTCGTTAGGAACGTTTTGGGGCAAAAAGGGAATTTTTCCATTGTGGTCGTGTGGGGCCCACGTTCTCAGGTCACGGGTTTTCGTGTTCGGGTGGTTTAGAACGTTCCCCGGGTCATTTATCCACAACCGGATCGAAATTTGGAATTAAAATGCAAAAGTTGTATTTATCGAGTTTAGAAACTTTAAACGTCATTTAATTGACTCGGAAGTCGGAATTCGATTCCGTCAAGTGCCTAGGAACCCTTGAATTATTCTAAGACCGTAGAAACAAAAACGGGAATTTTTGGAGCCCCGGAAGGGCATTTCCAAAACCCGGGCAGATTCGCCATGTCGGGCGAATCGGGCCTTTACGGGTCCAATATCGACAATGTTGAGTAATTGGGGAGCTTGGGAGTGATCGACATTGTCAGGGTTACTTTTGGGCGTCAGGTTTATTAAAATTCAGCATTATGCCTGCAAGCTTAAAAGCGTTTAAAATTGTGTTCTTTTCGACCGTGCTGCGGACCGAGGCAAAGGAAAGCTAGGCGAGTGACGGAGATCACGCCGGGGCTTATTTGGGCGCTTTTGGAGAACACGCACGAGGTAGGGAAAAGTAGCCGGATCTCGGCCCTGACTAGGGAAAGTTAACAGTAGAATTGCATGTGACACCGAGGTGTCGTGGGTTAAGTAGGTTACCGAATATTAGAAATGCATGTGACACTTGGGGTGTCGTGGGTTAAGCAGGTTATAGAAGATTGGAAATGCATGTGACACTTAGTAGTGTCGTAGGAGTAGAGAACTTATCGATGTTAGAATTACTAGAGGCATATGACCATGCCCGGAGGTTGATTGTGAACTTATCGATATTAGGAGTACTGGAGGCATATGACCATGCCCGAAAGTTGATTGTGAGTCTGTTGACATTAGAACTGCTGGAGGCATTGGTTATGTCGGAGGTTGTTATGTTTTACTGTTGTGCTTTGGGTGGCCGTGAGGGCCCATGTTACTGTTGTGTCTTGGGTGGCCATGAGAGCCCGTGTTTTACTGTTGGTGTCTTGGGAAGCCATGAGTGCCTATGGGGTTGTTGAGCCCGTGTCTTTACTGTTGGGGTGTCTTGAGAGGCCATGAGTGCCTGTGGGGTTGTTGAACCCGTGTCTTTACTGTTGGTGTGTCTTGAGAGGCCATGAGTGCCCGTGGGGTTGTTGAACCCGTGTCTTTACTGTTGGTGTCTCTTGAGAGGACATGAGTGCCCGTGGGGTTGTTGAACCCGTGTCTTTATTGTCGGTATGTCTTGGGAGGACGTGAGTGCCTGTGGGGTTGTTGAGCCCGTGAGTTACTGTTTGTGTGTCTTGGGAGGCCGTGAGTGCCTATGGGGTTGTTGAGCCCGTGAGTTACTGTTGGTGTGTCTTGAGAGGCCGTGAGTGCCCGTGGGGTTGTTGAGCCCGTGAGTGACTGTTGGTGGTTTTGAGTGGTCGTGAGTGCCCGTGGGGTTGTTGAGCCAGTGAGTTATGTTGGTGTATCTTGGGAGGCTGTGAGTGCCTGTGGGGTTGTTGAGTCCGTGTTTTACCGTTGGAGTCTTGAGTGGCCATGAGTGTCGGTGGAGTGTTGAACTGTTCTTGACACTGTGTTGAACCTTGCTTGTAATTGTGGTTGCGAATCCCGGTAGGTTGCGAGCATTCTTTGGCTGGCCTGACCAAGTTCGAGTCCCGGTAGGTTACGAGCATTCTTTTGCTGGCCTGTCCAAGTTCGAGTCCCGGTAGGTTACGAGCATTCTTTGGCTGGCATGACCTAGTTCGAGTCCCGGTAGGTTACGAGCATTCTTTGGCTGGCCTGACCAAGTTCGAGTCCCGGTAGGTTACGAGCATTCTTTGGCTGGCCTGACCAAGTTCGAGTCCCGGTAGGTTACGAGCATTCTTTGGCTGGCCTGACCAAGTTCGAGTCCCGGTAGGTTACGAGCAATCTTTGGCTGGCCTGACCAAGTTCGAGTCCCGGTAGGTTACGAGCATTCTTTGGCTGGCCTGACCAAGTTTGAGTCTCGGCAGGTTGTGAGCATTCTTTGGCTAGCCGGATCCGTGTTCGAGTCTCGGCAGGTTGTGAGCATTCTTTGGCTAGCCTGATCCGTGTTTGTGTCCCGGTAGGTTGTGAGCATTTTTAGTACTGAGCAGCTGACAGGAATGCGATCCTTTGTGATCTTGTTTGGTGTGCGATCCTTACTGATCTTGGGTGTTGCGTGGTTTTCTGTCGTTTCTTTGGAGTAGGTTGTCGATCGTTGAGTCGGGTCTACATTACGAGTCCGAGTGTTGAGTCGGTTGAGGAAAGTATCAGTGCGTGGGTGTCGGTCGGGTTACTTGAGTTTGGGGATAGTGATCCCCGGTGTTGAGTTGGTTGTTGGTGTTACCGGCATTGTCTGCTAATTATGCCGTAGTCAGTCTGTTATCCGTGGTGGTGAGCGAACGCTCACCCCTAGCTGCTTTTCCTGCAGGTACCGGTCGCAGGTTGGACTAGGTGAGCTTCTGAAGCTTGAAGAGCTTGGAGCGGGATTCTGGGTTTATTTTGAGTCTAGCGACGGAGACCATACTTTTGTCCACTTGTTGGGACGTATTTTAAGTTGTAAATATTATTTGTTGAACAAATGGTGTTTTTAAAGTGATTTAATGTGAAAGGTTTCAAAATGTTTTATTGTTTTAAAAGTTCACGTCCTGAGTTCGGTTTACTGAAATTGGGGCGTGACAGCTTGGTATCAGAGCTCGAGGTTTCACACCTCGAACGGTACGTCAATTAGGTGGGGAGAGTTGAGTCAGTTAAGTCCCGTCGTGCGTTGGGTACGCAAGTCGGAACCGTGTGTGGACCCGTAGTGGTTTGAGTCCTGTTTGTGATTGTGCGTTTGTGCAGTGTTTGATTGCTGGTGTGCTGATTGTTTGTTGCTGCGTGAAACGTTTTTAAGCTGTCGCGACTCGACGCAGGTGCTCCTGTAGTCGAACGTGACAGTGCTGATATCAAGTCGGTACAACGTAGTTCGGGGACGCCTGGACCGGGTTGTAACCACCTGATGTCAAGAAATGAGGTCTTTAATGAAGTGGAGAAAGTTTTAAAAATTGGTTGTTCCAGTGGACGCATTTTAAAATTTGATTGGCCCGGTGGGCGTGTTTGATTTTGATTGGCCCTGAGGGCGTGTATGATTTCGATTGGCCCTGAGGGCGTGTTTGATGTTGGTTGGCCCGGTGGGCGTGGTTCGGTGTTGGTTGGCCCGATGGGCGAGTGTTGTTGTGTTTTTGTTTGGCCGTGTCGGCGTGTGTTTTGGTTGAGGTTGAATGACTTGATTGGTCTGTGAGTCGTGGCGCGTGTGTTTGCTGAATTGGTAGTCAAGCGTGTGTGTCGCTTAAGGCTAATTTTAGGGTTGAAACGGGTTAAGATTCGAGTTGGAACCGAGTTTGGAAAACTGGCCTGCGCGAGAGTCACGGATCCCGTGAAGGATCCGTGACGGATCAGAGGGTTTTGGCCATTTTAGGGCCTTTGTCACGGTGCCGTGACCCCGACCGTGACGGGGTCTGTCACGGGTCCGTGACCCCTATCGTTACCACCGTCTTGTTTACGCAGTTTTCGTGTTGTTGTTGCGTAACTTGGTGCGCGTTTGTGCGGTCTATTTGAGGCCTCTTTACGTATTACTATAATTAAAGTATTAGTGGCGGTGTTCACGTTTTGGGCTGGGTGTAGAGGTCGTAAGTTCGGTGTTGAGGGATGAGGTCTTGGGTTCGAGACTCATCAATAACCTGCGGTAGTGTTACATCGCCTCGGTGTGAGAGTCACGCCACGGAGAGGGGTTAGGGTTGGTGCGCTGTGGCGCCATACGAGCCAGGTTTCCCCTAGGTGAACGGGTGTTCGAGGTTTCCCTCGCGTGAACGGGTGGTTTGAGGTTTCCTTCACGTGAGTGGGTTGTTTGAGGTTCCCTACGTGATCGGGTAATTGGGGTATTGAGGTTGTAAGCAACATTAGTTGCTGAATTGAGAACATAATCCCCGTTTCGAGGTTTCCCTTACATAAGAGAGTATTTGAGGTGTTAATGACTTGAGCAGTGTGACGTGTTGGTAGTAGATTTTGGGGTGGTGTTTGCCCTGGCTAGATTGGTAAGTCTTTGGTGCTTTACTAGTATGCCATAATCGAACGGGTGTCCGTGGAGGTGAGCATAACGCTCATCCCCTTTACTACTTTTCCCGCAAGGGACGAGTAGCGAACACTGGTTTGGTTGCGGAAAGTTATAAGTAAATGCATAAAGGACCGTGTGAGGGTTGCACTAGACCTTACCGGGGTGACTAATGGAGTGGGTGGTCGGTCTCCGATTTGGGCGTCAGTTTTATTGGATGCCGGGATGTCACACTCGTTTGTGTCGTCGACCTGTGCTGAGAGGTTGGGGCTGAGTTTAGAGCCGTTGAGTCCACCCCTGCGTCTGGACACGCCGGTGGGTGGTGGTGTGGTGTTGACTAGAATCTGTCGTGCCTGCGAAGTCAGAGAAGCGAACCGACACAGGAGGTTCGAGAGAGGGCTCAAGAACCCTGAAGCTGGATCGAGTCCTCAACCCGAAGAGTCGGGTATGTTCGGAGTTGGTAGGCACGACGACGGTAGTAGAGCGAGGTTCTCGGGAGACTGCGAGGATCCGTGAGGATCGGCAGCGACTGAACTTGTGCGTGTATCCGTGGAAAGGATACTTACGAAATGACAACCTTTGACGTAAACTCGGGAATGGATTGGCAGGCGAAGTACCGAGCCAATATCGACTGCTTTAGGCGACGAGTGGCAGTGTCAGCAGGCAACACGAAGGTGTCGTGTGTGTTGGGTAGTAATAGCGGGGTTCTCCTATCGGCATTGTCCGCAGTGGAGGAAGTATCGGCCGTGCAGAGCCGAGAGTTACCGCGAGTGGGGTGTGAGTTCCCCGAGGTCTTTCCTGAGGAGTTGAGCGGGTTTCCATCAGTTCGTGAGGTGGAGTTCAGGATTGACCTGGTGCCGGGAACGACAGCGATGTCGATGACGCCTTACAGGTTCGCACCAGCAGAGTTGACCGAGCTGAAGGGTCAGCTCGAGGAATTTCGGGAGAAGGGGTTTATTCGTCCGAGCACATCGCCGTGGGAAGCGCCAGAACTCTTCGTGAAGAAGAAGAGTGGAGAGCTTTGGATGTGCATGGACTAACGGAAACTGAATCGGGTTACGGTGGATGACCGATACCCGATGCCAAAAATTGACGACTTGTTCGACCAGTTGAGAGGGTCGACGTATTTCTCGAAGATCGTCCTACGATCCGGATACTACCAACTGCAAGTCCGAGAGGGGGACGTCGCAAGGACTGTATTCCGGACATGCTATGAGCATTACGAGTTCGGGGTGATGACTCTGAACTGCTGAACGCACCTGCAGCGTTCATGGATCTGATGAACAGTATGTTCCGACCGTTCTTATTTCAGTTGTGGTGATGTTTATGGACGACAAAGATCCGGGAGAGAGTTGCCGACAGTGCTGACGCCGAGGCTGGGATCGTTGTGCTAATTGGGAGTTACGGTATCGCGGAGGTTTTGTACATACCGCGTGACGACGGAGGCGATGAGCTGCGAGAGTCGCAGCGTTCGCGTCTAACAGTGCACGTGAATGACACTAAGAGGAGCGCGACGTCAGGAGGCATATCTAGTGGAGCGGGATGCGGAGAGCGGTTGCAGAGTCGATATCGCGGTGCCTCACTTGTCGGCAGGTGAGAGCAGAACAACAGCGTCCCGCTGGATTATTGCAACCACTGCGGGTTGCACAGTGGAAATGGGGCACGTCACGATGGGTTTCGTGAATGGTTAGTCGAGTTCGCCTATAACAACAGCTTTCAGGCCAGTATCAAGATGGCACCGTTCGAAGCGTTGTGTGGTAGGCCGTGTCGATCGCCCGTGTGCTGGGCAGAAGTGAGAAATAAGAGGTTACTGGGTCTAGAACTGGACCGAGAGACAGCTGAGTCGGTCGTGCCAAAGCGTGAGCGGTTGAAGACCGCGCAGAGTCAGCAGGAGTTATGCTGATTGACGGCGCCGACCTCTCGAGTCTGCTGTCGGTGACCATGTATCCTTGGAGGTGAGTCCGAAAAGTGGACTAATGCGTTTCAACCGCGGCAGAGGCGGGTTAGCCCCGCGGTGTATCGGGCCTTTCGAGGTCTTGAGTACGGCATTGAGTGGGCAGATGTCAAGGTAACGGGTGATGTCTCGTATGAGGAGAAACCGGTTTGGGAAACGGATTCCCGAAAGCAGGTCCTGCGCGGAAAAGTTATCCGCTTAGAACGGGTGCGGTGGCGGCACCACGAGGCCGAGTCGACTTGGGAGCGCAAGGACAAAGTTCGCGCGAAGTGCGCCGATTTGTTCGACTCCTGGAGTGCGTTGTTTTAAATTTCGCGGACGAAATTCCTTTAAGGGGGGTAGATTGTAATAACCACTCCCGGTCAACGCCAGTCAAATCTGCGAAAAACAGGAAAATTTAAAAAATTTCAGCAGACACTTGATTGAACCTAAATTTGACCCTGAGGGTCATACCGGACTAAAGTTGACCCCGATATCGACCAAAATGAGTTCCGGGGAACTCGGGGCAACTTTCTGATCAATTTGGGAAATGTTGACTTTTCGCTGGAAAAGTCAACCGAACGACGTTTTGGTCTATTCGAGGACCGTTTTGGATCCGAAAAACTTAGCCATCGTCGCAGCGGTCTTATTTGAGCCGTTTCCTTGTAGCCCGTGAAGTTTCGTAATTTCTTGGAAAAAGTGCCCGTTCGGGGCCCGAAACGTCCGAATTTCGCGAATCTGATTGGAAAATATCTAGAAGATATTTTCCAAAAGGCGTGGGACCCACTTGCCACATGTCCATTATGTGGTGGTGTTAGGTTTCTTGAACAAAACAAAGATGAGACTTGAAGTGTTAGTTTTGTATTTAAATATTAGTTGTTGTTTTAAAAACAAAACAAATGGAATTGCTTAAGTGTAGTCTCGGCCAAGCATTTCAAAAGAGGAAAGAAGAGAGATATTTTAGAGAGATAAAGGAGTTAGAAGAAGGAGAGAAAAAGAGAAGAGGCTTGGGAAGTTGTGACGTTTCTCGTTCATCAAGCCGTTGGATCGTCTCAACGATAGAAGATTCAAAAGCTCACACCGTCATTCTCTACGGTGAGCACCTAACCGATTTTCGTTTTGGTACGTTTGAAATTTAGGGTTTAAGTTTAAACGGTTTGATTATGGTTGGGTTTGGGTTAGAATTGGTTTAAAGATTGAATGGTTGAGGTTTGGGGTTCGTTAGGAACGTTTTGGGGCAAAAAGGGAATTTTTCCATTGTGGTCGTGTGGGGCCCACGTTCTCGGGTCACGGGTTTTCGTGTTCGGGTGGTTTAGAACGTTCCCCGGGTCATTTATCCACAACCGGATCGAAATTTGGAATTAAAATGCAAAAGTTGTATTTATCGAGTTTAGAAACTTTAAACGTCATTTAATTGACTCGGAAGTCCGAATTCGATTCCGTCAAGTGCCTAGGAACCCTTGAATTATTCTAAGACCGTAGAAACGAAAACGGGAATTTTTGGAGCCCCGGAAGGGCATTTCCAAAACCCGGGCAGATTCGCCATGTCGGGCGAATCGGGCCTTTACGGGTCCAATATCGACAATGTCGAGTAATTGGGGAGCTTGGGAGTGATCGACATTGTCAGGGTTACTTTTGGGCGTCAGGTTTATTAAAATTCAGCATTATGCCTGCAAGCTTAAAAGCGTTTAAAATTGTGTTCTTTTCGACCGTGCTGCGGACCGAGGCAAAGGAAAGCTAGGCGAGTGACGGAGATCACGCCGGGGCTTATTTGGGCGCTTTTGGAGAACACGCACGAGGTAGGGAAAAGTAGCCGGATCTCGGCCCTGACTAGGGAAAGTTAACAGTAGAATTGCATGTGACACCGAGGTGTCGTGGGTTAAGTAGGTTACCGAATATTAGAAATGCATGTGACACTTGGGGTGTCGTGGGTTAAGCAGGTTATAGAAGATTGGAAATGCATGTGACACTTAGTAGTGTCGTAGGAGTAGAGAACTTATCGATGTTAGAATTACTAGAGGCATATGACCATGCCCGGAGGTTGATTGTGAACTTATCGATATTAGGAGTACTGGAGGCATATGACCATGCCCGAAAGTTGATTGTGAGTCTGTTGACATTAGAACTGCTGGAGGCATTGGTTATGTCGGAGGTTGTTATGTTTTACTGTTGTGCTTTGGGTGGCCGTGAGGGCCCATGTTACTGTTGTGTCTTGGGTGGCCATGAGAGCCCGTGTTTTACTGTTGGTGTCTTGGGAAGCCATGAGTGCCTATGGGGTTGTTGAGCCCGTGTCTTTACTGTTGGGGTGTCTTGAGAGGCCATGAGTGCCTGTGGGGTTGTTGAACCCGTGTCTTTACTGTTGGTGTGTCTTGAGAGGCCATGAGTGCCCGTGGGGTTGTTGAACCCGTGTCTTTACTGTTGGTGTCTCTTGAGAGGACATGAGTGCCCGTGGGTTGTTGAACCCGTGTCTTTATTGTCGGAGTGTCTTGGGAGGCCGTGAGTGCATGTGGGGTTGTTGAGCCCGTGAGTTACTGTTTGTGTGTCTTGGGAGGCCGTGAGTGCATGTGGGGTTGTTGAGCCCGTGAGTTACTGTTGGTGTGTCTTGAGAGGCCGTGAGTGCCCGTGGGGTTGTTGAGCCCGTGAGTGACTGTTGGTGGTTTTGAGTGGTCGTGAGTGCCCGTGGGGTTGTTGAGCCAGTGAGTTACTGTTGGTGTATCTTGGGAGGTCGTGAGTGCCTGTGGGGTTGTTGAGTCCTTGTTTTACCGTTGGAGTCTTGTGTGGCCATGAGTGCCGGTGGAGTGTTGAACTGGTCTTGACACTGTGTTGAACCTTGCTTGTGATTGTGATTGCGAATCCCGGTAGGTTGCGAGCATTCTTTGGCTGGCCTGACCAAGTTCGAGTCCCGGTAGGTTACGAGTATTCTTTGGCTTGCCTGACCAAGTTCGAGTCCCGGTAGGTTACGAGCATTCTTTGGCTGGCCTGACCAAGTTCGAGTCCCGGTAGGTTACGAGCATTCTTTGGCTGGCCTGACCAAGTTCGAGTCCCGGTAGGTTACGAGCATTCTTTGGCTGGCATGACCTAGTTCGAGTCCCGGTAGGTTACGAGCATTCTTTGGCTGGCCTGACCAAGTTCGAGTCCCGGTAGGTTACGAGCATTCTTTGGCTGGCCTGACCAAGTTCGAGTCCCGGTAGGTTACGAGCATTCTTTGGCTGGCCTGACCAAGTTCGAGTCCCGGTAGGTTACGAGCAATCTTTGGCTGGCCTGACCAAGTTCGAGTCCCGGTAGGTTACGAGCATTCTTTGGCTGGCCTGACCAAGTTTGAGTCTCGGCAGGTTGTGAGCATTCTTTGGCTAGCCGGATCCGTGTTCGAGTCTCGGCAGGTTGTGAGCATTCTTTGGCTAGCCTGATCCGTGTTTGTGTCCCGGTAGGTTGTGAGCATTTTTAGTACTGAGCAGCTGACAGGAATGCGATCCTTTGTGATCTTGTTTGGTGTGCGATCCTTACTGATCTTGGGTGTTGCGTGGTTTTCTGTCGTTTCTTTGGAGTAGGTTGTCGATCGTTGAGTCGGGTCTACATTACGAGTCCGAGTGTTGAGTCGGTTGAGGAAAGTATCAGTGCGTGGGTGTCGGTCGGGTTACTTGAGTTTGGGGATAGTGATCCCCGGTGTTGAGTTGGTTGTTGGTGTTACCGGCATTGTCTGCTAATTATGCCGTAGTCAGTCTGTTATCCGTGGTGGTGAGCGAACGCTCACCCCTAGCTGCTTTTCCTGCAGGTACCGGTCGCAGGTTGGACTAGGTGAGCTTCTGAAGCTTGAAGAGCTTGGAGCGGGATTCTGGGTTTATTTTGAGTCTAGCGACGGAGACCATACTTTTGTCCACTTGTTGGGACGTATTTTAAGTTGTAAATATTATTTGTTGAACAAATGGTGTTTTTAAAGTGATTTAATGTGAAAGGTTTCAAAATGTTTTATTGTTTTAAAAGTTCACGTCCTGAGTTCGGTTTACTGAAATTGGGGCGTGACAGCTTGGTATCAGAGCTCGAGGTTTCACACCTCGAACGGTACGTCAATTAGGTGGGGAGAGTTGAGTCAGTTAAGTCCCGTCGTGCGTTGGGTACGCAAGTCGGAACCGTGTGTGGACCCGTAGTGGTTTGAGTCCTGTTTGTGATTGTGCGTTTGTGCAGTGTTTGATTGCTGGTGTGCTGATTGTTTGTTGCTGCGTGAAACGTTTTTAAGCTGTCGCGACTCGACGCAGGTGCTCCTGTAGTCGAACGTGACAGTGCTGATATCAAGTCGGTACAACGTAGTTCGGGGACGCCTGGACCGGGTTGTAACCACCTGATGTCAAGAAATGAGGTCTTTAATGAAGTGGAGAAAGTTTTAAAAATTGGTTGTTCCAGTGGACGCATTTTAAAATTTGATTGGCCCGGTGGGCGTGTTTGATTTTGATTGGCCCTGAGGGCGTGTATGATTTCGATTGGCCCTGAGGGCGTGTTTGATGTTGGTTGGCCCGGTGGGCGTGGTTCGGTGTTGGTTGGCCCGATGGGCGAGTGTTGTTGTGTTTTTGTTTGGCCGTGTCGGCGTGTGTTTTGGTTGAGGTTGAATGACTTGATTGGTCTGTGAGTCGTGGCGCGTGTGTTTGCTGAATTGGTAGTCAAGCGTGTGTGTCGCTTAAGGCTAATTTTAGGGTTGAAACGGGTTAAGATTCGAGTTGGAACCGAGTTTGGAAAACTGGCCTGCGCGAGAGTCACGGATCCCGTGAAGGATCCGTGACGGATCAGAGGGTTTTGGCCATTTTAGGGCCTTTGTCACGGTGCCGTGACCCCGACCGTGACGGGGTCTGTCACGGGTCCGTGACCCCTATCGTTACCACCGTCTTGTTTACGCAGTTTTCGTGTTGTTGTTGCGTAACTTGGTGCGCGTTTGTGCGGTCTATTTGAGGCCTCTTTACGTATTACTATAATTAAAGTATTAGTGGCGGTGTTCACGTTTTGGGCTGGGTGTAGAGGTCGTAAGTTCGGTGTTGAGGGATGAGGTCTTGGGTTCGAGACTCATCAATAACCTGCGGTAGTGTTACATCGCCTCGGTGTGAGAGTCACGCCACGGAGAGGGGTTAGGGTTGGTGCGCTGTGGCGCCATACGAGCCAGGTTTCCCCTAGGTGAACGGGTGTTCGAGGTTTCCCTCGCGTGAACGGGTGGTTTGAGGTTTCCTTCACGTGAGTGGGTTGTTTGAGGTTCCCTACGTGATCGGGTAATTGGGGTATTGAGGTTGTAAGCAACATTAGTTGCTGAATTGAGAACATAATCCCCGTTTCGAGGTTTCCCTTACATAAGAGAGTATTTGAGGTGTTAATGACTTGAGCAGTGTGACGTGTTGGTAGTAGATTTTGGGGTGGTGTTTGCCCTGGCTAGATTGGTAAGTCTTTGGTGCTTTACTAGTATGCCATAATCGAACGGGTGTCCGTGGAGGTGAGCATAACGCTCATCCCCTTTACTACTTTTCCCGCAAGGGACGAGTAGCGAACACTGGTTTGGTTGCGGAAAGTTATAAGTAAATGCATAAAGGACCGTGTGAGGGTTGCACTAGACCTTACCGGGGTGACTAATGGAGTGGGTGGTCGGTCTCCGATTTGGGCGTCAGTTTTATTGGATGCCGGGATGTCACACTCGTTTGTGTCGTCGACCTGTGCTGAGAGGTTGGGGCTGAGTTTAGAGCCGTTGAGTCCACCCCTGCGTCTGGACACGCCGGTGGGTGGTGGTGTGGTGTTGACTAGAATCTGTCGTGCCTGCGAAGTCAGAGAAGCGAACCGACACAGGAGGTTCGAGAGAGGGCTCAAGAACCCTGAAGCTGGATCGAGTCCTCAACCCGAAGAGTCGGGTATGTTCGGAGTTGGTAGGCACGACGACGGTAGTAGAGCGAGGTTCTCGGGAGACTGCGAGGATCCGTGAGGATCGGCAGCGACTGAACTTGTGCGTGTATCCGTGGAAAGGATACTTACGAAATGACAACCTTTGACGTAAACTCGGGAATGGATTGGCAGGCGAAGTACCGAGCCAATATCGACTGCTTTAGGCGACGAGTGGCAGTGTCAGCAGGCAACACGAAGGTGTCGTGTGTGTTGGGTAGTAATAGCGGGGTTCTCCTATCGGCATTGTCCGCAGTGGAGGAAGTATCGGCCGTGCAGAGCCGAGAGTTACCGCGAGTGGGGTGTGAGTTCCCCGAGGTCTTTCCTGAGGAGTTGAGCGGGTTTCCATCAGTTCGTGAGGTGGAGTTCAGGATTGACCTGGTGCCGGGAACGACAGCGATGTCGATGACGCCTTACAGGTTCGCACCAGCAGAGTTGACCGAGCTGAAGGGTCAGCTCGAGGAATTTCGGGAGAAGGGGTTTATTCGTCCGAGCACATCGCCGTGGGAAGCGCCAGAACTCTTCGTGAAGAAGAAGAGTGGAGAGCTTTGGATGTGCATGGACTAACGGAAACTGAATCGGGTTACGGTGGATGACCGATACCCGATGCCAAAAATTGACGACTTGTTCGACCAGTTGAGAGGGTCGACGTATTTCTCGAAGATCGTCCTACGATCCGGATACTACCAACTGCAAGTCCGAGAGGGGGACGTCGCAAGGACTGTATTCCGGACATGCTATGAGCATTACGAGTTCGGGGTGATGACTCTGAACTGCTGAACGCACCTGCAGCGTTCATGGATCTGATGAACAGTATGTTCCGACCGTTCTTATTTCAGTTGTGGTGATGTTTATGGACGACAAAGATCCGGGAGAGAGTTGCCGACAGTGCTGACGCCGAGGCTGGGATCGTTGTGCTAATTGGGAGTTACGGTATCGCGGAGGTTTTGTACATACCGCGTGACGACGGAGGCGATGAGCTGCGAGAGTCGCAGCGTTCGCGTCTAACAGTGCACGTGAATGACACTAAGAGGAGCGCGACGTCAGGAGGCATATCTAGTGGAGCGGGATGCGGAGAGCGGTTGCAGAGTCGATATCGCGGTGCCTCACTTGTCGGCAGGTGAGAGCAGAACAACAGCGTCCCGCTGGATTATTGCAACCACTGCGGGTTGCACAGTGGAAATGGGGCACGTCACGATGGGTTTCGTGAATGGTTAGTCGAGTTCGCCTATAACAACAGCTTTCAGGCCAGTATCAAGATGGCACCGTTCGAAGCGTTGTGTGGTAGGCCGTGTCGATCGCCCGTGTGCTGGGCAGAAGTGAGAAATAAGAGGTTACTGGGTCTAGAACTGGACCGAGAGACAGCTGAGTCGGTCGTGCCAAAGCGTGAGCGGTTGAAGACCGCGCAGAGTCAGCAGGAGTTATGCTGATTGACGGCGCCGACCTCTCGAGTCTGCTGTCGGTGACCATGTATCCTTGGAGGTGAGTCCGAAAAGTGGACTAATGCGTTTCAACCGCGGCAGAGGCGGGTTAGCCCCGCGGTGTATCGGGCCTTTCGAGGTCTTGAGTACGGCATTGAGTGGGCAGATGTCAAGGTAACGGGTGATGTCTCGTATGAGGAGAAACCGGTTTGGGAAACGGATTCCCGAAAGCAGGTCCTGCGCGGAAAAGTTATCCGCTTAGAACGGGTGCGGTGGCGGCACCACGAGGCCGAGTCGACTTGGGAGCGCAAGGACAAAGTTCGCGCGAAGTGCGCCGATTTGTTCGACTCCTGGAGTGCGTTGTTTTAAATTTCGCGGACGAAATTCCTTTAAGGGGGGTAGATTGTAATAACCACTCCCGGTCAACGCCAGTCAAATCTGCGAAAAACAGGAAAATTTAAAAAATTTCAGCAGACACTTGATTGAACCTAAATTTGACCCTGAGGGTCATACCGGACTAAAGTTGACCCCGATATCGACCAAAATGAGTTCCGGGGAACTCGGGGCAACTTTCTGATCAATTTGGGAAATGTTGACTTTTCGCTGGAAAAGTCAACCGAACGACGTTTTGGTCTATTCGAGGACCGTTTTGGATCCGAAAAACTTAGCCATCGTCGCAGCGGTCTTATTTGAGCCGTTTCCTTGTAGCCCGTGAAGTTTCGTAATTTCTTGGAAAAAGTGCCCGTTCGGGGCCCGAAACGTCCGAATTTCGCGAATCTGATTGGAAAATATCTAGAAGATATTTTCCAAAAGGCGTGGGACCCACTTGCCACATGTCCATTATGTGGTGGTGTTAGGTTTCTTGAACAAAACAAAGATGAGACTTGAAGTGTTAGTTTTGTATTTAAATATTAGTTGTTGTTTTAAAAACAAAACAAATGGAATTGCTTAAGTGTAGTCTCGGCCAAGCATTTCAAAAGAGGAAAGAAGAGAGATATTTTAGAGAGATAAAGGAGTTAGAAGAAGGAGAGAAAAAGAGAAGAGGCTTGGGAAGTTGTGACGTTTCTCGTTCATCAAGCCGTTGGATCGTCTCAACGATAGAAGATTCAAAAGCTCACACCGTCATTCTCTACGGTGAGCACCTAACCGATTTTCGTTTTGGTACGTTTGAAATTTAGGGTTTAAGTTTAAACGGTTTGATTATGGTTGGGTTTGGGTTAGAATTGGTTTAAAGATTGAATGGTTGAGGTTTGGGGTTCGTTAGGAACGTTTTGGGGCAAAAAGGGAATTTTTCCATTGTGGTCGTGTGGGGCCCACGTTCTCGGGTCACGGGTTTTCGTGTTCGGGTGGTTTAGAACGTTCCCCGGGTCATTTATCCACAACCGGATCGAAATTTGGAATTAAAATGCAAAAGTTGTATTTATCGAGTTTAGAAACTTTAAACGTCATTTAATTGACTCGGAAGTCCGAATTCGATTCCGTCAAGTGCCTAGGAACCCTTGAATTATTCTAAGACCGTAGAAACGAAAACGGGAATTTTTGGAGCCCCGGAAGGGCATTTCCAAAACCCGGGCAGATTCGCCATGTCGGGCGAATCGGGCCTTTACGGGTCCAATATCGACAATGTCGAGTAATTGGGGAGCTTGGGAGTGATCGACATTGTCAGGGTTACTTTTGGGCGTCAGGTTTATTAAAATTCAGCATTATGCCTGCAAGCTTAAAAGCGTTTAAAATTGTGTTCTTTTCGACCGTGCTGCGGACCGAGGCAAAGGAAAGCTAGGCGAGTGACGGAGATCACGCCGGGGCTTATTTGGGCGCTTTTGGAGAACACGCACGAGGTAGGGAAAAGTAGCCGGATCTCGGCCCTGACTAGGGAAAGTTAACAGTAGAATTGCATGTGACACCGAGGTGTCGTGGGTTAAGTAGGTTACCGAATATTAGAAATGCATGTGACACTTGGGGTGTCGTGGGTTAAGCAGGTTATAGAAGATTGGAAATGCATGTGACACTTAGTAGTGTCGTAGGAGTAGAGAACTTATCGATGTTAGAATTACTAGAGGCATATGACCATGCCCGGAGGTTGATTGTGAACTTATCGATATTAGGAGTACTGGAGGCATATGACCATGCCCGAAAGTTGATTGTGAGTCTGTTGACATTAGAACTGCTGGAGGCATTGGTTATGTCGGAGGTTGTTATGTTTTACTGTTGTGCTTTGGGTGGCCGTGAGGGCCCATGTTACTGTTGTGTCTTGGGTGGCCATGAGAGCCCGTGTTTTACTGTTGGTGTCTTGGGAAGCCATGAGTGCCTATGGGGTTGTTGAGCCCGTGTCTTTACTGTTGGGGTGTCTTGAGAGGCCATGAGTGCCTGTGGGGTTGTTGAACCCGTGTCTTTACTGTTGGTGTGTCTTGAGAGGCCATGAGTGCCCGTGGGGTTGTTGAACCCGTGTCTTTACTGTTGGTGTCTCTTGAGAGGACATGAGTGCCCGTGGGTTGTTGAACCCGTGTCTTTATTGTCGGAGTGTCTTGGGAGGCCGTGAGTGCATGTGGGGTTGTTGAGCCCGTGAGTTACTGTTTGTGTGTCTTGGGAGGCCGTGAGTGCATGTGGGGTTGTTGAGCCCGTGAGTTACTGTTGGTGTGTCTTGAGAGGCCGTGAGTGCCCGTGGGGTTGTTGAGCCCGTGAGTGACTGTTGGTGGTTTTGAGTGGTCGTGAGTGCCCGTGGGGTTGTTGAGCCAGTGAGTTACTGTTGGTGTATCTTGGGAGGTCGTGAGTGCCTGTGGGGTTGTTGAGTCCTTGTTTTACCGTTGGAGTCTTGTGTGGCCATGAGTGCCGGTGGAGTGTTGAACTGGTTTTGACACTGTGTTGAACCTTGCTTGTGATTGTGATTGCGAATCCCGGTAGGTTGCGAGCATTCTTTGGCTGGCCTGACCAAGTTCGAGTCCCGGTAGGTTACGAGTATTCTTTGGCTTGCCTGACCAAGTTCGAGTCCCGGTAGGTTACGAGCATTCTTTGGCTGGCCTGACCAAGTTCGAGTCCCGGTAGGTTACGAGCATTCTTTGGCTGGCCTGACCAAGTTCGAGTCCCGGTAGGTTACGAGCATTCTTTGGCTGGCCTGACCAAGTTCGAGTCCCGGTAGGTTACGAGCATTCTTTGGCTGGCCTGACCAAGTTTGAGTCTCGGCAGGTTGTGAGCATTCTTTGGCTAGCCTGATCCGTGTTCGAGTCTCGGCAGGTTGTGAGCATTCTTTGGCTAGCCTGATCCGTGTTTGAGTCCCGGTAGGTTGTGAGCATTTTTAGTACTGAGCAGCTGACAGGAATGCGATCCTTTGTGATCTTGTTTGGTGTGCGATCCTTTGTGATCTTGGGTGTTGCGTTGTTGTCTGTCGTGTCTTTGGTGGATTCCTTTCCTTATCTTCTCTAGTCTAGGGCGGTAGGCTCAGGAATCAGGACTGGTAAGAGGAGTATCCCTTTATCCCTTGATCGAGTCCTTTTACAGTTGCTGCTCACCTCCCCTGCCTTCACCGAGGAATGAGCCCCATGACCTTTCGTTCCTGTTGTTGATGATGGGTCTCAAGGTCTTTCAAGAAGCAAGTCAGACAAATAGACTGACATAATCTCGGATGAAGGGAAGGATATAGTGTCATGAATATTGGAGCCAAGTCAACTTGTTTTGTTTATCTGACGAGCAAATAAGAAGGTTTGTATTTTCCGTTGGTCACTGATTTGAGTTACGCATTTGAAGTCTCGGCGTGTTTTACATGTTAGATCTTTGATGATGCATAAAGCTATTAACTTAGCAAGAATTTGAGCCAGACCTTGGTTGTGGTATGGAACAAGTCCCAATAAATATAAATTCACTACACTGTCCATTTCCACATACCCTCTTCTCTCTTTGCCTCTACTATAACTTAAACAGCACAAACAGTTTTTCTCTACCACTGCATACAAACTTTTAGTCCCCCTCCATTCCAAGACCTTCCCATTATATTCAACTCAGGTCTACCTACTACACTACAGTGTAGTAACATAACCTGCAAAATTAATGTCGCTTCAAGGGTCTAATGGTCATGGCAATGATTTTATCTTTATCTTTCTTAAGATAAAAAATGGCTCAGGATTTAGATTTTGTCGTCTATCGTCATGCTGAAGTGCAAGGTACATCTTCTGCACAAGAACTGGGTTTGACAGGTGATGGACGGGGTGCCTTTGGAGCTGGAGGAGGTTTCACAGGCCGCTTTGGACGAACTTGATTAACTGTTTCAGACTCTATTTCAAACTGCAACAGATCAATATCATTCTTGTCATCATCACACTCAACAGTCAAAGATCATATTAAGCTATACCCTAGAACAAATCTTATGGTTCAGAAAACAATGACCTGTCTTCCATCAAAATATTATGAATAAACTAAAGCAGTTGAATTATCAGAAATGCCTGAGGACCGTAACACAGGTTAACTGAATCAAGCATCACTTAAAATTATGTGCCATTAGTGGGAAGCATGTTAACCAAGAAAGAAACACATGCTTGACTTCATTAGGCTGGACCACAAACCCCATATACTTAGAGTCAAACTGCATGTAATAGCCCTGGTCTGTCTGTGAAACCATGTTTGCATGCTACGAAAAGGTTAGTGTTGCATTGACAACAATAGGTTGGACATATGATAATGACTTCAAGAAAACCTTATACATTAATGAAAGAGGATGCTATCATCAGGTTAAACACAATATTTTTTTTTTACAATACGTCTTCAGTAACCACTAACCTGGGACATGATGATTAATGCAAAAAATAAGCTTAAATAATTGAATAGTTAAAAAAAGCTAACCTTGTAGCCACAACCAGCAACACATGCATGGAAGCATTCCTGAACATTGAAAGGATCCATAAATATAAATGCAAACTAAATCTGCAAAGTAGTTGTACTATAAAGAAATTATAAGAATGCTTCATTTTTCTAAATATGCTTTGACAAGAAATGTCAGTAATCTGATGAATCAGAAAAGTTGTTGCCAGCCACTGTACTAAATTTGGACGAAGCACATAGGACAACATTTGAGCGCACTTAAATTGCAACCAAGGTCAAAGGCTAAAACAGAAACAGAAAAGGGCATGGGAAAGAATTGATTAATTAGTCTCACGAGATGCAACATCTGCATTATTTTTCTGGCGTTCATCCAACATCCAATGCATAACTTATCTAGAGCCATTACTGCCAAATGCCAACCCAACCACTTAAAATCTAATTCTCATGACACTAAATGCACTTATATATTTTGGTAATAGGTACCAAAAAGGAACTATAATGGGACGGGCTTCAAAACTTATCCGGCTCCTAAAACCTGCATGACTACTAGAGATGAAAACTGCCATTCCTAAAACAGAAATTTTTGTTTAAACTGCCATCCATAGACATCCATTCAATGTTATTAATTACTCTCCTTCCAACCTTGATGTTCAAGTATTAGCCATAACGAATGTATAGTTGTAGGTCATTTATTACGCTTGTTATAGCTCTCTTACATCCTATAAATTCAGAAGAAAAGGATACTTTATTCATTTTTCAGTCATATGTGTAGGAAAAAATGGATATTTTAGGGACCCTAGAGGAAACAATATTTTTACAATGCCAACCTTACAAAGAGGATTTTGTTTGATGTGGAACTTACTTGACAATAATGCCTACTAAACCGATACTTCTCATATCGTTGAGCCTTTATGATGGTCACATATTCATGATAATATGAGTACATGATAATTTTTTCAAACAATTATAGCTCAAAGCAGAGAGCCTGAGATGTATGTCATTATCTACAACTTTAATAGTTATGATGATTACCTAATTGAAACCTTCTAAGTTGTATTCCATAAGAAAGCAAATTCTCTTTCCCCCAATCATTGTCAAAAGGCAAATAGCAATTTAAGTATTTCGTACAAGCATACTCGCACATATATGTTTTTTTTATTAAAGAGCCTCCTACAAGCATTCAGCACTATATTATGGATGGATCTAAGAAATGATATGTGAGGAAGATAATGAAATAATGCAACAGGAAGTATGTAAAGAGTAATGAGACAGGATATCTACTATATATTACACAAAAATATAAGTTAGCTCGGACGAACGACTCGACCCTAACAGCTGTACAATTATTAAACTGAACCACAATACTAAAGGGATCAAAAGAACCCCAAGTGGGATAAATAAGAACCTCAGAATAATTGGCAGCACCAGGAGAGCGGTCAATGTAAGCACTCCATTCACGATCCTTTAATACAGGGTCCTTATAACATGTTTCATTGCATCCCTCCAAGCCTGGAAAATCAATACTCTGATAAATAAAACCTTAAAATTAGAACATGCAACTGCTCAGGTTAACTTATGTTTCATCCAAAGTGGTCTAGAATAGTGGAAAAGAGATGATGCAGCTTACATTTTAATATAGTCATGATATATAAAATGTTAATAAGAAAACACTCCTCAGTCCTCAATAACAATTCTTTTGCATTTAGTTTGCCAAGGTCGACCTATGTTTCATCCAGAGTAGCCGGAATTGGGGAAGAAAGAAGAGATACTCACATTCTTCCCAAGTTTCTCCATCAGAATTGCACCCCTTTTTACAAAATACTCTCCCTGCAGAGAACCATGCAGATTAATTATTTTTAGATTCACAAGTAAGCTACTAGCAAACAGTAAAAATCTAGATTCTAGACTCTCAAAATGATCCCAATGAATGAAACACCATACTGCCATTCGTAACCGCTCACATATGTCAAAGATTCTATCACAACTTCCACCAAACTCCAGTGGTAAAATAAGGACTTAAGAAGTCATGATTGCAATATGGACAAACGTCATTAGAGCATGTACAATGAGGGACACATATGGGGATCATGATTTGAGGATTATGTGGTGACTGTACTGAATTGTGATGCGAGTCCCTTAAATTGAGCTATGTTCCATAGTGTGAGACTCATGTATGAGACTCAAGATTTGCAAGGATGTTGGGTTTTTGTTCGTTTTCTCGATTTGAAGTGTAAATCAATGTATTTTTTTGTGATCAAAGACATTAAATAAATTATTTAGAACAATACGAGCCTAATGACTATAAATTTTGGACACCGTTTGCACAAAATCGGATTTTTAGAGGCCACGTGGCGCGTTTTGGTTGGTCGGTCGCGACTCGAGACTCGCGAATCATCGACTCACAATTGTGAGTCGCGACTCGTGTTTAGTGAGTCGCGAGTCGTGAATCGCACGCTTTTGCTTCCACAGCGGTGCGACTCGCGACTCACGACTCACGATTTGCGAGTCGCGTACGTGATTCGCTTGTTGTATATGCTCTTAAGAGACTTTACATGAAATGCACAATAAATTAAAGAAGATTACTCCACATGAACTGTTCACTACAAAATTTGAAACTTGGTCATTTATTAGACATAAACGAACTGTTTATTACGTATATGTGCTGAACACAACAAACTCAAAGAATATTTTTTTACCCGAGAGAGAGAACAACTAGGATGAAACAGAAGTTGACCTGGGCAGTTAGATGTTCTAGACCACTCTGGATGAAACATAAATTGAATGTTCATCTACAGAAAAATGGAAAGTTACATGGGTATTGGATGGTATTTGATTTCCAGATCCAATCCAACAAGAAACCAAGACCTTTGATTTGACAATAACCAATCCGAAAATAAGGCAACAACTTTTGATTTGTGGAGATTGACTGGCAAGGCAAACCAAGAATATGCCCATTCCATCACAATGAGTTGGCACAGATGGACAGTCACTCTCTTAAACGAAAGTTCATAATAAAGCAACCAAGTAGCATACCACTAACTTTGCAATTATCGGAAAATTCAAGAAATTATCTACTGCATAAAAAGGAGAAATGAAGAATCAAATTGAAATAGAAAAAAAAACATAAACGTCAGCTATGTATCAAATATAACAGATGGCGATCACTTTTTCATGTGATAGAAGAAAATGTTGAGAAATGATAATCAGAGTAATGCACTTTTAATTAACAATCAAACAAAACTTACAGAAAAGGACTTCCACCACAAGAAACCATAAAAATCTGCTGCAGTTTCTCAAACTTATAGAATAGTTGACGACACAAGAAATTAACCAATGGGGAATGAGTTTTACACCTTGACCCGCAGTTGACGAATGACTCATATATCTAATATCATTTCTGTTGCTACTTGTTTTGCTTATCACATAAACTATAAATAGGTTGATTTAATTTAAATATCTACAGAAAATTTACAAAAAGTGAGTAACATGTGAATCTTCTTTTCTAATCATGAGTTTCAAGACATATGTCAGAAGCTGTAATTGGTAAATATACGTTAAGCTATTAAATTCAATTGTGTGCAATCCCTTGTCAAACAATCTATGGTGTTAGAAAAATAATTTACAGGGGTAAAGCCTTATTTCACAATGAAATGAAATTTGGTAGGTTTCATGTGCAAAATTCTATTTCCTAAGCCTAATGCAACAACAGTCTACACTCATGATGTCGGTGCATTGGTTGGAATTGCCAAATCGATAATTGTATATGAGAAGACTAACGAATCCCACAATGAAGCCACCAAGAAATGTAGAATTGATATATAATCAATAAACTATTCATTACGTATAAAAGGAAAAAACAATGCAAGTTAAAGAACATAAGCAAAAATTGATTACATAGAATCAACTTTAAAGAATGAATATTCAAAATTTGAATGTGAGTGTAGGGAGAAAGGATTGAGAAGATGAATCACATGGAATCTGTGTTAGTGCAGCATATTTGTGGGTGCATTGACTGCCACATGGTGGCACCCATTGTTGTGGTAACATCTCTCACTCTCTAATGGTTGTCCCTCTCTTGCCAGCCCTGACCCTGAGAATCGGGATGAGTAAGGAAGACAGCAGAAATGGTATCAAGCATAGTTTTGTCACTTGTACAAGGATACAACAGTTATCATCTCATCTACGCCGTGTAAATAATTTGTGAAGTTTCACAGAAACAAATGCAATCTCATTTAGGGCATACTAAAGTCATACGTTTGCTTAACAATGAGTTTACTGAAAGCCATATAAGCATTGGCAGAGTGCCTATTAACTTAAAGTATATAAGCCAAAATCAACAAAGAAATAAATGTAGCCTGAACTGATAAAACATGACATTGAAGAACCCTGAGGGTTTCAATCATATTTTGAACACTGAAAAAGACATTTATTTACAGTCGATAACTTAAAGAAAAATGGGCAAATTCTTCATTTAATGGTTCACCTACGCTATAAAGCAATGTAAAAAATAACAACATACATGCAGGAAATTCACATGGAGAAAAAATATAAGTCATAATTCTGGTGAAGTGTATACCAAAAAGAAATAGATATGTGATGTTCTCTAAACCAGTTGGACGATTAAAATGTGGTATCATGGCATCGAATAGGTACATTTTGTTTGAAAATCAATCAAAAACCTATCCACTGTTACTAGAATTCGTTTGATAGCATAAATGTAAATTTTAACAAATGACTTCATTTTACAAATTATATAACATCATTTAACATATGATCACCATCACAGTTTAACAACTAGTTCAAGGCTTTGTGTTGGTAGTTTTGAATCTTAACTTCTAAATGTTAAGGTGCCATCATATCAACCATAGCAATGAAGAGCAAATTCATAAGTTTAAGCACAACAAATACATAAATAACAAACAACAGCAAATCACCAGGTCCATGAGGGTAAATTTTTAGATTTTCTTCCATGATCTTCCACCCAGCATAAAGTACCAAATATAAAAAATCAGTAAAATCTTTTAATTCAGACTCCTCAAGTAACAAAAGCGACAGTGTCAAATCAAAACATAATTTTAACTTTTGAATAAAATGGAAGGAGACAGAAATTACCGGCAGATGTGATGCCAAGGGGATTGGAAATTCGATTTGAGGAGCAGGTGGTTGTTTCAGGCCGGTAGTCACCGGAATCTGGTTCAGAGAGAGGAGAGGGAGCAAGCAAGCTGTGGATTAGGTTTCTCTAACTTTAATTGCAGTACCAAACCAGAAAACAATACTACTAATATGATTTTCTTTTTCTACGAGGTGATAGAACTAGAGTCCGTGATTTTTTGGGATGAAAGTTGTAATTTCATTCATTATCAGCTACAAAAATGTGTGTATAAGGAGAAAGTCCTTGACCACCGAATAAAAATGAATTATTATAATGTATAGAGTTCTAGTTGGTCTCTTTATAAAAAAAAGTTATTATCATCCGAGTATCCTAAAAATGCTTGGTTTTCATCCGAGTACTCTAACCAAACTTTGTGACATGTAAGTGTCCAAACGTAACATTTTATTTCAACTTAGTACCCGCCGTTAGTGTTCCATCTATTTTGGATGGAAAATGCTCAATTCTCTTGAAAATGACAACACTACCCCTACCAAAAATTGTAAGAACCGCCCCGGTCGAACCGGTGAATTCTAGACAAGTTTGACTTTCGGCCGGAAAAGTCAACCGGTGGCTTAGGAAGCCATTCGGGACCTTCCCGGGGCCCAAAAAGCTTAGCCGTCATCACGGTTAGCTTAGTTGGTCCATTTCCTTCAGTTTGACTGTAATATTGGTTAGGTCAAATTTCGGTCAAACTTAGACTTTATATCGGTTATTTTCCGATAAAATCTTGGAAAGCTGGAAATTAATTAAGTGGAAGTGACCCCACATGACACTTGTCATGGTTGGCTTGGAGGATGAAAGAGGAGCTTCAATTGACTCTTATACCCTCCCAACTTACCTCTAAAGGGATAGGACCTTAAGGGCTTTTCGGTAATTGGACAAAATAGGTCATTTAAAGCAACATGAGCACACAACTCAGCTCACTCCTCATTGTTGCAGCCGAAAATCACAAGGAGAGAAGAGGAGAAGAGCTCATTTCTTGAGGAAGAAGAAAGAGAAGAAAGCTTGCATTTTGGAGCTTGTTCTTAGTCCTTTTGCCTCCATTTTCCTTCCATCTTCTTCATCTCACCATCCTAGAGGTATGGATGCTCTCAACTCTTCATTTCATCTACTCTCAAATTTGGGTTTTGTGGGTTTTTGGCTTGAAGGTGAAGAACTAGTGTTTGGGTTGTCGCTTTGAGAAGAAGTAGTGAAGTACGTTGCTTGGATTGTGTTTTTGGTTGAAGTTTTGATGAACCCATTGAGGGTGTTGATGTTTGGCAACTTTGGATGAACATTTTGGAGTTAGAAGGAATTGGAAATGTGGTTTTTGATTTGATTTTCATGAAACTCGAGCTGGGGAAGAAAGGGGGAGAACCTGGACTGGTTCGCTACGGAGCGTGAGTCGGACCGGGCCCTGTGCCAGCACGGCAAGCCGCACGGAACGGGCCAGGTACCGGCACGGCGTGCTGCGCGGAACGGGCGTGAGTCCGGCACGGCGTGCTGCGCGGAACGGGCGTGAGTCCGGCACGGAACCTCGCACGGTCCGTGCTGGCTACCGGGCCGGTCTATGACACGGTCCGTGCAAGATTCCGGCACGCCCTGCGCTGCGGTCAGGGCCACCTTCCGGATCAGACCTCCAGATCCAAAAACCCTTCCTTTTAGCCCATTTCGATTTCTAGATCACTTCTTTGACCTTGTTTCCATTGTTTGAGGATTATTCTGTAAATTTTGGGTTGAGGAACACTCCGTCGGGTTACTAATTTTGGTATTGTTGTGGTCCAAGACCGTGAGCCCGAGCTCAAGAGAAGGAAAGGCCTTGGACCCGAGCTAGAGAGCCGAAGATGACTCTGGAACCCGTGTGAAGAACGGAGGAGAGACTAACCGGCTTTATAGCAGAGATTTAGGGAAGACCTTAAGGTTGGGGAAATCCTAACTACTCGAGTATTTCATTACTAGTATGCATGTTAGGTTAATAAAATCGGAAAGGTCCTAGAACTGCTTATAGGATGCGAATAACTAGAATAATCGTCTTTCAAATTACTAATAACCGGATGTGTCTAGAATGCATGCTTAGGATGAGAATAACTAGTGTAACTCGCTTTCAATACTTGGGAATTGATTTACTAGTAGAGAGGCCGTGATGAGCCCTCGGATTAGTTGTTGTGTTAGGTTCGCATGCTTGTTTGCTAGTTATTAAAATAATCAAGAGTCTAATGAGACTAGTTAAATGTTATGCTTGGTTGATTGAATGTTTACGTGATTAGTTGATTGAATGTTTACATGATTGGTTGATTAAATGAATGTTGAATGAATGAATGCTTGAACGGATGATCGAGTATGACTGATTGTGCCAAACGGTACGATCAGGTGATCGATGGACCGATGGATCCTGACAGGTAAGTATACGGTAAGTGTAAAGATTGAATGGATGTCTTTGGTGTTGTGGTGAAAGTGTGATTTGATAAGTGTTGGTTGGTTGATATGTTATAGTGTGATTTGATAAGTGTCGGTTGGTTGATATGTTATAGTGTGATTCTCTTATTATTGTTCTTAATATGTTTGGTTGTTTGGTATGGTACTTACACCGGGGGGGGAGGGGTGGGTAATCCGGTTATAGTTGTTGATGTTCGGAGGAGACTGTGGGCATTGATTATTGGAGTCTGCGGGCATTGGATATTGGAGCCTGCGGGGCGTTGATTATTGGAGCCTGCGGGCATTGATTATTGGACCCTGCGGGGCATTGGTTAACGGATTCTACGGGCAATTGGATGGTTTACCCTGCGGGGAAATGGTTACTTGTGGTTTCACCCAAGTGTAAGCATCCTGCGGGAGCACTACCTTGGTTCCTTATGACATATGTTCCTTTGGAGGCATTTCCGAGAATTCCGACGATGAGCGTCCCTCTGGGATGGTTTCCGGTGCCCCGATGTATGTGTCTCCTCTGGACCGAGGGAAAATCTGATATGATATGGGTACTCTGTTGGATCGGAATATGGGAACCGATGTGACACCAGAATCTATCCGTGGATCGGAGGCTTGAGAAAGCAATTGGTTGGCGTGATATTAATTGCTCCCATTTTAGTAGTTATGATTCGTTATAGTACTTTACATAAAATATTTTAAGTTACTGTTATCCTTGAGAATGCGGTACTTTTCTTATTCATTCTGTTTACTAGTATGTCATTGTTAATCGTATTTAAATCATTATTTGTGTTATCTTGTTAAAGCAGTTTTATTATTGATCTAAAGGTTGAGTTGTTACGATTTTTCCTACTGTGCGTAAGCTCACCCCTATGGTTTTCTTACTGTTTTTACAAGCGTACCTGATGTTTAGTGAGTTTGAGGCTCGGGAGCTTCTAGACGTCTTGGGAATTGTTCTAGAGTTGTGTTGGTCGTTTGTACTAAACACTATTTATCTTGCACTTTATGTCGAGTTTTGACTCACGTTTGAGATTTTCGAACTATTTATTTATGAGGATTTGATGGAGTTTATTTGAGTTTCTAAAAGTTCTATCATTTGCTTAGTATTTTCTATCATTAACTCAGGTCACGTCTTAAATCCGGTCAAAACCGGATTTGGGGCGTGACAAAAATAATAAATTAATCATAAAATAAATAAGATTTCAAAAAAATTAAATAAGATTTCAAAAAAAAAGGAAATTAAAAAAAATCAAAACTCAAAACATAAAACATTAACTCATAATTCTCGTTAACAACACCCTCACAGATCCATAGAAAAATTGAAAAAAAAAATTAAAATCAAAACACAAAACATTAACTCGCATTAACACCCCTCACAGATCCATCAACAACCTTCACAAATCCATGACCTCTCTCCTCTTTATATCTAATCCCCTTATAGTCCATTGATGCGAACGCATCTTACCATTAAAAATGCCACATTTAGGGTGACTTTACTGTTGATTTTAGTCCATTATTGCCTCACTCTCTTATGTTTTGCTCGTTTCCAGCGTTTTCATGTTTCACAGGGTATAGCTTGGAAAATGAGCGAAAACACATTAAAAAAGGGAAGAAATTCGAAAGTAGCAGTCAAGGTGGTGGAACAGAGCAAGCATCACGGATCCGTGACTGAACCCGTCACGGGTAGGGTCACGGAGCCGTGACGAAGACACATTTTGTTACAAACCGTTCTGCTCCGTCACGGATCCATGACGGTGTCCGTGACGGATGCCATCACGGAGCCGTGACGCGCGCGCAGAGCTGTTTCCCAAACTCGCTTCAGACTTGACTTTTACCCTTTTTAAACCTAAAATTAGCCTCCAATAGAGCTATCTTGTACTTTTGAGAGCTAAGGAAAGAGGAGAGTTGAGAGAAAGCTTGAGGAGAGGAATTCCACTTGAAGAACATCATTGTAATCAAATATTGGGTATTGTATTTCTCTACTTTGTTCAATTATGAAGCTTTGTCTATGTTCATCAATGGTGTTTTCTTTTTCCTTGCTCATGAGTAACTAAAACCCCATAATCTAGGGTTATGGGGGATTAGAGATTTGCTTTCCAATGTGTTGATTGTATGAATGAGGATTGTGTAGAATGATTTGATTTAGGGTTTGCATTTGATTTAAGCTTAATGCTCTATCTCCCGGGTAGGCCTGATAGAAGGTGGGAATTGCAATCTGACACTCGTGAGAGGTGGGTTGAAATTAGGTCAGAATTCTTATACGAATTGGGTTTAAATCTAGACTAGTGATAGCTAGGTTAACACGATTGCAATAACCATTTGGTTCAAACCGAAAGTTAGAAATTATCAAAGAACGTAATGCTTTGGGTCTCCCTACATCCTGATTCGTGAGAGCTGGGTGGTTAGATTCCATTAGGGTCCGAAACAACGTGAGGAGTTAGGACTAGTTTGAGAGATAATTCGTTGCCCCTAAAATCAGAACAACTTCACAATGTTCATCATCAGTTAAATGCATTGGAAACGGTCTCTATGAACCCACAACCTTAGATTACTTTTTCTCTGAATTAAAACTCTTCTAAGCTTTGTGATTACTGGTTCACTGTCATCTCGCTTACTGTTTACTTTTTATGTTTTAAAACAAAACCATCATTTCATTGAAATAGCTTGACAACGATTTTGATATAGAACGTGCTTGACTCGTGCTCCCTTGGGTACGATAATCCGGAACTTAAATTCCAAAATACTACTTGACGACCGGTACGCTTGCCGTGTCCTTTTCTGTGTTAAAAACGCAGGGCGTCAAGTTAATGGCGCCGTTGCCGGGGAGCAATTGAGCCAACCCTTTCTATAAAAGTTGTGTTTCGACTATTTCACTTTTTAATTTGTGCTTTTTTAATTTATTCTCACAAGATCTAAATCCACTCCAAGTGATTTGCTTAGTGATACAGATTTACGAGAAGCAGGACAATTGAAGATAAGAGCTTTAAAGAAGAAACTTGGTGAGGGAAGTGTCAATTCAAACACAATGGAAAATGTGGGCACTGATGCCACTAGGCAAAATGAAGGAGGTGGACAGTAGAATAACCAGGTGGTCCAAAGAAATCAACAAGAGGAACCTATAACTGTCGCGGAGCCACCAAGATATCTCTGTGATTATGGAACACCTCATACCAATAACCTACATCAGAGCATTCTCCACCCACCAGTGGAAGCTCACACTTTCGAGATTAAAACCTCTACCATCCAATTACTCCTACAACATACATTTAGCGGGAATCCAAACACGGATCCCGATCCTGCTGCACATCTGACTAAATTTAATGAGATTTGTGCTACTTTCAGGTACAATGGAGTGACAGACGAAGCAATTAAACTGCGGGTCTTCAAGTTTACTCTAAGAGATGAGGCAGCAGACTGGATTGCAAGCCTGCCTAACCACGCAATCACAACATGGGCCGATCTATCACAAAAATTTCTAGCCAGATTCTACTCGCCCAGGAAGACTAAGGAGCTCAGAGCCAAGATCCAGAATTTTGCTCAATCAAATTTTGAATCACTAGCAGAAGCTTGGGCGAGATATCAAGGACTCATGAGGAAGTGTCCTCACCATGGACAAGAGTTGTGGTTGCAGCTGCAGACATTCTACCAAGGGTTAAACAGACCAAGTCAAGCAAAGCTGAACGCCGCATCTGGTGGTTCGTTCACCAAACACACTCTACAAGAATGCCAAGAGATTCTAGATAATATAATGGCCAATGATGCTTGGCATTCGGAAAGAGCACCTGGAGGGCCTACAGTCAATTCAGTCAATTCAACAGCAGAAATAAATCAAGTCATGGAGCAATTGAAAGAAATGAAGCTGATGATGGCATGCATGCAGGGACAACCACCATAGCCTAGTCCAATGGACTATGAGGAGGCTAACTGGGTGAATCATAATGGAAACCAAGGGAGGAAGTACGACCCTTATTCAAATACTTATAATGAGGGTTGGAAAGATCGCCCTGAGCTCAAATGGGGAGGAGATCAGAATCAAAGAAGCCAAAATCCCACACCTCCCGGATTCAATCAGAGACCTCAAAATCAGGCCAGCCAGCAGAGAAATCCTCAACCTCAGCAAAATCAAGGTAACCAACAATCTTCTTCTGACCCAACTTCTTTAATTTTTAAAATGCTGCAGGTACAGGAGGAGAAGAATAGGATACAGGAGGAGAAGAATAGGATACAGGACGAGGAGAATAGGAAAATCCATAAGCGGTTGGAGGAAAAAGATCAGTAGATAAGGGAGCTGCTTAGGAAACAAGCTGAAGCAGATAACAATTATAAATCAGTAAATACTCAGCTAGGACAGGTTGCCACAGCAGCAAACTACAGACCTCCAGGATCCCTACCTAGTGACACCGAGAGGAATCCTAGAGAAAATGCACATGCAATTACTACAAGGAGTGGTAAGGTGGTGGAACCAGAAGAGAAGGAGAATGAGAAAGATCTACCCTCAAAAATCTCTACAGAACAAGTTCAAGATCAAGATCAAGAAGATTTAATAGAGGTAGTAAGCAGAGAGCACTCCACAGGTAAGAAGGTAAGGGAGCCCGTGGTTGATTCAGAAACCCGGACTCCACATCTTCCTTTCCCCTCTATTGTTAAGAAATCTAAACATGATGATCAGTATGCTAAATTCTTGAATGTGTTTAGGAAACTTGAGATTAATATTCCTTTTCTTGATGCAATTAAAAACATGCCTATCTATGCAAAATTCTTGAAGGATATTATATCTAATAAAAGGAAATACCAAGAGCATGAAAGGGTGAATTTAAGTGAGGAGTGTTCTGCTATCTTGGAGAATAAACTGCCTCCTAAATTGAAAGACCCGGGTAGCTTCACTATACCATGTGAAATGGGTTCCCTTTCATTTGCAAAAGCTTTGTGTGATTTAGGGGCTAGTATAAATTTGATGCCTTTAAATATTTTTAAGCAATTAGGATTGAAAGAGGAATTAAAACCAACTTCTATGTCCCTACAGCTAGCTGATAGATCTATTAAGTACCCTAGAGGGATTGTGGAAGATGTGTTGGTGAAAGTTGACAAATTTATTTTCCCTGCTGACTTTGTTATCTTGGACATGCAGGAAGATTATGAGATTCCCCTAATCCTAGGAAGACCATTCTTGGCCACAGCCCGAGCTCTTATTGATGTAGAGCAAGGGAAATTGACCATCCGATATGGCAAGGACGAAGTGGTTTTTAATGTTTTCAGATCCCTTAAACATGCTATAATTGATGATACTTGTTATAGGATTGACTTGATTGATTCTGTAGTGCAGAAATTTTTTTATTCCTGATGATCCTTTACTGGCATGTTTAATGAATGAGGATGCAACCACTTGTGAGCTTATGCAGGATAAGGAAGCAGAGATGGTCAATCTCTTGGAGGCATGCCCTCCAAGAAAGAGGGATAGACCCCACACTCGTCTCTCCTTGGAGGCGAGGCAAGGGCCTATGCTGAAACCCTCTGTTGAGCAAGCCCCGGAGCTTGAATTAAAACCCCTCCCAGATAATTTAAAATATATGTTTTTAAATGAAGACAATACTTTACCTGTAATAATTTCTTCTGAATTGTCTTCTCTACAGGAGGAAAAGCTGATGAGGGTGCTCAAGGAACATAAAAAGGCCTTTGGATGGACAGTGGCTGACATTAGAGGAATCAGCCCGTCAACATGTATGCACAAGATTTTAATGGAAGATACCTACAAACCAACTGTGCAACCACAAAGGAGGCTCAACCCATTAATGCAAGAGGTAGTAAAAAAGGAAATTATAAAGCTACTCGATGCAGGCATTATCTATCCCATCTCTGATAGTGCTTGGGTTAGTCCTATTCAATGTGTGCCTAAGAAAGGGGGATGACGGTAGTAACAAACAATAAGAATGAACTAATTCCTACTAGAACTGTTACAGGGTGGAGAGTATGTATCGACTATAGAAAATTAAATGATGCCACCCGAAAAGACCATTTTCCCTTTCCTTTTATTGATCAAATGTTAGAAAAATTAGCTGGTCATGAATATTATTGCTTTCTAGACGGTTATAGTGGGTATAACCAAATAGCTATAGCTCCCGAGGATCAAGAGAAAACAACTTTAACTTGCCCTTATGGAACATTTGCATATAGGAGAATGTCGTTTGGTTTATGTAACGCACCTGCTACATTTCAAAGATGCATGACTGCTATTTTTCATGACATGATTGGTGACTACCTTGAAGTATTTATGGATGATTTTTCTATGTTTGGTTCTTCGTTTGATGATTGTTTAAATAATTTGCATAAAGTGTTGACTAGATGTGAAGAAACAAACCTTGTTCTTAATTGGGAAAAATGTCATCTTATGGTACAACAGGGAATTGTTTTAGGCCATAAAATCTCCTCTAAAGGGATTGAGGTAGATAAGGCCAAAATAGATGTAATAGGTAAATTACCTCCACCTATTAATATAAAAGGAATTAGAAGTTTCTTAGGACATGCAGGGTTTTATAGGAGATTTATAAAGGGATTTTCCGAAATCTCTAAACCATTATGTAATTTGCTAGTCAAAGATGTCCCTTTTAATTTTGATGATGCATGTTTAAAAAGCTTCTTAACCTTAAAAGAAAAATTGGTAAATGCACCTGTAATGGTCAGTCCTGACTGGTCTCTACCCTTTGAATTAATGTGTGATGCTAGTGATATAGCGGTAGGAGCAGTTTTAGGGCAAAGGAAAGATAAGATTTTTCATACCATATACTATGCTAGTAGAGTTCTCAATAAGGCTCAATTAAATTATGCTACTACTGAAAAAGAACTATTAGCTGTGGTATTTGCATGTGACAAATTTCACCCATATCTTGTTTTATCCAAGGTTATAGTATACACGGACCATGCAGCTCTTAAGTACCTGTTTAGCAAGAAGGATGCTAATCCTAGATTGCTAAGGTGGATTTCACTACTCCAAGAATTTGATTTGGAAATACGGGATAAGAAAGGAGTAGAGAATGTGATAGCAGACCACCTGTCTAGGATTGAGAATCCATATGAAGAGCTGAACAAGCCAATAAATGAGGAGTTTCCAGATGAGCACCTATTCCAGGCAAAGCACATCGAAGCCCCGTGGTTTGCAAGTTTTGCAAACTACTTGGCAACTGGTGCTCTAATTCCTGACATGAAACCCTACCAGAAGAACAAATTCTTACATGATGTAAAAAATTACTTTCGGGATGACCCTTTTCTGTTTAAAATTTGTGCAGATCAAATGGTTAGAAGATGTGTCCCCGAAGAGGAGCAAGAAGCTATTTTGCATAAATGCCACGGGGGGGATGTAGGGGGTCATTTTGGACCACAGAGGACAACTCAAAAGGTACTTCAATCAGATTTTTATTGGCCTAGCTTATTTCATCATGCTATTCGGTTTGTTGAGCAATGTGACAGGTGCCAAAGAACAGGAAATATATCAAAGAAGCATGAGATGCCTCTGAATGTTACCATAGAGGTAGAGTTGTTCGATGTGTGGAACATCGATTTCATGGGTCCTTTCCCTAGATCTAACGGTATGGAATATGTACTAGTTGCAGTAGATTACGCGTCAAAATGGGTAGAGGCGATAGCCTTACCCACTAATGATGCCAAGCCGGTGGTTGCTTTCCTTAAGAAGCACATTTTTTCCCAGTTTGGCACACCCAGGGCAATAGTAAGCGATGGTGGGAAACACTTTTGCAATAAAATATTTTGGAAACTTCTAAATCAATATGGAGTCACCCATCGCTTAGCTACACCCTACCATCCCCAAACTAGCGGGCAGGTGGAAGTTACCAATAGGGAATTAAAAAGTATTTTAGAAAAGACTGTTGATATGTCTAGGAAAAATTGGGCACAAAAGTTAGATGATGCACTTTGGGCATATAGAACAACATATAAAACCCCTATTGGAATGTCACCGTATAAGATGGTATATGGGAAGTCATGTCACTTACCGTTAGAATTGCAACATAAAGCATATTGGGCGCTTAAGTTTTTAAATTTTGATGCTAATCTTTGTGTTGAAAAGAGGTTAATGCAGATTAATGAGCTGGACGAGTTTAGGTCCCTTTCTTATTTCAGCACTGAGCTATACAAGGAGCGCACCAAGATCGCCCATGATAAGAAAATTGTGCAAAGAGAGTTTAGGGAGGGAGATAGGGTCCTTCTCTATAACTCTCGGTTGAAGATCTTCTCCGGAAAGCTCGTTTCGAAGTGGAGCGGGCCCTATAAAGTGACTCGAGTCTTATCAAAAGGGGTGGTAGAGATTTGTGATGGAACACGGCCCCCATTTTTAGTCAATAGACATCGAATTAAGCATTATTATGGGGGGCCGTTGGGACCAGAGGAGTGCCTATACCGGGAGGAGCCAGACTATGAGGACGAAGAGGCGGCCTAAAGCCGCCTTTGAGTCGAGCTGACGACGTTAAACAAAAGCGCTTCTCGGGAGGCAACCCGAGGTTATTTTATGTTTATTTTCTTTGTTTTTCGTGAATTAATAAATGCATTGGTGTGCAGGATTGTTAGAGGATACAAACAGTCAAAACAAGAGACTACAGAGGAGTCGTGATGGCCACCGTCACGGAGGCCATCACGACTCCTCTCTCCTCTTTATATCTAATCCCCTTATAGTCCATTGATGCGAACGCATCTTACCATTAAAAATGCCACATTTAGGGTGACTTTACTGTTGATTTTAGTCCATTATTGCCTCACTCTCTTATGTTTTGCTCGTTTCCAGCGTTTTTCATGTTTCACAGGGTATAGCTTGGAAAATGAGCGAAAACACATAAAAAAGGGAAGAAATTCGAAAGTAGCAGTCAAGGTGGTGGAACAGAGCAGGCATCACGGATCCGTGACCGAACCTGTCAAGGGTAGGGTCACGGAGCCGTGACGAAGACACATTTTGTTACAAACCGTTCTGCTCCGTCATGGATCCGTGACTGTGTCCCTGACGGATGCCATCATGGAGCCGTGACGCGCGTGCAGAGCTGTTTCCCAAACTCGCTTCAGACTTGACTTTTACCCTTTTTAAACCTAAAATTAGCCTCCAATAGAGCTATCTTGTACTTTTGAGAGCTAAGGAGAGAGGAGAGTTGAGAGCAAGCTTGAGGAGAGGAATTCCACTTGAAGAACATCATTGTAATCAAATATTGGGTATTGTATTTCTCTACTTTGTTCAATTATGAAGCTTTGTCTATGTTCATCAATGGTGTTTTCTTTTTCCTTGCTCATGAGTAACTAAAACCCCATAATCTAGGGTTATGGGGGATTAGAGATTTGCTTTCCAATGTGTTGATTGTATGAATGAGGATTGTGTAGAATGATTTGATTTAGGGTTTGCATTTGATTTAAGCTTAATTCTCTATCTCCCGGGTAGGCCTGATAGAAGGTGGGAATTGCGATCTGACACTCGTGAGAGGTGGGTTGCAATTAGGTCAGAATTCTTATACGAATTGGGTTTAAATCTAGACTAGTGATAGCTAGGTTAACACGATTGCAATAACCATATGGTTCAAACCGAAAGTTAGAAATTATCAAAGAACGTAATGCTTTGGGTCTCCCTACATCCTGATTCGTGAGAGCTGGGTGGTTAGATTCCATTAGGGTCCGAAACAACGTGAGGAGTTAGGACTAGTTTGAGAGATAATTCGTTGCCCCTAAAATCAGAACAACTTCACAATGTTCATCATCAGTTAAATGCATTGCAAACGGTCTCTATGAACCCACAACCTTAGATTACTTTTTCTCTGAATTAAAACTCTTCTAAGCTTTGTGATTACTGGTTCACTGTCATCTCGCTTACTGTTTACTTTTCATGTTTTAAAACAAAACCATCATTTCATCGAAATAGCTTGACAACGATTTTGATATAGAACGTGCTTGACTCGTGCTCCCTTGGGTACGATAAACCGGAACTTAAATTCCAAAATACTACTTGACTACCGATACGCTTGCCGTGTCCTTTTCTGTGTTAAAAATGTAGGGCGTCAAGTTAATGATGCATGAGCACACAAAAGTTTATAACACGAAATGATGCATGAGCACACAAAAGAAAACACAATGCAATGCAATGCAAGGCATTCAACACCGACCTCGGCTTCCCCATCTCCTCTAACCTTTGACGTCGGCCAAACCTTGAAGCTTCGTCCAAATCCGGCTTCACCTTCGTCATCTGGGTTCAGACTCTTAGGGCTTTCCAATCATCATGGAAAACGAAGGAGACGAAGCTCCTTCCGCGATATGGTGACTCCGAGCTCGGGACGGGCTCTCAAGTTCAGCCAGGTCTGTTTTGATTCACCTTTTTCAATATATTTAGATCTCGTTGAACTGAAATTTAATTTTTGGGTTTTTTTTTTGCTGCTATGCTAACTAGATCTGTTCATGGCCTTTGTTTATGGGTGGGTGTATAACTTAAGTGAGTCTAATAGGTTAGGTAGATTGGTTGAATTCAGATTCGAAAGTGGCCTCTGAACCTCAAAAATTGGGGCTTTTTAATCTGATGATGATATGGGTTTGCTTGTGTAATTGCAGAAAATTTAGTACCCTATTTTGTGTATTTGCAAAAACTTTAGTACCATATCTTGTGTATTTGCAGGAATTTTAGAGAAATGAAGATGAAAAAGATGGTGATAAAGGTGTAGGTGATGGAGGAGTCGTTGGCATTGAAAGGTCAGGAGATCAAAGAGATTTTAAAATTAGAAATTGGAAAGAGCATAAATTGTGTCTTTGTTCAAATCCTTTTTTTTGGTTCATGTTGAATTCAGATCATGAATGTTGGGTTTGAAAATTTAGGAGGGTTTGGAATTTTGTATTCTTAATTAAGATTAATTTGTTCTGACGGAGAAGGTTGAATGTTAGGTTTGTTCTCCATATTAAATCTTTGTTCTCATCTGGAAGTCCATGGATGGATCGTGAGCATTTGGGTTTGGTTCTAAGAGCATGTACAACAGAAAGGACCTTGGTGAGGGAGTGGGAGTGTAGAACTTGTGCTGACTGGACAAAAGTGAGGGAGTGGGAGTGCGGAAAAGTGGGTGTTTTGCAACAGAAAGGACCTCTGAGGTCCTGGGAGTGCAGAACAGTGCTGACTGGATTATTAATTGATATTTTGTTGTTTTATTTCATTCTTTAGCAGAAACCGTTTAAATTATATAAACAAATGTGAAAAAAATAATTAATGACAATAAATAAATAATAAATAAATTTAACACGAATAAAAATTAACTTTTTAATAATGGAAAAGAAATCAATAAAATATGTGTATGGAATAATATGGTCAACTATGTAATATTCATAGTAGGTGCTATAACGAAAAATCTTTGAATCGGACCGGATATAAATACACACAAAAATGATAATATGGTCAAATATATATTACATAAATATGTTATTTTATTTGAAATATCATCCAACACTAAATTATATAATATATAATCTATTAAAAAGAATATTTGATTTTAAATTTTAATATGCATTTCACTCCAAAATTAAAAGTATATCATATAAATTATAATAAAAATAGTAACAAAAACTCATCTAGCTCAATGGTAGAACCACATGGCTTTTAACCTTGAGGTTGGGGGTTCAAATCCCACAATTGACAAAAATTTTTGTTTTTTTTAAAAAAAAAGTCGCGCGCATATGCCTGGTGTCGGCCCGAGATTGGGCCAGCGTGGGCCAAGGAGCGAGGAGCGCGTCTGCGAGCCCGGCCCGCGATTGGGGAGCGAGGAGCGAGGCTCGAGCCCAGGACCGCGCCACGGACCGCGCGAAAACCAGCCCACAACAGAACGGGGCGCGATCCGCGGACCGAGCGTGCGCGGGCTGAGGGCGCGGCCCGGCCCGTTGTACATGCTCTAATGAACAAGATGAACATGACGAACATTATGCATCTTAAGAAAAAAAATAAAAATTCTGAATTTTTTTTCATCACCTCACTATTTGTTTTTTATCACCTCAGTACATGTTTTTATCAACATTTAGCACTAGTTTGATACCTCCGATATAAAACATTTATTAGTGAAGATTTATCAACAGTCAACATTATTTTTATCACCTCGATGTACCTTTTTATTTTCGTGCTTCAAAATATATTCACGCTTGATCTTGATTTAAAGCCCTTGAAAAAATAAAAATATTGACGCAACTTTGAAGCTAATTGGAGTTCAAACGAATCAGGAAATATTAAATTAGTGAACTGGTGAAGAAAAAAAATGGACACTTGTCCACATGTCACCATGCTATTACAATTATACCCTTGCTTGTGTGAGAAATGATGAAAATGACGTGAATTTGTGTAATAACCACTCCCGATCAACGCTAGTCAAATCTGCGAAAAACAGGAAAACCTAAAAAATTTCAGCAGACACTTGATTGAACCTGAAATTGACTCCGAGGGTCATACCGGACGTAAGTTGACCCCGCTATTGACCAAAGTGAGTTCCGGGGGACTCAGGGCAACTTTCTGATCAATTTGGGAAAAATTGACTTTTCGCTGGAAAAGTCAATCGAGCGACGTTTTGGTCCATTTGAGGACCGTTTTGGATCCAAAAAGCTTTGCCGTCGTCGCAGCGGTCTTAGTTGAGCCGTTTCCTTGTAGCCCGTGAAGTTTCGTAATTTCTTGGAAAAAGTGCCCGTTCGGGGCCCGAGACGGCCGAATTTCGCGAATCTGACTGAAAAATATCTAGAAGATATTTTCAACAATGGGTGGGACCCACTTGCCACTTGTCATACAAGTGGTGGTGTTAGTTTGGTAATTAGTTGATAGTTGGTTGGTGTTTAAAATAAAAGATGAGAAGTTGAGGGTTAGTTTTGCAATTATGATAAAAGTGTGTAGTTGGAATTAAAACAAAAGGATGAGACTTGGTGATGGTCGGCCAAGACTTGTAAAAAAAGGGGAGTTTGGTGTTTTTAGAAAGAGAAAGAGGAGAGAAGAAAGAAGAGAGAAAAGAGAGGTGGTGTTGTAGAGTTTTGGTGATTCTCGTTCATCTAACCTTTGGATCGTCTCAAAGCTAAAGGAATCGAGCTCACATCGATGTTTTCTACGGTAAGGGTTTTGAGTAAAACTAGTAGTTTTGGTGGTTTTGAGGTGTGGGGTTCGTTGGAGACGTTTTGGAGCGAGTTTGGAACGTTTTCCGGTGACCGGGAGCTCGCGGGAGCTCCGGCCACCATGTAGGGTGGCCGGCCGGCCGTGTGAGGTGGCTGGCCGGAGCTAGGACCAGCCACCACCTTGGTGGGCCGGGCCCAATTTAACCCTAGCAACCCTCGGCCAAGTATGGCCGGGTGGGGCCCACGTGCTCGGGTGCTCGGGTTTTGTGTTCGGGTGGTTTAGAACGTTTCCCGGACCATTTATCCACAACCGAATCGAAATTTGGAATTAAATTGGAAAAGTTATAATTAACGGGTTTTAGAAACTTGAAACGTTAATTAATTGACTCGGAAGTCGGAACTCGATTCTGTCAAGTACATTGGGACCCTTGAATTATTCTAAGACCGCAGAAACGAAAACGAGAATTTTTGGAGCTCCAGAAGGGCATTTACAAAACCCGGGCATATTCGCCATGTCGGGCGAATCGGGCCTTTACGGGTCCCTTATCGACAATGTCGAGTATTTGGGGAGTTTGGGAGTGATCGACATTATCGGGGTTAAGTTTGGGCATCAAGTTTAATGATTTTCAGTTTATTCCTGCGAGTTGTTAAGTGCCTTAAAATTGTGTTCTTTTAGATCGTACCACGGACCGAAGCAAGGGAAAGCTGGGTGAGTGACTGAGATCACACCGGAGCTTGTTGGTTGGCTTTTGGAGAACACGCGCGAGGTAGGGAAAAGTAGCCGGATCTCGGCCCTGACTAGGGAAAGTTAACAGTAGAAATGTATGTGACACTGGGGTGTCGTGGGTTAAGTAGGTTTATCGAATATTAGAAAGGTAGGCGATACCGGGTAGTGTCGTATGATTCAGGAACGTATCGAACATTAGAATTGCATGTGACACTTAGTAGTGTCGTAGGAGCAGAGAACTTATCGATATTAGAAGCAATGGAGGCATATGACCATGCCCGGAGGTTGATTGTGAAACTGTTGATATTAGAACTACTGGAGGCATTGGTTATGTCCGAAGGTTGTTTGTGTAATTTGTGTCTTGGGTGGCCATGAGAGCCCGTGCTTTACTGTTGTGTCTAGGGTGGCCATGAGAGCCCGTGCTTTACTGTTGTGTCTTGGGTGGCCATGAGAGCCCGTGTTTTACTGTTGGTGTGTCTTGGGTGGCCGTGAGTGCCCGTGGGGTTGTTAAGCCGTGAGTTACTGTTGGTGTGTCTTGGGTGGCCGTGAGTGCCCGTGGGGTTGTTGAGCCCGTGAGTTACTGTTTGTGTGTCTTGGGTGGCCGTGAGTGCCATGTGGTTGTTGAGCCCATGAGTTGTTGTTGGTGTGTCTTGGGAGGCCGTGAGTGCCCGTGGGGTTGTTGAGCCCGTGAGTTACAGTTGGTGTGTCTCGGGAGGCCGTGAGTGCCCGTGGGGTTGTTGAGTCCGTGTTTTACTGTTGGTGTCTTGGGTGGCCATGAGTGCCTGTGGAGTATTGATCTTGTGTTGTTGCTGTTTGTTGAACTTGTTTGTGGTTGTGATTGTGACTGTGGTTACCTGATGTTGGGGGCCCGCTTCATGAAACGTGGGTCCACGAGCACACGCGTCTGCATGTTCAGACGGGGTAGGGGGCCCGCCCGTCAATAAAGGTGTCCTGGCCGCGCGTGTGTGGTTTGGGTTTGTGAGCATTCTTTGATTGGCTTACGAGTTAGAGTCTCGGTAAGTTGCGAGCATTCTTCGGCTGGCCTGACCGAGTTAGAGTCTCGGGAGGTTGCGAGCGTTCTTCGGCTGGCCTGACCGAGTTAGAGTCTCGGGAGGTTGCGAGCGTTCTTTGGCTGGCCTGACCGAGTTAAGTCTCGGGAGGTTGCGAGCGTTCTTGGCACTGAGCAGTTGGCAGCTGGTATGCGATCCTTTGTGATCTTGTTTGGTGTGCGATCCTTTGTGATCTTGGGTGTGGCGTTGTGATATTTTGAGTCCTTGGGAGGGGTCGTGATCGTTGTGTCGGGTCTACTTTACGTGTCAGGGTGTTGAGTTGGTCAAGGAAGGTAACAGTGGGTGTGTGTTCAGTCGGAGTACTTGGGTTGGGGATGGTGTTCCCCGGTGTTGAGTTTGTGTTGGTGTTACCGGCATTGTCTGCTAATTATGTCGTAGTCAGTCTGTTATCCGTGGTGGTGAGCGAACGCTCACCCCTAGCTGCTTTTCCTACAAGTACCGTTCGCAGGCTGGACTAGGTGAGCTTCTGAAGCTTGAAGAGCTAGAAGCGGGATTCTGGGTTTATTTGAGTCTAGCGACGTATACCTTGTTTTTGTCCACTTTTTGGGACTGTTTTTGAGTTGTAAATATTATTTTGTTGAACTAAACTGGTATTTTTAAAATGTTTAAATGGAAAAGGTTTCAAAGTGTATTATTTTAAATGTTCGCGTCCCGAGTTCGATTTACTGAAATTGGGGCGTGACAATTTGGGTGGAATTGGGGTGATGATGTGGCACCATGGTAAATATTGGATCTTAGGTGTGTGTGGCTAGGATTGGTTCTGACGGTTCTTAGGTTAAGAGTGGTTTGTAGCCGATTTCACCTCACGATAAAAATATTATTAAAGTTCAAATCCTACGATATACGAGAGAAGGCAAGGGCAAACAACCATCAATTACACACCATAGTACTAACAATTATGTACGACCTCAACCAAAGAGACTCCCCATCAATAAGGTCTCAACTACACCAAACCCTTACAAGGTATTACAACAGGTCTTAAACCATAATACAGAACCAATAAGCAACCAAGACCTATCAAGGCATAAAGGTCTAGAAAACCAGATTTTACCATCATGAAGGGCACAAATCAAACAAGTTCTACAACACCCTGAAACAACGACCAAAAATCACAAACAAGAATAAAAGAAAAAAGAAAAAAGAAGAGATAAAAAAGCTTCTCCTCAGTCACCGCACCCAATCACGAATTCCTATAATGAAAAGCCACCACGAAGCTCCACTAGACAACCAAAGACCCAGCAAAATCTTTAAATTGTGCCAAACAAATTGGAAAACTACCAGCACGTTGGCCAACACCAGATCCGTAGGGTCCCGACCACAAATCTTGATCGATGAAGATGAAGAAATAAATCCGAATCCGAAGGAGCGAACCTATAGCAACAATCTGAAGCCCCCTTCTAGAACGACCACTCCACACGGCCGCCTGCAACCTCCACCCTCAGAGCCACAACCCCATAATTCAAACACCAGCTACAACTTTGAAACGTGCCAAACAAGACAGAACAAATAGCGGCAGCCAACACCTTTAAACAACGAGTCCCCGACCACCAACAAGGTCAAGGAAAAGGAAACTAGTAGAGTTGGATCGACAATATAGAGGGGTTGAAGAAGGAGGCCGGAGATCGGAGACCGGATCTACCACACTCCTCAAGTATCAAAAGACACTTTATCGACGACCATCAGCACGACCTGAACACCACTAGTGGATGAGAGACACCACCAAGCGCTGAGCGCTGCAGATCCGACCAAACAACGCTCAGATCTGACCAGAAGACACTATACCTGACAAGTATCGAACTTGTCGGAGAGTGAGTAGAAGAACGGACAACGAGATCGGAGGGTAAAGGAGATGAAGGACAGAAGAAGGGAGAGGAGACGTACACCTTACAGAAGTCGGGGGTGGAAAGACAAGTGAAAAGGGGTCGTTGGCAGTGAAGGATTGGATGAAACTAAGGAGAGATGAGAGCTTCTCTCCGGTTTTTTTACACAATATCAATATTATTCGTTTATTAGAGAATAGCAAAACTTGATGAAGGAAAATGGAAATCGGGACATGGCCGGAGTTAAAATACATAATCCGAGATCGTAAGTGTTGATGGTGCAACTGCATACGGGGGAGGCAGTGAAATGGAAAGCTAAAGCTCAATACTAATGTAACGCAAGCATATAAAAAATGTAGGAATGGGTTTGGGGTTGTTGTATTGTAGGGGACAGTTGTGGTTTAATGATAGGACGAGGCAGTGGACACATTTTGGGTCCATTTGAACCAGACTACATGGCTTCAATTTTTGTGGCCGTAGCTGAAGATATTTAGAATGCAGTATATAGAGCAACCTTATCTAGAGTTGCTCCTCTGCTAGAGTGAGTGGCAAAGAATTAAGTTGAGAACATCATGGCTAACTCCGTCTTGCTTTCTCCTACAGCACAAGAAGCAAACGTAGCAAAGACCTTGTCCCTGCTTGAAAGCTGCTCAAACATGGGGGACCTCAAGCAGCTTCACGCACACATGTTAAAGACATCCCTTGTTCTGCACACCAAAGCAGCAACCAAACTCCTCACTCTGTGCACCTCTTCGGGTTCTGGCAATCTGGCCTATGCCCAGATGTTTTTCGACAGGCTGAGCAGACCCAACACCGTGATGTGGAACGCCATGATCAGAGGTTACGCCACCAGCAATGAGCCCCACCGAGCCCTGCTCCTCTATCACCGGATGATCCGCAGCGGGGCTTCTCACAACGCCTACACCTTCCCCTTCCTCCTCAAAGCCTGCTCACACTTGGACCACACCCGCCAGATCCACGCCCGCCTCCTCAAACTCGGCTACGGCTCCGATGTCTACGCCGCCAATGCTCTGCTCCACGTTTACGCCACAGCCGGGGACATGGACTCTTCCCACCTCCTCTTCACCCACCTCCCTCACAAGGACGTTGTTTCCTGGAACTCGATCCTCAGCGGCTACGCCAAACGGGGTGACATGGAAATGGCCGGTGAGCTCTTCCGGAGCATGCCGGAAGCGAATGTCATCTCGTGGACGGCGATGATCTCCGGGTACGCGGGGGCGGGGCGGAACAAGGAGGCTCTCGGGCTGTTCCATGAGATGCTCCAGTCCGGCGTTGACCCGGACAATGTGGTCCTCGCGAGTTCACTCTCAGCGTGCGCACATCTCGGAGCATTGGATCAAGGCAGGTGGATCCACGCCTATATTAACCGAAACAGGATCCATACGGATCAGGTTGTAGCTAGTGTTCTTGTGGACATGTACGCCAAGTGCGGGGACATGGACCAGGCTCTACGGGTATTCGCCAAGATGAACAAGAGAGGCGTGTTCGCGTGGACGTCGGTGATTTCAGGTTTGGCCCTTCACGGGCGGGGGAGAGAAGCTCTGGAGTGGTTCAGGAGAATGCAGGAACAAGGAATCAAGCCGAACCCAATAACGATCACGGCGGTGCTCAGCGGGTGCAGCCACGCCGGACTGGTGGAAGAGGGGAAGCGAGTGTTCGAGGGGATAACGGAAGTACATAAGCTGAAGCCTTCCATGGAGCACTATGGATGCATGGTGGACCTGCTGGGAAGAGCCGGGCTGTTGAAGGAAGCAAAGGGGTTCATGGAGAAGATGTCGGTGGAGCCCAACGTGCAATTATTGGGGGCGCTTGTGAATGCTTGTCTAATTCACGGGGATTTAGAGTTGGGAGAGGAGATAGGGAAGGTGCTGGTGGAAGAGGAGCCTGGTCATGGCGGGAGGTACATTCATCTGGCCAGCATTTATGCGGCCGGAGGAGAATGGGAGCAAGCAGTTGAGACAAGACGCCGGATGAAAGAAAAGGGAGTTGGGAAAGTTCGAGGTTGCAGTGTAATCAGCGTAAACGGCACACTTCACGAGTTCACCGCTGGAGATGGATCTCACCCGGAGATTAAAGAGATTCATGACATGTGGGATAAGATTGCAGGGAGGTTGAGAGGAGAAGGGTACAATATTAGAGGAGAAAGATTATAAAGAAATTGCAATGCCTATATTCAAAAATTGTTTGATTGTATACATGTTTCAGTCCTCATTGCTGGTCCGCTGAGATACTTTCTCAAATGGACTCCAATGTCTCGTCCTAGTCCATGTTGGACGCATACAATACAACAACCTCACCATTGTTTGACTCATGAGAGTTGATGTAGGACACATCTAATACCACACACCAACACATCCCCTTCTAAAATTAAAAATGTAAAAAACCAATAATGTTTATAGGGAAGAATATGTCCTCTATATTACCTGAAATGAAAGCGTCCCCAGAGTGACTGACGAATTAGGCGCGAGGCCTTCCATAAACTCAGCCTAATCTCCATCCAGACCAGACCCTTGAGCACAAGAGCAATTAACAATGGCGAGCAAATCAAAGGGAAGGACCGTTATGGAAGTGGGAGCTGACGGGGTTGCCCATACTACCCTCATCAATCCTCCTCTCAACTCTCTCTCTATCTCTCTCTCTCTCGAGAGATCTTCTTATTTGATTGATGTTCATGTTTGGTCGAGAGAGATTTCATATTTGATTGATGTTCATGTTTGGTAGAGAGAGATTTCTTATTTGATTGATGTTCATGTTTGGTGGGTGTTCTGCGATTATTTCCAATGTGGATAATTTTAAAATCTGAATGGTAGAAATAGGGACGAGACCAGTTCCTTACCGATTTTGATGATTTGCTTCTGGAATGGAGGAAATTATGCTGAGAGCCTTATGTGAAGATGGAATTTGAGGGGTAGCCTTCGTCTTTTCTCTCCTTATGAAAATACAATTATACCCTTCATTTTTTCTTTTAAAACCTTTTGATTTCATAACACCAACACAATCACCATTCTTCATCTTCTTTCTCTCAACTTCTCTCCTTTTTTTCCATCTTCTTTCTCTTCAAACTTCAACCTTCTTCTTCTTCTTCTTCTTCTTCTTCTTCTTCTTACTTCTCCTACCTCCATTCGTCGTCGTCCCGTTGAGTTTGTCACGAAATCACCGTCGTCCCGTCGAGCTCGCCACAAAAGCACGATAGTCTTCTCCCTTTTTTTTGTATGGCGGATTGGCCAATCCGCCGCGGAATGGGCCAATCCGCCGCGGAATGGGCCAATCCGCAGGCGTATCGGTCAATCCGCCGATCGACGAATTATCCGATCGGCGGATTGGCCCATCCCGCGGCGGATTGGCTGGCCGATTGGCCAAATTTTGTCCCTAAAAAATGGGCGGGAATTTCAAAATTTGGGGATTTTCGAATTTTGAAAATTTGGGGATTTTCGAATTTTGAAAATTTGGGGGGAAATCAAAATCTGAAAAAGGATAAAATAGGGAATTCATTAAAGAAGAGGTTTTTTTTCAAATTCCATCTTCAGTCAATGTTTTTTTCAAATTCCATCTTCTAATAAAGCTATAAACGAAATTGATCCTCTGGAATGGCATTTCAAGGCGTAACTATGGGTACTAACCCCCTTTGAGGTGTGTTTTAGCGATCCTAATTGGGCTTAACCTTTTCTTACACTTCCCAACTGTGACCTTTTCATTTTTTGCGCAAACTAACATTTTTCGTCTATTTTGACGATAACAGATACATTTCACTATGATTTGCTAAAGAGATTTACTTGGTCACTATGCTTTTGGTTTAAAATAGGTAAATAGGCTAAACATGAGTAGGCAACAGATACTTTATCTGCACACGAATCAGACTGTACTGATTCCACAAAAATAGTAATCACATTACTATAACAAAAAAAATCCCTTAATCATAGTCCCTTGTTGAAGTATCTCATATGGAAAGCTTGTGAAGTTTGTGTTTGCTTGTTCTACACATACTGGATGGGGACCTTAACAACATTAGCTTTCAGGCTGGAGTACGTTCAAACTTCAACCTTTTGGAGTTAAGGATAAGTTGGTCTATAATTGATTGCATTGGTTCAACAAGTCCTTTTAACAGAGGAAGCTCTTCTATACTCTTCTCAAGTTGACACATTTACTTCCTTTATTCATCTTAAATTGTACAGTTTATCATGTAATTGAACAAACAGGTTCCAGGTGTTACTGATCTTGGTTTGGTACCAAGGCATAAACAGTTCATGATTTAGTGTACCATTGTCATTATCTGTTTGTTAATTAGGAATTATGTAAGATAGAAATATAACAGCCTTTGATACTTACAATTGATGTTTAGAACAGGCTGTTATTGAGAATGTTTCGTTAAAGCAACTCATTTTTGCTGATCTGGAAATGTATTGTCCACCACATTGCATACTAGCAAGCAACACTTCCACAATTGACTTCAACCTCATTGGCAACAAGACAAAGTCCCAAGACCGGATTATCGGAGCACATTTCTTTAGGTAGCATCTGATTATAATTCTGATTGTCCTTAACTTTTCCAGGTCAATAAACATATTTTTATGATGCAGTCCGGCTCATATCATGCCGCTGTTGGAAATTGCACGTACTATGCAGACATCTCCCCAGGTTATTGTGGACTTGCTTGATGTTGGGAAAAAGATAAAGAAAACAGCAGTTGTTGTTGGAAACTGCACTGGCTTTGCTGTCAACATGACGTTCTTCCCTTACACACAAGCCTCTCTTTTGCTTGTTGAACGTGGACCATAAGCCCGTGTGGCGAGGTGTAATGGCCGCACGGGGCCTCGTGGGGGAAACGACGACTTTTTTGGTCCTTATCGTACACACAACACACTCGCGCAGCGTCCGAGATGTGAAGCCCGCGCGGCGAGGTGTAACTGCCGCACGGGGCCTCGTGGGGGAAACAACGGCGTTTTTGGTCCTTATCGTACGTGCGGCGCACTCGCGAGGCGTGCGCGATGTGAAGCACGTGCGGCGAGGTGTAACTGCCGCACGGGGCCTCGTGGGGGAACGACGACGTTTTTGGTCCTTATCGTACACGCGGCGCACTCGCACGGCTGTAGAGTTGTGACGACACCGTGTCGAGGTGTAATAGCCGCACAGGGCCTCGTGGGGGAAACGACGGCGTTTTTGGTCCTTATCGTACACGCGGCGCACTCACGCGACTGTAGAGTCGAAGTAGGTCTCCTCTTTTCACCCGCACGGCTAGGTATCATGGCCGCACGGCGAGTAACACTGTTTTAGTATGTTGAGATTTTCATTTCTATTATATAATTTGCATTTAGTAATTGTAGTATTACTAGTATAGACAATGGCAGATGCAATGCAGCTTGACGGTTCTGCAGCTAGTAATTCTCGTCCGGTTCCTAGTGCAACTCCCTCCAAACCACCGCAAGTATTTCTGTAAGAACCGCCCCGGTCGATCCCGGTCGAACCGACGATTTCTAGACAAGTTTGATTTTCGACCGGAAAAGTCAACCGATGACTCAGGAAGTCATTGAGGACCTTTCCGGGGCCCAAAAAGCTTAGCCATCATCACGGCGAGCTTAGTTAGGCCGTTTCCTTCAGTTTGACTGTAATATTGGTTAGGTCAACTTTCGGTCAAACTCGGACTTTTTATCGGTTCTTTTCCGATATAATCTTGGACGGCTGGAATCTTAATTAAGTGAAAGTGACCCCACTTGACACTTGACATTTTTGGCTTGGAGGATGAAAAAGGGACTTCCATTGACCCTTATACCCTCCCAACTTACCGTTAAAGGGATAAGACCTTAAGGGCCTTTTAGTAATTGGACATAATAGGTCAATTAAAGGAAATGGAGTACACAATTCAGCTCATATTGTGTTGTTGCAGCCGAAATTCACCCAAGGAAGAGAAGAGAGGAGAGCTCATTGCTTGAGGAAGAAGAAAGGAGGAAAAGCAAGCAACTTAGACCTTGTTCTTGACCTTTTCTTCTCTATTTTCCCTCCATCTTCACCATCTCACCTTCCTAGAGGTATGGATGCTCTTAACTTTCCATTTCTTCCACTTTAAAATTTGGGTTTTTGTGGGTTTTGGCTTGAGCTTGAAGAACTAGCTCTTTTGGTTGTTGTTTGGAGAGGAATTAGTGAAGTTAGGTTGTTTTGATTGTGTTTGGTTGAAGTTTTGATGAACCCATTGAGGGTGTTGATGATTGGAGACTTTTGATGATTATTTTGGAGTTGGGAGAAGTTAGAAATGGGGTGTTTGGTCTGATTTTCATGGAACTCGAGTTGGGAAAGAAAGGGGAAGGTCCTGGACTGGTTCGGCACGAAAGGTGACCCGGACCGGGCGATGTGCCGGCACGGCAAGCCGCACGAAAGGGCCATGTACCGGCACGACACACGGCACGGAACGGGCTTGAGTCTGGAACGGAACCTCACACGGTCTGTGTCAGACTCCGGGCCGGTTTGTCGCGTGGTCCGCGCGGGATACCGGGCCGGTCTGTGATACGGTCCGTGCCATGTTCCGGCACGGCCTGTGATGCGTTCCGGACTGGATTCCGGATCAGATTCCCAGAACTAAAACCCTTCCTTTTGAGTCCATTTCAATTCCTAGATCATTCCTTTGGCCTTGTTTCTATTCCTTGAGGATTGTTCTGTATGTTAAGTTGGGGAACACGTCGTTGGGTTACTAATTTTGGTATTGTTGTGGTCCAAGACCGAGTATACGAGCTCGAGGGACGAAGACTACTTGGACCCACGAGAGGATGGAGAGGAGGCTAGCCGGACCGCTGTTGATAGGAGTATTTGTTCGTAGGAAGACCTCAAGGTAGGGAAAGTACTAACTCCTCGTGTTTTTCGATACTAGTATGCCTATTAGGTTAATAAAATCGGAAAGGTCCTAGAATTGCATGTAGGATGCGAATAACTAGAATAATCGTCTTTCAATTACTAATAACCGGACGTGTCTAGTATGCATGCGTAGGATGTGAATAACTAGTGTAACTCGCTTTCAATACTTGGGAATTGCTTTACTGGTAGAGAGGTCGTGATGAGCCCTCAGATTAGTTGTGTGTGCCTTACATGCTTGGTTGCCTAGTTTAGTTAAGCTAAGAGTCTAATACAACTAGATTATTTGAATGTTGAACTTGACTGCTTGATTGCATCTTTGATTGAATGCTTGAAGGCTTGAATGATTGAATGGAGGATCGAGTATGACTGATTGTGCCAAACGGTACGATCAGGTGATCGATGGACCAATGGATCGTGGTTGGTAAGTAATTGGTAAGTGTAAGGTTATATTGATTCTTGTGATGTGTTATGATGAAATTGTGAACTGTTAAGCTGTGGTTGCTCCTTGATTGTTGTACTGTGTTATCCTCTTATGAGTCTTTAAGTTGGTTTCTATATCGATATGGCAGCCACGCTGCGGGTAGGGTAGTGCCTGTAAGGTACCCACACCAAAGGGAAAGCTGGTGTGGGGTAGTATCATAGCCGGTGGATTGGACCATGCGGGGCATTGGATTGGACACTGCGGGGCATTGATTACTGGACCATGCGGGGCATTGATTATTGGACCCTGCGGGGCATTGGTATTTGGACCCTGCGGGGCAATTAGTTGGTTTACCCTGCGGGGATTGGTTACTTGTTTATTCACCCGAGTGTATGCGTCTTACGGGAGCATTACCTTGGTTCGCGATGATCTATAGTCTTTTGGAGATGTTTCCGAGGGTTCCGATGATATGCGTCCTTATGTGGATGTTTCCAGTACTCTCGACGTTATACGTCTTTGTGACGTTATGCGTCTCCTCTGGGCCGAGGGAAAATCCGATTGATACAAGAGTATTGTGGATCGGAGGGTGATGACTTTATGTCCCACAACAGTACTTAAAGGTTCTATCTTCTGTCGATTGTTAAGAATGGTTTTGTCTTCCCTTACTTATATATTTATTTTCTACTTTCTTAAGGGCGTTGAATATCGGTTTATTTTCCATATCTGAACTTTTCTTAGCTCTTCATATTATCAAGACTTGAATGAAATTGTACCTTTTCCCAAATTGTTAAACTTAAAGGTTACCCTTGCTAGTATTTTCCCTACTGAGCGAAAGCTTACCCCTACTTGTTGTTTACTGTTGTTTCAGGCTCACTTGATGTCTAGTGGATTCGAGGATCGGGAGCTTCTGGATGTCTTGAGGGTTGTTTTAGAGACGTGTTGGTCTTATTTGTTGAACTTTATTTATCTTATACTCCATGTCGAGCTTTGACTCCTTATTTGAGTTTTCTTTGGTATTTTATTATGTTGAGAAACCGATTGGAACTTGTTGAGTTTTAAAGGCTTTTATGACTGTTTTGCTATTCATTTCCCGTTCATTTCAAGTCACGTCTCGAGTCTGGTCAAAACCGGATTGGGGCATGACAATTTGGTATCAGAGCCTGGTTTCATTTTGAACTTGTTTTCAAAACCTCGGACCGAACGTCAATTAGGTGGGTAGAGTTAGGAAGTCAAAGTTGGTACTCAGTGACGTAGTCGGAATTATTCGATACGTAGAGTCAGAACGATGCAAGTTTTTGTGATTTGAGCACCTTGATAAAGGTTAGAACGTTTCGATATTTTATGATTCGCTTAACTCATGTCGTATGCTTTATTGCTATGCCTCTGTGATCTGGGATGCCGATGGTTGAGATCAAGGTTGGTCCAACGAGCGATGATCGAACCGTTGCGAATTGGTTGTCGAGTGAACCATTGTTAAATTGCGTTGCCACGTTGGTTGGAAATTCCATGATTCCTCAATTTGAATATTGACTTGTTCAATCGTTGACTTGTTGAAGTGTTGACTTCTTGACTTATTGAAGTGTTAAACTGTTGAAGTGTGGAATTGTTGGAGTTTTGACTTGGTTAAGATGTTAACCGTTATTTAATGATTAAGGTTGAAATGATAATCTAATTAAATGTCAATTGAATAAAGGGTAGAAACCCGAGTGGTGCTGCGGTACTTTATTGATGAGGTGTACTTTTGCTGATTTTGGGAACCTTATTTGTGCTGAATTCGCTGTGAAATTGTTTATTGGGTGTTCCGTTTAAGCGGATGGTTAGTGGAAAATACGAATAGGTCATGCCAAAATTTCTGTAGAATTGTAATGTTTGCACTATCACGGGTTGACTCAGGGGCGCCACTATAGTCGAACGCGATGGTTGGATGTCAAGTGGTTACAACGAGATTCGGGGACGCCTGAATCGGATTGTAATGACATGAGATCGACTTAAAGGCTTGAGTGTAAGTTAAGTATTGAGAACTTGTGGAAGGAAAAGAAATGCTAAGTAGTTTAAATTTGATCGTGATGTAATTCTAGACCCCATGTATTGGGAAGATACCCGATCGAGGGGTACGCTTGTTGCCTTGTGATTTGTGTGAATTATTTGAGATTGTTCCTCCTGTGGGAGTTGATTGACTGATTGAACCGCTGATTGCTGTTGTGAGACGCATTAAGATGCGGCCTTGTCTGCCTATATATAAAGTACTATATATAATACTGAGCCTAAGCGCTGTTGGGTTTTGTTTAGTCGTGGTGGGACGTTCGTGAACGTCTTTGTGTTTTGATTGAACCGTTTGTTCTAAACTGAACGTGTGCGTTATCCGTGCAGCGGATTTACGACATGCCTCGTGGTTACGTTCTGAGGGGTACGAGGAGCCGCCCAGCTGGGGGCCCGAGTCAGACACCCGTTTCTGACCAGGGTGGGGCAGCTAGAGCCCAGGGTGCTGCTTTTACAGGGCACCAGAGTTTTGAGGGTGGACCGTCAGAGTTACCACCCAGGACTTCTCTAGTCCCTGAGCCGACTCAGGCGACCCCTCTAGAGGAGGTGGTCCGTGCAGTGCTGGCAGCGATTAGCGCGCAGCAAGGGACTGCAACACCGACACCAGAGCCCGTTCCTACTACTGCAGCGGTCACTAGAGAGAGGCCAGGCCAGCTTGACAGCTTCACGGCCCAGGCACTCAGGGATTTTCGTAGACTCGGCACGCCGGTCTACTTTGGGGGAGCGGACCCCGAGGCAGTCGTAGGATGGTTGGAGCGGGTTACCCGCAACCTCGATACCTCTGGAGTATCTGAGGGACGTCTGAGAGTATCATTTTCTACCTTCCAGCTTGAGGGAGAAGCGTACTTCTGGTGGCAGTCTGTGCAGGCCAGTGTTGGGGATGACTACCAGTTATGCAGCAGGCTATTCTTGGAGCAGTACTTTCCTCGATCCATTCGAGATGACAGGCGACAGCAGTTCCTTGACCTGCGTCAGGGAGGACTGAGCATCTCTGAGTATGCAGTGAGATTTATCTCTTTGGCACGCTTCGCACCGGAGTTGGTACAGACTGAGGACAGTCTCTGTAGGCGATTCGAGAGTGGTCTCATCCCGTCGATTGCCGACAGGGTCATAGCCTTCAGGACCGAGGTATACTCCACCCTCGTGGACCAGGCTTTAGCCTTTGAGAGGCATTTCAGGGAGACCTCCAGAGCGCGAGAGATCAGGCTTAGGCCGAGTGGCTTCCTACGACAGTCCGAGAGTCGCGACCAGCGCATGTAGAGAGTTTCTGGATCCTTCCAGCATCAGTTTCAGTCTGGTGGCATGCGCCGGGCAGGGACTGTAGCATCAGTTGGACCCGCCCCGGTGGCACAACTGTGTCCTTTGTGTAGGCAGCAGGGTCACCTAGCTAGAGACTGACCGAGGGGCAGCGGACCTGCAGAGCGACAGGGTGATCCTTCCCAGAGAGTTGGTGATAGACAACGGGTTGATGAGAGGGCATGCTACCAGTGTGGCCGACAAGGGCACCTTGACTATACTTGTCCTGATCGAGCTGGAGGAACGCCCGCGCAGAGACCCCAGCAGGTTCAGGCGCTCCAAGCACCTCCAGGCCGACCACGTCAGGCACAACCTCAGAGAGCTGCGCGTCAAGCGGCGGGAGCAGCAGTTCAGAGACACCAGCCGATGGCGGTGCAACAGGTGGCACTTCCACCACCACCGAGAGGAGGACCCCCGACACAGTAGGGCCGAGTTTATACAATTGCTGATCCCAGAGTCGAGAGACCGTACGCCGGCCATGAGGCCACTCAGGGTACGTGTTTACTATTTAATTCGTGGGCATCTTTTCTGTTTGACACGGGGGCTTCCCATTCCTTCATTTCTTCTTCTTTTGCTGCTTCTTTGGGTTTGCGGGTGGAGACGTTAAGTCGATCCCTTTGTTTGGATACCCCCGTTACGGGAGAGGTGATGTTGAGTATTGTTTGTCGGGATTGCGCGATTAGGGTGTCGGACTGCCCCTTTGTGGGTGACCTACTCGTCTTAGATATGACATCGTTTGACGTCATTTTGGGTATGGACTGGCTCGCGAGGTACAGAGCGACGATCGATTGCTATCGACGTCAGGTGACAGTGAGTTCGGGCGACCGAGTCATTACTTGTGTTTTGGGTAGCAAGAGCGGAGTCCTTCTGTCCGCCTTGACTATTGGAGCCGAGATAGAGGTCGTGCAAAGCAGCAGAGATCTACCGAGAGTAGTGAGTGAGTTCTCGGATGTCTTCCCGGAGGAGTTGTCAGGCTTACCGCCAGCACGCGAGATGGAGTTTAGGATCGATCTGATCCCGGGTACGGCGCCAATCTCTATGGCCCCGTACAGGTTTGCACCAACTGAGTTGGTCGAACTAAAGCGACAATTCGAGGAACTACAGCAGAAGGGTTTCATCCGCCCGAGCGTATCCCCGTGGGGAGCACCCACCCTTTTTGTGAAGAAGAAGGGTGGAGCTTTGAGGATATGTATCGATTACCGGAAGTTGAACTGGGTGACGGTGAAGAACCGTTATCCGATGCCGAGGATCAATGATCTTTTCGACCAACTGAGAGGAGTGAAGTACTTCTCGAAGATCGATCTTCAATCCGGGTTCTACCAGCTGAGGGTCCAAGAGGAGGACGTGGAGTAGACCGCGTTCCGAACTCGGTACGAACACTTTGAGTTCCTAGTGAAGCCGTTCGAGTTGACGAACACGCCAGCAGCTTTTATGGACTTGATGAACGACATCTTCAGACTGTATCTGGACCAGTTTGTCGTAGTTTTTGTTGACGACATCTTGATTTACTCGTCCAGTGAAGAGGCGCATGAGGAGCATCTGAGGACAGTCTTGACCCTTTTACGCACTCATCGGTTGTACGGTAACTTGGAGAAGTGCGAGTTCTGGCTCACAGAGGTGAAGTTCCTCGGGCATGTGGTGTCCCGAGAGGGTATTTTAGTCGATCCAGCGAAGGTTGAGGCAGTTTCAAAGTGGCACGGCCTAAGAATGTATTTGAGATCCGTAGCTTCCTGGGACTAGCAGGGTATTATCGGCGATTTGTCCAAGACTTCTCACGTCAGACTGCACCTATGACCTCTTTGACTCTCAAGGGAGCGGAGTTCCTATGGACTAACGAGTGTGAGCACTCCTTTACCGAGCTACCCACTCGTTTGACTACCGCTTCAGTTTTGATTGTACCGGAGCGAGGGGTGGGTTATGATCTGTACTATGACGCCTCAGGCGAGGGACTAGGTTGTGTGTTGATGCAGCCCGGGAATGTAGTTGCTTATGGCTCGAGACAACTAAAGGTACATGATCGCAACTACTCGACCCATGATCTAGAGCTGGCAGCAGTGGTATTTGCTCTAAAGAGCTGGATACATTATCTGTACGGGGAGCGTTTCAGGGTGTTTTCGGATCACAAGAGCCTCAAGTATATTTTCTCTCAGCGCGATCTGAACATGCGCCAGAGGCGATGGATGGAGTTACATGAGGAGTACGACTTCAAACTACTCTACCATCCGGGCAAGGCGAATGTCGTCGCCGATGCCCTGAGTAGGAAGTCGTCTGACTGCATTGCCAGCATAGCTGTCCGAGAGTGGGATATGCTGGAGGAGTTGAGCTCATTCAAACTTGAGCTAGAGGAGGTACGGATGGTCTGGCTTTGTGTGCACTGGTGGCTCATCCCACACTGATTACTCGGGTGTTGGAGGCGCAGACCGAGGATGACGAGACGGCAGAGTTGAGAGAGGCTGACCAGCAGTGTTGAGACCTAGAGCTGGGAGCAGAGTACGGACCAGGGCCTCCGTTACCGAGGACGGCTGTTTGTGCCACGAGGTTGTTGGGACCTTGTATTGAGAGAGTGTCACCACTCCCGTCTTGCTGTGCACCCGGGTGGCACCAAGATGTATAGAGACATCCGACGACAGTTCTGGTGGAGCGGGATGCGTAGAGCAATTGCAGACTTTGTTTCGAGATGCCTCACCTGTCATCAGGTGAAGGCCGAGCATCAGCGTCCCGCCGGCTTACTGCAGCCTTTACCATTTTCCGAGTGGAACTGGGAGCACGTTACCATGGATTTTGTACGTGGACTGTCGAGGTCATCAAAAGGGCACGGTGCTATTTAGGTAGTGGTCGACTGACTGACCAAGTCGGCACACTTTTTAGCCATGCGGATGACAGACACTGTTGATGTGTTGAGCAGGCTATACGTTAAGGAGATCATTCGTCTTCATGGAGTACCGGTATCAGTTGTATCTGATAGGGATCCTCGCTTCACATCTAGATTTTGGGAGAGCCTACAGACGGCATTAGGGACTAAGGTCTTGCTTATTACAGCTTCTCACCCACATACCGATGGCCAGTTAGAGCGGACTATCCAAATATTGGAAGACATGCTACGAGCTTGTGTCTTAGACTTTCGAGGGTCGTGGGAGGACCACCTACCCTTGGCAGAGTTTGCTTACAACAATAGCTTCCAGGCCAGTATTGGTATGGCACCTTTCGAGGCTTTGTACGACAGACCATGTAGGTCGCCTGTGTGTTGGGCCAAGGTAGGAGACCAGAGCTTACTTGGTCCGGAGATGGTACGAGAGACGACCGAGAAGGTCGCATTGATTCGGGAGCGGTTGAAGACCGCACAGAGCCGACAGAAGAACTATGCAGACAGACGCCGCATACCGCTTGAGTTCTCGGTTGAAGATCACGTATTCCTGATGGTGAGCCCGAAAAAGGGCCTACTGCGGTTCAATCGCGGCGGAGGCAAGCTGTCACCGCGGTTCATCGGACCATTTGAGATCTTGGATAGAGTTGGAGCCGTCGCTTATCGGTTAGCATTGCCATCGCATCTCGGAAACGTGCATACCGGGCTGGTCTGTGATACGGTCCGTGCCAGGTTCCGGCACGTCCTGTGATGCGTTCCGGACCGGATTCCGGATCAGATTCCCAGAACCAAAACCCTTCCTTTTGAGTCCATTTCGATTCCTAGATCATTCCTTTGGCCTTGTTTCTATTCCTTGAGGATTGTTCTGTATTTTAAGTTGGGGAACACGTCGTTAGGTTACTAATTTTGGTATTGTTGTGGTCCAAGACCGAGTATACGAGCTCGAGGGACGGAGAGGAGGCTAGCCGGACCGCTGTTGATAGGAGTATTTGTTCGTAGGAAGACCTCAAGGTAGGGAAAGTACTAACTCCTCGTGTTTTTCGATACTAGTATGCATATTAGGTTAATAAAATTGGAAAGGTCCTAGAATTGCATGTAGGATGCGAATAACTAGAATAATCGTCTTTCAATTACTAATAACCGGACGTGTATAGTATGAATGCGTAGGATGTGAATAACTAGTGTAACTCGCTTTCAATACTTGGGAGTTGCTTTACTGGTAGAGAGGCCGTGATGAGCCCTCGGATTAGTTGTGTGTGCCTTACATGCTTGGTTGCCTAGTTTAGTTAAGCTAAGAGTCTATTACAACTAGATTATTTGAATGTTGAACTTGACTACTTGATTGCATATTTGATTGAATGCTTGAATGCTTGAATGATTGAATAGAGGATCGAGTATGACTGATTGTGCCAAACGGTACGATCAGATGATCGATGGACCAATGGATCGTAGTTGGTAAGTAATTGGTAATTGTAAGGTTATATTGATTCTTGTGATGTGTTATGATGAAATTGTGAACTATTAAGTTGTGGTTGCTCCTTGATTGTTGTAGTGTGTTATCCTCTTATGAGTCTTTAAGTTGGTTTCTATATCGATATGGCAGCCACGCTGCGGGTGGTGTAGGGCCTGTAAGGTACCCACACCAAAGGGAAAGTTGGTGTGGGGTAGTACCTAAGTCGATGACTTGCGATCCGGTATGGTACCTACACCAAAGGGAAACTTGGTGTGGGGTAGTATCATAGCCGGTGGATTGGACCCTACGGGGCATTGATTACTGGACCATGCGGGGCATTGATTATTTGACCCTGCGGGGCATTGGTATTTGGACCCTGCGGGGCAATTGGTTGGTTTACCCTGCGGGGATTGGTTACTTGTTGATTAACCCGAGTGTATGCGTCATGCGGGAGCATTACCTTGGTTCCCGATGATCTATAGTCTTTTAGTGTGTTATCCTCTTATGAGTCTTTAAGTTGGTTTCTATATCGGTATGACACCCACGCTGCGGGTGGGGTAGTGCCTGTAAGGTACCCACACCAAAGGGAAAGCTGGTGTGGGGTAGTATCATAGCCGGTGACTTGCGATCCGGTATGGTTCCCACACCAAAGGGAAAGCTGGTGTGGGGTAGTATCATAGCCGGTGGATTGGACCCTGCGGGGCATTGGATTGGACCCTGCGGGCATTGATAATTGGACCCTGCGAGGCATTGATTATTGGACCCTGCGGGGCATTGGTATTTGGACCCTGCGGGGATTGATTACTTGTTGATTCACCCGAGTGTATGCAACCTGTGGGAGCATTACCTTGGTTCCCGATGATCTATAGTCTTTTAGAGATGTTTCCGAGGGTTCCGATAATATGCGTCCTTATGTGGATGTTTCCGGTACTCTCGACGTTATACGTCTTTGTGACGTTATGCGTCTTCTCTGTGCCGAGGGAAAATCCGATATGACACAAGAGTATTGTGGATCGGAGGGTGGTGACTTCATGTCCCACGGCAGTACTTAAAGGTTCTATCTTCTATCGATTGTTAAGAATGGTATTGTCTGCCCTTACTTCTATATTTATTTGCTACTTTCTTAAGGGCGTTGAATATCGGTTTATTTTCCATAGCTGAACTTTTCTTAGCTCTTCATATTATCAAGACTTGAATGAAATTGTACCTTTTCCCAAATTGTTAAACTTAAAGGTTACCCTTGCTACTATTTTCCCTATTGAGCGAAAGCTCACCTTTACTTGTTGTTTACTGTTGTTTCAGGCTCACTTGATGTCTAGTGGATTCGAGGATCGGGAGCTTCTGGATGTCTTGAGGGTTGTTTTAGAGACGTGTTGGTCTTATTTGTTGAACTTTATTTATCTTATACTCCAAGTCGAGCTTTGACTCCTTATTTGAGTTTTCTTTGAGATTTTATTATGTTGAGAAACCGATTGGAACTTGTTGAGCTCTAAAGGCTTTTATGACTGTTTTTCTATTCATTTCCCGTTCATTTCAAGTCACGTCTTGAGTCTGGTCAAAACCAGATTTGGGGCGTGACAATTTCCACGATTGGAAACCGAACTCACAGAAGCTAAGTTGTTCAACTATCGGATCAGTCACACGTGCAACTACAGATTGCTGAAAACAACGGTGAAATCCTTAAATGAGGGCAGTTCCACAATTCAAGTGTTAAACGATGGTCTATTCGGGATATTCATGAAGTTTCAGAAAAAGTTTATGCACGCCAACAACCTTGCGTTGTCCCTCATCGTTAGAAGCACGAAGGTGTCAAGATCCTCGGAGATGTGGTTTGTGTTCAAAGGGAGACCGGCCAGGATGTCCCTAAAGGAATTCACACTCATCGCTGGGTTGAATTACCGACAATCGAACCATGCAGATGAAGCGCTCCAAACTCAATTCAATTCTACAGTGTTGAAGGATAAATATTTTAAAGAGATCAAGCGTGGAGTGACGACGGAGACCTTGGAAGCCAAGTTGAACCAACTTGTGACAACTCGGCTTACTCAATGAAATAAGTCATCCCCAGATCTAGATATATGCAAACTTGCTCAGGTTCTGTTCGTCGTAGATGCATTTCTATCGAGTTCAAAAAGAGATAAACAGATCTCGGATTGTTGGATGGGGTTAGCGGATGAACTTGAGATGTTCAAGAACTACCCATGGGGGAATGCCGCCTTCGAATGGTAAGGAAGGATTGTATGCAAGACTTGAAGGTCAAGTATGATTCGATACCCACAACAAAAGGGGGGCAACTTGGACCATTTGCGGTTTTCTCCCCGTGTTAACGGTACATACAATAGTAATGATAATATTTTTATCCGCATCATGAATATTTAATTTAATGATGAGTTTATAAATTAATATGTCTGTTACACATGTATTGGCGTTCGAGTGTATGCATGAATTCTCAAAAATTTGGGGGGACTTGGATGAAGAGTACACAGTGGACCGCCCACGATTCTTCAGATGGTCACGAAGTGGCCCAAGGCTCCGACTCCAAATGATGTCACCAAAGCACTTGCAAAACATGAGGTAATAAAATGTTATTGTAGACATATTTATTTAATTTTGAAGTAGCTCGGCCACATCAATGTAGTGTAACTATTATGTCTATGCAGGTGCAGGTGACTAAAAGTGTCCTCATCCCGACAGTAGCTGAGAGAGAACTTCCGTGGAACCAGAATATCGGAGTCATACAATAAGATGAACATAATTCCGATATTGATCGAATGGCAGAATACTTGGAGAGTAAAAGATCCATTCATTGGGATGATGAGTAAGTGCGGTTGGTACCTGCAGCTCATCCGGTCTTTGAGGTTATGCAGAAGGGATGGATGAACAACCAACCAGAAGAGAAGAATTGGGTGAGAGCTCTCGTCGGCCGGCTGTGGAGACATCCGGAAGAGAAGAAATACGTGTAGTGCCCGTACGGGACGATGTTAGAGAGCCCGCACCGGTGGCTCAATCGGCTGTCATGGAAGAAATCCGAGCTGTTATAGATCAAATCAGAGAGTTGCAGACATGGGCTGAGGGACGATTTACAGATTTAGGGACTCAAATTGCTGAGGTCCTTTGGGTACTTTACACTCAGTTAGTTTTCCATGATGTGCCTCATGTCGAACCATTAGGTGCCGGATCTCGACATTCACCATGCCCCGACCGAAGACCAGATGATTGTGCACAGTCAAGGCCTCGTGTTCCAGTTGCAGGCGGTATAGGAGAACTAGTGCTATTGGACTCTACTGCTGCTACTGTCCCCTCTGAGAGTCCTACCGCATTAGAAGGAGCAGGTGAGGTTTCCCTTACTCGTGTATCAGAAGAGGATGCGCTACATGATGTGCTACAGCAGCCACCTACAAGAGCGGAAGAGGGGGCAGTGTCTCAGTGTCACGCCCCATGTGTCGGTATCCTCTGCACGGATACACGCAAACGTTTAGTTTGCGAATTTATATAGCGATGACATGCTCAAAATACTAGCGTTCATACGGTCTACGTCTATCTCTAGCGTACTCGTTACTAAACGTCACACCGCTCACGCCATTATTACTTTAATTATAATAATACGTAAAGAGACCTCAAATAGACCGCACAAACGTGCACCAAGTCACGCAACAACAACACAAAAACTGCGTAAACAAGACGGCGAAAAAGACGGGGGTCACGGACCCGTGACAGACCCTGTCACGGTTGGGGTCACGGTGCCGTGACGAAGGCTCTAGAATTGCCAAAACGCGCTGCTCCGTCACGGATCCGTGACAGGGTCCGTGACACTCGCGCATGCCAGTTTTCCAAAAACGTTTCAAACTCGACCCTTACTCCTTTTTTACCTCAAAAGAAACCTTGAACGACACACACGCTCGACCCACCATTTACCAACACACGTACGACAATTCAAGACCAAACAAAAGTCTCCCAACCTCAATCATAAGCCGGCACGACCAAACAACAACACAAAAACACCCACCCACCGGGCCAACCAACATCGAACCACGCCCACCGGGCCAACCAAAATCAAAACACGCCCACAGGGCCAATCAAAATCAAAACACGCCCACAGGGCCAATCAAAATCAAAACACGCCCACCGAGCCAACAAATTTTAAAACTTTCTCCTTTTCGTTATAAAACCTCATACTTGACATCACACAGTTACAACCCGGTTCAGGCGTCCCCGAACTACATTGTACCCATTGATGTCAACACCGTCACATTCGACTACAGGAGCGCTCCTGAGTCGAGTCGCGACAGCTCAAAAACTTTTCACGCAGCAACACACAATCAGTATGCCAGCAACAAAATACTGCACATACACACAATCACAATAGGACTCAAGACAATACGGGTCTACACACGGTTTCCGACTTGCGTACCCAACGCACGACGAGACTTTACTGACTCGACTCTCCCCACCTAATTGACGTACAGTCCGAGGTGTGAAACCTCGAGCTCTGATACCAAGCTGTCACGCCCCAATTTCAGTAAAACCGAACTCGGAACGCGAACGTTTAAAACAATAAAACCTTTCAGACATTTTAAATAAAACACTTTAAAACCACCAATTACTTAAACAAAATAATTATTTACAACTCAAAAGTACGTCCCAAAAGCGGATAAAATACAAGTGTACGTCGCTAGACTCAAAAGTAAACCCAGACCCCCGCTCATAGCTCTTCAAGCTTCGAAAGCTGACCTAGTCCGTCCCGCGAACAGTACCTGTAGGTAAAGCAGCTAGGGGTGAGCGTTCGCTCACCACCACGGATAACAGACTTACTACGGCATACCACACAACGTCCCCGATCCCTGTCGGGAGGCTAGCCACACCACACAACGTCCCCGAAACAAAGTCGGGTCACCAACCTCAGATAACCACAATCACAATCACAAGCAAAGTTCAACAAACAGCAATAATACCGGTTTGACACTTCACAGGCTCTCATGGCCACCCAAGACACACCAACAGTAACTCACGGACTCAACAACCCCACGAACACTCATGGCCACCCAAGACACACCGACAATAACTCACGGGCTCAACAACCCCACGGGCACTCATGGCCACCCAAGACGCACCGACAATAACTCACGGGCTCAACAACCCCACAGGCACTCATGGCCACCCAAGACACACCCACAATAACTCACGGGCTCAACAACTCCACGGGAACTCACGGCCTCCCAAGACACACCAAAAGTAACTAACGGGCTCAACAACCCCACGGGCACTCACGGCCTCCCAAGACACACCTACAGTAACTCACGGGCTCAACAACCCCACGGGCACTCACGGCCACCCAAGACACCAACAGTAAAACACAGGCTCTCATGGCCACCCAAGACACAACAGTAAAGCACGTGCTCTTATGGCCACCCAAGACACAACGGTAAAGTACGGGCTCTCATGGCCACCCAAGACACAAACTAAACAATCAACCTCCGGGCATGGTCATATGCCTCCAGTAATTCTAATATCGATAAGTTCATTGTGTTAGTCTTAGTGCCCGTAGTTCAATCCTAAATGTCCAAATGTATATATCATCGTTAGCAATAAAATTAAAGAGGCTTTATATTACTTATGTGTTGGAGTAATATATCGATGTGTGCTCTGATCTATGCCCACCATGCGAATAGAACCATAGATCGAGATAGATCACACTCGATGTGTCCCTAGTCAACAAAGCTTCACTAGAAGCGACTAGTATGAAAGATGGCTCTTTATGGCTTACGTTCTGTTAGTCATTGGAATGAGATTCCGGAGTCTGATCATAGATATCATGTGGGACATGATATTGGACGACCCGCCCTGAATATGTGCCATAGATTAAGTCATGAACATATTCAGTGTTGTAGCTTGTCATGTATCCTTAGACCAAGGAGTCTTTGTGATCGCTATGTAGTCAACAACTGAGTTTGACCTGAGCCTAACGTTGTCCGTAACAGGGCTTCCATAACGGCCAGGATTGGCTTGGGGACGGGTTACATGAGTGACACGAAAGACGGCTAAGGGATTTATCCCTCATACTAAGGTATGGGAAAGATATCGATTCTCGGCCGCTTGATCGAGAGTGACTGAAAGAATAGCATGGCCATGCACATGATACTGGGTATCATATCTTCAGTCATCTCACATATCAAGGAACGGTGATTGAGAATAATAAGGATGACGGCTCTATGCCTTATCTCAATAAGGATATCGGAGATAAAAGGATAATGACAGGGACGACGGAAAGGTTAGAATCGATAGGGTCGATTCGTTATGTAGTGTCAGGCAATACTAAAGTCTCGTTAGTTGCCACTTAAATAGGATCAAGTAAAATGGGATTTTACGTTGATCTATTGACATGCATAAACCTAAGGGTCACACCGGAGGATGAAACTCATTGACACATTTATGGAGAATGGCCAAAAGGGAGTTGTCTCGGGACATGACCAAAAATGGGTTTTGGGTCATGTGCCCGTACGTGAATAGGACTTTACGGATCGAGACAAGGCTTGGAGTCTTGGGATTGATCGCGTCGGATAATGTTGGACATTTCCGGTATGGAAGGCATGGAGGCGATGAGCGAATCACGGGACCTCGTTGGAAATGGCCACGGGCCATGTTCCAAGAGGCCCATGAAAGGCCCATGCAACCAAGGCCCATGGAACTAATTAATCAAGTCTTGATTAATTAGTACTAAGTAAGCAAGACAAGGATTAAGGTGTTGGTGATTCACCACCTAACCCAATCTTGTCTTGCCATACTTTGTCCTATTTACACCTTACTTGACATCATACTTGTCCCATGCCTTTAGTTGGACAAGTATGGGTTTTGTTATGTTTAAGTCATCTTTTTTCAACATAACAAACACAAGACAAGAATAGGAAACACAACTTCTCTCCCCCTTCCCTTGCAATTTCGGGTTTTGGCAAGCTCCCACCTCCATTTTTGTGTTCTTGAGTCCTCAAAGAGAAGAACTACGTGGCTTTGATTCCCATGTGGATACGTAGGTGTCTTGGAGACTCAAGCCAATCATTCGTTACCCGGTGTTCTTGTTTTGGTAAGATATAGTGCTGATTTTTTCTCTTGTGAATCCATTCTTTGTTAGTTGTTTCATGGTTTAATCGTCTCTTGGTTTTCATTGATTTTCCGCTGCGAGTTGGTTCATCTCCAACCCTACCTCGAGACCCAACAGTGGTATCAGAGCCGTGCTACCTTCGGGATTCACAAGACGGTGTTCAAAGTTTCGGTTTTGCTTGAAAGTTTCGTTTTTGGCATGTTGTTTTGCTAAATTGTTTGATAACATGTTTTAAATTATTGTTTATGGATTTAATGCATGTAAAATGAATTTTTGAAAATTATTTCAAATCTGGAAATTTTGAAATTTTTTTTTGATTTTTTGGGTCTCGGGAGCGGGACTCTTGGGGAGCCGAAACCGGGACCGAACGGGGCTCCGTTGGACGGAGCTAGGCCAAGCATGACCATTGGATGGTTGATATGCCAAGGCTAAACCGTTTTGTTAGTTATGACGAGTTTGGAACCGTCATGATGAACTCGAAGATCAAATGTTCAAAAGTTTCATTTTTGAACGGTTTCGATAAACCGAGCATCAAAATTTTCGAAACTTGGCTATTAATTAAAATCGGAAAATCACATGATGTTTGATAACACGATGTGTGATGTGATGTTGGCATGGTGTACATAATAGCCCCGAGCTCAATTTAATTATTTATCGCTTTTCACGGCCTGCGAGCCGTTAGAGTTAACGTGTAATTATTCTTTCAAGGTGTGGTCGTCGAACCACTTGTTTGTAATATTTATTTATTCCCGACCTGCGAGTCGTGTATTAAATTGTAATATTTTACTCAAGACGAAGAAAGGGCGAAAAGGTCATTTGGTGGCTTTTCGGGTGTTGGCATCGGCTTGGAGTCGGTGGAGCTCAAGAAGCTAGTGGGAGTTAGTTTAGGGGGCTATTATGTGCACATTTATCGCTTTATGCTTGGTTTAGTTTATGCATGATTAATTATATGTGTTTTAGAATTGCATGCTTAACTTTATTTACCGAGCATATCACCTCACATGCAAAGATAAAATTGGAATTTTAATACTTGTGTGTGAACCCTTAGAACCGTCATTGCATTGGATGTAGTTGACGGGTTCAAAGGAAGAATTACATTGGATGTAATTTGAGGCATCATTGCATTTGGAATGTAGTTGATGTGCTCATCGCATCTAGGATGTGCCAAAGTTTTGAACACAACTGGACAAGTAAAAGCGGGTCATGTCCGATACCTCCCAATCATCAAAACCTTACTACCTCCCCGTCCTATGGGTGTCGTGCGCATTAGTGGAGCATCCATGGGGAAGAGGGGTAGTAGGTTTGGACGACATATGTGGGTGTCGTGCGCATTAGCGGAGCACCTACATAGTGACGGGCCATAGTTGAAAATTGGTGGACCCGACTACGATTCTCAGCCTGAGGTTGAGCTAGGGTAACAGATAGGGTAAGCCGTGTACATAAGTACATACCCTAGCCAAGAGTCACATTGGATGTGATTGGATGGAGTCCTACCTACATAACTCGACTAAGTGGCGAGCATTAGTTCAGCTTAATCGAGTGAATCAAGGATCTTGGTTTCAGATTCTAAAGGTTTAGAATCGATTGTTGGTGTTTAAGCTTGATCTTCATAAAATTTATTCAGTTTACTGATTGAATTTTATCTGTTGTATATCAAATGGCAAATTCAGCGAACATTAATAGTTTGTCATTAAAAACCATTCTTGACAGGGTCAAGCTAAATGGGACAAACTATTTGGACTGGTACAGAATTTTGAGGATAGTCCTCAAGTCTGAACGCAAAGAATATGTCCTTGACAAGGCTGTCTCTAAGACCATATCAGAGTTACATGAAGTGTCATTAACTGCTGAGAAGAATATATCAGGGATCTGGGATCCAAGGATATTTTGATGGTCAAGAAGGGAATTGGAAGTGGCAAGGGCGGGGCCCATGCGCACTTGGCAGGAAAGATGAGACACCTGAGAATGTCTACTTCTACTGCCAACAGCCTGGTCATTGGAACCGGGATTATAGGAAATTCACGGCTGATCTGAAGAAGGGCAGTGGGACTGCGCCTTCATCAAAAAGCCTGGATGATCTAAAGAATGGCAGTGGGACTGCGCCTTCATCAGGAAACCTAGATGATCTAAGGAAGGGCGGTGGGACCGTGCCTTCATCCGGTATTAACTATATAGAGCTACATCTCTCTACTTCCAAAGATTCATGGGTATTAGATACCAGGACTGAATCTCACACATGCACTAATATATAGTGGCTGAAAGTAGGAGAGGTTTGGAAAGCACGAAGTGGACCTCAGAGTTGTGACAACTGTTGTAGGATCCATGAGTCTTGCTTTGCCAAGAGGCCTTGTCTTAGTATTGTATAATGTATATTGCATACCTACTTTTAGTAGGAATATTATATCTGTATCCGTGTTTGACAAGGAAGGATATAATGTTAATATTGGAAATGGAGTTTTCAATGTTCTATGCAATGATATGTTTTATACCAGTACTGACTTGTTTGGAGGATTGTACATATTAGATATGGGTAACAATGCCTCAAGTTCTATATATTCCGTTAGTATCAAGAGGTCCAAATCAAACGATTTAAACCTAACTCTGTTAAGGCACTGTCATTTGGGCCGCATAAACAAGAAGCGCCTATCAGCACTTCAGAAGTGCGGGCTTTCAGGTTCATTCGAATTCCATTCGATCGATAGGTGCAAGGTTTGTTTGATGGGAAAAATGACTAAAGTGCCCTTTATCGATCGCGATGAAAGGGCGGGTGAATTATTGGGGCTGATACACTCGAATGTGTTTAGACCAATAAGTTCACTTGCCAGGAGGGGTTTTAGCTACTTTATCATATTTACTGATGATTACAGTAAATATGGTTATGTCTATTCGGTGAGACATAAGTCTGAAGCTTTTGATAAATTCAAAGAGTTTAAGACTATAGTAGAAAACCAGCTCGACAAAGGTATTAAGGCACTTCGATTGGATCGAGGTGGAAAATACTTGACCACAGGGTTATTAGATCATCTAAAAGAGAATGGGATCCTTTTGGAATAGACTCCTCCTAGGTCACTGTAGTTGAAAGGTGTAGCCAAACGGAGAAATTAGACATTGTTAGACAATGGTCTGTTCCATGATTAGTTGGACTGATCTCCCAATCTCTTTTGGGGGTTTTGCTCTAGAGACGACCGCATTCATAGTGAATCGGGCTTCGACGAAGGGTGTGGAAGGAACACCATTTTAAAAATGGTACGGGATGATGCCCGCTTTGTCCTTCCTAAAGATTTGTGGTTGCGAGGCTTATGTGAAACATTTGGTTTCGACTAAGCTTGAACCAAGATCTGAGATATGCACCTTCGTGTGGTATCCCAAAGAAACAAGGGGATACTATTTCTACAATCCCAGTGAGAACATGGTGTTCGTCGCTTGGGGTGGGGTCTTTATGGAAAAGAAGTTTTGTTTCCAAAGACGTCATTGGGAGGACTGTGCATCTCGAAGAAATTCAGGATGGTACAGATCTGTCTAAACCAATTGGCAACCCAGTAGAAAGGAGCCAGAGATTGTCGTAGAGTAAGAACCAATTCCTGTTACAATTCTGGAAGGTCCAAGGCGATTTGAAAGGATCAATCTTCCACCTCCAAGATATGGTATCCGGAGGTGAAAATGAAGTCATGGTGGATCACGATGATCCAGCCACCTTTCAGGAAGTCGTGGATGGGCCCAGCTCCGAGTTATGGTTGGGAGCCATGAGGGAGGAAATGCAATCCATGTTGGACAACCGAGTCTGGGAACCGGTTGATCCCATCAATGGTGTGAGGACCATCGCATGCAAATGGATCTTCAAGGTGAAGATGGACATGGACGGCAACCCTCTGACCTACAAAGCTCAACTGGTGGCGAAAGGTTGTAGGCATGGATTGACTATGAGGAAACCTTCTCCTTAGTGGCTATGGTCAAAATCAATCCAAATTCTTCTTGACATAACTGCGTATCATAATTACGAGATATGGCAAGTGGATGTCAAAACCGCTTTCCTAAATGGAAATTTGACTGAGTACGTTTGTATGTCTCGGCCCAAAGGTTTTGACGATCCGAAGAATAAAGGAAAGATTTATAAGTTGTTGAAATCCATTTATGGATTGAAACGAACTTCTCGGAGTTGGATCCTTCGTTTTGATGAAGCTGTAATTGGATTTGGCTTAATCAAGAACGAGGACGAATCTTGCGTTTATAAGAAGGCTAGTGGGAGCAAGATTACCTTTCTGGTTCTTCTTGAAAACGACATCCCAACCTTGCACGAGACAAAAGTGTTAGTCTTAGTGCCCGTAGTTCAATCCTAAATGTCCAAATGTATATATCATCGTTAGCAATAAAATTAAAGCGGCTTTATATTACTTATGTGTTGGAGTAATATATCGATGTGTGCTCTGATCTATGCCCACCATGCGAATAGAACCATAGATCGAGATAGATCACACTCGATGGGTCCCTAGTCAATAAAGCTTCACTAGAAGCGACTAGTATGAAAGATGGCTCTTTATGGCTTACGTTCTGTTAGTCATTGGAATGAGATTCCGGAGTCTGATCATAGATATCATGTGGGACATGATATTGGACGACCCGCCCTGAATATGTGCCATAGATTAAGTCATGAACATATTCAGTGTTGTACCTTGTCATGTATCCTTAGACCAAGGAGTCTTTGTGATCGCTATGTAGTCAACAACTGAGTTTGACCTGAGCCTAACGTTGTCCGTAACAGGGCTTCCATAACGGCCAGGATTGGCTTGGGGACGGGCTACATGAGTGACACGAAAGACGGCTAAGGGATTTATCCCTCATACTAAGGTATGGGAAAGATATCGGTTCTTGGCCGCTTGATCGAGAGTGACTGAAAGAATAGCATGGCCATGCACATGATACTGGGTATCATATCTTCAGTCATCTCACATATCAAGGAACGGTGATTGAGAATAATAAGGATGACGGCTCTATGCCTTATCTCAATAAGGATATCGGAGATAAAAGGATAATGACAGGGACGACGGAAAGGTTAGAATCGACAGGGTCGATTCGTTATGTAGTGTCAGGCAATACTAAAGTCTCGTTAGTTGCCACTTAAATAGGATCAAGTAAAATGGGATTTTACGTTGATCTATTGACATGCATAAACCTAAGGGTCACACCGGAGGATGAAACTCATTGACACATTTATGGAGAATGGCCAAAAGGGAGTTGTCTCGGGACATGACCAAAACTGGGTTTTGGGTCATGTGCCCGTAAGTGAATAGGACTTCACAGATCGAGACAAGGCTTGGAGTCTTGGGATTGATCGCGTCAGATAATGTTGGACATTTCCGGTATGGAAGGCATGAAGGCGATGTGCGAATCACGGGACCTCGTTGGAAATGGCCACGGGCCATGTTCCAAGAGGCCCATGAAAGGCCCATGCAACCAAGGCCCATGGAACTAATTAATCAAGTCTTGATTAATTAGTACTAAGTAAGCAAGACAAGGATTAAGGTGTTGGTGATTCACCACCTAACCCAATCTTGTCTTGCCATACTTTGTCCTATTTACACCTTACTTGACACCATACTTGTCCCATGCCTTTAGTTGGACAAGTATGGGTTTTGTTATGTTTAAGTCATCTTTTTTCAACATAACAAACACAAGACAAGAATAGGAAACACATTTTCTCTCCCTCTTCCATGGCCATTTCGGGTTTGGCTAGTTTCCACCTCCATGTTTGTGTTCTTGAGTCCTCAAAGAGAAGAACTACGTGGCTTTGATTCCCATGTGGATACGTAGGCGTCTTGGAGACTCAAGCCAATCATTCGTTAACCGGTGTTCTTGTTTTGGTAAGAACTAGTGCTGAATTTTTCTCTTGTTAATCCATTCTTTGTTAGTTGTTTCATGGTTTTAATTGTCTCTTGGTTTTCATTGATTTTCCGCTGCGAGTTGGTTCATCTCCAACCCTACCTCGAGACCCAACAGTGGTATCAGAGCCGTGCTACCTTCGGGATTCACAAGACGGTGTTCAAAGTTTCGTTTTTGGCATGTTGTTTTGCTAAATTGTTTGATAACATGTTTTAAATTATTGTTTATGGATTTAATGCATGTAAAATGAATTTTTGAAAATTATTTCAAATCTGGAAATTTTGAAAAAAATTTGATTTTCGGGTCTCGGGAGCGGGACTCTCGGGGAGCCGAAACCGGGACCGAACGGGGCTCCGTTGGACGGAGCTAGGCCAAGCATGACCATTGGATGGTTGATATGCCAAGGCTAAACCGTTTTGTTAGTTATGACGAGTTTGGAACCGTCATGATGAACTCGAAGATCAAATGTTCAAAAGTTTCATTTTTGAACGGTTTCGATAAACAGAGCATCAAAAAAATTTCGAAACTTGGCTATTAATTAAAACCGGAAAATCACATGATGTTTGATAACATTCTTGTTTGATAACACGATGTGTGATGTGATGTTGGCATGGTGTACATAATAGCCCCGAGCTCAATTTAATTATTTATCGCTTTTCACGGCCTGCGAGCCGTTAGAGTTAACGTGTAATTATTCTTTCAAGGTGTGGTCGTCGAACCACTTGTTTGTAATATTTATTTATTCCCGACCTGCGAGTCGTGTATTAAATTGTAATATTTTACTCAAGACGAAGAAAGGGCGAAAAGGTCATTTGGTGGCTTTTCGGGTGTTGGCATCGGCTTGGAGTCGGTGGAGCTCAAGAAGCTAGTGGGAGTTAGTTTAGGGGGCTATTATGTGCACATTTATCGCTTTATGCTTGGTTTAGTTTATGCATGATTAATTCTATGTGTTTTAGAATTGCATGCTTAACTTTATTTACCGAGCATATCACCTCACATGCAAAGATAAAATTGGAATTTTAATCCTTATGTGTGAACCCTTAGAACCGTCATTGCATTGGATGTAGTTGACGGGTTCAAAGGAAGAATTACATTGGATGTAATTTGAGGCATCATTGCATTTGGAATGTAGTTGATGTGCTCATCGCATCTAGGATGTGCCAAAGTTTTGAACACAACTGGACAAGTAAAAGCGGGTCATGTCCGATACCTCCCAATCATCAACACCTTACTACCTCCCCGTCCTATGGTTGTCGTGCGCATTAGCGGAGCATCCATGGGGAAGCGGGATAGTAGGTTTGGACGACATATGTGGGTGTCGTGCGCATTAGCGGAGCACCTACATAGTGACGAGCCATAGTTGAAAATTGGTGGACCCGACTACGATTCTCGGCCTGAGGTTGAGCTAGGGTAACAGATAGGGTAAGTCGTGTACATAAGTACATACCCTAGCCAAGAGTCACATTGGATGTGATTGGATGGAGTCCTACCTACATAGCTCGATTAAGTGGTGAGCATTAGTTCAGCTTAATCGAGTGAATCAAGGATCTTGGTTTCAGATTCTAAAGGTTTAGAATTGATTGTTGGTGTTTAAGCTTGATCTTCATAAAATTTATTCAGTTTACTGATTGAATTTTATCTGTTATAGATCAAATGGCAAATTCAGCGAACATTAATAGTTTGTCATTAAAAACCATTCTTGACAGGGTCAAGCTAAATGGGACAAACTATTTGGACTGGTACAAAATTTTGAGGATAGTCCTCAAGTCTGAACGCAAAGAATATGTCCTTGACAAGGCTGTCTCTAAGACCATATCAGAGTTACATGAAGTGTCATCAGCTGCTGAGAAGAATATCTCAGGGATCTGGGATCCAAGGATATTCTGATGGTCAACAAAGGAATTGGAAGTGGCAAGGGCTGGGCCCATGCGCACTTGGCAGGAAAGATGAGACACCTGAGAATGTCTGCTTCTACTGCCAACAGCCTGGTCATTGGAACCGGGATTACAGGAAGTTCACGGCTGATCTATGCCCACCATGCGAATAGAACCATAGATCGAGATAGATCACACTCGATGTGTCCCTAGTCAACAAAGCTTCACTAGAAGCGACTAGTATGAAAGATGGCTCTTTATGGCTTACGTTCTGTTAGTCATTGGAATGGGATTCCGGAGTCTGATCATAGATATCATGTGGGACATGATATTGGACGACCCGCCCTGAATATGTGCCATAGATTAAGTCATGAACATATTCAGTGTTGTACCTTGTCATGTATCGTTAGACCAAGGAGTCTTTGTGATCGCTATGTAGTCAACAACTGAGTTTGACCTGAGCCTAACGTTGTCCGTAACAGGGCTTCCATAACGGCCAGGATTGGCTTGGGGACGGGCTACATGAGTGACACGAAAGACGGCTAAGGGATTTATCCCTCATACTAAGGTATGGGAAAGATATCGGTTCTCGGCCCCTTGATCGAGAGTGACTGAAAGAATAGCATGGCCATGCACATGATACTGGGTATCATATCTTCAGTCATCTCACATATCAAGGAACGGTGATTGAGAATAATAAGGATGACGGCTCTATGCCTTATCTCAATAAGGATATCGGAGATAAAAGGATAATGACAGGGACGACGGAAAGGTTAGAATCGACAGGGTCGATTCGTTATGTAGTGTCAGGCAATACTAAAGTCTCGTTAGTTGCCACTTAAATAGGATCAAGTAAAATGGGATTTTACGTTGATCTATTGACATGCATAAACCTAAGGGTCACACCGGAGGATGAAACTCATTGACACATTTATGGAGAATGGCCAAAAGGGAGTTGTCTCGGGACATGACCAAAACTGGGTTTTGGGTCATGTGCCCGTAAGTGAATAGGACTTTACGGATCGAGACAAGGCTTGGAGTCTTGGGATTGATCGCGTCGGATAATGTTGGACATTTCCGGTATGGAAGGCATGGAGGCGATGAGCGAATTACGGGACCTCGTTGGAAATGGCCACGGGCCATGTTCCAAGAGGCCCATGAAAGGCCCATGCAACCAAGGCCCATGGAACTAATTAATCAAGTCTTGATTAATTAGTACTAAGTAAGCAAGACAAGGATTAAGGTGTTGGTGATTCACCACCTAACCCAATCTTGTCTTGCCATACTTTGTCCTATTTACACCTTACTTGACATCATACTTGTCCCATGCCTTTAGTTGGACAAGTATGGGTTTTGTTATGTTTAAGTCATCTTTTTTCAACATAACAAACACAAGACAAGAATAGGAAACACAACTTCTCTCCCCCTTGTTAGTCTTAGTGCCCGTAGTTCAATCCTAAATGTCCAAATGTATATATCATCGTTAGCAATAAAATTAAAGCGGCTTTATATTACTTATGTGTTGGAGTAATATATCGATGTGTGCTCTGATCTATGCCCACCATGCGAATAGAACCATAGATCGAGATAGATCACACTCGATGGGTCCCTAGTCAACAAAGCTTCACTAGAAGCGACTAGTATGAAAGATGGCTCTTTATGGCTTACGTTCTGTTAGTCATTGGAATGAGATTCCGGAGTCTGATCATAGATATCATGTGGGACATGATATTGGACGACCCGCCCTGAATATGTGCCATAGATTAAGTCATGAACATATTCAGTGTTGTAGCTTGTCATGTATCCTTAGACCAAGGAGTCTTTGTGATCGCTATGTAGTCAACAACTGAGTTTGACCTGAGCCTAACGTTGTCCGTAACAGGTCTTCCATAACGGCCAGGATTGGCTTGGGGACGGGCTACATGAGTGACACGAAAGACGGCTAAGGGATTTATCCCTCATACTAAGGTATGGGAAAGATATCGGTTCTCGGCCACTTGATCGAGAGTGACTGGAAGAATAGCATGGCCATGCACATGATACTGGGTATCATATCTTCAGTCATCTCACATATCAAGGAACGGTGATTGAGAATAATAAGGATGACGGCTCTATGCCTTATCTCAATCAGGATATCGGAGATAAAAGGATAATGACAGGGATGACGGAAAGGTTAGAATCGACAGGGTCGATTCGTTATGCAGTGTCAGGCAATACTAAAGTCTCGTTAGTTGCCACTTAAATAGGATCAAGTAAAATGGGATTTTACGTTGATCTATTGACATGCATAAACCTAAGGGTCACACCGGAGGATGAAACTCATTGACACATTTATGGAGAATGGCCAAAAGGGAGTTGTCTCGGGACATGACCAAAACTGGGTTTTGGGTCATGTGCCCGTAAGTGAATAGGACTTCACAGATCGAGACAAGGCTTGGAGTCTTGGGATTGATCGCGTCAGATAATGTTGGACATTTCCGGTATGGAAGGCATGAAGGCGATGTGCGAATCACGGGACCTCGTTGGAAATGGCCACGGGCCATGTTCCAAGAGGCCCATGAAAGGCCCATGCAACCAAGGCCCATGGAACTAATTAATCAAGTCTTGATTAATTAGTACTAAGTAAGCAAGACAAGGATTAAGGTGTTGGTGATTCACCACCTAACCCAATCTTGTCTTGCCATACTTTGTCCTATTTACACCTTACTTGACACCATACTTGTCCCATGCCTTTAGTTGGACAAGTATGGGTTTTGTTATGTTTAAGTCATCTTTTTTCAACATAACAAACACAAGACAAGAATAGGAAACACATTTTCTCTCCCTCTTCCATGGCCATTTCGGGTTTGGCTAGTTTCCACCTCCATGTTTGTGTTCTTGAGTCCTCAAAGAGAAGAACTACGTGGCTTTGATTCCCATGTGGATACGTAGGCGTCTTGGAGACTCAAGCCAATCATTCGTTAACCGGTGTTCTTGTTTTGGTAAGAACTAGTGCTGAAATTTTTCTCTTGTTAATCCATTCTTTGTTAGTTGTTTCATGGTTCTAATTGTCTCTTGGTTTTCATTGATTTTCCGCTGCGAGTTGGTTCATCTCCAACCCTACCTCGAGACCCAACAGTGGTATCAGAGCCGTGCTACCTTCGGGATTCACAAGACGGGGTTCAAAGTTTCGGTTTTGCTTGAAAGTTTCGTTTTTGGCATGTTGTTTTGCTAAATTGTTTGATAACATGTTTTAAATTATTGTTTATGGATTTAATGCATGTAAAATGAATTTTTGAAAATTATTTCAAATCTGGAAATTTTGAAAAAAATTTGATTTTTCGGGTCTCGGGAGCGGGACTCTCGGGGAGCCGAAACCGGGACCGAACGGGGCTCCGTTGGACGGAGCTAGGCCAAGCATGACCATTGGATGGTTGATATGCCAAGGCTAAACCGTTTTGTTAGTTATGACGAGTTTGGAACCGTCATGACGAACTCGAAGATCAAATGTTCAAAAGTTTCATTTTTGAACGGTTTCGATAAACCGAGCATCAAAAATTTTCGAAACTTGGCTATTAATTAAAACCGGAAAATCACATGATGTTTGATAACATGCTTGTTTGATAACACGATGTGTGATGTGATGTTGGCATGGTGTACATAATAGCCCCGAGCTCAATTTAATTATTTATCGCTTTTCACGGCCTGCGAGCCGTTAGTGTTAGCGTGTAATTATTCTTTCAAGGTGTGGTCGTCGAACCACTTGTTTGTAATATTTATTTATTCCCGACCTGCGAGTCGTGTATTAAATTGTAATATTTTACTCAAGATGAAGAAAGGGCGAAAAGGTCATTTGGTGGCTTTTCGGGTGTTGGCATCGGCTTGGAGTCGGTGGAGCTCAAGAAGCTAGTGGGAGTTAGTTTAGGGGGCTATTATGTGCACATTTATCGCTTTATGCTTGGTTTAGTTTATGCATGATTAATTCTATGTGTTTTAGAATTGCATGCTTAACTTTATTTACCGAGCATATCACCTCACATGCAAAGATAAAATTGGACTTTTAATCCTTGTGTGTGAACCCTTAGAACCGTCATTGCATTGGATGTAGTTGACGGGTTCAAAGGAAGAATTACATTGGATGTAATTTGAGGCATCATTGCATTTGGAATGTAGTTGATGTGCTCATCGCATCTAGGATGTGCCAAAGTTTTGAACACAACTGGACAAGTAAAAGCGGGTCATGTCCGATACCTCCCAATCATCAACACCTTACTACCTCCCCGTCCTATGGTTGTCGTGCGCATTAGCGGAGCATCCATGGGGAAGAAGGGTAGTAGGTTTGGACGACATATGTGGGTGTCGTGCGCATTAGCGGAGCACCTACATAGTGACGAGCCATAGTTGAAAATTGGTGGACCCGACTACGATTCTTAGCCTGAGGTTGAGCTAGGGTAACAGATAGGGTAAGTCGTGTACATAAGTACATACCCTAGCCAGGAGTCACATTGGATGTGATTGGATGGATTCCTACCTACATAGCTCGATTAAGTGGTGAGCATTAGTTCAGCTTAATCGAGTGAATCAAGGATCTTGGTTTCAGATTCTAAAGGTTTAGAATTGATTGTTGGTGTTTAAGCTTGATCTTCATAAAATTTATTCAGTTTACTGATTGAATTTTATCTGTTGTAGATCAAATGGCAAATTCAGCGAACATTAATAGTTTGTCATTAAAAACCATTCTTGACAGGGTCAAGCTAAATGGGACAAACTATTTGGACTGGTACAGAATTTTTGAGGATAGTCCTCAAGTCTGAACGCAAAGAATATGTCCTTGACAAGGCTGTCTCTAAGACCATATCAGAGTTACATGAAGTGTCATCAACTGCTGAGAAGAATATCTCAGGGATCTGGGATCCAAGGATATTCTGATGGTCAACAAGGGAATTGGAAGTGGCAAGGGCTGGGCCCATGCGCACTTGGCAGGAAAGATGAGACACTTGAGAATGTCTGCTTCTACTGCCAACAGCCTGGTCATTGGAACCGGGATTACAGGAAGTTCACGGCTGATCTGAAGAAGGGCAGTGGGACTGCGCCTTCATCAAATAGCCTGGATGATCTGAAGAAGGGCAGTAGGACTGCGCCTTCATCAGGAAACCTGGATGATCTAAGGAAGGGCGGTGGGACCGTGCCTTCATTCGGTATTAACTCTATAGAGCTACATCTCTCTACTTCCAAAGATTCATGGGTATTAGATACCATGACTGAATCTCACACATGCACTAATATATGGTGGCTGAAAGTAGGAGAGATTTGGAAAGCACGAAATGGACCTCAGAGTTGTGGCAACTGCTGTAGGATCCATGAGTCTTGCTTTGCCAAGAGGCCTTGTCTTAGTATTGTATAATGTATATTGCATACCTACTCTTAGTAGGAATATTATATCTGTATCCGTGTTTGACAAGGAAGGATATAATGTTAATATTGGAAATGGAGTTTTCAATGTTCTATGCAATGATATGTTTTATACCAGTACTGACATGGTTGGAGGATTGTACATATTAGATATGGGTAACAATGCCTCAAGTTCTATATATTCCGTTGATACCAAGAGGTCTAAATCCAACGATTTAAACCTAACTCTGTTATGGTACTGTCATTTGGGTCGCATAAACAAGAAGCGCCTATCAGCACTTCAGAAGTGCGGGCTTTCAGGTTCATTCGAATTCCATTCGATCGATAGGTGCAAGGTTTGTTTGATGGGAAAAATGACTAAAGTGCCCTTTATCGATCGCGATGAAAGGGCGGGTGAATTATTGGGGCTGATACACTCGAATGTGTGTAGACCAATAAGTTCACTTGTCAGGAGGGGTTTTAGCTACTTTATCACATTTACTGATGATTACAGTAAATATGGTTATGTCTATTCGGTGAGACATAAGTCTGAAGCTTTTGATAAATTCAAAGAGTTTAAGACTATAGTAGAAAACCAGCTCGACAAAGGTATTAAGGCACTTCGATTGGATCGAGGTGGAAAATACTTGACCACAGAGTTATTAGATCATCTAAAAGAGAATGGGATCCTTTTGAAATGGACTCCTCCTAGGTCACTGTAGTTGAAAGGTGTAGCCAAACGGAGAAATCGGACATTGTTAGACAATGGTCTGTTCCATGATTAGTTGGACTGATCTCCCAATCTCTTTTAGGGGTTTTGCTCTAGAGACGACCGCATTCATAGTGAATCGGGCTTCGACGAATGGTGTGGAAGGGACACCATTTTAAAAATGGTACGGGATGATGCCCGCTTTGTCCTTCCTAAAGATTTGTGGTTGCGAGGCTTATGTGAAACATTTGGTTTCGACTAAGCTCGAACCAAGATCTGAGATATGCACCTTCGTGTGGTATCCCAAAGCAACAAGGGGATACTATTTCTACAATCCCAGTGAGAACATGGTGTTCGTCGCTTGGGGTGGGGTCTTTATGGAAAAGAAGTTTTGTTTCCAAAGACGTCATTGGGAGGACTGTGCATCTCGAAGAAATTCAGGATGGTACAGATCTGTCTAAACCAATTGGCAACCCAGTAGAAAGGAGCCAGAGATTGTCGTAGAGTAAGAACCAATTCCTGTTACAATTCCGGAAGGTCCAAGGCGATTTGAAAGGATCAATCTTCCACCTCCAAGATATGGTATCCGGAGGTGACAATGAAGTCATGGTGGATCACGATGATCCAGCCACCTTTCAGGAAGTCGTGGATGGGCCCAACTCCGAGTTATGGCTGGGAGCCATGAGGGAGGAAATGCAATCCATGTCGGACAACCGAGTCTGGGAACCGGTTGATCCCATCAATGGTGTGAGGACCATAGGATGCAAATGGATCTTCAAGGTGAAGATGGACATGGACGGCAACCCTCTGACCTACAAAGCTCAACTGGTGGCGAAAGGTTATAGGCAGATCCAATGGATTGACTATGAGGAAACCTTCTCCTTAGTGGCTATGGTCAAAATCGATCCAAATTCTTCTTGACATAACTGCGTATCATAATTACGAGATATGGCAAGTGGATGTCAAAACCGCTTTCCTAAATGGAAATTTGACTGAGTACGTTTGTATGTCTCGGCCCAAAGGTTTTGACGATCCGAAGAATAAAGGAAAGATTTATAAGTTGTTGAAATCCATTTATGGATTGAAACGAACTTCTCGGAGTTGGATCCTTCGTTTTGATGAAGCTGTAATTGGATTTGGCTTAATCAAGAACGAGGATGAATCTTGCGTTTATAAGAAGGCTAGTGGGAGCAATATTACCTTTCTGGTTCTCATTGAAAACGACATCCCAACCTTGCACGAGACTAAAGCTTGGTTGAGGAAGTGTTCTTCAATAAAGGACTTAGGCGATGCTTCTCATATCTTAAGGATTAAGATATGTAGAGATCGCACCAAGAGGGTCTTGGATTTAAGTCAGGGAACCTATGTGAACAAGGCATTGAGTAGGTTCTTAATGCTCGATTCAAAGAAAGGACTCTTACCCACTAGTCATGGCATTCATCTCAGCAAGACTCAGTGTCCTAAGACACCTGATGAGCTGAAAAGGATGATGAGAATCCTATGCGCCTGGGGGCAGGATCGATCATATATGCCATGACATGTATGAGACCAGACGTCTCGTAAGCCTTATGTTGTACCAGTAGACATCATTCTAACCCGGGGGAAAGATGATGCTGAACTAGTTGTCGAAGGATGAGTAGACGCTAGTTTTCCAAGACAAATCCAGATGACTTTAGAAGTCAATCAGGATATGTGTTTACGCTGAATGGCAGAGCTTTAGCTGGGAAAGCGTAAAGCAAGATACCATTGCCGAATCTACGACAGAGGCCAAGTACATGGATGCTGCAGAGGCAGCTAAGGAGGCTATGTGGATTTGGAAATTCATGGCAGGGCTGGGTGTAATTAAAAACCCATCCAGTCCGGTGAATCCATTTTGCGACAACACAAGGGCCATTGCGCAAGCTAAAAGCCTAGATCGCTTAACAAATCCAAACATGTACTGCGGCGTATCCACCTCATCAGATAAATACTGAACTGAGGTGAAGTGAAGATAACCGATATTGCAATTGATGATAACATAGCCAACCCTTTGACTAAGGCAGTGTCACTGCCTGAACACGTTAGACATGTAAAGTCGATGGGGACATATTGGAGTTTAGATTGGAACTAGGGCAAGTGGGAGATTGTTAGTCTTAGTGCCCGTAGTTCAATCCTAAATGTCCAAATGTATATATCATCGTTAGCAATAAAATTAAAGCGGCTTTATATTACTTATGTGTTGGAGTAATATATCGATGTGTGCTCTGATCTATGCCCACCATGCGAATAGAACCATAGATCGAGATAGATCACACTCGATGGGTCCCTAGTCAACAAAGCTTCACTAGAAGCGACTAGTATGAAAGATGGCTCTTTATGGCTTACGTTCTGTTAGTCATTGGAATGAGATTCCGGAGTCTGATCATAGATATCATGTGGGACATGATATTGGACGACCCGCCCTGAATATGTGCCATAGATTAAGTCATGAACATATTCAGTGTTGTAGCTTGTCATGTATCCTTAGACCAAGGAGTCTTTGTGATCGCTATGTAGTCAACAACTGAGTTTGACCTGAGCCTAACGTTGTCCGTAACAGGGCTTCCATAACGGCCAGGATTGGCTTGGGGACGGGCTACATGAGTGACACGAAAGACGGCTAAGGGATTTATCCCTCATACTAAGGTATGGGAAAGATATCGGTTCTCGGCCACTTGATCGAGAGTGACTGGAAGAATAGCATGGCCATGCACATGATACTGGGTATCATATCTTCAGTCATCTCACATATCAAGGAACGGTGATTGAGAATAATAAGGATGACGGCTCTATGCCTTATCTCAATCAGGATATCGGAGATAAAAGGATAATGACAGGGATGACGGAAAGGTTAGAATCGACAGGGTCGATTCGTTATGCAGTGTCAGGCAATACTAAAGTCTCGTTAGTTGCCACTTAAATAGGATCAAGTAAAATGGGATTTTACGTTGATCTATTGACATGCATAAACCTAAGGGTCACACCGGAGGATGAAACTCATTGACACATTTATGGAGAATGGCCAAAAGGGAGTTGTCTCGGGACATGACCAAAACTGGGTTTTGGGTCATGTGCCCGTAAGTGAATAGGACTTCACAGATCGAGACAAGGCTTGGAGTCTTGGGATTGATCGCGTCGGATAATGTTGGACATTTCCGGTATGGAAGGCATGGAGGCGATGAGCGAATCACGGGACCTCGTTAGAAATGGCCACGGGCCATGTTCCAAGAGGCCCATGAAAGGCCCATGCAACCAAGGCCCATGGAACTAATTAATCAAGTCTTGATTAATTAGTACTAAGTAAGCAAGACAAGGATTAAGGTGTTGGTGATTCACCACCTAACCCAATCTTGTCTTGCCATACTTGTCCTATTTACACCTTACTTGACACCATACTTGTCCCATGCCTTTAGTTGGACAAGTATGGGTTTTGTTATGTTTAAGTCATCTTTTTTCAACATAACAAACACAAGACAAGAATAGGAAACACATTTTCTCTCCCTCTTCCATGGCCATTTCGGGTTTGGCTAGTTTCCACCTCCATGTTTGTGTTCTTGAGTCCTCAAAGAGAAGAACTACGTGGCTTTGATTCCCATGTGGATACGTAGGCGTCTTGGAGACTCAAGCCAATCATTCGTTAACCGGTGTTCTTGTTTTGGTAAGAACTAGTGCTGAAATTTTTCTCTTGTTAATCCATTCTTTGTTAGTTGTTTCATGGTTCTAATTGTCTCTTGGTTTTCATTGATTTTCCGCTGCGAGTTGGTTCATCTCCAACCCTACCTCGAGACCCAACACCCCTTCCCTTGCAATTTCGGGTTTTGGCAAGCTCCCACCTCCATTTTTGTGTTCTTGAGTCCTCAAAGAGAAGAACTACGTGGCTTTGATTCCCATGTGGATACGTAGGTGTCTTGGAGACTCAAGCCAATCATTCGTTACCCGGTGTTCTTGTTTTGGTAAGATATAGTGCTGATTTTTTCTCTTGTGAATCCATTCTTTGTTAGTTGTTTCATGGTTTAATCGTCTCTTGGTTTTCATTGATTTTCCGCTGCGAGTTGGTTCATCTCCAACCCTACCTCGAGACCCAACACACTGCTCCTACGACACTACTAAGTGTCACATGCAATTCTAATGTTCGATACGTTCCCGTATCATACGACACCCCCGGTGTCGCCTGCCTTTCTAATATTCGATAAACTTACTAAACCCACGGCACCCATGTGTCACATGCATTTCTACTGTTAACTTTCCCTAGTTAGGGCCGAGATCCGGCTACTTTTCCCTACCTCGTATGTTTTCTCCAAAAGCGCACAAATAAGCTCCGGCGTGATCTCGGTCACTCGCCCAGCTTTCCCTTGCCTCTGTCTGCGGCACGATCTAATAAGAACACAATTTAAATACCTTTAAGTTCGCAGACATAAACTGGAATTTAACAAACTTGACGCCCAAAAGTAACCCTGACAATGTCGATCACTCCCAAACTTCCCAATTACTCGACATTGTTGATAATGGACCCGGAAAAGCCCGATTCGCCCGACATGGCGAATCTGCCCGGGTTTTGGAAACGCCCTTCCGGGGCTCCCAAAATTCCCGTTTTCGTTTCTACGGTCTTAGAATAATTCAAGGGTTCCTATCCACTCGACTGAATCCAATTCCGACTTCCGAGTAATTTAATTAGCGTTTCAAGTTTCTAAACCCGTCAATTACAACTTTTACAATTTAATTCCAAATTTCGATCCGGTTGTAGATTGATGATTCGAGGAACGTCCTAAACCACCCGAAAACGAAACTCTAATTCCCTAGCGTGTGGGCCCCACCCGGACACCCTTGGCCGTGGGTGGCTAGGGTTGGTTTGGGCCCGGCTCACCATGGTGGTGGCCGGCCCTAGCTCCGGCCAGCCACCCCATGGCCGACCGGCCACCACACATGGTGGCCGGAGCTCCCCCCGAGCTCCCGGTCACCGGAAAACGTTCAATCTTGCTCCAAAACGTCTCCAATGAACCCCAATCCTCAATACAACCCTAAACTACTAGTTTTATACCAAAACCTAATTTTAGAACTTAACAAAACGAAGATCGATTAGGTGCTCACCGTAGAGAATATCGATGGGAGTTCGATTCTTGGAACGTTGAGACGATCCAATGGTTGAAGCTCGTGAATAGTGCCAAGAACCCTAGAAACCTCTCTCTTTTCTCCTTCTCCTTCTCTCTCTAAACTCCCTTCTCTTTTTTCTTTTTTTTTTCTCTTTCTACAAGGCATGGCCGAACCCCCTACTAGTGGTCTTCCTTGTCTTGTCCAAATACCTAACACCACCACTTGTGTGACATGTGGCAAGTGGGTCCCACACCTTCTTGGGAAAAATCTTCTACATATTTTCCAATCAGATTCGCGAAATTCGGACGTTTCGGGCCCCGAACGGGCACTTTTTCCAAGAAATTACGAAACTTGACGGGCTAAAAGGAAACGGCTCAACTAAGACCGCTGCAACGCCGGCTAAGTTTTTTGGATCCAAAACGGTCCTCGAATGGACCAAAACGTCGCTCGGTTGACTTTTCCAGTGAAAAGTCAACATTTCCCAAATTGGTCAAAAAGTTGCCCTGAGTCCCCCGGAACTCACTTTGGTCGATATCGGGTTCAACTTAAGTCTGGTATGACCCTCGGGGTCAAATTTAGGTTCATTTAGGTGTTTGCTTAATTTTTTTAAATTTTCCTGTTTTTCGCAGATTTGACTGGCGTTGACAAGGAGCGGTTCTTACACTCAGCCTCAAGGTGTAGTACAAGATGTTCTACAACAGCCACCTACAAGAATGGAAGAGGTGGCAGAGTCGTCGACGAGCACACTACAGTCTTAGTCAGTGGATACAGAACAGTCAGATGGAACAGTTGGTGAAGAGTCATAAGAAACACTTATGGAGGACGTCCAAGTTCAAGAAACTCCCGCTCGGCCTTTCCCAGCTCTCGGAAATTCTCCTCTCAACGTTCATCGTTCACAGAGGGTCCAAGTGTTGGGTCTCGATGTCGTGGACATGTTAAACACAAAATGCAGCGGAAGATTAACCACGAATCAATCGAGATGAATCTACCAAATATGAAGAACAAAGCTGAAAATTCAGCAAAGGTTTGTGTACATCACCTTTGCAGATTGCCCATCTTGAAGCTCGTGTATCTCCAAAACGAACCGTTGAACTTCAAACCCCTTTGGTCAGATTGAAGACCCATATGTGGAGAATGTTCACTCCAAAAATCAGCTTCATCGGACATCGGATGAACCTCCGATCGAGCTGTTGAAAGTGACTGGTCGGACAAAACTGTGCTGAAAATCAGCACCCTCTACTTGTCCGAAATTTGGTTCAATAACACCAAACTTTGAATGGCTTGAGCCCCTTGGACGCCTACGTATCCTTAACGGAATCAAAGCCAACGTAGTTCTTGAGTTGGTAAACTCAAGAACATGCAACAATGGAGCTTGGAACTTCTTGGAGGAGTTTGCAAAGATGAGAGAGATTAATCCTTTGTGCTGAAATTTTCTTCTCTTATTTGCATGTTGTGTCTTGCCAACACCCCTTGCATGTAGACTTAAGTGGAAGTGGTCATCTCACTTAATCTACATCAAGTTGCCAAGTGTCCATGCTACTTTGCATGGTAGACTTAATAAACTAAGCTAGTTTATTAACTAGTGGAAAGTGGGTCCAACCCACTTAGTTTTAACAAGACCACTTAGTCAACCTTTGACCTTTGGTTCTTGTTGGGCCTAGCCCATGTGGCCGGTCATGGGCCTCTCCAAGAGAGCCCATACCGAGCCCACCATGCTAGCCCGTCCACTATGGCAATTCCCGACACGACTCCCTCCAAGCCAATCCACTTGCATTTTTATCGAGTTACAAACTTATGGTGTGACCCTTAGGTCTATGCATGTCGGTAAGATAAACGTAAAATCCCATTTTACTTGATCTTACTAATGTGGCGACTGACGAGACTCAGTATCGCCCGACCCTGCATAACGAATCGCCCCCTGTCGATTCTGACCTTTCAGTCGTCCTTGTCATTATCCCTTATCTCTGATATCCTGATTGAGATAAGGCATAGAGCCGTCATCCTTCTTATCCTCAATCACTATTCCTTGATATGTGAGATGACTGACCCTTATGATATCCCATATCATGCGCATGGCCATGCTTTTCCCGTCAATCACTCTCGATCAAGCGGCCGTGAGCTAGATATCTTTCCCATACCGTAGTATGATGGATACATCCCTTAGCCGCCTATCATGTCACTCATGCAGTAATTCCCCAAGCCAATCCTGGCCGTTATGGAAGCCCAGTCACGGTGCAACGTTGGGCTTTCAGGTCAAACTTGGTTGTTTACTGCATAGCAATCATATAGACTCCTCGGTCTAAGGATACCTGACAAGCAACGACTTTGAACATGTTCATGACTCAATCTATGGAACATATTCAGGTCGGGTCGTCCAACATCATGTCCCACACATGATGTCTATGATCAGACTCCGGAAACCTTTCCAATGACCAATAGAACGTAAGCCATCAAGAGTCATCTTTCATACTAGTCGCTTCTAGCGAAGACTATTGACTAGGGACCCCGTCGAGTGTGATCCATCCTGATCTATGGTTCTATTCGCATCGTGGGCATAGATCGGAAACACACACGACATATTACTCCAACACTTAAGTAATATCAAAAGCCGCTTTGTTATATTACCAACAATGATATTTACATTTGGACATTTACGATTGGGCTACGGGCATAAATGCTAACACCAAGTTCAAGAAAGAGGAAGAGAGTACGCGAGGTTTCCCATGTAGAAATGCAGTCACAAACAGAGTGGAATCCTTCGGACAGGTTAAGTAGTCGAGCACAGAAACATGCCAAAATATTGAAAGATTTTGTTAGATTCGAGGATATCGAGACTCCGTACGGCATAAAGGCCAAATAATATTTCAAGATCCTCTTGAAAGTTGGATCATCGGTATCCCGTGAGGTTAGTTTTCACTATTTTGAAATTTATGCTGAAAAATGCGTACGACATGATTTTTAAATGCTATTCTATACTAACCTCGTTGGTTACTGATTTTCATTGTATACAGCAAATGGAGGATCAATTTTAGGGCATACGGAAACATCAACGTCTATATCAGAATGTATTCGCGGAACAAGCCGATATTGTATTGGATTGCTGGTTCCACAAACTATGCCGTGTTGAGTTCGAGTCAGGAATCGATGGTGAACTAGACACAACTTTGATGGCGTATGTTTTCGGTTCATGTCCCGACAATTTCGGAAAAAACTGGAAGGCAATGAAGAATGTATACTTTCCAGTACAGTACAAGAAGGGGGACATCAACTGGTCCTGGATCTTACTAGAGGTGAACTTAGATGGAAAGCATATTCAAGTCTACGACAACAAGAGCTCCTAGATACCGAATGATGAGCTAGAGGGTTTGATGAGGCCGTATATCGGCATGATCCCTAGGATGTTGTTATATTCAAATTACTTGTCCGAGGTGAAGAAGGAGTTGTAGAAGGAGTCTTTCACTTTGAGCTGCATAGGTACACTTTTGTGTTAATGTTTAACATTATCAGTTTATATTTTGGTAGGAGAGGCGATAGTAGGATCTGCACACTGAAGATGATCGAGCTGAAGTTGGCGGGAAAGGAATTCGACGATCTATTGAGAGGCACCCTGATGCAGCAGTATCGCAAAAAAGTATGCCATTCAGGCCATGTCGAACTGACCGTTACTTTTGTAGGTTGAATTTGAGTGACAATGTGTGAGTTGAAAACCTTGTAGTTGATTCTTTAAACAATTTTTGTATGTTGAAAACCTTGTGCAGTAGGAATGGTCTTTTTGTTCACCTGTACGGGCAAGGGTCTGGCTGTACAGTTTGCTGTCAACCCCAACGTTGTCTGTGTCAATGGAGAGTTTGGCCGTACGGTTTGCTCTAAACCCCGACGTTGTTTTATTTGTGATTGTATAAAAACCCACATAAATTCCAATATCTGATTTTTGAATTTCTCACATTAATGTATCTCACCACCCAAATATATGTGATTGTTGTTGGCACATTAATGTCCCAACAACAACTCCCCATGCCTATTAATGTTCCAACAACAACTCTCAACCCATTAATGTCACCACGACTATAAATGGGGTTAAGGATCCCTATTATCCTCACTTCCCTCTTCAAAGCTTCTCTCTTCACTCACTTCATCCCATCCACAAGACATTAAGCTCTTACGGAACGGGTATTCGACTTATGTTCTTGCATTATCATTTAGTATATGTGTTTGTTGTTTTAGTTGTGTAAGCATGTATATGTTTGTGATAGGATGAAACCAAACCATGATCCTCGTATCGAGCGTAGATGGAGGCGACGTGAAACTGTAGGAACAATAGTATTACCAAATGCCGGAAGAATAGTACGAATACCGAACGAGTCTTCCCTCCACCTGAACCAGCGTGGATGAAGGAGTACTACCAAATACTCGAGGAAGCAAATCAGCGCTTGGAATACATTGAGTGACTGATGCGAGAGAAAAATGTTCCATATCCTCCACTCCCTGATGGTGCATCCCCATTTCAAATGCCTCCTTGGACAGACCAGGTTGAGGATGACCTTGAATCTATCGAGGAGCCTGCTTGGTTCCAACCTTATATGACTCGGAACAAAGAAATCGAAGAGGGTCCTATTAACAGTCTGCTTGCTGCTTAATGTATTTTGTTCAGTTAAGATAATGTTCTTCAACGTAATGGAATTGAACTTTAAATTACTTGGAATGCTCTGTTTGTAAACACACCCGTGCGGGCCTAAACAGACTCGTGCGGCCTGATCTAAGGTTTTGGAATGCTCTCTCTGTTCGCCCGCACGGTCCTAAACACACCCGCACGGTGATAAACACACCTGTGCGGGCCCTGTACACATCCGTGCGGCCAAAATTACACTAATAGTCGATGAGTTGGTTACAAATATGAGTTACAGATAGTTACCCTAATAGTTCGTTACACATAGTAACCCTAATAGTTCGTTACACATAGTTACCCTAATAGTTCGCTACACATAGTTACCCTAATAGTTTGTTACACATAGATGTTAATCTTTCTTCTTAGGGGTTTCCTTGTCTGGGGCATTGAAGGCCGATGTTGTCTCATCATCGCTTTCAACTTCACCGCTACCATATTGTTCACTATCTCCTTTCACTATTACTGTATCGCCAAGACAATGTTCACTATCTCCAAACCCTTTTAGTGTATCGCTGCCATATACTTCAGTATCTCCTTTGACTGGATAGTTGTTTACACGAGGCTCTTCTTCTTCTGGAGGTTCTTCCTTTCTTTACTCTTCATCTTCTGGGTCTTCTTTGGCCGGAGATGGATAGTCCTCTTTTGGTGGAGACATTAGACGTGGAACATAGAATCCAATATCTAGTTCCATTGCTCTTACTTATAGAAGATGGGAAGGAATATATTCCTTTCGACGTCGATTAGATCTTACCTACTTTACGTAAGGAATATATTCCTTCCGACATCGATTAGATGTTACCTACTTTACAGAAGGAATATATTCCCTAAACCATAACCCCCTAAACCCTTAAATTCTAGACACTAAACCTTAACCCTAAACATCCATTCCCCATAAACCATAAAATATGAACCCTAAAGTAACCAACCCCCATAAACTAACCAACCATTCATATCTAAACCAAGTATCGCTTCCGTCCGATGAGGAATTTAAGGAAGGAGAGTAATCATTCCATGACATTAGAAGTGGATAGTAGAATTGGAACATAGATGAAAATATCTAGTTCAACAGTTCTTACTTATAAAAGATGGGAAGAAATATATTTCTTCCTACTTTACGTAATGAATATATTCCTTCCGACGTCGATTACATGTTACATACTTTACGTCATCAATAAAACCACATAGGGACCAATGGAAGTAGATATTGCAAGATCCTTCCCATCCACACGACATCAAGCCATCAATAAAACCACATAGATACCCTAGATATCTCTCCTCGCACGACTCTTTATGGGACAAATATTAGGGTTTGTCCCCCGTACGACGGATAATTAGACCCGCACGACGCCGTATGAGACCAATATTAGGGTTTGTCACCCGTACGGACACAAATTTGCGTGTGACTAATAATCAGACGCACGGGTGAGAAACCCTAATATCGGTCCCATACGGCGATGTGCGGTCTGATTATCAGCCGCACGAGGTCCAAAACCCTAATGTTGTTCCCTATGTGCTTTTATTGATGACCAAATTATTTATTTTACTACCTACTACCCACCCACCACCCCATATTAATGGAACCCACACCAACCTGACATTTATGGAACTAACCACGCCTAAAAAACCCAATATTCACTTAACTCTTCAACCAACTCTTCACTCACTCACTTCATCAATAATGTCCACCAACAAGGATGAGATTATTTCATCACAGAGTGCTCTAATTAAACACCAAGGGATGATGTTGAAGCTCTAGAAGATCAAGAAAAGTCTCCTCAGGGTCCAAGTGAAGGCATACCAACTGATGGACAAGCTGAAGGAGGCCGACAGAGGAGGATGGACACCCGAAGACGAGCAGAATGCACGTCTCGTCTTGGAGCAGCTCGAAGGAATTCAACACTTCACACTGTCCTTCACCTACCAAGACGATACCAATGTTCGTTGGTAATATGGGTTTGTTTGTTCATTGGTAATATGGGTTTGTTTTTATTGGAAACAAAGACCTCAAATTTTTCACGCCGTATGTGAGTCTTTGTTGTAATAAGTAGGGTTGGTGTGTAATATGAAACTTGTTTTGTTCTAATGATTTCCAGTAAGGTAATTGATTTCATGTTTTGAGTTCAAATTCAAAGATGACCGCATGACCATATACACACCCCTGCGACTAGATATGGGTACTTGGAATGCTCTCTCTGTTTACCCGTACGACCCTAGACACACCCGTGCAACCATATCTAGTGGAAGAAATGATCTTTAGTCACCCGTACGACACTATACACACCCGTGCGGCCAGATCTAAGGGAAGGAATGCTCTATGGTCACCCGCACGGCTCTATACACACATGTGTGGCCAGATCTTGTACAGTAGGAATGCTCTCTGTTCGACGGCCAATGATGACCGCACGAAGAAATGCATTACACCCTAAAATGGTGACATTCAACACAACACATCATAACATTGCAATGCAAACATTCACACAAACCTAAATAGTAGCATAATGAAATACATATAGTATCACCACTCACCAAATAGTAGCATAATGAAATACATATCTTTACATATATTATCCTCACTCACCAAATAGTAGAATAATGAAATACAAATCCTTACATAGTAGATGCAGAAGCAAGCACAGGGCATGTGCGTTTGTTGTGACCAACACTCGCATAATTTCCACATTTTCGGGGACGCTGCATAGCCGCTTGAGCAGCTCTTGGCAGCTCACCTACTGAAGGGATTCTTCTTTCAGTTATTCTACCGCATCTCACTTCATAATCTGGAGGAAGAACCTCTATACAACATTCAGGAGAAACATAATCAATATTCCATTGTGATTCTCGTAACACTAGGTAAACGGTTCCGTGATAAGCCATAGCCCATGATTCTACCGTGTAATATCTCGAGCACAAGGAATAGATATTTACCCCCAACACGCTCACAACACGCTAAGGCATGTTCACAAGGAATTCTATCGAGATCAAACACCCGGAAACTGCACCGCTTCATCCCCAAATCAACAAAGACGTTAGTGTCTTCACAATTAACCCGATACTCGTCGTGTCTTTTCAATGTTATTATTCGCATCTCCTTCACTAGAAGGTTCCTACTTGAAATGATACTCTCTACCTTTGGAGTTATAGTTTGAGAAGGAGGTAATTTGACCAACACATCTACCCGAAGAATGAACAAATGACTAACCATTTTCTGCATGGCGTTTAACAGCTCTATAATAGGCCACTGTCTCTCTTCTAGTATTGCATTGTTGTTACACTCTGCACCGTGCATGGTCATCAGATTGTACTGAGCGGCTTCAAAGTGAGATCTCGCCCATTGATGAAGCTCTATGTTCGTTGTCTCCAGATATTACGCTGCCTTGGGGTACACTTCTTTAAACTTTTCGTACTTAGCATTGAACTTCTACAATGTGTAAGCATCAACAATTTTTTCGAATAACTTCGATAATTTGTCTTTCGGCTTACCCCCATGATAATCTCTAACATTTTGGGTCAAATGCCACCTACAATGGCCATGTTTAGCTTTTGGGTAGAGGGCCGACGCTGCATTGATGATACTCCTATTTCTATCAGAAATGATAACCAAGTGCTCCTCGTCTGGGATCTCCGGCCTTAACTTTTTGAAGAACCATCTCCATGAATCGTTGTTCTCCGAGTCCACGACTACATGTTGGAATTCTAGGGAGCAAACCGCAGCGGAAATTAAAAAACTTTTTCCCTAGAATAGCCTTAGGATCCTGTAATTCCGAGTAAACCGACAAACAAAAATTAAAGGAGAGATTACCTCTTTCAATTTTTCAGCTTGGTTCGAGACAGGGACCAACTTGCACATCGTATATCTCAGCAACGAACCATTGGAATCCAAATCCCTCCGATCAGATTGAAGAAAAATATGTGTAGAATGTTCACTCCAAAAATTAGCAAGATCGGACCTTGGATGAACCTCCGATCGGGCTCTTTACAGTGGCTGGTCGGACAGATTCTAGGCAGAAAAATCTGGGCAGATTTTACTGTTCTTGTTGCAAACCAAGAACACCCAAAACAAATGGATTTGGCTTGAGTCTCCAAGACGCCTACGTATCCTCTTGGAGGAATCAAAGCCATGTAGTTCTTGAACAATCCTTCCCAAAATCGCTTGTGTGCTAGCACAAGATGAAGAACACTTATTCCTCTCTCTTTTCTCTCTACACTTTGAGAACCATTCTCAACACAAACTTGAGAAAAATCTGATTTTTCTCTACACTTGCATTCTTACTTAGCCCAACATGACCACACTTATTTTATTTGGAAAAACACAACACTTGGACTTCCAACTTGGACAAGTGTCTCACTTAGGTTTTGCATGCTTACTATTCCTAAACATGACTCCACTAAGTCATTTAAATCAAGCCTAACTCTTGGATTTTCTTTTATGACAAGTGTCTCATTTTAGGAGTAGTGGTCATGCAAAAATACCCTCTTTGAATTTCACAAATTCAATAGTCATTTTTGCATTTTAATTGCCCAACATAATCTTCATTATATTGGCAATTCGAAAAACGAGTTTAATGAATAAATAAATATTATATCAAATATAATATATTATTTTATTCACTTAATGGACTTCCAAAGTCCAACACGATTTTGGGCTTGTTGTTAGGTGTGACCCTGCAGGCTCATACGACGTTCGACAGTGGGCCCGAAATCCTCGATTCGCCCACATGTCATAGTTGTCTTCTAGCAAAGAAATATGACTACCCAAACGTGTATGATGATCGACAATGCGACTTAACCTTTACACGCTAATATGCTAACCCTTCTATCAACGATATCTCGATCGAATAAGGCATAGGGCCGTCATCCTTATTTTACTCGATCGCTGTTTCTTGATATTAAGTAGACTGTCAATGATAACTCTTTATCAATTCGCATGGCCATGCTTTTCCTGCAGTCCCACTTATCAAGAGGCCCAAACGATATCTCTCATATTTATATGAGTGACAGATCCCTTATCAGTCAACCATATCTCTCACAGAGACACTTATGCACCCAATCACAACCTTTATAATTGCCCGGTAACAGACAACGTTTAACTGTGTCAAAGCACATAGCCACCTATGTAGAAATCATGATGACTATAAGGTCGAAGGACTTAAGTCATATTACGGTACTGAGAAATACTCATGACAGTTCCTATGTAGTATTCTCATAGTGGGTCATCCAATGCCATTTCCCTAAATGACATCTATGATTTGACTTCATATCCAATATGTATGATCAATAAAACGTGATCATCAGCCAACATCATACTAGTCTTAGTATATCAGTAAGACTAGAGATCAAGTGAATAATACTCTATTACTTCTAAGATTTTTACTATCATGTCCTCAACCCGATGATCTTAAGAAAGAGTATTATTCACACTATTAACATTTCACAAATGATAATAGTAGTGCCGATGTATTAATGAAATGATAATGCCGTCCATAATCACGATTGGCCTAGGGCACAAAAACCAACACTACAAATGTGAAGACCGCTTAAAAAAAATTCAAAAAAATAAAAAATAAAATTGGGTCGGACCGGGTCGGACTGGACCCGACCAGCAAACCGGCCAGACCGGCAACCCGGCCCGGGCAGGCCGTCTCTGGGCCGCGCGGCCCACTTCGGCGAGGCCCATTCGTCAGGCCCGGCTGGGGTGGCCCAAGCCTGTGGGAACTCGGGTATAAAGGGGGGCAAATTAGGGTTGAAACCCTAAGTTGCAGCCGTCCCTCTCCCCTTCCCTCTGGTTCCCGAGCCCTCGCTCCTCCTCACGCCGTCGCCGGCGATGCCCTCGGCTAGCTCCTCTCGCCCTCGCCGTCCCGTCACCCCCACGCCGACCTCCCTCTTCCCTCACGTCCCCACGCCGCCCCCATCTCCCTTCCCTCTCCGTCCAGCCACTACGCAACCACCACGGCACAACCAAGCCCCCGCTTCTTCTCCGTCCAGCCACCGCCTTCACCACCGAGCCCTTGCCGGCGTCGCTTCCCGTCGCCACCGTGCCGGAATCGAAGCCGGTTCCTGTACCTCGCCTCCGAGCACCCTTCCTCCTCTCCTCCCGTGCGTAGCCCGAGCCCACCGTCGCCGTTCACGTACGGAGGCGAGGTGAGGTCGTCGGCGCACTCCCAGATCCGAGCCCACCGCCGTCTTCTCCGTCGCCGGCCACGCCTTCGTCCCGAGCCAGTCGCCGGCCACGCCCTCGAACCCGAGCCCAGTCGTCCCAGATCTGAGACGGACGAGAGGCCACCGAGCTCCGCCGTGCCCCGCCGCCCTCATCTCCCCTACGGTGAGCCCTAACCGTGAGGTTGGCCGGCTGGACTCGAAACCCGAGCCCTTTTCCTTCCATCTATTACTAGCAAAGTGTTACGTTCTTAATGTTTTTATTGAAATTGTTCTTGATCTGGTTCTTGGTGTAACAAAAGAGAAAAGTAATAAAATGAGTTTTGATTTTAAAGGTTGTTTCCTTCTTTTGGTTTTAGGGATCTAAATTTGTTAGTACGAAAACAAAAGTGTAAATCTGGATCTGTTCGGTTGGAATCAAATCAGGGTTTTTGGAAAGAAAAGTTGTAAAACGAAAAATCTGATTTAAGGAAAAAGGGATTTAAAATAAAAAGGAATTAGAATCATTTTAGTTTTAAAAACGGTTTTCAATCGAGGAGTTTGAGAATCTGTTTTGTAAACGGGATTTAGGGACGGTTGTTCAAAAACCGAACTCAATTTCATTTTGGGCTCAAAAGATCGGAACAGAAACAGATTTGAAACGAAAACCGTTCTGTTTTGAACAAAGGGTTATTAATCGGAATTGGGAACGACTCTGGAACTCTGGGTAAAATGGACTGCTAATTGGGTTTAAAAAGGAACAAAAGCGGACCGATGAATCGGACCTCGTGCATTGGGACCGTGCCTCGCATGCACCGGTTTCGGTGCTCGGGTACTCAAACCCGATTCGCCGTGACCCCGCTTTTATCCCGCTCGAGTTTAAAGGACAACTGTCGGTTTTAAATTGGATTAATCGTGACCTTTGAATTAACCTGGGAACCGCCTCTAATTACGGCTTTCGTGTTATCTTTAGAGTCCGGCTTCGATCGAAGTGAATCTCGGAGGTAACGAGCTAGAACGTCAGCAACTAGGAAGCGTAGCGGTTGCTCTTCAGTTGAGGTAGGGAAAAGTAGCCGGATCTCTGCCCTGATTAGGGAAAGTTAACAGTAGAAATGCATGTGACACTGGGGTGTCGTGGGTTGAGTAGGTTAGCTAATATTAGAATTGCATGATACGGGATCGAAGCGATTATGAGGAAAGCATGTGACACTTAGTAGTGTCGTAGGAGCAGAGAACTTAGCGTTAATTGATTTACTGGAGGCATATGACCATGCCCGGAGGTTGTTTGTGAGCTTGTTGATATTAGGAGTACTGGAGGCATATGACCATGCCCGGAGGTTGTTTGTGAAACTAGCGATCTTAGGACTGTTGGAGGCATCGTTTATGCCGGAGGTTGCCGTGTTGGTTATTGTTGAGTTTGGGTGGCCTTGAGAGCCGTGTTGGTTATTGTTGAGTTTTGGGTGGCCTTGAGAGCCCGTGTTACTATTGCTGAGTCTTGGGTGGCCTTGAGAGCCTGTGTTAATTGTTGTTGAGTTTGGGAGGCCTTGAGAGCCCGTGTTGGTCATTGTCGAGTTTGGGTGGCCTTGAGAGCCCGTGTTGGTCATTGTCGAGTTTGGGTGGCCTTGAGAGCCGTGTTGGTTATTGTTGAGTTTTGGGTGGCCTTGAGAGCCCGTGTTACTATTGCTGAGTCTTGGGTGGCCTTGAGAGCCTGTGTTAATTGTTGTTGAGTTTGGGAGGCCTTGAGAGCCCGTGTTGGTCATTGTCGAGTTTGGGTGGCCTTGAGAGCCCGTGTTGGTCATTGTCGAGTTTGGGTGGCCTTGAGAGCCGTGTTGGTTATTGTTGAGTTTTGGGTGGCCTTGAGAGCCCGTGTTACTATTGTTGAGTCTTGGGTGGCCATGAGAGCCCGTATTGTCATTTTGGTGTCTTGGGAGGCCGTGAGTACCTGTGGGGCTGTTGAGTCCGAGGTTTACTGTTGAAGTGTCTTGAGTGGCCTTGAGTGCCTATTTGTTGAACTTGCTTGTGTTTGTGGTTGTGTTTGCCCGAACCGACTGTGTGTCGGGGAGTGGTGTGGATTTTGGCAGGTTACGAGCATTCTTCGGCTGGCCTGACCAAACTCGAGTCTCGGCAGGTTCTGAGCATTCTTCGGCTAGCCTGTTCCGTGTCCGGATCCCGAAAGGTTATGAGCATTCTTCGGCTAGCCTGATCCGTGACCGGGTCCCGGCAGGTTACGAGCATTCTTCGGCTGGCCTGATCCGTGTACGAGGCTCGGCGGGTTCTGAGCATTCTTCGGCTAGCCTGATCCGTGTCCGTGTCTTTGGGGAAAGATATTGTTGGTTGTGTCGGATTTACTTTTACGAGTTCGAGGTCGAGTCTGGTGAGGGAGGTTACTGAGCAGATGGTTTGCGATCCTTTGTGATCTTGTTTGGTGTGCGATCCTTTGTGATCTTGTTTGGTGTTGCGTTGTTTCTTTCGAGTCCTTGGGAGAGGTCGTGATCGTTGTGTCGGGTCTAATTTACGTGTCAAGTGTTGAGTTGGTCAAGGAAGGTAACAGTGGGTGTATGATCAGTCAGAGTCCTTGGGTTGGGGACAATGTCCCCCGTTGTAGACTTTATTATTGGCATTACCGACATTGTCTGCTAATTATGCCGTAGTCAGTCTGTTATCCGTGGTGGTGAGCGAACGCTCACCCCTAGCTGCTTTTCCTACAGGTACTTGTCGCAGGTCGGGCTAGGTGAGCTTCCGAAGCTTGAAGAGCTAGGGGCGGGAGTCCGGGTTACTTTTAGTCTAGCGACGGATACCTCGCTTTTGGTTCGCTTGTGGGACGTTTTATTTTGAGTTGTAATTATCTTTTGTTGAACTAAACTGGTATTGTAAAGTGTTTTAATGGAAATGATTTCAAGGTGTTTTCTTATTTTAAACGTTCGCGTCCCGAGTTCGGTTTACTGAAATTGGGGCGTGACAACAAATATCAACGTCAACAAAATAAGTATCATGCCCACCATTTTCATGTTCAGCATACTCAACTGCAACAGGTTCCGGTACACCTACCACCGTTCAACTTCCACCATTTCAGCTTCGGCACCAATGGTATCTTTCTTGATCAACTCTACATGTAAGATGGTCTTGGAACCTATATTTTTGTTATTCATTACAAAACCCCAAACATTCATATCCTCTACGATCTTCTCTAGCGGGATAACTCCTTCAAAGCCCGAGCTATGTAACTAAGTTTCAATTCTGTCTCACTTTCCTTCACCCCGATCCTAGAATAAAGGTGGTCCTTCAATGTGTTTAGTGTTGTACTATCATCAACAATAAGACTAAACACATCTTCGTTTGTTGATATCCAGTTATACTTCTCACCTTCTAGCTTATATCCCCCACCGTAGCAACACTGATTACAACTTCACCCATTCCTATAACAATAACAATTACAACCTCATAAAGACATATTACTAATTCTTTAGAATATGAAAATGGTCGTACGACGGTAAAACTCACCGCACGGCCCGTGACCTGCGTTGCCGCACGGCTCCATCTGGCCGTGCGGTCAACTAACCATGTATGTCATCTCCCCACCGCCCGGCCAGTGACCTACGGTGCCGCACGGCTCCATACGGCCGCGCGGTCAACTGACCATGTATGTCTTAACCTAAACTAACTGTGCGGCCCTACTGGTTCAATATTTCAGAAAATCCCCAAATTACACCCCATTCTAATCCATTCACTCAGTTTATACGTATGTGAGATTTAAAACCACTCAATATCATTTTCCCCCATCCTCAATTTGAAGTTCAACTCAAACCTATAACTGAAAAATACAAAATTGGAAGAGGATGAAATTAACTAACTTACTTGGACCTTGCTTCAATGGAAGACACGAAGAGGATAAATACTCGGTCGGACCGATGGATGGTGGTGGACGGCGCTCGGGACGATGGTGGACGGTGGTGCTGGTTTTTCAGATGTGGAGATCGAGTATGAAAATAGGGACGAGGCGGTGGGAGCTCGGGTCTGAAAATTGGGACTCATTTTAGGGTATTTTGACCAAATGCAAAAGGATAGTATAGGGATCACTAATGTTTCATTAACTTGAAGGTCTTTTTTCAAAATACATTATGGGTGAGAGTTTTTTGCAAATAAAATCTTCACAAAAGGTCTTTTTAGAAATTCACCTGTTTTCCACCTTACGAGTTTGTAATTTAGTTTAATCTTCCCTTTCAATAGCTTGTTATAATGTTTTGTTATTAGGGGAGGAGTCATGTTTTTGGGTGATTTTCTTGGTGCCAAGTACATTTATTCAAGATTGGAGGAATGGTCAAAGATTTAAGGAAACTTTTTTAAGCCCTGTGCCTTGTTGGGTGACATAACTTCCAGTGGAATTCATGTGGTGAGGAATCTGAAACTCACTTGAAATTTTCATGGTTGTTTTCTACCAAGGCTTTTGTTCTTGTGTAGAGTGGTCCACCAGATCAAGTGAAACCTAGGATGTAAGAGCTTCCGTTCAATTTCCACTTGGACTTTCTTTCCACAAATTCATTTGATGCTATAAATAGGAAGTGAATATATACGAAAAATAAGATTCTGGTAATTGTGAATTAGGGAACAATATGTTAGCCTCAGTCCCTATAGTCCTATCGTAAATGTCTAATTGTAAATATCATTGTTGGCAATATAATAAAGCGGCTTTTAATATTACTTAGGTGTTTGAGTAATATGTCGTGTGTATTTCCGATCTATGCACACCATGAGAATAGAACCATAGATCAGGATGGATCACACTCGATGAGGTCCCTAGTCAATAGTCTTCACTAGAAGCGACAAGTATGAAATATGACTCTTGATGGCTTACATTCTATTGGTCATTGGAAAGGTTTCCGGAGTTTGATCATAGACATCATGTGGGACATGATGTTGGACGACCCAACCTAAATATGTTCCATTGATTAAGTCATGAACATGTTTAGAGTCGTTGTTTGTCCGGTATCTTTAGACCGAGGAGTCTATATGATTCCCATGCAGTAAACAACCTAGTTTGACTTGAAAGCTCAACGTTGCACCGTGATTGGGCATCCATAACGGCCAGAATTGGCTTTAGGAATGACTACATGAGTGACATGATAGACGGCTAAGGGATTTATCCCTCATACAGCGGTATGGCAAAGATATCTGGTTCACTACCGCTTGATCGAGAGTGACTGACAGGAAAGCATGGCCATGCACATGATACAGGGTATCATAACGTCACTCATCTCATATATCAGGGAACATTGGTTGAGAATAGTAAGGATGACGGCTCTATGCCTTATCTCAATCAAGATATCGGAGATAATGAATAATGACAAGGATGGCGGAAAGGTCAGAATCGACAGGGGGCTATTCATTATGCAGGGTCCGACAATACTGTGTCTCGTCAGTCGCCATATTAGTAAGATCACATAAAGTGGGACTTTACGTTGATCTTACCGACATGCATAGACCTAAGGGTCACACCATAAGTTTGTAACTCGATTAGAACGTAACGTAGCTTGGCTTGGAGGGAGTCATGTCGAGAATTTCCATAGTGAACGAGCTAGCATAATGGGCTCGGTATAGGCTATCTTGGACAGGCCCATGACCGGCCCACATGGGCTAGGCCCAACAAGAACCAAAGGTCAAAGGTTGACTAAGTAGTCTTGTTAAACTAAGTGGGTTGGACCCAATTTCCACTAGTCAATAAACTATCTTAGTTTATTAAGTCTACGATGCAAACTAGCATGGACACTTGGCAACTTTTAGGAGATCAAGTGAGATAACCACTTCCACTTAAGTCTACATGCAAGAGGTGTTGGTAAGACATAACATTAAAATAAGAGAATAAAATTTCAGCACAAATTCATCTTCTCTCCCACCTTTGCAAACTCCTCCAAGAAGTTCCAAGCTCCATTGTTGCATGTTCTTGAGTTTACAAACTCAAGAACTACGTTGGATTTGATTCCGTTAAGCATACGTAGCCGTCCAATGGGCTCAAGCCATTCAAAGTTTGGTGTTCCTGAACCTATTTGGGACAGGTAGAGGGTGCTGATTTTCAGCACAATTTTGTCCGACCAGTCACTTTCAAGAGCACGATCGGAGATTCATCCAAGGTCTGATGAAGCTGATTCTTAGAGTGAACGTTTTCCTCATATGATTCTTCAATGTGACTGAAGGGATTTGAGTTTCAACGGTTCGTTTTCGATGTACACGAGCTGCAAGATGAGACACTTGCAAAGGTGATGTACACAAACCTTTGCTGAATTTTCAGACTTGGTTTTCATATTTGGTAGATTCATCTCGATTGATTCGTGGTTAATTTTCCGCTGCATTTTGTGTTTAACATGTCCACGACATCGAGTTTCAACAATGGTTTCAGAGCCTGGCTACCAACGGGAAAAACAAGAGCTGAAATTTTCAGTTTTGGTGCTGGAAATTTTGAAGTGCTTGCTGGTTTTTTATTTAAAGTGCTTAAAAATGCATGTTAGCTTCATAATTTCATGTTTTGGCATATTTGGATGCATGCTTGATTGTAACATGATTTAATTTCTTGCATGTGGATTTTATGCATGAAATTGGTGATTTTCGAAACAAAATCAAATCTGATTTTTTTGGACAAAGTATAATTTTCAGGGTCAAGAGACCGTGACTCTCGGGCAGCCGATCCCGTGACCGGATGGGGCTCCGTTGGACGGAGCTAGGCCTAGTCATGACTACTGGATAGTCGGATTGCCGGGGCTAAACCATTTTGGGAATTGCGACGAGTTTGGAACCGTCACGATGAACCACAAAATTAAACGTTCGGAAAATTCATTTTTGAAACCGGTTTCGATAAACAGTGTAATAATTTTCGAAACTTGGAAGCTAATTAAAATCAGTCATATCTCGCTGTTTGATAACACGTTGTATGATGTGATGATTATGCATGATGCATGTTAATAAGCCCGGGGTAGTTTTATCGATTTTCTCGGACTGCGTGCCGATAATGTTAGCGTTCAACTATTCTTTTAAAGGTGTGGTCGTCGTACCACTTGTTTGTAATAATTATTATTTCCCGACCCGCGATTCATGTATTTTATTGTAACCGTTATCGCCGGCTTGGAGACGAAGAAGCTCGAGAGGCGAGTGGGAGACCGCAGGAACCGGCTTGGAGTAGATGAACGTCAAGAGGCGAGTGCGAGGCCCACATCGTCGGCTTGAAGTAAAGATTGCTCAAGATCGGGTTGGGAATAGTTTAAGGGGCTATTACCTGCACGTCTTTATGCTTGATGCTTGGTTTAAATTATGCATGATTGTATGGTTAGCATGCATGCTTAGATTTAAACTATCAAGCGAATCACCTCACATGAAAAGATAAAATTGGTTTTAATCGTTTGTTTGTGAGCCCTTGAATCGTCCTTACATTGGATGTAGTAGACGGGTTCGAAGGAAGAATTAAATTGGATGTAATTGGAGACGCCAATACATTTGGAATGTAGTTGATGTTCTCATCAAATCAATGATGTGCCAAAATTTTAAACACGACAAGACAAGTAAAAACTGGTTATGTCCGATACCTCCCAATTTATCAACAACTTCCTACTTCCTCGTCCTATGAGTGTCATGCGCATTAGCGGAGCATCCATAGAAAGGAGCTGTAGTAAGTTTGGTCGGCATATGTGGGTGTCGTGCGCATTAGCGGAGCACCTACATAGTGACAAGCCATCTGTTGAAAATTGGTGGACCCGATTACGATTCTCACCCTGAGATTGAGATAGGGTAAGCCGTGTACTTAAATACATACCCTAGCCAAGAGTCACATTGGATGTGATCGGATGGGGTCCGGCCTACATAGCTCGATTGAGTGGTGAGCATTAGTTCAGCTCAATCGAGTGAATCAAGGTTATTGGTATAAGATTATATAGGTTTAGAATCGACTGTCGATGTTTGAACTCGATCTTCATAATTTATTCAGTTTACTTATTAAATTTACTTTGTCCTGTGGATCAAAATGGCTAACACATCAGCGAACAACGGTAGTCTGTCATTGAAAACCATACTTGACGAGGTCAAGCTTAATGGGACAAACTATCTGGACTAGTGCAGAGTTTTGAGGATAGTCCTCAAAATTCTAAACGCAAAGGACATGTCTTTGATAAGGCTATCCCTTACGTCCAGAAAATGAAGGGGCATCTCGAAAATCTTAATTGACTGGGTCTTAAGATAGTGTCGGAGATGGCAGTAGACTTGGGTCTGCGCTCCCTTCTTCGTGTGTATGATGAGTTCATCGTGAGCTATCATATGCACGATATGGACAAGACCAAAATCAGAGTTACATGGCACGTCTGTGACTGTTGAGAAGAATATTAGGGATCTAGGATCCAAGGATATTCTAATGGTTAGAAAGGGATCCAATTTCAGGAAGGAAACCTGAAGTGGCAAGGGCAAAGCCCCTACGCCCTTGGAAAGAAAGATGAGACACACAATCGCTCCTAACCCTCCAAGGACTGGGGTCCTTAAGGAAGGCTAAGGATGATGAGATTGTTTGCTTCTACTACCAGAAGCCTGATCATTGGATTTAGAATTGTGGGAAAAACTAGGATGATCTAAAGAAGGGCAGTGGGACTACGCCTTCATTAGGTATTAACTTGATAGAGCTACATCTCTCTACTTCCAAAGATTCATGGGTATTGGATACCGAGGGTGAATCTCACATACGCATTAACATGCAGTGGTTGGAAGGTAGGAGAAGCTTGGAGAAGAACGGATTGGACCTCAAAGTGGACAACAAATAAGGGTTGTAGCGACTGTTGTAGGATTCATGGTTCTTCATCATCCAAATAGCCTTGTTGTGTTCTAAACAATATATATTGCATACCTATTAGGATCATTATATCTGTATCCGTGTTAGACACCGAATGATATAATGTTGATATTGGAAATTGGATTTTAATATTCTATGCAATGATATGTTTTATGTTTAAACAAACAAGTCGGAGGATTTCACATATTGGATATGGTGACAATGTCTCAAGCTCTATTTATAAGGTTGATGCCAAAAGGTCTAAATCCGATAATTTAGACCAGACTCTATTAAGGCATTGTCATTTAGGCCACATAAACAAGAAACGCATATCAGCAATTCACAAGTGCGGACATTGAGGTCCATTCAAATTTCATTCGAATAATACATGCAAGCCTTGTTTGTTGAGAAAAATGACTAAAGCGCCCTTCATCGATCGCGGTGAAAATGCGGGTGAATTATTGGGATGATACACTCGGATGTGTGTAGACCAATAAGTTCGCTTTCCAGGTGGGGTTTTAGCTACTTTATCACATATACTGATGGTTGTAGTAAATGTGATTATGTCTTTTCGATAAGACATAAGTCTAAAACTTTTGATAAATTCAAAGAGTTCAAGACTGAAGTAGAAAACCATCTCGGGAAATGTATTAAGGCTCCTTGATTAGATCGAGGAGGAGAATACTTCACTATAGAGTTTATAGATCATCTAAAAGAGAATAGGATCTTCTGGAATGGACTCCTCTCGGGACACCGTAGTTGAGAGGTGTAGCCAAACGGAGAAATCAGACACTGTTGAACAATGGTCTGATCCATGGTCAGTTGGACTGATCTCCCTGACTCTTTCTGGGGTTATGCTCTAGAGACGACCGCATTCATTTTACAACGGGCTCCTACGAAGGCTGTGGAAGGGACACCATTTGAGAAATGGCACGGGAGGAAGCCCGTTTTTCCCTTCCTAAAGATTTGGGGTTGCAAGGCTTATGTGAAGCAGTTAGTTCATAGTAAGCTCGAACCAAAATCTGAGAAATGGACCTTCGTGGGTTATCCCAAGGAAACAAGAGGATACTACTTCTACAAACCCAATGAGAGCATGGTGTTCGTCACTCGGATGAGGTCTCTATGCAAAAAGAATTTTTTTTTCAAAGACGTTAGTGGGAGGGTTATGCATCTAGAAGAAGTTCAAGATGGTACAAATTCCTCTGAACCACATGACAACCCAGTATAGGAGCCTGAAGTGGTCGTAGAGCAGGAACCAATTCCAATAACAATTCCTTAAGGTCCAAGGCAATCTGGAAGGATTAGTCACCCACCTTCGAGATATTGTTGTTTTGTATCTGGAGGTGACAGTGAGCTAATGGTGGATCATGAGGATCTAGCCAACTTTTCAGGAAGCCGTGGATGGGCCCGACTTCGAGTTATGGCTGGGAGCCATGATGGAGGAAATGAAATCCATGTCGGATAACCAAGTCTGGGAACTAGTTGATCCCATCGATAGTGTGAGAGCCATCAGATGCAAATGGATCTTCAAGGTGAAGATAGAAATGGATGGCAACCCTCAGACCTACAAAGCCCGACTGGTTGCAAAAGGTTATAGGCATATCCAATGGATTGACTATGAGGAAACCTTCTCACTAGTGGCTATGGTCAAATCTATCTAGATTCTTCTTGACATAGTCTCGTATCTTGATTACGAGATATGTCAAGTGGATGTCAAAACCACTTTTAAACGATAATATGACTGAGGAGGTTTTATGTCCCAGCCCGAAGGTTTTGACGATCCGAATAATAAGGGATAGATTTATAAGTTGTTGAAATCCATTTGTGGAATGAAACAAGCTTCTCGGGGTGAGAATCTTCGTTTTGATAAAGCTGTAATTGGATTCGGCTTTGTCAAGAACGAAGATGAGCCTTGCGTTTACAAGAAGGCAAAGTGGAGTAATATTTCCTTTCTGGTGTTGTATGTTGATGACATACTACTTATCGAAAACGACGTCCCTACTTTAAATGAGACCAAAGCATGGAGAGGACGTGTTTCGCGAGGAGAGACTTAGGCGAGACTGCTTATATCTTAGGGATTAATATATATAGAGATCACACCAAGAAGGTATTGAGGTTAAGTCAAAGCACCTATGTGAACAATGCATTGAGTAGGTTCTCAATGCTCGATTTAAAGAAAGGATTCTTACCCGCTCGTCATGACATTAATTTCAGTAAGACTCAGTGTCCTAAAACACCTGATGAGCTGAAAAGGATGATGCGAATCACATGCGCCTGGGAGGGACAGGATCAATCATATATATGCCATGACATATACAAGATCGGATGTCTTGTATGCCTTGTGTTGTACAAGTAGACATCAACCTGACTCTTGGGAAAGATGATGTTGAACTAGTCGCCGAAGGATAAGTAGACGTTGTTTTCCATACAGATCAAGATGACTTTAGAAGTCAGTCAGGATATATGCTTACGCTCAATGGCGGATCTTTCAACTTTAAAAGCATGAAGCAAGATACTGTCGCTGACTCCACGACTGAGGCCGAGTACATAGCGGTTACAGGGGCAGCCAATGAGGCTATATGGATTAGGAAGTTCACGGCAGGGTTGGGTGTAATTAAAAACCCATCCGGCCTGGTGAACCTAGTTTGCGACAACACTGGGCCCATTGCTCAAGCTAAAGAGCCCATATCGTATAAATTGTTGGAACTTGATGTCGTGGACATGTTAGACACAAAATTGCAGCGGAAAATTAACCATGAATCAATCGAGATAAATCTACCAAATATGAAAAACAAGTCTGAAAATTCAGCAAAGGTTTGAGCACATCACCTTTGCAAGTGCCTCATCTTGAAGTTCGTGTATCTAGAAAACGAACCGTTGAAACTAAAATCCCTTTGGTCACATTGAATACCCATATGTGGAGAACGTTCACACCAAAAATAAGCTTCATCGAACCTTGGATGAACCTCCGATCGTGCTCTTGAAAGTGACTGGTCGGACAAAACTGTGCTGAAATTCAGCACCATCTACTTGTCCGAAATTGGTTCAATAACACCAAACTTTGAATGGCTTGAGCGCCTTGGACGCCTACGTATCCTTAACGGGATCAAAGAAAACGTAGTTTTTGATTCCAAAGTTGGGAGAGTTTCCATTCTTTGTGCTGAAATTTTCTTCTCTTATTTGCATGTTGTGTCTTGCCAACACCCCTTGCATGTAGACTTAAGTGGAAATGGTCATCTCACTTAATCTATATCAAGTTGCCAAGTGTCCATGCTAGCTTGCATGGTAGACTTAATAAACTAAGCTAGTTTATTAACTAGTGGAAAGTGGGTCCAACCCATTTAGTTTAACAAGACTACTTAGTAACCCTTTGAACTTTGGTTCTTGTTGGGCCTAGCCCATGTGAGCCATTCATGGGCCTCTCCAAGAGAGCCCATACCGAGCCCATCATGCTAGCCCGTCCAAAATGACAATTCCCGACACGACTCCCTCCAAGCCAATCCACTTGCATTCTTATCCAGTTACAAACTTATGGGGTGACCCTTAGGTCTATGCATGTCGGTAAGATCAATGTAAAATCCCATTTTACTTGATCTTACTAATGTGGCGACTGACGAGACTCAGTATCGCCTGACCCTGCATAACGAATCGCCCCCCCTGTCGATTCTGACCTTTCAGCCGTTCTTGTCATTATCCCTTATCACTGATATCTTGATTGAGATAATTCATAGAGCCGTCATCCTTATTATTCTCAATCACAGTTCCTTGATATGTGAGATGACTGACCCTTATGATATCTCATATCATGCGTATGACCAAGCTTTTCATGTCAGTCACTCTCGATCAAGCGGACGTGAACCAGATATCTTTCCCATACCGCAGTATGAGGGATAATTCCCTTAGCCGCCTATCATGTCACTCATGCACTCATTCCCCAGCCAATCCTGTCCGTTATGGAAGCCCAATCACGGTGCAACGTTGGGCTTTTAGGTTAAACTTGGTTGTTTACTGCATAACAATCATATAGACTCCTCGGTCTAAGGATACCTGACAAGCAACGACTCTGAACATTTTCATGACTCAATCTATGGAACATATTCAGGTCGGGTCGTCGAACATCATGTCCCACACATGATGTCTATGACCAGACTCCGGAAACCTTTCCAATGACCAATAGAACATAAGCCATCAAGAGTCATCTTTCATACTAGTCGCTTCTAGTGAAGACTATTGACTAGGGACCCCGTCGAGTGTGATCCATCCTGATCTATGGTTCTATTCGCATGGTGGGCATAGATCAGAAAAACATACGACATATTACTCCAACACTTAAGTAATATCAAAAGTCGCTTTGTTATATTGCCAACGATGATATTTACATTTGGACATTTACGATTGGGCTACGGGCATAAATGCTAACATAAATAATCCAAACATGTACTGCGGCGATATCACTTAATCAGAGAGATTCTGAATAGAGGTGATGTGAAGATCACGTATATTGCATCAGAAGATAACATAGGCGACCCGTTGACCAAAGCGCTCTAGTTACCCAAGAACGAGAGACACGTAAGGTCAATGGAATTATATTGGAGTTTAGATTGGACCTAGGGCAAGTGGGAGATTGTTAGCCTCAGTGCCCGTAGTCCAATCGTAAATGTCCAATTGTAAATATCATCGTTGGCAATATAATAAAGCGGCTTTTAATATTACTTAAGTGTTGGAATAATATGTCGTGTGCGTTTCCGATCTATGCCCACCATGTGAATAGAACCATAGATCAGGATGGATCATACTCGATGATGTCCCTAGTCAATAGTCTTCACTAGTATGAAATATGACTCTTGATGGCTTACGTTCTATTTGTTGGAACTCGATTTCGTGGACATGTTAAACACAAAATGCAGCGGAAAATTAACCACAAATCAATCGAGATGAATATACCAAATATGAAAAACAAGTCTGAAAATTCAGCAAAGGTTTGAGTAAATCACCTTTGCAGATGCCTCATCTTCCAGCTCGTGTTTCTTGAAAGCGAACCGTTGAAACTCAAATTCCTTCGGTCAGATTGAAGAAGCATATGTGGAGAACGTTCAATCAAAAAATCAGATTCATCGGGCCTCTTATGAATCTCCCATCCTATTCTTGAAAGTGACTGGTCAGACAAAATTGTGCTGAAAATCAGCACCTTCTACTTGTCTCAGGTTGGTTCAATAACACCAAACTTTGAATGGATTGATCCCCTTGGACGCCTACCTATCATTAAAGGAATCAAATCCAACGTAGTTCTTGAGTTTATAACTCAAGAACATGCAACAATGGAGCTTGGACCTTCTCTGAGGAGTTTGCAAAAATTGGAGAGTATTAGAAGTTGTGCTGAAATTTTCTTCTCTTATTTGCATGTTATGTCTTGCTAACACCCCTTGCATGTAGACTTAAGTGGAAGAGGTCACCTCACTTAATCTCCATCAAGTTGCCAAGTGTCCATGCTAGTTTGCATGTTAGACTTAATAAATTAAACCAGTTTATTAACTAGTGGAAAGTGGGTCCAACCCACTTAGTTTAACAAGACCACTTTGTCAACCTTTGACCTTTGGTTCTTGTTGGGCCTAGCCCATGTGGCCGGTCATGGGCCTATCCAAGAGAGCCCATACCGAGCCACCATGCTAGCCCATCCACTATGGCAATTCCCGACATGACTCCCTCCAATCCATTCCACTTGCGTTCTTATCGAGTTACAAACTTATGGTGTGACCCTTAGGTCTATGCATTTCGATAAGATCAACGTAAAATCACATTTTACTTGATCTTACTAATGTGGCGACTGACAAGACTGAGTATCGCCTGACCCTGCATAACGAATCGCCCCTTGTCGATTCTAGCCTTTCAGTTGTCCTTGTCATTATCCCTTATCTCTGATATCCTGATTGAGATAAGGCATAGAGCCGTCATCCTTTTTATTATCAATCATTTTTCCTTGATATGTGAGATGACTGACCCTAATGATACCCCGTATCATGCGCATGGCCATACTTTTTCTATCAGTCACTCTCGATCAAGCGGCCGTGAACCAGATATTTTTCCCATACCGCAGTATGATGGATAAATTCCTTACCCGCCTATCATGTCACTCATGCAGTCATTCCCCAAGCTAATCCTGGCCGTTATGGAAGCCCAGTCATGGTGCAACGTTGGGCTTTCAGGTCAAACTTGGTTGTTTACTGCATAGCAATCATATAGACTCTCTGGTCTAAGGATACCTGACAAGCAACGACTCTGAACATGTTCATGACTTAATCTATGGAATATATTCAGGTCGGGTCGTCCAACATCATGTCCCACATGATGTATATGATCAGACTCCGGAACCCTTTCCTATGTCCAATAGAACGTAAGCCATCAAGAGTCATCTTTCATACTAGTCGCTTCTAGCGAAGACTATTGAGTAGGGACCCCGTCGAGTGTGATTCATCATGATCTATGGTTCTATTCCCATGGTGGACATAGATCGGAAACACACACGACATATTACTCCAACACTTGAGTAATACCAAAATCCGCTTTATTATATTGCCAACGATGATATTTACATTTGGACATTTACGATTGGACTACGGGCATAGATGCTAACACTATTGGTCATTGGAAAGAATTCTGGAGTTTGATCATAGACATCATATGGGGTATGATGTTGGACGACCCGACCTGAATATGTTCCATAGATTAAGTCATGAACATGTTCAGAGTCGTTGCTTGTCCGGTATCTTTAGACCAGGGAGTCTATATGATTGCTATGCAGTAAACAACCAAGTTTGACCTGAAAGCCCTACGTTGCACCGTGACTAGGCTTCCATAACGGCCAGGATTTGCTTTTGGTGTGACTACATGAGTGACATGATAGACGGCTAAAGGATTTATCCCTCATACTGCGGTATGGGAAAGATATCTGGTTCACGACCGCTTGATCGAGAGTAACTGACATTAAAGCATGACCATGCAAATGATACAGGGTATCATAAGGTCAGTCATCTCATATATCAAGGAACATTGATTGAGAATAGTAAGGATGACGGCTCTATGCCATATCTCAATCAGGATATCGGAGATAAGGGATAATGACAAGGACGGTGGAAAGGTCAGAATCGACAGGGGCGATTCTCTTATGTAGGGTCCGACAATACGGAGTCTCTTCAGTCGCCATATTAGTAATATTAAGTAAAGTGGGACTTTACGTTGATCTTGCCGACATGCATAGACCTAAGGGTCACACCATAAGTTTGTAACTCAATAAGAACGTAATGTAGCTTGGCTTGGAGGGAGTCGTGTTAGGAATTGCCATAGTGGATGGGCTAGCATGATGGGCTTGGTATAGGCTCTCTTGGAGAGGCCCATGACCGGCCCACATGGGCTAGGCCCAACAAGAACCAAAGGTCAAAGGTTGACTAAGTAGTCTTGCTAAACTAAGTGGGTTGGACCCACTTTCCACTAGTCAATAAACTAGCTTAGTTTATTAAGTCTACCATGCAAAATAGCATGGACATTTGGCAACTTAACAGAGATTAAGTGAGATGACCACTTGCACTTAAGTCTACATGCAAGAGGTGTTGGCAAGACATAACATGAACACATGTGGATCCAGGAATTTATGTCATGGTATGTCGTCGATAATTAGTAAATATAAAAAAGAATATAAAAAAACCAATTATATCAAAATATATGACTACTACATAATCAAATACATTGATTTTTTAAATTACAATTCAACTGTAAATGTCAAATTCTAGTCCAAATATAATTGAATTCTTATCTTTTTGATACATTAAAAGCGCTTAAATATAACTAGATCGACATTGTTGGATTCAGGAGCTTTGGCCACTTCTTGGCCAATATAATATTGCGACAAGGTCACAAATTCATAACCTATTCAAGATCAGACTACTCAATCGAGGCTCAAGTTCTAAGCCTTTCATCTTTCTTCACCGAGAACCATTCAGAGGTATGCACACTGATCTTGTCCACCAAGAAAGTTTTGAAGCATTTCCATTCTACTGACTCAAAAGAAACATTTTGTTTGTGGATGTCCCTCGAAAAAACCTTTTCCTCCAACACCTCCCATTGTATTATGATATTTTCTGCATTTACCTCATGTTTGGATTGGAAAGTGGAAAGTAACTCATATAATTAGTTCCCTTAGGAAGGAAAAAAGGCTTTGACAAAAAACTATTCAAAATTTGTATTAGAATATTTTACTTTGGACACGTGATTTTCGTAAGATAACACATCGCAAAACATTTGACATTTGTATCCATATTTTTGTGCTCTTTTACAATTCAACTTTTTCCCGATTTATATAGAAGCACTCGAGAATAAATAATGAAAATAAATATAAATAATGCATAAAGTTAAAATTTTCTTTAATTTCCCAAATTTTAGTACAAAAAGACTTTATAAAAGTTTGAATCGTAGTTAGAAGTCAAATAGAGTGTATGTCTCTTTCTCAAGCCCAATTTAAAACTCTCACACAAAAATTTGATGAGCTCTTATTACATACTTTATTGATGAACAATTTGAGATTTACGGGCTTTCAAATAGCCACAATATATGTATTAATAAAAAATTAGTTATAAAGATCACTATTATTAGCTCATCTTAAGGATACGTAGGCGTTCAAGGGGCTCAAGCCATTCAAAGTTTGGTGTTCTTGAACCAATTTGGGACAAGAAGATGGTGCTGATTTTCAACACAGTTTTGTCCGACCAGTCACCTTCAAGAGAACGACCGGAGGTTCATCCAAGGTCCGATGAAGCTGATTCTTGGAGTGAACGTTCTCCTCATATGGGTCTTCATTGAGACCGGAGGGATTTGAGTTTCAACGGTTCTTGTTCTATATCACGAGATGCAAGATGATGTACACAAACCTTTGATAAATTTTCAGACTTGGTTTTCATATTTGGTAGATCATCTCGATTGATTCGTGGTTAATTTTCCACTGCATTTTGTGTGTAGCATGTCCACGACATCGATTTCCAACACAATAACCCTTGGGATGTTTGGAATTCTTGGCTATGAGATGATTATCTTTGTGTTATGATCCTGACTTTTGGATCGCGTTATAAGACCCGAATATGAGTAGAGATTGAAGCTAAGGTTTCGCGAGGGCGGACCCTTGTTCTTCTTCTTCTATATTGTGACGAATACATGCCCGTTTAGAGAGAACCTGAAGACCTCGTACATACCAAACAATTTATTTTAATTCTCAGTCTGTTTATTTCATTCTTCTCTCATGGTTTAAATAACCACGGAGGTTTCCCAATTCTAATATGACATTAGTTGTAAACCTACCAACGTTACCAAATCCTATTATAACTTTCAAACTAAGACATTAATCAAAAAGGAAACCTTTTAAACTAAGGAACATTAATAAAAAGGAAACAACTAAACTAAAACCCTAGTAGACTAAGACTACTCGGCCATCAATTTTAGTGGGCTTTATCCCACCTTGTACCGGTCCTTACAGCTCATAACATCACTCTCCCCTTGCACGTGTCGCTTATCCTCAGGCGCATAAGGTGGATCCATCATATTGGCAACTACGTCCTCGTCCCCGATCAATTCCAACCAATAACGTTCCTTACACTTGTGACCTGGGCCGTAAGCTTCATCATAGTTTCAGAAAAGGCACTTAGCTATTTACTCTTGCTTCTCGGCCTGAGAAATTTTCTTGAAAAACGATCGAGGAGCATTATCCAGGTTGGTCGTCTACTCGGAGCTACAGTTTCTGGAGCTTTGGCCTCCTCCCAAGCTCATTTTTCATAAAACTTGACCAATCCCATAGCCGTAGTCAGGTTCTGCGGTTGCTGGATTTCCACATCGATCGCTAATGACGCCTGTAGGCCAATCAAAAATAAAGAAATTTCCTTGTCAACTTTCAAACCCGGTACCAGGGCAACCAACCGTTTAAACCGAGCTGCATACTCGTCCACGGATCCCTCCCATTTTAGCTTAACGAGCTCACCCAACCAATTACATGTTAAAATTGATCCAAAACGAGTGTTGTAATAAAGTTTGAAAGTCATAAACCACAGTTGAGCATCGTCCTCAAGATGGAACGAAGCCAACAAGACTTTCTCTTCTGCATAAGTACGTTGGTGGAGAAATTATCCCTCACACTGATTCAACCAAGTCGTCGGATCTACACGGTCGTCGAACCGAAGAAATTCAAGGCGCACAAAACAAGGAACTAGGGTTCCCCCGTCACCACCTGACCCTACGCCGGACGCTGCAAGAACCGTCTTGTCCTAGCGCTGCCTTCCCGTTGGTGCCGAACTCCCCTCCTATTGGTTCCCTAGGCCCGTGCTTGAGAAAGATTCAAACCGGACCACAAGGAGTTTGATTTGAGCCTATGTTTCTTCTTGCAGAGCCTTTGTTTCGATCTGAGTAGCAGTAAACGCAGCTAATAATTCCTCCATCGTCAACTCCATAGGGTTCGACTCCATAACGTGTGGCTCTGATACAAATTTGTTAGGACCTGACTTCTGGATCGCGTTATAGGACCCGAATATGAGTAGAGATCGAAGCTAAGGTTTCGCAAGGGCAAACCCTTGTTCTTCTTCTTCTTCCCAATTGTGACGAATACAAGCTCGTTTAGAGAGAAACTGAAGAACTCGTAGAGACCAAACAATTTATTTTAATTCTCAGTCTGTTTATTTCATTCTTCTCTCATGGTTTAGATAAACACGGAGGTTTCCCAACTGTAATATGTCATTAATTGTGAACCTACCAACGTTTCCAAATCCTACTATAACTTGCAAACTAAGACATTAATTAAAAGGAAACCAATTAAACCAAGGAACATTAATTAGAAGGAAACAATAAATTAAAACCCTAACCGACTAAGAGTACTCGGCCAGCAACTTTGGTGGGCTTTATCCGCCTTGTACCGGTCCGTACGGTCCATAACACTTTGTTTATTTGTTCTGGTTGGTTAGTTGACATATAAAAAAGGTGTTGTGTTGGTTTTTGTCCCCGAGTTAAGCCATCATTTTTAAGAGGGCTTTCATTTAATCTTCATTTTAGGATGTGCTGGCTTCTGATCTTGAGTTAGATCTTATAATTCTGTTCCACTGTCAAGTGGCTTGCTATAGTAGTGTAAAATGAGAATAATAAAGTCGTTCAATTTAAAATACACTTTACAATTAAGGTATATTTCTCAATGACTTAAAAGTCAATTTTAGATAAATTTGTGATATGTGATCACCTTAGCATATTTGATATATTTTTTTTTTGAGGGAACTATAATTCATTACTCAGAATCAGAAGCCAGTATCCCCGGAATAGGGTCTGGCAAGTGATTCAAATTCAGTACAAAATGAATCCAATCGAAAGCATTGCGAGCCAATTCATGTGCTACTCTATTGGCTACTCTACGGACATGGTTAACCCTCACACCTGGTAACTGCCTTAAGATAGCCTTACAATCATCAATAATCCCTCCCAAAGGAGAAAGCAGACGAGTTGGATTATTAATGGCAAGGACTACTCCCATACAGTCAGTCTCTACTGTACCTGCTAACCATTCACTATTTCTCACCCACAACAAGGCCTCCTTCACTGCACAAGCCTCCAAGATCTCAGGATCAGTGATGTGAGGTAGTACAAGACATCGTGCTCCCACCACCATACCCTGACTATCTCTACAAATAAAACCGACTGTGCCCCCCTGTCCGGCTACCATTGCTCCATCTGAATTTACCTTCACAGCGCCAGCCACCGGTTTGATCCATTTATCAGGCCCTACCGGTTGCACAGCTCCAGAAAAGTGCTTGTGTGTCTGAGCTGATTTCCACTCCGTCTGTAACTTGATCGCCGCCCTATATATAGCCTCAGCTGGAGTGGCTTTGTCGTTCCATACTCGGTTGTTCCGGGCCTTCCACAACTCCCAGCAAACAACTCCAATCAGCTCTGCATCCTCTCGAGTGTAGTTTGCCCAGTTATAGGCTAACCATCCTCGAATCGAGTCCGCTTGACTCACAGACATATTCGGAACCCTGCTCCACACTTCACAAGCAACTGGACAAGTTATTAAAACATGGGTATCAGTCTCCTCTTCACCACAAACACCACAAAGCCCTGAAACATCTACCCTTTTGGATCTGAGACAGACGCCAGTTGGTAGAATCCCAGAAGCTCCCCTCCATAACATATGTGCGACCTTTGGAGGGATCTTTAAAGACCAAAGTGTCCTCCAAAACTCGTCCCTGCTGTTCGGCCCCCATCTACCTGCATTTGCCTGAATCTCCCTGTAAACCATCTTCACTGAGTAGACTCCATCTCTAGTACTTTTCCAGTACCAAGTATCAGAATGACAATCAAAACTGAGCGGGACTCTAAGCACTGCCTCTGCATCTCTCTCTGAAAAAACCCGCTGAATTAACTCCACATTCCATTCTATTCTACCCGGCCATAGAAGTCTGCTCACCGGCCAGAACCCCATTGGATCGTCGACATCCTGCAGATAGCCGGACGCCGATCCTGCCCACGGATTCCCCATGATAAAAGTCTGATCACCCGACCCAATTCACTTCCTGATGCCACACCTACCACCTCCTGAGCAGCCATAATACTATTCCATATAGGGCTGGAATTGGGCTTTCTGACAGCATGAATAAAATCAGTTATAGGGTAATACTTTGCCTTCAGCACTCTACTGAGAAGGCTCTCCGGATTCGACATCAATCTCCAACCTTGCTTCCCCAATAACGCTAGATTAAAATCATGCAGAAGTTTAAAACTCAAACCACCCTGCAGTTTGTGACCACATAAAGCCCCCCATCTGCGCCACTTTATACCCGACCCCGTCTTGGTATTATGAGACCACCAAAACCTGTTCATAATCATCTCGATCTCCCGGATCAAAGAAACAGGTAACAGATGAACACTCATCGAATACATAGGGAGAGCTTAGATAACAGACTTCAATAAAATTTCCTTACCGGCCTTGCTCAATAATAGTTCATCCCAATTTGTCAGTCTACGGGCAATGCGGTCCTTTATGTACCTGAAAGCCTTGTATCTACTTCTCCCTATCACAGCCGGGAGCCCCAAGTATGTACCCACATCCATCACCTGAGGCATCCCTAGAATAGCTGCAACCCCTTCTCTTCTTTCGTGCAACGTGTTCGGACTAAACGAGATAGATGACTTTTGAGTATTAATCTGTTGCCCCGAAGCCCTCTCATACCAACTCAGTAAAGTCCGCCAGGCCTCTCCTTCTTCTTCAACTGCCCTGCCAATAAAGAAGCTATCGTCTGCAAAAAACAAGTGAGTAATAGAGGGAGCATCCCTTACTACCCTAGAACCAGTAATCAGCCCCCGTTGTTCAAAATCTGAAATTAAACGGGAAAGTCCTTCTGCACATACGATAAACAAGTATGGGGATAAAGGGTCACCCTGTCTGATTCCCCTACCCGGCCTTATAGGGCCTAGCCGTCTCCCTTCTGTGGATATCCATAATTGTGGAGTTCGCACACAAGACATAATCAGCTCCACCCATTTAATGGAAAAGCCCATTCTAGACAACACACGTTCCAGATAGTTCCAGTCTACCCGGTCATAAGCTTTCCTCATATCTACTTTCATAGCCATCTGCCCAATCTGACCATGTCTCTTATTTCTCTGAAAATGAAGCACCTCTCCTGAAATAATGATGTTATCGGTGATCAACCGACCTTTCAGGAAGGCGCTCTGAGAATCTGAAATAGCTACTTGTAGTAAATCTGTCATTGTATTCACAATAACCTTTGAGATTATTTTATAAATCACATTGCAAAGAGCTATTGGCCGAAATTCACTCATGATCACAGGTCTTCTAACTTTTGGAATCAGGACTAAATTAGTGTCATTTAAAACAGAAGGAATAGAACCTGAATCAAAAGCTTGCTGAACAACCCGAAGTAAATGAGGGTGTAAAACTAACCAGTATCTCTGATAAAACCCCGGATTGAACCCGTCAAGACCCGGGGCTTTTAAAGGCATCATGCTGAAAAGAGCTCCTCTCACTTCCTCCAACAAAACCGGCCGAAGCAGCTCTTCATTCTGGGAGTCCGTAACTGATCTCGGTACTAGTTGACTCACATCATCACTAGCTACGAACTCCTGCAAAAACAACCCTTCAAAATACTGAACCATAATCTCCTCAAGACCCGAGCCCCATTCCCTCTGAACACCGTCCTCATCTTGCAGTTTCACTATTCTGTTCCTTCTTCTACGAGCTGAGCACTTTGCCTGAAAATACCTGGTATTTTTATCACCAGAATTATGCAAATGTTGTTTGGCACGTTGCTTCCACTTATCATCCCGCTGAGCCAAAAAAAGGGTCAGTTGTCCTCTGAGGTAATGAACTCTATCACTGCTGACTGGATCCCATCTCCCTTTTAACATGTTCATTTCCTCCTGACAATTCCTAATACGTTGATTCAAAGTTTCAGGATTGGCATTCGCCCATTTACTGAGCTCACCAGCCGTGTGTTTCAACCTATCATGTATGCTCATGTCGCTCTCCTCCTCCCATACACGTCTGATCACCTGTTCGCACTCAGGCTCTCTTTTCCATCCCTCCTCAAACTTGAAGCTACGGGATCTCCATCCATGCTCCTCCTTCTTTCCAACTACCCAAATAGGGGCATGATCGGATGTTGATAAGCCCCCATTGAGTAGAATAGAATCAGGGTACATATCCTCCCATCGCCTATTGGACGCAGCCTGATCAAGCTGAACTTCCACTCTCTCCGGGCTATTTCTACCCCGCTCCCATGTGTAACGATAACCTGAAATAGGGATATCACGAAGTCCACTATCCAACAATGCCTTACCAAAACCGGTCTGTAGTCGACTCGGGTAAGCATTCCCCCCTCTCCTATCTGCATCGGAAAGGGTATTATTGAAATCCCCAAGAACTATCCACGGGAGGTCCTCCTGAGAGCTTAGTGTGCGTAATAAGTCCCTAGTCTCCTTCCTCCTATCCCATTTCGGCTGGCCATACAAACCGGTTACCCGAACCTGCATTCCTTCATCATTTACTGTAAGTAAATCAATATGAGAACTAGAAAAGGTTCGCAGAGTACCCTCCTCTTTAATTGCCCAAAACATGGCAATCCCACCTCCTCCATTCCTGCTATTTACTGAAAACGATCCACCCATTCCCAGCTTTCTTCTCATATAATCAATCAGTTCTTTTCGACATTTAGTTTCCGACAAAAATACAATATTGGGACGCTTTCGAGCTACAAGCTCATCTAGGAACTGTTGCGCCCAGGGGTTCCCAAGCCCCCGACAGTTCCAAGCAAGCACCCTTATTTGGATTGGCGGGGTTGCTTAGCAACCCTCGCCAAATCCATCGGCTCAACATCTTGGGAATCAGGGACCTGAATAGTCCCAGAACTCCCCTTCTGGTCACTGGTACTATAGCGTCTCTTACTCGACCTCGAAGCTCCCCCACCTCCCAGGGCCGAACTGCTACGAGAATTGTTCTCCCTGGGACTCCTTAATCTCCTGAACTTCTTGAGAGCCTTAGCATGCCCCACCACCATTTGCTTAGAAGCCGAAAATAATTCAATGCCAACCTGCTCATTTGTCTCTCTTGCATGACCCACCACCATTTGCTCAGAAGCCACAAATAGTTCACTACCAGCGTGTTCATTTAACTCTCCTGTATGCTGCACTTCAAAAGGGACCCTATTTAAATCTATACCTCCACCAGAATTAGCAGAATGCTCATCAAAAATGTCATTTGGAAGATCGGCTTTGGACAACAACCGAGAACCACTGTCACCTACCTTCTCCCTCCGGTTTGCGTTCTTTTTCTGCAGCTGACCAGTCCCCGACCTCCCTTCCTCTTCCGGAAAAAATATATTGGCTCGTCCCTCACATCCCATTCTCCCCGGAACCGAGTGCTCCCGGAAACTTGACTCACTTCCTTCATTGCTCCTTGGTACCGGACTGTTTTCAGACACTTTTGGCTGGCCCGAGCGCCTGGACAGCAGGCTTGCACGCATGAAGTCACCATTTGGGAGTATCTCCGGCTCTTTCCCTGCCTCGACGTACTCACATTCTTTCACCGTGTTGCTGATCCGAGCGCAGCAGTAACAGAAATCCTGCAGGCGCTCGTATCGTAGCTCCACCCAAGTAGCAGCACCGGTCTCTTTGAGTCTTAATTTAACCCTCCTCCTCAATGGTTTTTTAACGTTCCACCCGATCCTAACTCGCATGAACTCCTCCCCCGAGCGTCCCTCTTCATTGCAGTTCGCTTCCAAATACCGACCGATCGCATTGCCAATACTCTTCCCCACTGTCTCCAATCTGGCTATGAAAGGCAGGTTATGCAGTTGAACCCACAACAGGACTTCATCAAAAGTAATGCTCTCCGGTTCCTCCAAAGCATCAAAAAACTTCAGCATAAGGAGTGACTTGTTGAACCACCATGGCCCAAGCTCCATCACCCGGAGCTTTGCCCTCTCCGACGGGAAAAAGAAGCCGAACACACCCGGGGCAATGGTCTCCACCTTCAACGTAGGTTCGTTCCAGATCCGTTTCAGCACTTCAGTGAAGACCCTTTTGTTAAACCCCTTGCGGGACAACAGCTTACCGGCGAGTCCGTGCTTGAACGCCTCACCTCCTCCACGCAACTCGCTCACCGGAATAATGACCTCCTCCTCCTCTTCTTCAATCACGACACAACCGAGCCTCTCCTCCAAATCTTCTATTCCTGGCTCTCGGCTCTGCTCCCGAACTTGCTCCATGCTCCCAGACGCCATAGCAAATAGCTTCAAAGCCCACACAAAACCAGAAAAAACTCACCGGACCGATCGCCGGCGCCGCCTTTGCACGCTCCTCCAAAGTGAACAAGCGGCAAACCCTAAAACCTCAGCTCCAAATATTTCGGAGCGAAGTAACGTGCTACAGTTGAATTGATTCTCTAATATTTGATATATATTTAATGGATGTTTTCACAACTAATGGTACTTTGAGTTCTAACATTTTATGAAAGTCCTCCGAAGGACTTGTACTGCCTGAAGCAATGCATTTTGCCTGAAGTAAATCCCCACGAAATTTAAATTGTCTAAAGTAATGTAATTCCTTTAGGAATATAAAATTATTTGGAGCAATGACTCTATGAAAGGTTTAACTTAAATGAAGCAATATATGAGAGGTAGTATGAGAAACCATGTGCTAAATATTTAGTGTGCGTCAATAATATGACTTTTATATGGACTTGTCACGCCCCAAATCCGGTTTTGGACCGGACTCGAGACGCGAACTTAGAACAATAAAAGATAAAATAAGTTAAATAAATAAAAGAGTCTCAAATAGCAATTCAAAGTTCCGAAAATCCGTACGAGTCAACAGCTCGGTAAAGTATGTAATAAAAGAGTCAAACAGTAAATGAAAATGTACGTCTCTAGAGACTAGCTAAAACCCTAGCCAGCTCCCAAGCTCCGAGAATCCTGCTAGTACTGGTCCCGCTCAACACCTGAAACATAACAAAGTAAGGGGGTGACCTTACGCTCAGTAGGAAAAGTTAAGGTTCTGAACCTCAGTTCATCACCACGAGTAACCGTCCAATTAGGGCATACTAGTAAGACACAACTATAAACAAAACCTACGGGCAGTTCCCAGTTACCGATCACTTTCACACAGTCATAAACATACTTAGAAAAACGTACAAAGCCAACCAACAGGTATAAAACACACAGCGAGACACACCCAGATATCGTACAACAGTTTCCAACGTCATTGAATGCACAAAGCCACTTATATCGTACTAGACCACACAGCATCAGTCCCGATATCTTCCCCTCACTAAGACTGGGGTAACATCCTCGACCAGAAATCCCTCAGTCTGATGTCTTCCGAGCACATAGACCCGGGCCTTACTCAACATACGTACTGGACCGACACACACCTCGGTCGAACATCGTCCCGGAATACTACTCATCGGGTAACTGATCACGCCATCCTTGGCCTCGATACACTACACCGGAACTATCCCTCGATGTAAGTACCACTCTGGTTACGCCTTCTCTTGGAACACACAGTAAGGGTATAACATGCAACACAAAGCCATAGCTGGTCTTGGTATACCCACCGGACCAGCTCAACATAACACACAAATCGGTCTATCACTCACCCGGTCATATCACAACCAAGAGTTCACGTTACATCAAACACGGTACACTTGCCCACACACAGTCACAATCATGCAACACCGAGTATAATCTTATTTAGACTCTCACACAGCGGTTATAACACGCAGCACGCAATCCTAAGGCTCGACATGGCCCATCTACCAGCACGACAATTTCCCAAGTATTGAAAGCAGGTAATCTAGTGAATCACATCCTACATGTTACTAAGACTCGTCCGGTTATTTAATAATCGAAATCTGTTATTCTAGTGAATCACATCCTATATGCCAACTAGGACCTTTCCGGTTATTATTATTTCCTAATCATGCATGCTAGTAACTTTCCGAAATTAAAGCGGTATCCGCTACTTTCCCTACCTCAAGATGGTCACAACAGCTACGTCTCCTAGCTGCTGATGTCCGGGCCTACCTCCAGTCTTCTTGGGCAAAGTCCAAGTCTGGGGTTAACAGGCAAAGTTTCTAATCAGTCCCGGTTAAGTCCAAAAGTCCTCTGATTCGTCCATTTAGTCCTTTAAATATCCATTTTAAATTATTTAAATTAATTAGTTAATTAATTAGAGAATAGAGGAAGAGAGAGAGAGAGGGGAGGAGGCTGGAGAGAAAACGAGAGAAAAGCTGAGAGGGTGGCGTTGGTTTGTCTCGGGAAGCACGCACGCGCGAGGAACAAGAGAGTGGATAGTGCGCTAGGGTTGGGCCTCACGTGGCTTTGGGCTCGGGCGCGCGTCCGCGAGCTGGGCCCGGTCCTCTGACCGGCCCTGTCCGGCCCAACTGCCCCATTTTCATTTTTTTTTATTTTCTTTATATTTTGCAGTCGTTCCAAATTTCCACCCCGTTTTCCAACCACGACGCTTTAAATCGATAAATTTAACATTTTAATTATTTTAAAATGGGGTGGTCTTTACAGTCTACCCCCCTTAAAAGGATGTCGTCCTCGAAATTTAATACGAAAGTACCTCAAGTGTCAAACAGACTGGGTACTTCGCACATACCTCGTCCTCGCGCTCCCAGGTTGACTCTGCTCCGTGGTGCTTCCACTGCACACGTACTAGTGGGATAGTCCTACCCCGCAGGGCCTTGTCTCGTCGATCCACAATCCTGACTGGCTGCTCCTCATATGAAACATCTTCCGCCACCTCGCTGTCTGCCCACTCAATCACATGGGAGGGATCCGCGGTGTACTTCCGCAATTGGGGCACATGGAAGACGTTATGAACGTTCTCGAGTTGCGGTGGCAATGCAAGGCGATATGCAACCGTTCCAACTCTGCCCAAGATCTCGAAGGGTCCGACAAACCGCGGGGCCAACTTGCCTCCGCCGCGGTTGAACCGCAATAGGCCCTTCTTCGGGGTCACCCTCAGAAATACATGATCACCAACCGAAAACTCAAGAGGCATGCACCGTCTATCTGCATAACTCTTCTAGCAACTCTACGCAGTCCTCAACCTATCCTAAATCAGTGCGACCTTCTCGGTCGTCTCCTGGACAATCTCCGGGCCAAGTAAACTCTGGTCTCCTACCTCTCCCCAACACACGGGCGATCTAAACGGCCTACCTTACAACGCCTCAAACGGTGCCATTTCAATATTGGCCTGGAGGCTATTGTTGTAAGAGAAATCCGCTAAAGGTAGGTGGTCCTTCCATGACCCCCGAAAGTTCAACACACAAGCTCGCAGCATATCCTCCAATATCTGGATAGTGCGCTCTGACTGGCCGTCGGTCTGTGGGTGGTACGTCGTATTGAGCAAGACCTCGGTCCCGAACTCTTTCTGCAAGCTCTCCCAGAATCTGGAGGTGAAACGTGGATCTCGATCGGACACAATCGACACCGGTACCCCGTGAAGAGGGATAATCTCTTGAACATACAACCGGCTCAAGGTATCAACCGTATCGGTCATCCTCATGGCTAGAAAGTGTACCGACTTGGTCAGTTGGTCTACCACCACCCAAACTGCGTCGTGCCCTCTCGGCGACCTCGACAAACCACACACGAATTCCATCGTGATGTGCTCCCACTTCCACTCTGCAATCCGTAACGGCTGCAGCAAGCCGACGGGACGTTGATGCTCGGCCTTCACCTGCTGACAAGTGAGGCACCTCAAAAAAAAAAACTCTACAACAGCCTTACGCATCCTGCTCCACCAAAACTGCCGTTTGATGTCCCGATACATCTTGGTGCCAACCGGGTGCACAACAAGACGGGAATGATGAGACTCTCTCAGCACATCATCTCGGCAACCACGAGGCACAAACAGTCTCCCTCGGTATCGCAAACCAAGATTAGTACCCTGTACCCAGTCCTCGGTATCAACACCGCTGGTAATCCTCGCCCGGATCTCTACCGTCTCGGCATCCCCGGCCTATGCCTCCAGCACACGGGCAATAAGTGTGGGCTGCACCACCAACGAACACATGGAAACTCTATCGGTGATCTCATCAAGCTCGAGTCGAAACAAGCTCAGCTCCTCCATCATGTCCCACTCCCGGACTGATATACTAGCAACACTGTGAGTCGACTTCCTACTCAGGGAATCGGCGACAACGTTCGCCTTGCCCGGATGGTAAAGTAGCTCGAAGTCGTACTCCTCCAACAACTCCATCCATCACCTCTGGCGCATGTTCAAGTCGCGATGGGAGAAGATGTACTTGAGGCTCTTGTGATCAGAAAACACACGGAAACGCTCACCGTACAAATAAAGCCTCCAGCTCTTCAGAGCAAAGACCACTGCTGCCAACTCAAGGTCATGGGTCGGGTGGTTGTTCTCATGTATCTTCAACTGTCTCGAGCCATATGCAACCACCTTCTCGGACTGCATCAGCACACAACCTAGTCCTTTGCCGGACGCATCACAATATACATCATACCAGACTCTACGCTCCGGTATTATCAACACGGGAGAGATGGTCAAACGAGCCTTCAGCTCGGTGAAGGAGTGCTCACACTCGTCAGTCCAAATGAACTCAGCCCCCTTGCGGGTCAGGGCGGTCATCGGTGCGGCCAGACGTGAAAAGTCCTGGACGAACCGTCGGTAGTATCCTCCCAATCCCAAGAAGCTACGGATCTCAAACACACTCTTGGGCCGTGCCCACTTCGACACTGCGTCGATCTTCGACGGATCGACTAGAATACCCTCTCGGGACAAAACATGTCCGAGGAACTTCACCTCAGCGAGCCAGAACTCGCACTTCTCTAAGTTTTCGTACAACTGATGAGTACGCAACAAAGTCAACACCGTCCTCAAGTGCTTCTCATGTGCCTCCTCACTAGGCGAGTAAATCAGTATATCATCAACAAACACCACAACAAACTGATCCAGGTAGGGTTGGAATATCATGTTCATCAGATCCATGAACGCTGCATGTGCGTTCGTCAACCCGAACGACATCACCAAGAACTCATAGTGCCCATATCGAGTCCTAAATGCGGCCTTCTCCATATCCTCATCCCGAACCCTCAGTTGGTAGTACCCTGATCGAAGATCAATCTTCGAGAAGCACTTTTCTCCTCTCAGCTGATTGAACAGGTCATCGATCCTCGGCATCGGATGACGGTTCTTCACCATAAAGGGCGGGTGCTCCCCACGGCGAAGCACTCGGTCGGATAAAACCCTTCTCATGAAGCTCCTCGAGTTTTCGCTTCAGCTCGACCAACTCGGTTGGTGCAAACCGATACGGGGCCATATAGATCGGCGCCGTAACCAGGATCAAGTTGATCCTAAACTCCACCTCGCGCACCGGCGGTAATCCTGACAACTCCTTCGGAAAGACCTCTGGGAACTCGCATACTACCTTCAGTAGCTCTCTGCTCTGCACGGCATCAGCCTCATCCCCCATAGTCAACGCAGATAGGAGTACTCATCTCCTACTGCCCAGAACACTGTTAACGACCGTGTCGCCCGACACTACGGTCACCTGTCGTCGATAACAATCGATCGACGCCCGGTACCTCGTCATCCAATCCATCCCCACAATCACATCGAACACTATCATGTCTAGCACAAGCAAGTCACCATAAAACGGACAATCCGCCACTCGGATCTCACAAGCCCGACACATAGTCCTCAGAACTACCTCTCCTGTAATAGGGGTATCAAGACACAACGGTCTACTCAGAAACTCCACCCTCAACCCCAACATACGAGCAAAAGAAGAAGAGATGAAAGAATGAGATGCTCCAATATCGAATAAGAATGATGCCCATGATATATAAAGCAAACACTTACCCTGGGTAGCCTCATGGTCAGCGGAACGTCTCTCAGCTCGGGAGTCGGTGATAGCATACACCCGCCCCTACTGTGCCGGAGGTCCGCTTCTCGGAGGTGTGGAAATGCCACATGCTGCGCTGCTCGCTGCCTGTCTCGGCGCTCTCTGCGTCTGAGCCTGACGCTGCTGGAATTGTGGCGACTGTTGTGGTCGGAGAGCTGACGCCACCAAAAACTAATTGGGGCACCTGGAAGCGAAGTGTCCTGGCCGGCCACATCGATGACACAGTGGTGGCCCGGCACTCGACCTCTCCTCAGGTCTACCCATATGACGGTCCATTGGTCCACCGCTCATCGAACAGTCTCCCGCCATGTGGCCTGGCTGCCCACAACGATAGCAAGTGCGCCCTGACGTGGAATGCCCAACAGAAGCCACTACTCCGACCTGCCGCGCTCCTCTCAACGGTGGCTGGGACTGGAATGATCCCGAGGTCCTCTGCCTTCTCGGATCTCGAGGCTCAGCTGGCCTCAAGAAACTGGTCGGCCTCGGCCTGACCTCTCAAACTCCGTCTGACTCGCGGAATCGTCGCTCCACAGTCAATGCCTGCTCCACAAGATCGGGACTTTTGGAGAGTTCCATGCAATTACAGAATATCTAAAGATAGACTTTCAAATTAAATATTGCTTCGACCTATAGATCGGAAATTTTTATAAATGGATCCATAAATATGCATATGTTATGAAACACCTGAAGCGTTTCGGCTTAATACCTTGAATGACCGATCGATCTTTAGATCCTAAAGAGGATATCATTTATGAACCAAGCTCTCCTAGCTAAGTGGTGGAGGAGATTTTCCCTAGAGCATGATTTTCTTTGGAAAAGGTTCTTTTGTTCAAAATTTGGCTAGAACTCCAAAGATTGGGACTTATCTAAGACTCAAATATCCTCAGGCAATACTTTCCTGGCACATGTAAATTCCTTGATGACAGACCCTTTTTTCAGATTGCAATAGGGTTACAAGGAATCAATTAGGTAGTCCAAAATGGTTAGGGTCAGAAACTGGGAAGATGTTTGTATATCGGATACCCCTCTCCTTTCCAAGTACCGGAGACCGTATCATTTGAGTGCTCAAAAATCTAAAAAAGTATCTATTTTTCTTAACAATGGAGTTAGGTTTTTAGAATTCAGATGCCCCTTAAGGGGGTTGAGAGATTGGCAACTTTAACTCCCTTTGTAATCTGCTCACCAATTTTCATCTGGCCTCTTCTGTAGATGACTTTCCTCAATGGAAAATTTCTTAGACATGATTTATAGGTAGAGCCATGTACACTCATCTAGATCAAAACAATTATCAAGCAGCTTTTTGGGCTAAATTGTTGTGGTCTCATATTCTTCCTCCAAAAGTTTCAACATTTTCTTGGCTGGTGTGTCATCAAGCCATCCCCACTAAGATTTTCTTGGATAACAGAGGGATGTATCTTTCCCTCCAAGACTCTCTTTTTCCCTTTTGCCTTCTAGAATTTGAAGACTTGAATCATTTGTTTTTGAATTGCACAAAGTCTTGGAATATTTGGAGTTTGATTTTCAACTAGTGGGGTATTTTTTGTGTTTCTCCTAACATCTTATTGGATCTATTAATCAACTGTTCATTCTGGGTTCAACAATTAGCTCCTAAACAATAGAGAGCAATGTTTTCTTTCTCACTATTTGGCACATTTAGCTATCAAGAAACCGGGTCATTTTCAAACATTCATCATAATCAAACTCTTACATCCTTCTAAAAGTTCAAAGTGCTACTTATAATTTTGAATGGTCTCAATTTGGGAAATATTATGCTTTCAACTTTAAGTATTGGAGTATTTATCATTGGTTATGTAGAAGAAGGAAAAGGGTCAAGCCTGCAACAGTTCTGGGTTGAGTTCTCTCATATTCTCTTGCTGATGCACCTACTTTTGAGGTTTTCTTGGACTGCAAGCTATCATCTTTCCCCAGTTTAGAACATGAGTTTTTCAACTTTTATGAACTGCAAGTTTACAACTACTAGTTCACTATTCTATCTCTTCTGCAACTTCTTGGGTGACCATTTTCATTGGTTTCATTATAGTAATGGTCAAGTTTAGCCAATCTCTTCGTAATCTTAATAAGTTACTTCTTTGGGTATACTCTTCTTTGTATTCCTTATTGAGAGTTCTTCCTGTATTCCTGCCTTTTACTGAAAGGCTTGAATTAATGATATCAGTTGCTGATAAAAAAAAGGATCTCATTTGTCTCAAAGAAATGAAAGGATATGTGGTCTTGAAGTATTGTATCTAAATTTGAGATGTTATAATGTACAATCCCTGATAAAAAATTCATAGTAAATCTGCTAGCCTTTGTCGTGGTTTTTAGTGTGGTTGTCCTCCCCAGGGTATCCGGTGTTGAGTTTCTTCCTGTTTGGGTCGGTTCAGGCGTGCTGGTCTGTTCTTTTTTCTTTTTGTTTGGGTTTTATTAGTTTTTTAGGTTTGGTTTGGTCCTGTTTTTTGGATCATATAGTTCTTGGTTCTAGTTTGCCCTCGTGCAGACTGCTTTGACTTATTTTGGGATCAAGGCCTTATAAAACTTCTCTGATAAAAAAAAATCTGCTAGCCTGATTCGACTCTGAAGAAACTAATCGGGTTTTAAAATAGAATAACACCCCTTCAAAGCACGCTCCTAGAAAATTATGTTTTAAGACGACAGTTTTTAGTGTTTAGTGTCTTGGTTGTAACCCATCAGTTGCTCAGAAAATCTTTCATAATTACGAACTCTAGAAAAGTAATGTGATTGACGTCAATTACAATCATGTTGTGAAAATCCTAAAGGTTTGTTCACTGATTTTGGCTATATCAGTCTTTGGAAAAATCGTTATACAAGATAGCACGAGTCGACTTTGCAAGAAATCGAGATCATTCTATCTGTTCTCAAGGGTAGCGACAGTTAGGGGGAGCAGGTTTTTGTGCGCTGCATTCTTTTTTCATTATTCAAGTTTTGTCTCACGTGGTTTTCCTAAAAAGGTTTTTAATGAGGTTGTTTGTATGCACGTCCAACTCATCAGAAGTGACATGCTATTCAGTAATGTTTTTTCGACATTCACTTTTTGAGAAGTTAATATTCAAGATCGGGATGTATCGACTCAACCAGTGACCGATGTAACTCTGTTAGTCATCTATCAAATAAAAGCTTGAGCCTAACTCATGGCACGACTTGATCTCCTTTCTATGCCATCTTTCTGCACGTTGTTGATCTCCTTGTATGATGACTATTGACAAGTAGTTGCTTTGTCATCAAAGGGAGAAGCAAAAAAAGATATGTTCAACGAAGTGTTTAAAAAAAGGGGATGACTCTGGTTCCCAACCTTTTTCAACGTTTCGTTTTGATGTTCTAACCCAGACCAACGTTTCGTTACAGTTCCATACACGAAAGGTTGGAACTTTTACAAAACCTGATATGAACCGTTCAAATTAACGATTTCGTTAACATAGGAAGTGAAAAGTCGAAACTACAATTCATTCACGTTAACCTTTCAGCTTCTCTTTCCCAAAATAGTGCATTATTTTGAAATTCAGTGTTGAAAAATTGTTGGATATGTATACTAAGTGTTCTAATTGCATGTATAACGGGCAAGGGGAGCTGAAAGGTTAATGTGAATGGAGTTGTAGTTTCGACTTTTCACTTCCTATGTTAACCAAATCGTTAATTTGAGCGGTTCATATCAGGTTTTGTAAAAGTTCAAACCTTTCGTGTATGGAACTGTAACGAAACGTTAGTCTGGGTTAGGACGTCAAAACAAAACATTCAAGAAGGTTAGGACCCAGAGTTTTCCCTTAAAAAAGAAGGGATCAGTTCCAGCCTCTTAAACACGCCGAGGTGTTGCAGCCAACGACAAGAAGAAGCTCGCCCGACTAGCTAAGAGAAGGCATCCCTTGGAACAATCAACAAGTGTTGCTCCGGTTGAGATGTATGTTGGTGGTGGAAATGTCGACTCACAAGTTTTTGTGCTTCAGACTCAAAACCAACGAGACAGGGTTGCCTCTTCGGATGCCATTAATCAAGTTGCATCGGAAACACATCTTGCTCCGGTGTTGGGTGTGTCTGCTTCTTGAGGATTGGAAAATGCAGTCGTAGATGCTCGATTTAATCAGTTTGGTATTAAGGGGCCAGCTCTATACCTTGTTTCTGCAACTGCGAAGGTCCTGTCAGTGTCCGAATCTGAACTACGTACAAAATTATTCGTGTATAACGTTCGGTTTACAGCCTCGGACGAGTGGATCCTCTCAACTTTTGGAGTGTGTGGCGATGTTGTGTCTGCCATCGTTCTTAAGAGTCCAAATAGGAGAGGACGATTTTTTGGTTTCGTGGACTTTCAATCTTCGATCTCTGCTCATAAGGCCATCTATGTGTTTAAAACGGTGTTTCTTTTAATGGTCACAAGTTATTCGTGGCCTTCGCCAGGCCTGAATCGGAGTCGTTCCCATCCAAATGTGTTTCTGGCCTGAAACAGAGCATGGCTCTAAAACAGGGTACTGGAAATGGAGTTTCGGCTCCTTCGGTTTTGCAGGAGAAAAGGACTGGTTTGGAGGACGGGATGTTGCTGAAGCATCTCTTGACCGGTGATTGGAGCTCGACTTTAGTGGTTGATTGGCTGAAGGAGGTGATTCACACGCAGATCGCAAATTATTCTCCTCATATTTTTCGCGATCCTCTTTCGAAAAATTATTATGCCATAATCTCGAATGATTTGATGAGGATCGCAGTGAAACACAACGCATGAAAGCCCAATCCAGCGCGATTTCTGCAGGTTGTGTGAGCCTTCTTGTCGGACAAGCAACAAATATTGGAGCGAGTTCATTTGGGGTTTGTACGTTGGGGCTTTGTCCTTCACAGGGCCTGGTTTTAGTTAAAGCCCAATTGGGGTGTGTTCAGAACAGCCCGTCCGAAGAGTTGACGGCTTCGATCGTTCAGGAAGCTTCACTCCCGGTGAATGAAGTGTCAGAGGCCTTAGAGGAAGCGGAGTTGAAGGGGAGTAGTCCATGGAAGGACGTCCTCCTACAACCTCGACAAAGTCGACCCTCCACTTTTACAGTCGTTACCCTATCCAAGACCCGGTCGTTGAGTCGAGAACGTGCCATTAAGTCCGCACCTCCTATTACGGTCTTGTGGAAATCATCTCAATTGGCTCGGAAAAAGGCAGTGGCCTAGTTTCGCCGTTCACTTTTTGTTTGCTGTGTTTTTGTTTGCTTTTCGTTTTGTTTGTTCAGTTTTTGTCTGGGAAAGGTTTGGCCTTTTAGCTCCCCCTGTCGGAGTTCCCTTGTAAGCGTGGTACTGGTCTTTGACCTTTAATCTCATTTATTCTTGAAATGAGTCATCTTTTAATAAATTTCTAAGCTTATAAAAAAAAGTAACGATTAGAGGGAACGAGAACCGTGTGTTGTACTATTTTTCTATTGTTCGGGTTTTATCTCACTTGGTATTCTTGAAAAGGTTTTTAACTAGTAGTTCTAATAATGCACATCCACTCACCAGAAGTGGGTTAATGAAATAAAAAAATTTCTCTACATATGTTTCTCTATCAGTCATCAAGGGAGCAATAAATTTGCATTGTACTTTTTTTCTTTGTTTAGATTTTTTCCAACAAATTTTTCTTGAAAAGGTTTTTAATGAGACAGACTAAAACACATCTAATATTTTTGTGTACGACGAGTTTAAGGAGGAGTGCTATAATTCTAATGGCCCCACCATTTATTAATAATTGAGAATTCTAATGGTTGGGAAACAAGGTGAAGGGTAATGGTTTGAGTTGGGGGGTTACTTGATGCCCAAGTAATCTTTGTAAGGATGGAGTTTGGGTGATTTTGTTGTGTTTGTTTTGGTTTCTTGGTTCCTTTGAGAGTAGTTACTCTTGGTCTATTCTTTAGTTCAAAGAATGGGCTCTCAATAAAATTTGCTGATAAAAAATAATTTAGAATAATAATGCTCGTCTTACTAGCTTGGCTTCTCAGGTCTATAAATAATATCGAGGCCATTTCATTTTAAGAAGTTATGAGAAGATTTTGATGTACTATGCGTTTATTTCAATAAATGTGCTTCATGTTTAGTGAGTTTGAATGATAATATGAAATTGAAGTCCTGAGAGTGTTTGTGCTTCTTATATATTTAAAGTCTTGTTTTTTCATATAATTTTTTTTTTAAACAGAAGAGTGTTTTTCTAAAAAAAATGAAAATTAAACGGGGTTTCTATATTCTTTTTACAAGCCCAATCGAAGGAAAATGATTGAAATGTAAGTGATTCGTTTTTTGGGGGATGAAAGGGGCAGAATTCATTACTTTAAATATCAATTACAAAAGAGTGCATAAGGAGAATTCCTGACCACGAAATAAAAAAGTCAGTATACTGTAAAGAACTTTGGCAGGCCTCTTTACAAATAACTCTAAGACAAGTAGTCCGGTATAACCGGTTTTGGAAGTGTCATAAAGGCGTACTAAAAATAAAACTAAGCTATGAAGAAACCAATGATTGCTGCTCAAGGTGTAGCCTTCATGCTCTATTCGTTGTATTAAAACGAACATGCGATCATTGATTTCATGAGGAGGAAGAGCTCTGTAGAGACCCCTACCAAGGCCATTCTTTGGAGCACTAAATTCCTTTCATTCCTCTATGTGAGCCAGCTTGCCCACTTTATCCTAATTGTCTAAGGGTTATCTAGTGGACCCTCTCTTAATTAACCTAGGTCCCGTTCCATGACCAGCCTCAGTTCCAGCTACGAGTCTAGTTCTATCTATGTGTCCAACTAGGACCATGGCAACGAACTTTTCATTACCCGAGAGTCGGCCGATTATTGAGTTTATCCAACCTAGGTCGACCAAGCGACCCTCTCCGTTAAGAGCAGGAGTCGAGTATACTATTGGGCTCCTGCTCCGAGACAAGGGCTCCTTAGATGCAGTAGTCGAGGATACCTTCTTCTGATACGTTTGATCATCCCAATTTGTGGCATATACCTTCGTTTGACGGTCCTTCACGAACTCCAGCATCGAGGAATCAAACTACCCGAGAGTCGGCCGATTATTGAGTTTATCCAACCTAGGTCGACCAAGCGACCCTCTCCGTTAAGAGCAGGAGTCGAGTATACTATTGGGCTCCTGCTCCGAGACAAGGGCTCCTTAGATGCAGTAGTCGAGGATACCTTCTTCTGATACGTTTGATCATCCCAATTTGTGGCATATACCTTCGTTTGACGGTCCTTCACGAACTCCAGCATCGAGGAATCAAACCGAGGTGTACACCACCTCCATGTCACACTCGGCCACCATGTGCCCTATCATCCCACAATTATAACTAAAATAAGGTAGTTTTTTATAGGTAAGTGTGACACAAACCGGGTAGGAGGTCTTTCCCGAAAGCGAAGTAGGAGGTGCCTTCGAAGAGGGCACTCCACACGATGCCAAAAAATAACCTTTACTGCTCCTCCCCAACATGTACCCCATTGGTCGCATGGAACATGGACACAAAGGCCCAGTGTTGCACTAATCGTTTCTCCAGTGGTTTTGGTACGGACCAAATGAGGGAGTCCCCGGGCATGCACCCATAGTTTGATCCTATCATGGGGGGGGGGGGGGGGGGGGTTCCCTAGCCAACGGGTTCAGGTTAGCCAACAAAATTGGTCTCTCGTAGAAGCACCATGGCTCATTATCCTACAATAATGATAGGCTCACAGGGATATACGGTACCATCATCTCAATCTCCTCATGTTCCTTTAGAGAGAAAGCCGAGAGACCATCTTGAATGTTGAGTAGTTGGGAGTCCAGACATGTCAGTGAGAGAGGCGCCACTAAGGAGGAACCGGTTTCCTTTGGTCTGAAGGTTCTGCGACAGTGGGTTACCCCTAATGGTGATGTGATCAGCGACGGGATCATAGAGATATGAGCAGCATTGGGAGCCCCGACCCCCTCATAGAGAGCAGTCCCCTACGTCCTCCCTAGCTCCGGCAACCCCTTTCAAGCATAGTGGCCTTCCCTTTACGAGGGTCAAGGACCATCAAGGGTAAGGAGGCAGCGTTGGGTACTATTGTAGACAGCGCAGTGCTTATGGGAATCACAGAGGCGACGGTCTGATTAGATTCAACTATGGGGGGACTAGGTGCCACTGATGACTGAAGAGTCTGCACATCCCCGAGATCAGGGGCCTTAGTCTTCAGCTTGACCGTGGGGGTGGCGGGATAGAATTCACCAAAACCCTAGCATTGCTTTTAGAGGAACCTAGAGTTTTGTTCTTCAAAGTCCGACCCCGTCGAGCTTTACGTAGAGGGTCAGACATACTAGGAACGAAGGTCACGACTACCTTAGTCAAAGGAGGAAGGAGAAGCGTCATGAAGAAGAGGGGGAGAGAGACCGGGCAGTAGAAGAATGTTTATGGTTTCTTTTGCATCTCGGTTTAATGAGGGGCCTCACGGTCGACGAGGGAAGAGGTGGAGGCACACGTGGGAGAGCCTGCATCAGGGCTGACAGTGATGGGACAAGACATGCTAGCTGCAATCAGGTCGACGACAGGGATAGGAGACTCCATAGGTTGGGTAGGGTTTCCTCAGGAAGGAGGAGATCTCAACTTACGAGAGAGTTTTTATTTGGATCTACACTTTGATTTCGATGGGTTGTGAAATATTAACTGATTCATTAATTGTGATATAAAATATAATTTAATTGGGTATACATAATATATAAAAATTGGGGAAACTCTAATATACAACCTTAAACTATACAGCTTTATTATATTACCACAATCTTTTTTCTATAAGGGCTAAAAAACCTAATTGAAAACCACGGCTTTCAAAGCAGCCAAAGTTTCCAAAAAACCACATAACCCACTCGGATCCAGAACCTCCACCACCAAATCGGCCCCAACCCTTTCCAAGCCAGTAGAGTATCAGCAATCGATCTAGATGACACCCACGAAACGCCCCACCACCCATATACCAGTTGCCAAATAAAGAAAGCTATTTGGAAATGAAGAAGGATGTGATCCGTATCCTCCATCCCCCACGTACACATTTGAAAAGAGAGTTTATTTCCAAAGGAAACAGTGGGAGGGCTGTTGAACTTAAAGAAGTTACAGACCCACAACGTAGCGTTGTGCCTAAAATGGTTACTCAAGTACATGAACAAGAGAATGTAGTACTTAAGGTTGTACCACATGACACGCCCCAAATTCGGTAGAACCGAACCCGGAACGCGAACGATGAAACAATAGAACAATTTTCAAACTCTTTTAAGTAAACCGCTTAAAATCACCATTTAGTTAATCAAAATAATGTTTTACAACTTAAAAGTACGTCCATAACAAGCGGACAAAATAAACATGTACGACTCTACACTGCCAAAAAGAAACCCGGACTCCCGCTCCCAGGTCTTCAAGCTTCGAGAGTTCCCCTAGTCCGTCTCGCCACCAGTACCTGTAGGAAAAGCAGATAGGGGTGAGCGTTCGCTCACCACCACGGATACCAGACTGACTACGGCATACTAGCAGAAAATGCCGGAAACACCAACAACAACCCAAACACCGGGGACTACTATCCCCAAACTCAAGTAACCCGACTGACACACGAACTGTTACTTTCCCCAACCAACTCAACACCCGGACACGTAATGTAAACCCGACACAGCGGTTACGACCTCCACCAAAGACACAAAAGATAACCACGCAACACCCAAGATAACAAATGATCGCGCACCAAACAAGATCACAAAGGATCGCACTCCAGCTGCTCAGTGACGGTGGTAACCGGCCGGGCTCGAGCCTGCCCCACGCAACTTTCCCCGATCTCTGCCGGGCCAGGCGGTCGACCTGTTAGCGATATATAACGCAATACTTTTCTGATAGCTGGTCGGAAGGGGAGCCGCCCTTCATCGCAGAAGAATGCACATCTTTACCAGTGGTTAACCCGGAAGGCTAGCCAACCCCCACGCGCGGGACCACAGAACCCCTTATTGTCAGGCGGGCCCCTAACCTCAGGCAGAAGAATGCAAAACTATACCGATGGTTAGTCGGAAGGCTAGCAAACCCCCACGCGCGCGACCACAGGACCTTTTTATTGTCAGGCGGGCCCCCAACCTCAGGCAATCACAATCAACACCCAAGGTTCAACACCCCAAAGGAACTCATGGCCACCCACGACACACCAACAGTAATACACGGGTCGACACCCCAAAGGCACACATGGCCACCCACGACACACCAACAGTAATACACGGGTCAACACCCCAAAGACACTCATGGCCACCCACGACACACCAACAGTAATACACGGGTCAACACCCCAAAGGCACACATGGCCACCCACGACACACCAACAATAATACACGGGTCAATACCCCAAAGGCACACATGGCCACCCACGACACACCAATAGTAACACACGGGTTAAACACCCCAAAGGCACGCCTGACCACCCATGACACACAAACAGTAAACACACGGGTCCAACACCCTAAAGGCACTCATGGCCACCTACGACACACAAACAGTAAAAAATGGGTCAACTCCCCACGGGCACTCATGGCCACCCACGACACACCAACAGTAAAACACGGGTTCAACTCCCCACGAGCACTCATGGCCACCCACGACACACCAACAGTAAAACACGGGTTCAACTCCCCACGGGCACTCATGGCCACCCAAGACACAAACAATAAAATATGGGTTCAACTATCCACGGGCACTCATGGCCACCCACAAACACAAACAATACAATCAACCTCCGGGCACAACCAAATGCCACCAGTATTTCTATTGTTCGATAAGTTCACTTATCCTATGACACTACTAAGTGTCACATGCCTTTCTATTGTTCGATACGTTCCTGTATCATATGACACCACTAAGTATCGCCTCCATTTCTAGTGTTCGATAAACTTACTTATCCTACGACACTTCCAAGTGTCACATGCATCTCTACTGTTTGATACGTTCCCGTATCCTACGACACCACTAGGTGTCGCCTGCATTTCTATTGTTTGATAAATTTACTTATCCTACGACACCAATAGTGTCACATGCATTTCTACTGTTAACTTTCCCTAGTCAGGGCCGAGATCCGGCTAGTTTTCCCTACCTCGTAACGCTTTCCAAGTATCCCCGCTCAAGCTCCGGCGTGCTCGTAGTCACTCGCCTAGATTTCCCTTGTCGCAGTCCTCGGCACGATCTAACAAGATCACAATTAAAACACTTTTTAAGTTTTGCAGACAAAGCTGAATTTTAATGAATTTGACGCCCAAACTCAACCCCGACAATGTCGATCACTCCCAAACTTCCCAATTACTCGACATTGTCAACAACGGGCCCGGAAAGGACCGATTCGCCCGGCCCGGTGAATCTGCCCGGGATTGGAAAACGCCCATCCGGGGCTCCGAAAATTCACGTTTTCGTTTCTACGATCTTAGAATTATTTAAGGGTTCCAACGCAATCGACGGAATCAATTTCCGACTTCCGAGCAATTTAATTCGCGTTTAAAGTTTCTAAACCCGTCATTTCCAACTTTTACAATTTAATTCCAAAATTCGTTCCGGGTGTGAATTAACGACTTGGGGTTCGTCCACAACCACCCGAACACGAAAACCCGAGACCCGAACATGTGGGCCTCACCCGGCCACCCTTAGCCGTGGGTGGCTGGACCGGTTCACCACCATGGTGGCCGGTCCTAGCTACGGCCAGCCACCACCCACGGTGCCCGGAGCTCCCCCGAGCCTCCGGTCACCGGAAACCGATCCTTTTCGCTCCAAAACGTTCCCAACGAACCCAACACCTCGACTCATCCATATTTAACCCATTTAAACCCAAACCCTAACTTTTAAACGTACTAAAACGAGAATCGATTAGGTTCTCACCGTAGGGAATGACGACGAGAGCTTGATTCTTCGACCGTTGAGACGATACGTCGGTTGGATCGTCGAGAAATCCCTGAACCCTAAACTTTTCTCTTCTCTTTTTCCCTTTTCTCCTTCTCTTTCTTCTCTCCACTTTCTCTCTCTACTTCTTCTCTTTTTTGAATTATGGCCGACACTTTCAACCTTTCTTCCTTTTGTTTTGTTTTAAAAATCAACCAAACCTCTTAATTACAAACTACCCCTCATTTCTTTTCTTTATTTTAAAACCCAACCACCAAATGTGTGACAAGTGTCAAGTGGGTCCCACTACTTAGAAAAATATATTTCTAGATATTTTTCAATCAGATTCGCGAAATTCGGCCGTCTCGGGCCCTGAACGGGCCCATTTTCTAAGAAATTACGAAATTTCACGTGCTACAAGGAAACGGCCACACTAAGACCGCTGTAACGACAGCTAAGCTTTTTTGATCCAAAACGAGCCTCGAACGGACCAAAACGTCGTTCGGTTGACTTTTCCGGCAAAAAGTCAACCTTTCCCAAATTGGTCAGAAAGTTGTCCTTAGTCCCCCAGAACTCACTTTGGTCGACATCGATGTCAACTTAAGTCCGATATGACCCTCGTGGTCAAATTTAGGTTCATTTAGGTGTCTGCCCAAAAAATTTAAATTTTCCTGTTTTTCGCCGATTGGATGGCGTTGACCGGGAGTGGTTCTTACAATCTACACCCCTTAAAGGATTTTCGTCCGCGAAATTTAAAACAGACATACCTCAGGAGTCGAACAGGTCGGGGTACTTCGCGCGAACCTCGTCCTCGCGCTCCCAAGTCGACTCAGCCTCGTGGTGCTGCCACTGCACCCGTTCTAAGCGGATAACCTTTCCGCGCAGGACCTGCTTCCGTGGATCCATTTCCTAAGCCGGTTTCTCCTTATACGAGACATCACCCGTTACCTCGACTTCTTCCCACTCAATGACGTGCGAGGGGTCCTCATATACTTCCGCAACTGGGAAACGTGAACATTCCCAAGCTACGGTGGGAGTGCAAGTCGGTATGCAACTGCTCCCACTCTGCTCAAGACCTCGAAAGGCCCGATACACCGCGGGGCTAACCTGCCTCCGCCGCGGTTGAAACGCACCAGTCCACCTATCGGACTCGCCTCCAGGGATACGTGGTCACCGACTACTGAGTCGAGAGGTCGGCGCCGTCTGTTAGCATAGATCCTGTCGACTCTACGCGGTCTTCAACCGCTCACGCTTCGGCACGACCGACTTAGCTGTCTCTCGGCCCAGTTCTAGACCCAGTAAGCCCTCATTCCTCACTTCCGCCCCGCACACGGGCGATCGACCCGGCCTACCATACAACGCTCCGAACGGTGTCATCCTGATACTGGCCTGAAAGCTATTGTTGTGGCGAACTCGGCTAACCGCTCACGAAATCCATCGTGACCTGCCCCCCATTTCCACTGTGCAACCGATAGTGGCTGCAATAACCCAGCGGGACGCTGATGTTCGGCTCTCACCTGCTAACAAGTGAGGCACCGCGATACTATCTTCGCAACCGCTCTCCGCATCCCGCTCCACTAGATATGCCGCCTAATGTCGCGCTCCTCTTAGTGCTACCCACGTGCACTGTCAAACGCGAATAATGCGACTCTCGCAGCTCGTCGCCTCCAACGTTACGCAGTATGAACAAACCTCCACGATACCGTAACTCCCAATTAGCACGACGATCCCAGTCGACACCACATCACCCCCAACCGGCGTGTCAAGACGCAGGAGTGAACTCAACGGCTCTAAACTCAGCCCCAACATCTCAGCACAACTCGACAAAGCAAACGAGTGTGACGCCCCGATGTCCAATAAAAATGACGCCCAAATCAGAGACCGAACAACCACTCCATTAGTCACACCGATAAGGTATAGCACAACCCTCACACGATCCTCTATGCATTTACTCATAACTTTCCGCAACCAAACCAGTATTCGCTACTCGTCCCCTGCGGTAAAAGTAGTCAAGGGGATGAGCGTTCTGCTCACCTCCACGGACACCCGTTCGATTATTCCATACTAGTAAAGCACTAACAACTTACCAATCTAACCAGGCAAACCACTACCTCAAAACCTGATACCAAAACGTCACCCTGCTCACGCTATCAAAACCTCATATACTCGCTTACATAAGGGAAACCTCGAATGGGGATTATGTTCTCAACTCAACAAACCACTATTGCTCACAACCTAAATACCCCAATTACCCGATCACGTAGGGAAACCTCAAACGGGGATCATTCTCTCAACTTAGCAAACCACTATTGCTCACAACCTCGATGCCCCAATTACCCGATCACGTAGGGAAACCTCAAACGGGGATCACGTTCTCAACTCAGCAAACCACTATTGCTCACAACCTCGATACCCAAATTACCCGATCACGTAGGACACCTCAAATAACCCACTCACGTGAAGGAAACCTCAACCACCCGTTCACGCGAGGGAAACCTCGAACGTATGGCGCCGCAGCGCATCAACCCTAACCCCTCTCCGTGGTGAGACTCTCACACCGAGGCGCTGTATCACTACAGTAGGTTATTGATGAGTCTCGAACCCAAGACCTCAACCTTTAACACACGGGTCCAACGCCCCAAAGGCACTCATGACCACCCACGACACACAAACAGTAAAACACGGGTTCAACTCCCCACGGGCACTCATGGCCACCCACGACACACCAACAGTAAAACACGGGTTCAACTCCACATGAGCACTCATGCCTACCCACGACACACCAACAGTAAAACACGGGTTCAACTCCCCACAGGCACTCATGGCCACCCAAGACACAAACAATAAAATACGGGTTCAACTCCCCACGGGCACTCATGGCCACCCACAAACACAAACAATACAATCAACCTCCAGGCACAACCAAATGCCACCAGTATTTCTATTGTTCGATAAGTTCACTTATCGTACGACACTACTAAGTGGCACATGACTTTCTATTGTTCGATACGTTCCTGTGTCATACGACACCACTTTTTAAGTTTGCAGACAACGCTGAATTTTTTAATGAATTTGACGCCCAAACTCAACCCCGACAATGTCGATCACTCCCAAACTTACCAATTACTCGACATTGTCAACAACGGGCCTGGAAAGGCCCGATTCTGTAAGACCCGTCCCCGGTCGATCCCGGTAGAACCGGTGAATCCTAGCTAAGTTTGACTTTCGGCCGGAAAAGTCAACCGATGACTCGGAAAGTCAATTGGGACCTTTCCGGGGCCCAAAAAGCTTAGCCATTAGCACGGTTAGCTTAGTTGGGTCGTTTCCTTCAGTTTGACTGTAATATTGTTAAAGTCAACTGTCGGTCAAACTCGGGCTTACTATCGGTTAATTGTCGATATTTATTGGAAAGCTGGAAAATTATTAAGTAGGAGTGACCTCACATGACACTTGTCATGCTTGGCTTGGAGGATGAGAGTAGGGAATTCAATTGACCCTCATACCCTCCTAAGTTACCTTTAAAGGGATAAGACCTTAAGGGCTTTTGAGTAAATTGACATTTTAGGTCATTTAAAGGAAAGGGAGCAACAATTCAGCCCATTTACTCTTGTTGCAGCCGAAATTCACTAGTAGAGAGGAGAGGAGGAGCTCACTTTCTTGAGGAAGAAGATAGAGAAGAAAGCTTGGATTTTAGAGCTTGTTCTTGGTCCTTTTGCCTTCATTTTTCACTTCATCTTCTCCATCTCAACTATCTAGAGGTAAGGATGCTCTCAACTCTCCATTTCTTCCACTTCCAATCTTTGGGTTTTGTGGGTTTTGGCTTAAAAGATGAAGAACTTGCTTATTTGTTTGATTGCTTGGAGAAGAAGTAGTGAAGTAGGTTGTTGGTTTGAGTTTTGGTTGAAGTTTGATGAACCCATTGAGGGTGTAGCTGCTGGGTATCTTTGGTTGATTATTTTGGAGCTAGGAGAGTTTAGAAATGGAGTTTGTGTTGAAATTTTCGTGAAATTCGAGTTGGGGAAGAAAGGGGAAGGAGCTGGTCAGGTCTGATACGGAATCTGACCCGGACCGGGCAAGGTACCGGCACGACATGCCACCCGGAACGGGCCTGGTACCGGCACGGCACACGGCACGGGACGGGCGGGAGTCTGGCACGGAACCTGATACGGTCCGTGTCGCTCTCCGGGCCGGTCTGTGACGAGTTCTGCGCCGGATTCCGGGCCGGCCTGTGACAGGGTCCGTGCCAAGTTCCGGCACGGCAAGCCACACGGTCCGTATGGCATTCCGGATCAGATCCCCAGAGCCCAAAACCCTTCCTTTTAGCTCAATTTGATTCCCACATTTCCTTTTCAAACCTTGATCCATTTCTGAACATTGTTGTGTGTTTTGAGGAGAAGAACACTTGGTTGAGGAAACTAATTTGTGGTATTTTGGTGGTTCAAAACCTTGGAACCAAGATAGGAAAGAAGGAAGAACGTGGACACGAGTTAGAGGAGCATTTATTACGCCGGGACCCGAGTGAAGAACGGAGTGGTGACCACCGGGCTTATCGTCAGAGTGTTGAGAGGAAGACCTCGAGGTAGGGAAAGTCTTAACCTCTCGTTTAAATGCTTAGTATGCATGTTAGGCTAATAAAATTGGAAAGGTCCTAGAAATGCCTATAGGATGCGAATAACTAGCATAATTGTCTTTCAATTACTAATAACCGGAAGTGTCTAGTTGTGAACGATTAGGATGCCAATCACTAGTATAATTCGCTTTCAATACTTGGGAATTGTTTGTCTGGTAGAGGAGCCTTGGCAAAGCCCTCGGATTAGTTGCGTGTTAGGATCACATGCTTGGTTGTTGGTTGCTTAGTGGATAGGCTAAAGAGTCTAACGGAACTAGTTGAATTGCATGTGTGAATGCTCTTTTGAAGGTTTTTATGATTTGTTGATTAAACTCGTACTTGATCGTTGATTGTATTCGAATGATTACTTGATTTACTTAAATGGTTGCTTGGAGCATCGAGTATGACTGGTTGTACCGAGCGGTGCAATCAGGTGATCGATGCCCCGTTGGTTCGAGACTGGTAAGTGAACGGTAAGTTGCGATTGTGTGATTGATGTGCTGTGGTTATGTGATTCGTGTACTGTGTGTTGTGGTGAATTGGTGAAGTGTGAGTTATGTGTGTTAATGACTTGGTGGTTGTTGGGATTGGATTATTTCGTGTTTCGTTTTGAGTACGTTATTCAATTATTAACTGTTTATTATCGAATTGCCCAAGTGTACGCTTCCTATGGGAGTAGTGCCTTGGTTCCTGAGGACCTAAAATCCTTTGGAGACGTTTCTGAGACTTCCGACGATATGTGCCCTGAAGGGTATTTCCGATAGTCTCAATGATATGCGTCTCCTCTGGATTTGAGGGAAAATCCGAGAGGACACATCATATGTGGATCGGAGGGTGGAGACTTCATGTGCCACGGCATTGGCTTGTTTACCTATTACCTGTGCTTGTTGAAATCTATCTTGTTGACTTGCTGTTGACTTTATTGAGTTTAAGGTCCACCTTGTTTTGTGTTTTCCCTACTGAGCGCAAGCTCACCCCTATGAATTTACTGTTGTGTTTACAGGCCTGATTGAGGAGTAGAACCTCGGGAGCTTCTCGGTGTGGGTGCATTGTAGAGACTTCGTTCTTATCACTTTACTGTTTTGAACAAACCTTGTGGAGGATTATTATTACACCCCTGGAGGGTTAGTTGTGTTTTGAACTGAGTTTTGCGAATTCGTTTTTCTTATTGGAGTTTTCCAGGAACTAAATGTTGAATTACCATCTTTTTAATCTTTCATTACTAGTCATGCCTCGGGTCCGGGCAAGAACCGGATTTTGGGCGTGACAATTCGCCCGGGCCGGCGAATCTGCCCGGAATTGGAAAACGCCCTTCCGGGGCTCCGAAAATTCTCGTTTTCGTTTCTACGATCTTAGAATAATTCAAGGGTTCCAACGCAATCGACGGAATAAATTTCCGACTTCCGAGAAATTTAATTAGCGTTTAAAGTTTCTAAACCCGTCATTTCCAACTTTTACAATTTAATTCCAAAATTCGTTCCGGGTGTGAATTAATGACTTGGGGTTCGTCAAGAACCACCTGAACACGAAAACCCGAGACCCTAACACGTGGGCCCCACCTGGCCACCCTTAGACGTGGGTGGTTGGACCGGTTTTGGACTGGTTCACCACCATGGTGGCCGGTCCTAGCTCCGGCCAGCCACCACCCACGGTGCCCGGAGCTCCCCTGAGCCTCCGGTCATCGGAAACCGATCCTTTTCGCTCCAAAAAGTTCCCAACGAACCCAACACCTCGACTCATCCATATTTAACCCATTTAAACCCAAACCCTAACTTTTAAACGTACTAAAACGAGAATCGATTAGGTTCTCACCGTAGGGAATGACGACGGGAGCTTGATTCTTCGACCGTTGAGACGATCCGTCGGTTGGATCGTCGAGAAATCACTAAACCCTAAACTTTTCTCTTCTCTTTTTCCCTTTTCTCCTTCTCTTTCTTCTCTCCACTTTCTCTCTCTACTTCTCTTTTTTGAATTATGGCCGACACTTTCAACCTTTCTTCCTTTTGTTTTTTTTAAATCAACCAAACCTCTTAATTACAAACTACCCCTCATTTCTTTTCTTTATCTTAAAACCGAACCACCAAATGTGTGACAAGTATCAAGTGGGTCCCACTGCTTCAAAAAATATCTTTCTAGATATTTTTCAGTCAGATTCGTGAAATTCGGCCGTCTCGGGCCCCGAACGGGCCCATTTTCCAAGAAATTACGAAATTTCACGTGCTACAAGGAAACGGCCCAACTATGACCGCTGTAACGACGGCTAAGCTTTTCGGATCCAAAACGAGCCTCGAACGGACCAAAACGTCGCTCGGTTGACTTTTCTGGCAAAAAGTCAACATTTCCCAAATTGATCAGAAAGTTGCCCTGAGTGCCCCAGAACTCACTTTCGTCGACATCGGGGTCAACTTAAGTCCGATATGACCCTCGTGGTCAAATTTAGGTTCATTTAGGTGTCTGCCCAATTTTTTTAAATTTTCCTGTTTTTCGCCGATTGGACTGGCGTTGACTGGGAGTGGTTCTTACACCACAAGTACAAAGGAGGTCTGATAGGACACGTCAAGCCCCTATCAGATTTGGGTCTCTCACTTTAGAGATTAGTGACGTGATAGTTGTGGATCAATTTGAATCCACATCCTATCAAGAGACCATTGACTAGTTGCAGAGATCCATTCATGGATTAAAGCAGGCTCGTCAAAGTTTGAATCTTTGTTTTAATGAATAAGTCAAAGGGTTTGACTTCATCAAGTACAAAGATGGGCCTTGTGTGAACAAGAAGGTTAGTGGGAGCGCGATCGTATTCTTAGTGTTGTATGTAGATGACATACTGGTCATTGAAAATGACATCCCTATCTTGCAAGATGTTAAGGCATGGTTAAGGAAATGCTTTTCAATGAAGGACCTAGGCGAAGCTGCCTATTTATTATGTATCAAAATCTATGGAGATAGATCTAGAAAGCTTCTACGCCTAAGTCAGAGCACTTACATTGACAAGGTGTTGTCAAGGTTTAGTATGCAAGACTCTAAAAGAGGGTTTTTGCCAATGTCCCATGGCATTAGTCTCAGCAAGACTCAGTGTCTTATGACACTTGATGAGCGAGACCGCATGAGTAAAATCCCATATACATCTGATATTGGATTTATCATATATGCGATGTTGTGTACTAAACTCAATGTATCGTATGCATTAATCGCAATAAGTAGATACCAGGAAGGTCCATGTGAAGGTCACTAGACGATAGTTAAAGGATCCTTAAGTACTTGAGAAGGAATAAGGATGCATTTATGCTGTATGGCGATAAAAAAGGGAACTAGCAGTAAAGAGTTACATAGATGCTAGCTTCCAGACCGACATAGGTGATTTGAAATCATAGTCTGGTTATGTGTTTTTATTTGAATGAAGGTGAGTTCAGCTTAAGAAGCTCGAAGCTGAAAATTGTTACTACAATAGAAGAAGAGTAGTTAGCTGCATCGGATGCAGCTAAAGAAACTATTTGGATCCGACTTGGGTATCATTCCTAGTATATCAGATCCGGCAAACATGTATTGTGATAACTGTGGCGCGGTAGCACAGGCCAAGGAGCCTAGATCGCACCAGAAATGCAAACAAATCCTAAGTCGTTGCCATCTCATTCAATGAGAGGAAACGCTAAGATATGCAAAGTACCTACAAATGATAATGTGGCTGATCCTATAAGCAAGGAGCTTCCACACCTTGGACACGAGTTTCATGTCATGTCAATGGGCATTACTTGTAATTCGATTGGACCTAGTGAAAGTGGGAGTGTTGGTTTTTGTGCCCTAGGCCAATCACGATCATGGACGACATTATCATTTCATTAATACATCGGCACTACTATTATCATTTGTGAGATGTTAATAGTGTGAATAATACTCTTTCTTAAGATCATCGGGTTGAGGACCTGATAGTAAAACTCTTAGAAGTAATAGAGTATTATTCACTTGATCCCTGGTCTTACTGATATACTAAGACTAGTATGATGTTGGCTGATGATCACGTTTTACTGATCATACATATTGGATATGAAGTTAAATCATAGATGTCATTTAGGGAAATGGCATTGGATGACCCACTATGAGAATACAACATAGAAACTGTCATGAGTATTTCTCAGTACCGTAATATGACTTAAATCCTTTGACCTTATAGTCACCATGATTTATACATAGGTGGTTGTGTGCTTTGACACAGTTAAACGTTGTCTTTAACCGGGCAATTATAAAGGCTGTGATTGGGTGCATAAGTGTATATGTGAGATATATGGTTGACTGATAAGGTATCTGTCACTCATACAAATATGAGAGATATCATTTGGGCCACTTGATAAGTGAGACTGTAGGTAAAAGCATGTCCATGCGAATTGATAAAGAGTTATCACTGGCAGTCTACTTAAGATAAAGAAACAGTGATCGAGTAAAATAAGGATGACGACCCTATGCCTTATTCGATCGAGATATCGTTGATAGAAGGGTTAGCATATTAGCGGGTAAAGGTTAAGTCAGATTAACGATCATCATAAACATTTGGGTAGTCATAATGCCTTGCTAGAGGCCAACTATGACATGTGGACGAAACGAGGATTTTGGGCCCACTGCCAACACGTGTTATGAGCCTACAGGATCGCACGCAACACCGAGCCCAAAATAGAATTGGACTTTTGAAGTCCCTCAAGTGAATAAAATAATATATTATATGTGATATGATATTTATTTATTCATTAACTCGTTTTTCGAATTGCTAATATAGTAAAGATTATGTTGGGCAATTAAAATGCAAAAATGGCTCTTGAATTTTCGAAATTAAAAGAGGGTATTTTTGCATGAACACTACTCCTAAAATAAGACACTTGTCATAAAAGAAAGCCCAAGAGTTGGAATTGCTTGAAATGACATAGTGGAGTCGTGCAAAGCCTTAGAAGGCCACTTGTCAAATTTGGAAGTCCAAGTGTTGGGTTTTTCCAAATAAAATAATGTGGTCTTGTTGGGAGATATATGCATGCAAGAGAGAGAAGAAAAATCAGATTTTTCATTGTGTTGAGAATGGTTCTCAAAGGGTAGAGAGAGAAACGAGTTAGAGAGAAAGAGAGGGAGAAGTGTTCTTCCTTTGTGCTAGCACACAAGCGATTTTGGATATCTTGTTGGTGTGGATACCAGTAGAGAACAGATCCTTTTGGAAACATCTCAACTCACACTTAATCCACCAAATCAATTTGTTTTGGGTGTTCTTGGTTTGCAAGAAGAAGAGAAAAATCTGCCCAGATTTTTCTGCCTAGTTTCTATCCGACTAGCCGCTGGAAAGTGCTCGATCAGAGGTTCATCCGGGTCCGATCTTGCTGATTTTGATGTGAACGTTCTACACATATTGGTCTTCAATCTGACCGAAGGGATTTGGATTTCAACGGTTCGTTGCTGAGATATACGAGCTGCAAGTTGGTCCCTGTCTCGAACCAAGCTGAAAAATTGAAAGAGATAATCTCTCCTTTAATTTTTGTTTGTCGGTTTACTCGGAATTACATGGATCCTGCTCCCTATAATTCCAACACAACTAACCAAGCTAACATAGACAACTTCGGTGGGCAGTGCTTGACCCACAAAATCGAGGCCCATTCGCTGTTAATAATGGATGAATCACTTGAAATAACGTTGTAAATAATTGCCACTAAAAAACCAAACGCTCTATTCTTCCAAAAGATTTCGTCAGTCAACCCATGACTTAGGCGAGTGTGCGAGAGAAGCTGAAGCAGAATATTACGCTCCATAACCTCCCAATCCCATAACGTACGTCGAGGTACAATAACACATTGCTCCGAAAGTCTATACTCTTGCACTAACGCTGAATGATTCCGAGCTGCAACATAAACAAGGGGAAACCGAGTCTTAAGTCCCACCGACCCACACCACGGGTCATCCCAAAATCGAACTCGCGACCCATCACCAACTCTCCAGCAAAGCCCTTGATTCCCAAAAAGAGCACCAAAAGTTGTATCCGAAGCGAGAGACACTATGTGTTTAAACAAAAAAGAACTACCAATATGATCAATTGCTGTCAAGTCTCACTCCGAAGCATCCCTTCACATTATTGCACATAGAATCTCATCCCTTTATATTACCACGATCTTGTTTCATTTGTATCATATTACCCCCTTAAACTTTTATTTTGTATGATCTTATTTCATGTAATTAGAATTAGTAGTTGCTAGCCGCTGTAGCACTTGGTTTAATCCCAAAAAAGAAAAATTTACTTACCTTGAGAAAAATCATGTAAATATGAGCTCATAGAGTTGCTCTTTCATAAATCAAAACAATTTCCTAGTTATCGAATAAAAGAAAATTTGGTTTAGAATTTTGAAGGTTTTGTATAGTTGGTGGCTGCTAAGGATTTTGTTAGAGCAATTACCATGGGTAACATACGAAGAAGAGAAGCTTAAGACATTGAGTCGCTTGGCAAACTGATAGATAGAATCCAAGTTTTGTGATATTTTTAGTTGATCATTTCTATTGTTGGTTTAAATTAGGATATGAAGTTAACAAAGTGTATTAGACCGAGTTATGATTGTGTATTGGATCTGGTTATGAATTGAAATATGTTTACAATTGGTAATCTGATATTTTTATTTCATAATGCAGATGGGTCAGCCTAAGAAATTGAAACCTATTAAGATATTAGTAGATGAACCCTCACACGATGAGGACATTGGCGAGGCTGAGATGTTTGACGAGGATTTGATCGATAATGAGTTGGTCAATAGGGTTGATGATGTAGGCAGTGAAGATGGTAGAAGTGATGTACCAGACGATGAAGAAGAAAACGGCAGTGAAAATGAATAAAGCTCAAGTGAAGATGATGAGAACTGTAATGAATATGAACAGAACATCAATGAAGAAGAAGATGATGATAATAGTGATGTAGATGATGAATATAATGAGGCCATATCAGAAGATAATTCAGAAGGTAATTCATCTGACGATGAATCGGTAGAGGACATGGCATGTGAGGTTGAAATGGATGAAGAATGCAGGGCTGGCTTTGTAGTAAGTTTAGGGAGAGAACATCGGATGTGGGATATGAAATCCTAATTGCGAAAGATAGAACTTGCTGTGGGAGACAAATTCAAGAATGCAGCAACTTGGTTTCGGATCGTACTACGCATCTACTCTGGGCGGAAGGGCTTCAACTTCAACTACAAAAGGAATCAGATGCAAGCCGGAATTGGGGCGTATGTAAGGAGAAGGGCTGTCCATTCTACATATGGTGTGGCGTGTAGAAGACAGTTGGGTGCTTACATATTATGAACCTGCGAGCTCAACATTGGTGTACACCGAAGATACTAGCTCTAAATGTGACTTCAACTGCAATTTCATGGAGGACGCGTTAATATTTGGAAAACATGAAGTAGACAGACGTTGGTGCCCTATGTAAACGTGTGTCAGAGAAATTGGGGGTGGAGATATTTTTTGCGAAAGGGTATCATGTAATGAAGAAGGCAAAACAGTTTGTGCATGAAAAAGTGGGAGAATAATATGGTACGCTGAAAAAGGTACGTGGACATGGTGATGAAGAGTAACCCAAACTCGAGGTTCGTAGTTGTTGTTGAAGATAATGTACCACCCTAGTTTAAGCGATTGTAGATTAGATATGGGGATCAGAAAGCTGGTTTCCGAGAAGGATGTCGCCCTTTCATAGGGTTAGATGGCTGCCACTTCAAATCCTACCACGATGGCATCGTCCTAGCTGTTGTAGTTATGGATGCGAACAACGGGATGTTCCTAGTAGCATTGGAATTTGTTGAGTAGGAGAGTAAGGAATCATGGAAGTGGTTTGTGGAAGAACTCTAGGCTGACTTGGAAATTGGTGAGGACACGAGTTTAGTTTTCAGGTCTGACAAACAGAAGGTATGTAACTAAATATTTCTTATTCTCAAATTATGTTTTGAAACATAAAGTAGAATAGGCATGTTAAGTTTCCTAATTACATGTTGTAGGGATTAATAGAGGTATTGAGTTCACATCCTGAAGTGGAGCATAGGCATTTCATGCGACACTTGTACGAAAATTGGTATAAGTGTTTCAAGTCGTACGAGTCGAAAAAGTTGTTGTTGAAGTGCTCACGGTCTACTAGCTTAGAAATGTTGGAAGAATACATGGATGAAATGAAGGAAGTTAATGAGAAGGCTTACATGTGGTTGCAAGATAGGCCTCCGCATAACTGGTGCAAGGCATTCTTCAAGATAGAAGCAAAGTGCGCAACCCAAACCAACAACATATGTGAGTCTTTCAATGCATGGATTGGCACAGGGAAACAACAACCAATTATGACTTTCTTGGAGTTCTATAGGAAGAAGCTAATGAACTGGTTCTATGCTAAAGGCACATCAATAGAGAAAGGGGGGAACGTGTGTCCAAGAATACATGCTAAGTTTGAGATCATCCTCAGAGAAGGTCAAAGATGTCCGGTTCAGGGTAGTGGCACTACTTTCTAAGATGTTGAAGAAAAGAATGACACATATGTGGTGGAAATTATTATTACAAGTTGCACGTGCTTAGAGTACCACTCAGTGGAATCCCCTACAAGCATGTAGTGGCAACCATTTTGTTGGCAAGAAGCAATCCAATGAAGCATGTACATGAGTGTTACTCAATGACAACAATGAAGAAAATATATGAATTGTAGGGTTGAAGAAATGTCGAAGAATACCTGCTGGGGAACAAGTGTTACTTCCTCCTTTAGTCCTTAAACAAGCAGGGAGACCTAAAGTCAGGTGAATACATGGTGTAATTGAGAGGCAAGGTCAGAGTGTAGGCCCCGATCGTGGTTGAGCCACTGCTGAGGTTGAAGCCACAGAAAGTGGGGATACTATTGCAAAGCGTAAAAACACAAGGAAAGGTATCATCATAACATGCAGCAACTGTGGCAATATTGGGCATAACAAGAGAACCTTCTCAAAAAAGGACTACAAGGTTACCATGAAGGACAAACCGAATAGGAATACGACATTATTGTCTTCTTCCAAAGCATCATTCCGTGTCCAAAGGGATGGGAAAATACATGCACCATTGTTGGACAAAAAGAGAGCTGCAAGTGAAGCTAGATTGGAAAAGGATATGAAGCGTAAACAACAAAAACGTTTACAAGAGATAGAACGTCAACAAGAAGCTTTAGGTAACAATTACTTTACTGATTTTTTGTACATTGCGTTAATAATTTGAAACTTAGAATTTGTGGTTGAAAATTAGTTACATTACTTAGGAATGCCTGTTGAAAATGTCGAAAATGCTGAAAATGTGGGTGAAGCTGAAACTACTGATGAAGCTGAAACTATTGAAGAGGCTTAAGATTTGTTTGAAAATGATAATGTTGGAAATGATGAAAACGTGGATCAAGCTGAAACTGTAGAGGGTAAATAAAATTCAAAGTTTCATTACCCATTTTTTTCTAGTAATTTTTGGTGCATTACAAAATTAATAGAGATTGTGTTATTTGGATGAAGATACTAACTTGGGAACAACTGAAGGAAATACGAGAATTACGAGGGTGGCACGACCAAGAAAGGCTCCATCTCATGATGTTTACCTCTCAAAAGTACCAAGAAAGGCTCAATCTCATGATGTTCAGCTCTTAAAGGTACCTTTGAAAGCCAATTCCTTAACAAAATTGTCTGCATATAACATATATTTTAGCAATATTAGTGTAACTTAGAATTCGTTAGCATATACCATACATTTCAGTAATATTATATTTTTGAAATTCTTTATTCATTTTTGTAGTTGAGTTTCTGAACTGCTTCATATTAGATGCTCATAGTAGATGATTTACAGTGTTAATGAAATTCTCTATACAGTTTTTTGTTTGCTTTGCTGAATTGAGTAATTACTTGATGTTTGGTTTCATTTATATGGATTGCACGCTGGTGGTGGTTTTTTTTTAGTGGTTGAAGGGGATGAGAGAAACTGTTGTGCATGCTTGCACTCAGCCTTGAAAGGCTTCAAAAACTCGTAAGAGAGCAAAAGTAGCGAAAGGTTCTAGCTCCCAACCCCGGGTCAAGTGCCATGTTGACTGGGTAGTAGGTACAAGTTGTCTTTAGGTGGTTGTAGTCCTTAATAGACATAAAGATAATGGTTGGGTCAATTTTAGGGTGAGATTTGATAAAGGGGTGGCAGATGAAAGCTTTGGTTTCATCCCCTTTCCGTGGCTCTCTAGGGAATATATTCCCCTAACAATGACACTCACATGTGACTATATGGGAAAATGGTGAATTTTTTATTCCCACCCGTGAACACTTTAATTCCATGTTGAATTATTGTCCTTCATTTTTTATTACATTTCACCCTATAAATTTGCATCAAACATACTCATTTCATGCACAAGTTACACTACAAACCTTTTCCACACCAACTATGTCCACCAACAAAGACCCAACAACCTGCATTGATGACTATTACCCCAATTACTCTTTATCCGGTGATAGAGATACATGGAAACATTATAAGCACCCAACCATTCCCTACCCTTCACCCCGTGATCCCACTGGTAATTACCCATCTCCAGTTACCGAATCTCCAAATCATTCACTACCTACACTTTATCCACCCCCACCTTTAGTTCAACGCCCTAAAACAGAACAAGAGCCTCCACAACAACAACCTCCTAGTAATAAAGAGGATAGCACGAAATATGGTTATGCTGGGGACACAAAAGGAAAGGGAGCAGTGATGAATCGGGTTTTTCTCCATATACTGAAGACGATGAAGCCATTGATGCAAAAGACAACCAATAACTAATGCTTGACCCTTATCCAAAACAAGCTCACCTTTTTTCCTTAAGTTCATATTTAGGACATATTCTTACCCTTCATGCTTTAACTATGTAGTCTCTAATAAATGACTTTTAATGTTCAACTATTTTACCCTTAAGCGTTCTTGCTCGGTACATTACTACCCTTAAGAAAGAAAGATAATAAAAAAACAACTACAATAACTAGAACAACTAGTTTATGTTTCGAAGTTTTCTTCCCAGTAGCATTGTTGTTCTTTTCTTCAGTCCAGATTGCCTCTTTCATTGCCCTAATTATGTCATTCATTTGAGCCAGATCCACCCCAGAAACATTAGGATCATACCACCGAAAAACACACTTTTTTTCTTCCCATCCTGACACATACATACATAACAGTGACAATGTTAAGAAAATTAATTTCAACACCCTACATTTGGTGATATGAACAATGTTGTTAAGGAACAAGCTTACACTAATTTTCCCACAACCATAGAACCTTCTCCCGATATTTTCCTTTGACAACGATGTACAAAGTGAAGCTTACAATTTCGGAAAATCCAATCCTATTCTCTTGTTGGAAATAGACGACACATTTCAATGCAAATTCAGCTTCAAATTAATATTCCAGAATTCACTAAACCTACATACGACCAATAATTACAGTATATTCCCATGGAAAATATATGTCATAGGGGTCCATGGGTTTCAGTGGGTACCCGTTGAATCCCCTTGCATACATCCGAGTGTTATTTCCTTCTGGTTCATGGAGATAGGGTTTCGATCCTTCAACGTTCCAAGGGATTCCCAAACAGCCCCCATCTGTTCCTCCTTGCAAAAACCTTGAAATTCGAGGTACTCTTTGCACCGTTTCCGCCTCCCGACGATGGGACGCCTACCTTCGGTTCCAGTTCAGTATGGATGTCGATAAGCCTCTTCGGTAGAGGATCCACGTTCACTTCCCCGATCACTTGGGGCCAACGAACATCGACCTCCACTACGAGAAGATACCTGACTTTTATGTCTGGTGTGGGATACTTAACCACTAGGTTGGGACGTGTCAGGTCGTCTCTTGGGAGTGAGACGGGAAGAGGCCTTCTTTGATGATCCCCTCCGAGCTCCACTGGGATTGGATACAAAGAAACTCCTTAGGACAGATTGGGTGCACCCCAGAACGACGGCCGCTACTGGTTATGACCTACTCGACTCCCCCCATCTAGGCTAATCAAGAGGATGAAGATAAATGAGCTAGGGATCACAACCCCCCGGTTGGACTTGTGATTTGGCTAAGAAGCATCATGTGGAGATGACTCTAGGTTTAAGTGGGCGCATCCCAGATCGGATGTCGGGACGACCGAGATCATAAAGACCTCAAAAAAGGGGAACACGGTCGAGGAGGGGGGATATCACCCACTTATCCCTCAAAGCCCTACCCGTCTGCAACCACCCGCCCTATAACACATCAAGGAGGAGGCTGAAACCCATCACCTAGGCGGATTGAATTTGTTAATAATTTTAATAATTAATAAATATATATTACACAAATTTAATCAAAAATTAAAAATATATACTATATTTGTATAATATAAAAAATATCAAGTATAAAAATACAAAAAACTAAACCAAATAATGCTCTTATTTTGATTTTACTCTTTACTTCAATAAAAACCTAACTTATAATGATAAACCACCAAAGAGGGACACGTTCCATACTCTTTTTAATTAAGAAATTCAAGACCATTACAAAATATTGTGTCTCTCAACTTTTCACATCTTTTTCAAATGTCCAATTTCACAATCTAGAGTCCTAAGTTTCCGACTAATCGAACGGGACGGCGAGTCCTGTGGTTTTCATATTTTGGGGCCTAAGCGGGGCGGTGAGTCGGGTGTTTTTACAGATTTTGGGGCCTAGGAAGGCAGAAGGAACCTCACTAGTAGTCGGTAGGTTTGGCCCTAGAAAGCCCAAGGGATGGAAAGTGAAGGGGCGGGACAAGATTGGTCAGTTCTACACCGACGAGCAAGCTAAAGTGGTCTCTTGACTTCGCGGGCCTCACCATCACAACCCACTTGCTACAGGGTAAATGGGGAGACTGCTTCCTCCAAGCGAGGGCTTCCAAACAACCCTGCAAAGAGCCATGAGTTGGCCACAGTACTAGGAGGCAGTTGGTTGGTGTCCTACCCCCATGACCTAAGACCGGGATCCCCTGACCTTTCTTGGAAGAGCGAGGAAGCCCCCTGTTTTACTTTCTACGTAGTTGGTTTATGTTTAGCTCTTTACTGTTTCTATTTTGGATTATTTTTTTTTATGTCCATAGGATGTTGGATTTTTTTGTTCTTGTCTAAGATAGAAACTAGACTTCTCTTATGGATCCAAATGCGCCGGAAAACGTACATGGTCTCAGACACATTCTATTTTCCTAGGTCACCATCCCAGATTATATTACTATCAATTGACACTATTAATAAGTATCCTTTATCGCCTGTTTAGAAAATGTACTTGTTAAGTCGAAGGTGAATATGGAAAAAGCATATTTAATTATTAAACTAATGTTTTTATGATCTCCACAACCCTCGTGTTTTAGTATGCTACTACAACAATGCTACCTAGGTTGAAATATGGCTTATGAATGATTACGGAGGCGCCAATTTCGTATGAACCTGTATATATTTTGGAGGGTTTAAATCCCTTATGTATTGGTAATACTCATTTAGTACATTTTATGTATTGGTAACGCAATGGAAATTTTTTGATCAAGTTACGCCATTTTGATGATCTGTGACCAATTCATAAGGCATGTTATTATTCTGTTACCAATACATGAGAGTATTAAATAATATATGACCAATTCATAAGGGGCATTAAAGGTGTGTTACCAAAATGTAAAGACTCTTATTGAACGTTATAAAATTTTGGGTTGCAAAAGCCGGAGCCAATGACGATACCGGCTGTGAGAAGAACAAAATGGGTGCGGCTAGGGTTCACAATCGAGAGGTTTTTTAGAGAGACACTTGGCTGGTTCCCCCATCGAGTTCAGTATTGTTACTGGCCAACATTTGAAGCATTTTCTTACACTCCGATGTTCTTTTCACTCAAATGTTCTTTAAGGACTTTAGTGTACCTTGATTATGTGAAAATGTCAAGATCTACCTATTCATTCATTACTTAAAACCCTATTAGAATTACAACTTCTTTTATGAACATGAAGATTCATTAAACAACTAAAAAGCCTTATAGACCATATAGTACACACTAAAACAAATCAGCATTGTATCCACCAATCGTTTTCGGGTATTCCAGAGACTATTAGCGAGATGAATAGATCTCATACAGGGTGATGCAAGTACTAGATAACCAAACACTACCAAGTTTTTTTTTCTTATTGAATCTCCACATACATTCGTCGAAAAAAAGAGCCGACTGGACACGCCAACAAATACAGTAGCCACACCTACCGGAGATCCAGGATTCTGGTAGGGGGACAACAAAAACAAACTAAATAACAACGACGACGTACAAAAACTACTCGCGATCGACCTCCGATATCTAGAACAAGGAGGGTGGCGCCAACGGGAGCATATATGATCCTCTTGGGGCTGGTGCACGGATCTGGCCAGATAAATATGAAAAGTAGGAGCACGTTTGAATGGCTCGGACTGTGATGTTCCGATGGGAGGTGGGTGCAGATTTGAACGTCTTCCCGGAGGAAAAGCGTGGAAAGGTTTGACTAGAGGAATTATGGGTCGTCCTTGTTGGGGGTGAGGCCGGAGGGAAGGTTTGGTCGGCCGTTGTCGGTAGGGGTTGGGGATAGGGGCGTGGTGAGGGAATGATGTTAAGTCCGATATGTAGAAGGGGATCTCTAGAACAAACGGTGGTGAAGGGGCGGCCCAACCTATAAATTTGACTAGTGAGGGGACGAGTGAGGCAGATCGGACCGCTTGAAGGACAAGGAGTGGAAAACTACGTGAGGCGAAGGAGTACGTTTAGTGGAGTAAGAACGCGGGTGGCGGAGGCGAACACGTCTAACGGAGGAGCCATGAACGACGGATGGTGGACGTCGTGTAGACGAGCTCGGTGTGGGAGGGAGGGAGTGAGGGAGGGAGGGAGGGAGAGAAGAAGAAGAAGAAGAAGAAGAAGAAGAAGAAGAAGAAGAAGAAGAAGAAGAAGAAGAAGAAGAAGAAGAAGAAGAAGAAGAAGAAGAAGATAAGGGGGAAGGGGAGAGGCTGCGGCTTTTATGGCTTAAGCCATGGTTGCGACGGTGACAGTTGGGTTAAAAGATAGTTCAATAAGATATAGAGAGAAAGAAACACATATGTTGTTTCTACTTTTCTCAAACAGATTGAGGACAATCAGATTACAACTTACAAATATCATAAGTCGTTGAACAAAATATCATAGAACCTGCACTTTGGGCTCATGGAACCTAAGCTGGAAATTATGAAACAATCGAACATAACATTAAAACAAAAAAAGACTACATACACTTCGTATGAAGAGTTTAAATATAATCATTATATCACCTCTGATATATTCACACACATCACAATCTTTTTTAGCACTAATTAAAATCTATAAGTTGAGGCCCCAAAACCGTTTAAAATAACACGAAGTAATAAGTGTCAGGTTATGCAGCTAAATAAAATAACTTATTATTTTTTTTTCTGATCAATAATTATTTTTTGGAAAATACCTAACCTTTAAAATAAAAGAAGAGGCAAATGGAATAACCCCTCAAACGAGCTTACAAACAAAGGCATCCCCAAAATAAAGGATATTAGAGGAACCAAGCTCAACAATTATAACAAATCCTATCAAAGGGGATAAACATATCTAAAACCTTGATTTTACAACCGTGAAGCAAACCGAAAAATAAAAGAGCATTCCTTTATAGGAACATCGACAACCCAACAAGAGCGCAAACTAAGACAACCATGGTCTAATAACCAAATTTCACAAACATGAAGCCCAAGCCAAACATAATACGCAAATAGGTCTAAAACACTGATTTTACAACCATAAAGCTCTGAACAAGTTATGAGAAAATAGATCTAATATCCATATTTTACCACCATTAAGTCCTTCAAAAAAGGATCTGATATACAAATATACCCACCATGAAGCACAAAGGATTTGAAACGTCAAGCCGACCTCCAAAAAGAACACCCTTAAGCATTATTTAAAGGGTAAACTATAAATACCTACCCCAAACTTGTAGTGTTTAACTGATACATACCCTAAAGTTTTTTTGTAACTGATACATACTCAGATGTTTAGTTTTTTAACAAATAGCCCAAGCAGATAGGTAAAATGACAAAAATGCCCTGAAGTGATTTTTTAAAAATAAAACTGAAGTGATTTTTTAAATAAAACTGAAGTGATTTTTTAAATAAAACTGAAGTGATTTAATAAGTACATATATATACCTAACAAAAGTGATTTTTTAAAGTAATTACTGAAATGTAGTTGAGGGCATTTTCGTCATTTTACCTGTCTTCTTAGGCTATCTGTTAAAAAACTAAACATCTGAGTATGTATCAGTTACAAAAAAACTTTATGGTAAGTATTAGTTAAACGCTACAAGTTTGGGGTAGGTATTTGTAGTTTACCCTTATTTAAACCTTTGAAGAGCCATTATATCTCATCGGTACCATCAACTCAGAGAGTTTAATGGAAACCGACACGCCGACGATCAACATCACTGAACGGAAAAAATAGTCCGGAATCCAAAGACCACTGAAACTCTAAAACCATAAAAACGCTAAATCCAAATGATTTCACAAAAAGGTCCAAAGACCCAAACCACCCGTTGAGGGCCAACACCGCAAACAACGAGCCCCCACAAAACAGATGGGGAAACAAAGAAATCAATCTGAAAGTAGGCAAAAGGTAAGAGTAGTGCTTCTACAAGTAAAATCGGATGCAAAGGGAAAGTGTAGGACCTTACAGCCTGAAAGAAGTTATTTCTAATCCAAAATAAGTGATGCCTTGAACCCAAACCCAAACTGACCAGCAGCCCGAGACCAATCCCCTCAATTCATTCGGTCATAAATGGACAAACAGTCCAGATTTGGTGCCTGACGAACAAGAACTGTCGGAGTTATAAGGGGCGGAGCGACGATGCCGGAGCAGAGCAGGTTGCCCGGAAAGGAGAAACGAGGGCCGGAACTCGCAGCGACGGTGGTCCGACCAAAGGGGATCTAGATATGAGGGAGCCTCAGGTCAAGAACCAAAATTCCGAGCTGCTAGGTCAGAACCGACCACCGTACGGATAGTAGAAGCGAGGAGTCTGGCCATCTTGACGTCAAGCAAACAGTAGAAGGCGTTGCACGAAAGAGAAGAGGGGTGAGGGAAAGGGAGGAGAAGGGAGGGAAGTCACCAGCGGCGACCCTGGCCGTTGACCATGGCGCCGCCGACAGGGAAGAGAGGAACAAGGAAGGCGGCTAGGGTTAGCTGAGGAGAGGAGAAAAATACAAAGAGAAAAGTTGGGGCGGGCTTTTTTAGAATTCTAAAATAACTTTGGGTGATACAAGTAAATCAAGAGCGTGTTAACATGATAAAATTAGGTTAATTGTCATAAACTATAGTAAAGTTTTTTTCCAAAAACGAAAACATTCATAACGTTTTGTCCACGTTTTGTGAGAGCACTAAACCTTTGTCCACAACATATTTAGCTTAAACGTAACAAGAATGTTCAAAATGATGGTTTGAACAGTACTTCTTGGATTTAATAGATTTGTGGGCAATACACAATATATCACAAAGTGTAGACAAAACTTCAATACACCCACAAAGTGTAAACAAAATTTTTTTTACATGCATATGATTATGACAGCTTTATTGTAATTTTTAACAACTCACCCGTAAAATTACGTAGTTCAGGATAATATATTTTAATTCCTCTTCTAAAATTTGACATGATCATGTAGAAAACATGTGTTAAGTTAGTTGTGATCATACGAAACCTTTCCCCATAAAATTCGACCAAATTTCAAGTATGTAAACATTAAGAAAAGAAAAGTAAAATGCTATCTGAAATTATAACAAGTTTTAATAGTTAAGAAATGATTCAAACCAACATTAATAGTTATAATAAAAGACGGAAAGATCTTGTTTCTTGAGAGCTCTCTCTTAATCCTAGGCACCCTAGCTATGAAATTCTTTCTTGCTCATATCGTCGGTTTGTCCTATGTCGTAGTTCTTCCGGTCGTTACTGTCGCTGCTCCAGCCGGTGATGCCACTCTGTTACCGTCCTGTCCCTCGCAGACCGTTCCCGGTACTGGGGATAGGAGTCGTCGATGGAGAAAAGACAAACCCTCGGTTCTGGCTTTGACTTCCTCTACACCGGTGCTCCCGGTCCTCCCATTCCCTGGCCCGGGAGCATCGGTGGACCTGGCCTCTTTCTCCATGCGAGCAACTGCTCCATCCTCGGCCGCGAAGCCGAGACGAGGGCGGCCCTTGCGACGTCCACCAGTTACTTTCTTCTCACGCAACGTCTTCCTCGGCTTTCCCCCTCCAAACTATATTTCGCCGACCCAACCGTTTGGCCAAGACCTTGGTATATCCCCTCCTCCCCTGGGCGGGGTGGTTTCTAGGGTTTGCCAAGACCTTGCTCTGGCCCTTCCTCCCCCGGGCTGCGCAGTTGCCAGGGTTCCAGCTCACCCAAGCTGATCTGATACTAGGTGGAGGGCGCAGGTCTGGAGATGAAACTGGAGCATTCAAAGGGCCGATAGCAGGAGAACATCGGGACGATCAGACCAGGGTGGGGAAACAGCCCCTCCAGAAAGCATGAGAGGCAGACTGAGCATCGGGGACTGGCCCTGGGAGGGGTCCCCAGACGATCCTCCCACCATCACCATTACTGTTGAGGTCCCTCAGGATATCCGGTACCCCGTTCCTTCCACCGTCTTCTTTTATTGCCCGAGGGGCGTCCAAATACCGTTTGTGACGGTTCTAAGATTAAAAGGACCAGTAAACTATTGTTAATTAGTACTGTCTTTTTGATAATCGGGGAGCCTATTTTTCGATATACAATAACGTAATTGATTTCAAATTATAAATTACACACTTCGCTCAAAACAGACATAAAGAGCGAAACAGAAGGAGGTCAAAGCTGATGTTGGAATGATGGTGTGGTAAAAGTAATATAGGGGAAGAGAAGAGATGGTAATGGTACATTGGTACGTACTACATAGAGGTGTGAAGATAGTACAGAATAGGGCACAAGAAAACAAAAGAGGGAGGGGTTAACGTGGCAACAAACAAGCACTAAAGATCAAATCACAAATCGTCCTTCCTCTCCCTTAGCTGTATCGTATTGGACCCCATCTCCATCTCCTTCTCCTTCTCTCACACATCTCTTCTCCAGCTCTCCTCCCTATTTATACCTTCCTCCGCCGCCGGTATGAGACTTCCATAGCCATGGTGGGACTCAGTGTAGTGTTGGAGCCAACCCAAAACACTCCCACTCCCACTCACACCCAAAACCCACAAGTCATAAGCAAATCCATGTTCATGACCATCAACAAACAACCCTCTTCTTCTTCTTCTTCTCCCACACCTAGAAATAGAAATGGTGATTTCCTCCATCAATGTTTTCTCTGCAAAAAGAAGCTCTTGCCCGGCAACGACATATACATGTACAAGTAAGTAACTAGCAGACCCAGATCTCCTTTTTCTGTTTAGAGAGATTATTCAATTTCAATTGATAAGCTAAATTTGTGTATCTCTTCTGAAGAGGAGACAGGGGATTCTGCAGCGTGGAGTGCAGGTGCAGGCAGATGTTCATGGACGACGAGGAGGCTTTCAGAGCAGAACGCAACTGTTCCTTGACTAATTTCGGACCCACCGCCCACGCTAACAGAGATCGACTCGCCGGAGGCTTTGCTTACTGAAGCCAACAATGGCACCGTCCCGCTTTTACCCTCCCTTGGTCTCTCTCTCTGTATTCATTGTTTGTTGTTTTGCTTCCTAGTACGAAGCCAAAGCCGAAAGGGTCTTTTCGCTCTACTTTTTTTGTCCCACATGCTTATGAGCCCCTTGTTTGTTTTGGTGTCTATCCAAGGGTATTTATGCTATTTACTACCATTATTGGATTGTCTTCTCTTGTGGTTGTATTCATTATCATTATTATAGTGAGATCAGGGTTTTGTAAAAGTATCTCTCTTTCATTTTGAATGAAAGGTGCAATTTTATAATTTTTAAAACAATTACATTATCTTGTAGTGGAGAACATGCTCCCCGATCAGCGGAAAATCAACATTAACGAACAAAGGTTCACTGGACCTTATACTATCATAACCGTCATAGGCGGTATTTTGGTACCTCGTGGGAAGAGGGAGAAGACGGAGAGGAAGAACAAGGTACCGGAGATCCTGAGTGACCCCAACAGCAAATTTGATGGTTGAAGGCAAAGCATCGTCTGGGGACCCCTCCCCGGTCCAGTCCCGATGTTCAGACGATGCGCCATTCCTCCCAGCAGGGCATCTCCCCCGCCCTCGTTATGGCTCCCCGTAGAGGAGCAACCCTCCTAGGGAGGCTTGTCTCGGGCAGCCAGGTGTTGTCCCAATGCAAAGGACGGGGCACCGGGTTAAGTCCCGAATCCAACGGCACACGGACACCCCGTCCTCTAAGCTGCCCATCCTTAGGTCTCGGATTCAACGCCAGGGGGGTGGGACCAGCGTCCCACCAAAATCCGATCAATTTTTCGCCATCTTCCAGATTCCCTTCTAAAGCAGCACCTCCGCCTCTGTCCTTGGGCCTCCGACCAGCTCCACAAGCAACCCTCTAGAAGAACGACCAGTCCCTCTAGTGCCTCTGTGCCCAGGTTCCTGCAAAGGTAACCATATGGGCCAGCACCACCCTTCAGCGCAAAACCGGCCTGTTACCAAGCTTAGGCCCATGCCCTAACGAAGTTCTACCGTAGGGGTCCCAAACCCTATGTCGTCTTCGCGGCCACCGTTGACAACACGCTCCAGGGTAGACGCCCCACGCCTCCGGCACGATCGTGCGGCCCACCAAGTGCCCCACAACAGCCTGTACCATCGCCACCCGAGATGCCACCAGAGCAAGGTCATGGTGAGGCCGGGTAATCAAAGTTGGGGTTGATCTGGTTTAAGCCTCCCAATAACGTGGGGCAAACACCACATGTGCCCGCCGTCGTAGAATCTCGGGACGAAGTTCCCCACGAGGAGGAGGCTGCGGATCCAACCCATCCCCCGAGGGCCTCGTCGGGTGGGGGAAGGACCAGGGTGACATGAATCTCAAAGCTGGAATCAACGATGTGTGGGAGGAAGAAGGAGCAAATATCCGGCCGTCACTGAAAACCGACTGTCACCGGGCGTCCCCATCACCGGAATCACCCGAACCGGTGTCACCTGTGACGGTCACGGTTAAAAAAATACCAACACGGTAGCCTTTTGGGTGGGTACGGTTTTTTATCTTCCAAACCGGTAAAAAAACGACCGACCGACTTTAGGTGCGTATATAAAAATGTTTATGTTTTTTTACTAATTTGATGGTTATAATATTACAAGAGGTTTAAATTAAATGTTGACACTAGTATTAGATTCACAGTGTAGTAAAATGTAGGAGATTAGTTTACTTTTAATCATAAATTTGTCTATAAAAAATCATACAGTAAATTGGTTGTTAAGTTAAAATAATTAAATACAAGTATTAATGAATTTATTTGATTTTAAAGTTCAAAGTTTATTTGATTGTAATAAACTTGAATTTAAATCCTTCTACTTGAATAAACATACATTTTAATCTGGCATATATTTAACTTGAAGGTTTTTGTTTTTAGAGACCATTAATGTCTTTTTTAGAAATGTTTTTCTTGATGTATTAGCTTAATAGCAAATTATTAGTAATAACTAATTGTATTTTTGTTGTAAATTGATTTTATTGGTATAGTTGTTACAGAAATTGATGTTTTTTTTTTACTTTAATTGAAGGCCCAAAAGAAAGCCCAATGGGTCGTTTAAAAACCCTAACCGGCCGGCTACGGGACGGTCGGTTTTTAGGTTTCCCGTTGGAACCCGGTGCGGTGACGGTTACGGATTTCAAGTAACCGGTCCTCCCGGTTTGGATTACGGATAATGAAAATATTGCTGGGCCCCGGTCGATGCCCACCCCTAGTCAAGGGTCCAAGACGAGACAATTTTTTTCACTATTCATCTCTGTCGTTCATTAATTAATTAACTGCCAACATGTTCTGCTTAACTTTCTCTTTAAATAAATAATTGCCGTAATTTTTTTTTGAAATGCGTAATATTATAAAGGCATAATTCCACCTCAATATCCTAAATCTTTCATATTTTATTTAAAGTACCATAAAAAAATTTATGTCACCTCAATACCCTGAACTTTAATTAATTCATTTAGAGTACCCTAAATCTTTTTTTGTGTCACTTCAATATCCTAAACTTCCATTAATTCCATTTTAGTACCCATTGTTAACTTTACCCTAAATTTGGTTTTTTGTGAAGAGTATTATGGTCATTTTACCTATTTTGGATGGAAAATCGTATGGAAAGTTAACAGTGGGTACTACAATGGAATTAATGAAAATTTAGGGTACTGAGATGATACAAAAAAGATTTAGGGTTCTCTAAATGAATTAAGAAAAGTTTAGGGTACTGAGGTGACACAAAAAAGATTTAGGGTATTCTAAATGAAATATGAAAGATTTAAGGTACTGAAGTGGAATTATCCCTATTATAAATGAGATTTCAGTACATCGATGTACGTTAGGAAACATATTTCCTAATCATTAAAAAGAACAGAAAAAGAACAAATAGTTCACTGATCTTTGTATTACTAGAATCGTCACAGACGGTGTTGGATGTCATATATGCAATGAGAGAATACGGGGATGAGAAGGTGGTACTGGAATTCCTGCTCCGAAAACTGGCCAAAGACTTCAACAGTAATGGTAGGAGGCAAAGCATCGACCAATGACCCCTCCTAGGGCCAGTCCCTAATGCTCAAATGGTCTAACATCCCTCCTGGCGGGGCTATTTGCCAACCCTCGCCTGATCATCTCGAAGCGCTCCAACTGCAGACCTCTTGAGCAGTCGAGTCGCGGCAGCTCCAACATAATTAGACCCACCAAAAATAGGCGCTGGAACTATAGTGACCGAGCCCTTAGGGAGCTGGCCGGTCACCAATCGGGTGACAACCCGAGCCGCAGTACGGTTAGGTACAGTGCTTGTAAAGACCGGGGAAATTAATATTTAAGCTATTAAATATTAACGTCGAGGTTTGGGAACGAGTTGAATTTTTGGATCGAGTTCAAAAAAAAGGAAAAGAAAAGGAAAAAAAAGGAGGAGAGAAAGACCATTGGGCCAGACCAGGCCAGGCCTAGCAAATTGCCAGGCCTAGTTCGCATGCCCAAGCCCACGCCGAGCAGCTCCTCCTTGGCACGTACAGACTCACACGCGAGCCCTTTAGAGATGCTAGGGTTCGGTCTCTCCCCTCATTCTTGCACGCTTCCCAAGCCAGAGCAGTTCCTCCTTCACCTTTGTCTCCCTCGTCCTCTCGCCTTCACAGAGCCTCGCGTGATCTCGTCCATCTTCTCATTCCCCTTCTTCTTCTTCTCTACCTCCGCCCCGACCTTCCCTCACTCCAGACACATCAAAACCCAGAAACCCTCTCGCCTTTTTCGTCTTCTTCCTCCTCAGCTCATCACGAACCAGAGGCGCCGCTCACGTCTCGAGCTTCGCCTCGCCGGAATCGAACGAATCTGAGACGATAAGCTGTTACCCGACCTCAATTCGTCTTCCCCTGCCCTATTTTCCCTTGAAATTCACTCCCTCACGAGCTGTTGGTGGTCGGGTTTAGGTGTTGAGGCTCGTCGGAGCTCACGCGCGTGAGATCTGACGTTTCCTCGCCGGCGAGCTCACCACGGCGTCAGATCTGGACGAAGAGCCTAGAACTCGCACCAGAAATCTCCCCCTCGCCACACTGAGCCTCCTGCCGCCATCATCACCGTCAAAAACCTCCTCGAACGTCGTCGTCGTCGCTGGAGTGAAGCCGGACGAGGACCCAAAACTCTAGCTCGCTTCTGACGGGCCTTAGGCCAGGAACGAGGGTCGGGCCTTGGGCCGGGAACGAGGGTAGGGCCTCGGACTTGGACCTCGGGCTGGACTTGGGCAACAGCTCTGGTCTGGGCCTCGGGCTGGACCTGGTTTGGACCTCGGCCTCGGACCGGGTATGAGTTCGGGTCCTGACTCGGGTTGGGTCCGAGTCTGAGTCGGGCTCGGGTCAGGTTCGGACCTGAGACTTGGACGGGTCAGATCCGGATCGGATTCGGGTCCGGGTCTCGGACTCGGGTTGGACCTGGGTCAGACCAGTTTGTTTAAAATAATAATTAATTAAATTGGATTAAAATCATATAAATGCAAGGACTATCGGACAATTTAAAGGACTTTGGGACAAACTACTGGACTTAAGTTAATAATTTGAGGCCCGTTACGAGTTGGACTGGGACCGATGACCGTCCCTTTTGTGTTAAAACCAGGCTTTTACACCAAGCACAGAGAAGACCGGAGTTGGCCAGGACGTCAACAGCTTGGCGACCCAGATAGAGACTGAGGTAGGGATTACCTCGAAACCCGCTTTATTACAGATGTACTAGAATGCATATAGGGAAACCTAATAACTGGTTAATTAACTAGTATGTATGTAGGATGTGAATAACTAGCGTAGACGTATAAACTGTGAACTTTTACGATTACTGTCTTGGGAAATTGTCGTGCTGGTGGAATCGGGCCATGTCGTGCCTGTAGGACTGTTTGCTGAATGTATCTGTTTGTGTGCTCTGTGATGCTTGACCGGTAAATAAGTAACGAACATGGAAACGAGTAGAGTTGAACTTGGTGATGCATATTAGTGATTGGGTGACTGTGTGCCTGTTTATATAATCTGTTGATTTGGGGATGTTGGGGACTGGATACCAGTTAAGCCGGTGGGGTTACCACGTTGAGTGTGGTGTCAGTAAGTGATGGTAAGTGCGTGATGGTTATGAGGGTAAATTGAGAAGCATTATGAGTTATATTCGGTGAAGCACGTGTTGTTATGTTTCGGCAAGTGTGCCATATGTGATTGTGATCCTGTTTGACTTGTGTGATTGTGATTGTTTTAATGCGCGGCCGGTAAAGTGTGAGAGATGTACGTCCGTCAGGTGTATCGTACCTTCCGGCGCGTAATCAGTAAAGTGTTGTGTTATGGTACTTTGGTTACAAGAGAAAGGTGGTTTCCGTACCTTCCGACCGTGAGTCGGTAAAACGTTGTGTCCCGCGAAGAGGTGGTTTCCCTACCTTCCAACTAGCACTTGGTAAAACGTTGTGTTGAGCACCGCGAGAGATGAGGCCGCGAAGAGGCAATTTCCCTGCCTTCCGTCGATCGGTAAAACGCTGTGTTTCGCGATGAGGTCGACCGCCTATCCCGACTTTGTGTTGGAGAAGTTGCGTGCGGTTCCGCCAGGTTGAGCGGGTTGCTCCCGAGACCGTGCGATGGTTACGAGTGGTGTGTTTGAGATTGCTTTGAATTGATTGAGTATTGATGTGTTGTGGCTATGGGTGTTTTCCTTGTTATGAGTTGTGTGTGACCGTGAATGACTTGATTTTGATTGTTTGATGATGAAGTTCATGTGTGTGGCTTCCATGTAAGTTAAAGCATCGTCTTTGTGATTATCCGTGAGTCGGTCGTGAAGGGGCTTTGGACGAGGATTGTCGGGATAGTTTGTGGTCGAGTAAAGTGAAAGGTGTTTAATTTGTGTTACATGTTCTCGCTGTCGCCTTCTCCTTTTAAATTGTCAAAATTTAGTTTGGAAACGTAATTGGGTGTCTTAATTGGATTGTTTCCTTTTATGTGTGCCTTATTCAAATGGTTGGTGTTGAGTTAAAGTTGGTATGGTTGGATTGGTGAGTGTCAGGTAAAAAGGGGGCTTTGTCTTTAAAGAGTCTAAGTGTCGTATCGTTGTATCAAACCTTTTAATATACTTTAAAGTGTGGAAAGGCTTTCTGGTAAATCTGCAGTGGGGTAGTTTTCGTGTTTTTTCCCTACTGAGCGTCAAGCTCACCCCTTACCGTGTTTTCTACAGGTATTACTTATGATTTGGATTAGATAGTTACACAGAGCTAGGGAGCCCGCGGAGGCCCGAGTCTATTCTGCGTTTCGTAGAGACGTACCTTTATTCTTGGACTATTGTATTTGACTGAGCTGTGACTTAGGATTTTGAACCTCCGTTGTTTATATTATTTCATCTTATTCAGATATTATTTATCTCTTTTTACTGTTTTATTTAATTTCACTAAGTCACGTCTCGGGCCCGGTCAATACCGCATTTGGGGCGTGACAATTTGGTATCAGAGCTTGGTTTCATTTTGAAATGATTTTTTCAAAACCTCGGACCGTATGTCAACTAGGTGGGTAGAGTTAGGTGGCTAAGGTCATAGTGCTTGGTGATGCAAGTCAGAATTTTCCTATCCGTAGAGTCGAAACGATGAGAGCCTCGTTTGTTAAAGAGTGTTGTTTAAGTTTTACCTTACTTGATTTGTACCTTTTTCTCTATTGGCTGTACACCTTAGTGGATCCATGATGCTGATCGTTTGAGATCGAGGTTGGTTAACGAGCGAGGCTCGGGCTAGTTATGACGTGTTGGTTGATTAATTGATAGGTGGGTTGCCGCCTTGGTCGACTATTTTTTGATTGGTGAAACGTTCGGCCTAAGTGTCGTGGATGTTTGGGTGGACTTGTGTGGTTTGTGGTTATTGTCTGAGTTGAAATGTTTTCCAATTATGGACTTAGCCGGGCGGTAATAATGAGATTACCGAGATCCGAGGTGTAGTTGAGATTTGACTGCAGCAATTTTCCAAATTTTTATGGAAAATTGGAGTGTATGTCCTATTATGATTTGACTGCAGCAAATCATGATAGCGGGGATGTCAGTTGGTTACAACGTAGTTTGGGAACGCCTGAACCGAGTTGTAACGAGATGATATCAACATGTACTATTTTTTGCTACAAGAATAAGCTTTTGCAACCTGTGTTAATGAGTACGGTTGAGACTGTGAGTTTTCGTGCTGCTTTGTGATTTTGTGGACTGATTGGCTGCGTGTAAGCTGTTATGCTATGTGTTGTACTGATTGACTGTGATTGAATTGTGAGACTTTTGGTTTCTTCTGTGCGATGGTGTGGTAGGTTTTGTGTGACGCACTAGGGTGCGGTGTTTGTAATAGTACTTCTACTACTGTTATGAGTAAACCGAAGTTTTGCCGAACCGTTTAAGTTGTAGCTGTGCTGTTCGTGTGTGACTGTTAACGTATGGAGTGAGTCGCCTCTAAGAGTTGTTGAGGAACTGATCGTGTGCGTGTGTCGTGCGGAGGATAGTCACGACGTGACACCTCGAGGCATGAGAGATAGGCCATTGGGGCACGGGTGTCCGGAGTACTTCCACTGGGAAGGTTAGGAGGAGCAACACCAGTAGGTCCCAGGCTGCGAAGGGACTGCACGTCAGAGATGAGGTACGAAGCCAGAGTTACGACATGGGCTAGTTGCACCAGTTTTGGGTAGCAGTCGAGGCGAACCGATGCAAGAGATTCGAGCGAGGGTGGAGCCCAGAGTTTGGATCGAGTTCTCACCTTGACGACTCGGGTGTCGCTGGAGATAGTGGATACGACAACAACCGTGGAACGAGGTCGCAGAAAGACAGCGAGAGTTCGTAAGACTCGACAACGACCGAGTAGTGTTGCGGGACCACATGAGACTCGAGAACCGAAGGAACGAAGAACCGCAGGGTTCTCCCGGCCACAAGCCTCGCCTGACGTTTTGAAGCAGACAGGTTAAGGAACATCAGTAGTTTACGTCGCGTTCGAACGGAGGCCAGTGCTTTCACACTGCCGGCATCCGGAACATCGGATACGAGTGCCGAGCAACGGAGGGCCGCAACGGTATCAGTAAACCGACAGACCGGTCGGGGAAGGTGGCCGGGTGGCGATGAGATCACAGTGGCGCAGCGAAAGCGTGGTGGGCCCATAACCCACAGGCATCACACTCTTCCGTTTTCTTCTGCCCGTGCTGAGAAGTTTGGGCTTAAGAGTAAAGCTTCGAGGCGATCCTTGTGTCTTAACACCCCGATTACGGGTGAAGTGGTTGACAAGTGCGAGCCACACGTTCGAGATTAGAGTGGTCGACCGTTCTTGGTGGTCTTCTTGAGCTGAACTATAATCGTATGACATGTTGAGACCGGTAGGATACCTATACCGACGAAGGATTCCGGTATGGGATATCTAGACCGATGAGGTGTTCTTGGTGAGTTGTTACGATAAGCATCTTTGGGTCGTTGTGTGGTGTTGTATGTTGTGAATCATACCCCGAGTGACGGGAAGATACCCGACCGAGGTGTATGCCGGACCGGTATGTGTGTTTTGAGTTTTGCCCCGATGTTTGTGTTCCGGGAGGACCCCTAGACCGATGATGTTTTCGGTACAGTTGAGCAAGCCGAGCTATGGGAAGATGGCACTCTGTTTTGGGATACCTTAGGTGGTAGTGATTGTTGTTTTGACTTGGGTATTTGGATCCACGTTGACTACAATAACTGCCTTGACATGTAAGGGAGCGGAAATTGTGTGGGCTGATGAGTGTGAGCATTCCTCTTTCAAGCTGAAGGCTCGTTTGACCACCCTGTTCATAGTAACCTTTTTGGTGTTGAACTTGACGACTTTCGATGCCATCCTGGGGATGGACTGACTCTCAAGACGCGAGGCGTCAATCGATTGTGACCGGCGACCGATGGAGGTGCGATCGGGAAATACGACCATCAAGTATGGACGGGCAGTAGGTGCGAAGTTTGGATCGATGCACAAAAGTTGTCAACAAGTAAAGGCCGAACGCCAGTGTTCCACGGGAACTAGTACGACCCCACGAGAGCACAGTAGAAGTAAGAGCACCATCTGTAGGAGTCCGGAAATAGTTGGCCGAGTGCGACTACCACAATGCTTTCAGGCCAGTAACATTATTGCACCGTACGAAGTATTGTTTGGTAGGTCGGAGCAGCTGCCCAAGCGGGGCGTAGTTGGGGATTAAAAGTTGATCCTTGTGGTCCCGAGTTGTTCGAGAGGCGACTGAAGGGTTGCGTGGATCATGAACGATTAAGAACCGCGCAGAGTCGACGCAGAAGCGCAAGGTATCCAAGGTTGTTCGGGCCCTGAGGAAATGGTATCGTAGTGTCTTCCGTTTTGGGGTACTTGGTGTGGAACGACTTGTAACCTGAGTCGATTAACAGTATGTGAACGAGCGTCAATGGTAAGCACGAAGTCACTGGTTGGGTAACCCTCGATGTTTTATTATGATTGTATGTCACCGCTTGTGGAGTGTCGTCATAGTGAGGTCTGGCGAGTCGGGCGTTTCGAGGTGCGCACACCCTCCGATAAGTTGTAGATAAGGTGTATTTTCGTTCCGAACCGTACAACAAGAGTGAGATCCAATGCCTGGATGGTTGAGATTGTGCGTTAAGTTTTTTGTTTTACCTAGGGAGGTTGGTCGAGTCGTAAACCATGTTTGGGAGTCTGGCGTGGATTGCTCGAGTAACGGTCGTGGTCCCACGTACGCGCGGTTCCCCGTGTGTTGTTCCAGTATGACGACTACATCAAAGGAGTATGCTGGTGTAGGACACCAAGGCCGACGGTTGTGTTTGACACCAGATGTGGTGTTTATTCCCGACAGATTTCCGGGAGGATGGTTGGACTGATGTTGTGTGTTCCTTTAGTAGCGGGCGATGAACAGCCGACAGAGTCGGGGACTGCGGTGCGGGGCGGGGCGTGGGCTTACCCTTTTGTGGTTGTGGCGCGTTACTTGAATGAGTGAAGTGAACAATGGACGGAGAGTCTTAATCGGACGTTACTTGTAGCAGGTTTAAGTGGAGTACGTTCGTTTTAAATTTCGAGGACGAAATTCCTTTAAGAGGGGTAGACTTTAAAGACCGGGGAAATTAATATTTAAGTTATTAAATATTTACGTCCAGGTTTGGGAACGAGTTGAATTTTTGGATCGAGTTCAAAAAAAAGGAAAAGGAAAGGAAAGAAAAGAGGAGGAGAGAAAGAGCATTGGGCCAGACCAGGCCAGGCATAGCAAATTGCCAGGCCCAGTTCGCAGGCCCAAGCCCACGCCAAGCAGCTCCTCCTTCGCATGTACAGACTCGCACGCGAGCCCTTTAGAGATGCTAGGGTTCGGTCTCTCCCCTCATTCTTGCACGCTTCCTAAGCCAGAGCAGTTCCTCCTTCACCTTTGTCTCCCTCATCCTCTCCCCTTCACAGAGCCTCGCCCGAGCTCGTCTATCTCTTCCTTCCCCTTCTTCTTATTCTCTACCTCCTCCCTGACCTTCCCTCACTCCTGGCACATCAAAACCCATAAACCCTCTCGCCTTTTTCTTCTTCTTCCTCCTCGGCTCGTCACGAACCAGCGCCGTCGCGCACGTCTCGAGCTTCGCCTCGCCGGAATCGAACGAATCTTAGATGGTAAGCTGTTACCCGACCTCGATTCCTCTTCCCCGACCTTTTTTCCCCCTGAATTTTATTCCCTTGCGAGCTCTTGGTGGTCGGGTTTGGGTGTAGAGGCTCGCAGGAGCTTGCGCACGTCAGATATGACGTTTCCTCCCCGGCGAGCTCGCCTCGGCATCAGATCTGAATGGAGAGCCTGGAACTCGCACCAGAAATCTTCCCCTCACCATCATGAGCCTGCTGCCGCCATCATCATCGTCGACAACCTCCTCGAACGTCGCCGCCGCCGTCGCCGGAGTGAAGCCATACGAGGATCCAAAACCCTATCTCGCCTCTAACGGGCCTTGGGCTAGGAACGAGGGTCGGGCCTCGGACTTGGGCCTCGGGCTGGACTTGGGCTCCAGCTCTGGTCTGGGCCTCAGGCTGGACCTGGTTTGGGCCTCGGGCTCGGACCGGGTCTGAGTTCGGGTCCGAACTCAGGTTGGGTCCGGGTCGGGCTCGGGTCAGGTCCGGACCCGAGATTTGGACGGGTCGGATTCGGGTCCGGGTCTCGGACTCGGGTCGGATCGGGTCGGATTCGGGTCTGGGTCTCGGATTCGGGTCCGGGTCTCGGACTCGGGTCGGATCCGTATCAGACCAGTTTGTTTAAAATAATAACTAATTAAATTGGATTAAAATCAGATAAATGCAAGGACTATCGGACAATTTAAAGGACTTTGGGACAAACTACTAGACTTAAGTTAATAATTTGAGGACCGTTATGAGTTCGACCGGGACTGATGACCGTCCCTTTTCTGTTAAAACCAGGCCTTTACACCGAACACGGAGAAGACCGGAGTTGGCCAGGACGTCAGCAGATTGGCGACCCATATAGAGAATAAGGTAGGGATTACCTCGAAACCCGCTTTATTACGGATGTACTAGAGTGCATATAGGGAAACCTAATAACCGGTTAAATAACTAGTATGTATGTAGGATGTGAATAACTAGCGTAGACGTATAAATTATGAACTTTTACGATTACTGTCTTGGGAAATTATCGTGCTGGTAGAATCGGGCCATGTCATGCCTGTAGGACTGTTTGCTGAATGTATCTGTTTGTGTGCTTTGTGATGCTTGAACGGTAAATAAGTAACGAACATGGAAACGAGTAGAGTTGAACTTGGTGATGCATATTAGTGATTGGGTGGTTGTATGCCTGTTTGTATAATCTATTGATTTTTGGATGTTGGGGACTGGATACCGGTTAAGCCTGTGGGGTTACCACGTTGAGTGTGGTGTCGGTAAGTGATGGTAAGTGCGTGATGGTTATGAGGGTAAATTGAGAAGCATGAAACGTTATATTCGGTGAAGCACGTGTTGCTATGTTTCGGAAAGTGTGCCATATGTGATTGTGATCATGTTTGAGAATGTGATTGTGATCATGTTTGACTTGTGTGATTGTGATTGTTTTGATGCGCGGACGGTAAAGTGTGAGAGATGTACTTCCGTCAGGTGTATCGTACCTTCCGGCGCGTAATCGGTAAAGTGTTGCGTTATGGTACTTTTGTTACATGAGAAAGGTGGTTTTCCTACCTTCCGATTGTTAGTCTGTAAAACGCTGTGTCCCGCGAAGAGGTGGTTTCCCTACCTTCCGACTAGCACTCGGTAAAACGTTGTGTTGAGCACCACGAGAGATGAGGCCGCGAAGAGGCAATTTCCCTGCCTTCCGTCGATCGGTAAAACGCTGTATTCCGCGATGAGGTTGACCGCCTATCCCGACTTTGTGTTGGGGAAGTTGCGTGCGGCTGCGCCGGGCCGAGCGGGTTGCTTCCGAGACCGTGCGATGGTTACGAGTAGTGTGTTTGAGATTGCTTTGAATTGATTGAGTATTGATGTGTTTTGGCTATGGGTGTTTTCCTTGTTATGAGTTATGTGTGACCGTGAAAGACTTGATTTTGATTGTTTGATGATGAAGTTCATGTGTGTGTCTTCCGTGTAAGTTAAAGCGTCGTCTTTGTGATTATCCATGAGTCGGTTGTGAAGGGGCTTTGGACGAGGATTGTCGGGATAGTTTGTGGTCGAGTAAAGTGAAAGTTGTTTAATTTGTGTTACATGTTCTCGTTGTCACCTTCTCCTTTTAAATTGTCAAAATTTAGGTTGGAAACATAATTGGGTGTCTTAATTGGATCGTTTCCTTTAAGGTGTGTCTTATTCAAATGGTTGGTGTTGAGTTAAAGTTGGTATGGTTGGATTGGTGAGTGTCAGGTAAAAAGGGGGCTTTGTCTTTAAAGAGTCTAAGTGTCATATCTTTGTATCAAACCTTTTAATACACTTTAAAGTGTGGAAACACTTTATGGTAAATCTGCAATGGGGTAGTTTTCGTGTTTTTTTCCCTATTGAGCGTCAAGCTCACCTCTTACTGTGTTTTCTACAGGTATTACTTATGATTTGGATTAGAGGGTTACGCAGAGCTTGGGAGCCCGCGGAGGCCCGGGTCTATTCTGCGTTTCGTAGAGACGTACCATTATTCTTGGACTATTGTATTTGACTGAGCTGTGAATCAGGATTTTGAACCTCCGTTGTTTTATATTATTTCATCTTATTCAGATATTATTTATCTATTTTTACTGTTTTATTTAATTTCACTAAGTCACGTCTCGGGCCCGGTCAATACCAGATTTGGGGCGTGACAGTGCTCAGGGAAACCCGGGGACTCATATCCAAAGATAAAGAGCCCTTACGTACAGTGCCCGGGGATACGTTCCCGGAGCCTAACAGGGCGGGTGGCTGTGAAGACTCACTTCAGTCCGTTGCATACGGCTTCACCTGCTTATCCCTCTGGTATTCCAAAAGAGAGGAGTCATATCGTGGTGTGCCTCGGACTTCCCATGTGCAGTCATTGATGATATGTCAAAGCCTCTCATAGTTGTAACAAAAACTCGGGAGCTTAGTGTAAGTCAACTCGATCTTGACTGGGTTAGGGAACTCCTTGAAACGAAGGATCATACCTTGTCGGAGTGGTCACTAGATGAGGTGCCAGAAGCGGACCTTAATAGTTCCCCCCAGCACATCCCCCACTAGTCACTCGGGAGTTCCACACAAGTAGCCAACGCGTCCCTAATGGACATACCCGTCGCTTTTGTCCGAACCAGAGGTAGCAAGCCCCGCGCGTGAGCCCACAACTGCATGTGATCCACGGCCGGTAGTTCTCGCGCGCAGGGATCCAGTATTGGGTCTCGATGGAGGGTATGAACACATACTTGCAGCGGCAATAACTCGAGACCATTCCATAGAACACTACCAAATATTAGATAAACAAGATAATAAACAATATGGATGTCTCCTTACCAGTTAGTTCAAGAACACCAAATAAACGATGAACGACTTTAGTATCCAAGACGCATACGTATCCAATTGGAATCAAATCCATGTAGTTCTTCTTTAGATGACTCAAGAACACAACAAGATGGAGAAATAAAGCCAAACCCGAAATTGTAGGAAGAGAGGAAGAGAAATTGTGTTCCTATTCGTGTCTTGTGTTTTGTTATATGAAAAAGATGGCTTAAACAATCAATATAATCAACAACTACCAAGGACAAGTAAGGTGTGAAACATGGTGTGAAGTAAGACAAGTATGGTGCTAAGTATGGAAAGACAAGATGGGGTTAAGTGGTGATTCACCAACACTTTAATCCTTGTCTTGCTTACTTAGTACTAATTAATCAAGACTTGATTAATTAGTTCCATGGTCCTTAGTTGCATGGGCCTTTCATGGGCCTCTTGGAACATGGCTCATGGCTATTCCCAACGAGGTCTCATGACACGCGCATCGCCTCCAAGCCTTCCATACCAAAAATATCACGCCCCGAATTTAGTATAACCGAACCCGGAACGCGAACGGTGAAGCAAGTAAAACAAAGTCTCAAATAGTTTAATAAACCGCTTCAAAAGCACCACTTTTATTAATCAAAACAATATTTTCCAACCGAGTTTTAATTAAAAAAACGAAAGGATACTAAAACATGAGTGTACGTCGCTAGACAACCCCGACAGCTCGGACTCTCGCTCCCAGCTCTTCAAGCCTCGAGAGATCCTCCTAGTCCGCCTCGCGAACGGTACCTGTAGGAAAAGCAGCAAGTGCTGAGCGTTTCGCTCACCACCACGGACACCAGACTGACTACGGCATACAGCAGATATACCGGGAACACCGGCAACAAACAAAAACACAGGGGACTACTACCCCAAATCATATGTTAAACCCGACTATCACACAAATCACTGTCAATTTCCCCCCAACCATCCAAGACCCGTGCACGTAAAGGAGACCCCAAATCAGAGACCGAACAACCATTCCATTAGTCACACCAACAAGGTAAAGCACAACCCTCACACGATCCTATGTGCATTTACTTGTAACTTTCCTCAACCAAACCAATATGCGCTACTCGTCCCTACCTCAAAGGCCTGCGGGAGAAGTAGTAAAGGGGATGAGCGTTCCGCTCACCTCCATGGATACCTGTTCGATTATGGCATATAGTAAAGCATCAACAACTTACCAATCTAAACAAGGCAAACAACTACCTCAAAACCTGATACCAAACCGTCACAACTGCTCACGATATCAATACCTCAAATACTCGCTCACGTAAGGGAAACCTCGAATGGGGATCATATTCTCAACTAAGCAAAACACTATTGCTCACCATATCAACACCCCAATTACCCGATCACGTAGGGGAAACCTCAAAACGGTGATCATGTTCTCAACTAGGTAAATCACTATTGCTCACATCATCAATACCCCAACTACCCGATCACATAAGGGAAACCTCAAACAACCCACTCACGTGAGGGAAACCTCAAACCACCCATTCACGTGAGGGAAACCTCAAACAACCCGCTCACGTGAGGGAAACCTCAAACCACCCGTTCACGTGAGGCAAACCTCGAACAACCCGTTCACGTAGGGGAAACCTAGTTCGTACGGTGCCGCAGCGCATCAACCCTAACCCCTCTCCGTGGTGAGACCCTCACACAGAGGCGCTGTATCACCATTTAGGTTATTGATGAGTCTCAACCCAAGACCTCACCCTTTAACACAGAACTTGCGAACTCTACAAACAAACACTAACAGTACAAATTCCAAATGAACACAATATCAACACACACATACACGCAAGATCACAAAGGATCCACAACCATACTGCACAGTTTCCGGTAGCAAACCAGCTGGGACTGACACTGCCCCACGCACATTCCCCTACACACAGTCGGGCCAGGCGGTCAACCTCATCGCGGCACATAGCAACACTTTTCCGACTGCTAGTCGGAAGGAGGGCCTCCTTCATCGCAGAACCTCAAGCCTAAACACTTTACCGATCGCGCACCGGAAGGTACGACACACCTCACGGGGAACACAACCCTCGACACTTTACCGGTCGCGCATCGGAAGGTACGACACACCTCTCGGGCACAGCTCATCCTGGTATCACCAGAACAATCACAATCACAACCAAATATCCGCAAATAGCAAAATTAACATCACATCTAACTACCACTCAGAAAGTCAGTCAACAACAAACGGGTTCAATACCCCACAGGCACACATGGCCACACACAAACATAATCAGTTCACTCAACCTACGGGCACAACCAGGTGACCACATGTGATTCTTATCGCACGGTAAGTTTACTTAACCTACGACACCACCAAGTGCCACATGCATTTCTATTGTTCGATACGCTCACTTATCATACGACACCACCAAGTGTCACATGCATTTCAATTGTTTGATGAGTTCACTTATCCTACGACACCACCAAGTGTGGCATGCATTTCTATTGTTCGATAAGTGCACTTATCCTACGACACCACCAAGTGTCACATGCATTTCTACTAATAACTTTCCCTAGTCAAGGCCGATATCCGGCTACTTTTCCCTACCTCGTAAAGCATTCCAAATGTCCACGCTCAAGCTCCGGCGCACTCGCGATCACCCGCTTAGCCTCCTCTTTTCGCGGTTGGTGGCACGGTCCTAAGTTATCAAAATAATACACTTTTTAAAATAAGCAGGAAAAACCCGAATTTAAAGTAATTAATGTCCAAATGCAACCCCGACAATGTCGATCACTCCCAAACTTCCCAATTGCTCGAAATTGTCAAAAATGGGCCCGGAAAGGCCCGATTCGCCCGGCTCGGCGAATCTGCCCGGGATCGGAAAAAATGCCCTCCGGGGCTCACTTGTCAAAGGGAAAACTTGTCCTTTCAACCCCCTTCCACAACTATCTGACGTGTGTCAAGTGGGTCCCACTTGTTAGAAAAATATCTTCATAGATATTTTTCAATCATGTTCGCGAAAAACGATCGTCTAAGGTCCCGTGCGGGCTCGTTTTCCAAGATTTTACGAAACTTCGCGTTCCACAAGAAAACAGCTCAACTAAGAGTGCTGCAACGACGGCTAAGCTTTTTGGATCCAAATCGAGCCTCGAACAGACCAAAACGTCGCTCGGTTGACTTTTTCGGCAAAAAGTCAAGTTTTCCCGAATTGGTCAAAAAGTTGCCCTGAGTCACCCAGAACTCACTTTGGTCGATATCGTGGTCAACTTAAGTCCGATATGACTCTCGCGGTCAATTTTAGTTTCATTTAGGTGTCTGTCCCAAAATTTTAAATTTTTCCGTTTTTCTATCGATTGACCGGCGTTGACCAGGAGCGGTCCTTACAATCTACCCCCCTTAAAGGAATTTCGTCCGCAAAATTTGAAACAAACGTACTTCCGGAGTCGATTAGGTTGGGGTACTTCGCGCGAACCTCGCCCTTGCGCTCCTAAGTCGACTCGGCTCTGTGGTGCCGCCACTATACATGTACTAGACAGATAGTCTTGCCATGCAGGACCTGATCCCGTGTATCCATTACTCGAACCGGCGTCTCCTTATACGAGACATCACCAGCCACCTCGACATATGCCCACTCAATGACGTGAGAGGGGTCCGCATTATACTTCCGCAACTGGGAAACGTGGACATTCCCAAGCTGCGGTGGTAGTGCAAGTCGGTATGCAACTACTCCCACTCTACTCAGACCTCTAAAGGCCCGATATACCGCGGGGCTAACTTGCCTCCATCGCGGTTGAAACATACCAGTCCATTCTTCGGACTCACCTCCAAGGATGCATGGTCACCAACTGCGAACTCGAGAGGTCGGCGCCATCTGTCTATTGGGTCTCGAGGTAGGGTTGGAGATGAACCAACTCGCAGCAGAAAATCAATGAAAACCAAGAGACGATTAAAACCATGAAACAACTAACAAAGAATGGATTCACAAGAGAAAAATTCAGCACTAGTTCTTACCAAAACAAGAACACCGGGTAACGAATGATTGGCTTGAGTCTCCAAGACGCCTACGTATCCACATGGGAATCAAGGCCACGTAGTTCTTCTCTTTGAGGACTCAAGAACACAAAAATGGAGGTGGGAACTTGCCAAACCCGAAATTGCAAGGGAAGGGGGAGAGAAGTTGTGTTTCCTATTCTTGTCTTGTGTTTGTTATGTTGAAAAAAGATGACTTAAACATAACAAAACTCATACTTGTCCAACTAAAGGCATGGGACAAGTATGGTGTCAAGTAAGGCGTAAATAGGACAAAGTATGGCAAGACAAGATTGGGTTAGGTGGTGAATCACCAACACCTTAATCCTTGTCTTGCTTACTTAGTACTAATTAATCAAGACTTCATTAATTAGTTCAATGGGCCTTGGTTGCATGGGCCTTTCATGGGCCTCTTGGAACATGGCCCGTGGCCATTTCCAACGAGGTCCCGTGATTCGCTCATCGCCTCTAAGCCTTCCATACTGGAAATGTCCAACATTATACGACGCAATCAATCCCAAGACCCAAGCCTTGTCTCGATCCGTAAAGTCCTATTCACTTACGGGCACATGACCCAAAACCCAGTTTTGGTCATGTCACGAGACAACTCCCTTTTGGCCATTCTCCATAAATGTGTCAATGAGTTTCATCCTCCGGTGTGACCCTTAGGTTTATGCATGTCAATAGATCAACGTAAAATCCCATTTTACTTGATCCTATTTAAGTGTCAACTAACGAGACTTTAGTATTGCCTGATACTGCATAACGAGTCGACCCTGTCGATTCTAACCTTTCCGTCGTCCCTGTCATTATCCTTTTATCTCCGATATCCTGATTGAGATAAGGCATAGAGCCGTCAGCCTTATTATTCTCAATCACTGTTCCTTGATATGTGAGATGACTGAATATATGATACCCAGTATCATGTGCATGGCCATGCTATTCTTTCAGTCACTCTCGATCAAGCGGCCGAGAACCGATATCTTTCCCATACCTCAGTATGAGGGATAAATCCATTAGCCGTCTTTCGTGTCACTCATGTACCCCATCCCCAAGCCAATCCTGGCCGTTATGGAAGCCCTGTTACGGACAACGTTAGGCTCAGGTCAAACTCAGTTGTTGACTATATAGCGATCACAAAGACTCCTTGGTCTAAGGATACATGACAAGCTACGACAATGAATATGTTCATGACTTGATCTATGGCACATATTCATGTCGGGTCGTCCAATATCATGTCCCACATGATATCTATGATCAGACTCCGGAATCTCATTCCAATGACTAACAGAACGTAAGCCATAAAGAGCCATCTTTCATACTAGTCGCTTCTAGTGAAGCTTTGTTGACTAGGGACCCATCGAGTGTGATCTATCTCGATCTATGGTTCTATTCGCATGGTGGGCATAGATCAGAGCACACATCGATATATTACTCCAACACATAAGTAATATAAAGCCGCTTTAATTTTATTGCTAACGATGATATATAAATTTGTACATTTAGGATTGAACTACGGGCACTAAGACTAACACTGTCAGCATAGCTCTTCTGCCGACTCTGCGCGGTCTTCAACCGCTCACCTTTCGGCTCGACCTACTCAGTGGCCTCTCGAGCCAATTCTAGACCCAGTAAACTCTTATTCCTCACTTCTGCCCAGCACACGGGCGATCGACACGAGCTACCATACAATGCTTCGAACGGTGCCATCTCGATACTGGCCTGAAAGCTGTTGTTGTTGGCGAACTGGCTAACCGCTCACGAAATCCATCGTGACGTGCTCCCATTTCCACTATGCAACCGGCAGTGGCTGCAATGACCCAGCGGGACGCTGATGTTCGGCTCTCACCTGCTGACAAGTGAGGCACCGCGATACTAACTCTGCAACCGCTCTCCGCACCCCGCTCCACCAGAAATGTCGCCTGATGTCGCGATACTTCTTAGTGCTACCCAAGTTTACTGTAAGACGCGAATGATGTGACCCTCGCAGCACGTCGTCTCCGCAGCTACGCGGCACGAACAACCCCCCTCGATACCGCAACTCCCAATTAGCACAAAGATCCCAGCCCTCAACGTCGACACTTCCGACAACTCTCTCCCAGATCTCTATCGTCTCAACATCCTCAGCATGCGCCTTTAACACTCGGGCAAGCAGTGTGGGCTGAGCCGTCAATGAACACATGGCTGCGCTGTTAGTAGCCTCCTGTAGCTCAAGCCCCCCTCAACCGAATTGATAACTGGTAGTATCCGGATCGCAGATCGATCTTCGAGAAACATGTCGACCCCCTCAACCGGTGGAACAAATCGTCAATTCTCGGCATAGGGTATCGGTTCTTCACCGTAACCCGGTTCAGTTTCCAGTAGTTTGTACACATCCTCAGCGCTCCACTCTTCTTCTTCACGAATAGTGCTGGCGCTCCCCACGGCGATGTGCTCGGACGGATAACTCCTCCTTCCGGAACTCGTTGAATTGACGCTTCAGCTCAATCAACTCTGATGGCGCGGATTTGTACGGCGCCAGTGATATCGGTGCAGTCCCTGGCATCAGGTCAATCCCGAACTCGGCCTCGCGAACTAGCGGCAACCCGGTCAACTCATCGGAAAAGACCTCAGGGAACTCGCACACTACTCGCGGTAACTCTCGGCTCTGCGCGGTCGACACTTCCTCCACTGCGGACAATGCCGATAGGAGAACTCCGTTCTTGCTGCACAATACACACAAGACCCTTGTGTTGCCTACTGACACAGTCACCCGTCGCCGCTAACCGTTTATATTCGCTCGATACTTCGCAAGCCAATCCATTCCCAGAATTACGTCAAAGGCTGTCATTTCATAAGTATCCTCCCCACGGATACACGCACAAGCTCAGTCGCTGCCGAACCTCACGGACCCTCGCAATCTCTCTGAGACCTCGCTCCACTACCGCCGTCGTGTCCACCAACTCCGAATATACCCGAATCCTCAGGGTGAGGCCTTGATCCAGAATCAGGGCTCTGAGCCCTCTCTCGAACCTCTTGTATCGGTTCGCTTCAGCCACCACCATCACTGGTGCAAGCGGGACAGTGTCGTAAACTTGGCCTCGTACTCCGGCCACCGTGTGGTGGGTCCATAACCCACGCACACTCTTAACTCGTGAACTCTCACAACGGCGACACACTCACTATCCTAGCGTTCACCCAGCCTAGATGTTCCAGCCTATAATCAACCGGTTAACACACACGGTTCTCATAATTGCGCTTGTCACACAATGCTAAGTCTACCCTTAGCAGAGTCGCATCATATTCCTATCACAATCAACCTGCACGCTCGTGCGCCACACACTTTCAATCACATACTTACAAAACGCACGAACAACAAGTCACACACTTCAATCACGCACACAATTTCACGTCACCCAATTTCAAATCACACAGTCAAGTGATGTCACACACAACCACAGGGTCATTCAATTTCAAAACACATGCCCATAAGGCCTATCAGTTTGAAAATTTTCTCTTTTTCATCATAAAATCTCATTTTTGACATCACGTAGTTACAACCCGGTCCAGCGTCCCCGAACTACGTTGTACTACAGGGTCGCCCCTGAGTCGAGTCGCGACAACATAAAAACATTTCACGCAGCATACACACAACATCAAGACAGTCACACAATAGTTATGCCAGTAACAACAGTACTGCACATACACACAACAACAACCAAGACTTAGGTCACTACGGGTCTACACACGGTTTTCGACTTGCGCAACCAACGCACGACGACATTTTTAATGACTCAACTATCCCCACCTAATTGACGTACAGTCCGAGGTGTGAAACCTAGGGCTCTGATACCAAACTGTCACGCCCCGAATTCAGTATAACCGAACCCAGAACGCGAACGGTGAAGCAAGTAAAACAAAGTCTCAAATAGTTTAATAAACCGCTTCAAAAGAACCACTTTTATTAATCAAAACAATATTTTACAACCGAGTTTTAATTAAAAAAATGAAAGAACACTAAAACATGAGTTTTCGTCGCTAGACAACCCCGACAGCCCGGACTCTCGCTCCCAGCTCTTTAAGCCTCGAGAGATCCTCCTAGTCCGCCTCGCGAACGGTATCAGTAGGAAAAGCAGCAAGGGGTGAGAGTTTCGCTCACCACCACGGACACCAGACTGACTACGACATACAACAGAAATACCAGGAACACCGGCAACAAACAAAAACACAAGGGACTACTACCCCAAATCATATGTTAAACCCGACTGTCACACAAATCACTGTCAATTTCCCCCCAACCATCCAAGACCAGTGCACGTAAAGGAGACCCCAAATCAGAGACCGAACAACCATTCCATTAGTCACACCGACAAGGTAAAGCACAGCCCTCACACGATCCTATGTGCATTTACTTATAACTTTCTACAACCAAACAAGTATGCGCTACTCGTCCCTACCTCAAAGGCCTGCGGGAAAAGTAGTAAAGGGGATGAGCGTTCCCTCACCTCCACGGATACTCGTTCGACTATGGCACACTAGTAAAGCATCAACAACTTACCAATCTAAACAAGGCAAACAACTACCTCAAAACCTGATACCAAACCGTCACAACTGCTCACGATATCAATACCTCAAATACTCGCTCACGTAAGGGAAACCTCGAATGGGGATCATATTCTCAACTAAGAAAAACACTATTGCTCACCATATCAACACCCCAATTACCCGATCACGTCGGGGAAACCTCAAAACGGGGATCATGTTCTCAACTAGGTAAATCACTATTGCTCACAACATCAATACCCCAACTACCCGATCACATAGGGAAAACCTCAAACAACCCACTCACGTGAGGGAAACCTCAATACACCCATTCACGTGAGGGGAAACCTCAAACAACCCGCTCACGTTTGGGAAACCTCAAACAACCCGTTCACGTGAGGGAAACCTCGAACAACCCGTTCACGTAGGGGAAACCTAGTTCGTACAGCGCCGCAGCGCATCAACCCTAACCCCTATCCGTGGTGAGACCAGCACACAGAGGCGCTGTATCACCACCGTAGTTTATTGATGAGTCTCAACCCAAGACACCACCCTTTAACACAGAACTTACGAACTCTACAAACAAACACTAACAGTACAAATTCCAAATGCACACAATATCAACAAACACAATACACGCAATATCACAAAGGATCAACACCCATACTGCACAGTTTACGGTAGCAAACCGGCTGGGACTGGCACTGCCCCACGCACTTTCCCCGACACACAATCGGGCGAGGCGGTCAACCTCATCGTGGCACATAGCAACACTTTTCTGATTGGTAGTCGGAAGGAGGGCCTCCTTCATCGCGAAATCTCAAGCCTAAACACTTTACGATCGCGCGCCGGAAGGTACGACACACCTCACGGGGAACACACCCCTCGGCACTGTACCTGTCGCGCATTGGAAGGTACGACACACCTCTCGGGCACAGCTCATCCAGGTATCACCAGAACAATCACAATCACAACCAAATATCACACAATACTCCGTAAATATCAAAATTAACATCACGACTAACTACCACTCAGCAAGTCAGTCAACAACAAACGGGTTCAATACCCCACAGGCACACATGGCCACACACAAACACAATCAGTTCACTCAACCTACGGGCACATCCAGGTGACCACATGTGATTCCTATCGCACGGTAAGTTTATTTAACCTACTGCCCCACCAAGGGGCACATGCATTTCTATTGTTCGATACGCTCACTTATCCTACGACACCACCAAGTGTCACATGCATTTCTAATGTTCGATGAGTTCACTTATCCTACGACACCACCAAGTGTCACATGCATTTCTATTGTTCGATAAGTTCACTTATTCTGCGACACCACCAATTGTCACATGCATTTCTACTACTAAATTTCCCTAGTCAAGGCCGATATCCGTCTACTTTTCCCTACCTCGTAAAGCGTTCCAAATGTCCACGCTCAAGCTCCGGCGCGCTCGCGATCACCCGTTTAGCCTCCTCTTTCCGCGGTTGGTGGCACGGTCCTAACTGATCAAAAATAATACACTTTTTAAATATGAAGGAAAAACCCGAATTTAAAGTAATTAATGTTTAAATGCAACCCCGAAAATGTCGATCACTTCCAAACTTCCCAATTGCTCGACATTGTCAACAATGGGTCCGGAAAGGCCCGATTCGCCCGGCTCGGTGAATCTGCCCGGGATCGGAAAAAACGCCCTCCGGGGCTATGAAAATTCCCGTTTTCGTTTCTAAAACCCTAATATAACTCACGTGTTCCAACGCAATTGACGGAATCAATTTCTGGTACCCGAGCGATTTAATTCCGCGTTTAAAGTTTCTAACCCAAATTTCCGAATTCTCACAGATTAATTCCATAATTCGTTCCGGGTGTGAATTATCGACTCGGGGATCATCCAAGACCACCCGAACACAAAAAAACCCGAGGCCCGGCCAAGTGGGCCCCACACGGCCACACCGAAAAACGCTCCTTTTCGCCCCAAAACGTTCCTAACGAACTCCAAACCTCAACCATTCATCTTTAAACCAATTCTAACCAAAACCCTAGAATTCAAACGTGTCAAAACGAGAAATGGACGGGTTCTTAGCGTAGGGAACGGTGAGGGGATGACGAATACGCGAGAATTGAGACGATCCGTCGGTCGGATCGTCGGAAATCGACACAACTCTTCTCTTTTCTCCTTCTTCTTCTTCTTCTCTCTACTTTCTCTCTCCTTCTCTCCCTTTTTCTCAAATGGCCGATCCTCTCTCTTCTCTGCCTTTTTTATTTGCTTTAAAAATCAACCACACACCAAAATGACAAAAAAGCCCTCAAGTCTCTCTTGTCTTTTCTTTTAAGTCAAAGGGAAAACTTGTCCTTTCAACCCCATTCCACAACTATCTTGACATGTGTCAAGTGGGTCCCACTTGTTAGAAAAACATCTTTGTAGATATTTTTCAATCAGATTCGCGTTCTACAAGAAAACGGCCCAAATAAGACTGTTGCAACAATGGCTAATTTTTTTGGATCCAAATCGAGCCTCGAATGAACCAAAACGTCCCTTGGTTGACTTTTTCGGCAAAAAGTCAACTTTTCCCGAATTGGTCAAAAAGTTGCCCTAAGTGACCCAGAACTCACTTTGATCGATATCGGGGTCAACTTAAGTCTGATATGACCCTCGGGGTCCATTTTAGTTTCATTTAGGTGTATGTCCCAAAATTTTAAATTTTTCCGTTTTTCCGCCGATTGACCGACGTTGACCAGGAGCGGTCCTTACAGAAAATGTCCAACATTATACGACGTGATCAATCCAAGATTCCAAGCCGTGTCTCGATCCGCAAAGTCCTATTCACTTACGGGAACATGACCCAAAACCCAGTTTTGGTCATGTCCCGAGACAACTCTCTTTTAGCCATTCTCAATAAGTGTGTCAATGAGTTTCATCCTTCGCTGTGACCCTTAGGTTTATGCACATCGATAGACCAATGTAAAATCTCATTTTACTTGATCATATATAAATGGAAACCAACGAGACTTTAGTATTGCCTGACATTGCATAGCGAATCGACCCAATGGATTCTAACCTTTCCGTCGTCCCTGTCATTATCCTTTTATAACTGATATCCTGGTTGAGATAAGGGATAGAGCCGTCATCCTTATTATTCTCAGTCATTGTTCCTTGATATATGAGATGACTAAATATATGATACCCAGTATCATGTGCATGGCCATGCTATTCTTTCAGTCACTCTCGATCAAGCGTCCGAGAACCGATATCTTTCCCATACCGTAGTATGAGGGATAAATCCCTTAGCCGTCTTTCATGTCACTCATGCAGTCCGTCGCCAAGCCAATTATGGTCGTCATGGAATCCCTTTTACGGGAAATGTTAGGCTCATGTCAAACTTAGTTGTTTACCGCATAGCGATCACAAAGACTCCTTGATCTAAAGATACATGACAAGCTACGACAATGAATATGTTCATGACTTGATCTATGGCACATATTCATGTCAGGTCGTCCAATATCATGTCCCACATGATATTTATGATCAGACTCCGGAATCCCATTCCAATGACTAATATAACGTAAGCCATAATGAGCCATCTTTCATACTAGTCGCTTCTAGTGAAGCTTTGTTGACTAGGGACCCATCAAGTGTGATCCATCTCGATCTATGGTTCTATTCGCATAGTGGGCATAGATCAGAACACACATTGATATATTACTCCAACACATAAGTAATATAAAGCCGCTTTAATGTTATTTCTAATGATGATATATACATTTGGACATATATGATTGAACTATGGGTTATGTGCACGTAAAATGCATCTATTTTAAATGTCATTAGCCCACATTATGTTCTTTTTAGTCCTGAGTCAGTATAAGTTGATACATTTTCTCTCATATTGTGTAATTGGTCTTGGTTCAGGGTTCTCCATGCTTTTGGAGCAAAAAGGGGCAATTCGGGAGTGAAACGGAACGAAATTGGAAGTTGGGCAGAAGTGCCAGTAAAGTGCACCGACTTGTTGCATGCCGCGCAAAGATCTGGTGCATCCTGAACAGAGGCACTAAACAAATGCACCAGAAACTTGCGCGCCGTGCATTTTACTGGTGCAACTTAAGATGCACCAGAAACTTGCGCGGCGTGCAAGCGTCAGAAAAGCGATATCCAGTTGCGTTTTTCCGTTTTTAATCAGACTTAACTCTCGATATAAAAGGGGGATTAGGCCAGAAAGAGGGGGATCACAAAATTGAGAAAGAAAAACACTTGTTGAGAGCTAGGAAGGAGATTTTAGAGATTGGAGAGAAGACTCAAGAGTTCAACATTCGATTTTTTCATCGTTTTCATCATAATCAGTATTTGTATCACATTTATCTTTTATTATGGTTATTGTTGATTTAATCCATGCTCTGTGTTCTTCCTTCATTGATATGAACTAAAACCTTCTTGATCTAGGACTAGGGGAATGGTTTGATGAATTAAGTTAACGGGTTTAGGTTTTACATTTGTCAAAACTAGTACATAGGATAATGTTTATTTAATTCTGTTCGTAATGCTTCATTACCTTGATCACGTGATGTACGATTTAATTGTGTTAGCCAACAATTGAGAAATGAGGTTAATATAAGGAAAAAGAAATTGAATAAGTCGGGTTTAAATCTAGACTAGAATATAGTTAGACTGACACGAGTGCAATAGCTATAGGAATAAAACCCGAAAGTTAGAGGAATTCATAAACCTTAATGCTTTGCTCCTTTCTACACCTAGATTAGAGATAATTAGGCGGTCAGAGTACGATAGGGTCCTAATGTGATCGAGAGATGGTTAGGACTAGTGAAAGAGAGTTCTTGTTTCCCTTATAATAGTATTATTTGCAAATGTATACCGAACCCTGTTAAGTTGTTCATCACACTCAAACCCCGTTAATGTCTTAGATCGTCTTTTATCTCTGATTTACAATCCATCTGTGGTTTTGTGCACTGTTTGCGGATCATTTATATATTCTCATTTCTTGTATGAAATTACCTTTTACTAACCAAAATCAATCATCGTTATAGGAACAGCTTGACCAGCGAATTAATTAACCAAAGTGATTGTCTAATTGCTCCCTTGAGTACGACAATTCAGACTAAACCCCGATTACTACTTGACGACCGGTACGCTTGTCGTGCCATTCTGAGAGTTAATTCTCAAAGTGTCAAGTTAATGGCGCCGTTGCCGGGGAGCAACTAAGGCAACTCTGATACGTTGTTAATTCGTGTTAAGACTATTCTATTTTTTTTGTATATATTTGTTTAGTTGATTCATTGCATTATACTTTTTATGGAGAATTGATATTGTGATATTGTGTATTGTGATTGTTGTGGAGCTTATGACCATTCTAACTATAATTGTGAGTACTTGAATTCAAATGCATATTGTCAATATTGGGAAGACCATTCCACTTTTGATCAAGGTTATCAAGTGGAACCACAAGAGTCTTCCTCCAAACTGGAGCAGATGATGCTAACCATGATGACACAGATGAAGGAGGATAAAAAGGAGGTGATTGAGTTGCACATGGCATCTGTGCAAGAGCAGAAGACAGTGAACCGGAACATTGATTCACGGTTCCAAAAGTTGGGAATTCAACCGGGTCAAATAGCCAATACAATGAATCAAATAAATCCTCTTATACAAGTGGTGAATGAGAAAGCTCTACACGATCAAGCAATTCACATTGAGGAAGATCATTCGAGCACTTTGGTGATACAGTAGAACAAGAAACTCATTATCCAACCATGAGTTTAGAGGTAAGTGCGGAATGTGAGGTATCAAGTTCTTACTCATCTTGTACAATATCCATTCCATCTCCGTGTAGTTTTGATGCTTTGAATTCTGTAGATGTAAATAATAATTGTATAATTGTAGAAAATTGTTCACAAACTCTTTTTGAGCCGAATCCTTCCATAGTATCCATAGAGTTGGCTGACAAATCTATAAGATATCCAAGGGGTACTATGGAAGATTCTCTCAAGAGAGGGGTTGTATTTGAATCTTCCATTGATTTTATTTTGGTAGACATCGAGCATGATACCGAAATTCCCTTTAGTATGAGAGATTCATTTTTGGATTCTAGCAAATCAACTCTATATGTTCAGCCCGTCCCATTGATTTTTAAATTCAATGTTGAGCATAGAGTTGTTAATATTAAGCATGAATTTGCTGATACATTTGCTAGTCCATATCACCCATTTGTGAATTGTTACTCAATTGTGGTAAATGCTCTTGACCTTTATGGTCGTGAGACTTTTCCACATCATGGGATTCATATCCCTATCGAGTTTTTCCAGGATGAGTCAAACCATAATTATTCTGTTCAACCGAGCTTGATGAGATTAGCCTTGAGTTTGGAACTTGTGCAAAACTCAATAAAATGGATTTTGTACTACAGTGTGTGTCTTCTTTTAGTTTTTCACTAACATTTAAAGAGAATGGCGCAATGGAAGTATGAGATTTGTGGGAGGCCCCCTGATTGAGCCTTCTATTCGTCGAGCTAATGACGTTAAACAAATGCACTTGTTGGGAGGCACCCCAACTATGGATTAGAGAGCGTAAGGACACTGATCACATACGAGGCGTCGGGCTCATACGAGCTCGATCGGGAGAGGAGCTTTCCATTCATCCATGCATCGCCACACCCCAAGTCAGATGCATGTCACACAACAATTCTTCGAGGGGCAGTATTTCTTACCCTCCTTATTTATATTGACATTTTCGCTGTCATACTCTTAGATACTATGTGGTGGGTGCTGAGCACCCGAATTTCCATGCTGATAGTGTATGTATCTACGACTGGATGCTATCTGACAAGTGCGGGGTGTTATTATCATGTATATTATTGAGGGGTGCATGTGTACATATGTGTTAGAGTCGCACTGGGGACAATGCTTAGGTTTAAAGTGTGGGGTGGGATGCTTGGCATTATGCTCTACGCTTTATTTGCATTAGGTTCATGCATCATATCGTTTTTGTAAATAAAAAAAATCAAAAATAAAAAAATTATTTTCTGGTAGTTTATGAAGCTTAATGTGCATGATCTTAAGGTTTCGGTGATTGGAATGTTGAACATGCTTATCTTTCTTTCATAATTCAAAGGAGTGCATCGATTTGTTATGAATGAATTGACTTGTGTAAGCACATGTAGTGAGGTATGCTTGTTTGTTTGCATTCTGGATAGTCACTTTGATGTGTGCTTGAGTCCTCTAATTCCTATGCATGGAAACCTGAGTCTAGAACTTCATAGATATCCCATCGAGGCGAAATAAAAATAAGGAATTAGGTGATTAGGAAAATGATCATAGGCCATTGTTGGACCGTTTGTGCTAAATTTCCTACCTATGCATATATTGTTATCCATTAGTCACCCTTATTGAGCTTTGGCCTTTGGTTTCTAACCTGAATATTACAACGCTATGTGCCCTTAATTTCATTTTAATATCCTATGTTTTATTTGAAATCACACTTCTTGGCTTAGATGCTTCTTGAGTGTGGTTATTGTGGTTGGTGGTTGGGAATGTGATTTTAAATGACGAAGAAATAAGTATTTTGTTAATGTATCGGGTATATTGTAAAAATTTTGCTCTCGGCCTTCCCCCTAAAAGATAAGAGAAAAAAATACAAGAATCTCTTCTATGTAGAAAGAAAAGTGTGAGGTAAGGCTGAAAATTAGCGCAGGTAGAAAGAAAAGGCAATACAAGTCATTGAAAAAAAAAATGTTGTTATTGATGTGTACATGGATACAAAAGGGTGCAGAGAAGTGAAAAGGATGTTTAGTGCACAAATGGGGGTTATTGTAAGAACCACCCCCAGTCGATCCCGGACGAACCAGAGGTTTTTGGCAGAAGTTGACTTTTTGCCAGAAAAGTCAACAGATGACTCCGAGAGTCATTCGGGACCTTTTTGGGGCCCAAAAATCTTAGTCGTCATTACGGTTAGCTTAATCGGTTCGTTTCCTTTCAATTGACTGTAATTGCGGAAAGGTCAATTGTCGGTCAATTTCGGGTCAAAGAGCGGTTATTTAAGGACTAAAGCTAATTAATTAGAGGTGCTGAATTCTAATTTGATTAGAGATGGTCCCCACATGGACACTTGTCCATATTGGCTTGGGGGAGAATAAAGAGGGTAAGAATGACCCTTTTACCCTTAAAAGGTGGGCATGAGAGACATTTGGACATAGGGGTGTTTTGGGAACTTTCCCTTTAGGATATATGACTCACCTTTGAGGCATTTCAGCCATTATTATATTGGTGGGCGAATTTGAGAGAGAGGGAGGAAGAAGAAAAGGAGTTTTGGAAGCTTGAAGAAGAAGAAAGGAGGAAAAGGGGTGTCTTGAACCCATTTCCTACCCGAATCCCTCCATTTTCACTTGTTTCTTCATCTATTCACCATTCTCAAGGTAAATCCCCAACCCTTTTTCGTTTTGGTTGAAATTGATTCATGGGTTTTGAGGAAAAATGATGAACAATGGTTGAGTTTTTGATTTGGGTGTTGGATGTTGGTTTTTGGAGGAAAAGTAGTGGTAGATGATTGGGTTTACTTGGTTTTGAGTAGTTTTGATGAAACCCCTCTGTGGGTGTTGTTTTACTGAAGTTTTGGGGTCTGTTTTGGAGTTTTGAGGATTCATCAATGGAGTTTTGATGTGGAAATTCGTAGAAAACGAAGTTAGGGAAGAAGAAAAGAGTCTGCCCAGATCTGACACGGAACGGAGCACGGAGAGGGCTTGGTTCTGGCACGGAACGCCGCATGGAACGGGCCAGGTTCCGGCACGGAGTGCCGCACAGACCGGGCCAAGGACCCGCACGGTGTACAGCACGGACCGTGCCTGGTCCCAGACGGTCTGCAGCACGGACGTTGCCTGGTCCCGGGCCGGTGTGCCGCACGGGCTGTGCCTGGTCCCGAGCCGGTATGTGGCACGGGCCGGGTCGGGTTTCGGGCCGGTGTGCTGCGTGGGCCGGGTCGATTTCCGTGGCTGTGGGCCACCCAGATTGGGCCTTATTCCAGCCCATTTCCTGTTTAGCCCGTGTTTTGACTCTCGGGTTTAATTTAGTTGTTCTCGTTCTAAACGCAACTGAATAGGTTTTGATTCGCGAATTGTTTTGTGATCCAAGACTTTGGACCCGAGCTCGACGGAGGAGGAGACACTTGGACATCGTGAGGTGACGAGGAGGATGCTAGCCAGGTCGTTCGCATCTATGATTGGATTGCTTTTGAGGTAGGGAAAGTAGCGAATACCGGTTTAATTACGGAAAGTTACTAGTATGCATATAGGTTGCAATTACTTGATTTAATGATTAGAATCGCATGATTAGGATGTGAAGTACGAGTGAAATGAGGGATAGCTTAAGAGCCATGTCGAGCCGTAAGTTTTTGAATTGTCGTGCTGTAGAAATGCATGTGGGCCATGCCGAGCCCTTAGGTTGTGTGTTGATTGAAATGCCATGGATCTTTGATTGAGATGCATGATGTGTGACTTAGTCGTTGCTAGATTGAGAAGCATGATAGGGTATCCTCGGTGTAGCATGTTGTTGCTATGTTTGGGCAAGAGTGCCATGCGTGATGTCATGTGAACCTTTGGTTGTGAGATGATCGGGTGAGTGATACACCGATGTGATGTGCTATGGTGAGTTGGCTCGGTTGGTATACCGTGGTCGAACCATGGCATTTTGATGCGTGTTATTCTCTTGATGTGTGTTCCAAGAGGAGGTACACCCGGTACGATACCTACACCGATGAAGGATTCCGGTGTAGGGTATCTAGACCGAGGATGGTGTGATCATTACCCCGATGCTGTGTGGTCCGGGAAGGCGTACGACCGAGGTATGTACCGGTCCGATATGCATGAAGCCCCGAGTCTATGTGCCGGGAAGACATCCGACTGAATGTATTTCCGGTCAGGGATGTGCCCCGAGTCTCAGTGACGGGAAGATGTCGGGACCAAAGTTGTGTGTTCTGGTACGATATAAGTGGAACGAGCTGTGATAGCCGGTGTTGTTGCGGACTGTTGTACTGGACATGTGTTGTTCTGATGTGTGTTGTATGCTTGATGTTTGACTGTGTGCGATGTTTAAATGTGGTTATGGTCTTGTGAGAGTGATTAGTGTTTAAGTAAACTTGTGTGGAGGTCTTTAGTGTTGTGCTTTACTAGTATGCCCTAATTGGACGGTTACTCATGGCGGTGAACGGATGTTCATAACCTTAACTACTTTTCCTACTGAGCGAAAGCTCACCCCTTTACCTTGTTGTTTTGCAGGTCTTGAGCGGGACTTGTGCTAGCGGGATTCTTGGTGCTTGGGATCCAGCGAGGGTCTTGTCTAGGTGTCTAGAGACGTACTGTTTTTGTTGTTGAACCTATTTATGTTATGGTTTTTACTGAGCTGTTGACTCTTAAGATTACTCGGGGCTTTTAAACTGTTATTTAAGAATTTTCTTTGGTTTTAAATTCGTTTTATTTATTTACTGTTATAGTTCACGTCTCGAGTCCGGTCAACACCGGATTTGGGGCGTGACAATTTGGTTGACAGATATGGTTGACACTTTGAGCCATTTGTACGTTCGGGAAATCATCCGTCTTCACGGGGTACTGGTGTCGGTGGTGTCCGACAGGGATCCTCGATTCACCTCCAGGTTTTGGGAGAGCTTGTAGAGAGCATTGGGGACCGAGGTCTTTCTTAGTACATCGTATCACCCATAGACCGACGGTCAGTTAGAGCGCACTATTCAGATACTAGAGGATATGCTGCGAGCATGTGTACTGGACTTCCGAGGGTCTTGGGAGGACCACTTACCATTAGCGGAGTTTTCCTACAACAACAGCTTCTAGGCCAATATTGGGATGACACTATTTGTGGCGTTGTATGGTAGGCCATGCAGATCGCCCGTGTGTTAGGCAGAGGTGGGAGACAGGAGTCTGCTTGGTCCGGAGCTTGTCTAGGAGACGACCGAGAAGGTCGCACTGATTTAGGATCGGTTGAGGACCGCGCAGAGTCGCCAGAAGAGTTATGCAGATAGACGGCGCCAGCCTCCTGAGTTTACAGTTGGTGATCATGTGTTTCTGAGGGTAAGCCCGAAGAAGGGCCTATTGTGGTTCAACCACGGCGGAGGCAAGTTGGCCCTGCGGTTTATTGGACCTTTTGAGATCTTGGGCAGAGTTGGAGCTGTTGCTTACCGCCTTGCATTTCCACCGCAGCTTGGGAACGTTCATAACGTCTTCCACGTGTCCCAGCTGCGGAAGTACACTACAGACCCCTCCCATGTGATTGAGTGGACGGACATCGAGGTAGCTGAGGATATTTCGTATGAGGAGCAGCCAGTCAGGATTCTGGATAGGCGAGAGCAGGCCTTGCGTGGATGGACTATCCCACGGGTACGGGTATAGTGGAAGCAGCACAAGGCGGAGTCGACCTGAGAGCGCGAGGATGAGATTCGTGCGAAGTACCAAAGCCTGTTTGACCCTTGAGGTTTGTCCGTTTTAAATTTCGAGGACGAAATTCTTTTAAGGGGGGTAGATTGTAAGAACCGCCACCGGTCGATCCCGGACGAACCAGAAGTTTTTGGCGGAAGTTGACTTTTTGCCGGAAAAGTCAACCGATGACTCTGGGAGTCATTCGGGACCTTCCCGGGGCCCAAAAAGCTTAGCCGTCGTTACGGTTAGCTTTGTCGGGTCGTTTCCTTTCAATTGACTGTAATTGTGGAAAGGTCAATTGTCGGTCAATTTCGGGTCAAAGAGCGGTTATTTAAGGACTAAAGCTAATTAATTAGAGGTGCTGAATTCTAATTTGATTAGAGATGGTCCCCACATGGACACTTGTCCATATTGGCTTGGGGGAGAATAAAGAGGGTAAGAATGACCCTTTTACCCTTAAAAGGTGGGCATGAGAGACATTTGGACATAGGGGTGTTTTGGGAACTTTCCCTTTAGGATATATGACTCACCTTTGAGGCATTTCAGCCATTATTATATTGGTGGGCGAATTTGAGAGAAAGAGGGAGGAAGAAGAAAAGGAGTTTTGGAAGCTTGAAGAAGAAGAAAGGAGGAAAAAGGGGTGTCTTGAACCCATTTCCTACCCAAATCCCTCCATTTTCACTTGTTTCTTCATCTATTCTGCATTCTCAAGGTAAATCCCCAACCCTTTTTCGTTTTGGTTGAAATTGATTCATGGGTTTTGAGGAAAAATGAAGAACAATGGTTGGATTTTTGATTTGGGTGTTGGATGTTGGTTTTTGGAGAAAAATGAGTGGTAGATGATTGGTTTTACTTGGATTTGAGTATTTTTGATGAAACCCCTTTGTGGGTGTTGTTTTACTGAAGCTTTGGGGTATGTTTTGGAGTTTTGAGGATTCATCAATGGAGTTTTGATGTGGAAATTCGTAGAAAACGAAGTTGGGGAAGAAGAAAAGAGTCTGCCCAGATCTGACACGGAACGGGGCACGGAGAGGGCTTGGTTCCGGCATGGAACGTCGCACGGAACGGGCTGGTTCCGGCACGGACTGCCGCACGTACCGGGCCAGGGTCCGGCACGGTGTGCAGTATGGACCGTGCCTGGTCCCGGGCCGGTTTGTGGCACGGGCCGGGCTGGGTTCCGGGCCGGTGTGTTGCATGGGCCGGGTCGGTTTCCAGGCTTGTTTGCCACCCGGATTGGGCCTCATTCCGGCCCATTTCCCATTTAGCTCGTGTTTTGACTCTCGGGTTTAATTTAGTTGTTCTCGTTCTAAACGCAATTGAATTGGTTTTGATTCGCGAATTGTTTTGTGATCCAAGACTTTGGTCCCGAGCTCGACGGAGGAGGAGACCCTTGGACATCGTGAGGTGACGAGGAGGATGCTAGCCAGGTCGTTCGCATCTAGGATTGGATTGCTTTTGAGGTAGGGAAAGTAGCGAATACCGGTTTAATTACAGAAAGTTACTAGTATGCATATAGGTTGCAATTACTTGATTTAATGATTAGAATCACATGATTAGGATGTGAAGTACGAGTGAAATGAGGGATAGCTTAAGAGCCATGTCGAGCCATAAGTTTTTGAATTGTCGTGCTGTACAAATGCATGTGGGACATGCTGAGCCCTTAGGTTGTGTGTTGATTGAAATGCCATGATCTTTGATTGAGATGCATGATGTGTGACTTAGCTGTTGCTAGATTGAGAAGCATGATAGGGTATCCTCGGTGTAGCATGTTGTTGCTATGTTTGGGCAAGTGTGCCTTGCGTGATGTGATGTGAACCTTTGGTTGTGACATGATCGGGTGAGTGACAGACCGATGTGATGTGTTATGGTGAGTTGGCTTGGTTGGTATACCATGGTCGAACTATGGCATTTTGATGTGTGTTATTCTCTTGATGTGTGTTCCAAGAGGAGGTACCCCCGGTACGATACCTACACCGATGAAGGATTCCGGTGTAAGGTATCTAGACCTAGGATGGTGTGATCATTACCCCGATGATGTGTGGTTCGGGAAGGCGTACGACCGAGGTATGTGCCGGTCCGGTATGCATGAGGCCCCGAGTCTGTGTGCCGGGAAGACATCTGACTGAATGTATTGCCGGTCCGGGATGTGCCCCGAGTCTCAGTGACGGGAAGATGTCGGGACCAAAGTTGTGTGTTCCGGTACGATATATGTGGAACGTGCTGTGATAGCCGGTGTTGTTGGGGACTGATGTATTGGACATGTGTTGTTCTGATATGTGATGTATGCTTGATGTTTGACTGTGTGCGATGTTTAAGTGTGGTTATGGTCTTGTGAGAGTGATTAGGGTTGGGGTAAACTTGTGTGGAGGTATTTAGTGTTGTGGTTTACTAGTATGCCCTAATTGGATGGTTACTCGTGGTGGTGAACGGATGTTCATAACCTTAACTACTTTTCCTACTGAGCGAAAGCTCACCCCTTTACCTTGTTGTTTTACAGGTCTTGAGCGAGACTTGTGCTAGAGGGATTCTCGGCGCTTGGGAGCCAGCGAGGGTCTTGTCTAGGTGTCTAGAGACGTACTGGTTTTGTTGTTGAACCTATTTATGTTATGGTTTTTACTAAGCTGTTGACTATTAAGATCACTCGGGGCTTTTAAACTATTATTTGAGAATTTTTTTGGTTTTAAATTCTTTTTATTTATTTACTGTTTTAGTTCACGTCTCGAGTCCGGTCAACACCGGATTTGGGGCGTGACAGTTATGGGTCGAGAGATACAATGTTGGGATGTCAGTTGAAGCATGTTCGTCAAGATGTATTTATTGAGCTTCTTTTCATGTACCTTACCACACCCTATGCCTAGCCTACCATTATTAGCCTAATTAAAGCCCTGTGTCATTCATGATCGCCTAAAATCCTTATAATAGTGGAAAGAGGATTGAAAATGCTTGCTTATGAATCTCAAAGAACCGTGTATAGGGAAAAGAGGAACGCCTATCTAAGTTGACAAAAGGTTTGTAAACTATATTGAGTAGTCTTTATTGCAAGTAGCTTCACATGCGGTATGTTCATCGGTTTATGCATTCTTTTGAGCTGTGTAAGAACTTTTGGCATGTGATAACCCTGCAAAATCCCGTTTGATCAATGTGTGGATTTGCTCGTAAATTACCCACTTTTCGTGAACTTTTGCATGCAGTTGAGTCATAGGTTGCATTAGTTATAGGATCATGTATTGCACGTGCATCTTTATTTTCATTATCTGAATAAAGGAGGCCCGGACTCCTCCTGTCGAAGTGAACCTCATGGTTTAACAGGGACATACCTTACTGCTTTGTTTATTTTGGTTTTCTCGGGACGAGAAAAGCTTAAGTGTGGGGTGTTGATGTGCACGTAAAATGCATCTATTTTAGATGTCATTAGCCCACATTTTGTTCTTTTTAGTCCCGAGTCAGTATAAGTTGATACATTTTACTCTCATATTGTGTAATTGGTCTTGTTTCAGGGTTCTCCAAGCTATTGGAGCAAAAAGGGGCAATTCGGGACTGAAACAAAGCGAAATTGGAAGTTGGGCAGAACTGCCAGTAAAGTGCACCGATTTGTTGCACGCCGCGCAAAGAACTGGTGCATCCTGAACAAAGGCACCTGATGTGGACATAAAATACATCTATTTCAAATGTCATTAGCCCACATTTATGTTCTTTTTAATCCCGAGTTAATATAAAATGATGCATTTTACTCTCATTTTGTGTAATTGGTCTCATTTCAGAGTTCGCCAAACAATTGGAGCAAAAAGGGGTGAAACGGAAGCGAAACGGAGCCAAATTGGAAGTTGGGCAGAAGTGTCAGTAAGGTGCACCAGTTCTTTGCACGAGATGCAAAGAAGCAGTGCACCGCTTGTTGCACGGCATGCAACCTGGTGGTGCATCCAGATCAGAGACAAAAAATCTGCACCGGAAAGTTGCACGCCGTGCAAATAACCGATGCAACTTAAGATGCAGCCTGAAATGCACGGTGTGCATGCGACAGTGCAGACGTCAGAAACGCGATTTTCAGCTGCGTTTCCTATTTTTAATCAGATTTAACTCAACATATAAAAGGGATATTAGGTCATTATATGGGGTATCACGAAATTGGGAAGAAAAACACACCTTGGGAGAACTTAGAGAGCACTTGGAGGAGAAGACTTGAAGATCAAAAGAGAGTGGAACTCATCATCGAAGGTTTTCGTAGGTTTTGATTAAACTTTGACAATTGTATTACTTCATTGGATTAATATGAGTATCATGGTTTTTATCAATTCCTTGTGTTCTTGTCTCCTTGCTATGAACTAAACTCCCATTGATCTAGGGCTAGGGGTAAAGATGTGATGAGTTGATATAGCTTTGTTCGGGTTATGCTTTTGTTAACTAGTATTAGGATTTTGTTTATCTCATTTTGTTCGTAATGCTTTTTTCGCCTTGATCACGTGGGAAATGTTCAAATCGTGTTAACCAACAATTGAGAAATGAGGTTAATAGGAGGAAAAGGAATGAGATAGCTCGGGTTTTAATCTAAGCCGGAATATGGTTAGACTGACACGAGTGCAATAACTATAGGAGTAAAACCCGAAAGTTAGAGGAATTCATAGAATATAATGCTATATGCCACTCTACACCTAGATTAGAGATAATTAGGTGGACCGAGTATGTTAGGGTCCTAATACGATCGAGAGATGGTTAGGACTGTACTTAGAGAATTCTTGTTGCCCTTAGAATAGTATTAGTTGCAAATGCATACCGAACTACGTTAAGTCATTCATCACATTCGAACCCCGTTAATGTCCTAGATCGCCTTTTTATCTCTGATATACAATCCCGATGTGACTTTGTTCTTCGTTTCTGATCATTCATATATTCTCATTACTTGTATGAATTTAATATTTTCTGAAACAAAAACCAAACATTGTTATAGGAATAGCTTGACCATCGAATTAATTAACTAAAGTGCTTGTTTAATTTCTCCCTTGGGTACGATATCTCGGACTTAAAACCCGAATACTACTTGACGACCGGTATGCTTGTCGTACCTTTCTGAGGGTTAATTCTCATAGTGTCAAGTTAATGCTTTAACTTGACTCCCTGCGGTTTTAACACAGAAAAGGACACGGCAAGCGTACCGGTCGTCAAGTAGTATTTCGGGATTTTTAGTTCCGGATTATTGTACCCAAGGGAGCACAAGACAAGAAATTCCTATTTGAAGTTCGTAGTTAAGTTGTTACGTTAAAAAGATGGTTTTTGGTTTTGAAAGATGCAAATGTAAACGAGTAATTAAAAGGTGAACAAGTATTCAGGTAAATCAGAAGAGATTAGAATCAAAGAAAAAGATAATCTAAGGTTTTTGGGTTCATAGAGACCAATTCCAATGCATTTAAATGACGATGAACACTGTGTAGTTGTCTGATTTTAGGGGCAACGAATCATCTCTCAAACTAGTCCTAACTCCTCACGTTGTTTCGGACCCTAATGGAATCTAACCACCCAGCTCTCACGAATCAGGATGTAGGGAGACCCAAAGCATTACGTTCTTTGATAATTTCTAACTTTCGGTTTGAACCCTATGGTTATTGCAATCGTGTTAACCTAGCTATCACTAGTCTAGATTTAACCCCAATTTGTATAAGATTTTTGACCTAATTGCAACCCACCTCTCACGAGTGTCAGATTGCAATTCTCACCTTCTATCAGGCCTACCCGGGAGATAGAGCATTAAGATCAAATCTAATACAAACCCTAAATCAAATCAACCAACACAATATTTATTCATACATTCAATACATTGGAAAGTAAATCTCTACTCCCCCATAACCCTAGATTATGGGGTTTAGCTACTCACGGAGAAAGAAGAAGAAGAAGAAGAAGAAGAAGAAGAAGAAGAAGAAGAAGAAGAAGAAGAAGAAGAAGAAGAAGAAGAAGAAGAAGAAGAAGAAGAAGAAGAAGAAGAAGAAGAAGCAATCATCATATTGAAAAAGTAGTGGAAATACAAAACCAATGTAGAATTACAATGGTTGAGTTCAAGCACTCTCTTCTCATACAAATCTTGCCCAAGTTGCTTCTCTTCCTTCAAGCTTCAAAGTTCACCAATCTCCACCTTCTAGCTCTCTAGGATTGTCCCAAAAACAAGTTCCTTTCTCTCCAAATTCGTGCTCTTCTATATATATAGGATTTCAATACCCTTTTTTCCTTCTCAAATTCGGATTTGGAATAGGAAAATTTCCTTTTTTTTGAGTAGAAAACCCGTCTGGAAGTTAGTAAGCCTCGCTCGGGCCTGATAGAGGGCCATAACGGCTTTAGGACCTTGACAAAAGTTGTATATCTCTGAATTTCCTTCGATTTGACATAAAATTCAAGGAAATTGGAGTTCGTAGGAAGAAGTTATGCTCTTCATAAGATCAACCAGTTTCCCAAACTCCTAAAATCGGGTTTTCCTCTATTTTAGCCCTTTTTCGATCAAATCACCTACAAAACATAATGAGAGACACAATACGAGTAACGAGAGAAATCCAAATTATACAATCCCGAGACTAAAATGCTCAAGAATGTGGGCTAAAAACATCTAGAATCGATGCAATTTATGTCCACATCAGCACCAAACAAATGCACCAGAAACTTGCGCGCCGTGCATTTTACTGGTGCAACTTAAGATGCACAATAAACTTGTGCGGCGTGCAAGCAACCGTGCAAGCCTTAGAAACGCGATATCCAGCTGCGTTTTTCCGTTTTTAATCAGACTTTAACTCTCGATATAAAAGGGGGATTAGGTCATAAAGAAGGGGATCATGAAATTGAGAGAGAAAAACACTTGTTGAGAACTAGGAAGGAGATTTTAGAGATTGGAGAGAAGAATCAGGAGTTCAACATTCGAGTTCTTCATCATTTTCATCATAATGGTATTTGTATCACATTTATCTTTTATTATGGTTATTGTTGATTTAATTCATGCTTTGTGTTCTTCCTTCATTGATATGAACTAAAACCTTCTTGATCTAGGACTAGGGGAATGGTTTGATGAATTAAGTTAACGGGTTTAGGTTTTACATTTGTCAAAACTAGTACATAGGATACTGTTTATTTAATTATGTTCGTAATGCTTCATTACCTTGATCACGTGATGTAAGATTTAATTGTGTTTGCCAACAATTGAGAAATGAGGTTAATATAACAGAAAAGGAATTGAATAATACGGGTTTAAATCTAGACTAGAATATAGTTAGACTGACACGAGTGCAATAGCTATAGGAATAAAACCTGAAAGTTAGAGGAATTCATAAACCTTAATGCTTCGTACCTTTCTACACATAGATTAGAGATAATTTGGTGGTCAGAGTACGATAGGGTCTTAATGCGATCGAGATATGGTTAGGACTAGTGAAAGAGAGTTCCCGTTTCCCTTAGAATAGTATTATTTGCAAATGTATACCGAACCCCGTTAAGTTGTTCATAACACACAAACCCCGTTAATGTCCTAGATCGTCTTTTATCTCTCATGCCTTAGTCAATGGGTCGGCTATGTTATCATCAGTAGCAATATAGGTGTTGTTCACATCCTCTCAGTTCAGTATTTCTCTTATGAGGTGGTATCACCGTAGTATATGTTTGGATCTGTTATGTGATCTGGACTCTTTAGCTTGCGCAATGGCCCCTGTGTTGTCGCAAAATAGGTTCACCAGACTGGATGGGTTTTTAATTAAACCCAAATCCTTCCGTGAACTTCCTAATACATACAGCCTCCTTGGTTGCCTCTGCAGTTGTTATGTACTCGGCCTCTATCGTGGAGTCAGCGACGGTGTCTTGCTTCACACTCTTCCAGTTGAAAGCTCCGCCATTTAGCATAAACACATATCCTGACTGACTTCTAAAGTCATATGGATCTGTCTGGAAACTAGCGTCTACATATCCATTAACGACTAGTTCAGAATCATCCTTTCCCCCGTACACTAGAAACGCGTCTTTGGTTCTTCTCAAATATTTGAGAATCGCCTTGACCACTATCCAGTATTCCTCACCAGGGTTAGACTGATGTCTACTGGTACAGCTCAAGGCATATGAGACATCCGGTCTCGTGCATATCATGGCATACATGATCGATCCTACCGTCGAAGCGTATGGAATTCGCATCATCCTTTCCAGCTCATCAGGTGTCTTGGGACACTGAGTCTTGATGAGATGAACGCCATGACGTGCGGGTAAGAGTCCTTTCTTGGAATCAAGGATTGAGAACCTACTCAATACCTTGTTCACATAGGTTCTTTTACATAACCCAAGACCTTCTTGGCACGATCTCTATATATCTTAATCCCTAAGATATAAGCAGCATCCCCTAAGTCTTTCATTGAGAAACACTTCCCTAACCAAGCTTTATTCTCGTGCAAGGTTGGAATGTCGTTTCCAATAAGTAGTATGTCATCGACATACAACACCAGAAAGGTAATCTTATTCCCGTTTTCCTTCTTGTAAACGCAAGGTTGATCCTCGTTCTTGATAAAGCCAAATCCCATTACAGCTTCATCAAAACGAAGGTTCCAACTCTGAGAAGTTGGTTTCAATCATAAATAGATTTCAACAACTTACAAATCTTTCCCTTATTCTTCGAATCGACAATACCTTCGGGTTGAGACAAGTAAACGTCCTTCGACAAATTTCCATATAGGAAAGCGGTTTTGACATCCATTTGCCATATCTCGTAATCGTGATACACTGCTATGGCAAGAAGAATCCGGATAGATTTGACCACAGCCATTGGGGAAAAGGTTTCCTCATAGTCAATCCCTTGGATATGCCTATAACCTTTCGCCACCAATCGGGCTTTGTAGCTCTTAGGGTTGCCTTCCATGTCCATCTTCACCTTGAAGATACATTTGCATCCGATGGTTCTTATACAACCAATGGGATCAACCAGTTTCTAGACTTGGTTGTCCGACATGGATTGCATTTCCTCCCTCACGGATCCCAGCCATAACTCGTAGTCGGGTCCGTTCATGGCTTCCTGAAACGTAGCTGGATCATCTTGATCCACCACAAGCTCACCATCACCTCCAGACACAAAGTAACCATATCTCGGAGGTGGACGACTAACCCTTTCAGATTGCCTTGGACCATCTGGAATTGTTGTAGGAACGGGTAATTGCTCTACGACCATCTCAGGCTCTTCTAAACGGTTATCCAGTGGTTCAGTTGGATCTATACCACCCTGAATTTCTTCTAGATGTATAGTCCTCCCACTAACGTCTTTGGAAATAAACTCATTTCCATAAAGACCCCACTCCGAGCGACGAACAACGTGTTCTCGCTGGGTTTATAGAAGTAGTACCCCATTGTTTCTTTGGGATACCCCCACGAAGGTGCATTTATCATATCTCGGTTCGAGCTTATTCGAAATTAAACGTTTCACATAAGCTTCGCAACCCCAAATCTTCAGGAAGGACAAGACATGCTTCCTCCCGCGCTATTTCTCAAATGGTGTCCCTTCCACAGCCTTCGTTGGAGCCTGATTCAAAATGAATGCAGTCGTCTCCAGAGCATAACCCCAGAAAGAGATAGAGAGATCAGTCCCACTGATCATGGACCGGACCATATCCAATAAAGTCCGATTTCTCCGTTCGGACACACCATTCAATTGTGGTGTTCAGGGAGGAGTCCATTCCGAAACGATCCCACTTTCTGCTAGATGATCTAAAAACTCTATGGTCAAGTATTCTCCACCTCGATCCGATCGAAGTGCTTTAATACTTTTCCCGAGCTGGTTTTCTACTTCAGTCTTAAACTCTTTGAATTTATCAAAAGCTTTAGACTTATGTCTCATCAAATAGACATAACCATATCTACTGAAGTCGTCAGTAAATGTGATAAAGTAGCTAAAACCCATCCTGGAAAGTGTACTTATTGGTCCACACACATCCAAGTGTATTAGCCCTAATAAGTCACCTACCCTCTCACCGCGACCGATGAAGGGCGCTTTAGTCATTTTTCCCATCAAACAGGATTCACCTCTATCAATTGAATGAAATTCGAATGGACTAAGAAGTCCACACTTGTGAAGTGCTGATATGTGTTTCTCGTTTATGCGGCCTAAACGACAGTGCAGTAATAGAGTTTAGTCTAAATCATCGGACTTAGACCTCTTGGTATTTACATTATATATAGAGCTTGAAGCATTGTTATCCATATCTAATATGTACAATCCTCCAACCATTTTGGCACTAGCATAAAATATTGAAAATCTCATTTCCAACATCAAAATTGTATCCTTCCTTGTCCAACAAAGAAATAGATACAATATTCCTACTAAAAGCAGGTACGCAATATACATTGTTCAAAACAAAAACTAGCCTACTTGGAAAAAGAAGACTAATGGATCCTACAGTAGTCACCACAACTCTAGTCTTGTTGCCCACTCTGAGGTCCACCTCGTCCTTCTTCAAGCTTCTCCTACCTTTCAGCCACTGTACATTAGTACAAATGTGAGATTCAGACCCGGGGTCCAATACCCATGAATATTTAGAAGTAGTGAGATTTATCTCTATAAAGAAAAAAACCTGATGAAGGCACAATCCCACCGCCCTTCTTCAGATAATCCAGAAACTTCTTGCAATCTTTCTTCTAGTGACCAGATTGTTGACAGTAGAGCAGACATTCTCGACCTCCTTCCCCTTCCTTGAGGACTCCCCGATGCTAGGAGGGTTAGGACGCTTCGGATGTCCCATCTTTCCTGCCAAGTGCATAGGGCCTTGCCCTTACCACTAACAGTTCCCTTATTCTTGAAACGTTTTCCCTGTTTGACCATCAAAACATCCTTGGATCCCTGATCCTTGACGTTCTTTTTAGTAGTTACCAACATTCCATGCAACTCCGAAATGGTCATGTCCATATCGTACATATGATAGTTCATGACGAACGTATCATATGAACGAGGAAGGGAACACAGAACCACATCCACTGCGCTCTCGTTCTCTATCTTAAGACCCAGTCGATTAAGATGTTTGAGATGCCCCTTCATCTTTAGGACATGAGGACCCACGGAGACTCATGCTGTCATTTTGCAGGAGAGGAGTTCATTAAGGACATTGTATCTCACGATACGTGCCCTTTCCTTGAACATACCCTTTATGATTAGAGTACTCCAAGAACTGGTCTTGGAGATCAGACTCCATGCAGCCCAGCATAATACATGACACATCTATAGAATCGCTCAGGTGCTTTTGGTATGCATCCTTAACGGCCCTAATGGCATTATTAGCTGGATCCTCAGGGATAGCCTGGTCTCAGACATATTCTTTGCGTTCGAATTTGAGGACTATCCTCAAGTTTCTGTCCCAGTCCAAGTAGTTTGTCCCACTTAGCTTGATCCTATCAAGAATGGTTTTTAGTGACAAACTACTATTGTTCTCTGAAATACTTTCCATTCGATCAACACGACAAACAAAAACCAATCAGTAAACTGAATAAATTTTATGAAGATCAAGTTTAAACACCAACCAATTGATTCTAAACCTTTAGAATCTAAAACCAAGATCCTTGATTAACTCGATTAAGCTGAACTAATGCTCACCACTTAATCGAGCTACGTAGGTAGGACTCCATCCAATCACATCCTATGTGACTCTTGGCTAGGGTATGTACTCATGTACACGGCTTACCCTATCTGATACCCTAGCTCAACCTCAGGCTGAGAATCGTAGTCGGGTCCACCAATTCTAAACTATGGCTCGTCATTATGTAGGTGCTCCGCTAATGCGCACGACACCCACATATGTCGTCCAAACTTACTATCCCACTTTCCCATAGATGCTCCGCTAATGCGCACGACACACATAGGAAGAGGAGGTAGTAGGGTGTTGATAATTGGGAGGTATCGAACATGACCCATTTTTACTTGTCCGGTTGTGTTTTAAACTTTTGGTACATCCTAGATGCGATGAGCACATCAACTACATTCCAAATGTAATGATGTCTCCAATTACATCCAATTTAATTCTTCCTTCGAAAATGTCAACTACATCCAATGTAATGACGATTCTAAGGGATCACAAACAATGATCAAAAACCAATTTTATCTTTGCATGTGAGGTGATATGCTCGGTAAATAAAATTAAGCATGCAATTCTAATCCAACACGTAGAAAATTGTGCATACACTAAAACAAGCATAAAGTGATAAATGTGCGCATAACAGCCCCCTAAACTAACTCCCACTAGCTTCTTGAGCTCCACCAACTCCAAGTCGATGTCAACACCCGAAAAGCCACCAAATGACTTTTTCGCCCTTTCTTCGTCTTGAGAAAAATATTACAATTTAATACAAGACTCGCGGGTTTGGAATTAATAAATATTACAAATAAGTGGTTCGACGACCACACCTCGAAAAAATAATTACACGCTAACTTTAACGGCTCGCAGACCGTGAAAAGCGATAAATAATTAAATCGAACTAGGGGCTATTATGTACACCATGCCAACATCACATCACACATCGTGTTATCAAACATGCATGTTATCAAACATCAAGTGATTTTCCGGTTTTAATTAATCGCCAAGTTTTGAAATTTTTTGATACACGGTTTATCGAAACCGTTCAAAATTGAAACTTTTGAACATTTGATTTTTGAGTTTGTCAAGACGGTTCCAAACTCGTCATGACTAACAAAACGGTTTAGCTCGGCATATCGACCATCCAATGGTCATGCTTGGCCTAGCTCCGTCCAACGGAGCCCCGTTCGGTCTTGGTTTCGGCTCCCCGAGAGTCCCGCTCACGAGACCCGAAAACTCAATTTTTTTCAAAAATTCCAGGTTTGATAAACTTTTCAAAAAATCATTTTTCATGCTTTAAACCCATAAAAAAGAATTTAAGACATGTTATCAAACAATTTAGCAAAACAACATGCATAAATCGAAACTTTCAACACCGTCTTGTTAATCCCGAAGGTAGCACGACTCTGATACCACTGTTGGGTCTCGATGGAGGGTATGAATACATACTTGCAGCGGAAATAACTCGAGATCATGCCAATGAACACTACCAAATATTAGATAAACAAGAGAATAAACAATATGGATGTCTCCTTACCAATTAGTTCAAGAACACCAAATAAACGATGAACGGCTTTAGTCTCCAAGACGCCTACGTATCCAATTGGAATCAAAGCCACATAGTTCTTCTTTAGATGACTCAAGAACACAACAAGATGGATAAATAAAGCCAAACCCGAAATTGTAGGTGTAGGGAATATATGTTAGTATATTGACAATAAACAAATTCAAATAAACAAAATAAAAAATTGAAATAACAAATAAGAAATAACCTTCACCGAATCAGCTAGCTTACTGACTACGGATTAGGAAATTCGGGTTTAGTCGAGTCCAGGTACTCCCGTCTCCTTAAGACACTTGACTGCCCCGTATGGGCAGCGGTCTCCCAAGATACAACGACTAACGTCAACGTACTCAACTCCGTGTAGAGAAATCACTAGGACTAAGGAAGAAAGAAAATGAAATTTGAAGAGAAAGTGATGGTTTTCGATCTATGGTATTTGATATGTGAAGTGTTGTAAGTGTGTAAGAAGATGACTTAGTAGGTTGGTATTTATAGGCTCTTTCATAGGGATAAGAAGGTAATTTTATGGGGTAGTTAATCCCATAAAAGCCTCTCATTAAGAGGTCATGGCCAACCAACTAATAAATCAGATTTAATACCATAAAACATATTTAAAATCATAAATCACATTTAAACCCATAGAATCACATTTTGACCACATTTTTCCAACAATTCCCTACAAAAAATGTGATGGGAATGGAAAAGGAACGAGGGAGCGGTGACTTCTCAAAGTCGATACCTGCATAGGATAGGTAGATGTTCATCCTTGAACCTTCCCTTGTGAAAGTATATTTACTCTGCTGACTGACTAGTAGACGAGATGTCCTTGAACTATTATGTCATTTGTGCAAATGATGATATACCCCACACAGATACCAACGAACATGGTTTGGTTCTCATTGGTGTGCTTGTTATGGTCATGGACACTACCTGGTTCTACAAGAGTTCAAGATGACTAGCCTCATTAGTCACCCTTGAAGCGACCTCACTTACTCTCACATAGGTGATTCACTTTACTCAATACTCTTGATGTAAGAAATCATTAAAAGACATGCTTATCCTTCACACGTCACTTGTTTGCATCATAGGAATGGACTCGGGTTTGGACCCCCACAGTGACCGTACACGGGTTATGCAATTAGGTTGTCCCATTTGTTGGGTCTCGAGGTAGGGTTGGAGATGAACCAACTCGCAGCGGAAAATCAATAAAAACCAAGAGACGATTAAAACCATGAAACAACTAACAAAGAATGGATTCACAAGAGAAAAATTCAGCACTATCTCTTACCAAAACAAGAACACCGGTTAAGGAATGATTGACTTGAATCTCCAAGACGCCTACGTATCCACATGGGAATCAAAGCCACGTAGTTCTTCTCTTTGAGGACTCAAGAACACAAAAATGGAGGTGGAAACTAGCCAAACCCGAAATGGCCATGGAAGAGGGAGAGAAAATGTGTTTCCTATTCTTGTCTTGTGTTTGTTATGTTGAAAAAAGATGACTTAAACATAACAAAACCCATACTTGTCCAGCTAAAGGCATGGGACAAGTATGGTGTCAAGTAAGGTGTAAATAGGACAAAGTATGGCAAGACAAGATTGGGTTAGGTGGTGAATCACCAACACCTTAATCCTTGTCTTGCTTACTTAGTACTAATTAATCAAGACTTGATTAATTAGTTCCATGGGCCTTGGTTGCATGGGCCTTTCATGGGCCTCTTGGAACATGGCCCGTGGCCATTTCCAACGAGGTCCCGTGATTCGCTCATCGCCTCCAAGCCTTCCATACCGAAAATGTCCAACATTATCTGACGCGATCAATCCCAAGACTCCAAGCATTGTCTCGATCCGTAAAGTCCTATTCACTTATGGGCACATGACCCAAAACCCAGTTTTGGTCATGTCCCGAGACAACTCCCTTTTGGCCATTCTCCATAAATGTGTCAATGAGTTTCATCCTCCGGTGTGACCCTTAGGTTTATGCATGTCAATAGATCAACGTAAAATCCCATTTTACTTGATCGTATTTAAGTGGCAACTAACGAGACTTTAGTATTGCCTGACACTACATAACGAATCGACCCTGTCGATTCTAACCTTTCCGTCGTCCCTGTCATTATCCTTTTATCTCCGATATCCTGATTGAGATAAGGCATAGAGCCGTCATCCTTATTATTCTCAATCACCGTTCCTTGATATGTGAGATGACTGAAGATATGATACCCAGTATCATGTGCATGGCCATGCTATTCTTCCAGTCACTCTCGATCAAGCGGCCGAGAACCGATATCTTTCCCATACCTTAGTATGAGGGATAAATCCCTTAGCCGTCTTTCGTGTCACTCATGTAGCCCGTCCCCAAGCCAATCATGGCCGTTATGGAAGCCCTGTTACGGACAATGTTAGACTCAGGTCAAAATCACTTGTTGATTACATAGCGATCACAAAGACTCCTTGGTCTAAGGATACATGACAAGCTACAACACTGAATATGTTCATGACTTAATCTATGGAACATATTCAGGGCGGGTCGTCCAATATCATGTCCCACATGATATCTATGATCAGACTCCGGAATCCCATTCCAATGACTAACAGAACGTAAGCCATAAAGAGCCATCTTTCATACTAGTCGCTTCTAGTGAAGCTTTGTTGACTAGGGACCCATCGAGTGTGATCTATCTCGAGCTATGGTTCTATTCGCATGGTGGGCATAGATCAGAGCACACGTCGAGTTATTACTCCAACACATATGTAATATAAAGCCGCTTTAATTTTATTGCTAACGATGATATGTACATTTGGACATTTAGGATTGAACTACGGGCACTAAGACTAACAATCTCCTACTTGCCCTAGTTCCAATCTAAACTCCAATATGTCCCCATCGACTTTACATGTCTAACATGTTCAGGCAGTGACACTGCCTTAGTCAAAGGGTTGGCTATGTTATCATCTGTTGCAATATCGGTTATCTTCACTTCACCTCAGTTCAGTATTTATCTGATGAGGTGGATACGCCGCAGTACATGTTTGGATTTGTATTCGATCTAAGCTTTTAGCTTGCGCAATGGCCCTTGTGTTGTCGTAAGATGGATTACCGGGCTGGATGGGTTTTTAATTACACCCAGCCCTGCCATGAATTTCCAAATCCACATAGCCTCCTTAGCTGCCTCTGCAGCATCCATGTACTTGGCCTCTGTCGTAGATTCGGCAATGATATCTTGCTTTACGCTCTCCCAGCTAAAGCTCTACCATTCAGCGTAAACACATATCCTGATTGACTTCTAAAGTCATCTGGATTTGTCTTGGAAAACTAGCGTCTACTCATCCTTCGACGACTAGTTCAACATCATCTTTCCCCCGGGTTAGAATGATGTCTACTGGTACAACATAAGGCTTACGAGACGTCTGGTCTCATACATGTCATGGCATATATGATCGATCCTACCCCCAGGCGCATAGGATTCTCATCATCCTTTTCAGCTCATCGGGTGTCTTAGGACACTAAGTCTTACTGAGATGAATGCCATGACTAGTGGGTAAGAGTCCTTTCTTTGAATCGAGCATTAAGAACCTACTCAATGCCTTGTTCACATAGGTTCCCTGACTTAAATCCAAGATCCTCTTGGTGCGATCTCTACATATCTTAATCCTTAAGATATAAGAAGCATCGCCTAAGTCCTTTATTGAAAAACACTTCCTCAACCAAGCTTTAGTCTCGTGCAAGGTTGGGATGTCGTTTTCAATGAGAACCAGAAAGGTAAACTTGCTCCCACTAGCCTTCTTATAAACGCAAGATTCATCCTCGTTCTTGATTAAGCCAAATCCAATTACAGCTTCATCAAAACGAAGGATCCAACTCCGAGAAGTTCGTTTCAATCCATAAATGGATTTCAACAACTTATAAATCTTTCCTTTATTCTTCGGATCGTCAAAACCTTTGGGCCGAGACATACAAACGTACTCAGTCAAATTTCCATTTAGGAAAGCGGTTTTGACATCCACTTGCCATATCTCGTAATTATAATACGCAGTTATGTCAAGAAGAATTTGGATCGATTTTGACCATAGCCACTAAGGAGAAGGTTTCCTCATAGTCAATCCATGCCTATAACCTTTCGCCACCAGTTGAGCTTTGTAGGTCAGAGGGTTGCCGTCCATGTCCATCTTCACCTTGAAGATCCATTTGCATCCGATGGTCCTCACACCATTGATGGGATCAACCGGTTCCCAGACTCGGTTGTCCGACATGGATTGCATTTCCTCCCTCATGGCTCCCAGCCATAACTCGGAGTTGGGCCCATCCACGACTTCATGAAAGGTGGCTGGATCATCGTGATCCACCATGACTTCATTGTCACCTCCGGATACCATATCTTGGAGGTGGAAGATTGATCCTTTCAAATCGCCTTGGACCTTCCGGAATTGTAACAGGAATTGGTTCTTACTCTACGACAATCTCTGGCTCCTTTCTACTGGGTTGCCAATTGGTTTAGACAGATCTGTACCATCCTGAATTTCTTCGAGATGCACAGTCCTCCCAATGACGTCTTTGGAAACAAAACTCATTTTCCATAAAGACCCCACCCCATGCGACGAACACCATGTTCTCACTGGGATTGTAGAAGTAGTATCCCCTTGTTGATTTGGGATACCACACGAAGGTGCATATCTCAGATCTTGGTTCGAGCTTAGTCGAAACCAAATGTTTCACTTAAGCCTCGCAACCACAAATCTTTAGGAAGGACAAAGCGGGCATCATCCCATATCATTTTAAAATGGTGTCCCTTCCACACCCTTCGTCGAAGCCCGATTCACTATGAATGCGGTCGTCTCTAGAGCATAATCCCAGAAAGAGATTGGGATATCAGTCCAACTAATAATGGAACGGACCATTGTCTAACAATGTCCGATTTCTCCGTCTGGCTACACCTTTCATCTACAGTGTCCCAGGAGGAGTCCATTCCAAAAAGATCCCATTCTCTTTTAGATGATCTAATAACTCTGTGGTCAAGTATTTTCCACCTCGATCCAATCGAAGTGCCTTAATACCTTTGTCGAGCTGGTTTTCTACTTTAGTCTTAAACTCTTTGATTTTATCAAAAGCTTCAGACTTATGTCTCAACGAATAGACATAACCATATTTAATGTAATCATCAGCAAATGTGATAAAGTAGCTAAAACCCCTCCTGGAAAGTGAACTTATTGGTCTACACACATTCTAGTTGTTGAAAACACGTTTGATTTTCATCTATTCGTACGTGCTCTACGTTTTAGAACCGAATCAGATGTACTTTACGGATTTTACCGTCTTGACGTGTTTTCCAAGAAAACGATTGATCACTTTTAGAAAACTAGGAAATCGTTGTGAAAAATGAACCTGTCCTCTCCTTTTTTTTCACGATCCGTTGTGGAAAATACGTTTTTGAAAAGTAGGAAATCGTTTTGGACTTAATTCCAATTTATATCCTTCTTATAACTTCGGGAAAGTAAGAAACCGTTTAGGAAACATTCCACTTTGTTTCCTTCTTGAATTTAGAGAAAACCGTTTAGGAATTTTTTTTTTCCAAGTTCGTTTCTCTCATCTTTGAATTCCGTATGAATTCGAACTTTGTTCAAGAATACGTAATTTCCTTAGAAATTAATCTTGAAACAAACTTTTATTTCCCTTAAATGGAAATTTATATTTTCTTTTCTTTTTATTTTCCACCATTCGTTGTGGAAAAATACGTTTTTTTTTTCAAAATAGAAAACCGTTTAGGAAAATTAATTCCAAGTTGTGTTCTTCATGAAAAGTTAAGTAACGCGTTTAGGAATTGAATTTCAAGTTTGATTCTTTTGGGAAAACTTTTAGGAATTAAAATTCCAAGTTTATTTCCCTCGATCATGAATTCCGTATGAATTCAAAATTAGTTCGAGAATATAATTTCCTCAGAAATTATTCTTGAAGCAAAGATTTTTTTTTTCAAACTAGAAAACCGTTTAGGAAAATTATTTCCAATTTGTTTTTTTTCTTGAAAAGTTGAGAAACACGTTTAGGAATATAATTCCAAGTTTGTTTCTTTTGGGAAAACGTTTAGGAATTAAAATTCCAAGTTTATTCCCATAAACCATGAATTCCGTATGAATTCAAAATATGTTCATACGTGTTCTACGTTTAGAACTGAACCACAATAGTTGATCATCTCCACGTGTTTCCAAGAAACAAGATCGATCAACAAGAAACCGTTTAGGAACTAGTTCCGATTTGTTTCTTGAATCAAGGGAAAACCGTTTAGAAATAATCCAAGTTTCTTTCCCTTGTCTCGAATTCCGTATGAATCTGAAAAAAAACAAGTTTTTTTTATTGTTTCTGTCCAACCCGTGTCGGAATACCCGTGACCCGGTCCGAACCTGGCCTTCGCCACGGCCTAGTACCCACGTCAGCGACCCGCGTAGTTGACCCGCGGTCCAACCCGGTCCAACAGCCGACCCGTGTGCCGATCCAGAGCGCGTCACGCGTGGGTTCTTGTGCTCTGGGTTTCTTTTATAACAAACGGGGCAGTCAAGTGTCTTAATATTGTAGGGAATATATGTTAGTATATTGACAATAAACAAATTCAAACAAATGAAATAACAAATTGAAATAACAAATAAGAAATAACCTTCACCGAATCAGCCAGCTTACTGATTACGGATTAGGAAATTCGGGTTTAGTCGAGTCCAGGTACTCCTGTCTCCTTAAGACACTTTACTGCCCCGTATGGGCAGCGGTCTCCCAGGATACAACGACTAATGTCAGCGAACTCAACTTCGTGTAGAGAAATCACCAGGACTAAGGAAGAAAGAAAATGAAATTGGAAGAGAAGTGATGGTTTTCGATCTATGGTATTTGATATGTGAAGTGTTATAAGTGTGTAAGAAGATGACTTAGTAGGTTTGTAATAACTACTCCCGGTCAACGCCAGTCAAATCTGCGAAAAACAGGAAAAATTAAAAAAATTCAGCAGACATTTGATTGAACCTAAATTTGACCCCGAGGGTCATACCGGACTTACGTTGACCCGATATTGACCAAAGTGAGTTCCAGGGAACTCAGGGCAACTTTCTGATCAATTTGGGAAATGTTGACTTTTCGCTGAAAAAGTCAACCGAGCGACGTTTTGGTCCATTCGAGGACCGTTTTGGATCCAAAAAGCTTAGCCGTCGTCACAGCGGTCTTAGTTGAGCCGTTTCCTTGTAGCCCGTGAAGTTTCGTAATTTCTTGGAAAAAGTGCCCGTTCGGAGCCCGAAACGTCCGAATTTCGCGAATCTGATTGGGAAATATCTAGTAGATATTTTTCCAAAAAGGTGTGGGACCCACCTTGCCACTTGTCAAACAAGTGGTGGTGTTAGGTTTTGGGGGGAAAAACAAAGATGAGGCTATAGGGGGTGGTCGGCCAACACTTAGAAAATAGAAAAAAAAAAGGAAAAGTAGTAGTTTTTAGAAAGAGAAAGAAGAGAGAAGAAAGGGAGAGAAGAAGAGAAGGAAGCTAGGGTTTGGGGTCACTATTCACGTCATCTAACCCTTGGATCGTCTCAAAGTTCGAAGATTCAAGCTCACCTCGACGTTCTCTACGGTGAGCTACTATCCGATCGTCGTTTTCCTTAATTTCAAAAGTTAGGGTTTGGTTAAAATGAGGAGTTTATGGTGGAAATGAGGTGGTGGGATTGTTGGAGACGTTTTGTAGGGAAGAGGCACGTTTTCAGGTGACCGGGAGCTCGGGAGGAGCTCCGACCACCATAGAGGGGTGGCCGGCCACCATGTGGGGTGGCTGGCAGGAGCTAGGGCCGGCCACCACCATGGTGGGTCGGGCCCCAAAGGGCCCTATCCACCCACGGCCAAGCTTGGCCGGGTGGGGCCCACGTGCTCGGGTGATTGGGTTTTGTGTTCGGTTGGTTTAGAACGTTCCATGGATCATTTATCCACAACTGGATCGAAATTTGGAATTAAATTGGAAAAGTTGTAATTAACGGGTTTTAGAAACTTGAAACGCAAATTAAATGACTCGGAAGTCGGAATTCGATTCCGTCGAGTGCCTAGGAACCCTTTAATTATTCTAAAACCTTAGAAACGAAAACGGGAATTTTCGGAGCCCCGGAAGGGCGTTTCCAAAACCAGGGCAGATTCGCCATGTCGGGCGAATCGGGCCTTTCCGGGTCCAATATCGACAATGTCGAGTAATTGGGGAGTTTGGGAGTGATCGACATTGTCGTGGTTACTTTTGGGTGACAGGTTTATTAAAATTCAGTTTATGCCTGCAAGCTGAAAAGCGTTTAAAATTGTGTTCTTTTAGATCGTGTTGCGGACAGAGGAAAGGGAAAGCTAGGCGAGTGACCGAGATCACGCCGGAGCTTAATTGTGCGCTTTTGGAGAAAGCATACGAGGTAGGGAAAAGTAGCCGGATCTCGGCCCTGACTAGGGAAAGTTAACAGTAGAAATGCATGTGACACTGGGGTGTCGTGGGTTAAGTAGGTTTATCGAATATTAGAAAGGTAGGCGATACCGGGTAGTGTTGTATGATTCAGGAACGTATCGAACATTAGAATTGCATGTGACACTTAGTAGTGTCGTAGGAGCAGAGAACTTATCGATGTTAGAATTACTTGAGGCATATGACCATGCCCGGAGGTTGATTGTGAACTTATCGATATTAGAAGTACTGGAAGCATATGACCATGCCCGGAGGTTGATTGTGAAAACTGTTGATATTAGAACTGTTGGAGGCATTGGTTATGCCCGGAGGTTGTTTGTGTAAATCGTGTCTTGGGTGGCCATGAGAGCCCGTGTTACCGTTGTTTCTTGGGTTGCCATGAGAGCCCGTGTTACTATTGTGTCTTGGGTGGCCATGAGAGCCCGTGTTACTGTTGTGTCTTGGGTGGCCATGAGAGCCCGTGTTACTGTTGTGTCTTGGGTGACCATGAGAGCCCGTGTTACTGTTGTGTCTTGGGTGGCCATGAGAGCCCGTGTTACTGTTGTGTCTTGGGTGGCCATGAGAGCCCGTGTTACTGTTGTGTCTTGGGTGGCCATGAGAGCCCGTGTTTTACTGTTGGTGTGTTTTGGGTGGTCGTGAGTGCCCGTGGGGTTGTTGAGCCCGTGAGTTACTGTTGGTGTGTCTTGGGAGGCCGTGAGTGCCCGTGGGGTTGTTGAGCCCGTGAGTTACTGTTGGTGTGTCTTGGGAGGCCGTGAGTGCCCGTGGGGTTGTTGAGCCCGTGAGTTACTGTTGGTGTGTCTTGGGAAGCCGTGAGTGCCCGTGGGGTTGTTGAGCCCGTGAGTTACTGTCGGTGTGTCTTGGGAGGCCGTGAGTGCCCGTGGGGTTGTTGAGCCCGTGAGTTACTGTTGGTGTGTCTTGGGAGGCCGAGAGTGCCTGTGGGGTTGTTGAGCCCGTGAGTTACTGTTGGTGTGTCTTGGGAGGCCGTGAGTGCCCGTGGGGTTGTTGAGCCCGTGAGTTACTGTTGGCGTGTCTTGGGAGGCCGTGAGTGCCCGTGGGGTGGTTGAGTCTGTCACGCCCCAATTTCAGTAAATCGAACTCGGGACGCGAACGTTTTAAAAACATAAAAACACTTGAAACCTGTTTTCATTAAACCACTTTAAAATACCAATTTATTTCAACAAAATAATATTTACAGCTTAAAACACGTCCCAACAAGTGGACAAAAACGAGGTGCACGTCACTAGACTCAAAACACCCAGAAACCCGCTTCAAGCTCTTCAAGTTTTAGAAGCTCACCTAGTCCGTCCCACGAACAGTACCTATAGGAAAAGCAGCTAGGGGTGAGCGTTCGCTCACCACCACGGATAACAAACTGACTACGGCATAATTAGCAGACAAAGCAGGTAACACCAACAACGACTCAACACCGGGGAACACCATCCCCAACCCAAGTACTCTAACTAAACATACACCCAATGTTGCCTTCCCTGACCAACTCGACACCCTGACACGTAAAGTAGACCCGACACAACCATTGACGACCTCTTCCAAGGACTCAAAAGAAAGTTACGCAACACCAAACAGCATCACAATGGATCACACCCCAAACAAGATCACGAAGGATTGCACACCAAACAAGATCACAAAGGATCGCAAACCAGCTGCCAAGAACGCCCTCCCGGGACTCTAACCCGGTCAGGCCAACCCAAGAATGCTGCAACTTACCGGGACTCTAACCCGTAAGCCAGCCGGAAAATGCTTGCACTTACCAAGACTCTAACTCGTAAGCCAGCCAAAGAATGCATGCAACTTACCAGGACTCTAACCCGTAAGCCAGCCAAAGTATGCTCACAAACCCAAACCACACACGCGCGGCCAGGACCCCTTTATTGGCGGGCGTGCCCCCTACCCCGTCTGAACATGGAGACGCGTGTGATCGTGGACCCCCGTTTCATGAAGCGGGCCCCCAACCTCAAGTAACCACAAACACAATCACAATCACAATCACAATCACAATCATAAGCAAGTTCAACAACCAGTAACAACACAGGTTCAACACTCACAGGCACTCATGGCCACCAAGACACTAACAGTAAAACTCGGACTCAACAGCCCCACAGGCACTCACGCCCTCCCAAGACACACCGACAGTAAGACACGGACTCAACAGCCCCACAGGCACTCACGGCCTCCCAAGACACCAACCATAAAACACGCTTGCAACTTACCGAGACTCTAACTCGTAAGCCAGCTAAAGAAAGCTTGCAACCCCCCGAGACACTAACTCGGTCAGGCCAGCCAAAGACACCAACCTTAGTACACGGGCTCTCAAGGCCACCCAAAACACCAAAGGTAAAGACACGGGTTCAACAACCCCACGGGCACTCATGGCCACCCAAAACTCAACAATAAAACACGCTTGCAACTTACCGAGACTCTAACTCGTAAGCCAGCTAAAACACCAACAGTAAAGTACGGGCTCTCATGGCCACCCAAGACTCAACAATAAAACACACGGGCTCTCAAGGCCACCCAAGACGCCAAAATAAACAATCAACCTCCGGCTTAACCCAAGCCTCCAACAGTCCTAATATCAACAGTTTCTCAAACAACCTCCGGGCATGGTCATATGCCTCCAGTACTCCTAATATCGATAAGTTCACAATCAACCTCCGGGCATGGTCATATGCCTCCAGTAAAACAATTAACGCTAAGTTCTCTACTCCTACGACACTACTAAGTGTCACATGCCTTTCCAATAATTACTAAGTTCCCGTAACATGCTTTTCTAATATTCGATAACCTAGATAACCCACGACACCCCGGTGTCACATGCAATTCTACAGTTAACTTTCCCTAGTCAGGGCCGAGATCCGGCTACTTTTCCCTACCTCGTGCGTGTTCTACCAAAAGCCAAACCACGAGCTCCGGTGATGATCTCAGTCACTCACCCAGCTTTCCCTTGCCTCGGTCTGTGGCACGATCTAAAAGAACACAAATTAAAGGCACTTAACTACTCGCAGGAATAAACTGAAAACCATTAAACTCGATGCCCAAACTTAACCCCGACAATGTCGATCACTCCCAAACTTCCCAATTACTCGACATTGTCGATAAAGGACCCGTAAAGGCCCGATTCGCCCGACATGGCGAATCTGCCCGGGTTTTGTTAATTGCCTTTCGGGGCTCCAAAAGCCCCTGTTTTCGTTTCTACGGTCTTAGAATAGTTCAAGGAACCCAATGTACATGCCCGAATCGAATTCTGACTCCCGAGTCAATTAAATGACGCTTAAAGTTTCTAAACCCGATAAATTACAACTTCTCCAATTTAATCCCAATTTTCGATTCGGTTTAGGATAAATGGTCCGGGGAACGTTTTAAACCACCCGAACGATAAAACCCGAGCACCCGAGCACGTGGGCCCCACCCATATTACTTGGGTCGTGGCCCTAAGGTTTCAAAGAGGCTCGGCCACCATGGTGGTGGCCGGCCCTAGCTCCGGTCAGCCACCTCCTATGGTGGCCGGCCACCCCCCATGGTGGCCGGGGCTTCACCCGAGCCCCCGGCCGCCGGAAAACGTTCAATTTAAACCTCCAACACCTCTAAAACGTGCCCAACAATTACCCCAACACCAAAACCACCTTAAACTAATAGTTTCACCCAAACCCTAACATTTGAAAACTATCAAAATGACGATCGGTTCGGTGCTTACCCAAGAGGAGAACGAGGGGAAGACAATTGCTCTTCGTCTTGAGACGATCCAAGGGTTGGATACTCTTCAAACCTTAGCTTTTCCTCTCTTCCTTCTTCTTCTTCTTCTCCTTCTCTCTCTAAACCCTTTCTTCCTTTCTATTTTAAATAAACTAACTCAAATTCTATTTTTTTTCTTCTTTTAACCCTTAATTTAGGCCACACCTCTCCTCCACACCTTTTCCCCACAAAACTAACACCACCACAAAGTGGACAAGTGTCAAGGTGGGTCCCACACCTTTTGGAAAATATCTACTTCATATTTTCCAATCAGTTTCGCGAAAAACGGACGTTTCGGGCCCCGAACGGGCACTTTTCCCAAGAAATTACGAAACTTGACGGGCTACAAGGAAACGGCTCAAATAAGACCGCTGCGACGACGGCTAAGCTTTTCGGATCCAAAACGGTCCTCGAATGGACCAAAACGTCGCTCAGTTGACTTTTCCAGCGAAAAGTCAACATTTCCCAAATTGATCAGAAAGTTGCCTTGAGTCCCCCGGAACTCACTTTGGTCAATAACGGGGTCAACTTAAGTCCGGTATGACACTCGGGGTCATTTTAGGTTCACTTAACTGTCAGTTTTAAATTTTTTAAATTTTCCTGTTTTTCGCAGGTTTGACTGGCATTGACCGGGAGTGGTTATTACAGAGTTCGTGCTTTACTGTTGGTGTCTTGGGTAGCCATGAGTGCCTGTGGAGTGTTGAACCTGTGTTGTTGCTGTTTGTTGAACTTTGCTTGTGATTGTGATTGTGTTTGCCCGAGGTTCGTGACCCGACTTTGTGTCGGGAAGTGGTGTGGAAATTTGGCTGGCTTACGAGTTCGAGTCTCGGTAAGTTGCGAGCGTCCTTTGGCTAGCCTGATCCGTGTTCGAGTCTTGGCATGTTGTGAGCGTTTTTAGGCGATGAGAGGGCAGCTCCCCTTCCGACTAGCTATCGGAAAAGTAGCTCGGTTTATCGCCAACAGGTCGACCGCCTGGAGCCTGACAGGGATCGGCAAAGCGCGTGGGGCAGGCTCGAGCCCAGCCGGTTAGCAACCGGCACTGAGCAGCTGACAGGAATGCGATCCTTTGTGATCTGGTTTGGTGTGCGATCCTTTGTGATCTTGTTTAGTGTGCGATCCTTTGTGATCTTGGGTGTTGCGTGGTTGTCTGTCGTGTCTTTGAGGAGGTCGTCAATCGTTGTGTCGGGTCTACATCACGAGTCCGAGGGTTTAGTCGGTTGAGGAAAGTATCAGTATGTGGGTGTCAGTCGGGTTACTTGAGTTTGGGGATAGTGATCCCCGGTGTGGAGTTGGTTGTTGGTGTTACCGGCATTGTCTGCTAAGTATGCCATAGTCAGTCTATCATCCGTGGTGGTGAGCGAACGCTCACCCCTAGCTGCTTTTCCTACAGGTACCGGTCGCAGGATGGACTTGGTGAGCTTCTGAAGCTTGAAGAGGTAGGAGCGGGATCCTGGGTTTATTTTGAGTCTAGCGACGTATACCTTGCTTTTTGTCCATTTGTTGGGACGTGCCTTTAAGTTGTAAATGATTATTTTTTATGAACAAGTGGTGATTTTAAAGTGATTTATGTAAAAGGTTTCAAAATGTTTTATTGTTTTAAACGTTCGCGTCCTGAGTTTGGTTTACTGAAATTGGGGTGTGACAAGGTTGGTATTTATAGGCGCTCTAATAGGGATAAGAAGGTAATTTTATGGGGTAGCTAATCCCATAAAAGCCTCTCATTAAGAGGTCATGGCCAACCAACTAACAAAACAGATTTAATACCATAAAACATATTTAAAATCATAAATCACATTTAAACCCATAAAATCACATTTTGACCACATTTTTTCAACAGTAGGGAGAGAGGTGGAGAAATTGTGTTCCTATTCTTGTGTTTTGTTATATGAAAAAGATGACTTAAAACCATCAATATAATCAACAACTACCAATGACAAGTATGGTGTGAAGCATGGTGTGAAGTAAGAAAAGTATGGTGCTAAGTATGGCAAGACAAGATGGGGTTAGGTGGTGAATCACCAACACCTTAATCCTTGTCTTTCTTACTTAGTACTAATTAACCAAAAATTGATTAATTAGTTCCATGGACCTTGGTTGTATGAGCCTTGGTTGCATGAGCCTTTTATGGGCCTCTTGGAACATGGCCCATGGTCATTCCTAGCGAGGTCCCGTGACGTGTTCATCGCCTCCAAGCCTTCCATACCGGAAATTTCCAACATTATCCAACGTGATTAATCCAAGATTCCAAGTCTTGTCTCGATCCGCAAAGTCCTATTCACTTACGGGCACATGACCCAAAACCCAGTTTTGGTCATGTCCCGAGACAACTCTCTTTTAGCCATTCTCCATAAATGTGTCAATGAGTTTCATCCTTCAGTGTGACCCTTAGGTTTATGCACGTTGATAGACCAATGTAAAATCCTATTTTACTTGATCATATATAAGTGGCAACTAACGAGACTTTAGTATTGCCTGACAGTGCATAGCGAATCGACCCAATTGATTCTAACCTTTTCGTCGTCCCTATCCTTTTAGCACTGATATCCTGATTGAGATAAGGCATAGAGCCGTCATCCTTATTATTCTCAATCACTGTTCCTTGATATATGAGATGACTGAATATATGATACCTAGTATCATGTGCATGGCCATGCTATTCTTTCAGTCACTCTCGATCAAGCGGCCGAGAACCGATATATTTCCCATGTCGTAGTATGAGGGATAAATCCCTTAGCCGTCTTTCGTGTCACTCATGCAATCCGTCCCCAAGCCAATCATGGCCGTTATGGAAGCCCTGTTATGGGCAACGTTAGGCTCATGTCAAACTTACTTGTTTACTGCATAGCGATCACAAAGACTCCTTGATCTAAGGATACATGACAAGCTACGACAATGAATATGTTCATGACTTGATCTATGGAACATATTCATGTCGGGTCGTCCAATATCATATCCCACATGATATCTACGATCAGACTCCGAAATCACATTCCAATGAATAAAAGAACGTAAACCATAAAGAGTCATCTTTCATATTAGTCGCTTCTAGTGAAGCTTTGTTGACTAGGGACCCGTCGAGTGTGATCCATCTTGATCTATAGTTCTATTCACATGGTCGGCATAGATCAGAACACACATCGATATATTGCTCTAACACATATGTAATATAAAGCCTCTTTAATTTTATTGCTATATATATATAGGGTAGCTATCCAGTACAAACGCTTCTTATTGTGCAAACTGCGAACGCACAAGAGCCACAGGATGTGGTCAAAGTGACGTCAGCAGAGCGCTCTAGATGCTGACACGCGGCGCACGCTGTTGGTGCGCATACGCACAATGCTGATAGTTTACATAGTACAATGTTGATAGTTTAATACAAATGTAACATATCAGCACATTTTGTACTAAACTATCAGCATCGTACTATGTAAACTATCAGCACTGTGCGCGTGCGCCCACGTGTCAGCATCTGGGCGCTCTGCTTACGTCACTTTGGGTGGATCCTGTGGCTCTCGTGTGTTCGCAGTTTGCACAATAAGGGCCTATTTATATGTGATATCAGTCCTATATATATAGGGAAGGTTTCAGCTACGAACCCAAATTGGGGTGAGAACTACGAACTCCAATTGGGAGAATGACACATGGTAGAAATTTGGATGAAGCATTTATTTTTTTTCTCAAGTTCGCTAATTTAATCATTCCCGCTTCGTTTTAACTCCGATTTTTTTATTCTTGCACCATTATTTTTATTTTTCCAAGATCTATCTATAGAGATGCATATTGAATATATTTGGAGCACGGAAAAACAAAATAGGAAAAGTATGGCGTAACCACCCAGACAAAATGTAATTTTGCAGAAATAAAATGTAATTACATTTTAATTCCGCATATTTATATTTTATTTCCATAGATTTACATTTTCTATGTTCATCCGATTCACATTACGTCACACTTTTCATATTTTGATTTCCCGTGCTCCAAATATATTCAATATGCATCTCTATACATAGATCTTGTAAAAATAAAAATAATGGTGCAAGAATATAAAAAACAATCGGAGTTAAAACGAAACGGGAATGATTAAATTAGCGAACTTGGGAAAAAAATAAATGTTTCATAAAAAATTATGTCATGTGTCATTCTCCCAATTGGAGTTCGCAACAGATACACACTATATATGTGTATATATATAAGGGCACTTTCATGCGTTACTATAGTCAGTTTTGTTACTTGTTACCTTATTATGAACCCTTAGATGTATTATATCCAATGACTCTAAATTTTCAGCTTCAATTATCTACAAATAAAATAGAAAAATAACAAAAGGGTAATTTAGTAAATCCATCTCCCTTAATATTTTTGCTGCAGATTTTTTTTACTTTTCAAATCTGATTTTTTTAGATTAATTTTCAAATTTCGGTTGTTTATTCGTATTTTATTATTAGAGTTACATAATATCATGTTTATCATTACAAAATTTTATCTCGGATATTACAACACGAATTTCATATACGATGTTACAAATTATTATGTATGATATTACATAAATTTATACCGGATATTATAAAAAAAATCGATATATATATATATATATGACAGAGATTTATACTGTGTTCCAATAATAAATACAATATGTTGCATGATTTTATACCGAGAATTATAGAATTCTACTCTAAAAATTATACAAATATTTATGTTTCATATTCATACATCAAGTTTCAAAAAAATACCTATACTTTAAAGATTACAAAAATATACCCAAATGTTACAAATACTGGTATTACAAATATATTGGCTCAAAATTACATAATCCAGCATTAAAAACACAGAATTCTACATTAAAAAATACAGAACCTTGTAACCAAGTGTTTCAAAAAACTACCTTGTACATAATAATAAACTTAAATTACATATTAATAGGATAAACATTACAGAAAACTACCATAAAGTTACAGATATATACCTTATCAGTTACAGATATATAGTTACAGAAATATATATACCGGAAAGTTACAAAAACGTTATACAATAATTACAAAAAATTACATTGACCTTTCAAAAACTTTGCAACAGTGTTACAAAAAACTACCCTTCAAGTTACATATGCTTAGTACACCAATTTACATCTCAGTTCACAGAATAGTACCTGAATGATTGATGTGTGAAACACCCAGCAGAAAAAAAAATGAAACTACCTAAACAAATCTGGTTTCAAAATGTTACCCAAACTTTTATGTACCACAAAGCTTGTTTTCAAAAAAATACCCAAACTTTCCATGAGACCAGATCCAGGGATCAAGCAACTTTAGTTTTGAAAAATTAAAACAACCAAAAAAATCAAGACAAAAAAAAAGAAAAAAATCAACACAAAAAACAACCGGAGCTTCTTCATCTCCGGCGAGAAGCTTGGATGAGATCACACTACATGCAGTCCTATAACTAGAACTCGCCGAAGACCTAGAGAAGAGGAGAGCACGACCGACAGCTCCATTGTTGCTCAGCTGCGACGACGTTGAGGGTGGGCGAGTTCCAGATCTGGAGCAGCTTCTCCAAGCGCAGGCGGCAGGCCCGGTCGAGCTGCAACTGTGAGTTGTAAAGTCTGAGATTCTCACGGTGGCGTCCTTCACACCGAGCAGCACATTCGCGCGGCGGAGATGGATCTCGAAACGGCAGCGGCGGAAGTCGCTGATGAAGACGACGAGCTCTTCGATCTTCACGGCGGTGACCCAGCTCCAATGGTGTCCTTCCCACGGCAGAGAACAAGCTCGTGGAGCCAGGATCGTGGCCGTGGAGATTATCTGGCCGGGAACAGAGGATAGAAGTCGGAGGTGACGAGAGGTGGGAGGTCAGAGGTGATGCGTGAGGTAAATGAGAGATGTGAGGGTTGGCCTAGGGTTAGTAAGAATGGAGTATAAAATTACTATAATGACCTTGGCTGATCAAAGTTACAAAAATAACAATAATAATTATGTTAATTATGGTTGTATGCCACTTACACCATAGCCATTGGATCAACTTCATCTAATGGTCTAAAATTCGGTAACAATTAACAAAAACGCCTATAGGTAACGTGTGAGTATATACCTATATATATATATATGGACTTACAATCTACTACAAACCATTGTGTTTAATACAAACTAGGGGCTAAATATGATGGTTGGATGGAGAAAATTAGATGGTAAAGATTAAAACTAGGGGCCAAATCAACGACGCCGACGGTGGAAGAGGGAGGAGGGAAGATGTCGGAGGAGGACGGGTGGCCGGGGACGACGCCGGAGGAGGACGGGTGGCCGGAGACCACGCCGGAGCTGCCGGAGAAGACGAACTCGATCCAGAATTTTTTTTTTTAATAAAATTAATTTTTTTATAAAATAAAAATGATTTTTATATATAAATCTGTTTTTAATAAAAAATTATTTATATATAAAAAATTAATTATTAAAAAATAAAACTAATTAAATATAAAATCTGATTTTAAAATACAAAAATCTGATTTTTTTTTTTTAAAAAAAACTGATTTTTGAAAAAAAAATTCAGTTTTTAAAAAATTTATTTATTTTATTTTGAAAATTAAAAGTAATTAGAAATTAAGGAAAAATAAAAAATGAGGGTATAATGGTCATTTTACTATTAAGTCAAAAGTCAACTAAAATGATAAAGGGCAAAATGGTCTTTTCACATCCCACTTAACTGAAAATGTCTAAGTTAGAGGAATATTCCGTTAAAAACTAACGGAATATGCCAATTTTAAACCAAATCGTTCGTGGACGAATCATTAGGGTACCTTATCGGACAAAAAATTCATTAGGGTACCTTATCGTTCGTGGACGAAACATAAGGGTACCTTATCGTAAATAACCCTAAATTGTAAAAGTTGGAATTGACGGGTTTAGAAACTTTAAATGCGAATTAAATTACTCGAAAGTCGGAATTTGATTCCGTCGAGTGCATAGGAACCCTTGAATTATTCTAAGACCGTAGAAACGAAAACGGGAATTTTCGGAGCCCCGGAAGGACGTTTTCCAATCCCGGGCAGATTCGCCGGGTCGGGCGAAACGGGCCTTTCCGGGTCCATTATCGACAATGTCGAGTAATTGGGAAGCTTGGGAGTGATCGCCATGAGTGCCCGTGGGGTTGTTGAACCCGTGTTTTACCGTTGGTGTCTTGGGTGGCCATGAGTGCCTGTGGAGTGTTAAACCGGTGTTGTTGCTGTTGTTGAACTTTGCTTGTGATTGTGATTGTGGTTACCTGGGGTTGGGGAGTGACAGGTCGACAGCCTGATCCGACTTTGTGTCGGTAAAAGTGCGACAGGTCGACCGCCTGATCCAACCGTCGTGTTGGGAAAAGTGTGACAGGTCGACAGCCTGATCCAACCGTCGTGTTGGGAAAAGTGCGACAGGTCGGCCGCCTGATCTATCCGTCGTGTTGGGAAAAGTGCGATAGGTCGGCCGCCTGATCCAACTGTCGTGTTGGGAAAAGGTCGGGGGTATTGAGCAGCAGGAGTGCGATCCTTTGCGATCTTTTTTGGTGTGCGATCCTTTGTGATCTTGGGTGTTGCGTGGTTATCTTTCGTGTCCTTGGAGGAAGTCGTAATCGTTGTGTCGGGTCTACATTACGTGTCCGAGTGTTGAGTCGGTTGAGGAAAGTAATAGTCGGGTTACTTGAGTTGGGGATAGTAGTTCCCGGTGTTGGGTTGTTGTTGGTGTTACCGACATTGTTTACTAGTATGCCGTAGTCAGTCTGTTATCCGTGCTGCTTTTCCTACAGGTACCGGTCGCGGGACGGACTAGGTAAGCTCTCGAAGCTTGAAGGGCTGGGAGCGGGAGTCCGGGTTTCCTTTTGAGTCTAGCGACGTACGCCTTGTATTTTGTTCGCTTGTTGGGACGTACTTTTGAGTTGTAAATTATTATTTTGATTAACTAAGTGGTGGTTTTAAAGCGATTTATTTAAAAGGTTTGAAAATGTTTTATTGTCTTAAACGTTCGCGTTCCGGGTTCGGTTCTACTGAATTTGGGGCGTGACAACCTAGATTGAAGTGGTAACTGTGGTCGGAGCTCGCTGGAAAGTGGTCGGAGTAGGGAGAACCGAGCTTTTAAAGTTCACTTTTTTCCAGAAGATAGTATCACTATATATATATATATATATATATATATGTATATATATATATATAAATAATATATTTGGACATTTATGACTAAACTACGAGCACTAAGACTAAGAGTGTCACGCCCCAATTTCAGTAAACCGAACTTGGGACGCGAACATTTAAAATAATAAACACTTTGAGACCTTTTCCATTTAAACATTTTAAAAATACCAGTTTAGTTCAACAAAATAATATTTACAACTCAAAAATCAGTCCCAACAAGTGGACAAAAACATGGTATACGTCGCTAGACTCAAATAAACCCAGAAACCCGCTTCTAGCTCTTCAAGCTTCAGAAGCTCACCTAGTCCAGCCCGCGAACGGCACCTGTAGGAAAAGCAGCTAGGGGTGAGCGTTCGCTCACCACCACGGATAACAGACTGACTACGGCATAATTAGCAGACAATGCCGGTAACACCAACACAAACTCAACACCGGGGAACACCATCCCCAACCCAAGTACTCCGACTGAACACACACCCACTGTTACCTTCCTTGACCAACTCAACACCCTGACACGTAAAGTAGACCCGACACAACGATCACGACCCCTCCCAAGGACTCAAAAGACCACCACGCAACACCCAAGATCACAAAGGATCGTACACCAAACAAGATCACAAAGGATCGCATACCAGCTGCCAACTGCTCAGTGCCAAGAACGCTCGCAACCTCCCGAGACTCTAACTCGGTCAGGCCAGCCAAAGAACGCTCGCAACCTCCCGAGACTCTAACTCGGTCAGGCCAGCCGAAGAACGCTCGCAACCTCCCGAGACTCTAACTCGGTCAGCAACCAGTAACAACACAGGTTCAACACTCACAGGCACTCATGGCCACCCAAGATACCAACAGTAAAACACGGACTCAACAGCCCCACAGGCACTCACGGCCTCCCAAGATACACCAACAGTAACTCACGGGCTCAACAACCCCACGGACACTCATGGCCACTCAAAACCACCAACAGTAACTCACGGGCTCAACAACCCACAGGCACTCACGGCCTCCCAACACACCAACAGTAAAGACACGGGTTCAACAACCCCACGGCACTCATGGCCACCCAAGACACCAACAGTAAAGACACGGGTTCAACAACCCCACGGGCACTCATGGCCACCCAAAACACCAAAGGTAAAGACACGGGTTCAACAACCCCACGGGCACTCATGGCCACCCAAAACGCCAAAGGTAAAGACACGGGTTCAACAACCCCACGGGCACTCATGGCCACTCAAAACACCAAAGGTAAAGACACGGGTTCAACAACCCCACGGGCACTCATGGTCACCCAAAACGCCAACAGTACAACACGGGCTCTCAAGGCCACCCAAGACCCAACAGTAAAGTACGGGCTCTCAAGGCCACCCATGACACAACTACACACAATCAACCTCCGGCATAAACAATGCCTCCAACAGTTCTAATATCAACAGTTTCACAAACAACCTCCGGGCATGGTCATATGCCTCCAGTACTCCTAATCTCGATAAGTTCGCAATCCAATTTTCGATTCGGTTATGGATAAATGGTCCGGGGAACGTTCTAGAACACCCGAACACGAAATCCGATCACCCGAGCACGTGGGCCCCACCCGGCCCACCTTGGCCGTGGGCCCTAGGGCTCACTTTGGGGCCCGGCCACCATGGTGGTGGCTGGTCCTAGCTTCGGCCAGCCACCCCATGGCCGGCCGGCCACCACCCACGGTGGCCGGAGCTCCTCCCGAGCTTCCGGTCACCGGAAAACGTCAAAACTCACCTCCAAACACCTCCCAAACGTCTCCAACACTCCCTCAACATCAAAACCACCTTAAACTAATAGTTTTATAAAAACCTAACTTCCAAAATTAATCAAAACGAGAATCGGTTCGGTGTATACTGCAGAGGAGAACGAGGGGAGTGCACTTTCTCCTAGCCTTGAGACGATCCAATAGTTGATGACGTGAATAGTGCCACAAACCATAACTTCTCTCTCTTTTCTCTCTTCTTCTCCTTCTCTCTCTAAAACTCTCTTCTTTTCTAAAACTAACACATTTTCCCTTTTTTTTCTTTTTTACAAGTGTGGCCGGCCACCCCTCTCTTCCCTCATTTCCCCCCCAAAAACCTAACACCACCATAAGTTGGCCAAGTGTCAAGGTGGGTCCCACACCTTTTTGAAAAATATCTCCTAGATATTTTCTAATCAGATTCGCGAAAAACGGACGTTTCGGGCCCCGAACGGGCACTTTTTCCAAGAAATTACGAAACTTGACGGGCTACAAGGAAACGGCTCAACTAAGACCGCTGCGATGATGGCTAAGTTTTTTGGATCCAAAACGGTCCTCGAATGGACCAAAACGTCGCTCGGTTGACTTTTCTAGCGAAAAGTCAACATTTCCCAAATTGATCAGAAAGTTGCCCTGAGTCCCCCGGAACTCACTTTGGTCGATAACGGGGTCAACTTAAGTCCGGTATGACACTCGGGGTCATTTTAGGTTCAATTAAGTGTCAGTCTTAAAAAAATTAAATTTTCTGTTTTTCGCAGGTTTGACTGGCGTTAACCGGGAGTGGTTATTACAAAGAGTTCCTGGGTTATGTATAGATACAAAAGGGGACTACACAAAATGAAAAAAAAAATATCAGTAACCATCCAACAACAAAAATTTCTTGGTCAACGTCAGTCAAACCTGCGAAAAACAGGAAAGTTTAAAATTTTTAAGACAGACACTTAACTTAACCTAAATTGACCCCGAGGGTCATACCGGACTTAAGTTGACCCCGTTATTGACCAAAGTGAGTTCCGGGGGACTCAGGGCAACTTTCTGATCAATTTGGGAAATGTTGACTTTTCGTTGGAAAAGTCAACTGAGCGACGTTTTGGTCCATTCGAGGACCGTTTGAGATCCAAAAAGCTTAACCGTCATCGCAGCGGTCTTAGTTGAGCCGTTTTCGTGTAGCCCGTCAAGTTTCGTAATTTCTTGGGAAAAGTGCCCGTTCGGGGCCCGAAACGTCCGTTTTTCGCGAAACTGATTGGAAAATATCAACTAGATATTTTCCAAAAGGTGTGGGACCCACCTTGACACTTGTCAACTAATTGGTGGTGTTAGTTTTGGGGGGAAAGGGTGTGGAGGAGAGTGATGGCCGAAAATGGGGTTTTAAAAGAGAAAAAATAGAATTTAATTAGTTGTTAGTTGTTAGTTGTTTTAAATTAGAGAGAAGAAGAGAGTTAGAGAGAGAAGAAGAAGGAGAAGAAGAGACAAGAATCAAAAGCTAGGGTTTGGGAATTATTCAACCATTGGATCGATTCAAAGCAAGAAGGAAACGTACTCCCCTCGTCTTCCTCGTCGGTAAGACCTAAACCGATCGTCGTTTCTATTATTTCTCAAAAGCTAGGGTTTGGTTATAAACTATGGGTTAGGGTTGTATGGAGGTTGGGGAGGTGTTGGAGACTTTTTTGAGGTGTTTGGAGGAGTTATTGGACGTTTTCCGGTGACCGGAGACTCGGGAGGAGCTCCGGCCACCGTGGGTGGTGGCCGGCCGGCCATGAGGTGGCTGGCCGGAGCTGGCAGCAGCCACCACATGGTGGCCGAGCCCCCCCTCAAACCCTAGGGTCTCGGCCAAGCCTCTTGGGTGGGGCCCACGTGCTCGGGTGCTCGGGTTTTGATGACCGGGTGGTTTAAAACGTTCCCCGGACCATTTACCCTAAATCGAATAGAAATTTGGAATTAAATTGGAGAAGTTGTAATTAACGGGTTTAGGAACTTTAAACGTTATTAAATTGATTTAGAAGTCGGAATTCGATTCCGTCAAGTGCGTTGGGTTCCTTGAATTATTCTAAGACCGTAGAAACGAAAACGGGGACTTTTGGAGCCCCGGAAGGCAATTAACCAAAACCCGGGCAGATTCGCCATGTCGGGCGAATCTGGCCTTTACGGGTCCTTTATCGACAATATCGAGTAATTGGGAAGTTTGGGAGTGATCGGCTTTGTCGGGGTTACGTTTGGGTGTTAAGTGTTTTAATTGTCGGTTTACTCGTACTAGTTTAAAAGTACTTTGAAATTGTGTTCTTTTAGATCGTGCTGCAGACCGAGGCAAAGGGAAGCTCGGCGAGTGACTGTGATCATCTCGGGTTTTAGTGGAGCGCTTTTGGAGCTTTATACGAGGTAGGGAAAAGTAGCCGGATCTCGGCCCTGATTAGGGAAAGTTAATAGTAGAATTGCATGTGACACCGGGGTGTCGTGGGTTGAGTAGAGTTATTTAAATATTAGAAAAGCATGATACGGGATTGTAGCGTTTATTAGAAAAGCATGTTACGGGAACTTAGCAAATTATGAGAAAAGCATGTGACACTTAGTAGTGTCGTAGGAGCAGAGAACTTAGCGTAATTGAGTTACTGGAGGCATATGACCATGCCCGGAGGTTGTTTGTGAAACTAGTGATCTTAGGACTGTTGGAGGCATCGAGTATGCCGGAGGTTGTTGTGCGTGATTTATTGTTGAGTTTGGGTGGCCTTGAGAGCCGTATTATTTATTGTTGAGTTTGGGTGGCCTTGAGAGCCCGTGTTATTTACTGTTGAGTTTGGGTGGCCTAGAGAGCCCGTGTATTTAAATTGGTGTCTTGGGTGGCCATGAGTGCCTGTGTCTTACTGTTGATGTTTTGGGGTGGCCGTGAGTGCCGTGGGGTTGTTGAACCCGAGTCTTGACCGTCGGTGTGTCTTGAGTGGCAGTGAGTGCCGTGGGGTTGTTGAACCCGAGTCTTGACTGTTGGTGTGTCTTGAGTGGTAGTGAGTGCCCGCGGGGTTGTTGAACCCGAGTCTTGACTGTTGAGGTGTCTTGAGTGACATTGAATGCCTGTGTGATTGAACTTGCCTGTGATTGTGATTGTGGTTACCTGGGGTGGTGAGTTCTAAAGGTCGACAGCCTGATCCGACTTAGTGTCGATGAATTGCGAGTTCTAAAGGTCGACAGCCTGATCCGACTTAGTGTCGATGAATTGCGAGTTCTCAAGGTCGACAGCCTGATCCGACTTAGTGTCGATGAATTGCGAGTTTGAAAGGTCGACAGCCTGATCCGACTTCGTGTCGAGGAATTGCGATAGGTCGAACTCTGACCTGATTGAGATTGGTTACTGAGCAGCTGGTGTGCGATCCTTTGTGATCTTGTTTGGCGTTGTGTAGTCTTTCTGTCGTGTCCTTGAGGAGGTCGTCGATAGTTGTGTCGGGTTTACATTGTATTATCGAGTGTCGAGTCTGTTGAGGAAGGTGATGGGTTGTGGGTCAGTTGAGTACTTGAGTTGGGGACCGTAGTCCCGATGTTGGGTTTTGGTTTGTGTTACTGGCTTTATCTACTAATTATGCCATAGTCAGTCTGTTATCCGTGGAGGTGAGCGAACGCTCACCCCTAGCTGCTTTTCCTACAGGTACTGATCACCGGACGGACTAGGTTAGCTCTTGAAGTTCATGGAGCTTGGAGCGGAGTCTGGTCTTTATTTTTTGTTGAGTCTAGTGACGGATGTGTACCTCGTCCACTTGTTGGGACGTTTTTGTATTGTAAATACTATTATTATTTTTTAGAAGTAAATGGAAATGTCAAAGCTTTTATTGAAAACAGGTTTTAAGTATTCATGTTTTAAAAGTTCGCGTCCCGAGTTCGGTTCTCTGAAATTGGGGCATGACAGCTTGGTATCAGAGCTCGAGGTTTCAAACCTCGGACTGTCCGTCACTTAGGGGGGAGAGTCGAGTCAGTGTAGACCCGTCATGTCTTGAGTCTTGTTTGTGTTTGTGCGTATGTTACAGTATTTTGTTGCTGGCATACTGTTTGTGTGTGGTTGCGTGAACTGTTTTTAAACTGTCGCGGGTCGACTCAGGAGCACTCCTGTAGTCGAACGTGACGGTGTTGATGTCAAGTCGGTACAACGTGGTTCGGGGACGCCTGGACCGGGTTGTAACTACGTGATGTCAAGGAACGAAGATTTAAAATGAAAGGGTGAAGGTTTTAAAATTGTTGCCCCTGTGGCGTGTTGTGAACTTGATTGGCCCTGGGGGCGTATGTTTGTTTTGATTTGGTTGGCCCAGTGGGCAAGGTTCGACTTTGGTTGACCCGGTGAACGGGGGTCGTGTGGTTGTGTTGTTTTTCGGCCGTGTTGGCTTATGATTGAGGTCGGTCCTGAGTTGTCGTATGTGCGTTGTTTGTTTAGTGGTTGAATGTCTACGACGTACTAGGGAACGGATCGTTGTTAGCCGGTAAGGTTACGAACACCCTAAGTTAGACACAACGGGGGTAAGTGGGACGGTTTTCGTCATCGTTAGGAGCTCGGGGTCACTGGTGTGATCTGGTAGGTGAAATGGCAGGAGTTAGATGCCGGCCCGGTACGGGGCCCGGCAGGAGCTGGCTGCCGGCCTGGAACGGGGCACGGCAGGAGCTGGCTGCCGGCCCGGAACGGGACACGGTAGCAGCTGGCTGCCGGCCCGGAACCATGTCCGGCAGGGCTCGGCTTCCGGCCCGGTATGTGGTCCGGTACGGGCTGACGCCGGCCCGTTAGGCAGTCCGGCAAGGGCTAGTTTCCGGCCCGGCATGGGGCACGGCTGGTTCTGGTTGTCGGCCCGGCATGTGGCCCGGCAGGTGTCGTGTACCGGCCCGGTCCAGTGAGTCGTTTTCAAAACTTTTGGTGGTTGTTGTTTCGTTGTGTGGGTTGATTTGTATGTCAGTGTGGTCTCGTATACTGATACTATATATATAAAGTATGTTTAGCTTGAGTGGTGTGGCGCTTTAGTGATAAGCACGCTAGTGTAAGCTTAGATCGGGTGAACGTTAATTCTTTGAACTGTCGTCTTTATTTGAGTTCGCAAACTGAACGTTTGCGTGTATCCGTGCAGAGGATACAGGTTATGGCTCGCGGTAGGCGGGGACGAGCATCAGGAACACGGGGTCAAGCACACACGCGAGGCCGGCAGGGACGGTCAGCAGGGGCACCAGGGAGGGTGCCAACCGCCGAGCCCGCCGACTACGCGGAGGCACAGGGCACTCCTGTCGGAGAAGACAGGAGAAGTGATGCGGGGCCGTCTGCAGGCACCCCCAGTGTTCCGCCAGTCGCGGACCCTCCAGTGATGACTGCCCTGGATGAGCTAACCAGGACCGTTCAGAGTTTGGTGGCGGTCATCGCCAGCCGAGAGTCGGCTTCGCCAGCACCCGAGGCAGCCGCGGTCCCGGTGAGGGCCGCTCAGACAGAGGATCATACCTCCCGAGCGCTACTAGATTTCCTGAAGCTCGGGATACCTATTTTTGTCGGGGAGCCGAATCCCGACCTAGCCGAGCGATGGATAGAGCAGGTCACACGAGACTTGGACACATCGGGTGTCCAGGATGGCCGTCGGAGAGTGTCCTTCGCGGCCCATCAGCTGAGAGACAGCGCCTACCACTGGTGGGGGCGGGTGAAGGACACGGTCGGATACGACTACAGCGTATTCCAGGAGGTATTCATGGCACAGTACTTTCCCGAGTCGGCTCGGCTGGAGCGACATCGGCAGTTCTTAGACCTAGAGCAAGGAGGGATGACGGTAGGAGAGTACGAGGCCAGGTTCACAGCCTTGGCCAGATTCGCGCCAGAGATGGTGACGAGCGAGACGAACCGTTGCCTGCGGTTCCAGGGAAGACTGAGGCTGGGCATCCGGAACCAGGTTCTCGCCTTGAGGATACGGAAGTATACCGACCTCGTGGATAGCGCGGCTACAGTAGAGCAGGGCGCTAGGGATGCGGTCAGGGGCCGTGAGGTCCGACCTCGGCCGATCAGTTCTGCAGGGCCGTCAGACTCACGAGACTCGCGGAGACAGAGGACCGCGGGGTTCTTCCAACCACCGCCTCATCAGGGGGGATCGAGACAGCAGGGGTCAGTGGCATCAGTGGGGCCAGTCGCCTCAGAGAGGAGGCCGTCATGTTATCACTGCGGGCAGCCAGGCCACTTACAGAGAGACTGTCCGACGAGGGGAGGACCCGCGGCAGTACCAGCTACTAGCCGGACAGGCCAGGGCTCGGGGTCGAGGGCTGACGAGATCAGATGTTACCGATGCGGCCGGGTTGGTCACACTATGGCACGGTGCCGCGAGCAGTTGGGGGAGACATCAGTGCAGCGGCCGCAGCAGTCGCGGACGGTACAATCGCCCAGAGGTCGCCCTCGACAGGGTCAGCAGCCGAGGTCGTCACGACCGTCTACCAGCGCACCGATTCCGAGACAGCAGCAGAGTCACGGTTATTCAGCAGCCAGCGCGCCGAGTCAGAGGCAGCAGGCCTCGCATGGGTGAGTATATGCAGTCACCGACTCCAGAGCCCCGGGACCTAGCACGTACCGTGAGATCATCCAGGGTACGTGTTTATTGTATCATTTATGGGCTTTATTCTTGTTTGATACCGGGGCGTCGCACTCTTTTACTTCGTCGGGTTGTGCTGAGAGGTTGGGGTTGAGCTTAGAGCCGTTGAGCCCACCCCTATGCCTGGACACCCCAGTTGGGGGTGGTGCATCGTTGACTAGAGTATGTCGTGCCTGCGAGATTAGAGTCGCAGACTGTCCTTGCCCTGGTGACCTTCTCGTGTTGGGGATGACTACCTTTGATGTGATCTTGGGGATGGATTGGCTGTCGAGGTACCGAGCCAACATCGATTGCTACAGGCGACGAGTGACAGTGACAGTGGGTGGCACGAAGGTGACGTGTGTTCTGGGGAGTAAGAGTGGGGTCCTCCTGTCGGCATTGTCTGCAGAGGAGGAAGTGCCAGTTGTGCAGAACCGGGAGTTACCGAGAGTGGTATGTGAGTTTCCCGAGGTCTTTCTTGAGGAGTTGAGCGGGTTGCCACCAGTTCATGAGGTGGAGTTCAGGATTGACCTAGTGCCGAGAACGGCGGCGATATCGATGGCGCCTTACAGGTTTGCGCCGGCAGAGTTGACTGAGCTGAAGCGTCAGCTAGAGGAGCTCCAGCAGAAGGGGTTCATCCGTCCAAGTGCATCACCGTGGGGAGCACCAGCACTCTTCGTGAAGAAGAAGAAGAGTGGAGAGCTACGGATGTGTATAGATTACCGGAAGCTGAACCGGGTTACGGTGAAGAACCGGTACCCGATGCCGAGGATCGATGACTTGTTCGACCAGTTGAGAGGGGCGACTCACTTCTCGAAGATCGATCTGCGATCCGGTTATTATCAGTTGCGAGTCCGTGAGGGGGACGTCGCAAAGACTGCATTCCGGACACGCTATGGGCATTACGAGTTCCTGGTGATGCCATTCGGACTAACGAACGCGCCAACAGCGTTCATGGACCTGATGAACAGCATCTTCCAGCCGTACCTGGATCAATTTGTGGTGGTGTTCGTGGACGACATCCTGATATATTCGCAGAACGAGGCGGCGCATAAGGCACGTCTGAGGGCTGTTCTGACACTACTGCGCGAGCACCAGCTATATGCCAACCGGGAGAAGTGCGAGTTCTGGCTCTCTGAGGTGAGATTCCTCGGCCACATCGTATCCCGTGACGGTATCCTGGTTGATTCGTCGAAGATCGACGCGGTCTCGAAGTGGGCACGACTCACGAGTGTTTTCGAGATCCGCAGCTTTCTGGGATTGGCAGGCTACTATCGGTGATTTGTCTAGGATTTTGCACGACTAGCCGCACCGATGACTCTGTTGACGCGCAAGGCTGTCGGGTTCGCGTGGACAGATGACTGTGAGCGTGCATTCGCGGAGTTGAAGACTCGACTGACTACAGCTCCAGTGTTAGTGGTGCCCGAGCGAGGGATTGGTTATGATGTTTACTGTGATGCGTCCAGAGAGGGACTGGGCTGCATGCTGATGCAGTTGGGCAGAGTTGTGGCGTATGGCTCCAGGCAGTTGAAGACGCACGAGCGCAACTATCCCACCCACGACTTGGAGCTAGCAGCAGTCGTGTTTGCGCTGAAGAGCTGGCGATATTATCTGTATGGCGAGGGGTTTCAAGTGTTCTCGGATCACAAGAGCCTCAAGTACATATTTTCCCAGCGAGACCTAAACATGCGTCAACGACGGTGGATGGAACTACTCGAGGAGTACGACTTCGAGCTACACTACCATCCGGGCAAGGCGAACGTTGTCGCCGACGCCTTGAGTAGGAAGTCGGTTCCGAGCCTCGCCAGCTTATCAGTCCGAGAGTGGGGCATGATGGGGGAGCTGAGCACATTCGGGCTTGAGCTAGAGGAGGTTACTGGCGGTGTTGCCATGTGCTCATTAGTGGCTCAGCCCTCACTACTTGCCCAAGTGTTGGAGGCGCAGATAGAGGACGTCGAGGCATCAGAGATCCGCGAGAGAGTCGTCAGGGGTGACGAGGTAGTGGGCTGGGAGGACAGTGTTGATTGGGGACTATAGTACCGCGGGGGGCTGTTCGTGTCGGTTAACTGTAGAGACGCCGTGTTACGAGAGGCACACCATTCGCGTCTCACAGTGCATCCGGGGGGCACCAAGATGTACCGTGACCTCAGACGGCACTACTGGTGGCGCGGGATGAGGAGAGCAGTCGCAGAGTTTGTGTCGAGATGCCTCGTCTGTCAGCAGGTGAAGGCCGAGCATCAACGTCCAGCGGGATTGTTACAGCCACTACCGATTGCTCAGTGGAAGTGGGAGCACATTACGATGGACTTCGTATGCGGGCTACCGAGATCGCCAAAGTGAAACGACGCCGTGTGGGTGGTGGTTGACCGGTTGACCAAGTCGGCCCACTTCCTGGCTATGAGGATGACAGACCCGGTCGACAAGTTGAGCAGCTTGTATATTCAGGAGATAGTGCGTCTCCATGGGGTCCCGGTGTCGATAGTGTCTGACAGGGATCCCCGCTTCACGTCCAGGTTTTGGCCGAGTCTATAGAAGGCACTGGGGACCGAGGTTCTGCTCAGCACAGCACATCACCCTCAGACAGACGGCCAGTTTGAGCGTACCATTCAGATCTTGGAGGATATGCTGCGAGCATGTGTACTGGATTTCAGGGGATCTTGGGAGACCCACCTGCCTTTGGTCGAGTTCGCCTACAACAACAGCTTCCAGGCCAGTATCGGGATGGCACCATTCGAAGCGTTGTATGGGAGGCTGTGTCGGTCACCAGTATGCTGGGCAGAGGTGGGGGACAAGAGTCTGTTGGGGCCAGATCTTGTCAGCGAGACGACGGAGAAGGTCGCATTGATTCGCGATCGGTTGAGGACCGCGCAGATCCGACAGAAGAGTTATGCCGACAGGCGGCGTCGACCTCTTGAGTTTGCAGTCGGGGATCACGTGTTCCTGAAGGTGAGCCCGAGGAAGGGGTTGGTGCGGTTCAGGCGCAGCGGGGGCAAGTTGGCTCCGAGGTACATCGGCCCGTTCGATATTTTGGGCAGGGTGGGAGCAGTGGCTTATCGTCTGGCGTTGCCACCGCAGCTTGGGAGAGTCCATAACGTCTTCCACGTATCCCAGTTGTGGCAGTACAACGCAGACCCCTCCCACGTTATCAAGTGGACTGATATCGAGGTGGCTGATGATGTCTCCTATGAGGAGCAGCCGGTTCGGATCATGGACACACGGGAGCAGGTTCTACGGGGAGGCAAGATTATCCACTTGGTCCGAGTGCAGTGGAAGCATCACGGGGCTGAGTCGACATGGGAACGCGAGGACGAGGTTCGCGCGAAGTATCCCGGCCTGTTCGACTCCCGAGGTACGTCTGTTTTAAATTTCCCGGACGAAATTCCTTTAAGGGGGGTAGACTGTAATAACCACTTCTGGTCAACGTCAGTCAAACCTACGAAAAACAGGAAAATTTAAAAAATATAAGACAGACACTTAACTTAACCTAAATTGACCCCGAGGGTCATACCGGACTTAAGTTGACCCCGTTATTGACCAAAGTGAGTTCCGGGGGACTCAGGGCAACTTTCTGATCAATTTGGGAAATGTTGACTTTTCGCTTGAAAAGTCAACCGAGCGACGTTTTGGTCCATTCGAGGACCGTTTGAGATCCAAAAAGCTTAACCGTCGTCGCAGCGGTCTTAGTTGAGCCGTTTCCGTGTAGCCCGTCAAGTTTCGTAATTTCTTGGGAAAAGTGCCCGTTCGGGGCCCGAAACGTCCGTTTTTCGCGAAACTGATTGGAAAATATCAACTAGATATTTTCCAAAAGGTGTGGGACCCACCTTGACACTTGTCAACTAATTGGTGGTGTTAGTTTTGGGGGGAAAAGGTGTGGAGGAGAGTGATGGCCGAAAATGGGGTTTTAAAAGAGAAAAAATAGAATTTAATTAGTTGTTAGTTGTTAGTTGTTTTAAATTAGAGAGAAGAAGAGAGTTAGAGAGAGAAGAAGAAGGAGAAGAAGAGACAAGAATCAAAAGCTAGGGTTTGGGAATTATTCAACCATTGGATCGATTCAAAGCAAGAAGGAAACGTACTCCCCTCGTCTTCCTCGTCGGTAAGACCTAAACCGATCGTCGTTTCTATTATTTCTCAAAAGCTAGGGTTTGGTTATAAACTATGGGTTAGGGTTGTATGGAGGTTGGGGAGGTGTTGGAGACTTTTTTGAGGTGTTTGGAGGAGTTATTGGACGTTTTCCGGTGACCGGAGACTCGGGAGGAGCTCCGGCCACCGTGGGTGGTGGCCGGCCGGCCATAAGGTGGCTGGCCGGAGCTGGCAGCAGCCACCACATAGTGGCCGAGCCCCCCCTCAAACCCTAGGGTCTCGGCCAAGCCTCTTGGGTGGGGCCCACGTGCTCGGGTGCTCGGGTTTTGATGACCGGGTGGTTTAAAACGTTCCCCGGACCATTTACCCTAAATCGAATAGAAATTTGGAATTAAATTGGAGAAGTTGTAATTAACGGGTTTAGGAACTTTAAACGTTATTAAATTGATTTAGAAGTCGGAATTCGATTCCGTCAAGTGCGTTGGGTTCCTTGAATTATTCTAAGACCGTAGAAACGAAAACGGGGACTTTTGGAGCCCCGGAAGGCAATTAACCAAAACCCGGGCAGATTCACCATGTCGGGTGAATCTGGCCTTTACGGGTCCTTTATCGACAATATCGAGTAATTGGGAAGTTTGGTAGTGATCGGCTTTGTCGGGGTTACGTTTGGGCGTTAAGTGTTTTAATTGTCGGTTTACTCGTACTAGTTTAAAAGTACTTTGAAATTGTGTTCTTTTAGATCGTGCTGCGGACCGAGGCAAAGGGAAGCTCGGCGAGTGACTGTGATCATCTCGGGTTTTAGTGGAGCGCTTTTGGAGCTTTATACGAGGTAGGGAAAAGTATCCGGATCTCGGCCCTGATTAGGGAAAGTTAATAGTAGAATTGCATGTGACACCGGGGTGTCGTGGGTTGAGTAGAGTTATTTAAATATTAGAAAAGCATGATACGGGATTGTAGCGTTTATTAGAAAAGCATGTTACGAGAACTTAGCAAATTATGAGAAAAGCATGTGACACTTAGTAGTGTCGTAGGAGCAGAGAACTTAGCGTAATTGAGTTACTGGAGGCATATGACCATGCCCGGAGGTTGTTTGTGAAACTAGTGATCTTAGGACTGTTGGAGGCATCGAGTATGCCGGAGGTTGTTGTGCGTGATTTATTGTTGAGTTTGGGTGGCCTTGAGAGCCGTATTATTTATTGTTGAGTTTGGATGGCCTTGAGAGCCCGTGTTATTTACTGTTGAGTTTGGGTGGCCTAGAGAGCCAGTGCATTTAAATTGGTGTCTTGGGTGGCCATGAGTGCCCGTGTCTTACTGTTGATGTTTTGGGGTGGCCGTGAGTGCCGTGGGGTTGTTGAACCCGAGTCTTGACCGTCGGTGTGTCTTGAGTGGCAGTGAGTGCCGTGGGGTTGTTGAACCCGAGTCTTGACTGTTGGTGTGTCTTGAGTGGCAGTGAGTGCCCGCGGGGTTATTGAACCCGAGTCTTGACTGTTGAGGTGTCTTGAGTGGCCTTGAGTGCCTGTGTGATTGAACTTGCCTGTGATTGTGATTGTGGTTACCTGGGGTGGTGAGTTCTAAAGGTCGACAGCCTGATCCGACTTAGTGTCGATGAATTGCGAGTTCTAAAGGTCGACAGCCTGATCCGACTTATTGTCGATGAATTGCGAGTTTGAAAGGTCGACAGCCTGATCCGACTTCGTGTCGAGGAATTGCGATAGGTCGAACTCTGACCTGATTGAGATTGGTTACTGAGCAGCTGGTGTGCGATCCTTTGTGATCTTGTTTGGCGTTGTGTAGTCTTTCTGTCGTGTCCTTGAGGAGGTCGTCGATAGTTGTGTCGGGTTTACATTGTATTATCGAGTGTCGAGTCTATTGAGGAAGGTGATGGGTTGTGGGTCAGTTGAGTACTTGAGTTAGGGATTGTAGTCCCGATGTTGGGTTTTGGTTTGTGTTACTGGCTTTATCTACTAATTATGCCATAGTCAGTCTGTTATCCGTGGAGGTGAGCGAACGCTCACCCCTAGCTGCTTTTCCTACAGGTACTGATCACCGGACGGACTAGGTTAGCTCTTGAAGTTCATGGAGCTTGGAGCGGAGTCTGGTCTTTATTTTTTGTTGAGTCTAGTGACGGATGTGTACCTCGTCCACTTGTTGGGACGTTTTTGTATTGTAAATACTATTATTATTTTTGAGAAGTAAATGGAAATGTCAAAGCTTTTATTGAAAACAGGTTTTAAGTATTCATGTTTTAAAAGTTCGCGTCCCGAGTTCGGTTCTCTGAAATTGGGGCGTGACAGGTATAAAGGTATATGTTTAATGAAGCTTTGGTACGTCTTCTTATATGTCTCTACATGAAAAAACTTGTGAACATAATCCTCTAGCTCTATTCTAAGATGGGCACATGTGGAGACAACATGCATACAAGGAATACTATTCAACTGCCAGTCCAAGCAGGTACATGTCCAATGCTCTATGTCAACTTCGAATGTTATCCCATCCACTTTTACCTCAAATATTCCAACCCCACTAGGAAAAACACTACAATCTTTACTTAGCAATTTGATGTCCTCTAGCTTCTTTTGGATTTTGGGACATATTTTACCACTAAACTTAGAAAATGTACGGTTCCTATTGTAGAACATTTTAATCAGCTTCATTCTCATGTATTCACAACAGTCATAAATTGATTTCTCCCTACCATTTAGAATCCAGTTATTGAAGCACTCAGAAAAACTATTTGTCTGAGTATCAGTTTTACCTCTAGGAGTGTAAAAAGCTCTACACCAACCACTTGGCTCTTTGGTCCTCAGCCATTAGTATGCTTCCTCACTTTCGCTGTTAATTTCCTCCATCCTGTGTTCAAATTCAACAACACTGTTTTGCTGCTGAACATGCATAGAACAAACATGCTAGCTCATCATCCTTGAACTTGAGATATCAATTCTCATACATGTGTTTCATGCAAAAATGACGTTCCGCATTAAGCAACCAGTCCTTAAATAGAGGCACCAACCCCTACAAAACAACAATTCATTAATACACAGTATACTAACAGTTGGAATAAACAACAATTGCAGTTAGGATGAATTAGATGTACCTTTTGCCTGTCGGAAATAAACCATGTCCGTATTTGCACCACATCCCAATCTTACGAGCTGATGCATAACACCAAAAATCACATCCCTTTCTCTCGCACATTATTTGGATTCTTGTCCCTTCATTCTTATGGAATCGGTATTCAAACCCAACTCTTGTGGCAAACATTTTGAAGAGAAGTTTGAACACTGTTGCGTTCCTGAAAGTAGAGTACAACCACATCTTGAAATCCGACAATAGATCATACTTCTCCAATATCTTCTATCCTCTCCCATCTACATGATATTTTGCCCATATCTCATCAATAATTGCTTCCTCAGCCTCCGCCTCTTCTTCAAATAGAGGGATATGTGTTTCTTTTGCAACATCCTTCTGTGGTTGAGATGGAGTGATGTATGTATCCATGTCACTTTCACAATCAAAATCAATATCCTTCAACCACTCAGGATATTCGAGATAGTCATCATTTTTCTCATTTTGTGGATTCTTTCCCTTCCTAATTCTTTCTTGCTTATATAATTCATCTTCCTCCACAACCCTATCTTCACCAATAGGAACCTTAAGATTTGCTTCTTCACCAATACATCCATTATCAAATGTTGTAGGAGATGCTTCTTCACCAATAGGATCATCTATTTTTTCGCTACTTTATCATCCATATGATCTAATTCATCATCTACATAATCTGATTCATCATCCTCATATTCACTTTGGATTACCTGCACAACCTTCTTATTTTCTATACAAGTCTCCAAATCATATCCAACTTCGATCATACCAATCACCTGCTTCTTACTGCAATACTGAACCTCCCAGTCCCTTAAAAAATGTCTCTTGTACTTTGATTCGCATCCCACACATTTATCTGCTCATTCACCTTACTACCTCCCATAACTTTTCCTTTTGGAGAAACTATACGAAGAGGAGCATGAGCAACCCCATTCACTGTGTATAAGGGAATAAATGCACCATTCCCTATGTACTTCTTCAGAACCTGGTGTAACCACTCATCACTCTTAAGCTCCACAAAAATTATTATCCTTCTTCCAATACATCCGACTTGTGCTCTCACACCCTAGAACTAGAACTAGACCCATAAGCTCCAAGTAACCACACATATCTTCATTTATCATAAAGTAGTTTACAGTCCCCCCCATACGAATTTCGAGCTCTGTCAATGTTTCCCTCATGATGGATTTCAAAAACAATTTTTTTAGGTTTAGTCTTGTGTTCAAACTGTACTCTCGGTTTTCTACTGTTGCGGCTTCGATTCTGCATATAAACGAACCAATGCACACACCACACTCAGAACCAAGCTTCAGATTTAGAAAAAATTAAGAACCAAACTTCGGATTCAGAAAAATTACTCTGAACCAAACTTCAGATTCAGAAAAAAATTAAAATCCCTAATTTCTAACCTAACCCTAATCAATATTGTAACAGATTGCAGAGGGATGAAACTTACCGATGAAACCATTCTTCACGAGCAGCAGCGGCGACCTCTCGACCAGCAGCAACGACCTCTCTGACCAGTAGCGGCGACCTCTCCGACCAGCAGCGGCGACCTCTCCGATGATAGCAGCGGTGACTCGACCAATAACGCAGCTCTCGGGGAAGAAGTCGGACACGATGATACGTAGAGCCAAGCCAAATCTAATTTAGTTTAATATATGAATGGCACAAAGGTCATTTCCATTTTACTGTTACGACTGGTGGACAGAAAAAGGGTAACTAAAAACTAAATAAAGTTAACGGGTTTAAATGACACAAAAAATAGTTAGGGGTGATGTGAAAAACCGTGATAATTAACTGTGGTTATGTGTCATTTTTTTTATTGAACTATTTAAATTTGATAGGCACTACTCTAAGTCTAAGGTGACATAAGTTGGTCTCTTGGTTTTACAAACCCTTGGCATTGAACTCAAGTGAAGACAGTATCCCAAGTTTGATTCAGTTATCGCGCCTGCGTCCCTCGCTGTGCCAGAACCCAAAGCAGAGCCAAACATACTTCGGAAATGGTGACGTCGCCAGTGGTGAACACGTACCCTCTCTCCAGCTACACCTTCGGCACCAAGGAGCCCAAAATGGAGAAGGACACCTCCGTCGCCGATCGCCTTGCTCGCATGAAAGTCAAGTATGCTCATTCTCTTTCCAATTTTTCGATTCCTTCCCTAAAAGTTTAGCTTTCAAACTTTGCATTTCCTGAATCGGGTAAAACGATGAACTCTGCGTATGGTTTGTAATTTTTTTGCTTTCTGAGCATTAGGGTTTTGGTAGAAAGTAATAGATCACACTGACATCCGTCTAGGGTTATGCTCGAAGTTTTGCTGGCCACTGAAGTCTGAATGTTTGCCTCGTGACATTTTGTTGGCAATAAAGAATTGCAATTGTGAATTGATTCAGAAATTGCATTCGGTCGTCTCTGGCTAAAAATGAGCTACATTGGAACAAATAGAATTTGCCCTTGTTCTCCAATTGCGAACATAAAATTATTTAATAGCCCTGTTGACGTTGTTGTGACAACAATCTCCCCGCCTTTAGAAACCCTAAATTTTGGAACAACAAATGACTGGAAACTTTAAATCTTCAAATTGATGTCCATGATGAACTAGTTTATGTATATATATCATACAAATTGAATTATTTTTTCTCCAACTTACAGCTATATGAAAGAGGGCATGAGGACAAGTGTTGAGGCAATTTTACTGGTATGTTTGTTTGCTTTCACTTACAACTATAAGTTTCTTTTGTTGTTGGAATTGGTTGCAGTATAATTACCAGCAGATGTAATTGAAACACATTGAGTATTAGGATGAAGTGTTAAGTTGGTATCTATTTTTCTAATTGTACAAGTTCACAATCGAAGACGGTTTTGAAGCATACAGGAAATACCAAACTATTTTATCCATGTTCTATTGTATCAATATTGCACCCTAGACTAGTAGTGGGTTCAGCTGCTGCTAAGGTTGGGCAGTCAAGCCAATGTGATTCTGACATCACCGATCTTTACTTTACTCTGTTCTCTGTATGTTTCTATTGAGATAATTGCCCTCTCAAGAAACAAAGACATTATGATCAAACAATTAATTGCTACTGAAACTGGTCACTTGGTAACTGAATGGAAAAAAATCCTTGGTGTCTGTATCTTCCTTTTTATTGATTTTTAATGGGATCCTATTGTTACTCTTCTATCTTGGGTCCGGTTTATTTCTAGCAGTAACTTGTTTGATTTGTTCTCATATCACTGCCTCATCTCCTATTATTGGTCTATGCTAATCATGTAATGAAAAACAGTAATGAAACATCTAACTTGGCGCTACTTCAAATTTGTCTTTCATTGTTTATTATTTGTTTTTTATAAATGCTGAATTCTACATATGTCCTTTGGCTGACACTAGATTGTATTTTAAATATCCGCGGTTCCTAAATTGTTAGCAATTTTCTTCCCATCAAGATTTCTGATTGAGCTTCTAGCCCTGTTACAAAGCCCAGATAGTAGCATTGTCACTGGGTACTTTCATGTTGCATTTGCAATCAACATATAATGGGTTATTCTTCCTGTTTACACAGTATATTTTACAATGGTGACATGTTCTGATATATTGTACTATGTCTCAGTTATGACAATTTTACACAACAACAATTACTGTATTATGGTTCATAGTACAAGGATGTAACAAATTTTAAATTCTGGCTGTCTGCCTACCAACAACCCTCCTCCTTTATTCCGGCTTGGGACAGGCAACCGAACTTGATTGGGGGAGTTATTTACAATGATGTTATGAACAGTAAATTTTCAAGTAGTGTTTTGGTTTTTGCCTTCAGTTTTCCTCATACCTTATCTCGATCATGTGTTACATTTTAGTATGCACTCTTTTTGTCAGTGTAGGGTACTTTTATATGTTGAAAAGATGATTTAGTTAATCGCAACCTTAAACCATGTATACATGGTGGTGTTCAAGTTTATTTCAAGCTTTCAAATTTGTTTGTTTGAGTTTATGAAGTTCTTTAGCAAACCATTTGATGAATTCTCTCAGTTTTCATTGCCCGTTTTAATTGTATGTTTTATTTATAGCATCCATTAATCTTATTCTTTTTTATTTAATGGCTTCAGAACAATTTTTAGTGAATTTAATTCACCCTATCCTAGTTCGTTTAAAATATCTGGTTCAGTTCTTACATTTGGGTAGGGTTAAGTTATGTATTTTTTATTCTCTTGGAGCAAGTAAATAATTTTATCAGCCAAAAGGGGATGTTTATTAATCCCTCCATTCCAAAATAAGTTTCCTCTTTATTTTCTACCATAAATTAACAGTTAGTGATGTTAGTGCATCACTTTCCCACTATGTTCCAATGTGCTACACTTGATAAGATATTTAATGGACTCATACAAGAAGTTGTTTGTTGCAATCCGTGCGTAATTCACTTCCTCAAAAGAAAAGGGGGTATATATTTAGAACATCCCTTATAGGAAAGGTGGACACTTATTTTGTAGTGGAGGGAGTATTCTACATGCTTCTCTTCAGAAAAATGTGCCTTCATTGCTTTATCTGCTAGAGCAGCCAGGGCCCACAATTGTATTTCATCAAACTACACCCAGAACCTGCTTAGATTTCTTGACAAGCCAATGGTTTTCCAGTCCTACGTGTAAACTGGAAGTGTAAATATTTTGTTTTAATACCTTTTGTTTTCCACTCATATATCTCAAAACGACAATTATAGCTTTTTAACAGTATACCATCAGATGCAATGTAAATTTGACTCTGACAGCCTGTGCTGGCATCAAAAGAAGTTATCTTCATGGTTATAGTTCTATCCAAAATCAAGTGTAAATAACAATGTGATGACCTTGTTACTCCATTGCATGCAGCTACAATACTTAATTTGCATGGTTCTTGGAATTATAGTTTTTTTTCTGCTAGGAAATTGTTTGAGTTATGTTAATGTCCTCTAGTTCTTAAAACTCATTCTTGTCTATTTTTCGTCCTTAGGGTGGGAAGAGATCACTTTATAAGCTTATTATATGGGTTGATTGTGCAGGTGCAAGAACATAATCACCCCCACATACTTCTGCTACAAATTGGGAACACATTCTGCAAACTTCCTGGTGGCCGATTAAAGCCAGGCGAGAATGGTGTGAATCACTTCCCTTTTCAGATACTATATTAGTTTACATATTTTGTTATTGCAGTGGAATCAGTTCCCTTCATTTGAGGAATATGTGTTGCTTATTTTGCATATGCTTTGTACTCTGCAGAAATTGAGGGCTTGAAGAGAAAGCTTACTAGTAAGCTTGGTGCTAATTCCCCTGCTCTTGTACCTGACTGGCAGGTGTGTTAGTGATTATTTCAAAGCACGGGAAATTGTAAAACTTATTCTATATAAGCTGGGAGAGCCATTGCTATAGATCAAAGGCTGTCTAGTGATTGCTTAGTATTATTATTTTTATATACGGAGTGCTTGATTTTAATCACTAATTGGTGGCTATCTTTACTCTCACTTATCACCTCTACCTTTTTCTATGGCATAACATATTTAAAGCATGTGGCTATATGGTCTAATGTTTTTTTTTGTAATCCGGTGTTGTATTGTAGATAGGCGAATGTGTGGCTATATGGTGGAGACCAAACTTTGAAACCATAATGTATCCATATTGTCCTCCACATATAACAAAACCCAAGGTAATATTACTCGGTACTCTTTTCCATTTTGCTGACATTATAAAGGCATACAGTTATGTTGATGTTGTCGTCTTCTCGATGTGTAGCTAGTTTCATGTTAACACAGGCTTCTCGTTTTCTGGTGATTCAGGAGTGTAAGAAGCTATTCCTTGTTCATTTATCTGAGAGAGAGTACTTTGCTGTGCCAAAAAATTTGAAACTTCTTGCTGTTCCCTTGTTTGAACTCTATGATAATGTTCAGGTAATTGCAATCATGTGAATTTGTGTATCATCCAACTTCTCATAATGAACATTTTGTACTACGGTCTTACATTGGAGAATCACCACAAATCTATACTAGTAGGTTTGTGTGGGCATGTGTTGCTGCTCATAAATAGAAGTTCCATATTAACTAAGGTCCTGTTCCTTTTCTTTCACAATATGACAAAGGGCTAATTTGTTGCAGAGATATGGACCAGTGATATCCACCATTCCCCAGCAACTCTCAAGATTTCAGTTCAACATGATTTCTGGATGAGGATAGATTCAATTTGAAGATTTCATGCTCAGATATTGTTGCAAGTTCTGAAGCTCGGACCTAGCCATTACTTTCAGCAGACTTCTAATTTAAGTAGGATTGGTAGTTTCTTATTTGAATCTTGACATCATGACACGCATTTTGTTGCTCTAAAATTTGGTCTTGTAGTTTCTTATTTGAATGTATTTAGGCTCTACCTTTTGCTCCTTGAAGGGCTAATGTTTCAGCCTTTGTTTGGTGCCATTGGCTTTATAATTTTAGTAGCTATGAACGATAAATGCAAATGTAAGAGCGATGAAGAGAACTGCTATAGTGGAGTTCCTTTGTAGGTTTGGTAGCAGAGTTGTTGCGTATGCCTACCTGTGCAGTATGTGTCTATTGTTAGCTACAATAGATGTAAAATATGTGCGAGCTATAGATTTCTGGTGTTCTCTTAGATCCTTGGCTGTTGTCAGCTATATGCATCTTGATGTTTGATTGGTTGTATGTTGTTGGTTGGTAATTTTTTTTTATACGTAATGTAGGTAAGCTATGTGATTGGTTTCATAGTGTTCTTGGTGTGCTGTGGTATCACGTGGTAGAGATTGTGACTGGAATCGTCAAACTTTTTTTTTTTATGTTGTTTGTCCAACAGTCAATCGCAGATTGTAAAATGAGTGCCTATTCTCAAATTGAACATTTTCTCGTTTTATTTTTAAACTAGCACTATCTGAAACATGTTATGAATAATTCGAAAGTGAAATCTCCAATTCCATTTGCTACCGTGAACATCTGAGAACCAAAATGGTTTTACTACTGCTTATTCATTCACGAAAGGTGGTTCAGGGGGGAGGACTCTAGGCACTTGTTTGTCGCTTGCTCGTGGACTTGGAGGGTTTGGTCTCTGGTCTTGGGATGGTGGGGTGTTGTAGGTGTTTTTCCGCTATCGCCAGCTCTTTTTCTTGAGTCTTGGACCTCTCTGGTGGACTGAGGAGGGTAAGGTCTGAGTGGACAGGTATCGGGTTGTTGTGTCTTTGGTATATTTGGTTAGAGCGCAATCGTTGTGTCTTTGGTATATTTGGTTAGAGCGCAATCGCCGTGTCTTTTCAGGGTCCGCTGCTGTTGAACCAAGCATTCTTTTAGCTAGAGTCCAGCAGGGGTCTTTCTCCAGCATGAGAGCGGCTGGTCGTCAGTTTACCTTCCTCGAGTGGATCGAGTCTCCAACTGTTGTGCTGACTAGGAGCGCTTAAGAGCTTCAGAGGTTGGGTGTCATGTTTGAGGAGTTCAGCACTTTTTCCCCCGGTCCCCTTCGGCGGTTTCACTTGCCAGGTCTGGTGAGTGCTTGTTCAGGAGTCCTCTTGGGGTTGGTTTACCTTGGTGGGGTCCGGTGAGTACTTGTTCCGGGGTCGCTTTTGGGGCCGATCTTCCTGTTTTCGGGTGGAGAAGCACGGGTCATTTAGCCTTCTTAAGGCCAGAGGATCCACCCGTGCGGTCTCTTGTGGTACTGTTCACTAGTCCGATCAAGGTTACCCGAGCGGTCTCTTGAGGCATTGTTCGCTACTCTGGTGGGTTTGTGGTTGTTGTGGTGGACCGGGGTAACTGTTTTCTATTGTTTCGTTGTTTCTTTTGCCTGTTTGGCCGGTGTTGTTGGTCCTTGGTTTTGGTGTGTGGTTTCTATCCCAAGACTCACACTTACCTTTTTTAATGCATTTCTTTTTCTCTGATCAAAAAAAAGAAATTCACTCACGAAAGGATTCTCTCATATTACACAACATCAGTAATGAAATATAAAGAAATAGATTTGTGTGAGAGATATGATTTATGGCTGAAAAATTACTCTCTTTATATCCAAGTACAATACCTATTTATAGGAAAAAGATATGCTCTCTTTATATCCAAGTACAATGCCTATTTATAGGCAAAAGATATGCTTTCGTAAGAAGCAATTTCCAAGCTTACATGATAAGCTAAAAGTGGGGGCCACATGAGTTTACAAATAAAATATTACATACTTACTTTCCCAACATAACCAATGTGATAAGGCTCATTTCTCGAGCTCCTCACAAATCAGAGTAATGGGCCATATTTTACAACACTCTCCTTGGATCACTATTCGTAAATATATTAAACGTGTTTCAAACTGTCTCATTAAAAACCTACTCAGGAAAAATCTGATGGGACGAAACCTGTAAGGAAAAGAGTGTAACGCACGAAACGTGCTTGAAGTTGTGCTTGATGCTGCCTCGTTAAAAACATTTCCAAGAAAACCATGTGGGACAATGTCACGCCCCAATTTCAGTAAACCGAACTCGGGACGCGAGCATTACAAAACATAAAACATTTGAAACCTGTTTTGAATAAACACTTTGAAATCGCCTTTTAATTAAACAAAATAATATTCACAACTCAAAACGTCTCAAAAAAGGACAAGTACATGGTATCCGTCACTAGACTCAAAAGATAAAACCCAGACTCCGCTCCTAGCTCCGCAAGCTCCGAGAGCTCACCTAGTCCGTCCTGTGATCAGTACCTGTAGGAAAAGCAGCTAGGGGTGAGCGTTTGCTCACCACCATGGATAAAAGACTGACTACGGCATACTTAGCAGACAATGCCGGTAACACCCAAAACCAACCCAACACCGAGAAATCCAAACCCCAAACTCAAGTACTCAACTGACACACAACCCGTTACTTTCCTCAACAGACTCAACACTCGGACTTGTAATGTAAATCCGATACAACTATCGACGACCTCCTCCAAGGACACGACAGAAAGCTACGCAACACCAAACAAGATCACAAAGGATCGCACACCAAACAAGATCGCAAAGGATCGCAAACCAGCTGCTCAGTAACCTCCCTCACGCCCAGTTATCAATCTCAAACAGGTCAAGGATCGACCTATCGCAATTTCTCGACACGAAGTCGGATCAGGCTGTCGACCTATCGCAATTCATCGACACCAAGTCGGATCAGGCTGTCGACCTATCGCAATTCATAGACACCAAGTCGGATCAGGCTGTCGACCTATCGCAATTCATCGACACCAAGTCGGATCAGGCTGTCGACCTATCACACTCACAACTTCAGGTAACCACAATCACAATCATAGGCAAGTTCAACAAACAGGCACTCAATGTCACCCCACAATTTCAGTAAACCGAACTCGGGACGCGAACATTAAAAACATGAAACACTTGAACCTGTTTTGAATAAAAGCTTTGATATTTCCATTTACTTCTCAAAATAATAGTATTTACAATACAAAAACGTCCCAACAAGTGGACAAGGTACAAGATCCGTCACTAGACTGAACATAAGTAAAGACCAGACTCCGCTCCGAGCTCCACAAGCTTTAAGAGCTCACCTAGTCCGTCCGGTGATCAGTACCTGTAGGAAAAGCAGCTAGGGGTGAGCGTTCGCTCACCACCACGGAAAACAGACTGACTATGGAATAATTAGTAGATAAAGCCAGTAACATCAAAACCAAACCAACACCGGGACCACAATCCCCAACTCAAGTACTCAACTGAACCACAACCCGTTACCTTCCACAACAGACTCAACCTCAAACTCGTAAAGTAAAACCGACACAACCAATTATGACCTTCCCCAAAGACACGAACACGGATCAGGCTAGCCAAAGAATGCTCAGAACCTGCCGAGACTCGTACACGGATAAGGCCAGCCGAAGAATGCTCGTAACCTGCCGAGACCCGGTCACGGATCAGGCTAGCCAAAGAATGTTCATAACCTTTCGGGAACCGGACACGGAATAGGCTAGCCAAAGAATGCTCAGAACCTGTCGAGACTCGAGTTTGGTCAGGCCAGCCAAAGAATGCTCGTAACCTGCCAAAATCCACACCACTCCCCGACACACAGTCGGGTCACTAACCTCGGGCAAACACAACCACAAACACAAGCAAGTTCAACAAACAGGCACTCAAGGCCACGCAAGACACCTCAACAGTCAAGACTCGGGTTCAACAACCCCACGTCCATTATGGCCTCCCAAGACACAACCACTGTAACTCACGGGCTCAACGACCCCAAGACGCCAATAATAAGACACGGGCTCTCATGGCCACCCAAACGCAACAATAATACACGGGCTCTCAAGGCCACCCCAAAACATAAATTAAACAGTCAACCTCCGGGCATGGTCATATGCCTCCAGTAATTCTAAGATCGCTAAGTTCCTATTCCTACGACACTACTAAGTGTCACATGCTGTTCTCCTATACGCTACAAACCCGTATCATGCTTTTCTAATATTTAAATAAACCTAAACAACCCACGACACCCCGGTGTCACATGCAATTCTACTGTTAACTTTCCCTAATCAGGGCCGAGATCCGGCTACTTTTCCCTACCTCGTATAACACTCCAAAAGCGCTCCACTAAACCTCGATGTAAACCCAGTCACTCGCCGAGCTTCCCTTTGCCTCGGTCCGCAGCACGATCTAAAAGAACACAAATTTAGGACACTTTTAAACTAGTAGGCATAAACCGAAATTTAATAAACTTAACGCCCAAACGTAACCCCGACAATGTCGATCCCTCCCAAACTTCCCAATTACTCGACATTGTCGATAAAGGACCCTTAAAGGCCCGATTCGCCCGACATGGCGAATCTGCCTGGTTTTTATAAATTACCTTCCGGGGCTCCAAAAGCCCCCGTTTTCGTTTCTACGGTCTTAGAATAGTTCAAGGAACCCAATGCACTTGACGGAATCGAATTCCAACTTCCGATTCAATTAGTTAACGTTTAAAGTTTCTAAAACCCGTTAATTACAACTTCTCCAATTTAATTCCAAATTTCGATTCGATTAAGGATAATTGGTCCAGGGAACGTTTTAAACCACCCGAACATTAAAACCCGAGCAACCGAGCACGTGGGCCCCACCTAACCCACTTGGCCGAGAGCCCTAGGGTTAAGGGGGGCTCGACCACCATGGTGGTGGCTGGTACCAACTCTGGCCAGCCACCCCATGGCCGGCCGGCCACCACCCACGGTGGCCGGAGCTCCTCCCGAGCCTCCGGTCACCGGAAAACATGCCAAAACACCTCCAAACACCTCTAAAATGTCTCCAACACCTCCCCAACCTCAATACAACCCTAACCCATGGTTTTATACAAAACCCTAACTTTCCACAGTTAACAAAACGAAGATCGGGTTAGGTCTTACCAACGAGGACGACGAGGGGAAGACGATTTCTCTTTGTCTTGAGACGATCCAAAGGCTTGAAAATCCTCCAAACCCTAGCTTCTTAACTTCTCTCTTCTACTCCTTCTCCTTCTCTCTCTAACTCTCTTCTTCTTTCTAATTTAAAACAAACAACTAACTAAATTCTATTTTTTTTTCTCTTAAAACCCTATGTGGCCGGCCACACCCTCACCACTCATTTTCCCCCCAAATCTAACACCACCAAGTGTTGGACATGTGGCAAGGTAAAAATTACGAAACTTGATGGGCTACAAGGAAACGGATCAACTAAGACCGCTGCGACGACGGCTAAGCTTTTTGGATCCAAAACGGTCCTCGAATGGACCAAAACGTCGCTCGGTTGACTTTTCCAGCGAAAAGTCAACATTTCCCATATTGATCAGAAAGTTGCCCTGAGTCCCCTGGAACTCATTTTGGTCGATAACGGGATCATCTTAAGTCCGGTATGACCCTCGGGGTCAATTTAGGTTAAGTTTAGTGTCTGTCTTAAAATTTTTAAATTTTCCTGTTTTTCGCAGGTTTGACTAACGTTGACCAGAAGTGGTTATTACAGTCTACCCCCCTTAAAGGAATTTCGTCCGCGATATTTAAAACAGACGTACCTCGGGAGTCGAATAGGACGGGATACTTCGCGCGAACCTCGTCCTCGCGTTCACACGTCGACTCAGCCCCGTGATGTTTCCACTGCACTCGGACCAAGTGGATAATCTTGCCTCCCCGTAGGACCTGCTCCCGTGTGTCCATGATTCGAACCGGCTGCTCCTCATAGGAGACATCGTTAGCCACCTCGATATCAGTCCACTCAATGACGTGGGAGGGGTCTGCGTTGTACTGCCGCAGCTGGGACACGTGGAAGACGTTATGGACTCTCCCAAGCTGCGGTGGCAACGCCAGACGGTAAGCCACTGATCCTACTCTGCCCAAGATCTCGAACGAGCCAATGTACCTTGGAGCCAACTTGCCCCCGCTGCGTCTGAACCGCACCAGCCCCTTCCTCGGGCTCATCTTCAGGAACACGTGATCCCCGACTGCAAACTCAAGAGGTCGACGTCGTCTGTCGGCATAACTCTTTTGCCGGCTCTGCGCGGTCCTCAACCGATCGCGTATTAGTGCGACCTTCTCCGTCGTCTCTCTGACAAGATCTGGCCCCAACAGACTCTTGTCCCCCACCTCTGCCCAACACACTGGTGACCGGCATGGCCTCCCATACAACGCTTCAAACGGTGCCATCCCGATACTGGCCTGGAAGCTGTTGTTGTAGGCGAACTCGGCCAATGGCAGGTGGGTCTCCCAAGATCCCCTGAAATCCAGCACACATGCTCGCAGCATGTCCTCCAAGATCTGAATGGTACGCTCAGACTGACCGTCTGTCTGGGGATGATGCGCTGTACTGAGTAGCACCTCGGTCCCCAATGCCTTCTGCAGACTCGGCCAAAACCTGGACGTGAAGCGGGGATCCCTGTCAGACACTATCGACATCGGGACCCCGTGGAGACGCACTATCTCCTGAACATACAAGCTGCTCAACTTGTATACTGGGTCAGTCATCCTCATCGCCAGGAAGTGGGCCGACTTGGTCAACCGATCGACTACCACCCACACGGTGTCGTTCCCCTTCGGCGATCTTGGTAGTCCGCACACGAAGTCCATCGTAATGTGTTCCCACTTCCACTGAGCAATCGGTAGTGGCTGTAACAATCCCGTTGGACGCTGATGCTCGGCCTTCACCTGCTGACAGACGAGGCATCTCGACACAAACTCTGCTACTTCTCTCCGCATCCCGCGCCACCAGAAATGTTGTCTGAGGTCACGGTACATCTTGGTGCCCCCCGGGTGCACTGTAAGACGCGAGTGATGTGCCTCTCGCAACACGTCGTTTCTACAGTTAACCGGCACGAACAACCCTCCTCGGTACTGTAGTCCCCAATCTGTACTGATCTCCCAACCTACTACCTCGTCGCCGTTGACGACCCTCTCTCGGATCTGTGCCGTCTCGACGTCCTCCGTCTGCGCCTCCAACACTTGGGCAAGCAGTGAGGGCTGGGCCACTAAAGAGCACATGGCCATGTTGCCCGTAACCTCCTCTAGCTCAAGCCCGAACGTGCTCAGCTCCCCCATCATGTCCCACTCTCGGACAGATATGCTGGCGAGGCTCGGAGCCGACTTCCTACTCAAGGCGTCGGCGACCACGTTCGCCTTGCCCGGATGGTAGTGTAGCTCGAAGTCGTACTCCTCGAGTAGCTCCATCCACCGTCGCTGACGCATGTTCAGGTCTCGCTGGGAAAATATGTACTTGAGGCTCTTGTGATCCGAGAACACCTAGAACCCCTCGCCATACAGATAATATCGCCAGCTCTTCAGTGCAAACACGACTGCTGCTAGCTCCAAGTCGTGGGTAGGATAGTTGCGCTCGTGCGTCTTCAGCTGCCTGGAGCCATAAGCCACAACTCTGCCCAACTGCATCAGCACGCAGCCCAGTCCCTCTCCGGACGCATCACAGTACACATCATAACCGATCCCCCGCTCGAGCACCACTAACACTGGAGCTGTAGTCAGTCGAGTCTTCAACTCCGCGAATGCACGCTCATAGTCCTCTGTCCACACAAACCCGACTCCTTTGCGAGTCAACAGAGTCATCGGTGCGGCTAGTTGTGCAAAATCCTGGACAAATCGCCGATAGTAGCCTGCCAACCCCAGAAAGCCGCGGATCTCGAAAACACTCGTGGGCCGTGCCCACTTCGAGACCGCGTCGATATTTGACGGATCGACCAGGATACCGTCACGGGACACGATGTGGCCGAGGAATCTCACCTCAGAGAGCCAGAACTCGCACTTCTCCCGGTTGGCATATAGCTGATGCTCGTGCAGTAGTGTCAGAACAGCCCTCAGATGTGACCTATGCGCCGCCTCATTCTGCGAGTAGATCAGGATATCGTCCATGAACACCACCACAAACTGATCTAAGTACGGCCGGAAGATGCTGTTCATCAGGTCCATGAACGCTGCAGGTGCGTTCGTCAGTCAGAAGGGCATCACCAAGAACTCGTAGTGCCCATAGCGTGTCTGGAATGCAGTCTTTGCGACGTCCCCCTCACGGACTCGCAACTGATAATAACCGGATCGCAGATCGATCTTCGAGAAGTAGGTCGCCTCTCTCAACTGGTCGAATAAGTCATCGATCCTCGGCATTGGGTATCGGTTCTTCACCGTAACCCGGTTCAGCTTCCGGTAATCTATACACATCCGTAGCTCTCCACTCTTCTTCTTCACGAAGAGTGCTGGTGCTCCCCACGCCGATGCACTCGGACGGATAAACCCCTTCTGCTGAAGCTCCTCTAGCTGACGGTTCAGCTCAGTCAACTCTGTCGGCGCAAACCTGTAAGGCGTCATCGATATCGCCGTAGTTCCCGGCACTAGGTCAATCCCGAACTCCACCTCACGAACCGGTGGCAACCCGCTCAACTCCTCAGGGAAGACCTCGGGGAACTCGCATACCACTCTCGGTAACTCTCGGCTCTGCACAGCCGACACTTCCTCCTCAGCGGACAATGCTGAAAGGAGGACCCTGCTCTTACTACCCAGAACACACGTCACCTTCGTGCCACCCACTGTCACTGTCACTCGTCGCCTGTAGCAATCGATATTGGCTCGGTACCTCGATAGCCAGTCCATTCCCAAGATCACATCAAAGGTAGTCATCCCCAACACGAGAAGATCACCAGGGCAAGGATAGTCTACGACTCTAATCTCGCAGGCACGACATACTCTAGTCAACGATGCACCACCCCCAACTGGGGTGTCCAGGCATAGGGGTGGACTCAACGACTCTAAGCTCAACCCCAACCTCTCGGCACAACCCGACGAAATAAAAGAGTGCGACGCCCCGGTATCAAACAAGAATAAAGCCCATAAATGATACAATAAACACGTACCCTGGATGGTCTCGCGGTACGTGCTAGGTCCTGGGGCTCTGGAGTCGGTGACTGCATACACTCTCCCCTGCGAGGCCTGCTGCCTCTGACCCGGCGCACTTACTGCTGAATATTCGTGACTCTGCTGCTGTCTCGGAATCGGTGCACTCGTAGACGACCGTGACGACCTCGGCTGCTGACCCTGTCGAGGTCGACCCCTGGGCGACTGTACTGTTCGCGACTGCTGCGGTCGCTGCGCTGATGTCTCCCCCAACTGCTCGCGGCACCATGCCATAGTGTGTGCCATCCGGCCACACCGGAAACAGCTGGCCTCGTCGGCTCTCGACCCCGAGCTCTTGCCTGTCCGGCTGGTCGATGGTGGTGCCGTGTGCCCTCCTCTCGCTCTGCACCCTCGCTGCAAGTGGCCTGTCTCCCCGCAGAGATAGCATGTCGGCCCCCTCTCTGAGGCGACTGGCCCTACTGATGCTACTGACCCCAGCTGTCTCAATACACCCTGATGAGGCGGTGGTCGGAAGAACCCCGCGGTCCTCTGCCTCCGCGAGTCTCGTGAGTCGGACGGCCCCGTAAAGCTGGTCGGCCGCTGTCGAACCTCACGGGTCCTGGCCGCATCCCGGATCCCCTGCTCCACCGTCGCTGCGGTGTCCACGAGATATGTGTACTTCCGCAGTCTCAAGGCGAGAACCTGGTTCCGAATCACCGGTCTAAGTCCCCCTGGAACCGCAGGCACCGGTTCAGCTCGGTATTCACCATCTCTGGCGCGAATCTGGTCAAGGTCGTGAATCTGGCCTCGTATTCCGCCACTGTCAATCCTCCCTGCTCCAGATCTAGGAACTGTCGATGTCGCTCCAGCCGAGCCGACTCGGGAAAGTACTGTTCTAGAAACACATCCTGGAAGACGCTGTAGTCGTATCCGACCGTGTCCTTCACACGCCCCCACCAGTGGTAGGCGCTGTCTCTCAGTTGATGGGCCGCGAAGGACACCCTGCGACGGCCATCCTCGACACCCGATGTATCCAAGTCTCGCGTGACCTGCTCTAGCCACCTCTCGGCTAGGTCGGGGTTCGGCTCCCCGAAAAAAGTAGGTATCTCGAGCTTCAGGAAATCTAGTAGTGCTCGGGAGGTATGATCCTCTGTCTGAACGGCCCTCACCGGGACCGCGACTGCCTCTGGTGCTGGTGAAGCCGACTCTCGGCTGGCGATGACCGCCACCAAACTCTGAACTGTCCTGGTCAGCTCATCCAGGGCAGTCATAACCGGAGGGTCCCCGACTGGCGGAACACTGGGGGTGCCTGTAGATGGCCCCACGTCGCTTCTCCTGTCCTCTCCGACAGGAGTGCCCTGCAGCTCCGCGTACTCGGCGGGCTCAACAGTTGGCACCCTCCCCGGTGCCCCCGCTGACCGTCCCCGCCGGCCTCGCGTGGGTGCCCGACCCCGTGTTCCCGCTGCTCGTCAGCGTCTACCGCGAGCCATAGTCAGTATCCTCTGCACGGATACACGCAAACGTTCAGTTTGCGAACTCAAATAAAGATCACAGTTCAAAAACACTAACGTTCACCTGGTCTACGCTTACACTAGCGTGCTTATCACTAAAACGCCACACCGTTCAAGCTAAACATACTTTAAATATAATATTAGTAAACGAGACCTCAACGAGACCGCACCGACGTGCACCACACAATTGACGACAAACCGACCCACACAATGAAACAACAACCACCCAAAATTTTGAAAACGACTCACTGGACCAGGCCGGTACACGACCCCTGCCATGCCACGCTCCTGGCCGGTAACCAAAACCTGTCGGGCTACACGCCGGGCCGGCAACCAGAACCTGCCGGGCCACTCGCAGGGCCGACAACCAGAATTTGTCGGGCCACTCGCCGGGCCGGCAACCAGAACTTGGCGTGCCCCGTTCCGAGCCGGCAGGCAGCACCTGCCGTGCCCCGATCCGGGCCGGCAGGCAGCCCCTGCCGTGCCCTGTTCCGGGCCGGCAGGCAGCACCTGCCGTGCCCCGTTCCGGGCCGGCCGGCAGCACCTGCCATTCCACCTACCAGATCAAACCAGAGACTCCTATCTCGTAGCGATGACGAAAACCGCCCTACTTACACCCGCCGTGTCTACCCTAGGGTATTCGTAGCTTTACCAGCTAATAACGGTCCGTTCCTTAGTACGTCGCAGACATTCAACCACTAAACAAATAACGCACATACGATAACTCAGGACCGACCTCAATCATAAGCCAACACGACCAACAACACGACCCCCGCTCAACGGGCCAACCGAAGTCGAACCTTGCCACCGGGCCAACAAAAAACCACACACGCCCCCAGGGCCAATCAAGTTTAAAACATGCCAACAGGGCCAACACTTTTAAAACTTTCACCCATTCGTTTGAAAACCTCATTTCTTGACATCACGTAGTTACAACCCGGTCCAGGCGTCCCCGAACGATGTTGTACCGACTTGACATCAACACCGTCACGTTCGACTACAAGAGCGCTCCTGAGTCGACCCGCGACAGTTTAAAAAACAGTTCACGCAATCACACACAATCAGTATGCCAGCAACAAAATACTGTAACATACGCACAAACAAAAACAAGACTCAAGACATGACGGGTCTACACTGACTCGACTCTCCCACCTAATTGACGGACAGTCCGAGGTTTGAAACCTCGAGTTCTGATACCAAGCTGTCACGCCCCAATTTCAGTAAACCGAACTCGGGACACGAACATTAAAAACATGAAACACTTGAACCTGTTTTGAATAAAAGCTTTGATATTTCAATTTACTTCTCAAAATAATAGTATTTACAATACAAAAACGTCCCAACAAGTGGACAAGGTACAATATCCGTCACTAGACTCAACAAAAGTAAAGACCAGACTCCGCTCCGAGCTCCACAAGCTTCAAGAGCTCACCTAGTCCGTCCGGTGATCAGTACCTGTATGAAAAGCAGCTAGGGGTGAGCGTTCGCTCACCACCACGGAAAACAGACTGACTATGACATAATTAGTAGATAAAGCAGTAACACCAAAACCAAACCAACACCGGGACCACAATCCCCAACTCAAGTACTCAACTGAACCACAACTCGTTACCTTCCACAACAGACTCAACCTCAAACTCGTAAAGTAAAACCGACACAACCAATTATGACCTTCCCCAAAGACACGGACGCGGATCAGGCTAGCCAAAGAATGCTCAGAACCTGCCGAGACTCGTACACGGATCAGGCCAACCGAAGAATGCTCGTAACCTGCCGAGACCCGGTCACGGATCAAGCTAGCCAAAGAATGCTCATAACCTGTCGGGATCTGGACACGGAACAGGCTAGCCAAAGAATGCTCAGAACCTGTCGAGACTCGAGTTTGGTCAGGCCAGCCAAAGAATGCTCGTTACCTGCCAAAATCCACACCACTCCCCGACACACAGTCGGGTCACTAACCTCGGGCAAACACAACCACTGTAACTCACGGGCTCAACGACCCCAAGACGCCAATAATAAGACACAGGCTCTCATGGCCACCCAAACGCAACAATAATACACGGGCTCTCAAGGCCACCCCAAAACATAAATTAAACAGTCAACCTCCGGGCAAGGTCATATGCCTCCAGTAATTCTAAGATCGCTAAGTTCCTGTTCCTACGACACTACTAAGTGTCACATGCTGTTCTCCTATACGCTACAAACCCGTATCATGCTTTTCTAATATTTAAATAAACCTAAACAACCCACGACACCCCGGTGTCACATGCAATTCTACTGTTAACTTTCCCTAATCAGGGCCGAGATCCGGCTACTTTTCCCTACCTCGTATAACACTCCAAAAGCGCTCCACTAAACCTCGATGTAAACCCAGTCACTCGCCGAGCTTCCGTTTGCCTCGGTCCGCAGCACGATCTAAAAGAACACAAATTTAGGACACTTTTAAAGTAGTAGGCATAAACCGACATTTAATAAACTTAATGCCCAAACGTAACCCCGACAATTTCGATCACTCCCAAACTTCCCAATTACTCGACATTGTCGATAAAGGACCCTTAAAGGCCCGATTCGCCCGACATGGCGAATCTGCCCGGTTTTTATAAATTACCTTCCGGGGCTCCAAAAGCCCCTGTTTTCGTTTCTACGGTCTTAGAATAGTTCAAGGAACCCAATGCACTTGACGGAATTGAATTCCGACTTCCGATTCAATTAATTAACGTTTAAATTTTCTAAAACCCGTTAATTACAACTTCTCCAATTTAATTCCAAATTTCGATTCGATTAAGGATAATTGGTCCGGGGAACGTTTTTAACCACCCGAACATTTAAACCCGAGCAACCGAGCACGTGGGCCCCACCTAACCCATTTGGCCGAGAGCCCTAGGGTTAAGGGGGGCTCGGCCACCATGGTGGTGGCTGGTACCAACTCCGGCCAGCCACCCCATGGCCGGCCGGCCACCACCCACGGTGGCCGGAGCTCCTCCCGAGCCTCCGGTCACCGGAAAACGTGCCAAAACACCTCCAAACACCTCTAAAATGTCTCCAACACCTCCCCAACCTCAATACAACCCTAACCCATGGTTTTATACAAAACCCTAACTTTCCAAAGTTAACAAAACGAAGATCGGGTTAGGTCTTACCAACGAGGACGACGAGGGGAAGACGATTTCTCTTTGACTTGAGACGATCCAAAGGCTTGAAAATCCTCCAAACCCTAGCTTCTTAACTTCTCTCTTCTTCTCCTTCTCCTTCTCTCTCTAACTCTCTTCTTCTTTCTAATTTAAAACAAACAACTAACTAAATTCTATTTTTTTCTCTTAAAACCCTATGTGGCCGGCCACACCCTCACCACTCATTTCCCCCCCCAAAACTAACACCACCAAGTGTTGGAAAAGTGGCAAGGTGGGCCCCACACCTTTTGGAAAATATCTAGTTGATATTTCCCAAATTGATCAGAAAGTTGCCTTGAGTCCCCTGGAACTCATTTTGGTCGATAACGGGGTCATCTTAAGTCCGGTATGACCCTCGGGGTCAATTTAGGTTAAGTTTAGTGTCTGTCTTAAATTTTTTAAATTTTCCTATTTTTCGCAGGTTTGACTGACGTTGACCAGAAGTGGTTATTACACTCAAGGCCACCCAAGACACCTCAACAGTCAAGACTCGGGTTCAACAACCCCACGGGCACTCCCGTTCACCCAAAACACCAACGGAGAAAACACAGGCTCTCACGGCCACCCAAGACACCAATTTAAATAACACGGGCTCTCATGGCCACCCAAGACACCAACAATCAAATACGGGCTCTCATGGCCACCCAAGACACCAACACTAATACACGGGCTCTTATGGCCACCCAAGACACCAACAATCAAATACGGGCTCTCATGGCCACCCAAGACACCAACACTAATACACGGGCTCTCATGGCCACCCAAGACATAAATTAAACAGTTAACCTCCGGGCATGGTCATATGCCTCCAGTGATTCTAATATCGCTAAGTTCTCTGTTCCTACGACACGACTAAGTGTCACATGCTTTTCTCATAAACGCTACGTTCCCGTATCATGCCTTTCTAATAATCGATAAACCTACTTAACCCACGACACCCCGGTGTCACATGCAATTCTACTGTTAACTTTCCCTAGTCAGGGCCGAGATCTGGCTACTTTTCCCTACCTCACGACGAAACCACAACAACGTCTCCTAGCTGCTGACGACCGGGCCAACGCCCTCTTCTAGGGAGAAGTCCGCGTTTGGATGTAACTCCGGTTTTCTCTTTGATCGAAGCCGCACTCTACTTTACATAGAAAGTTACAATTAAAACCAGTTTCACAAATTAATTTAAAGGTTACGACGGTTTCGATTAAGTTCAAAAGTTGTCTTTTAGATTCGAGCGAGCTAAAAGCGGAATTATGACGAATTGGGTTCGTACACCCGCGCATCGAAACCGGTGCACGTTTCCCGAGGGACGGTCTCCATGCCCAAATATCGAGGCACGAGTTTTGTGGCACGATTTCCGAGGTACCCCGATTCAGCATTTCCACTTTCAAAACTCGTTCTAAGTCCGATTTAAACGTCCAGTTCCAAAACCGATCAACAGTCCTAAACCGTCTTAATTGAAATCTGATTTTTTTATTTCATTTTATTTCAAATACTATTTCCAATTAAAATCATTTTGCTAAAACTGATTTTTCGTTTTACAAATCATATCTTTTCAAAACCCTTGATTTTGATCCAACAAAACTCGATCCAAAGATTTTCTGTTTCAACGGTGCCCAGATCCAAGAGAAATGGAGCACGGGAATGAAGAAAAAGGGACGGGAGTGTTTCGGTTAAGAGTCCGGCCGACCTTCGGCGATGACTAAACCCGCCGGGGTCTCACGGTGTGAAACTCACCGTTGGGAAAGGATGACGGTGACGGGAGGTGATTGTGGCGGTCTTGGTAGCGGCGGAGCGTGACAGAGCTCCTCGTGAATCTGAACGGCGCGTCAAGCTTCCGTCTCAGATCCGGCGAGGATGGAACGGAGATGGAGGCTCGGGTAAGAGGAAGACGGGGTCGGATCTGAGATGGGAAACGGAGATGGAGGCGGTCGGAGATGGAGAACGACAGCCGGCGGCGCTGGCGCACTCGGGCGCGTGCGGTGGTGGTTAGGTCTTGGATGGGGAGGAGGAGAGGTGGTCGGAGATGGTGAGATGGAGGAAGGAGACCAGAAGGTCGGAGCCGAGCGTGCGAGGGGGAAGTGAGGGTCGGGGCTGCGCGAAGACGAGGAGGAAGATGAAGAAGGGGAAAGCTCGAGTGAGGCTGCGAAATTAGGGTTTCAATCCCTAATTTTGAGTTTTATACCCAAGCCCTCAACTGGCTTGGGCCTCTGGCGATGACGGGCTGCGTGGCCCAAAAGGAGAGCTGGGCGGGCAGGGTCTGTGCGCCAGGCCTGGTCCGGACCTGTCTTCTCTTTTTTTTCTTTCTAAAGTTCTTTTCTCTTTTGCAGTCGTTCAAAAAAGACAACCGTTTTCAAATCTCGATGGTCCGAACGATTAAATTTTAAATAAATTAAATATTTTCACCGAGTCGGTCTTCACAATCTACCCCCCTTAAAAGATTTTCGTCCCCGAAATTTAAAACGAACGTGCTCCACCTGCCCTTATCTTAGGGAACGTTCGATTAAAACTCTCAGTCCACTGCTCGTCCAGTACACGGAAAACACTTAAGCCAGTTAGTCGATACCGAAATCCTTCGTCGGTAGAGACGTCACGCCGTCACCTGCAACTTGGTCGCCATACCCTATACCGTAACCGTCTGTTGGTAGAAGTAGTACACCGGAAAAGTTTCCTCATCTCGCACTTAGCACAGATACAACACAAGTACACTTCTCCTCGGCTACTCACTCGTTTAACCAAGTATCACGCTCCCCACAAACAAAAGAAGTCCACGTCCCGTTACTCGGACGATTGTCATCGAACTCCGAACGTAGTCACGCCCTGACCAATCACCCGTGATAACACAAGTAAACAACACGCAAACTCAACCAGTTTACAAGTCGACTCGGCCTCGTGGTGCCGCCACTGCACCCATTCTAAGCGGATAACCTTTCCGCGCAGGACCTGTTCTCATGGATACGTTTCCCAAACCGGTTTCTCCTCAAACGAGACATCACCCGTTACCTCGACATTTTCCCACTCAATGACGTACTCAAGACCTCGAAAGGCCCGATACACCGCGGGGCTAACCCGCCTCCGCCGCGGTTGAAACACATTAGTCCACCTTTCGGACTCACCTCCAGGGATACATGATCACCGACTGCTTACTCGAGAGGTCGGCGCCGCCTGTCAGCATAGCTCCTGTTGACTCTGCGCGGTCTTCAACCGCTCATGCTTCGGCACGACCGACTCAGCTGTCTCTCGGTCCATTTCTAGACCCAGTAAACTCTTATTCCTCGCTTCTGCCCAGCACATGGGGCGATCGACACGGCCTACCATACAACGCTCCGAACGGTGCTATCCTGATACTGGCCTGTAAGCTGTTGTTGTAGGCGAACTAGGCTAACCGTTCACGAAACCCATCGTGACGTGCCCCCATTTCCACTATGCAACCCGCAGTGGTTGCAGTAAACCAGCGGGACGCTGTTCGGCTCTCTCCTGCCGACGAATGAGGCACCGTGATACCAACTCCGCGACCGCTCTCCGCATCCCGCTCCCCTAGACATGCCACCTGATGTCGCGCTCCTCTTAGTGCTACCCACGTGCACTGTCAGACGCGAATGCTGCGCCTATCGCAGCTCGTCGCCTCCGCCGTTATGCGGTATGAACAAGCCTCCGCGACACCGTAACTCCCAATTAGCACGACGATCCCAGCCCTCGGCATCAAAACCGCCAACAACTCTCTCCCGGATCTCTGTCATCTCGACATCCACCGACTGTGCTTCTATCCCCGGCCAAGCCGGGCGGGCTGGGCCAACAATGAGCACATGGTCACGCCACCGGTAACCTCCTCTAGTTCAAGCCCGAACGTGCCCAGTTCCCCCATCATATCCCATTCTCGGACTGATATGTTAGCAAGGCCCAGAACCGACTTTCTACTTAGGGTGTCGGCGACCACATTCGCCTTACCCGTATGGTAGAGTAGCTCAAGTCGTACTCCTCAAGTAGCTCCATCCATCGCCGCTGGCGGATATTCAGGTCTCGTTGGGAAAAGATTTACTTAAAGCTCTTATGGTCCGAGAACACATGAAATCGCTCGCCATACAGGTAGTACCTCCATCCCTTTAGCGCGAACATGACTGCTGCCAATTCCAAGTCATGGGTAGGATAGCTGTGCTCGTGTGTCTTTAACCACCTGGAGCCATAGGTAACCCCCTTACCTAACTGCATTAGCACGCAAATCAGTCCTTCCCTAGACGCGTCACCATAGACCTTATACTCGACCCCGCGCTCCGAAACTGTCAACATTGAAGCGATAGTCAGACGAGCCTTCAGCTCCGTGAACGCACATTCACAACCCTCTGTCACACAAACTCGACTCCCTTACGCGTCAAAAGAGTCATAGGCGCGACTAGACGCGCAAATTCCTGGACCAACCGCCGATAATATCCTGCCAGCCCCAAGAAGCTGCGGATCTCGAAAACGCTCGTGGGCCGCGCCCACTTCCAAACACGTCGATCTCCACCGGATCGAACAACACACCGCCATGGGACACAACGTGACCGAGGACTCTTACCTCAGCGAGCCAAAACCCGCACTTCTCCAGGTTGGCGTATAGCTGATGCGTGCACAATAGGGTCAAAACACCCCTCAGATGTTCCTCCTGCGCCGCCTCGTTCTGCGAGTAGATCACGATGTTGTCTACAAACACCACCAGAAACTGATCTAAGAACGGCCGGAACATACTGTTCATCAGATCCATGAACGCTGCAGGTGCGTTCGTCAGTTCAAAGTCATCACCCAGAACTCGTAAAGCTCATAGCATGTCCGGAATGCAGTCCTTGCGACGTCCCCCTCTCGGACTCGCAACTGGTAGTATCCGGATCGTAGGTCGATCTTCGAGAAATACGTCGACACTCTCAACTGGTCGAACAAGTCGTCAATTCCCGGCATCGGGTATGGGTCACTCACCGTAACCCGATTCAGTTTCCGGTAGTCCATGCACATCCGAAGCTCTCCACTCTTCTTCTCGACGAAGAGTGCTGGCGCTTCCCACAACGATGTGCTCGGACGAATAAACCCCTTCTCCCGAAGTTCCTCGAGCTGACTCTTCAGCTCGGTCAACTCGGCTGGCGCGAACCTGTAAGGCGCCATTAATATCGCTGCCGTTACCGGTACCAGGTCAATCCCGAACTCCACCTCACGAACTGGTCAACCCGCTCACCTACTCAGGGAAGACCTCGGGGAACTCGCACACCTCTCGTGGTAACCCTCGGCTCTGCACGGCCGACACTTCCTTTACTGCGGACAATTCCGACAGGAGAACTCCGCTCCTACTGCCCAGAATACACGAACCTTTCGTGTTGCCTGTTGACACCGTCACTCGTCGCTAGTAACAGTCGGTATTGGTTTGGCACTCCGCCATCCAATCTATTCCCAAGATTACGTTTAAAGGTTGTCATTTCGTAAGTATCCTTCCCACGGATACACGCACAGCTCAGTCGCTGCCGAACCTCATGGAACCTTGCGGTCTCTCCAAGACCTCGCTCCTCTACCGTTATCGTGCTTACCAACTCCGAGCACACTCGAATCCTCGGGGTGAGGACTCGATCCAGCATCAGGGCTCTTGAGCCCTCTCTCGAACCTCCTGTATCAGTTCGCTTCTCTGACTTCGCAGGCACGACAGACTCTAGTCAGCACCACACCACCCCCTCTCCACCGGCGTATTCAGACGCAGGGGTGGACTCAACGACTCTAAACTCAACCCCAACCTCTCAGCACAACTCGACGAACAAACGAGTGTGATATCCCGGCATCCAATGAAACTGACGCCCAAATCGGAAACCGAACACCCACTCCATTAGTAACCCCGGTAAGGTCTAGTGCAACCCTTACACGGTCCTCTAGGCATTTACTTGTAACTTTCCGCAACCAAAACAGTGTTCGCTACTCATCCTTTGCGGGATAAGTAGTAAAGGGGATGAGCGTTATGCTCACCTCCACGGAAACCCGTTCGATTATGGCATACTAGTAACGCACTAAAGACTTACCGATCTAACCAAGGCAAACCACTACCTCAAAACCGGATGCCAAACGTCACCCTGCTCACACCATCAACACCTCAAGTACTCGCTTACGTAAGATAAACCTAACCGTACAACGAAACAACCACAAAACAATTGAAACCGGCTTACTGGACCAGGCCGGCAACTGACCCGGGTCGTGCCACCTTCCGGGCCAGCACCCAAGTCGTGTCGTGCCACCTACCGGGCCGGCACGCCAAATGGGCCGTGCCACCTACCGGGCCGGCACGCTACATGGGCAATGCCCCATTCCGGGCCAAAATAGAGGCTCCAACCACGTTTTCTATCGGGCCGGTCCAAGACCCGTCCCGTAGCGGTGATGATTTCGCAACCAACACACCGTCGCGTCGATCCTAGGACACTCGCATCCTAATCTTCTCCTAGCGACCCACACGCTTGTGCGTCGCAGACACTCGACCACTAACCATATACCACAAGTACCAAAACAACGACCAAAACACGAGTCACTAAACCTCAATCACAAGCCAACCCGGCCAAACAACCATAACAACAACAACAAAGACACTCACCCACCGGGCCAACCAAAGTCGAACATACCCACCGCATGGCCAACCAAAGCTCCACAACACGCCCACCGGGCCAACATAAACAAAGCACGCCCATAGGGCCAACCAAAACTCCACAACACGCCCACCGGGCCAAACAATTCAAGAAACTTTCTCCTTTTCATTACAAACCCTATTTCTTAACATCAGGTAGTTACAACCCCGTTCAGGCGTCCCCGAACTACATTGTACCCACTTGACGTTAACACCGTCACGCTCGACCACAGGGGCGCCCCTGAGTCGAGTCGCGACAGCTTAAAAAACTTGTCACTCAGCAACACACAAACAGTATGCCAGTAACCCCGTACTGCACATACACACAAACACAAGCAGGACTCATAACACAACGGGTCTACACACGGTTCCCGACCTGCGTACCCAACGCACGACGGGACTTTACTGACTCGACTCTCCCCACCTAATTGACGTACAGTCCGAGGTGTGAAACCTCGAGCTCTGATACCAAGCTGTCACACCCCAATTTCAGCAAACCGAACTCGGGACGCGAGCATTTAAAAACATAAAACATTTGAAACCTGTTTTGAATAAACACTTTGAAATCGCCTTTTAATTAAACAAAATAATATTTACAACTCAAAACGTCTCAACAAAAGGACAAGTACATGGTATCCGTCACTAGACTCAAAAGATAAAACCCGGACTCCGCTCCTAGCTCCGCAAGCTCCGAGAGCTCACCTAGTCCGTCCTGTGATCAGTACATGTAGGAAAAGCAGCTAGGGGTGAGCGTTCGCTCAACACCACGGATAAAAGACTGACTACGGCATACTTAGCAGACAATGCCGGTAACACTCAAAACCAACCCAACACCAAAAAATCCAAACCCCAAACTCAAGTACTCAACTGACACACAACCCGTTACTTTCCTCAACAGACTCAACACTCGGACTCGTAATGTAAATCCGACACAACTATCGACGACCTCCTCCAAGGACACGACAAAAATCTACGCAACACAAAACAAGATCACAAAGGATCACACACCAAACAAGATCGCAAAGGATCGCAAACCAGCTGCTCAGTAACCTCCCTCACGCCCAGTTATCAATCTCAAACAGGTCAAGGATCGACCTATCGCAATTCCTCGACACGAAGTCGGATCAGGCTGTCGACCTATCGCAATTCATCGACACTAAGTCGGATCAGGCTGTCGAACTATCGCAATTCATCGACACCAAGTCGGATCAGGCTGTCGACCTATCGCAATTCATCGACACCAAGTCGGATCAGGCTGGCGACCTATCGCAATTCATCGACACCAAGTCGGATCAGGCTGTCGACCTATCACACTCACAACTTTAGGTAACCACAATCACAATCACGGACAAGTTCAACAAACAGGCACTCAAGCCCACCCAAGACACCTCAACAGTCAAGACTCGGGTTCAACAACCCCACGGGCACTCCCGGTCACCCAAAACACCAACGGAGAAAACACGGGCTCTCACGGCCACCCAAGACACCAATTTAAATAACACGGGCTCTCATGGCCAACCAAGACACCAACAATCAAATACGGGCTCTGATGGCCACCCAAGACACCAACACTAATACACAGGCTCTCATGGCCACCCAAGACACCAACAATCAAATACGGGCTCTCATGGCCACCCAAGACACCAACACTAATACACGGGCTCTCATGGCCACCCAAGACATAAATTAAACAGTCAACCTCCGGGCATGGTCATATGCCTCCAGTGATTCTAATATCGCTAAGTTCTATGTTCCTAAGACACGACTAAGTGTCACATGCTTTTCTCATAAACGCTACGTTCCCGTATCATGCCTTTCTAATAATCGATAAACCTACTTAACCCACGACACCCCGGTGTCACATGCAATTCTACTGTTAACTTTCCCTAGTCAGGGCCGAGATCCGGCTACTTTTCCCTACCTCACGACGAAACCACAGCAGCGTCTCCTAGCTGCTGACGACCGAGCCAACGCCGTCTTCCAGGGCGAAGTCCGCGTCTGGGTGTAACTCCGGTTTTCTCATCGATCGAAGCCGCACTCTACTTTACACAGAAAGTTACAATTAAAACCGGTTTCACAAATTAATTTAAAGGTTACGACAGTTTCGATTAAGTTCAAAAGTTGTCTTTTAGATTCGAGCGAGCTAAAAGCGGAATTACGGCGAATCAGGTTCGAGCACCCGCGCACCGAAACCGGTGCACGTTTCCCGAGGGACGGTCTCCATGCCCAAATATCGAGGCACATGTTTCGTGGCACGATTTTCGAGGTACCCTGATTCATCATTTCCACTTTCAAAACTCGTTCTAAGTCCGATTTAAACGTCCAGTTCCAAAACCGATCAACAGTCCTAAACCGTCTTAATTGAAATCTGATTTTTTTATTTCATTTTATTTCAAATCCTATTTCCAATTAAATTTTTTTGCTAAAACTGATTTTTCGTTTTACAAATCATTTCTTTTCAAAACCCTTGATTTTGATCCAACTAAACTCGATCCAAAGATTTTCTGTTTCAACGGTGCCCAGATCCAAGAGAAATGGAGCACGGGAGTGAAGAAAAAGGGACGGGAGTGTTTCGGTTCAGAGTCCGGCGACCTTCGGCGATGACTAAACCCGCCGGGGTCTCACGATGAGAAACTCACCGTTGGGAAAGGATGGCGGTGACGGGAGGTGGTTGTGGCGGTCGTGGTAGCGGCGGAGCGTGACGGAGCTCCTCGTGGATCTGAACGACGCGTCAAGCTTCCGTCTCAGATCCGGCGAGGATGGAAGGAACGGAGATGGAGACTCGGGTAAGAGGAAGATGGGGTCGGATCTGAGAGGGGAAACGGAGATGGAGGCGGTCGGAGATGGAGAACGACAGCCGGCGGCGCTGGCGCACTCGGCCGCGTGCGGTGGTGGTTAGGTCTTGGACGGAGAGGAGGAGAGGTGGTCGGAGATGGTGAGATGGAGGAAGGAGACCAGAAGGTCGGAGCCGAGCGTGCGAGGGGGAAGTGAGGGTCGGGGCTGCGCGAAGACGAGGAGGAAGATGAAGAAGGGTGAAGCTCGAGTGAGGCTGCGAAATTAGGGTTTCAATCCCTAATTTCGAGTTTTATACCCAAGCCCTCAACTGGCTTTGGCCTCTGGCGATGATGGGCAGCGTGGCCCAAAAGGAGAGCTGGGCGGGCTGGGTCTACGCGCCAGGCCTAGTCCGGACCTGGCTTTTTTTTTTAAAGTTCTTTTCTCTTTTGCAGTCGTTCAAAAAAGACAACCGTTTTCCAATCTCGATGGTCCGAACAATTAAATTTTAAATAAATTAAATATTTTCACCGAGTCGGTCTTCACAGACAAAGCTTGGATAAGGGAAAAAGAGTACATCGCAGAAAACTTGTCTCCCCTAACTTCAGGCAGGTTACTTTGGTTGAGTCGACGTATCCTGATCTTGAATATTAACTTTTCAACAAGAGGTTGTCATAAAAGCCATACCGAGTATAGTGTTTCTTCCATTTACTCACTTCTGGTGAGTTGGACGTGCATAACAGCTGCCTCGTTAAAAACCTTTCCAGGAAAACCTCGTGGGACAAAACCAGCACATAGAAACATACTCCCCCTAATTGTCGCTCTCCCTGAAGACCGACTGAGTAGTCTCGGTAGGTTGCGAAATTGAATCATATTATCTTGTACACCGATTTTCCCAAAACTGATGTTGCCCAAATTACAGTGAACCAAACCTGCATGATTTTCACTACGTGATTCTGATTGATGTCAATCTCATGACTCTTATGGAGTTCATGATAAAAGGAATTCTGAGCAGCTAATGGTTGCAACCAGAACACTGAACGCTGAAAACTGTCTACCCAAACTATAACCGTCCCGGGACATGCTTTGTAGATCTGCTTCTTTCTCAAAACTGGTGAATAGTTTCTGAGCTCAAACTGGCTAGCACATTTACTGCGAATTTTCTATCAGGCCTTGTATATTATAACGTCTCAATTTTAGATATGGTACTTCAGGACTAAATATCTTTCCATCTATTTGAGACAAATGAGATCTTCTTTAGGATCTAAATATCGATCGATCGCCTGAATATCAAGTAGAACACGCTTCAGGCGTTTCTTAGCATATGCATATTTATGGATCCATTTGAAGTATGCTCGATCTTTAGGCCGAGACAATACTTCATCATTAAAGCTTTCATTTGAAAGTATTTCTTTAGACATATTGTAGTTTCAAGGACCTCTTTAAGAGTCCATATATTATCGACCCACACATCTTACTGAGTACATGGTTTCTCATACCATGTCTCATTTTCCTCATGCAAATTAAACCGTTCAGAGAGTCATTTCTCTAGATAATCATAAATCATTTGGGGAATGACATTGCTTCTGGAAATTTAAATTTTCATGGATTTTGCTTCAGGCAAATTAAAATGCTTCAGGCAATGCATGAGATTTGCTTCAGGCAAATTGCAATGCTTCAGGCAATGCAAGTCTTTCGGGGACTTTTATAAATGTTGGCACTCAAAGTACCAATAGCAGTGGATACGTCTATCAAATATACCATGGCGATCACACATCACAACTTTTGATAAAGTTGACTTCAAGTCATTTGAGAAAAATGCCTTTATGAGGTGTTCTTTATATTCAACATATTTGCTTTCTCATTCATTTATACCTAGCTGGGAAAACATCCTTTGATGTTTTGATCATGATTTTGAACATTGGACATTTTGCCAATAAGTCAATTCTTTTGGAATTACATTTTATCGTATTGGCCAAACATGTCTTTAAATGACATTAGTCAACACCACGTGGTTCAATGTCAAAATCTTCTACCATTTCAATTTCATGGTAATAGTAATGCCTCTATCGATGGAAACCGATTTTCAATTCCATGATTTTTTTTATGTGTGAGTAATTCATATGAATGTCCTCATATATATTTGCAACTCTTCTAGAGCATTAGAGTCTTTCGGCACTTCCGGGCCGATTGGTTCTTTTGGAATCGCCTCTTGTGGTCCTCTTAGAACCACCTCTGGTAGTTCTTATGGAACTAACACTTTTGTTGGAACTGATATTCTTATCAACTTCGAGAATCATGCTCATTCATGATTTTCCTGATTCTTTCTTTCTTAGAATCAATATTCTTTGATCCAAGTAGCCTCTCACGCTTCTGGCGTGTACAAGAGGAGTCATTCCCCGCTTTCACAAAGCATTTAAATGTTTGTTGGTATCTTTGCATTACCTGATTATCTTTCTAAATGCGTCTAGCATTTGGTCTGCAACATTTTTCAAATGTGCGAGCTTATGTACTTTAGGTACATATGATGAGACAAAAATAATTTTCCAAGAACATTTCACGCCTTACTTCAGGAAGACCTTTTTCCCTTCATTTCAAGGTGAAGGATATAGTCTCATAAAAAAGAAACTAATAGATCATGCTATAAATATATTATCCTTCAAGGACTCAAGATACCATAAGACCATCTTCTGGATGCGTCTCTTATAAAGTAAGTATCAAGATACCATAAGACCATCTTGTGGATGTGTCTCTTATAAAATAAGTATGGTCATATATATCCTTATGAATTCTTTACATGGTTAGACCATTAACTTCCCTTGTGAACAAGTTGTACATGATATCTCATTGGGAATTAGAATCTTCTGGCCCATTACTGAATGTCTACACGAGTTCTCAATAATCCTATGTATCATCTTTGACCAAGGATGATCAAGACGATTATGCCAAAGCATAAAAATATATGGACTAATGTATATATCATCGTTAGCAATAAAATTAAAGCGGCTTTATATTACTTATGTGTTGGAGTAATATATCGATGTGTGCTCTGATCTATGCCCACCATGCGAATAGAACCATAGATCGAGAGAGATCACACTCGATGGGTCCCTAGTCAACAAAGCTTCACTAGAATCGACTAGTATGAAAGATGGCTCTTTATGGCTTACGTTCTGTTAGTCATTGGAATGGGATTCCGGAGTCTGGTCAAAGATATCATGTGTGACATGATATTGGACGACCCGCCCTGAATATGTGCCATGAATTAAGTCATGAACATATTCAGTGTCGTAGCTTGTTATGTATCCTTAGACCAAGGAGTCTTTGTGATAGCTATGTAGTCAACAATTGAGTTTGGCGTGAGCCTAACGTTGTCTGTAACAGGGGTTCCATAACGGCTAGGATTGGCTTGGGGACGGCTACATGAGTGATACGAAAGACGGCTAAGGGATTTATCCCTCATACTAAGGTATGTGAAAGATATCGGTTCTCGGCCGCTTGATCGAGAGTGACTGAAAGAATAGCATGGCCATGCACATGATACTGGGTATCATATCTTCAGTCATCTCACATATCAAGGAACAATGATTGAGAATAATAAGGATGATGGCTATATGCCTTATCTCAATCAGGATATCGGAGATAAAAGGATAATGACAGGGATGGCGGAAAGGTTAGAATCGACAAGGTCGATTTGTTATGCAGTGTCAGGCAATACTAAAGTCTCATTAGTTGCCACTTAAATAGGATCAAGTAATATGGGATTTTACGTTGATCTATTGACATGCATAAACCTAAGGGTCACACCGGAGGATGAAACTCATTGACACATTTATGAAGAATGGCCAAAAGGGAGTTGTCTCGGGACATGACCAAAACTGGGTTTTGGGTCAAGTGCCCGTAAGTGAATAGGACTTTACGGATCGAGACAGGGCTTGGATTCTTGGGATTGATCGCGTCGGATAATGTTGGACATTTCCGGTATGTAAGGCTTGGAGGCGATGAGCGAATCACAGGACCTCGTTGGAAATGGCCACGGGCCATGTTCCAAGAGGCCCATGAAAGGCCCATGCAACCAAGGCCCATGGAACTAATTAATCAAGTCTTGATTAATTAGTACTAAGTAAGCATGACAAGGATTAAGGTGTTGGTGTTTCATCACTTAACCCCATCTTATCTAGCCATACTTTGTCCTATTTACACCTTACTTGACACCATACTTGTCCCAGACCTTTAGTTGGACAAGCATGGGGTTTGTTATGTTTAGGTCATCTTTTTTCAACATAACAAACACAAGACAAGAATAGGAAACACAACTTCTCCCTCCTCTCCATGGCAATTTCGGGTTTGGCTAGTTATCACCTCCAATTTTGTGTTCTTGAGTCCTCAAAGTGAAGAACCACGTGGCTTTGATTCCCATGTGGATACGTAGGCGTCTTGGAGACTCAAGCCAATCATTCGTTACCCGGTGTTCTTGTTTTGGTAAGAAATAGTGCTGAATTTTTCTCTTGTGAATCCATTCTTTGCTAGTTGTTTCATGGTTTAATCGTCTCTTGGTTTTCATTGATTTTCCGCTGCGAGTTGGTTCATCTCCAACCCTACCTCGAGACCCAACATAATGAACTTCTTGTTCATATTCGCGTAGGTTTCAACTGCCCTTATGGTTGTATAATACAAACCTGATGATAGAGCTTGTAATAATTTTTCAAGTACGTGCTTTTCACCTTATTTATCACTTATGGTGATACAGAGAAGCTCAGTCTCATTTGTGGTCCAAACATGGCATGTATGTCGTTAACATTGAGTAGATGCTTCTGGATCTACTTTCATATATAGCATTTTCAACACTAAGTAGATGCTTCTGGATCTACTTTAACATTGAGTAGATGCTTCTTGATCTACTTTCATATAGAGCATTAATGTTTAACTTCATTGTAAATCTCAATGACATGGTTGTTAGTCTTAGTGTCCGTAGTTCAATCCTAAATGTCCAAATGTATATATCACTACTGCAGAATTCCACTTGGGTGACAGATAAAATGGATCCGTCACCTAAGTTTTCGCACTCTAGCCACGGATACAATAATCCGTCAGCCAAGTGGAACAACTTAGGTCACGGATCCTGTATCCGTCAGCCAAGTGACAAACCTGGCCGACGCATAGCTGGATCCGTCACCCAAGTGAGATTAGGTAACTACTATCCGTCACCCAAGTGAGAAAACTTTAGCCACGCATGCTGGATCCGTCACCCAAGAAAAGTTTAGCCACGCATGCTGGATCCGTCAGCCAAATGAGAAAACTTTAGCCACGCATGCTCTATCCGTCACCCAAGTGGGTTGACTATTTTACAAAAAAAATTGACCACAATATTCAAGATGAATTAACCGTTCGATGATAATTTTTTTTACATACATATACTAGTTTGGATAGTACATACGAGATGAGCGGTCTTGATTATATAATATGCGAGAGACCGACACGTATTGATTGAAATCGTCAATTCCACTACGTGCATGAACATATTTAGCCTTACGGTAGTATAACGTATGACGTTGTCTCGTTCATTTTTTGTATATGATATGTATGAGTACTATACGATCTTATGTTGTATATGAGGCATGCCAAGTACTTATATCGTTCAATTATCAATACTACGATAGTCGGGAAAAATGACGGGTTTTGGGGTTTTGGTCAATGTAAGTCAACTTCTGCTGGCCGACGGATGCATATATCCATCGGCCAGCTTTTTCATCGACGGATGCATATATCCATCATTCAATATATATATATATTTAATTATTTCCACTATTTTAATTTTATCTTTGAACTTGGGCATCAAATTGAAACCCGACATTGAGCGACCGGTGTCCATAATTCACAAGTTTATAATCATTAGATTGATATGTTGTAAAAAACAGTTATATAATGTATTTGATCACAAAAAAATAATATTTTGTACTTCGAATCGAGAAAACGATCAAGAAAATTTGTGTTATCCTTGTCTTAGTATTATATAAAGGGTAAATTACCTACCCCTAACTTTTTTTAACTAATACCTATCCCGATGTGTAGTTATATGACAAATAGCCCATTTTTCTATTAACTTTTTTCTAAAATGACGAAAATACCCTCAACCACACTTCAATAATTGTTTTTAAAAATTTATTTAAAAAATCACTTTTGTTATATATATATATATATATATATATATATATATATATATATATACTTACTTAATCACTTCAGTTTTATTTATAAAAAAATATTTAAAAAATCACTAAGGGCGTTTTCGTTGTTTTAGAAAAAAGTTAACAGAGAAAAAGGGTCTATTTGTCATATAACAAAACATCTGGGTAGGTATCAGTTAAAAAAAAGTTATGGATAGGTATCAGATAAACGTGATAAGTTAAAGGTAGATATTTGTAATTTATCCTTCTATAAATATAAACAATGTAGCGCACATGAAAAATTAACTTGCTATGAATAATTAGTTGACAATAGGTACTAGGTACGTTGATAACAAAAACTATTTAATTCAATTATATAAAGCTATTTAATTTAATTATATAAAGCTATAAATAATCAGTTAAATAGTGTATATATACATTCTAAACATACATATGACACAAAAACAACCTAGTTGAGTTGGTAAAAGGCACAACATTGTGAGCCATGAGGTCACAGGTTCGAACCCCATGGCATGCGAGCGGCGTGGCGGGTCGGGCTGTGACGTGGTGGACGCGCGCGTGGCGGGTTGTGTTCAATATATTTTTTAATTAATCTATTATTGCACTTGGGTGACGGATACACTTGGCTGACGGATTGGATCCGTGGTTAGAGTGAAAACCTTGGGTGACGGATACACTTGGCTGACGGATTGGATCCGTGGCTAGAGTGAAAACCTTGGGTGACGGATACACTTGGCTGACGGATTGGATCTGTCACCTAAGTTTTTACCCTACCGACAGATGTACGCATCCGTCGGCCAAATACTTGGCCGACGAGACTTTGCCGACGGATCTTGGCCGACGGATGCATCCGTCACCTAAGAACTTGGGTGACGGATACGTCCTCTTAGGTGACGGATCCAATCCGTCACCCAAGTACTTATTTGCAGTAGTGTATCATCGTTAGCAATAAAATTAAAGCGGCTTTATATTACTTATGTGTTGGAGTAATATATAGATGTGTGCTCTGATTTATGCCCACCATGCGAATATAACCATAGATCGAGATTGATCACACTCAATGGGTCCCTAGTCAACAAAGCTTCACTAGAAGCGACTAGTATGAAAGATGGCTATTTATGACTTACGTTCTGTTAGTCATTGGAATGGGATTCCGGAGTCTGATCATAGATATCATGTGGGACATGATATTGGACGACCCGCCCGGAATATTTGCCATAGATTAAGTCATGAACATATTCAGTGTCGTAGCTTGTCATGTATCCTTAGATCAAGCAGTCTTTGTGATCGCTATGTAGTCAACAACTGAGTTTGACCTGAGCCTAACGTTGTCCGTAACAGGGCTTCCATAACGGCCAGGATTGGCTTGGGGACGGGCTACATGAGTGACACGAAAGACGGCTAAGGGATTTATCCCTCATACTGAGGTATGAGAAAGATATCGGTTCTCGGCCGCTTGATCGAGAGTGACTGAAAGAATAGCATGGCCATGCACATGATACCGGGTATCATATCTTCAGTAATCTCACATATCAAGGAACGGTGATTGAGAATAATAAGGATGACGGCTCTATGCCTTATCTCAATCAGGATATCGTAGATAAAAGGACAATGACGGGGATGACGGAAAGGTTAGAATCGATTGGGTCGATTCGTTATGCAGTGTCAGGCAATACTAAAGTCTCGTTAGTCGCCACTTAAATAGGATAAAGTAAAATGGGATTTTACGTTGATCTATTGACATGCATAAACCTAAGGGTCACACCGGAGGGTGAAACTCATTGACATATTTATGGAGAATGGCCAAAATATAGTTGTCTCGGGACATGACCAAAACTGGGTTTTGAGTCATGTGCTCGTAAGTGAATAGGACTTTACGGATCAAGACAAGGCTTGGAGTCTTGGGATTGATCGTGTCGGATAATGTTGGACATTTCCGGTATGGAAGGCTTGGAGGCGATGAGCGAATCACGGGACCTCGTTGGAAATGGCCACGGGCCATGTTCCAAGAGGCCCATGAAAGGCCCATACAACCAAGACCCATGGAACTAATTAATCAAGTCTTGATTAATTAGTACTAAGTAAGGAAGACAAGGATTAAGGTGTTGGTGATTCACCACCTAACCCAATCTTGTCTAGCCATACTTTGTCCTATTTACACCTTACTTGACACCATACTTGTCTCATGCCTTTAGTTGGACAAGTATGGGTTTTGTTATGTTTAAGTCATCTTTTTTCAACATAACAAACACAAGATAAGAATAGGAAACACAACTTCTCTCCCCCTTCCCTTGCAATTTCGGGTTTGGCAAGCTCCCACCTCCATTTTTGTGTTCTTGAGTCCTCAAAGAGAAAAACTACGTGGCTTTGATTCCCATGTGGATACGTAGGCGTCTTGGAGACTCAAGCCAATCATTCGTTACCCGGTGTTCTTGTTTTGTTAAGAACTAGTGCTGAATTTTTCTCATGTGAATCCATTCTTTGTTAGTTGTTTCTTGGTTTTAATCGTCTCTTGGTTTTCATTGATTTTACGCTGCGAGTTGGTTCATCTCCAACCCTACCCCGAGACCCAACAGTGGTATCAGAGCCGTGCTACCTTCGGGATTCTCAAGACGGTGTTCAAAGTTTCGATTTTGCTTGAAAGTTTCGTTTTTGGCATGTTGTTCTGCTAAATTGTTTGATAACATGTTTTAAATTATTGTTTATGGATTTTGTAATAACCACTTCTGGTCAACGTCAGTCAAACCTGCGAAAAACAGGAAAATTTAAAAATTTTAAGACAGACACTAAACTTAACCTAAATTGACCCCGAGGGTCATACCGGACTTAAGATAACCCCGTTATCGACTAAAATGAGTTACGGGGGACTCAGTGCAACTTCCTGGTCATTTTGGGAAAGATTGATTTTTCGCTGGAAAAGTCACCCGAGCGACGTTTTGGTCCATTCGAGGACCGTTTTGGACCCGAAAAGCTTAGCCGTCGTCGTAGCGGTCTTAGTTGGGCCGTTTCCTTGAAGCCCGTCCAGTTTAAATTTTTTTTGGGAAAAGTGCCCGTTCGGGGCCCGAAACGTCCGTTTTTCGCGAATCTGATTGGAAAATATCAACTAGATATTTTCCAAAAGGTATGGGACCCACCTTGACACTTGTCAAGTATATGGTGGTGTATTTTTTGGAGGGAAAATGTGTGGTTGGAGAGGGTTGGCCGAGTATGGGGTTTTAAGGGAGAGAAAGTTAGTTTTGTTGTTAGTTTAATTAAATTAGAAATTAGAAGAGAGGTTTTAGAGAGAGAAGGAGAAGGAGAAGAAGAGAGAAGAAGGGAGGTTGAGCTAGGGTTTGTGATCGAGCCCTTGGATCGAGTCAAAGCAAAGAGCAATCCCGTTCCCCTCGTTCTCCTCTACGGTAATACCCGAACCGATTCTCGTTTTGATTATTTTCAAGAGCTAGGGTTTGGTTATAAACTAAGGCTTAGGGTTGTGTAGAGTGTGGGGAGGTGTTGGAGACGTTTTAGAGGTGTTTGGGGGTTTAATTTCACGTTTTCCGGTGACCGGAGGCTCGGGAGGAGCTCCGGCCACCGTGGGTGGTGGCCGGCCGGCCATGTGGTGGCTGGCCGGAGGTGGCAGCAGCCACCACTTGGTGGCCGAGCCCCTCCCTCAAACCCTAGGGTCTCGGCCAAGCCTCTTGGGTGGGGCCCACGTGCTCGGTTGCTCGGGTTTTAATGTTCGGGTGGTTTAAAACGTCCCCCGGACCACTTATTCCTAATCGAATCGAAATTTGGAATTAATTTGGAGAAGTTGTAATTAACGGGTTTTGGGAAACTTTAAACGTTAATTAATTGATTAGAAGTCGGAATTCGATTCCGTCAAGTGCGTTGAGTTCCTTGATTTATTCTAAGACCGTAGAAACGAAAATGGGGACTTTTGGAGCCCCGGAAGGCAATTAACCAAAACCGGGCAGATTCGCCACGTCGGGCGAATCTGGCCCTTACGGGTCCTTTTTCGGCAATATCGAATAATTGGGAAGTTTGGGAGTGATCGTCTTTGTCGGGGTTACGTTTGGGCGTTAAGTTTATTAATTTTCGGTTTATTCGTACTAGTTTAAAAGTACTTTGAATTTGTGTTCTTTTAGATCGTGCTACGGACCGAGGCAAGGGAAAGCTCGGCGAGTGACTAGGTCCACTTCGGGTTTTGTTGGAGCGCTTTTGGATCTATATACGAGGTAGGGAAAAGTAGCCGGATCTCGGCCCTGATTAGGGAAAGTTAATAGTAGAATTGCATGTGACACCGGGGTGTCGTGGGTTGAGTAGATTTATTTAATTATTAGAAAAAGCATGATACGGGATTGTAGCGTTCAAGAGAAAAGCATGTGACACTTAGTAGTGTCGTAGGAACAGAGAACTTAGCGATAATTGATTTACTGGAGGCATATGACCATGCCCGGAGGTTGTTTGTGAAACTAGTGATTTTAGGACTGTTGGAGGCATCGAGTATGCCGGAGGTTGTTGTGTGTTATTTATTGTTGAGTTTGGGTGGCCTTGAGAGCCCGTGTTATTTATTGTTGAGTTTGGGTGGCCTTGAGAGCCCGTATTTAATTGTTGAGTTTGGGTGGCCTTGAGAGCCCGTATTTAATTGTTGAGTCGGGGTGGCCATGAGAGCCGTGTATTTAATTTGGTGTCTTGAGTGGCAGTGAGTGCCCGTGGGGTTGTTGAACCCGAGTCTTGACTGTTGAGGTGTCTTGAGTGGCCTTGAGTGCCTGTGTGATTGAACTTGCCTGTGATTGTGATTGTGGTTACCTGGGGTGGTGAGTTCTAAAGGTCGACAGCCTGATCCGACTTAGTGTCGATGAATTGCGAGTTCTAAAGGTCGACAGCCTGATCCGACTTAGTGTCGATGAATTGCGAGTTCTAAAGGTCGACAGCCTGATCCGACTTAGTGTCGATGAATTGCGAGTTTTAAAGGTCGACAGCCTGATCCGACTTAGTGTCGATGAATTGCGAGTTCTAAAGGTCGACAGCCTGATCCGACTTAGTGTCGATGAATTGCGAGTTCTAAAGGTCGACAGCCTGATCCGACTTAGTGTCGATGAATTGCGAGTTTTAAAGGTCGACAGCCTGATCCGACTTAGTGTCGAGGAATTGCGAGTTTGAAAGGTCGACAGCCTGATCCGACTTCGTGTCGAGGAATTGCGATAGGTCGAACCCTGACCTGATTGAGATTGGTTACTGAGCAGCTGGTGTGCGATCCTTTGTGATCTTGTTTGGTGTTGTGTCGTTTCGTTCGAGTCCTTGAGGAGGTCGTCGATAGTTGTATTGGGTCTACACTGTTTTTATCGAGTGTCGAGTCTGTTGAGGAAGGTGACGGGTTGTGGGTCAGTTGGGTACTTGAGTTGGGGACTGTAGTCCCGGTGTTGGGTTTGGTTTTAGTGTTACTGGCTTTTTCTGCTAATTATGCCATAGTCAGTCTGTTATCCGTGGAGGTGAGCGAACGCTCACCCCTAGCTGCTTTTCCTACAGGTACTGATCACCGGACGGACTAGGTTAGCTCTTGAAGTTCATGGAGCTTGGAGCGGAGTCTGGTCTTTACTTTTGTTGAGTCTAGTGACGGATGTTGTACCTTGTCCACTTGTTGGGACGTTTTTGTATTGTAAATGCTATTATTTTGAGAAGTAAATGGAAATGTCAAAGCTTTTATTGAAAACAGGTTTCAAGTGTTCATGTTTTTAAAAGTTCGCGTCCCGAGTTCGGTTCGCTGAAATCAGGGCGTGACAGATTTAATGCATGTAAAATGAATTTTTGAAAATTATTACAAATCTGGAAATTTTGAAATAAATTTGATTTTTCGGGTCTCGGGAGCGGGACTCTCGGGGAGCCGAAACCGGGACCGAACGGGGCTCCGTTGGACGGAGCTAGGCCAAGCATGACAATTTGATTGTTGATATGCCAAGGCTAAACCGATTCGTTAGTTATGACGAGGTTGGAACCGTCATGACGAACTCGAAGATCAAATGTTCAAAAGTTTCATTTTTGAACGGTTTCGATAAACCGAGCATCAAAAAATTTCGAAACTTGGCTATTAAATAAAACCGGAAAATCACATGATGTTTGATAACATGCTTGTTTGATAACACGTTGTGTGATGTGATGTTGGCATGGTGCACATTATAGCCCCGGGCTCGTTTTAATTATTTATCGCTTTTCACGGCCTGCGAGCCGTTAAAGTTAGCGTGTAATTATTCTTTCAAGGTGTGGTCGTCAAACCACTTGTTTGTAATATTTACTTATTCCCGACCTGCGAGTCGTGTATTAAATTGTAATATTTTGCTCAAGACGAAGAAAGGGCGAAAAGGTCATTTGGTTTCTTTTCGGGTGTTGGCATCGGCTTGGAGTCGGTGGAGCTCAAGAAGCTAGTGGGAGTTAGTTTAGGGGGCTATTATATGCACATTTATCGTTTTATGTTTGGTTTATTTTATGCATGATTAATTCTATGTCTTTTAGAATTGCATGCTTAACTTTATTTACCGAGCATATCACCTCACATGCAAAGATAAAATTGGAATTTTAATCCTTGTTTGTGAGCCCTTAGAACCGTCATTACATTAGATGTAGTTGACGGGTTCGAAGGAAGAATTACATTCGATGTAATTGGAGGCATCATTACATTTGGAATGTAGTTGATGTGCTCATCGCATCTAGGATATGCCCAAAGTTTTGAACATAACTGGACAAGTAAAAGCGGGTCATGTCCGATACCTCCCAATAATCAACACCTTACTACCTCCCCGTCCTATGGGTGTTGTGCGAATTAGCGGAGCATCCATGGGGAAGCAGGGTAGTAGGTTTGGACGACATATGTAGGTGTCGTGCGCATTAGCGGAGCACCTACATAGTGACGGGCCATAGTTGAAAATTGGTGGACCCGACTACGATTCTCAGCCTGAGGTTGAGCTAGGGTAACAGATAGGGTAGGCCGTGTACATAAGTACATACCCTAGCAAAGAGTCACATTGGATGTGATTGGATGGAGTCCTACCTACATAGCTCGATTTAGTGGTGAGCATTAGTTCAGCTTAATCGAGTGAATCAAGGATCTTGGTTTCAGATTCTAAAGGTTTAGAATCGATTGTTGGTGTTTAAGCTTGATCTTCATAAAATTTATTCAGTTTACTAATTGAATTTTATCTGTTGTAGATCAAATGGAAAATTCAGCGAACATTAATAGTTTGTCATTAAAAACCATTCTTGACAGGGTCAAGCTAAATGGGACAAACTATTTGGACTGGTACAGAATTTTGAGGTTAGTCCTCAAGTCTGAACGCAAAGAATATGTCCTTGACAAGGTTGTCTCTAAGACCATATCAGAGTTATATGAAGTGTCATTAACTGCTGAGAAGAATATATCAGGGATCTGGGATCCAAGTATATTCTGATGGTCAACAAGGGAATTGGAAGTGGCAAGGACGGGGCCGATGCGCACTTGGCGGGAAAGATGAGACACCTGATAATGTCTGCTTCTACTGCCAACAACCTGGTCATTGGAACCGGGATTACAGGAAGTTCACGGCTGATCTGAAGAAGGGCAGTGGGACTGCGCCTTCATCAAATAGCCTGGATGATCTAAAGAAGGGTAGTAGGACTGCGCCTTCATCAGGAAACCTGGATGATCTAAGGAAGGGTGGTGGGACCGTGCCTTCATCCGGTATTAACTCTATAGAGCTACATCTCTCTACTTCTAAAGATTCATGGGTATTAGATACCAGGACTGAATCTCACACATGCACTAATATATGGTGGCTGAAAGTAGGAGAGGTTTGGAAAGCACGAAGTGGACCTCAGACTTGTGGCAACTGCTGTAGGATCCATGAGTCTTGCTTTGCCAAGAGGCCTTGTCTTAGTACTGTATAATGTATATTGCATACCTACTTTTAGTAGGAATATTATATATGTATCCGTGTCTGACAAGGAAGGATATAATGTTAATATTGGAAATGGAGTTTTCAATGTTCTATGCAATGATATGTTTTATACCAGTACTGACTTGGTTGGAGGATTGTAGATATTAGATATGGGTAACAATGCCTCAAGTTCTATATATTCCGTTAATACCAAGAGGTCTAAATCCAACGATTTAAACCTAACTCTATTAAGGCACTGTCATTTAGGTCGCATAAACAAGAAGCACCTATCAGCACTTCAGAAGTGCAGACTTTCAGGTTCATTCGAATTCCATTCGATCGATAGGTGCAAGGTTTGTTTGATGGGCAAAATGACTAAAGTGCCCTTTTATCGATCGCGATGAAAGGGCGGGTGAATTATTGGGGCTGATACACTCGAATGTGTGTAGACCAATAAGTTCACTTGCCAGGAGGGGTTTTAACTACTTTATCACATTTACTGATGATTACAGTAAATATGGTTATGTCTATTCGATGAGACATAAGTCTGAAGCTTTTGATAAATTCAAAGAGTTTAAGACTAAAGTAGAAAACCAGCTCGACAAAGGTATTAAGGCACTTCGATTGGATCGAGGTGGAAAATACTTGACCACAGAGTAATTAGATCATCTAAAAGAGAATGGGATCCTTTTGGAATGGACTCCTCCTGGGACACTGTAGATGAAAGGTGTAGCCAAACGGAGAAATCGGACATTGTTAGACAATGGTCCGTTCCATGATTAGTTGGACTGATCTCCCAATCTCTTTCAGGGGTTATGCTCTAGAGACGACCGCATTCATAGTGAATCGGGCTTCGACGAAGGGTGTGGAAGGGACACCATTTTAAAAATGGTACGGGATGATGCCCGCTTTGTCCTTCCTAAAGATTTGTGGTTGCGAGGCTTATGTGAAACATTTGGTTTCGACTAAGCTCGAACCAACATCTGAGATATACACCTTCGTGTGGTATCCCAAAGTAACAAGGGGATACTACTTCTACAATCCCAGTGAGAACATGATGTTCGTCACTTGGGGTGGGGACTTTATGGAAAAGAAGTTTTGTTTCCAAAAACGTCATTGGGAGGACTATGCATCTCGAAGAAATGCAGGATGGTACAGATCTGTCTAAACCAATTGACAACCTAGTAGAAAGGAGCTAGAGATTGTCGTAGAGTAAGAATCAATTCATGTTACAATTCCGGAAGGTCCAAGGCGATTTGAAAGGATCAATCTTCCATCCCCAAGATATGGTATCCGGAGGTGACAATGAAGTCATGGTGGATCACGATGATCTAGCCACCTTTCAAGAAGTCGTGGATGGGCCCGACTCCGAGTTGTGGCTGGGAGCCATGAGGGAGGAAATGCAATCCATGTCGGACAATCGAGTCTGGGAACCGGTTGATCCCATCAATGGTGTGAGGACCATCGGATGCAAATGGATCTTCAAGGTGAAGATGGACATGGACGACAACCCTCTGACCTACAAAGCTCAATTGGTGGCGAAAGGTTATAGGCAAATCCAATGGATTGACTATGAGGAAACCTTCTACCTAGTGGCTATGGTCAAGATCGATCCAAATTCTTCTTGACATAACTGCGTATCATAATTACGAGATATGGAAAGTGGATGTCAAAACCGCTTTCCTAAATGGAAATTTGACTGAGTACGTTTGTATGTCTCGGTCCAAAGGTTTTGATGATCCGAAGAATAAGGGAAAGATTTATAAGTTGTTGAAATCCATTTATGGATTGAAACGAACTTCTCGGAGTTGGATCCTTCGTTTTGATGAAGCTGTAATTGGATTTGGCTTAATCAAGAACGAGGATGAATCTTGCGTTTATAAGAAGGCTAGTGGGAGCAAGATTATCTTTCTGGTTCTCATTGAAAATGACATCCTAACCTTGCACGAGACTTAAGCTTGGTTGAGGAAGTGTTTTTTCAATAAATGACTTAGGCGATGCTTCTTATATCTTAGGGATTAAGATATGTAGAGATCGCACCAAGAAGGTCTTGGATTTAAGTCAGGGAACCTATGTGAACAAGGCATTGAGTAGGTTCTTAATGCTCGATTCAAAGAAAGGACTCTTACCCACTAGTCATGGCATTTATCTCAGAAAGACTCGGTGTCCTAAGAAAGCTGATGAGCTGAAAAGGATGATGAGAATCCTATGCGCCTGGGGCAGGATCAATCATATATGCCATAACATGTATGAGACCGGACGTCTCGTAAGCCTTATGTTGTACCAGTAGACATCATTCTAACCCGGGGGAAAGATGATGCTGAACCAGTCGTCGAAGGATGAGTAGACGCTAGTTTTCCAAGACAAATCCAGATGACTTTAGAAGTCAGTCAGGATATGTGTTTACGCTGAATGGCAGAGCTTTAGCTGGGAGAGCGTAAAGCAAGATACCATTTCCGAATCTACGACAGAGGCCAAGTACATGGATGCTGCAGAGGCAGCTAAGGATGCTATGTGGATTTGGAAATTCATGGCAGGGCTGGGTGTAATTAAAAACCCATCCAGCCCGGTGAATCCATTTTGCGACAACACAGGGGCCATTGCGCAAGCTAAAAGCCCAGATCGCATAACAAATCCAAACATGTACTGCGGCGTATCCACCTCATCAGAGAAATACTGAACTGAAGTGAAGTGAAGATAACCTATATTGCAACAGATGATAACATAGCCAACCCTTTGACTAAGGCAGTGTCACTGCCTGAACATGTTAGACATGAAAAGTCGATGGGGACATATTGGAGTTTAGATTGGAACTAGGGCAAGTGGGAGATTGTTAGTCTTAGTGCCCGTAGTTCAATCCTAAATGTCCAAATGTATATATCATCGTTAGCAATAAAATTAAAGCGGCTTTATATTACTTATGTGTTGGAGTAATATATCGATGTGTGCTCTGATCCATGCCCACCATGCGAATAGAACCATAGATCGAGATAGATCACACTCGATGGTTCCCTAGTCAACAAAGCTTCACTAGAAGCGACTAGTATGAAAGATGGCTCTTTATGACTTACGTTCAGTTAGTCATTGGAATGGGATTCTGGAGTCTGATCATAGATATCATGAGGGACATGATATTGGACGACCCGCCCTGAATATGTGCCATAGATTAAGTCATGAACATATTCAGTGTCGTAGCTTGTCATGTATCCTTAGACCAAGGAGTCTTTGTGATCGCTATGTAGTCAACAACTGAGTTTGACCAGAGCCTAACGTTGTCCGTAACAGGGCTTCCATAACGGCCATGATTGGCTTGGGGACGGGCTACATGAGTGACACGAAAGACGGCTAAGGGATCTATCCCTCATACTGAGGTATGAGAAAGATATCGGTTCTCGGCCGCTTGATCGAGAGTGACTGAAAGAATAGCATGACCATGCACATGATACTGGGTATCATATCTTCATTCATCTCACATATCAAGGAACGGTGATTGATAATAATAAGGATGACAGCTCTATGCCTTATCTCAATCAGGATATCGGAGATAAAAGGATAATGACAGGGATGACGGAAAGGTTAGAATCGATAAGGTCGATTCGTTATGCAGTGTCAGGCAATACTAAAGTCTCGTTAGTCGCCACTTAAATAGGATAAAGTAAAATGGGATTTTACGTTGATCTATTGACATGCATAAACCTAAGGGTCACACCGGAGGGTGAAACTCATTGACATATTTATGGAGAATGGCCAAAAGATAGTTGTCTCGGGACATGACCAAAACTGGGTTTTGGGTTATGTGCTCGTAAGGGAATAGGACTTTACGGATCAAGACAAGGCTTGAAGTCTTGGGATTGATCGCGTCGGATAATGTTGGACATTTCCGGTATGGAAGGCTTGGAGGCGATGAGCGAATCACGGGACCTCGTTGGAATTGGCCCATGCAAACAAGACCCGTGGAACTAATTAATCAAGTCTTGATTAATTAGTACTAAGTAAGGAAGACAAGGATTAAGGTGTTGGTGATTCACCACCTAACCCAATCTTGTCCAGCCATACTTTGTCCTATTTACACCTTACTTGACACCATACTTGTCTCATGCCTTTAGTTGGACAAGTATGGGTTTTGTTATGTTTAAGTCATCTTTTTTCAACATAACAAACACAAGACAAGAATAGGAAACACAACTTCTCTTCCCCTTCCCTTGCAATTTCGGGTTTGGCAAGCTCCCACCTCCATTTTTGTGTTCTTGAGTCCTCAAAGAGAAGAACTACGTAGGCGTCTTGGAGACTCAAGCCAATCATTCGTTACCCGGTGTTCTTGTTTTGGTAAGAACTAGTGCTGAATTTTTCTCATGTGAATCCATTCTTTGTTAGTTGTTTCATGGTTTTAATCGTCTCTTGGTTTTCATTGATTTTCCTCTGCGAGTTGGTTCATCTCCAACCCTACCTCGAGACCCAACAATGGTAGCTCTTCCGAAGCCTTTAGTTACACTAATGGCACCCAAAATATTGTTAACCTTTACCTCAATCAATTGTTTCTCACTCGTTAGGGCATATTGTGCAGTGATACACATATCATTATCATTTTCGCACATGAATTGATCGCTTTAGGGATCCATGTATAATAGGCGAAACGAACCATGATTATATCGACTACATCGTTATATAGAGTCGTCTGATACATTTAGATCTTCCGGATCTAGGTCATTAATCAGACTTTATCTCTATCACCCTTTTCTTTTGCCCTTGTTTGATGCCTTATATAAAGCCATCAAAATATTTGGTGATACAACATGTAATCGACCAATAATTTCTCTCATCTCATATATAACATATACTTGCATCACTTTCGGGAGTTCAACTCTATAAGAAAATTTCTTTGTGCCTTTCGCATTTGTCCCACTTCGGGTGGGATTTGGACATCGAAAGTTATAACGCGTGCGAGAATGATCGAGGTCTCGATATGTCACGAGGCTAGAATTACCATTATGATTTATCACATTCTCTCTGGGAATGGTATACTTCCAACATGGCGAGTTTGATGGTTTTTCAGTAATAACTCATTATTCCAGCAATGAGTATACATGAAATTAACTTCGAATATATAAGTTCGTATTTCCCAACATTAATATTGTTGGAGCATATGATATAAAGGAACAAATAGTTTCTATATAACCAAACTAATATGATGATGTTTGGCAATAGTAATATTGACATGTCTTATAGGGACTCGTCATTTAAACCTTCAATCTCTGAATAAATTTTCAGTTTTATATGAACTTCTAACCATATAAAAACAAAATTGCACATTGAATCAAAATCTCGAATTTTGTGAAATTTAAGTCGGTATAAACTTCTGGCCATACGACATTTAACAATATTGCACATACAAAGTTCTAATTAAAAGAATGGTTTAGTACATTTATTTCAAATTACATGAAACTTTAAGTCCGTATGAACTTCTGGCCATACGACCTTTACCAGTGGTGTACACATAAATTTTCACTTGAACGAATGGTGCATTGATCTTATCTCAAATTCCGTGAAATTTTAAATCTGTATGAACTTCTGGCCATACGACATTTAGAAATGGTTCACATATCTATTCCATTTGAACGATTGACCCACTAAACGTATCTTTAACAGTTTTGGAACTTCAGGCCCAAAGTACCTCAATATTTGTAAACTTCGGGTTACAACATTTGAGTTATCACAATTAGATATATAAAACCGCACAATGAGCGAACTCATGGGGCAAACATAATAAGCGCGAGAATTAAATATAGGTATAACCGCAAACGAGTGAACTCGCGGGGTATAATAAATTTAGTATATAACCACACACCGAGCGAACTCGTGGGATAGCCATAATAAATTCTGAAATTAAATATATGTATAAACCGCACAATGAACAAGCTCGCGGGGTAGGCAGAATAAATACTGTCACGCCCCGAATTCGGTATAACCGGACCCAAAACGCGAACGATGAAACAGTAAAACACTTTTTAAACATTTTAGTAAACCACTTAAAATCAACATTTAGTTGATCAAAATAATAATTTACAACTCAGAAGCACGTCCAAACAAGCGGAAAAAAGACATGGCGTACGTCGCTAAACTCAAAAGGAAACCAGGACTCCCGCTCCCAGCTCTTCAAGCTTCGAGAGCTCCCCTAGTCCGTCTCGCGACCGGTACCTGTAGGAAAAGCAGCTAGGGGTGAGCGTTCGCTCACCACCACAGATACTAGACTGACTACGACATACTAGTAGACAATACCGGAAACACCAACAACAACCAAACACCGGGGACTACTATCCCCAACTCAAGTAACCCGACTGACACCCAACCTGTTACTTTCCCCAACCAACTCAACACTCCGACACGTAATGTAGACCCGACACAGCGGTTACGACCTCCACCAAAGACTCAAAAGATAACCACGCAACACCCAAGATCACAAAGGATCGCACTCCAAACAAGATCACAAAGGATCGCACTCCAGCTGCTCAGTGCCGGTTGCTAACCGGCTGGGCTTGAGCCTGCCCCACGCAACTTCCCCGATCCCTGTCGGGTCAGGCGGTCGACCTGTCGGCGATATACACGCAATACTTTTCCGATAGCTGGTCGGAAGGGGAGCTGCCCTTCATCGCCAAAGAATGCTCAACCTTACCGATCTCTGTCGGGAGGCTAGCCAACACCCACGCAACTTCCCCCGATCTCTGTAACCTCAGGCAACCACAATCACAATCACAACCAAAGTTCAACAAACAGTAACAATACAACTTCAACACCCCACGGGCACTCATGGCCACCCAAGACACCAACAGTAAAAATACGGGTTCAACAACCCCACGGGCACTCATGGCCACCCAAGACACCAACAATAAAATACGGGTTCAACAACCCCACGGGCACTCATGGCCACCCAAGACACCAACAGTAAAACACGGGCTCGACAACCCCACGGGTACTCATGGCAACCCAAGACACACCAACAATAAAACACGGGTTAACAACCCCACGGGCACTCATGGCCACCCAATAAACACAAGCAAAACAATCAACCTCCGGGCATGACCAAATGCCTCCAGTAATTCTAATATTCAATAAGCTCACTTATCCTACGACACTACTAAGTGTCATATGCCTTTCTATTGTTCGATACGTTCCCGTATCATACGACACCACCCGGTGTCGCCTGCCTTTCTATTGTTCGATAAACTTACTAAACCCACGACACCCTAGTGTCACAGGCATTTCTACCTCGTATGCTTTCCCAAAAGCTCACAACCAAGCTCTGGCGTGCTCACGATCACTCGCCTAGCTTTCCCTTTCCTCTGTCGGTGGCACGATCTAATAAGAACACAATTTAAAACACTTTTAAGTTCGCAGGCATAAACTGAATTTTAATACACTAGACGCCCAAATGCAACCCCGACAATGTCGATCACTCCCGAACTTCCCAATTACTCGACATTGTCGATAATGGGCCCGGAAAGGCCCGATTCGCCCGGCTCGGCGAATCTGCCCGGGATTGGAAAACGTCCTTCCGGAGCTCCGAAAATTCCCGTTTTTGTTTCTACGGTCGTAGAATAATTCAAGGGTTCCAACGCAATCGACAGAATCAATTTCCAACTTCCGAGCAATTTAATTCGAGTTTAAAGTTTCTAAACCCGTCATTTACAACTTTTACAATTTAATTCCAAAATTCGTTCCGGGTGTGGATTAACGACTTGAGGATCGTCCTAAACCACCCGAACACGAAAACCCGAGACCCGAGCATGTGGGCCCCACCCGGCCCTTAAGACCCGAGGGTGGTTGGCCCGGTTCACCATGGTGGTGGCCGGTCCTAGCTCCAGCCAGCCACCACCCGGTTCGGCCAGCCACCACCCACGGTGGCCGGAGCTCCCCTGAGCCTCCGGGTCACCGGAAAACGCTCAATCTTCGCTCCAAAACGCCTCCAACAAACCCCACACCTCATGTAATAACCACTCCCGGTCAACGCCAGTCAAACCTGCGAAAAACAGGAAAATTTAAAATTTTTAAGACGGACACTTAATGAACCTAAAATGACCCCGAGTGTCATACCGGACTTAAGTTGACCCCGTTATTGACCAAAGTGAGTTACGGGGGACTCAGGGCAACTTTCTGATCAATTTGGGAAATGTTGACTTTTCGCTGGAAAAGTCAACCGAGCGACGTTTTGGTCCATTCGAGGACCGTTTTGGATCCGAAAAGCTTAACCGTCATCGCAGCGGTCTTAGTTGAGCCGTTTCCTTGTGGCCCGCCAAGTTTCGTAATTTCTTAGGAAAAGTGCCCGTTCGGGGCCCGAAACGTCCGTTTTTCGCGAATCTGATTGGAAAATATCAACTAGATATTTTCCAAAAAGGTGTGGGACCCACCTTGACACTTGTCAATTATATGGTGGTGTAAATTTTGGGGGGAAAAGGTGTGGATGGGAGTGTTGGCCGATTATGGGGTAATAAGGGAGAGAAAGTGGGTTTTGTGTTAGTTGTTTTAAAATAGAAAGAAGAAGAGAGGTTTTAGAGAGAGAAGGAGAAGAAGAAGAAGAGGGAAGAAGGGAGGCTGAGCTAGGGTTTGTGATCGAGCCCTTGGATCGAGTCAAAGCAAAGAGCAATCTCGTTCCCCTCGTTCTCCTCTACGGTAATACCCGAACCGATTCTCGTTTTGGTTATTTTCTTGGAAGCTAGGGTTTGAGTATAAACTAAGGCTTAGGGTTGTGTAGAGTGTGGGGAGGTGTTGGAGACGTTTTAGAGGTGTTTGGGGGTTTAATTTCACGTTTTCCGGTGACCGGAGGCTCGAGAGGAGCTCCGGCCACCGTGGGTGGTGGCTGGCCGGAGCTGGCAGCAGCCACCACATGGTGGTCGAGCCTCCCCTTAAACCCTAGGGTCTCGGCCAAGTAGTGTGGGTGGGGCCCACATGATCGGGTGCTCGGGTTTTATCGTTCGGGTGGTTTAAAACGTTCCCCGGACCATTTATCCTTAATCGAATCGAAATTTGGAATTAAATTGGAGAAGTTGTAATTAACGGGTTTTGGAAACTTTAAACGTTAATTAATTGACTTAGAAGTCGGAATTCAATTCCGTCAAGTGCGTTGGGTTCCTTGAAATATTCTAAGGCCGTAGAAACGAAAACGGGGGCTTTTGGAGCCCCGGAAGGCAATTAACAAAACCCGGGCAGATTCGCCATGTCGGGCGAATCGGGCCTTTACGGGTCCTTTATCAACAATGTTGAGTAATTGGGAAGTTTGGGAGTGATCGACATTGTCGGGGTTAAGTTTGGGCATCGAGTTTATTGGTTTTCGGTTTATTCCTGCGAGTTGTTTAGTGACTTTAAATTGTGTTCCTTTAGATCGTGCCACGGACCGAGGCAAGGGAAAGCTGGGTGAGTGACTGAGATCATCACCGGAGCTCGTGGTTTGGCTTTTGGGAAAACACGCACGAGGTAGGGAAAAGTAGCCGGATCTCGGCCCTGACTAGGGAAAGTTAACAGTAGATTTGCATGTGACACCGGGGTGTCGGGGTTGAGTAGGTTTAATTTAATACTAGAAAAGCATGATACGGAGGTTGTTTGTGAACTTATCGATATTAGGAGTACTGGAGGCATATGACCATGCCCGGAGATTGATTGTGAAACTGTTGATGTTAGGACTGTTGGAGGCTTGGTTAAGCTGGAGGTTGATTGCTTATTTGGTGTCTTGGGTGGCCTTGAGAGCCCGTATTATTTATTGATTGAGTTTGGGTGGCCTTGAGAGCCCGTATTTTATTATCGAGTTTTGGGTGGCCTTGAGAGCCCGTATTATTTATTGATTGAGTTTGGGTGGCCTTGAGAGCCCGCGTATTTGAATTGGTGTCTTGGGTGGCCATGAGAGCCCGTAGTCAATTGTTGGTGTTTTGGGTGGCCTTGAGGGCCCGTGTACTAAGGTTGGTGTCTTTGGCTGGCCTGACCGAGTTAGAGTCTCGGGGGGGTTGCAAGCTTCCTTTAGCTGGCTTACGAGTTAGAGTCTCGGTAAGTTGCAAGCGTGTCTTATGGTTGGTGTCTTGGGAGGCCGTGAGTGCCTGTGGGGTTGTTGAGTCCGTGTCTTACTGTCGGTGTGTCTTGGGAGGCCGTGAGTGCCTGTGGGGCTGTTGAGTTCGAGTTTTACTGTTGGTGTCTTGGTGGCCATGAGTGCCTGTGAGTGTTGAACTTGTGTTGTTACTGGTTGATGAATTTGCGTGTGATTGTGATTGCGGACCCCGGTAGGTTGCAAGCATTCTTTGGCTGGCCTGACCAAGTTTGAGTATCAACGGGTTGCAAGCATTCTTTGGCTGGCCTGACACAGTTTGAGTAACACAGGTTGCAAGCATTCTTTGGCTGGCCTGGTCCGAGTTTGAGTAACACAGGTTGCAAGCATTCTTTGGCTGGCCTGGTCCGAGTTTGAGTATCACAGGTTGTAAGCATTCTTTGGCTAGCCTGATCCGTGTTCGTGTGAGTGGGAGAGGTTACTGAGCAGCTGGTAAGCGATCATTTGTGATCTTGTTTGGTGGGCGATCCTTAGTGATCTGTTTGGTGTTGTGTAGCTGTCGTTTGAGTCCTTGGGAGAGGTCGTCAATTGTTGTGTCGGGTCTACTTACGTGGTTGAGTGTTGAGTCGTTCGAGGAAGGTCATCGTGGGTGTTTGTAAGTTAGAGTACTTGGGTTGGGGATGGTGTTTCCCCGGTGTTGAGTTGTTGTTGGTGTTACCTGCTTTGTCTGCTAATTATGCCGTAGTCAGTCTGTTATTCGCGGTGGTGAGCGAACGCTCACCCCTAGCTGCTTTTCCTACAGGTACCGTTCGTAGTCTGGACTAGGTGAGCTTCTGAAGCTTGAAGAGCTTGAAGCGGGTTTCTGGGTGTTTTGAGTCTAGCGACGGATACCTCGTTTTTAGTCCACTTGTTGGGACGTGTTTTAAGTTGTAATTAATATTTTTGTTGAACAAATGATGTATTTTAAAGTGTTTAAATGGAAAGGGTTTCAAGGTGTTTTCTTATTTTAAATGTTCGTGTCCCGAGTTCGTTTTACTGAAATTGGGGCGTGACAGCTTGGTATCAGAGCTCGAGGTTTCAAACCTCGGACTGTCCGTCAATTAGGTGGGAGAGTCGAGTCAGTGTATACCCGTAGTGTTATGAGTCCTGGTTGAGTTTGTGTCTATGTGCAGTGTTTTATTGTTGGCTTGTTGATTGATTGATTTTGCTTGAAACATTTTAAGCTGTCGCGGGTCGACTCAGGAGCGCTCCTGTAGTCGAACGTGACGGTGCTGATATCAAGTCGGTACAACGTAGTTCGGGGACGCCTGGACCGGGTTGTAACTGCGTGATGTCAAGTATGAGGTTTAAAACAATGAAGTGAAGAAAGCTTTAAAAATTTGATTGTTTTGATGTTGTTTGACGCCGCGGGCGTTCGTGTTTGACTTCGTTTGGCCCTGTGGGCGTATTGTGATTGTTGTTGGTTGGCCCTGTGGGCGTACTGTGTTGTTGAGTTTTGTTTGGCCCGGTGGGCAAGGTTCGATTTCGGTTGTTGGCCCGGTGGGCGGGTGTCGTTGTCGTCGTTGTTGTGGTTATGGGTGTTTGGCCGGTTTGGCTTGTTCGTGGTTTAGTCGGGTTTTGTGGTACGTGTTTGGTCGTTGTGGTGGTTAATCGTCTGCGACGCACAAGTGTGCGGGTCGCCAAGAGACTGGGAGAATACGAATGCCCTAGGGTAGCCGTGACGGGTAGTTAGGGGCGAGACGGTCGCGGCTACGGGACGGAACACGGGCCGACCTGGTCCGAGACCAGGAGGGCCGCGCTGGTCCGATCCGGCAGCCAGCATGGACCGGCTGGCATGCCGGCCCGGCAGCCAATACGGCACGGGCGGCGTGCCGGCCCGGCAGCCAGCCCGGCACGGTTGGCATACCGGCCCGGACTGCCATAGGGTCCGGCCCACCTGCCGGACCGGTCCAGCCGGTTTCCAAAAAAAAAAGAAAGGAAAAAGGAAAAAGGGTGGTTTCGTTGTGCGTTTAGGGTTGTGGTTGTGTGATTCGGTTCATGTTTGTGTGATTGAGCGTTGGTTTTACGGGTTGTGTTCGCGGTTGTGGGTTGTAGAGGTCGTGGGCCTGGTGTACGGTTGGGTTGTTGTTGAGTTTTTTTTTCGCTTACGTATTAGTATACTTAAGGCTTTAATAGCGCTAGCAACGGTGTTTTACTGTTTTGAGGACGTGTTTCCCGTGTCGAGGTTCATCTTACTCGAGCGAGTACTTGAGGTGTTGTTAGCATGGACGGTGGGATGTTGGCTTCAGTTCTGTGTTGGTGTTTTGCCCTCACTAGAGTGGTAAGTCCTTGGTGCGTTACTAGTATGCCATAATCGAGCGGGTGTCCGTGGAGGTGAGCATAACGCTCATCCCCTTTACTACTTTTCCCGCAAGGGACGAGTAGCGAACACTGGTTTGGTTGCGGAAAGTTATGAGTAAGTGCATAAGGGACCGAATAAGGGCTTGGTGTACGTTTGTGTGGTTAATTTTGAGGTTCCGCGTACGTGATGTTATGATTAAAGTATGATTAGCATGAACGGTGTAGCGTTTAGTAACAAGTACGTTGGGGTAGACGTAGACCGGGTGAACGTTATTGCATTCGAGCTGTTGTCTTTTTTTTGAGTTCGCAAACTGAACGTTTGCGTGTATCCGTGCAGAGGATACCTGCTGATGGCTCGTGGCAGACGATGAAGAGCAGCAGTGGCACGGGGACGAGCGCCCGCGCGAGGCAGGCGGGGACGGTCAGCGGGGACACCAGGATGGGTGCCCACCGTTGAGCCCGCTGAGTACGCCGAGGCGCAGGGTACTCCTGTCAGTGAGGACAGGAGGAGCGATGCGGGACCTTCAACGGGCACGCCCAGCGTCCCGCCGGTCGCAGACCCACCCGTTATGACTGCCCTAAATGAGCTGACCAGGACAGTCCAGAGTTTGGTGGCGGTCATCGCCAACCGAGAGTCGGCGTCACCACCTCCAGAGGCAGCCGCGGTCCCAGTGAGGCCCGGTCAGACAGAGGATCACACATCCAGAGCACTACTAGACTTCCTGAAGCTCGGGATACCTACATTTGTCGGGGAGCCGAACCCCGACCTAGCCGAGAGGTGGCTAGAGCAGGTCACGCGCGACCTGGATACATCGGGTGTCGAGGAGGGTCGTCGTAGGGTGTCCTTCGCGGCCCACCAGCTGAGAGACAGCGCCTACCACTGGTGGGGGCGTGTGAAGGACATGGTCGGTTATGACTACAGCATCTTCCAGACAGTTTTTATGGAACAGTACTTTCCCGAGTCGGCTCGGTTGGAGCGACATCGGCAGTTTCTAGACTTGGAACAGGAGGGGATGACGGTAGCAGAGTACGAGGCCAGGTTCACAGCTTTGGCCAGATTCGCGCCGGAGATGGTGATGACCGAGCAGAACTGTTGTCTGCGGTTCCAGGGAGGACTGAGGCAGGGCATTCGGAACCAGGTTCTCGCCTTGAGACTGCGGAAGTACATAGATCTCGTGGACACCGCAGCGACGGTGGAGTAGGGGATCCAGGATGCGGCTAGAACCCGCGAGGTTCGACAACGGCCGACCGACTTTGCAGGGCCGTCAGAGTCACGAGACCCAAGGAGGTAGAGGACCTCTGGATTCTTCCGACCACCGACTCACCAGGGTGGAACGTGACAGCATGGGTCGGTGGCGTCCATGGGGCCAGTCGCGACACAGAGGGTGCCGACATGCCATCTCTGCAAGGAGCCAGGCCACTTGCGGCGGGGGTGCCGGGCAGGCCAGGGCTCGGAGTCGGGAGACGATGGGACCAGCTGTCTCCGGTGCGGCCGTGTGGGACACACGATGGAATGGTGTCGTGAGCCGTTGGGAGCGACATCGGCGCAGCGGCCGCAGTAGTCGCGGACGGTACAGTCACCCAGGGGTCGCCCTCGTCAGAGTCAGCAATCGAGGTTTTCGCTGCCATCGACGAGCGTGCCAGCTCTGAGACAGCAGCAGAGCTATGGGTACCCAGCAGTCAGTGCGCCGGGTCAGGGGCAGCGGGAGTCAGAGGGAAGAATGTACGCAGTTACCGACCCCCGGACCCTAGGATCCTCCACCTACCGCGAGACCTATCAGGGTATGTGTTCTTTTGTACCTTTTATGAGCGTTATTAAAATTTCGCGGACGAAATTCATTTAAGGGGGGTAGATTGTAATAACCACTCCCGGTCAACGCCAGTCAAACCTGCGAAAAACAGGAAAATTTAAAAATTTTAAGACGGACACTTAATGAACCTAAAATGAACCCGAGTGTCATACCGGACTTAAGTTACCCCGTTATTGACCAAAGTGAGTTACGGGGGACTCAAGGCAACTTTCTGATCAATTTGGGAAATGTTGACTTTTCGCTGGAAAAGTCAATCGAGCGACGTTTTGGTCCATTCGAGGACCGTTTTGGATCCAAAAAGCTTAACCGTCATCGCAGCGGTCTTAGTTGAGCTGTTTCCTTATGGCCCGCCAAGTTTCGTAATTTCTTGGGAAAAGTGCCCGTTCGGGGCCCGAAACGTCCGTTTTTCGCGAATCTGATTGGAAAATATCAACTAGATATTTTCCAAAAAGGTGTGGGACCCACCTTGACACTTGTCAATTATATGGTGGTGTAAATTTTGGGGGGGAAAGGTGTGGATGGGAGTGTTGGCCGATTATGGGGTAATAAGGGAGAGAAAGTGGGTTTTGTGTTAGTTGTTTTAAAATAGAAAGAAGAAGAGAGGTTTTAGAGAGAGAAGGAGAAGGAGAAGAAGGGAGGTTGAGCTAGGGTTTGTGATCGAGCCCTTGGATCGAGTCAAAGCAAAGAGCAATCTCGTTCCCCTCGTTCTCCTCTACGGTAATACCCGAACCGATTCTCGTTTTGGTTATTTTCTTGGAAGCTAGGGTTTGAGTATAAACTAAGGCTTAGGGTTGTGTAGAGTGTGGGGAGGTGTTGGAGACGTTTTAGAGGTGTTTGGGGGTTTAATTTCACGTTTTCCGGTGACCGGAGGCTCGAGAGGAGCTCCGGCCACCGTGGGTGGTGGCTGGCAGCAGCCACCACATGGTGGCCGAGCCTCCCCTTAAACCCTAGGGTCTCGGCCAAGTAGTGTGGGTGGGGCCCACATGCTCGGGTGCTCGGTTTTTATCGTTCAGGTGGTTTAAAACGTTCCCCGGACCATTTATCCTTAATCGAATCGAAATTTGGAATTAAATTGGAGAAGTTGTAATTAACGGGTTTTGGAAACTTTAAACGTTAATTAATTGACTTAGAAGTCGGAATTCAATTCCGTCAAGTGCGTTGGGTTCCTTGAAATATTCTAAGGCCGTAGAAACGAAAACGGGGGCTTTTGGAGCCCCGGAAGGCAATTAACAAAACCCGGGCAGATTCGCCATGTCGGGCGAATCGGGCCTTTACGGGTCCTTTATCAACAATGTTGAGTAATTGGGAAGTTTGGGAGTGATCGACATTGTCGGGGTTAAGTTTGGGCATCGAGTTTATTGGTTTTCGGTGTATTCCTGCGAGTTGTTTAGTGACTTTAAATTGTGTTCCTTTAGATCGTGCCACGGACCGAGGCAAGGGAAAGTTGGGTGAGTGACTGAGATCATCACCGGAGCTCGTGGTTTGGCTTTTGGGAAAACACGCACGAGGTAGGGAAAAGTAGCCGGATCTCGGCCCTGACTAGGGAAAGTTAACAGTAGATTTGCATGTGACACCGGGGTGTCGGGGTTGAGTAGGTTTAATTTAAATACTAGAAAAGCATGATACGGAGGTTGTTTGTGAACTTATCGATATTAGGAGTACTGGAGGCATATGACCATGCCCGGAGATTGATTGTGAAACTGTTGATGTTAGGACTGTTGGAGGCTTGGTTAAGCTGGAGGTTGATTGCTTATTTGGTGTCTTGGGTGGCCTTGAGAGCCCGTATTATTTATTGATTGAGTTTGGGTGGCCTTGAGAGCCCGTATTTTATTATCGAGTTTTGGGTGGCCTTGAGAGCCCGTATTATTTATTGATTGAGTTTGGGTGGCCTTGAGAGCCCGCGTATTTGAATTGGTGTCTTGGGTGGCCATGAGAGCCCGTAGTCAATTGTTGGTGTTTTGGGTGGCCTTGAGGGCCCGTGTACTAAGGTTGGTGTCTTTGGCTGGCCTGACCGAGTTAGAGTCTCGGGGGGGTTGCAAGCTTCCTTTAGCTGGCTTACGAGTTAGAGTCTCGGTAAGTTGCAAGCGTGTCTTATGGTTGGTGTCTTGGGAGGCCGCTAGTGCCTGTGGGGTTGTTGAGTCCGTGTCTTACTGTCGGTATGTCTTGGGAGGCCGTGAGTGCCTGTGGGGCTGTTGAGTTCGAGTTTTACTGTTGGTGTCTTGGTGGCCATGAGTGCCTGTGAGTGTTGAACTTGTGTTGTTACTGGTTGATGAATTTGCGTGTGATTGTGATTGTGATTGCGGACCCCAGTAGGTTGCAAGCATTCTTTGGCTGGCCTGACCAAGTTTGAGTATCAACGGGTTGCAAGCATTCTTTGGCTGGCCTGACACAGTTTGAGTAACACAGGTTGCAAGCATTCTTTGGTTGGCCTGGTCCGAGTTTGAGTAACACAAGTTGCAAGCATTCTTTGGCTGGCTTGGTCCGAGTTTGAGTATCACAGGTTGTAAGCATTCTTTGGCTAGCCTGATCCGTGTTCGTGTGAGTGGGAGAGGTTACTGAGCAGCTGGTATGCGATCCTTTGTGATCTTTTTTGGTGTGCGATCCTTAGTGATCTGTTTGGTGTTGTGTAGCTGTCGTTTGAGTCCTTGGGAGAGGTCGTCAATTGTTGTGTCAGGTCTACTTACGTGGTTGAGTGTTGAGTCGTTCGAGGAAGGTCATCGTGGGTGTTTGTAAGTTAGAGTACTTGGGTTGGGGATGGTGTTTCCCCGGTGTTGAGTTGTTGTTGGTGTTACCTGCTTTGTCTGCTAATTATGTCGTAGTCAGTCTGTTATTCGTGGTGGTGAGCGAACGCTCACCCCTAGCTGCTTTTCCTACAGGTACCGTTCGTAGTCTGGACTAGGTGAGCTTCTGAAGCTTGAAGAGCTTGAAGCGGGTTTCTGGGTGTTTTGAGTCTAGCGACGGATACCTCGTTTTTAGTCCACTTGTTGGGACGTGTTTTAAGTTGTAATTAATATTTTTGTTGAACAAATGATGTATTTTAAAGTGTTTAAATGGAAAGGGTTTCAATGTGTTTTCTTATTTTAAATGTTCGCGTCCCGAGTTCGTTTTACTGAAATTGGGGCGTGACACCTCAACTCATCCAAATTCTTCTCGTTTTAACCCAAACCCTAAACTTTAAACGTACCAAAACGAAAATCGAAAGGGTACTCATCGTAGGGAATGGCGATGGGAGCTCGATTCTTCGATCGTTGAGACGATCCACCGGTTGGATCGTCGGTAAATAGCAAAACCCCAACACTTTTCTCTTCTCTTTCCCCTTTTCTCCTTCTCTTTCTTCTCTCCACTTTCTCCTTTTTTTTGTTAATGGCCGAACATCACCTCTCAACCATACCTTATATTTTGTTTTAAAAACCAAACCTATCATTTAATTACAAGACTAACACTCATGTCTTCCTTTGTTTTGTTCAAAATTTACCTAACACGACCACTTGAATGACATGTGGCAAGTGGGTCCCACCCCTTTTGAAAAATATCTTCTAGATATTTTTCAGTCAGATTCGCGAAATTCGGCCGTCTCGGGCCGCGAACGGGCCCATTTTCCAAGAAATTACGAAACTTCACGGGCTACAAGGAAACGGCTCAACTAGGACCGCTATGACGACGGCTAAGCTTTTTGGATCCAAAACGAGCCTTGAACGGACCAAAACGTCGCTCGGTTGACTTTTCCAACAAAAAGTCAACCTTTCCCAATTTGGTCAGAAAGTTGCCCTGAGTCCCCCAGAACTCACTTTGGTCGATATCGGGGTCAACTCAAGTCCGATATGACCCTCGAGGTCAAATTTAGGTTCATTTCGGTGTCTGTCCCAAAATTTTAAATTTTCCTGTTTTTTTTCGTCGATTTGACTGGCGTTGACCGGGAGCGGTTCTTACAAATATAAGTAATTGCATATATATTATAGGCTTCATGCCTCAGACATAAGTTACAGGCTTCGGGCCTGTGGTTTCGTCTTGTGACCTTAATAAAAGTTACAGGTTTCAGGCATGTGGTCTATATTCTGCCTTTAATGCCATTGCATAAGCTTCAGGCCTGTGTCTTATTAATCGATCATAAATACAAGTATCAAGTTTCATGCTTATGATTTATCGTTTGATTGTAAAAAGGAAAGTACATCAAGCTTTGACTTGTTTAACACATTGGTACCCTTAACTAATTTAATCACTAAAAATGTACCTTAAGTTTCCAATCAATAACACTTTAGTATTTTCCGTCCATTTTTGGATGGAAAATGGTCATGGTGGTGGAGATGAAGGTTGGGGAAGAAACAGAATGAAGGAGAAACAGAATGAAGGAGGCGTATGTATGAAATAAAATGGGGGAGATGAAGGTTTTGTAGGAGAAATAAGGTAAAAGAATAACTAGGGTTTGAACATAGAGTGGTATTTTTGTCATTTTTTGAAAGTTTAAGGTCATGTGCATTGCACATGACCATTTTCCGTCCAAAAATGGACGGAAAACACTAACGTGTTACTGATTGGAAACTTGAGGTACCTTTTCAGTGATTAAATTAGTTAAGGGTATCAATGTGTTAAAAACGTATAGTTAAGGGTACCAATCAGATATTTTCCCTAAATAAAACTATCAAGCTTCATGCTTATGATTTATCGTTTGATCGTAAAAAGGAAAGTATATCAAGCTTCGACTTGTGATTTATCATTTAGTCGTATAGACAATTATCAGGCTTCGAGCCTGTGATTTATCATCTGGCCGTAATATCAAATAGCATGCTTCGGCCATGTGATTTTTTTTTATTTGGAGCTTCTGGTCTCAAATGATTTGGTTTCAGTATAATACCGCTTCACAAATAACGTTAGTAAAATAAATGTAACAAGATTTCAATAAAACCATATTTTCTGATGTGAAAGATCCAAAATATTATTTGGCGATCACAGAGCATACTTATGGAGTATAAAAAACAGATCCAAATAAATATGCTACGAACAAAAATATATTTCACGAGTATCGTTAATAAATAATATCAATGAATCAAATTTATGATAATATGAAACTTTATACCAAAACGATCAAACAGAGTTGTTCGTGCTGATAACGTGTTGTGAATAATTCGAAAGTGAAAACTCCAATTCCATTTGCTACCGTGAACATCTGAGAACCAAAATGGTTTTGCTACTGCTGATTCTCTCACGAAAGGATTCTATCATATTACACAACATCTAAGTAAAATGCCTATGTATAAGCAAAAGATATACTTTCGTAAGAAGCAATTTCCAAGCTTACATGATGAGCTACAAGTGGGGGCCACTTGAGTTTACAAACAAAATAGGGAAAACTCCATAAAACAACTATTGTTCAACTTCCTAGTACAAATTACAACTATAGAGGTTCTTATCGTTCATAGTACACAGTTACGTAAGTTAATTGTCAAAAACCATAATTTTCTGTCAAATGATACAGAAAACGGTGGTCAAAATGTGTGTGATGCACACGTGTGTACTGAGTAAATTTTTAATGACGAAAATACCCTCGTAAAAGCTTCTCTCTCCACAAACACACCACTCTCTCACATCTTCTCTCTTCACACCATCATCTGAAGCTTCAACTAGGGGGCGATGCCATAGATCCCGAGTTCGGCCATTCTCCACTTCGACGACATTTGGGTATCGAGTCCTCACTCCGGCCAGATCTACTCCGATAGCCTCAACCCGTATAGCTCGATTTGTAGAAATTAGTTTTTTTTTTACAGATTGGGGTTTGTTCTTCATCAGGGAATTGTATGGATTTTTTGTATGATATGCATAAATTTTGATTTGAATTTGGCCCCTGATTTGATTCTTGTAACTGGATTTGTATGGATGCAGATTTTATTTGGATTTGTAGAAATTAGTTTTTGTTTTTTTACAGATTTGGGGTTTGTTCTTCATCTGGAAAATTTATGGATTGTTTCTAATATGCATAAATTTTGATATGAATTTTTGGGTTCGGTTGAATCTGTATCATAGAGGTTTATGTTGGAGCTGATTTGAAATCACTTTTAGATCTAATGGAAAAGAAACTATTTTGATGAGAGAAATAGGATGAACATGAGCTTGATACCTTGAAATATTAAACAGAGGTATAAGGTTGAAGAAGCAACAACATGTTGGTAATGATAGTCACTAAGGAGGTACGAAGGTTGAAGAAGCAATAGGTGTTGGGAAAATTAAAAAAATAAAGGAGAATAAAGAGAGAAAAAAAATATGGAGTTTTTTGACAGAAAAATAAAAAATAAAGTGACATCAAGTGAGGGTATTATGGTCTTTACACTCATGCAGATAACGGTCCGTCAATTTTTAGACAGAATTTTATGGTTTTTGACAATTAACTTACGTAACTGTGTACTATGAACGATAAGAACCTCTATAGTTGTAATTTGTACTAGGAAGTCGAACAATAGTTGTTTTATGGAGTTTTCCCAACAAAATATTACATACTTACTTTCTCTACATAACCAATGTAAAAAAGGATCATTTCTCGAGCTCCTCACAAATCAGAATAGTGGGCCATATTTTACAACAAAACATGCTTATTTCGCCGTTTTTTACAAATGTCTTATTTTTTTCGGAACAAAGAGTGTATAGGAACTAGAACACTGTCAATTTGGATCTTATCATTAACACCCCCTGCAGACTGATGCACCGAAGCGAGTGCAGGACGGTCTTGGATCTGTAAGAATTGAATGAGGTGAAGCAGTTTGCTAAGAATATCAGCCACCTGATCGACCGTAGGAATGTACTTAATGAGGACAGCTCCAACAACAACTTGTTTTTGTACGAAGTGAAAGTCAAGTTCAATATTTTTCATGCGAGCATGGAATACCGGATTAGAGCTAAGATACGTAGCTCCGACATTATCACACCACAACTGAGGAACTGAAACTTGAACACCAAGCTCACCGAAGAGGGAACATACCAAATGAGCTCCGACATTGCATTTCCTATTGCCTTGTACTCGCTCTCAATAGACGATCATGCAATGATTCTTGTTTCTTGGAAGACCATGATGTCAACGAGGATCCCCAGAAGGATATCCTTCTACGAACTACCCTCCTTCTGCACCGAAACCTCCAAACTCGAAACTGCAACCACCTCATCATTAGACAACAACAAAGCTTGACCTTGATGCTCATCTCGTGCAAAATTTAAAGCAACCACCGCTTGTTCTTCAAGGAACCCGTGAGTTGAGTTACCTTCCCAAACCACCTGCTCCTGAACCTGACCCGTGTCCACGTTTCAAGCTTCAACGACGCCCAAATAATCAGCAACAGAATCCTCACAACCTGCAACAGATTCACGGATATCGTGAACTCCCAAATCGCTAGAAGATCGGACGCCAATCGAAGTTTTTGAAGATGGCTCAACAATCTCTGTTGGAAGCGTAACTGGTGATTCAGGTGAGCGGTCGATCACAGGAGTTGGGTTCCGATCAACCTTTTAAGTTCTTATCTTCACATGCAAAACAAAGTCCTTGAAACTCTATTTTGGGAACACAGAGGAATTCTGAACTTTTCCAAGGAGAATGAATGCAACAAACAATTCAAACCCGTTGAATTTGAAGCCATTGATGTAAGAACCGCCCCCGGTTGACCCTGGTCGAACCGGTGAAATTTGGGAAAAGTTGACTTTCCGCTGGAAAAGTCAACTGATGACTCCGAGAGTCATTCGGGACCTTTCCGGGACCTAAAAAGCTTAGCCGTCATTACGGTTAGCTTAGTTGGGTCGTTTCCTTTCAAATGACTACTTTTGCGAAAAAGTCAAATCCGGGTCAAACGGGGTCGAATTAGAGGTCTTATCGAATTAATTTAATTTGAGCTGAGATATTTTGGGTAGAGGTGGACCCCACATGGACACATGTCCATGTATCTTGGAGGAGAATAAAAAAGGGGAAAAAGACCATTTGGTCCCCACTTGTGGACAAAAGAGAGAGAGAGACTAAAGGACGAAAGGGACATTTCTACCTTTAGGATAAAGCCCACTTTTGGGCAATTTTCAGCATTTCTACACCCTTGGCCGAATTACATAGAGAGAGAAAGAGTGTTTGAAGCCTCCATTGCTTGAAGAAGATGAAGGTGAAGAAAAGGAGCTCATTTGGTGGATTTTCAACACCAATCTTCTCCAAATTTACTCCATTCTCATCCCCTCTTCATTCCTAAGGTGAGTAACCTTTAAAAACACACTTTTAATGAACTTTGGGGTTGTGGGTTTGGTAGAAATTGCATGAACTAGGCTTGGGTTTTAGGGATTTGAGGTTTTTCATGTTTAAATAGATGAGTTGTGGAGAAAAGTGGAGATTGATGATTAAATTTCATTGGGTTTTTGTGGTTTTGATGAAACCCACCTTGGGTCTTGAAATTTTGGAGTTGTTGAGGTTAATTTTGAGGTTTTGGAACTAACAATGGAGTTTTGGAGAATCTAGAGCTTGTTAGGAACTTTTTGGAGAAAGGGGGTATTTTTCCGGCGACCAGAGGTTCGCCGGAGCTCCGGTCGGTCACCGGGGGTGTATAACCGGCCATGGTCGGAGGGAAGTCACGGGACCGTGACCGGCCACATGGTGGTGGTCCGGTCCGGCCACCCACGGTCCACGTGTGGCCGTGGGGCCCACTCGGCCCGGAGTGCGGGTTGTCGTGTTCGGGTGTCTTGGGTGAACCCCGGATCGATAGTTCACACCCGGAACGAATTATGGAAGTGATTCGTGGAAATTCGGAAATTGTAGTTTAGAAACTTTTATTGTGGTTTTAGAACGCTCGGACATCGAAATTTGATTACGTCAAGTGCGTTGGAACAAGTAAATTTAATTAGGAATGATAGAAACAAAAAGGGGAATTTTCGGAGGCCCGAGGGACGTTTTCCATATTCCGGGAAAAATGGGCCTTCCGGGCCCATTTTGACAAGTTGAGTAATTGGGGGTTAGTTTGGTTACTTCTCTCTTTGAACCACCCTTGAGTATTTATTAATTCTCGTATTACTTGTAATCTTAGACGTTGTTCCCAAGCACGGCGGAGGAGGCTACTAGGCGACTTGTGTTTCTTCGTGTAGCGAATACCGGTTTAATTGCGGAAAGTTACTAGAATGCATATAGGATATGAACAACCGGAATAAATATAGAATCACATGTAGGATGTGAATAACTAGCATAGTCATATAAACATGGAACCACTTGCGGCCAGGTCGTGTTGTAGGTGTGGGAATTGATGTGTTGTAGTATCACATGTGGGTCCCTGGTTGGACTCGTAGGATTGCGTGTTGGTTGTGTTTGTTGTGATTAGTAGCTTGTAATGTGTGATATGTGTTATGTCCGTTGTTAAATTAAGGATCATGATATGCTATGAGAACATGGTGAATGTAGTGTGAATCATCGTCTTGTGAAATGATCAGGTGATTTATAAACCGATGTGGTGTGTTCGGTAAGATTGTTCGGTATGGTATGCCGGTGTGATATGTTCGATATGATATGTTTGAGGATGTTGTTCCGGTCCGATATCGTGGCTGATGCTGTTCCGGAACGATATGTTCTGAGGCGGTGTGTTCCGGTCCGATATCTATATCGATGGATGGTTCCGATATAGATATCTAGACCGAGGCTTCTTGTATGATATCTATACCGTGGAGGATTCCGGGGTAGGGTATCCAGGGCGAGGATTGGTTCCGGTGGGATACATGTGCTGCATGTGTGATTCCGGTACAGGGGATCTAGAGCCGAGTGTTGGGTCTCGAGGTAGGGTTGGAGATGAACCAACTCGCAGCGGAAAATCAATGAAAACCAAGAGACAATTAAAACCATGAAACAACTAACAAAGAATGGATTCACAAGAGAAAATTTTAGCACTATTTCTTACCAAAACAAGAACACCGGTTAACGAATGATTGACTTGAGTCTCCAAGACGCCTATGTATCTACATGGGAATCAAAGCCACGTAGTTCTTCTCTTTGAGGCCTCAAGAACACAAAAATGGAGGTGGGAGCTTGCCAAACCGAAAATTATAGGGAGAGAGGGAGAGAAGTTGTGTTTCCTATTATTGTCTTGTGTTTGTTATGTTGAAAAAAGATGACTTAAACATAACAAAACTCATACTTGTCCAACTAAAGGCATGAGACAAGTATGGTGTCAAGTAAGGTGTAAATAGGACAAAGTATGGCAAGACAAGATTGTGTTAGGTGGTGAATCACCAACACCTTAATCCTTGTCTTGCTTGCTTAGTACTAATTAATCAAGACTTGATTAATTAGTTCCATGGGCCTTGGTTGCATGGGCCTTTCATGGGCCTCTTGGAACATGGCCCGTGGCCATTTCCAACGAGGTCCCGTGATTCGCTCATCGCCTCTAAGCCTTCCATACCGGAAATGTCCATCATTATACGACGCGATCAATCCCAAGACTCCAAGCCTTGTCTCGATCCGTAAAGTCCTATTCACTTACGGGCACATGACCCAAAACCCAGTTTTGGTCATGTCCCGAGACAACTCCCTTTTGGCCATTCTCCATAAATGTGTCAATGAGTTTCATCCTCCGGTGTGACCCTTAGGTTTATGCATGTCAATAGATCAACGTAAAATCCCATTTTACTTGATCCTATTTAAGTGGCAACTAACGAGACTTTAGTATTGCCTGACACTGCATAACGAGTCGACCCTGTCGATTCTAACCTTTCCGTCGTCCCTGTCATTATCCTTTTATCTCCGATATCCTGATTGAGATAAGGCATAGAGCCGTCAGCCTTATTATTCTCAATCACTATTCCTTGATATGTGAGATGACTGAATATATGATACCCAGTATCATGTGCATGGCCATGCTATTCTTTCAGTCACTCTCGATCAAGCGGCCGAGAACCGATATCTTTCTCATACCTCAGTATGAGGGATAAATCCCTTAGCCGTCTTTCGTGTCACTCATGTACCCCATCCCCAAGCCAATCCTGGCCGTTATGGAAGCCCTGTTACGGACAACGTTAGGCTCAGGTCAAACTCAGTTGTTGACTATATAGCGATCACAAAGACTCCTTGGTCTAAGGATACATGACAAGCTACGACAATGAATATGTTCATGACTTGATCTATGGCACATATTCATGTCGGGTCGTCCAATATCATGTCCCTCATGATATCTATGATCAGACTCCAAAATCTCATTCCAATGACTAACAGAACGTAAGCCATAAAGAGCCATCTTTCATACTAGTCGCTTCTAGTGAATCTTTGTTGACTAGGGTCCCATCGAGTGTGATTTATCTCGATCTATGGTTCTATTCGCATTGTGGGCATAGATCAGAGCACATACTGATATATTACTCCAACACATAAGTAATATAAAGCCGCTTTAATTTTATTGCTAACGATGATATATACATTTGGAAATTTACGATTGAACTATGGGCATTAAGGCTAACAATCTCCCACTTTCCCTAGTTCCAATCTAAACTCCAATATGTCCCCATCAACTTTACATGTCTAACATGTTTAGGCAGTGACACTACCTTAGTCAAAGGGTTGGCTATGTTATCATCTGTTGCAATATAGGTTATCTTCACTTCACCTCGGTTCAGTATTTCTCTGATGAGGTGGATACGCCGCAGTACATGTTTGGATTTGTTATGCGATCTGGGCTTTTAGCTTTCGCAATGGCCCTTGTGTTGTCGCAAAATGGATTCACCGAACTGGATGGGTTTTTTAATTACACCCAACCCTACCGTGAATTTCCAAATCGACATCGACTCCTTAGCTGCCTCTGCAACATCCATGTACTTGGCCTCTGTCGTAGATTTGGCGACGGTATCTTGCTTTACGCTTTCCCAGCTAAAGCTCCATCATTCAGTGTAAACACATATCCTGACTGACTTCTAAAGTCATTTGGATTTGTCTTGGAAAACTAGTGTCTACTCATCCTTCGACGACTAGTTCAGCATCATCTTTCCCCGGGTTAGACAGATGTCTACTGGTACAACAGAAGGCTTACGAGACGTTCGGTCCCGTACATGTCATGGCATATATGATCGATCATGCCCCTAGGCGTATGGGATTCGCATCATCCATTTTAGCTCATCGGGTGTCTTAGGACACTAAGTCTTGCTAAGATGAATGCCATGACTAGTGGGTAAGAGTCCTTTCTTTGAATCGAGCATTGAGAACCTACTCAATGCCTTGTTCATATAGGTTCCCTGACTTAAATCCAAGACCCTCTTGGTGCGATCTCTAAATATATTAATCCCTAAGATATAATAAGCATCGCCTAAGTCCTTTATTGAAAAACACTTCCTCAACCAAGCTTTAGTCTCGTGCAAGGTTGGGATGTCGTTTTTAATGAGAACCAGAAAGGTAATCTTGCTCTCACTAGCCTTCTTATAAACGCAAGATTCATCCTCGTTCTTGATTAAGACAAATCCATTTACAACTTTATCAAAACGAAGGTTCCAACTCCGAGAAGTTCGTTTCAATCTATAAATGGATTTCAACAACTTATAAATCTTTCCCTTATTCTTCGGATTGTCAAAACCTTTGGGCTGAGACATACAAACGTACTCGGTCAAATTTTCATTTAGGAAAGCGGTTTTGACATCCACTTGCCATATCTCATAATTATGATACGCAATTATGTCAAGAAGAATTCGGATCGATTTTGACCATAGCCACTAGGGAGAAGGTTTCCTGTTAGTCAATTCATTGGATCTGCCTATAACCTTTCGCCACCGGTTGAGCTTTGTAGGTCAGAGGGTTGCCGTCCATGTCCATCTTCACCTTGAAGATCCATTTGCATCTGATGGTCCTCACACCATTGATGGGATCAACCAGTTCCCAGACTCGTTTGTCCGACATGGATTGCATTTCCTCCCTCATGGCTCCCAGCCATAACTCGGATTCAGGCCCATCCACGACTTCCTGAAAGGTGGATGGATCATCGTGATCCACCATGACTTCATTGTCAATTCCGGATACCATATCTTTGAGGTGGAAGATTGATCCTTTCAAATCGCCTTGGACCTTCCGGAATTGTAACAGGAACTGGTTCTTACTCTACGACAATCTCTGGCTATCTTTCTACTGGGTTGTCAATTGGTTTAGACAGATCTGTACCATCCTGAATTTCTTCGAGATGCACATTCCTCCCAATGACGTCTTTGGACACAAAACTCCTTTTCCATAAAGACCCCACCCCAAGCGACGAACACCATGTTCTCACTGAGATTGTAGAAATAGTATCCCCGTGTTGCTTTGGGATACCACACGAAGGTGCATATCTCAGATCTTGGTTCGAGCTTAGTTGAAACCAAATGTTTCACATAAGCCTCGCAACCACAAATCTTTAGGAAGGACAAAGCGGGCATCATACCGTACCATTTTTAAAATGGTGTCCCTTCCACACCCTTCGTCGAAGCCCGATTCACTATGAATGCGGTCGTCTCTAGAGCATAACCCCAGAAAGAGATTGGGAGATCTGTCCAACTAATCATGGAACGGACCATTGTCTAACAATGTCCAATTTTTCCGATTGGCTACACCTTTCAACTACAGTGTCCAGGAGGAGTCCATTCCAAAAGGATCTCATTCTCTTTTAGATGATCTAATAACTCTGTGGTCAAGTATTTTCCACCTCGATCCAATCGAAGTGCCTTAATACCTTTGTCGAGCTGGTTTTCTACTTTAGTCTTAAACTCTTTGAATTTATCAAAAGCTTCAGACTTATGTCTCAGTGAATAGACATAACCATATTTATTGTAATCATCAGTAAATGTGATAAAGTAGCTAAAACCCCTCATGGAAAGTGAAGTTATTGGTCTACACACATTCGAGTGTATCAGCCCCAATAATTCACCCGCCATTTCACCGCGATCGATAAAGGGCGCTTTAGTCATTTTGCCACTCAAACAAACCTTGCACCTATCGATCGAATGGAATTCGAATGGACCTGAAAGCCCGCACTTCTGAAGTGCTGATTGGCACTTCTTGTTTATGCGGCCCAAATGACAGTGTCATAACAGAGTTAGGTTTAAATCGTTGGATTTAGACATCTTGGTATTAACATAATATATAGAACTTGAGGCATTGTTACCCCTATCTAATATCTACAATCATCCAACCAAGTTAGTACTGTTATAAAACATATCATTGCATAGAACATTGAAAACTCCATTTCCAATATTAACATAATATCCTTCCTTGTCAAACACGGATACAGATATAATATTCCTACTCAAAGTAGGTATGCAATATACATTATACATACTAAGACAAGGCTACTTGGCAAAGAAAGACTCATGGATCCTACATCAGTTGCCACAACTCTGAGGTCCACTTCGTGCTATTCAAACCTCTCCCACTTTCAGCCACTATATGTTAGTGCATGTGTGAGATTCAGTCCTGGTATCTAATACCCATGAATCTTTGGAAGTAGAGAGATGTAGCTCTATAGAGTTAATACCGGATGAAGGCACGGTCCCACCACCCTTCCTTAGATCATCCAAGTTTCCTGATGAAGGCGTAGTCCTACTGCCCTTCTTCAGATCATCTAGGCTATTTGATGAAGGCACAGTCCCACTGCTCTTCTTCAGATCAGCTGTGAACTTCCTGTAATCCCGGTTCCAATGACCAGGCTGTTGGCAGTAGAAGCAGTCATTCTTAGTTGTCTCACCTTTCCCGCCAAGTGTGCATGGTCCCTGCCCTTGCCACTTCCAATTCCCTTGTTGACCATCAGAATATCCTTGGATCCCAGATCCCTGATATATTCTTCTCAGCAGTTAATGAAACTTCGTGCAACTCTGATATGGTTTTAGAGACAACCTTGTCAAGGACATATTCTTTGCACTCAGACTTGAGGACTATCCTCAAAATTATGTACCAGTCCAAATAGTTTGTCCCATTTATCTTGTCCCTATCAAGAATGGTTTTTATTGACAAACTATTAATGTTCGCTGAATTTGTCATTTGATCTACAATAGAAAAATTCAATCAGTAAACTAAATATATTTTATGAAGATCAAGCTTTAACACCAACAATCGATTCTATACCTTTAGAATCTTAAACCAAGATCCTTGATTCGCTCGATCAAGCTGAACGAAGGCTCACCAATCAATTGAGCTATGTAGGTAGGACCCCATCCAATCACATCCAATCACATCCAATGTGACTCTTGGCTAGGGTATGTACTTAAGTACACGGCTTACCCTATCTGATACCCTAGTTGAGAATCGTAGTCGGGTCCACAAATTTTGAACTATGACCCGCCACTATGTAGGTGCTCCGCTAAGGCGCACGACACCCACAGGACGGGGAGGTAGTAAGGTGTTGATAATTGGGAGGTATCGGACATGACCCGTTTTTACTTGTCCGGTTGTGTTTACTACTTTTGGCACATCCTAGATGTGATGGGCACATCAACTACATTCCAAATGTAATGATGCCTTCAATTACATCCAATGTAATTCTTCCTTCGAACCCGTCAACTACATCCAATGTAATGAAGATTCTAAGGGCTCACACATAAGGATTAAAATTCCAATTTTATCTTTACATGTGAGGTGATATGCTTGGTAAATAAAGTTAAAGCATGCAATTCTAAAACACATAGAATTAATCATGCATAAACAAAACCAAGCATAAAGCGATAAATGTGCACATAATAGCCCCCCTAAACTAACTCCCACTAGCTTCTTGAGCTCCACTGACTCAAAGTCGATGTCAACACCCGAAAAGCCACCAAATGACCTTTTCGCCCTTTCTTCATCTCGAGCAAAAGATTACAATTGAATACACGACTCGCAGGTCGGGATTAAATAAATATTACAAATAAGTGGTTCGACGATCACACATTGAAAGAATAATTACACGCTAACTCTAATGGCTCGCAGGTCGTGAAAAGCGATAAATAATTAAAACGAGCTCGGGGCTATAATGTGCACCATGCCAACATCACATCACACATCGTGTTATCAAAAAATTGTGTTATCAAACATCATGTGATTTTCCGGTTTTATTTAATAGCCAAGTTTCGAAAAATTTTGATGCTCGGTTTATGGAAACCGTTCAAAAATGAAACTTTTGAACATTTGATCTTCGAGTTCGCCATGACGGTTCCAAACTCGTCATAACTAACAAAACGGTTTAGCCTTGGAATATCACCCATCTAATGGTCATGCTTGGCCTAGCTCCGTCCAACGGAGCCCCATTCAGTCCCGGTTTCGGCTCCCCGAGAGTCGCGCTCCCGAGACCAGAAAAATCAAATTTTTTTCAAAATTTCCAGATTTGAAATAATTTTCAAAAATTCATTTTACATGCATTAAATCCATAAACAATAATTTAAAACATGTTATCAAACAATTTAGCAAAACAACATGCCAAAAACGAAACTTTCAAGCAAAACAGAAACTTTGAACACCGTCTTGTGAATCCCGAAGGTAGCACGGATCTGATACCACTGTTGGGTCTCGAGGTAGGGTTGGAGATGAACCAACTCGCAGCGGAAAATCAATGAAAACCAAGAGACGATTAAAACCATGAAACAACTAACAAAGAATGGATTCACAAGAGAAAAATTCAGCACTATTTCATACCAAAACAAGAACACCGGTTAACGAATGATTGGCTTGAGTCTCCAAGAAGCCTATGTATCAACATGGGAATCAAAGCCACGTAGTTCTTCTCTTTGAGGACTCAAGAACACAAAAATGGAGGTGGGAGCTTGCCAAACCCGAAATTATAGGGAGAGAGGGAGAGAAATTGTGTTTCCTATTCTTGTCTTGTGTTTGTTATGTTGAAAAAAGATGAATTAAACATAACAAACCCCATACTTGTCCAACTAAAGGCATGAGACAAGCATGGTGACAAGTAAGGTGTAAATAGGACAAAGCATGGCAAGACAAAATTGGGTTAGGTGGTGAATCACCAACACCTTAATCCTTGTCTTTCTTACTTAGTACTAATTAATCAAGACTTGATTAATTAGTTCCATGGGCCTTGGTTGCACGGGCCTTTCATGGGCCTCTTGGAACATGGCACGTGGCCATTTCCAACGAGGTCCCGTGATTCACTCATCGCCTCCAAGCCTTCCATACCGGAAATTATCCGACGCGATCAATCCCAAGACTCCAAGCCTTGTCTCTTATCCGTAAAGTCCTATTCTCATACGGGCAAATGACCCAAAACCCAGTTTTGGTCATGTCCCGAGACAACTCCCTTTTGGCCATTCTCCATAAATGTGTCAATGAGTTTAACCCTCCGGTGTGACCCTTAGGTTTATGCATGTCAATAGATCAACGAAAAAACCCATTTTACTTGATCCTATTTAAGTGGCAACTAACCAGACTTTAGTATTGCCTGACACTACATAACGAATCGACCCTGTCGATTCTAACCTTTCCGTCGTCCCTGTCATTATCATTTTATCTCTGATATCCTGATTGAGATAAGGTATAGAGCCGACATCCTTATTATTCTCAATCATTGTTCCTTGATATGTGAGATAACTGAATATATGATACCTAGTATGTAAGAACCGCCCCTGATCGACTCCGGTCGAACCGGTGACTTTGAACGAAGTTTGACTTTTGGCCGGAAAAGTCAACCAATGACTCCGGAAGTCATTTGGGGTTTTTCCGGGGCCCAAAAAGCTTAGCCATCATCACGGTTGGCTTAATTGGGCCGTTTCCATTCATTTGAGTATAATATCGAAGGAAGTCAAATTTGATTAAAACCGAGCTTTTTATCGAGTAAATGCATTTAATTTTGGACTGCTGGATTTTAAATGGAAGATTGTGGTTCCCACAATGCCAAGTGTCACTAATGGCTTGGAGGAGAGGAAAGAGGCTCAAATAACATCTCTACCCTCACTAGTTGTCCATAAAAGGGATAAAAACTAAAGGGTTTTTGGTTTTTTTCACCTCTAGGTCTTTTTAAGGCATTAGATGACACAAATTCAGTTTATTTCTCTAGTGGCAGCCGAAAATTGAGAGAGAAGGGAGAGCTTGGAGCTTCCATGGTATCTTGAAGAGAAAGCAAGAGAAAAGAGAGACCTTTTGTATCAATCTCTACCCAAATCCTCTCCAAAATCCCTTCATCTTCATCAACTCATTCTCCTAGAGATATGGATGCTCACCACTCTCCATTTCATCTACTCTCATTCCTTGGGTTTTATGGGTTTTTGGCTTGAAGTTGATAAACTAGCTTTGTTTTGGTTATTTGGAGAAGAAGTAGTGAAATAGGAGGTTTGGATTGTGCTCTTGTTGAAATTTTGATGAACCCATTTGAGGGTGTTGCTGTTGGGTGACTTTGGATGAACTTTTGGAAGGGTTTTGGGGACTTTTTTTAACTGTTAAATAGAGTCTAATTAGAGTTGTTTTGTGTTCAAAGACCACAAGACCTTGAAGAACAAAGATCTTGAAGACCGAAGACCTTGTCGGTACCCGTGTGAAGAATGGTGTGGTGACTATCGATTGTGACATCAGAGTGTTAAGAGGAAGACCGCGAGGTAGGGAAAGTCGTAACCTCTTAATTTAACGCTTAGTATGCATGATTAGGATAATAAAATCGGAAAGGTCCTAGAATTTCCTATAGGATGCGAATAACTAGAATAATCGTACTTCAATTACTAATAAATGGATGAGTCTAGTATGCATGCTTAGATTGATGATAATTAGTGAAGCTTGCTTTCAATACTTGGGAAATTGATTTACTGGTAGAGAGGCTGTGAAGAGCTCTCGGATTAGGTGTGTGCTAGGTTCACATGCTTGGTTGCTAGTTATTAGGATAGCATAAGAGTCTAATGAAACTAGATTAGCTTGTATGATTGAATACTTAATTGATCGTTCACTTGATGATTGCTTGGTTTAATGCGTACTTTGTTGATTGAGTGTTTGTGATTGGTATAATTGTTGTTTGAACGGATGATCGAGTATTAATGGTTGTACCACGGGGTACAATCAGGTGATCGATGTACCGCTGGGACGTGACAGGTAAGTATAAGGTAAGTGTGGTGTGTTATTGGATGTTTTGTTGTGATGAAAGTATGTCTCGATGAGTGTGGATTGGTGGCTAAGTTATGGTGTGTTCCCTTTATTCATGTTCTTGAATAGTTGTTTGATTGGTTCGGTACTACACCGGGGGGGGGGGGGGGGGGGGGGGGGTAATCCGGTGCCGTGGTAAAGGTGGAGTTTGACAGATACAGTGAGATATTGGTTGAGTATTGGAGCCTGAGGGCATTGATTACCGGATATTACGAGTATTGATTATTGGCAGATCCTGCGGGATATTTATTGATTATTTGCATATCCTACGGGATATGGATTGAGTACGAGCAAATCCTGCGGGATATTAATTGGGTTACTTCTTGAGAGATGGTCACTGAGGTTTCACCAAGGGCGTGCGTCCCAGTGGAGTTATTAATTACTCCCATTTTACCCTTATCGATTCGTTATCGAACTTTTTATGCAATCTTTTAAGTTACGGTTATCTTTAAGAGTGCGAAATTTTTATGGTTATATATCTTATTCATTAGTACTACATTGATAACCGTATTATTATGCCATTTGTTTATCCGTATGAATAGTTTAAGTATTGATCTAAAGGTGGAGTTATTGAGATTTTTCCTACTGAGCGTAAGCTCATCCCCTTTGTTTCTCTTACTGTTTTACAGGAGTACCAGATGTCTAGAGTGGGCGAGGCTAGGGAGCTTCAGTTCATTTTGGGATTCGTTTTGGATTTGTGTTCTTCTTTCCTATTAAACATTTTATATCTTACTTTGTACATCGAGTTGTGACTCATTGAGGATTTCGAACATTTACTTATATCATTTTTGATGGAGTTTTTATGAGATTCGAGTATTTTATCAATCGTTTATTACTTAATTTATTTTAACTCGAGTCACTTCTCGAATACGGTCAAAACCGGATTTGGGGCGTGACACAGTATCATGTGCATGGCCATGCTATTCTTTCAGTCACTCTCGATCAAGCGGCCGAGAACCGATATCTTTCCCATACCGTAGTATGGGGGATAAATCTCTTAGCCGTCTTTCGTGTCACTCATGCAGTCCGTCCCCAAGCCAATCCTGGCCTTTATGGAAGCCCTGTTACAAACAACGTTAGGCTCAGGTCAAACTCAGTTGTTTACTGCATAGCGATCACAAAGACTCCTTTGTCTAAGGATACATGACAAGCTACGACAATGAATATGTTCATGACTTGATCTATGACACATATTCATGTCGGGTCGTCCAATATCATGTCCCACATGATATCTATGATCAGACTCCGGAATCCCATTCCAATGACTAACAGAACGTAAGCCATAAAGAGCCATCTTTCATACTAGTTGCTTCTACTGAAGCTTTGTTGACTAGGGACCCATCGAGTATGATCTATCTCGATCTATGGTTCTATTCGCATTGTGGGCATAGATCAGAGCACATACCGATATATTACTCCAACACATAAGTAATATAAAGCCGCTTTAATTTTATTGCTAACGATGATATATACATTTGGACATTTAGGATTGAACTACGGGCATTAAGGCTAACACCGAGGAGGGTATTCCAAAGCAATGTTTATACCGAAGAGAATTCCGGTATAGGATACCTAGGCCGAGGTTGAGTTTCCGGTATGGTACGTGTAATGTGATTTGTGCCCCGTGCTACGAGAAGATATACCCGACCGATGGAGGATTCCGGACCGTTATATTATGAGTTGCACCCCGATGCGTTGTGTTCCGGGAAGATGTCTAGGCCGATGTCGAGTTCGGTACGATGTGCATAAGTCGGGTTATGGGAATCCGGCGCATTGCTCTGGGATACCAAAGTTGTGGAAGTGGTTGTTAATGATATTACTCTGTGTGTTGATCTGTTTGGTTGTTGTGATTACTTATGTTTGCTATGTGATCTTCTGTGATTTGAAGTATAGTTATAGCTAAGTTCAGTGTATTGCCTTGCGAGTTCGCACGTGTGGCCGGTTGTGAGATAACCGTGGTCGTTGTCCATTGAAAATTGTTAGGTGACGGGTGTTAAGAGCATAGTTGAGAAGAAATGTGTGAGTTCGGTTCAATGTCGAGATTGATTTACGGGTTGCACCCGAGAGGGGGGTCAAGCGTTGTTTTGGGTTACTTGTTTAACTGATTCGTAGTTATTGTGCTTACTAGTGTGCCCTTGTCACGCCCCAATCCGGATTTGACCGGACTCGAGACGTGACCTGAGTTAAAATAAATAAAAATCATAAACAATTAATAAAACCTTAAAATTCTCATAAACGCTCCATCAAAAAGATATATATGAACAAGTAGTTCAAATCCTCGTGAGTCATAGCTCAACGTAAATAGTAAGATAAAGGATGTTCAATACACAAGACCAACATAACTCTACTAAAAACCCCAAGAAGTCCAAAAGCTCCCGAGCCTCGAACTCACTAGACATCCGGCACACCTGTAACACAGTTGGAAACCAAGGGGGATGAGCTTACGCTCAGTAGGAAAAACCTTAATAACTTAACCCTTAAGTCAAATAGTAAACTGTTTACAAAGGTAACTCAATAAAATTACAAAAATACGGTTGACAATGAAATGATAGGCAATAAAATAGAATAAGATAAGTACGATGAAATGATGTCTAACCAACTAAGATAGAATAAGATAAATACGATGAAATGATATAAAGAACTAAGGTAGAATAAGATAAATACGATGAAATGATATAAAGAACTAGGATAGAATAAGATAAATACCATACTTTTAAAGATAACTTTAACTTGGAAGATTCCATAAAAGATTTAATATAAAGTATCATAAAGATTAAACGGGAGCAATTGATAACACGCCAACCACTCGCTTTCTCAAGCCTCCGATCGATGGATAAGTTCTGGGATCACTTCGGTTTCCATGTTCCAATCCACCAGAGTATCCATGTCATGTCAGATTTTCCCTCGGTCCAGAGGAGGTACATGCATCAGGGCACCGAAAACCATTCAGAAATGTTTCCATAGGACCATAAATCATAGGGAGCCAAGTAGTGTTCCCGTGGGACACACAATTTGGGTGAAGACTTAGTAACCAATAATCAATGAATATCACGTAGGATCTGCCGAGCAATAGCTCCAATAATCAATCTACATCCCGTAGGATCTGTCGAGCTCTCAGGCTCCAATAATCAATCAATATCCCGTAGGATCTGCCGAGCAATAGCTCCAATTGTAATAACCACTCCCGGTCAACGCCAGTCAAACCTGCGAAAAACAGTAAAATTTAAAAATTTTAAGACGGACACTTAATTGAACCTAAAATGACCCCGAGTGTCATACCGTACTTAAGTTGACCCCGATATTGAGCAATGTGAGTTCCAGGGGACTCAGGGCAACTTTCTGATCAATTTGGGAAATGTTGACTTTTCGTTGGAAAAGTCAACCGAGCGACGTTTTGGTCCATTCGAGAACCGTTTTGGGTCCAAAAAGCTTAACCGTCGTCGCAGCGGTCTTAGTTGAGCCGTTTCCTTGTATCTCGCCAAGTTTCGTAATTTTTGGGAAAAAGTGCCCGTTCGGGGCCCGAAACGTCCGATTTTCGCGAATCTGATTGGAAAATATCTAGTAGATAGTAGATATTTTCAAAAAGGTGTGGGACCCACCTTGCCACTTGTCCAACAAGTGGTGGTGTTAGTTTTGGGGGGAAAATGAGTGGTGGTGCCTTAAGTGTGGCCGGCCACATATCAAAAAAAGGAAAAAAGAAAATGAGTAAGTTGTTTTAGAAAGAGAAAGAAGAAAGAAGAAAGGGAGAGAAGGAGAAGAAGAAAAGAGAGAAGGCTAGGGTTTGGAGCATTATTCACGTCATCTCCACCCTTGAATCGTCTCAAGGATAGGAGGAAGTGCACTCCCCTCATCCTCCTCTACGGTATACACCGAACCGATTCCCGTTTTGATAAATTTTGGAAGTTAGGGTTTATGTAAAACTATTGGTTTAGGGTGTTTTGAGGTTGGGGAAATTGTTGGAGACGTTTTGGCGGTGGTTGGAGGTGTTTGTTGACGTTTTCCGGTGACCGGAAGCTCGGGAGGAGCTCCGGCCACCGTGAGTGGTGGCCGGCCGGCCATGGGGTGGCTGGCCGGAGCTGGGACCAGCCACCACCATGGTGGCCGGGCCCCAATTTGAGCCCTAGGGCCCACGGCCAAGGTGGGCCGGGTGGGGCCCACGTGCTCGGGTGATCGGGTTTCGTGTTCGGGTGTTCTAGAACGTTCCCCGGACCATTTATCCATAACCGAATCGAAAATTGGAATTAAATTGGAAAGGTTGTAATTAACGGGTTTTAGAAACTTTAAACGTTAATTAATTGACCCGGAAGTCGGAATTCGATTCCGTCAAGTGCATTGGGACCCTTGAATTATTCTAGGACCGTAGAAACGAAAACGGGAATTTTTGGAGCCCCGGAAGGACATTTACAAAACCCGGGCAGATTCGCCATGTCGGGCGAATCGGGCCTCTACGGGTTCCTTATCGACAATGTCGGGTATTTGGGGAGTTTGGAAGTGATCGACATTGTCGGGGTTAAGTTTGGGCATCAAGTTTAATGACTTTCGGTTTATTCCTGCGAGTTGTTAAGTGCCTTTAAATTTGTGTTCTGTTAGATCGTGCCACGGATCGAGGCAAGGGAAAGCTGGGTGAGTGACAGAGATCATCACCAGAGCTCGTTGGTTGGCTTTTGGGAGAACACGCACGAGGTAGGGAAAAGTAGCCGGATCTCGGCCCTGACTAGGGAAAGTTAACAGTATAATTGCATGTGACACCGGGGTGTCGTGGGTTAAGTAGGTTTATCGATTATTAGAAAGGCATGATACGGGAACGTAGTGATTATTAGAAAAGCATGTGACACTTAGTAGTGTCGTAGAAGTAGTGAACTTATCGATAATGGAACTACTGGAGGCATATGACCATGCCCGGAGGTTGTTTGTGAAACTGTTGATATTAGAACTGTTGGACGCATTGGTTATGCCAGAGGTTGTTGTGCTTTACTTTTGGTGCTTTGGGTGGCCATGAGTGCCCGTGGGGGTTGTTGAACCCGTGTCTTTACTTTTGGTGTTTTGGGTGGCCATGAGTGCCCGTGGGGGTTGTTGAACCCGTGTCTTTACTTTTGGTGTTTTGGGTGGCCATGAGTGTCGTGGGGTTGTTGAGCCCGTGAGTTATTGTTGGTGTGTTTTGGGTGGCCATGAGTGCCGTGGGGTTATTGAGCCTGTGAGTTACTGTTGGTGTGTTTTGGGTGGCCGTGAGTGCCGTGGGGTTGTTGAGCCCGTAAGTTACTTTTGGTGTGTCGTGGGAGGCCGTGAGTGCCCGTGGGGCTGTTGAGTCCGTGTTTTACTGTTGGTGTATCTTGGGAGGCCGTGAGTGCCTGTGGGGCTGTTGAGTCCGTGTGTTATTGTTGGTGTCTTGGGTGGCCATGAGTGCCGGTGAGTGTTGAACCTGCGTTGTTACTGGTTGTTGAACTTGCTTGTGATTGTGATTGTGATTGTGGTTACTTGAGGTTGGGGGCCCGCTTCATGAAACGGGGGTCCACGAGCACACGTGTCTGCATGTTCAGACGGGGTAGGGGGCCCGCCCGTCAATAAAGGGGTCCTGGCCGCGCGTGTGTGGTTTGGGTTTGTGAGCATTCTTTGGCTGGCTTACGAGTTAAAGTCTCGGTAAGTTGCGAGCATTCTTCGGCTGGCCTGACCGAGTTAGACTCTCGGGAGGTTGCGAGCGTTCTTTGGCTGGCCTGACCGAGTTAGAGTCTTGGGAGGTTGCGAGCGTTCTTGGCACTGAGCAGTTGGCAGCTGGTTTGCGATCCTTTGTGATCTTGTTTGGTGTGCGATCCTTTGTGATCTTGGGTGTTGCATGGTGGTCTTTTGAGTCCTTGGGAGGGGTCGTGATCGTTGTGTCGGGTCTACCTTACGTGTCAGGGTGTTGAGTTGGTCAAGGAAGGTAACAGTGGGTATGTGTTCAGTCGGAGTACATGGGTTGAGGATGGTGTTCCCCGGTGTTGAGTTTGTGTTGGTGTTACCGGCTTTGTTTGCTAATTATGTCGTAGTCAGTCTGTTATCCGTGGTGGTGAGTGAACGCTCACCCCTAGCTGCTTTTCCTACAGGTACCGTTCGCAGGCTTGACTAGGTGAGCTTTTGAAGCTTGAAGAGCTAGAAGCGGGATTCTGGGTTTATTTAAGTCTAGCGACGTATACCATGTTTTTGTCCACTATTTGGGACTGATTTTTGAGTTGTAAATATTATTTTGTTGAACTAAACTGGTATTTTAAAATGTTTAAATGGAAAAGGTTTCAAAGTGTTTATTATTTTAAATGTTCGCGTCCCGAGTTCGGTTTACTGAAATTGGGGCGTGACACCAATAATCAATCAATATCTTGTAGGATCTGCCAAGCAATAGCTCCAATAATCAATCAATATCCCGTAGGATCTGCCGAGCAATAGCTCCAATAATCAATCAATATCTCGTAGGATCTGCCGAGCAATAGCTCCATTAATCACTCATTATCCCACTATATCTGTCCAACTCCAGCCATCATAACGGCACCGAATTACCCCCCCCCCCCCCCCCCCTCCCCGCCCCGGGGTGGTACCGAATCAAACATACATTCAAACATACATTCCAACATACATTCATACATACATTCAAACATACATTCATACATATATCTTAAGAATAAAGATAAAGGGACTAACATTAACATTCAAGAACAAGAATAACGGAAACATACAATAACGCGTCCATCAACCAACACTCATCGAATCACACTTTCACCACAATACACCCAAGACATTCACTTAATCCTCAATCTTAGAAGTACACACGTTCATCACAAAGAAGGCATCCAGTATCATCCAATACTTACCGTATACTTACCTGTCACGAACCAACGGTACATCGATCACCTGATTGTACCGCTCGGCACAACCAGTCATACTCGATCATCCGTTCAATCAACAATTAATCATCACTCAAGTAAATAATGAATATTCAAGCATTCAAGTAAAACTAAGAACAATCAGGCATGCATTCGATCTAGTTCCATTAGACTCTTGAATATCCTAATACTAGCAACCAAGCATGTGAACCTAGCACACAACTAATCCGAGAGCTCTTCACAGCCTCTCTACTAGTAAATCAATTCCCAAGTATTGAAAGCAAGCTTCACTAATAGTCATCATCCTAAACATGCATACTAGACTCATCCATTTATTAGTAGTTGAAAGACGATTATTCTAGTTATTCGCATCCTATAGGCAATTCTAGGTCCTTTCCAATTTTATTATCCTAATCATGCATACTAAGCGTTAATTAAGAAATTAAGGCTTTCCCTACCTCGTGGTCTTCCTCTCAACACTCTGTTGTCACAAGCGATGGTCACCACACCGTCCTTCACACGGGTACCGCCAAGGTCTACTTTCTTCAAGGTCTTGTGGTCTTTGATCACAAAACAAAACTCTAATTAGACTCCACTTGACAGTAACAAAAGGTTCCCAAAAACCCCTCCAAAGTTCAGCTCCTAACCAAGATCAAAACGGGGAAAACCCCTCAAAAAACCCTTCTGAACTGGTCGGTCACGGACACGGTCACGGACACGGTCACGGACACGATCACGGAACCGTGACACCGACCCTCACGGAAGACGTCACGGAGCCGTGACGTGTGCTATCACGGTCTCCCTCATGGGGCCGTGACATCACCCGTCACGGGATCCGTCACGGATCCGTGACGCTCCAGGGCAGTTCCGCCCTTCCTCAACCTCCAACTCCTTTTCTCCGAAAATCCACCATCAAACTCCATTTTTAACTATTTCCAGCTCCCAAAACCATCAAATACCTCCAAAACTCCTCTACTCATGGTAGGAAACAACAAACAAACAAGTTTCCAATGATTTTCCAAATCACAATCAATTCAAAATGTCACGCCCCAATTTCAGTAAACCGAACTCGGGACGCGAACATTTAAAATAATAAACACTTTGAAACCCTTTTCCATTTAAACATTTCAAAATACCAGTTTAGTTCAACAAAATAATATTTACAACTTAAAACACGTCCCAACAAGTGGACAAAAGTAGGTATCCGTCACTAGACTCAAAAGTAAATCCCAGAATCCCACTCCTAGCTCTTCAAGCTTCAGAAGCTCACCTAGTCCAACCTGCGACCGGTACCTGTAGGAAAAGCAGCTAGGGGTGAGCGTTCGCTCACCACCACGGATAACAGACTGACTACGGCATAATTAGCAGACAATGCCGGTAACACCAAAAACAAGGTCAACACCGGAGAACACTGTCCCCAACCCAAGTACTCTGACTGAACATACACCCACTGTTACCTTCCTTGACCAACTCAACACTCTGACACATAAAGTAGACCCGACACAACCATTGATGACCTCCTCCAAAGACATGACAGATAAATACGCAACACCAATCAAGATCACAAAGGATCGCACACCAAACAAGATCACAAAGGATCGCACACCAAACAAGATCACAAATGATCACATACCAGCTGCGCAGTAACCATCTCTGTTTCTCGCCATTTCCGATCCCAGTCGGGCCAGGCGGTCGACCTGTCTCACAACCTCTCTGTCCCTCGCCCTTTCCGATCCCAGTCGGGCCAGGCGGTCGACCTGTCTCACAACTTCCCCCGATCCCAGTCGGGGAGCTAGCCCCAACCTCTCCGCTTCTCCCGATCCCAGTCGGGAGGCTAGCTACACCACACAACCTCCACCATGATCAAGTAACCACAATCACAATCACAATCACAAGCAAGTTCAACAACCAGAAACAACGCAGGTTCAACACTCACAGGCACTCATGGCCACCCAAGACACCAATAGTAAAACACGGACTCAACAGCCCCACAGGCACTCACGGCCTCCCAAGATACACCAACGGTAAAACACGGACTCAACAGCCCCACAGGCACTCACGGCCTCCCAAGATACACCAACAGTAAAGGCACGGGTTCAACAACCCCACGGGCACTCATGGCCACCCAAAACACCAACAATAATACACGGGCTATTAAGGCCACAAAAGACACCAATAGTAAAACACGGTCTCTCAAGGCCACCAAAGACATAAATTAAACAGTCAACCTCCGGCATAACCAATGCCTCCAACAGTCCTAATATCAACAGTTTCACAATCAACCTCCGGGCATGGTCATATGCCTCCAGTACTCCTAATCTCGATAAGTTCACAATCAACCTCCGGGCATGGTCATATGCCTCCAGTAATTCTAATATCGCTAGGTTCTCTGTTCCTAAGACACTACTAAGTGTCACATGCTTTTCTCATAAACGCTACATTCCCGTATCATGCCTTTCTAATATTCGATAACCTACTTAACCCACGACACCCCGGTGTCACATGCAATTCTACTGTTAACTTTCCTTAATCAGGGCCGAGATCCGGCTACTTTTCCCTACCTCGTGCGTGTTCTCCAAAAGCAAACCAACGAGCTCCGGTGTGATCTCAGTTACTCACCCAGCTTTCCCTTGCCTCGGTCTGCGGCACGATCTAAAAGAACACAATTTTAAACGCTTTTAAGCTTGCAGGCATAATGCTGAATTTTAATAAACCTGACGCCCAAAAGTAACCCCGACAATGTCGATCACTCCCAAACTCCCCAATTACTCGACATTGTCGATATTGGACCCGTAAAGGCCCGATTCGCCCGACATGGCGAATCTGCCCGGGTTTTGGAAATGCCCTTCCGGGGCTCCAAAAATTCCCGTTTTCGTTTCTACGGTCTTAGAATAATTCAAGGGTCCCAATGCACTTGACGGAATCGAATTCCGAAATCTCACGAATTACAAACCCTAATTCCCTATTTTTCAATACAAGACGGTAAACAACAAAAGAAAAAAAAACTAATCTTTTGATACCGATAAACTAGCTTCAAGATAGCAAAAGAAAAACAATCACCTTTGTAGTCCCTTAGTGAGTCAACTCTTCCTTCCCATTTGATGCTGTACACGGACGAGAATAAAGAAAATGTCTTACTTCTTGTTCTAGCTCCCACGGTCACTAACTCAAGTATAAACATAGGTCTTCATCTCTCTTGTTTCATAGCCACATAAACCAAGATGAGAAGCTTATCTCAATGATAAGAACTTAGGTATTGGTTGTTCCAGAAAAGCACCGCCAAATCAAGATGGAAGTGTGGATCTTGATCTTCAAACTAATCACCTTCCCATTCAATTGATTTTTGCGGCACTACAACCCCACCAAAATTATGGGCCACGCAAGCTTTATAACCACAAGATAGATCTTGATTTCCTTGGCTTCCCGTGGCTCACAATCACACAAGACAAGACCACTCCTTTAAAAAGAAGAACACACACCAAGTACACAACGAAGACCACCAATGATCCGGTTCATAATCTCTACTGCTCCAGCAAAAAGGGCTCTTGATTTCTTGCAGCAACCACTCATGAAACACCTTGGTTCTCTCTCTTTTTTTTCCCCTTTTTTTCTATTATGACCGAACACCCTATGTGGTCATCCTCTTATTTGGTTCAAAAACTACCTAACACCACCACTTGTGTGACATGTGGCGAGTGGGTCCCACCTCTTTAGAAAATATCTTTGTAGATATTTTTCTGTCAGATTCGCGAAATTCGGCCGTCTCGGGCCCCGAACGGGCACTTTTTCCAAGAAATTACGAAAATTCACGGGCTACAAGGAAACGGCTCACCTAAAACCAATGCGACGACGGATAAGCTTTTTGGATCCAAAACGATCCTCGAATGGACCAAAACGTCGCTCGGTTGAATTTTCCGGCGAAAAGTCAACATTTCCCAAATTGATCAGAAAGTTGCCCTGAGTCCCCCGGAACTCACTTTGGTCGATAACGGGGTCAAGTTATGTCCGGTATGACCCTCGGGGTCAAATTTAGGTTCAATTAAGTGTCTGTCTTAAAATTTTTAAATTTTCCTGTTTTTCGCAGGTTTGACTGTCGTTGACCGGAAGTGGTTATTACACAAAAGCTCCAAAATGTTCATCAAACTTCAACAAAAGCATCATCTCAACATCCTACTTCACTATTCCTTCTCCAATAGACCAACATAAGGCTATTTCATCAATTTCAAGCCAAAACCCACAAAACCCAAGAATTGAGAGTAGATGAAATGAAGAGTTGAAAGCATCCATACCTTTAGGATGATGAGATGAAGAAGAGGGAAGCAAGATGGAGTCAAAAGAATGAAGAACTAGCTCCAAAATCCAAACTTTCTTCACTATCTTCTTCCTCAAGAAATGAGCTTCTCTCTTGCTCTCTCTCCCTTTGTGATTTTCGGCTGCAACACTAAGGTGTGAGCTGATTTTGTGTCATCTAATACTTTAAAAAGACCTAGAGGTGTAAAAGACCAAAAACCCTTTAGTTCTTATCCATTTTTGTGGACAACTAGTGAGGGTAGAGATGACTTTTGAGCCTCTTTCCTTCCCTCCAAGCCATTAGTGACACTTGGCATAGTGGGGACCACTCTCTTCCATTTAAAATCCAGCTGTTCAAATTTAAATGTAAAACTAGTGAGGGTAGAGATGACTTTTGAGCCTCTTTCCTTCCCTCCAAGCCATTAGTGACACTTGGCATAGTGGGGACCACTCTCTTCCATTTAAAATCCAGCTGTTCAAATTTAAATGTAAAGACTCGATAAAAAGCTCGATTTTGACCAAATTTTACTTCCTTCGATATTATACTTAAATGAATGGAAATGGCCCAATTAAGCCAACCGTGATGACGCCTAAGCTTTTTGGGCCCCGGAAAAGCCCCGAGTGACTTCCCGAGTCCTCGGTTGACTTTTCCAACAGAAAGTCAACCTTGTCTTAAAAGTCACCGGTTCGACCGGGATCAGTTGGGAGCGGTCCTTACAGCCCTAATTGGACGGTTACCTGTGATGGTGAGCGGATAGGTCATCCCCTCAACTACTTTTTCCTACTGAGCGAAAACTCACCCCCTTCATTACTGTTTTACAGGTTTCGATCGTGAGTTGGTTTAGAGGACGTCTCAGAGCTGGGGAGCTTGGCGAGAGTCCTTGTTTTTGGGTTGTATAGCGACGTACTTTCTCTTTTTTACTAAACTTCTTTACTTGAACTTGAGCATTGACTCTTGTGGTCAGAATTATTGGTTTGAACGGTATTTGAGGAACTCTTTATTTTAAATTCACTTTTATTTATTATTATTTTTAGCTCACGTCTCGAGTCCGGTCAAAACCGGATTTGGGGCGTGACAATTGAAAACGTCAATCGCTCTCTATGCTTCCTCCGATGATTGGAACTCCACAAACCCAAAATAACGTCTTTTTTATTTGGACGTTTGAGGACTATAGCATATACGATCGCACCATATACCCCAAACGTATTACGTATCCAATCATTGCTTGAGCCATAGGGTAAATTATACACAAAAACTTTTGAACGCGAGGTCTCTGTTTTGGGTCTCACCATCTTCGGAGCTGGAGGATCACCAAAAATAGATCGCACCTGAATCCCAGTCTTAGGTTGTGAGGTGGACAATTCATGCGTAAGTTGATCGCTGGACAGAGCGACCACCACATGATCCGTACCAAAAAATGAATCCCCAACCACCCCTAGCATGAGTATTCAATACTTCACCGTTATTGGGATCGAAAACAGAGTCTTCGACCAAAAAGAGTCTGTTCCAGCGACCTCCTCACCACCAGATGACTTCCCGGCTTGCACAACGTTTACGACCTCGTCCAAAACAACTCGATATTTCTTTACATTGACACGTTCATGTTTGTCTAAAGAAACCGGATGAGTCACAACCCCTCTCTTCCTTTTTGAACGTGTTCTCTCAACCTTCTTTGTTGAAGGAACAATCCGAGTTGCAGTCACTAGCTTACGATACTTGCTTAACAACTCAGAACAAAATACAAGAAAGGAGAGCAATTGAGGAATCAATGGGTGACGACCATTCTAGTTTTGGTTCTTCTTCATAAATTAGTAATTAAATTTCAGATACATAGCAACATGAACCCAACAAAGCAATTTCAATAAGGAAGACAAAACCAAATTGATACCACCTCCTGTTCATAGATGCAGATCCAAACAAACATGCTGATGCAGAACTCCACCATAAGCAAAGCAACACAACGTCGATCGGATCGGAGACGAAACACACCAGCAATACAACGCCAGACAGATCAGAGATGGAACACACTTGCAATACATCGTCGACCGAATAAACGACGGATGCAACAGAACTAACCTTCTCCGACCTGATTTGTACTACAATCCTTGATAAGCTCTTCCAGAAATGGCTCAGCAAGGCAACACACCTGATCCCCTTTTCCAACCATGGATGACGATTAAACCACTGGAAACATATATATTTTAAATCAAGGTGGCCAGTGATTTTGATTCTTAGACACTGTGATTTTAAATCCTGAACGTAGTGATTTTCAATCATGGTCAAAGATTCCTGCACATCCATTGAAAATCAGTTACAATGTATATTCACATGCGTACCGTATCAGTCAATTATGCGATCATGTGATTTTGATAACTGTTTGTGTTTGTGTTTGTGTTTGTGTTTGTGTTTGTGTTTTGGTATACTTACAATCACTTGATGACATGTTGACCTCAACGTTGATCCGTATTATTCAACGCTAGCTCCGATCAAATTTCAGTTGATAGCTCTGATCAATCTCCAGTTGATAGCTTTGATCAATCTCCGGTTGATAGCTCCGATCAGTTTTGATCATTGGTTTGAAGTTTTGATTAATCTGGAAGTCTATGTCGTCAATTTCGAGAACAATTTGTTATTCCCGGATTTTGATTTTCTGAAGAACGGCTCTCAAGGTTAGATTTATAAGATGATTGATGGTTGCGTCTCTCTTAGTATCAAAACAGGGAACTCGACAGTTATGGCTCTCATATTTTTTTTCAAAATAGGGAACTAGATAATTATATAACGACGGAAGGACAAATATACCCCCAGAGAGGAGCGCGTTAGTATTCTAGACGGAGCTCGTATCACGCGTACCGTTCCGACCATGGATAGCGTGTCACTATCCAAGATCCATGGCTGAGAACGAGGATCGCATGGTCGTATTCTATGATAATATTGCGGTGGATACCGTCTCTCTCTCTCTCTCTTTCTATTTGTCTACTTACTAAAAATTATATTAGATTTAAAAACAGACAAAAACATCTAACAGATTAATGTGTCACGTTGCAGCAGGTTCCTATTAGCCTAAGAGTCGATTATGGTAGAGAAGAACTAGAATCGATCGAATCCCATTTTCCAATCGTGCATTGTTGAAGATCCTGGACCGTTCTAGATTTATGGAATCAGAATAGTTACAGAAACACCATCATACACCCGTTGACAAATAATTGGATACCAACTCACATATAAACGGAAATATTTTGAAAATAATAATATAAAGGGAAAATTGATAAACTATGCCTTAAAATATAGCTTATTTTTTTAATATGCTTCTATAATTGAAAATTGGAATACTATGCCTTTTTCAATTATTATGGCAAAAATACCCCTAACCAATCATTTTACTCCCATTATTATCGTAATCACCATCAAAGCCCCTTTGGAATCAATTTGATTCCTAATGTATCATATCCATGGTAACAATGAACAAACAATTTTATCAATTTTATCGTTGCAGTGCTATTTATCTAACAAGGATGAATGTTAACATGGTTTTGTTTTTCTACACAGATACATACAGGTGCTAGGTTTGTGGCAATCCCAGGAACGGAGTCTGCAGAAAATCGTAAGGTTATTATGGTTGAAGTATACTGGGAGCAAGACGAGTCCAGTTCTAGATGAGGGTGGTGTCGTAGATTGAATATTAGGAGGCACTAGAACTTCATGTGAGTGCCCAGTCCATGGAATCGTCATTGATTACTACCAAATTAGTGCTATACTAATTTCTAGTGATAAGTGTATTGTTGCCAATTTTCATAGGTTGATGGTTTTTATAGATATGTGCTAAATTGATGAGTTATATCATATGGGCCTCTCTTTTTTTTCTGTCCTTGAGATTCCTAGCAACGACATGTTAGGAAAAGTATGTGGCAATATGTTGTATTGAAAACAATGGGTCTGAAAAGGTTTTGCTTGAACTGTTACCAAAATTTGGGTTGTCCTACTATAAAACTTATATGTGTCATGCTCATGGAAAAAGAAATGAGCTTCTCCCGATTCCTTGTGTTGTTAGGATCTAAAACTGCTTTAATCCTCTTCATTTTGCTTCAGAGCCTCCAACCCATGTTCTTCAAGATACTGGAACATAGAGAATTTATCCCATAAAGCTCGTCTGTCGAATTCCAATGCCCATCTTGTCGATGTAAAGACGAAGATGAGAAATCATCCCACCGGAAACATAGTGTGTATAATGTGGTCACCACCACAATGGCAATGAAGGCCATCGTGGATCCACGGAACCCAAGTACCACGCCACCACCAACACCACAATCTTTCAAGCATCAATTCAACTTGGCTATGGTGTTGTCGGAGATTACTGTAACGATAGGGTCAGACACTGATTTGAGAAGTATGCGTTGAAACCCAATATCATGGGTGAGGTAGAAACAATTTAATTAGGGGTATTTTTGCCATAATAATTTAAAAAGGCATAGTATTCCAATTTTCAATTATAGAAGTATATTAGAAGGGAAATTTGGAAATATATGCTTCATAACATAGCATATTTTTTTAGTATGCCACTATGATTCAATATTTGTAAATCTATGCTGTTGAAATATTTTATGACAAAAATACCCTTATTACTATTAGTTTAAATTCCAAAATAAATTGTATATGAGAGGATTTGAACCATGGTTGTTCAAGAAAAAATGTTTGGACTTAACCACTTGTGCTAAATTACTTACATGTATCGTAGCCTTTTATTATTTTTTTTATTAATACTTTATTATATACTAAGTTCTCGTACTACACCAAAATTTAAAATAAAAATATGATTAATTGAAAAATACTTATGGTGAACTCTGCACGTTTTGCAAATACTTACGGTGTATTTTTTTTGTTACAAATATTTATAGTGTATTATTTTTCATGCGTTAAAAGTGTGAAAACTAACGGAAAATTAGGATTTTAGAGGGTGTGCAACTTTAAAATTTTCAAAATAAATAAATAAATATGGGTATACCGTAAGTATTTCAAAATAAATAACTATGTGTATACCAAAATAAATAAATAAATACTATTTAAAAATAAATTTGTATATATATATACACACACACATATTTATTTATTTTGGAAATTTTAAAGTTTTACATGCTCTAAAATCCCAATTTTCCGTTAGTTTTCACACTTTTTGCACATGAAAAATAATATATAGTAAGTATTTTCAACAAAAAAACAGTACACCGTAAGTATTTACGAAACATGTAGAGTTCACCATAAGTATTTTTCAATTATCCGTATTTTTATTCTAAGTTTTGGTGTAGTACGAGAACTAAGTATATAATAAAATAAATAATAAAAGGCTATAATACATATAAGTAATTTGGTACAAGTGGTTAAGTTCAAATATTTTTTCTTGAACAAGGTCCAAATCCTCTCATATACCATTTATTTTGAGATTTAAACTAATAATAATAAGGGTATTTTTGTCCTAAAATATTTCAAAAGCATGGATTTACAAATATTGAATTATAGTGGCATACTAAAAAAATATGCTATGTTATGAAGCATAGATTTCCAAATTTCCTATTAGAAAAATAAGCTATATTTTAAGGCATAGTTTATCAATTTTCCCTAATATAAATAAAAGGGGATTGGCAGATTGAATTAGATCTGTGTGGTACTTGCCTCTCTCTCTCTGAAGCAAACCCACTTTCAAATTTGAAAATTCAAAAAAGTTCTCTCTCATTTTTGACGCCGTGAATCAAAGATTGGATTTTCATCTCCACCCTCGTTGTAATTTCAATCGTATAGCTCTAGCTCCATTTAGTAACCCTAGATTCCATCCCCAGATTCCCTTATCAATGGCCACCTCTGACTCCACCTCTCCTGTCGCCGTTCCTGCAACCTCCACTCCTCCCCTTTCCTTATCGGTACTCTCTCTCTCGCCCTCTACTTCGGTAGATCTGGTAGCTCTGAGTTTTATCTGTTCAATTTTTTTTTGATGATGGGTTTTGTTTTCCCTTGCAGAGGAAGGAGAATGCTACACCAATTGGCTCAAAGATTGCGGTATGGTGCTTTCTACTTTTTATGTTCAGGAAGAGATTTTTGCACAAATTGCCAGTTAGTTATATATCACACTAGTGTTAGTAAGTGTAAATTCAGATGTTCATATATGGGATGGAGGAGGAAGAGGGTCATTAGATCTCAGCCATTAAATGGGTCTGATTAACCATGTGCCAAACAACTGCAATGTTAGTTTATTCTCCTATTGTGAGGATGGCCTTCTAGGGAATCACTTACACCCAACTACTTATGGTCTTACTCCATAGAACTCATGGTTAATAACCTTTTTTTGTTATCAGGAGTTAAGTGAATCAAGGTCAGAGTTGCTTAGTCGAATTCAAGGTCTGAAACAGGTGAGTTGATAAGATACTACTTCAAAATACTACTATTCACACTTTTTTTTTCTTACCATTTAATCAAGTTTTAATTTCAAATTTCACTGCTTTTATCTCATTTTATCGGAGGAATTGTGGTAAGAGCCTTATGTGAAGATGGAATTTGAGGGATAGCCTCCGTAAATTGGCATTCTGGGTTTTGGCATTTGTTTACAATTATACCCCTCATTTTTTCTTTTTAAACCTTTTGATTTCATAACACCAACACAATCACCATTCTTCATCTTCTTTCTCTCAACTTCTCTCCTTTTTTCCATCTTCTTTCTCTTCAAACTTCCATCTTCTCCTTACTTCTCCTACCTCCATCCGTCGTCGTCCCGTCGAGCTTCTCTTCTTCTTCTTCTTCTTCTTTCTCTCAACTTCTTTTTTTTTTTGTATGGCGGATTGGCCAATCCTCCGCGGATCGGTCAATCCGCCGATCGACGAATTGGCCGATCGGCGGATTGGCCGATCCTCCAGCGGATTGGCCCATTCCGCGGCGGATTGGCTGACTGATTGGCCAAATTTTGTCCCGAAAAAATGGACGGGAATTTCAAAATTTGGGGATTTTCGAATTTTGAAAATTTGGGGGGAAATCAAAATCTGAAAAAGGATAAAATAGGGAATTCATTAAAGAGGAGGTTTTTTTTCAAATTCCATCTTCAGTAATGTTTTTTTTCAAATTCCATCTTCTATTAAGGCTATAAACAAAATTCACCCCATTTTATCAGGATTTGCAGAGCTGGAGATCCAAGTTGGACACTCAAGTGAAGGTCTACCAGAATGTGAGTTATGATTTTATAATATATGTTGGCTTTCTATAAAAAAAAAATTGTTCCAAAATGAGTGTCCACTTTCTCTTTGGTCAGTTAACTATGCATGAAGTGTCATTAATTCCATAAGATAAGATAGCATAATTATAGTCGTATTCTGGTAGTCCATTTGAGTCCTTCTGTAGAATTTTCTAAATCTTACTTAGCAGAATTATCGAATCCTACACTTAAACTTGGAGTTCATTTGAAAAAAGTCCAAATTTATAGTCATATTTTCTTCACTCAGTAGTTTACTATATCTTACGCCATAATTTTCGAGTTTGTTCATTTTGCCATTAACTCAGTCCCTGTTTTTCAAAGGCACTGTTCTTTAAAGCTATTCAACTTTCTTGAAGTTGCCAATGTTCTTCCTTTGCTTCACACAGGATCTGTCAGACCTCAAGAAATCACTCAATGTTGAAGTAGAGCAGCTCAGACAAGTAAGTCACACTCCATTCATATTCTTGTCAGTTTGATATTTCTGTTCTGTATCAATTATTCTTATGGAAACTGAAATTAGGAATTTCAAGAACTGAGGACCACTCTTCAGCAGCAACAGGAGGATGTTACCGCCAGCCTGAGAAACTTAGGGGTGAGTACCATTTGTTCTTTTTATTATAATATTCTTTGAGAATTGAACCCGTCTTTTTCTCCTAGCTCAAGTTTGAGTAGTTTTTGTACTAAAGTTAGGGAAATGTGACAATGATCCTCCCAGTAGAGCGAACGGGTGATATAGTATTATTTCTAAAACGTTTGATACAATAAACAGATAGATTGATTACTTTAAGCATTTGCAGCTGAGAGATATCTCAGGAGATGCCAAAGAGGCCCAGGCTGATGGACAGGAGGAGGAACCACAGGCTTCATCAACCAAAGATGTGGGGAAAGAGACTGAAAACTAACAGGTTTCATTCTGGAAGGGGCATGAGCGGAAATAATTTATCATGGAGGCTTCTAGTATTGTACTGGTTCTTGATGGATAGTAAATTAGTCATTAGTAATTAATATGTCCGAGTGAGCTACAACTGTTCTTGATGCAAATGTTACCATTGCATTCGGTTGTTAATTGAAGGGACATACTAGTAATAGTACTGAAATTGGAGAAGTGGTCTATATATTGACACTTGATCTCTAATGTTGGTCGATGTTCATGCAGTGTATCTCATCATTTTTCCTGTTTCCTGTCAAGTTAGTTTCTAATTTGTGCACTTGTTATAGTTGAGATTTACTTTAAATGGAAGCATGCTATAATTTGATATGAACCACAGCTCTCCCAACGACCTGTTGAGTTTACCTACTACTCAAATCCCTATTTTTGTGCATTGATTTGGATTTCAAGTCACAAGTCAGATTGGAACTGAGATTTGATGGAACTAATATTGGAGGAATCCTTCCCGTTGAAGACAATGTCAGAACCGAAATGAATTGAGTTACACATCTACTTCTGCTAGAGTGATGCCTAGAAACGAATTAAATGAGCCGCTAACAAATGATCTGAACAAAAAATTGGATTTCAATACAGATAGGGTTGTGTCTTCAGAAATTTTGTACAATGTATGCAAGTATACAATCCTTGTCACGTCACCCTTGACTTTGGCAACGATATGATATAATAATATTTGAGTAAAACAATCAGAAATAAGAATAGTCCAGAAAAAGAAATAGAAGGAAAAAATATTCTGAAAAGCTAGATAGGGGGCAATCCAAGTGATTGAAATTGGATACAAATGTGACATTAAATACTAAAAATAAGTTAGATTCTGCAAAACAAAGAATTAGATTTGTGTTTGCCCTTCTGACCAGGTACACTTGTCCTCTCCACTACTCAAGACTCAAGCTGTCTTCTTTTTCTTAGGTTTCTTCAATGGAGCACATCCGGGGTCATGCATTACCTGCAACTAATGAGCTTAATATTAAGCACGTAATATTTAACAGAACAAGAACACTCAACCATAAACAAGTCGAAAATCAAACCTTTTGCTTTTTTCTCTTCTTCTTCTTGTTTTTTTTCTTAGGGAAAGCATTTTCGATCTTTTCTTCCATTTCTTCCTCAGAATCATCAAAGGAAGATACATGCCTAATAATTCTTCCCGACGTTGAACTACCACCTGATTCAAGTGCCAGAAACAGATTTTATTGGTAAACCATGGCAGCAAAAATGTCATGGTTAAGAGGAATTTAACATGTGATGTCAAACTTATAAATGATGAGATACAAAACCTCAAGAGTTGTAGTTTTCAAAAGATAGATGAACAATTATTTTTGACAAACTTATTAATGCACAAGTTTGTGTGTTTTAAGCAGCGTTAAGCATCTTGAATCTACAACTAGAAGATAGTGCTTAAGTCTATTGGCAAGTATTCATAGACACAATGCATGGCCAAAAGAAACCCTCCTAAAGCAGGAACGGTTTGAATAAGGGCTGTATCAACTTGCACAAAAGTAATAAGATACTGATCAACCAGTATTGAAATGAGAACCATATAATCTCTAACTTAACAAAGCATGTAAAGCGGTGTAAATGATCAACTTAAACTCAAACTTCATCTAAACTCAGCGAGGTCTTAAATGACATGTAAGTCTCCTCCCCTGAAGAAACATATGTAAGCAAATACGGCCATATTGACCAGAGTGTGAAATAAAAATTTGAAAACCACAGAGGGGAAATGGCAAAGGCACGGTGGTTTAGATTGTCCCAAGCCTCCAACGCATGCCATCCAAAAGCACAACTTTAACCCCCAAACCTGATGTCAAGTTCTTCCATCTTGCTATAAGACTAAACATGGTGGTGATCAAACTGAAGAAATTATAGATTGCGTGTTTTCTAGCTATTTTCCATACAAGCGCCACTTAATCAAAGTTTGGGTTGATGATAATATCTTAAACACGTTGCAGCAAATGGTAAAATTGAAAATGGGCTAAGAAAATAGAAACGCCTAAGCCACATAATTGAAGTGCGAAAGGAACACACAGAGGTGGGTGCCCACTTGCAATGGACATCCAATTAAGAGGTGGAGAATATGAATGAAGTTTGTCCATTGATGAACCATTATTCAAAAAGTTTTAAGCTGTGGACAGTATGAAACAGATCAGAAAGCATAACAGATTGGAGAAAAGTTGAGGCAGCAATTCTAGGTTCGTGTCCCCCTATATGTAGTATTTTACGGTTCTGAAGGATGCATCTCGATACACAAAATCAACACGGGACAAGTTTGGTAGTATGGATTGTGCACATAGTTTACTATACACAAAGGAGAATTCCTAATGCTAAACCTTTAAGAACTGAACCCCCAGATGACTAGCACAGACTCAAACTAAATAATGTAAAGGACGGAATGGATGAGATCTACCATAGACCAGCCAAGCAAAGCCCACCTAGAAATGACCAAAGCACCTTCTCATCACTGAAGTTGATAAACTAACAAATGTACAGAAAAAAAGGGAGGGCAAAAACAAGAGAGTTCCAGAGGCGTTATCTCAGTCTGAGCCAGTACAAAGGCCATAGTTAGGGCATCTCTCTGTAAAATTTGAGATGACTAAAACTGAAAATTCTAAAAATATTTGAGACTGGTGGAAGCACTTCAAAAGTAAGTACTAAATGAATTAGCTATTCATTGTACTGTCACTCAAGATTCAACTTCAAGCTAGGGTTCTTAATTTCTGAATATCTGTAAAATTTATAGAAACAACAATTAAAGAAGTAGAGAAATTACTGGTGGAGACAGTTTGTTTGGCATTGTTGACCGCACGTTCGATAAGATCGGGATTGATATTAGACAATCCATTGGGTTCTTGCAATTTCCTCTCGAGGAATTTGGCCAAAGCCGCAGCTTTGTTGGTCTTCAAGGGTCCACCTGGATGCGCCAACCTGGGCAGATTTTCAATTACTGAAAAGCATAGAAAAACCCTAATAGGAAAGGAGAAGGGGAAATAGGAAACCTGGGCGGTTGGGAATGGGGTTGCCGGAGTTGCTTTTGTTGAGAGGACGGAGGAGGAAGAGGAGCGAACTTGCTTCCCCGAAGAGCCTTCCGATCTTCTTCGCTCAGAGAGGGTGCTTCCGATACTGGTTCCTGTCTCTTCACCATCGTCGATGGAAGACTAATCGGGCGTTTTGAAATGGGAGGGACTTAAATATTACAGACCATGCAGTCGGTGACGACTAGAGCACCCACCTTGGATCGATTCCGCCTACGGAGAAAATAAATGTGAGTGGAATGTTAATCTTAGACCTTTCACAAAGGCGTCGAAACGGTGTTTTAAGGGTCCGTCGAATCGTACGGTTTTAAAAATCCGCGTCGAATCATTTCGACAGAGTCTTGTCTACGTTGAATTTGTGAAAACGCAGATTCGACGTCGACGAATCTGTAGAATCTATCGCATGTCTATTCAACGGATTCATGTCCAGCCGAATCCGGGACCGACGCGTCCGCATGTCTTATCCTTCAAACTGGTCTTGTTTTGCCACTTCTCTTACCTAAAGCCTCTAGTGTTGCGCTGAAGACCTCTTCTCCTTCTCCGTCTCCCCATAAAGTGTGGTCAATTTTTCATTCTCATTCAATTAAGTATACGAAAGCAATAATTATGGTGAGCAAATAAATCCGTTTTAATCGAAACAAGTCGAAACCATCATCGGAATCATTGGAATCGCTGGAAAAACGGCCGGAGTCGATCAAAGGATGTGAAAATCGGCTCTTAAAACGGTTAGGACCAGTTTTGGGTTTGAAAAACCGGCGGTCATCGATTAAAAATAACCCCCGTTGGGCCTCAATGAGCCCACACCTTATTATGAGGCCCATAATCTTGAGCCCAATCGATTTACTTCAGCCCAACCCACTTAACCCATCAAGTCTCAACCGTTAAATCCCTTTGTCGTGTGTCGATCAGAACCGTTCAAAGAAAGCACTAATCTATTCAATGTATCAGCAAAAAAATCACGAGTCACGACCTACTCACCTCTCACTCTCTCTGAAACTCGATTCCATCTGTCACGCCCCAAATCCGGTTTTGACCGAACTTGTGACGTGAACTAGAGGAATATAATAAAGAAAGCAAATTTAAACAAAATAAACCCCCAATAAGTTTAAAGTCAACAGTTCCGGTAACCAGAGTCAAATGCTCGAAATCCAAATAAAAATAAGTTTAGTATAACGGGAATACGTCTCTAAACAACCCAAAACTAGGACTCTCGTTAAGCTCCCAAACTCCGAGACGTCCTCTAAACCAACTCACGATCAAAACCTGTAAAAACAGTAATGAAAAGGGTGAGCTTTCGCTCAGTAGGAAAAAGTAGTAAAGGGGACGAGCATGCCGCTTACCCCACGGATACCCGTCCAGATATAGCATACCAGCAAAGCAACGACAACTAACTAAATAAAACAGGAAAAACACGTAACACAATCAAAACCACAATCATGACCTCGTTAGATCACACCACTTACCCAATCACCTCACTTGACAGTGAAATCAACTCTGCTCAACAATTATCGATTTCTCAATGTTCACACCCAAGACATATCCCAAAAGAGTCACCGAGTAAATACGCACAGTAAATCATCATCCAATACACACACATTAAGTCTCCCATAATACACCGGATCACATCGTACAACTCAACATATCGCACCGGAACACAAAGCATCGGTCTAGATTTCGTGCCGGAACACGCAGCATCGGGATACAAGCATATCATAACACACACTATCGGTCAGGATATCACACCGGAACACCTAGCCCCGGGACATATCGTACCGGAACACACAACATCGGTCTAGATATCGTCCCAGAACACCAGCCTCGGCCTAGATGTCCTATACCGGAACACACACATCGGTATAGAGACCATACCGGAACACCTAGCCTCGGGGTACAACGTACGCCGGAACACCATCCTCGGCCTAGATATCCTATACCGGAACACACAACATCGGTATAGATACCATACCGGAACACCTAGCCTCAGCCGGAACACACAGCATCGGCCTAGATATCGGACCGGAACACCATCCTCTGCCTAGACATCCTACCGGGGTACACACATACAGGGTCTCAAACATGTCACAAGGCAATAGTTCACACTAACACTCACCACATTCTCATAGTATTTCACGACCATTAGTTTCACAACGGAACATACCACGGACCAAACATTACAAAGCTACTAATCACAAACAGACGCAATCATCACACAATCCTACGGACACGACATGGCCCACATGCAATTCTACAGCACGGCAAGTCCCAAACCTACGGGCATGACATGGCCCGCAAGCTATTCCACATTTTAAACGAATACGCTAGTTATTCACATCCTACATGTGATTCTACAATTATTCCGGTTACTTATATCCTATATGCAATTCTAGTAACTTTCAGCATTTTAACCGGTATTCGCTACTTTTCCCTACCTCAACCGCTATCCAACACGAACAACCACGAGTCGCCTAGTAGCCTCCTCTATCGCGATCGGGAACAACGTCTAAGATCACAAAGTAACACGAGATTTAATAATAATCCATGGGTGGTTTAAAGGGAAAACACCCAACCTAACCCCCAATACGTTCGGTGATAGATAACCTTCCTAATTACTCGAAAACAACTAAAATGGACTTGGAAAGGTCCATTTCTGATCCATCACGGAATGGGTCACGGAGCCTTGACGGGCTCCGTCACGATTTGGGTCACGGAACCGTGACGTGCACCTTCACGGAGCCGTGACGTGCTCTGTCACGGTTCATGTCACGGATCCGTGATGGGTCTGACTGCCTCCTTCTTCTTCTTCCCTCAACTTCGTCCCCACGAATCCAAAACTCCATTGTTAAGCTCCAAAACCTCCAAATTCAGTCCCCAAAACTTCAAGACCCAATATTGGGTTTCATCAAATTAACCAAACCAAACCCAATCCATTTCCATCACAATCCTCCACTTTCCACCATAATCCATCAATTTAACAAAGAAGAACTTCAAACCCATAATACCCAAGCTTAGTTCATGCATTTTCTACCAAACCCACAACCCAAAGATCATCAAAGAGGAATTCAAATGAAGACTTACCTTAGGAGATGAATAGGAGATGATAAATAAGGAGATTTGGGGAAGTTTTGGTGTTGGAAATCAAAGGAAACCAAGCTTCTTCTTCTCTTCTTCAATGGAAGCTCCACTCTCTCTCCCTCTCTAGCAAGTTTCGGCCAAGGTGAGTAAAGTGAGCTGATTTTTGCTCCAAATGGCCTTAAACCTAAAAGGGAAAAGTCCCTTTTGCCCCTTTTGTCTTTTTCCCCCTTAAGCCCAAAAGGTGTGGTCAAATGGGTCTTCTTCTTTTTTCTCACCCCTTTCTTCTCCTCCAAGACATATGGGCATGTGTCCATGTGGGGTCCACCTCCACTCACAATTATCCCAGCCCAATTAAATTAGTCCGATAAATCCCCTCATTCGACCCCGTTTGACCCGAATTTGACTTTTTCGCAAAAGTACTTAATTGAAAAGAAATGACCCAAGTAAGCTAATCGTAATGACGGCTAAGCTTTTTGGGTCCCGGAAAGATCCCGAATGACTCCTGGAGTCATCAGTTGACTTTTCTTGCGGAAAGTCAACTTTCGCCAGATTTCACGGTTCGACCGGGATCGACTGGGGGCGCTTCTTACAATCTACTTGTAAGAACCGCTCCCGATCAACGCCCGTCAAATCGGCGGAAAAACAGAAAAATTTAAATTTTTGGGACAGACACATAAATGAACCTAAAATTGACCCTGAGGGTCATATCGGACTTAAGTTGACCCCGATATCGACCAAAGTGAGTTCTGGGTGACTCAGGGCAACTTTTGACCAATTCGGGAAAGTTGACTTTTTGCCGAAAAAGTAAACCGAGAGACGTTTTGGTCCGTTCGAGGCCCGATTTGGATCCAAAAAGCTTAGCCGTCGTTACAACAGTCTTAGTTGGGCCGTTTCCTTGTAGCACGTGAAATTTCGTAATTTCTTGGAAAATAAGCCTGCACGGGGCCAGAGACGGCTGAATTTCATGAATCTGACTTAAAAATATCTATAAAGATGTTTTTCTGACTAGTGGGACCCACATGACACAAGTTATGAATGTGGTGGAAGGAAGAAGGGAGGACAACTTTTCCCTTTGACTTAAAAATAAAAACAAAGGGGTAAGAGGGTATTTTTGTCTTTTTGATGTGGTTTGTTTTTTAAAACAAAATAAAATGGGAAGAGAGTGGGAAGTCTCGGAAAATTTCAGAAAATATGAGAGAGAAGAGAGAGAAAGAAGAGAGAAGAAGGAGAAGGAAAAAAGAAGAAGTTGGGCTCGATTTCCCGACGATCCGACCGACGGATCGTCTCAATTCTCGCGTATTCGTCATTCCCTCGTCATTCCCTACGGTAAGAACCCGTCTTTTTCTAGTTTTGGTGCGTTTGAATTTTATGGTTTGAGTTTAAATGGTTAAATTAAGGTTGGGTTAAGGATTGGAGTTCGTTAGGAACGTTTTGGGGCAAAGAGGAACGTTTTCCGTCGTGGCCGTGTGGGGCCCACTTGGACGGGCCTCGTGTTTTTCGTGTTCGGGTGGTTTTGGATGATCCCCGAATCGATAATTCACACCCGGAACGAATTATGGGATTAAATTGTGGAAATTGAAAATTTCGGGTTTAGAAACTTTAAACGCGAATTAAATCGCTTGGAAGTCGGAAATTGATTCCGTCGATTGCGTTGGAACACTTGAATTATTTTAGGATCGTAGAAACAAAAACGGGAATTTTCGGAGCCCCAGAAGGGCATTTTCCGATCCCGGGCAGATTCGCCGAGCCGGGAAAATCGGGCTTTTCAGGGCCCTTTGTTGACAATGTCGAGTAATTGGGAAGTTTGGGAGTGATCGACATTGTCAGGGTCGCATTTGGGCGTCAAATTCATTAAAATTCAGCTTTGCCTGCGAACTTAAAAAGTGTTTTAATTTGTGATCTTGTTAGATCGTGCCGCCGACCGCGGAAAGAGGAGGCTAAGCGGGTGACTGCGAGCACGCCGGAGCTTGAGCGTGGATATTTGGAAAGCGTTACGAGGTAGGGAAAAGTATCCAGATATCGGCCTTGATTAGGAAAAGTTATTAGTAGAAATGCATGTGACACTCGATGGTGTCGTAGGATAAGTGAATTTATCGGACAATAGAAATGCATGTGGGCACTTAGTTGTGCCTGTAGGTTAAGTAACTTGTTGTGGTTATGATTGTGGCTATGTGTGCCTTTGGGGTGTTGAACCTGTATATTATTGGTGGTGTTTCGTGGGTGGCCATGTGTGCCTTTGGGGTGTTGAACCTGTATGTTACTTGTTGTGTTTCGTGGGCGGCCATGTGTGCCTGTGGGGTGTTAAACCTGTATGGTTGTTGACTGACTTGCTGAGGGGTAGTTAGTCGTTATATTATTGTCGCTATTTGTTGAACCTTGTGTGATGACTGTGATTGCATGGAGGTTGGGGCACGCCTGACAACAAAGGGGTGCCACGGGGTCGCGCGCGTAAGTTTTGGCTAGCCTTCCGACTAACCATCGGTAAAGTGTGCAGTTTTATGCGATGAAGGGCGGCTCCCCTTCCGACTAGCTATCGGAAAAGTATTGATGTATATGTCGCGAACAGGTCGACCGCCTGGCCCGACTGCGTGTTGGGGAAAGTTGTGTGGGGCAGGCTCAAGCCCAGCCGGTTAGCAATCGGCAACTGAGTGGCTGGTGTGCGATCCTTTGTGATCTTGATTGTTGTGTGCGATCCTTTGTGATCTTGGGTGTTGCGTGGTTATTATTTGCGTATTTGATTGAGGTCGTAACTGCTGGGTCGGGTCTACATTACGTGTCCGGGTTGTGAGATGGTTGGGAAAGTTGAACAATTGTATTCCGTGACCGTCAGTCTAAATTGTGTTTTTTGGGTAGTAGTCCCCGGGCTTGTTGTTGTCGGGTTCCTGACATTTTTGCTGGTATGCCGTGGTCAACCCGGTATCCGTGGCGGTGAGCGAAATGCTCACCCCCTGCTACTTTTCCTGCAGGTACTGGTCGTGAGACGGACTAGGAGAGCCCTCGAAGCTTGAAGAGCTGGGAGCGGAAGTCCGGGTCTCTGGGTAGTTAGTGACGTACCTTGTAGCTCGTTTGTACATCGTTTTGACGTATTTTCCGTTGTAAAGTTATCGTTTTTGTTTAACTTAAGTGTTGATTTAAAGAGGTTTATTAAAATGTTTGAAAATTGTTTTACTGTTTCACCGTTCGCGTTCCAGGTTCGGTCATACCGAATTTGGGGCGTGACAGCTTGGTATCATAGCTCGAGGTTTCATACCTCGGACTGTAGGTCAATTAAGTGGGGAGAGTTGAGTCACTAAAAGTCCCGTCGTGCATTGGTTGCGCAAGTCGGAAACCGTGTGTAGACCCGTAGTGACTTAAGTCTTGGTTGTTGTTGTGTGAATGTACAGTATTGCTGATACTGGCATAATGATTGTGTGCTTCTGCATGAAACGTTTTTAAGCTGTCGCGACTCGACTCGACTCAGGGGCGCCCCTATAGTCGAACGCGACGGTGCTGATATCAAGTGGGTACGATGTAGTTCAGGGACGCTTGGACCGGGTTGTGACTACGTGATGTAAAAAAAATGAATGAGATTTTACAAGGAGAAAATTTTAAAATTAATTTGCCCTGTCGGCGTTATTTTAAAAAAAAAATTATTTGGCCCTGTGGGCGTATGTGTTAAGATTGGTTGTCCCTGTGGGCGTGCGTTTTGAAATTGGTTGGCCTTGTGGACTTGTGATTGAGGTTGGGTGACTTGAATTTGTCTGTGAATTGTTGTGCGTGAGTTTGATAAATTGGTGATCGAACGTGTGTTGCGCTTAAGGCTGATTTTAGGGTTAAAAGGGGTAAAAATCGAGTCTGAAACGAATTTGGGAAACAGGCCTGCGCGAGCGTCACGAACCCCGTCACGGATCTGTGACGGATCAGCGCGTTTTGGCGAGATTTTGGGCCTTCGTCACGACTCTGTGACCCCAACCGTGACGGGGTATGTCACGGATCCGTGATTCCTTCCTTGTTCCACCGTCTTGACTGTGCAGTTTGTGTGTTGATATTGCGTGACTTTGTTCACGATTGTGTCGGGTTGTTTGAGGTTTCCCTCGCGTGAACGGGTGGTTTGAGGTTTCCTTCACGTGAGTGGGTTATTTGAGGTTTCCCAGGTGTGATATGGGAATTGGGGTATTGAGGTTGTGAGCGATATTGGTTTGCTAAGTTGAGAACATGATCCCCGTTTTGAGGTTTCCCCTACGTGATCGGGTAATTGGGGTATTGAGGTTGTGAGCAATAGTGTTTACTTAGTTGAGAACATGATCCCCGTTTTGAGGTTTCCCTTACGTGATCGGGTAATTGGGGTGTTGATATGGTGAGAAATAGTGTTTTGCTTAGTTGAGAATATGATCCCCATTCGAGGTTTCCCTACGTGAGCGAGTATTTGAGGTATTGATAGCGTGAGCAGTGTGACGTTTTGGTATCAGGTTTTGAGGTAGTGGTTTGCCCTAGTTAGATTGGTAAGTCGTTAGTGCTTTACTAGTATGCCATAATCGAACGGGTGTCCGTGGAGGTGAGCAGAACGCTCATCCCCTTTACTACTTTTCCCGCAGGGGACGAGTAGCGAATACTGGTTTGGTTGCAGAAAGTTATAAGTAAATGCATATAGGATCGTGTGAGGGTTGTGTTATACCTTATCAGTGTGACTATTGGAGTGGTTGTTCGGTCTCTGATTTGGGCGTCATTTTTATTGGATACCGGGGCGTCACACTCGTTTGCTTCGTCGAGTTGTGCTGAGATGTTGGGGCTGAGTTTAGAGCCGTTGAGTCCACCCCTGCGTCTGGACACGCCGGTTGGGGGTGATGTGGTGTTGACTAGGGTCTGTCGTGCCTGCGAAGTTAGAGAAGCAAACTGATACAGGAGGTTCGAGAGAGGGCTCAAGAGCCCTGATGCTGGATCGAGTCCTCACTCCGAGGATTCGGGCATGTTCGGAGTTGGTGGGCACGACGGCGGTAGTGGAACGAGGTCTTAGAGAGACTGCGAGGGTCCGTGAGGTTCGGCAGCGACTGAGCTTGTGCATGTATCCGTGGGAAGGATACTTATGAAATGACAGCCTTTGACGTGATCCTGGGAATGGATTGGCTGGCAAAGTACCGAGCCAATATCGACTGTTACAGGCGACAAGTGACGGTGTCAACAGGAAACACGAAAGTTTCGTGTATTCTGGGCAGTAGGAGCGGAGTTCTCTTGTCGGCATTGTCCGCAGTGGAGGAAGTATCGGCCGTGCAGAGCCGCGAGTTACCGCGAGTGGTGTGCGAGTGTCCCGAGGTCCTTCCGGAGGAGTTGAGCGGATTTCCACCAGTTCGTGAGGTGGAGTTCGGAATAGACCTGAGGCCGGGAACGACACCGATATTGATGGCGCCTTATAGGTTCGCGCCAGCAGAGTTGACCGAGCTGAAGCGTCAGCTTGAGGAGCTTCAGGAGAAGGGGTTTATCCGGCCGAGTACATCGCTGTGGGGAGCGCCAGCACTCTTCGTGAAGAAAAAGAGTGGAGAGCTTCGGATGTGTATAGACTACCGAAAGCTGAACCGGTTTACGGTGAAGAACCGATACCTAATGCCGAGAATTGACGACTTGTTAGATCAATTGAGAGGGTCGACATGCTTCTTGAAGATCGATCTGCGATCCGGATATTACCAGTTGCGGGTCCGGGAGGAGGACGTTGCAAAGACGGCATTCCGGACACGCTATGGGCATTACGAGTTCTTGGTGATGCCATTTGGACTGACGAACGCACTTGCAGCGTTCATGGATCTGATGAACAGTATATTCCGGCCGTTCTTAGATCAATTTGTGGTGGTGTTTGTAGACGACATCTTGATCTACTCCTCAAGTAGCTCAAAGTCGTACTCCTCAAGTAGCTCCATCCAGCGGCGATGGATGGAGCTACTTGAGGAGTACGAATTTGAGCTACTCTACCATCCGGGTAAGGCGAATGTGGTCGCCGACGCCCTGAGTAGGAAGTCGGCTCCGGGCCTTGCTAGCATATCAGTCTGAGAATGTGACATGATGGGGGAACTGGGCACGTTCGGGCTTGAGCTAGAGGAGGTTACTGGTGGCGTGGCCATGTGCTCATTGGTGGCTCAGCCCTCACTACTTGCCCGAGTGTTAGAGGCGCAGTCGGAGGATGTCGAGACGTCAGAGATCCGAGAGAGGGTCGTCGGCGGTGTCGATGCGGAAGGCTGGGACCTCAGTACTGATTGGGGGTTACGGTATCAAGGAGGGTTATTCGTGCCGCGTAGCTGTAGAGACGACATGTTATGAGAGTCACATCATTCGCATCTTACGGTACACCCGGGTAGCACTAAGATGTACCACGACATCAGGCGGCACTTCCGGTGGAGCGGGATGCGGAGAGCGGTCGTGGAGTTTGTATCGAGGTGTCTCACCTGTCAGCAGGTGAAAGCCGAACATCAGCGCCCCGTCGGATTGTTGCAGCCACTGCCGATCGCCCATTGGAAGTGGGAGCACGTCACGATGGACTTCGTGAGTGGGTTGCCGAGATCGCCAAGGGGACACGATGCGGTATGGGTGGTAGTCGATCGGTTGACCAAGTCGGCCCATTTCCTGGCCATGAGGATGACTGATCCGGTTGACAAGCTGAGCCGCCTATACATTCAGGAGATAGTGCGTCTCCATGGAGTCCATGTGTCGATAGTGTCTGACAGGGATCCTCGTTTCACGTCCAGATTTTGGCCAAGTCTGCAGACCGCGTTAAGGATCGAGATTCTGCTCAGTACAGCACACCACCCCCAGAAAGACGGCCAGTCCAAGCGCACGATTCAGATTTTGGAGGACATGATGCGGGCATGTGTGCTAGACTTAAGGGGGTCGTGGGAAAACCACCTACCGTTAGCCGAGTTTACCTACAACAACAGCTTCCAGGCCAGTATTGGGATGCCACCGTTTGAAGCGTTGTATGGTAGGCCGTGTCGATCGCTAGTATGCTGGGCAGAGGTGGGAGACAAGAGCCTGCTGGGGGCAGAGCTTGTTCGAGAGACGTCAGAGAATGTCGCGCTGATACGCGAGCGGTTGAAGACCGCACAGAGTCGGCAGAGGAGCTACACTAATAGACGGCGCCGACCTCTTGAGTTCGCAGTCGGTGACCACGTGTTCCTGAAGGTGAGCCCGAGGAAGGGACTGGTACTGTTCAGCCGCGGCGGAGGCAAGTTAGCCCCGCGGTACATCGGCCCTTTCGAGATCTTGAGCAGAGTGGGAGCAGTGGCCTATCGTCTAGTATTACCACCGCAACTTGGAAGTGTTCATAACGTCTTCCACGTGTCCCAGTTGCGGAAGTACAATGTGGACCCCTCCCACGTCATTGAGTGGGAAAATATCGAGGTGGCTGACGATGTCTCTTATTAGGAGCAGCCGGTTCGAATCATGGACACACGGGAGCAGGTCCTGCGTGGCAAGGTTATTCGCCTAGTACGGGTGCAGTGGCGACACCATGGGGCTGAGTCGACTTGGTAGCGCGAGGACGAGGTTCGCGCGAAGTACCCCGATCTGTTCGACTCCTAAGGTACGTTTGTTTTAAATTTCGCGGACGAAATTCCTTTAAGGGGGGTAGATTTTATGAACCGCTCACGGTCAAAGCCGGTCAAATCGGCGGAAAAATAGAAAAATTTAAATTTTTTGGACATACACCTAAATGAACCTAAATATGACCCCGAGGGTCATATCGGACTTAAGTTGACCCCGATATCGACCAAAGTGAGTTCTGGGTGACTCAGGGCAACTTTTGACCAATTCGGGAAACGTTGACTTTTTGCCGAAAAAGTCAACCGAGCGACGTTTTGGTCCGTTCGAGGCCCGATTTGGATCCGAAAAGCTTAGCCGTTGTTACAGCGGTCTTATTTCGGCCGTTTCCTTGTAGCACGTGGAATTTCGTAATTTCTTGGAAAATGGGCCCGAGACGGTCGAATTTCGCGAATCTGACTGAAAAATATCTACAAAGATATTTTTCTAACTAGTGGGACCCACATGACACATGTCATGAATATGGTGGAAGGAAGAAGGGAGGACAACTTTGCCCTTTGACTTAAAAATAAAAACAAAGGGGAAAGAGTTTATTTTTGTCTTTTTTGATGTGTGGTTTGTTTTTTAAAACAAAACAAAAGGGGAAGAGAGTGGGAAGTCTCGACAGTTTTCAGAAAATAGGAGAGAGAAGAGAGAGAAAGAAGAGAGAAGAAGGAGAAGAAAAAAAAAAGTAGGGCTCGATTTCCCGACGATCCGACCGCCGGATCGTCTCAATTCTCGCGTATTCGTCATTCCCTATGGTAAGAACCCGTCTTTTTCTCGTTTTGGTATGTTTGAATTTTAGGGTTTGAGTTTAAATGGTTAAATTAAGGTTGGGTTAAGGATTGGAGTTCGTTAGGAACGTTTTGGGGCGAAGAGGAACGTTTTCCGTCATGGCGGTGTGGGGCCCACTTGTCCGGGCCTCGGGTTTTTCGTGTTCGGGTGGTTTTGGACGATCCCCGAATCGATAATTCACACCCGGAACGAATTATGGGATTAATTTGTGGAAATTGGAAATTTCGGGTTTAGAAACTTTAAACGCGAATTAAATCGCTTGGAAGCCGGAAATTGATTCCGTCGATTGCGTTGGAACAGTTGAATTATTTAAGGATCGTAGAAACAAAAACGGGAATTTTCAGAGACCCGGAAGGGCGTTTTACGATCCCGGGCAGAGTCGCCGAGCCAGGCGAATCGGGCTTTTCCGGGCCCTTTGTTGACAATGTTGAGTAATTGGGAAGTTTGGGAGTGATCGGCATTGTCGGGGTCGCGTTTGGGCGTCAAATTCATTAAAATTCAGCTTTGCCTGCGAACTTAAAAGTGTTTTAATTTGTGATCTTGTTAGATCGTGCCGCCGACCGCGGAAAGAGGATGCTAAGCGGGTGACTGCGAGCACGCCGGAGCTTGAGCGTGGATATTTGGAAAGCGTTACGAGGTTGGGAAAAGTAGCCGGATATCGGCCTTGAATAGGGAAATTTATTAGTAGAAATGCATGTGACACTCGATGGTGTCTTAGGGTAAGTGAATTTATCGAACAATAGAAATGCATGTGGGCACTTAGTTGTGCCCGTAGGTTAAGTAACTTGTTGTGGTTATGATTGTGGCTATGTGTGCCTTTGGGGTGTTGAACCCGTATGTTATTGGTGGTGTTTCGTGGGTGGCCATGTGTGCCTTTGGGGTGTTGAACCCGTATGTTACTGGTTGTGTTTCGTGGGTGGCCATGTGTGCCTGTGGGGTGTTAAACCTGTATGGTTGTTGACTGACTTGCTGAGGGGTAGTTAGTCGTTATATTATTGTCGCTATTTGTTGAACCTTGTGTGATGACTGTGATTGCATGGAGGTTGCAGCCCGCCTGACAACAAAGGGGTGCCACGGGGTCGCTCGCGTAACGGTTGGCTAGCCTTCCGACTAACCATCGGTAAAGTGTGCAGTTTTATGCGATGAAGGGTTGCTCCCCTTCCGACTAGCTATCGGAAAAGTATTGTTGTATATGTCGCGAACAGGTCGACTGCCTGGCCCGACTGCGTGTTGGGGAAAGTTGGGTGGGGCAGGCTCAAGCCCAGCCACTTAGCAACCGGCAACTGAGTGGCTGGTGTTCAATCCTTTGTGATCTTGATTGTTGTGTGCGATCCTTTGTGATCTTTGGTGTTGCGTGACTATTATTTGCGTATTTGATTGAGGTCGTAACTGCTGGGTCTGGTCTACATTACATGTCCGGATTGTGAGATGGTTGGGAAAGTTGAACAGTTGTATTGCGTGACCGTCATTCTAAATTGTGTTTTTGGGGTTGTAGTCCCCAGGCTTGTTGTTGTCGGGTTCCCGACATTTCTGCTGGTATGTCGTGGTCAACCCGGTATCCGTGGCGGTGAGCGAAATGCTCACCCCCTGCTACTTTTCCTGCAGGTACTGGTCGTGAGACGGACTAGGAGAGCCCTCGAAGCTTGAACAGCTTGGAGCGGAAGTCCGAGTCTCTGGGTAGTTAGTGACGTACCTTGTAGCTCGTTTCTACATCGTTTTGAACATATTTTCCGCTGTAAAATTATCGTTTTTGTTTAACTTAAGTGTTGATTTAAAGAGGTTTATTAAAATGTTTGAAAATTGTTTTACTGTTTCACCGTTCGCGTTCCGGGTTCGGTCATACCGAATTCAGGGCGTGACAGTACCCCCCTTAAAGAAATTTCCTCCGCAAAATTTAAAACGAACGTACCTCAAGGGTCGAACAGGCTGGGGTACTTCGCGCGAACCTCATCCTCGCGCTCCCAAGTCGACTCTGCTCTGTGGTGCCGCTACTGCATTCGTACCAGTCGGATAGTCTTTCCACGCAAGACCTGCTCCCGCGTGTCCAAGATCCTGACCGGCTGCTCCTCATAAGAGACATCCTTGGCTACCTCAATGTACTTCCGCAGTTGGGAAACGTGGAAGACGTTATGGATATTCCCAAGTTGCGGTGGTAATGCAAGACGATATGCAATGGCTCCCACTCTGCCCGAAATCTCAAAAGGCTCAATATACTGCGGGGCCAACTTGCCTCCGTCGCGGTTGAACCGTACCAGTCTCTTCTTCGGGCTCACCTTCAGAAATACATGATCACCAACTGTGAACTCGAGGGGTCAGCACCGTCTGTCAGCATAACTCTTCTGTTGACTCTGCGCGGTCCTCAGTCGCTCACGAGTCAGCGCGGTCTTCTCGGTCGTCTCTCGGACAAGATCTGGACCAAGTAAGCTCTTATCTCCCACTTCTACCCAACATACGGGCGATCGACACGGCCTCCCATACAACTGAGGAGCCATCCCAATATTGGCCTGTAAGTTTTTGTTGTTGTAGGCGAACTCGACTAAATGTAAGTGGTCTTCCCATGACCTTCTAAAGTTTAACACACAGGCCCGCAGCATATCCTCCAAAATCTGAATAGTGCGCTCTGACTGGTCGTCTGTCTGTGGGTAGTACGATGTACTGAGTAGGACCTCGGTCTACAGTGTTGTCTGCAGACTCTCCCAAATTCTGGAAGTGAAGCGAGGATCTTTTTCGGACACTACCGACACTGGGATCCCGTGGAGACGGATAAACTCACGGATGTACAGACGACTCAGAGCGTCGACGGTATCGGTCATCCTCATGGCTAGGAAGTGAGCCGACTTGGTCAACCAGTCGACCACTACCCACACTGCATCGTGTCCCCTCGGCGATCTCGGTAACCCGCACACGAAATCCATCGTGACGTGCTCCCACTTCCAATGTGCAATCGGCAGTGGTTGTAATAATCCAGCGAGATCTGATGCTCGGCCTTGACTTGCTGAAAAGTGAGGCACCTTGAAACAAACTCTACAACCGTTCTCCGCATCCCGCTCCACCAAAACTGTTACCTGATGTCCCGATACATCTTAGTGCTACCCGGGTGCACAGTAAGACGTGAATGATGAGACTCTCTCAACACGTCGTCTCTACAGCTACACGGCACAAACAACCCTCCTCGGTACCGCAAACCCTGATCAGCACCCTACTCCCAGCCTTCCGCATCAACACCACTGGGAATCCTCTCCCGGATCTCTGCCGTATCGACATCCTCAGCCCGCGCCTCTAACACTCGGACAACCAGGGTAAGCTGAGCCACCAGTGAGCATATGGTCACACCATCGGTAATCTAATCTAGTTCAAGCCCAAAAATGCTCAACTCCCCCATCATGTCCCACTCTCTGACTGATATACCATCGAGGCAATGGATTGACTTCCTACTCAGGGCATCGGCAACAATGTTCGCCTTACCCAGATGGTAGAGTAGTAGGAAGTCGTACTCCTCAAGTAACTCCATCCACCGCCTCTGGCGCATGTTCAGGTCTCGTTGGGAGAAGATGTACTTGAGACTCTTGTGATCCGAGACCACCTGAAATCTCTCGCCATACAAGTAATGTCACCAACTCTTCAGCGCGAAAACGACCGCTACCAACTCCAAGTCATGGGTAGGGTAGTTGCGCTCATGCGTCTTCAACTGCTTGGAGTCATAGGCAACTACCTTCCCTGACTGCATCAACACACAACTTAGTCCCTGCATCCCAGTAAACATCTTATCCAATCCCACGCTCCGGCAGTATCAACACAGGTGCGGTAGTCACACGAGCCTTTAGCTCAGTGAAGGAGTGCTCACAATCCCCAGTCCACACAAACTCGACTCCCTTGCGCGTCAGGGCAGTCATCGGCGCGACCAGACGTGTGAAATCCTGGACGAACCGCCGGTAGTAACCTGCCAATCTTAAGAAGTTGCGAATCTCAAAGACACTCGTGGGTCGTGCCCACTTCGAAACTGCGTTGATCTTCGCTGGATCGACCAGTATACCCTACCTAGGATACGACATACCCGAGGAACTTCACCTAGGCGAGCCAAAACTCGCACTTCTCCAAATTGTCGTACAACTGGTGGGTGCGTAACAAAGTTAGAACTATCCTCAGATGCTCCACGTGTTCCGCCTCACTCGGCGAGTAGATCAAAATGTCATCCACGAACACCACCACGAACTGATCTAAGTATGGCCAGAAGATACCGTTCATCAGATCCATGAACGCTGCAGGCGCATTCGTCAGTCCGAATGGCATCACTAGAAACTCATAGTGTCCACACCGCGTCCGAAATGCGGTGTTCGCTATCTCCTCCCGAACTCGTAACTGGTAGTATCTGGATCGCAGATCGATCTTCGAGAAACACTTCGCCCCTCTCGACTGGTCGAACAAGTCGTCGATCCTCGGCATCGGGTAGCGGTTCTTCACCGTGACCCGGTTCAACTTCCGGTAGTCTATACACATCCTCAGCGCTCCACCCTTCTTCTTCACGAAGAGTGCGGACGCTCCCCACGGAGAAGTGCTCGGGCGGATAAACCCTTTCTCCCGAAGCTCCTCGAGTTGGCGCTTCAGCTCGACCAACTCGGTTGGTGCAAACATGTATGGAGCCATCGATATCGGTGTCGTCCCCGGTATCAGGTCAATCCTAAAATTAACCTCGCGCGCTGGCGGCAACTCTTACAACTCCCGGGAACTCACACACTACTCGTGGCAACTCTCTGCTCTGCACGGTCGCCACCTCCTCTCCCACGTTCAATGCTGAAAGGAGCACTCCGCTCTTGCTACCCAGTACACACGTGACGGTCGTGTCGCCCGATACCACTGTCACTTGCCGCCGATATCAGTCGATCGACGCTCGGTACCTCGCAAGCCAATCCATCCCCAGGATCACATCAAACGTCGTCATGTTCAACACAAGGAGATCACCAAGAAAAGGGCAGTCAGCTACTCTAATCTCACACGCACGACACACACTACTCAAAACCACATCACCCGTAACCGGGGTGTCAAGACACAAGGGTCGACTTAAGGGCTCTACTCTTAACCCCAACATATCAGCGAAGGTATAAGAAATGAAGGAATGCGATGCCCCGGTATCAAATAGAAAAGACGCCCAAGAATTGTATAGCAAGCACGTACCCTGTGTGGTCTCATGACCGGAATGATGCCCCTCAGCTCGGGAATCGACAACCGCATACACTCTGCACTGCGGTGCCTGAGTTCCTCTCCTCGGGGATGGTGGAAGGGCCACTTGTTGTGGAGCTCTCTGCTGTTGTCTTGGTGCTGGCACGCTCGCTGCCTGCCGTGGAACTCTCGGCGCCTGAGGCGACTGGCCGGTCTGCGACTGCTGCGGTCGAGGTGTTGGCAACCCTCCAAACCGGTCGGGGCACCCAACAGAGATGTGTCCTGGCCGTCCGCACCGATATCATATCGGCTGTCCGGCACTCAGCTTCCCCTCAGGTCTCGTTTGACTGCTCGCTGGGCGAGCTGCGGGTCCACTGCTCCTCGAACAGTCTCGGGCCAGATGGCCCGGCTGTCGGCACAGGGGACACGTTTGCTCTAACGATGCAGGTCCAACGGATGCCACTGACCCGACCTGTCTCACCCCTCCAAACTGCGTCTGTGGTCGGAAAGATCCTGAGGTCCTCTGCATCCTCGGGTCACAGACCTCAGACGGCCTCAAGAAACCACTCGGTCGATGTCTACTCTCCCGGGTCCTGGTGGTCTCCCGGAAGTGTCACTCCACCGCCAATGCCTAGTCCACCAGCTTGGTGTACACCAGAGTCCTCAGGGCTATGACTCGGTATACAATCGAAGGAAGGAGTCCCCCCTCAAATCTCCTACATCGGTGCGCCTCAGTCGGGACCAGCTCCGGTGCAAAGCGGGACAGTGAGGTGAATCTCGCCTCATACTCTGACACCGTCATCCCACCCTAACGTAGCTCCAAGAACTGCTGGTGTCTATCCTCTCGGGCTGACCCCGGAAAGTACTGCTCCAGGAACACCTCTGCGAAAATCTGGAAGTCATCACGTTACTACCAATGGTAAGCATCGTCCTTCAGCTGGAACGCTACAAAGGAGACCCTCATGTGACCATCTACGATCCCTGAAGTATCCAAGTTTCGGGTAATCTGCTCCAGCCATCTCTCGGCCACATCGGGGTCTGGCTCCCCGGGAAAGGTAGGCATACCCAGCCTAAGAAAGTCTCTCAGTGCCTAGGCTGTGTAGCCCCCAGCCTGACTAGGCCTCGCAGTAGCGGCTGCTGGGGCAGCAGGCACGGTCTCTCGTGTCAGGGCCGCGGTCTCTCTCTGGGCGATGATCGCCGCTAAACCCTGCACCGTGCGCACTAACTCCTCCAGGACTATCACTTGGGTCGGCTCTACGACCGATGGAACCCTGGGCGGAAGCCTTGATGGTCCGGCGTCGCCTCTCCCGTGCTCCTCAGCGGAGGAACCTTGGGCGCTCGCTGCCCCTGCCGGCTCAATGGCAGGCGGCTGCCCTCGCCCCCCAACTGGCCGGCCTCTAGTGCCTCGTGGTACTCTAACACCGTCCATGCTGTCGATATCCGCTGCACGGATAAACGCACATGTTCAGTTCTTAAATTCGGATAAAGTGACGTGCTTAAATCACTAGCGTTCACACACGTTTCACCAGAGTCGTATTCGAACCAAACAACAACCTAATCTTAGCAAAGTCATAACTGGTTTTAACATAACCGCGGAAACCCGCACACTTGTGTGCCACACAAAGTCAACCACAGAGTTCAACCATTGCAAACAAAACTAACACAGTCCACAGTTCTCGTCACACAGGAATTCCACAAGGTTTCAATATCAACTTAATTTCAAAGGTTCTTAACACTTTTCTCTTCCTAACATAACATTCCATGTCGACATCATGTCGTTACAACCCGGTGCAGGCATCCCCGAACTACGTTGTAATCACTTGACATCCCACCGTCACGTTCGACCACAGGGGCCCCTGTAGTCGAATCGTGATGGTACAAACACTTCAGTTTTTGTCGAAATTTGGGCATGACCCGTACTAACCATCCGCTTATGCGGGACATTCAACTATACACTCAACCCAATCATAGTACAAAGCAAGTCATCGCAGCTATACACCTCGGGGCCTCGGTAATTACGCGATTACCACCCGTCCAAGTCAACACTCCGATCTTAACCGATCGGTCAACATTTGACACACATAGCAATCAACTAACACAATCATAGGCACCAACCACACGTGGTTCACCCAAAGCATACAGCACCAGACATGACACTTCACTAAACCGAGACTCTCTTCATCTCGGTCCCACGCGTAGGACATTTCCGATTTGCGTAACCAACCCACACAGCAACCTAACGACTTAACTCTACCCACCTAATTGACGTATGGTCCGAAGTTTTGAAAGAAAAAAACAGGCTCTGATACCAAATTGTCACGCCCCAAATCCGGTTTTGACCGGACTCGAGACGTGAACTAGAGGAATATAATAAAGAAAGCAAATTTAAACAAAATAAACCCCTAATAAGTTTAAAGTCAACAGTTCCGGTAACAAGAGTCAAATGCTCGAAATCCAAATAAAAATAAGTTTAGTATAACGGGAATACGTCTCTAAACAACCCAAAACTAGGACTCTCGCTAAGCTCCCAAACTCCGAGACGTCCTCTAAACCAACTCACGATCAAAACCTGTAAAAACAGTAATGAAGGGGGTGAGCTTTCGCTCAATAGGAAAAAGTAGTAAAGGGGACGAGCATGTCGCTCACCCCACGGACACCCGTCCAAATATGGCATACCAGCAAAGCAACGACAACTAACTAAACCAAACAAGAAAAACACACAATCAAAACCATAATCATGACCTCGTTTGATCACACCACTTACCCAATCACCTCACTTGACAGTGAAATCAACCCTGCTCAACAATTATCGATTTCTCAATGTTCACACCCAAGACATATCTTAAAAGAGTCATCGAGTAAATACGCACAGTAAAGCATCATCCAATACACACACATTAAGTCTCCCATAATACACCGGATCACATCGTACGACTCAATATATCGCACCGGAACACACAACATCGGTCTAGATATCGTCCCGGAACACACATCATCGGTAAAGCTAAACACTCTAAACGTACTTCTTCTGTTTGGGCAGATTTTAATTTGGTAGTAGATGGTAAGGAAAGTGATTATTGCAAGTATTTCCCTAAGAACAATCATGCCGAGCCGATTAAGCATGGCACTAGTACCCTTAGAAATCATGATAGTAGTTGCCCTAAGAAACCAACAAATAAAATAGTAGATATTAGACAAGGGAAATTGAATTTGAATAAGTTTGGTAAACACGGGGAACTTACAACCTGGCACTTCGATCAAGAAGTTTGCCGACTTGTCTTAGCTAAAATGATAATCATTAATGAATTACCATTTAGTTTTGTAGAGGGTGAGGGGTTTAAGGACTTTGTAAAAACTGTTTGTCCGTGTTCAAAATCCACTCTAGATTTACCGTAATGAGGGATGTCCATAAGTTGTATGAGGCTGAAAAACTCAAGTTGCGTGAGTATTTCAGCAAATCAAATTTTAGAATTTCATTCACCACTGATACTTGGACTAGTTGTCAATAGATCAACTGCATATCCCTCACTGCTCATTTTATTGATGCCGATTGGGTTTTGCATAATTTTTTTATAAATTGTTGCCCAATATATTCTCACAAAGGTGAGGATATTGGGCGATCTGTTGAGACTTGTTTGAATTCATGGGGACTTAATAAGATCATGTGCATAACCGTTGATAATGCTAGTCCAAATAAAGATGTCATCAAATACTTGTGTGCACAATTTAGTCAAAAATGTGTTGTGTCATCAAATATTATATGGTAAATTCATGCATATGAGATGTGTAGCACACATTCTTAATCTGGTTCTTAAAGAAGGACTTGCTGAAATGGGGGAATCTGTTGATAAAATTAGGTTCGATATTAAATTTATTAGAAGTTCCCTAATGCGGTTGTCTAGGTTCAAAACAGCTTGTGAAGACGTTGGTTATCAAACAACTAGGCTTCTTTCCTATGATGTTGCAACTAGATGGAATTCAATCTAATTGATGCTTGATGCATCATGTAGGTTGAACAAAACCTTTTACATATACGGTATTCTAGACCCAATTTTGAATGTTGAAATGGATTCTAAATCACATGGTAGGTTAACTCAATTTGATTGGGATGAAGTGAAATCTATCATGTCTTTTAAGAACTGTTTTATGATGCAACGGTTAGAATATCGGGTTCCTCATATGTCACATCTAATTTTGTACTAGATGAAATAGGAGATATAGATCAAACGGTAAGCACCGTAATTTTACACAATTCAAAATACTATGTACCTCACATGTTGGATCTTCTAAATCTGAATTAGAAAGGTATCTTAGTGAAGATAGAGAAGATGATAGTGATGATTTCAATGTTCTGTCATGGTGGAAAGCAAATGTTCAACGATTCCCTGTTTTGTCTAGAAAGGCTAGAGATATCTTAGTCATTCCAATGATCTCGGTGTTTAGTGAGAGTGTTTTTAGCAATGAGGGTAGGATACTTGATTCTTTTAGGAGTTCATCAAGCACAAGGACAGTGCAAACCCTTATATATACACAAGATTGGTTCAGGGGTCTTCTAACTCTTCCTTCTATGGAAGCGTTAAGGAAAGACATGGAATAACTTCAAATAGAAGATGATATTTTCTTTAATTTGAATATGTTTTTTGTTCAAAACTTCTTAATTTATTTTATTTTTTGATGTATTAAACATTGTTTCACGGTCAATATGTGTAGCCATTGAAAAGGAAACAAGTACAATTGGTGCCCCATGTTTATCTAATTTCAAAGACTAGTTAGTATGAATTTGGTTCTGTTGAGTGTTGATAATAATTGATTAATTGTTAAATCAGATGAGTAATATTTTTTCTTGGCCCTTTCCCACCCCCGTTCTGTCGCACACGCCGCTAGTTTCATGTTGGCGCGACGATGTCAGTAAAGGCCTCCTCGAAACCTTGCTCGGATCTTATCCTGTCTGTCGATGTGTTTCAGTAAGGTGGGGATGCAAATCGGTGGTGTTCGCCCTTCATTGTGATCCAGATCGGCGTCAGAAACTGATTTGGTTGTCCAGTGTTTGTGGTGTTCCGGTTGATGGTCCCCATTCCACGTTGCTGGTTCGCTCGGGTCGCCGGTGGTCGCTCGTCTGAAAACCCTGCCAGATCATCCTCGAATCAGATCTGGTGATCGGTGCTCGCTATGCTGGATGACCTCTCTGTGCACTCAAGACCACGACAACCGTCTCGCCTCGCTTGTTTAATTGGGATTGTTGACTTTGTGTAGCCAGAGCTCTTGGTTGGGTTTGTTGCAGGTTTGCTGTGGTGATTTCGCTGTCACCGGATGGTGAGTTGCTGCTCTCTCTACTCCAAGTAAGTCAGTTTGCAGACATTTTTAGAGGAGAGAAGCAGGTGCACAATGGGCCGAAGAGCAACAAGGTGTTACCGTCAGATCAAGAACAAGCCTTACCCCAAGTCAAGGTACTACCACGGTGTTCCTGATCCCAAAAGTCTCGTGGGAGAAGGAAATTGTATCCAGTGAAGCCTTGAAGCTGCTCACATTGCATGCAACAAGTATATCACTAGGCTCCATGGTTGTATAAGAAAGTAGGTGCATACTAAGAACTTAGTTTAGGTTCGTGTGATGCTCGGGTATAATGTTTCTGACGCACGTCTCATTTTGTTACTGGTGAGTCCGGCTCCTCCTCTTCCGTTTCCCTGTTTTGAAGAGTCTTTGGAGTTTGGATTCTGTTAGGCTAGATAGTGGCGAGCGATGGACTGCTGCGTTGATCTCTGTTCCCTCATCATTCCCATCGTCTCCGTTTGTTGGTGTTGCCACAGAACGATGGGAGTGTGGGTGACCGAATTTGGTGTACCGGCGCGTTCAGGTGGTTCGATGAGCGGTCCCGATGGTGTGATGCCGAGGTTGGCGATTCGTGGACAGTTTTGAGGTCTTGAGGGTTTGTCGTGTCGTTTTATTTGGGCTAGGTGTTTTGTTTAGGCCCTTGTTTTTGTTTTTGTTCGGCTTGTGTGCTTGTTGCTCTTATGAGCTGTTTTGGTCTTGGGACGATCCCTTTCTTAGGTTGATCTCCTGCCTTGTTTTCCTGACTCAGGAAAACAAAGGTTTAATAAACTTTAGCTTATCAAAAAAAAATATTTTTTTTTTCTTGTTTTGACAGGTTCCATGAATTAGGTGAAAGTTTAATAGCCTGAAGATTGGTTGGAAGTTCAATAGCATGAAAAAAAAGGTTTTATATCATTTGAATTTGAAAGTTGGAAGAACTTGAAGATTTATCTACGCTTTTTGAATTTGAAACTGTTTTTAGTTTAAATGTTGACTTTTAATTTGTATATTTGTTGAGGAAATTTGGTGTAATGACTTTTAAGTTCACTTATTTGAAGTATTGGTTTTAGACTTCTAGGTAAATTTCAGGTTTTTAGTATACAGTTTAAGACTTTAAGTAAATTGCATTAGGTTTTGGGCTGTACTTGGGCCCAAAACCAGAAGCCCAATCGCCTCAGTTATATTGGTTATTAACCACCATAATCGACGGTTAAAACGACTAATAAACATGATTTTTGTTGGTTATCGGTGTTGGCGCCGATCAAGCGTAAGTTGTAACCGCCGTTCAAGCCTGAGTTGTAACCGTAGAGGTCAATCCAGTTACCGTAAAAGGCACCTAGGGTCGATCACCAACCGATGCACACCCCTAACAACAGTTAACACAGAGAATTACTACCTTTAATGCAACTATTTTATTTTCAAGAGGTAAAAGGGTGAGCTAGAATAAAGCGAGTGCAAACGTACAATCCCCTATTAGAGCATCTCCAATGGTTAGACAATGTGCAGTGTCTATGAGCAGTGTCTAACCATTGTTTTTTGCTTCCAGACACTGCTTCCAGACACTGCTCCTCCAATGGTAGTGTCAGGAGCAGTGTCTACACAGTTTCAGTAAATTAAAAAAAGCACCCAAATATTTGTGACACTTTTAATAAAACCCAAATACGAATTGCATAACTACTTTTTTATTACAAACAAAATAGAAATTACATTAACGTTGCTGATTAATATTTAATTGGGGCCGCCATCTCTAAATTTTGCCCAAATGTGTTCGATGAGATCATCGTGGAGTTGGTGATGAACATTCCGGTCCCGAATCCTTGCTCTATGGCCCAAGATACTGTCGTTGGTCACCGCTAGGGGTGGTCCTCTACGTACGATGTGGTCAGGGACAACAAGATCTGCAAGCGGATCAGTGGGCCACGGCCTACGCTCATCCTCAACGATCATGTTGTGTAGGATCACACAAGCAATCATGATAATTGTGAGTGAGCCCCTATCCCACATTCGACCCGGGCGAGTAACGATGTGAAACCGGGCCTGCAGAACTCCAAACGCTCGTTCGATGTCCTTCCTACACGCCTCTTGGTATCTAGCAAAGCATCGTTGTTTCGGCGTTTGTGGAGCAGGTATGGACTTCACAAATGTTGCCCAAGCAGGATAGATTCCATCTGTCAAGTAGTACGGGGTTTCGTATTCTCTACCGCCGATCTTGAACTTCACATCTGGGGCGAAGCCTTTTACTACTTGGGAGAATAGTGTAGACCTATTGAGCACGTTGATGTCGTTGTTGGAGCCCGGTGTCCCGAAGAAAGCGTGCCAGATCCAAAGGTCTTGGGATGCTACGGCTTCGAGCATGATTGTGGGGACGTTGACGTGGTCCCTACTTGCGAACTGTGCAGCCCATGCCACAGGACAGTTCTTCCAATCCCAATGCATGCAGTCCAGGCTCCCTAACATCCCCGAAAAGACGCGTTCTTCGTTGATTCGCAACAACCATTTTGTATCGTCCACGGTCGGGCGTCGTAGATAGGTCCTCCCGTACACCTTGATGACGCCAATGCAAAACTTCTTCAGGCACTCCAGCGCAGTGGTCTCCGCCATTCGCAAATACTCGTCGCAAGCATCGGCTGTACTTCCATAACAAAGCTGACGAAGTGCTACCGTGAACTTCTGGTGTGGACTGAAAGAGGCCCTCCCCGTAGCATCCTTTCCGTTACGGAAGTAGGCGTACCGGCCACTCAAACCATTCATGATCCGGATGAACATGTCCCTCGACATCCGGAACCGTCGCCGAAATTGTTGGTCGCTGTACACCGGTTGAGGCGCGAAGTAGTCACGGATTAGCCCTTCGTGTGCATCTTCGCGGTTGCGCTCAATCACTCTCCGCTTGGGTCACGGCGCCGACAATGAGCTCTCGGCCTCATCATCATCCTCACTCATTGGCTGTACGGCTGCCATCAGTTGATCCTCCAATGCTTGTTGTGTTGCCTCCAGATACCTATCCACCGCGGCGTCTAATTCTTGTTCTGTCATTTGCTTCATCTCGTCTAGCGTTGGAAGACTCGCCATCGAAAAAAATAGAATATGAAAAACTATAGGATTTGGAGAAGAATAGATGAATAGAAGCTTGAAAGAAGAGAGGAGAAGTGAGATTTCAATTTGGGGCAGATCTGAATTTATAGAAAAATGTTGGGCACTATGGGAGTCGGCGTCGCCACGTGTCGGGTCGTGACTGGCCAACCGACTAGCCGTTGGCGCCAGACACGACCAGCAGCGTCGTTGCCAGACCCAGCAACGACTCGTAGCCACGCCCCCGCAGACACGGCTTCCAGACACGACAAATCGTGTCTACGCGTCGTGTCTGGGCCGTGCCTACGCCAGACACGACGCGTAAGCACGACTGTTGGAGATGCTCTTAAACCAATTACACGCAGACAAGGTAGATTATTGAAATAAGCTTTAAATAGACTAATCTAAGTAATTTTGGATCAAAGCAATGTATTAAAAGCTTTAAATGTAATTTTCCAACATATCAGTTTGTTCATCCACAAATAAATTATAGCATTAACCTATCAACCCGATCCTACCTTGTTTAGATATAAATTTCATTAAATCTTGGCGAGGTCCAATTTATGTTACGTGTTATTTTCCCTATTTTGAGATTATTTTCTAAATTATAAATCCCCCAAAGGTTACAAACTACGAAATGCAAGTCAAAGTAATTAATACCAAAATACAATTCTCTTTCAGTGAGAAGAAGAAGCATCTACCAAGTCAAACAACATATACTATTTGTGGAATCAATACAGTGTTTCTAGCGCACGAAATGGATGCCAAAAATATAGACATCTGAGCCCCTCCTCCAAGTCCCAGCTGCTGCATCATCACCACCAATTACATATCTCTTAACAAAATTATTACTTGTTTGGTTACTTGGAGCAGCCATATCAAGCCAAGTATCTGAACAGATTGGGGTTGTCTTTATCTCTTTCCAAATAATCTCTCGTTATCAGATCTTCAATTCGCTTCTTAATTGCCTTGAAATCAGGCTGCAAAGGAACATCCACTGAGCTCAACAGGTAAAGGACATATAACTTCAAATGACCATATAATAAAAGATATCAAACCTTAAACATGCGGCCTAGTTGCTCAACACACTCCATAACAAGCTGCTGGTGACCCAAAACTTTCCGGCTCTTCATTATGCGCACAATTGAAGCATCAATGGCATACCGTCTGTCTTTGTCCACGTCTTCAATCACTTTCTTCTTCTCATCAACAGGAGGTAGGGGAATCTGCATGTTCACTAAATTAGTCCCAAAAATGTAATGATAAGACGTATCAGCTGAACACAGACGGACATGCATCAGTACCTTGATCCTCCTCATTTTATCTGTAAACCTAGAGTTGAACTCAAAGTGATCAGTAGGTGAAATGGTTTTTGTGCTTGGCTCTTTATTAAGGATCTTATACTTTGCACAAGATAAGGAATGGAGTAGTCTAATCACATCATCATCAGTCAAGTTTAACTGAGTCATAATCTCTGAATAACTCAGTCTATCTGAAGAATTGAATAGCAGCAGGGCAGAAGCCTATGAACACACAAGCAATGTTAGCAATAATAAGCGAAAGAGGCTATATGCTGCAAGTACTTACTGTGTGTGAGTTCTTGTATACATTACCTGATATGTTGTAACAATTAACTCCATGGTTTTGGGTTCAAATTTCCCACTGAGGTTACAAGTTCCCAATGAGTATATCCATGTAAGTTTTCTGTGCTTTGTTTTTGTTTGGTAGAACTCCCTAAAAACTTCAACACACTTAACCTGAAGCAGCAGTGATCAACAAGATGACATGTTGGAGCTTTAGCACTTCAAGACTATGCATTGGCAAATTATTAATCAACTAATAATTTTCAAATCTCAATCTAAAAGAGAGAAGATCCTACCATTTCTGCAGGAAGATTGAGATCAAAGGACTTGTAACTAGGCCAAAAACCGGTGGTCAGAACAGTAACTGTTAGATCGATTCCTGGATTCGCATTGGAATTGTTACTCAGATATTCCTCGAAACTAGTCTGGTTTTCCCTTGCTAATGTCAGATCCGTAACCTAGAAGAAGAAAAAAAACAATAAGAATATGAAAACTCCATTTCATAAAAGTTCACATTCCACTACTGACCATTCCCTCCATCTTTGAGGTGAACTGACCACCACATTGCTGCTTCAATTTTGTCAATATACTCCTCTCATGGTCATCATTAGCACTCTTGTCAAAAAGAAGCCGCCGGGCAAGCTTTTTCCTGCCAGAATTAAATGAAAAAAATGTTTGAGAATAAATCAGCACAATATTGACATAAAATATTATTTCAATCTCAAAATTAGTTACCTATAAAATTCAGCAAATAGATCTTTGTCACTGATGTATGCAAGAAGCTTTACTACCTGAAAACGAATAAGAATGCTATTTAGATAGAGCTAACAATTATAAAACTATTACATAATGCTCCAAAAATAGCAAACCAGACCTTTTCTAGTGTTTCCTCAATGGATTCATCACTTAGCTTTTCACTCCCTCCTTTCTTGAGAATATTATCACAGAAAGTGGCAAGAAGTTCTGCACTTGAACTTCCAGCAACACCCTTGTTGCAGAACACCTCAAAAGCCTCTTTAAGTGCCTAGAAAAAGAGCAATTAAAGTAAGCATCAAGGTTAATACAATGCAACAAGAACTAATTTGGGTCCTTCTGTGATACTAACCTTGTGAAAAAGAGTGTGGTTCTGAAAACAGTCATTTACATATGCTAGATATTTGTCATGCAGCTCAATCACTTTTCTAACAAAAGCCTGGAGACCAACTTAAGTTAGTTTTTGCTTTTACCAAATGAAGAAAACAAAAGAAATTCTTAACTGTGTCACAAAACAATACCTGTTCCTGCAAGCCAACCACATCCCTTTTATCAGCCTGTTGAAAAGACAAATAAATACAGGTAAATAAGTAAACCAATAACTTATATGACTTGAGAAATAATCATGACAGTAAATGAGTTTAAGTTTGCACATGAAATGTTATGTAAAAATGGGCATGAAACCGAGCAACTAAGTTCAATATCTTCCTGTAAAAACCAACATAATTACTTTTTAAGTACGGATAATAAACACATTGAAAAATAAACTTGTTGAAGTCCATTTCAACTATAAGAACAATATCTACCCGAAACATCTTCAAAGGTTACATACAACCAAAACACAAGCACCCACTTACAACTGCTACCTCTACATCAGCGATAATAATACTCATATCCCCTATGATAATGAGTTATTGTCCCACCATAGAATTGCATTGCAACATATACACTCATTCTGTACTAAAATAGGTGTATTTTTCGTTATATTAATTAGTTATAAGTTATATACACTTAGTGAGGAGATCATTAAGGTATGAGGAGAAAGTCCAGCACTAACTTCACTCGTTTATAATATCTGGTAAAAGTGCAATAGGAGACTTATTTTGGGACAGCGGGAATAGTAATAACCAGCCCAACCAGGAAGCTCTCTGTATCCAAACGAATGGAAATTTTTGAAGAATCATTGGAAAAGATCACTTGAGGACAAACTCCGAAATTCCCATGGTTATTTTTCTCTTTCTTCAGACTTCTATTGTATATTTTTCTCCACTGGAAGCATTTTTTTTAGAAATTAGGACAAAAGATTTCCAGTCCAAGTAAAGATAAAAGGAGGGTAACCATGTGATACATAAAGCAGAAGATTGATATCCTATTACCAAGGGAGGAGTAAATCTTAGCCCTGCTGCGGTTACATATTTGTTTGATAAACACAATTCATGAATACAAGAATAAACATTAACCAGGATTATGGGCACATCAACTATGAGTGACAAAGGAGACATTAGCCCAGTTCTCAAATAGGAGTTTGTCCAGAGTACTACAGCTACCTCACTTATTCTACCCAGCTACACATTACTACAACCATGAAGCTTTAAAACCTTTAGTGAACATTTACAGCAAGGTTAATCAACTCCTTGTCAACTTCCTTGGAAAATGACAGCTCAATTGCTTATGTGTGTGTGTACATATATATATGAATAGGGACAATATCTACTGTAAACCATTCTTAAAATGTAAACTGTAAACTCATCTGGCCCATAAGATCAAGTGGATCCAACAGCCCACGCTTTTTTAGGGTGGGTTTTAATGATAAAATAAATTCAAAGTTCTGCATATTTACAATTCATGCCATTAATGATTTTTAAAACTCTGGCCCATCAATTATACTTGATCTAATGGCTCATATGGGTTTACAATTGATTATATATATAAAATCAGATTCAGATGCCTCATACCAGAAAAATTTTAAGCCAATTTGAAACATCTCAGGCACTTCTATTTAAGTTTCATTATCATTTGCATAGTTTCACGAACTTCAGTTAATCAAATGAAGAGCAATAAAACTCATTAACAGCAACCACCATTAAGATATTTCAAAGATCAAACTACAGCTAAAACATACATTCTTTGGAAGAAGAAAAATCACCAGAGAGAAACTATAGACCACTTCTAAAGGGCATCTTGTGCAAAAATTCTTCTAGAATGGCTACAAAATAAGTAGGAAAAAATCCAGACGCCCCGACACGAGCTAATCATAAGAAAATACAAACCTTCTTGTTGCTTGCCACATCTTCAGCCTGTTTGACCAATGTTGTACCCTCTGCAGTCACATGCTGCATAGCAAAGAAAATTAACACAACAAAAAAAATTCCTACGTGCTGGAGAGAGAGAAATGGCATGGGAAGTAAAGACAGCTTACCTGCTTAAATATAGTTGATACAGGATCTAGGCCTCGATTTATTTTTGAGAAGAGACGGAACATTCTTGATAAATCCTCCACCTAAAACAGCAGAACATTATGATAGATTATCAACACTCTTTGGGGTTTGTCACTAAGGAAGTAACAGAACTAAGAACACTACACAAACTATATAATACCTTGTCATCTCTGAGCAACGCATGACATCCAGAGTGTTCCTTTTCAAGCAGTTGAGCCGCATAGACTGACAACAACTCGGTTTGAACTTTCTGCAAAGTATAAAAGACTTGTAAGAATACAAACATCATTCATAAAAGTAGATCCAAAATACAGAGAAGTGATTGTAATAATCATGTCATAGGTATCTTTTATCACAATCCACCACCACCATACAAAAACAACATAAAAACAATGTGTACTAACCTCCAGCAACTTTGGCTCACTACTGGAATGTAAGTAATGTGAAACTCTATCCTTCTCTCGTTTCAAACATTCCTCGGCCTAAATTCATTGAAGATGCATCAACATAGAGCAAAATAATATCATTTTACAAAATAGCAGAACAAGAAAAAGCTTACTTTCAACATGTAATCTGGACAGGAGTCTTCTAGAATCCAGTTCGAAGCTTTACGAGAATAGTATGAAGCAGTATCCTTTAGCAGGGCTGCTTCAAAGTCATTTTCATAGGAATCCATCTGCCCCATTCCAATTTCAACAAATATATCCAAGACATTTTTCAATAAAGCTCGGTCAATCTGCTCTCCTTCACGTTCTTGATCAATCTGATTCCATGACAATTTTCATTAATTTATCAATATTAAGCCAATGGTGGGGATGGTAAGAGGTTGAGATAAATATGAGACCATACCAGAGAAATCACAGCATCCCTTACTTTTGCATTCAACTCCACGTAAACCTGAAATATGGATAATTGCACTGATCACATGATAATAAGTTGCATATTTTTACTAAAAATTATATGATAGGAGATTATATTAACTTTTAGCAAATGAAGAAGCTCAAACCCAAAAAGAATTGAATACAAGATAAAGGCAGAAGGGTTCAAGACATACAAGATCACGAAAGCAAGTTAAGCCAACTTCATTCAAGGGCGGAAGTGACCTCCGAGCAATGAAGTAGCGATCAAGATAATGGAAGAAGCGAGAAAGCCACCTAACCATAACTTTATGGTTTGCCCATCTTTTCACAAGCTCCCTCAACATAAACTCATCATGCTTCTCCCTCAAAGAAGGCAATACCTAAAATGCAAAACAAATAAGTAAAAGTCTAAAACCACCAAAATTCATAATGCATTAGCCGACCATAATATAAGGCAAGTCCAAACAAATATATTACACTAAATAACCAGGGATATGTATCCTTTAATTGCAAAATACAAAAACAAATGAACAATGGAACCAAAGAGACAGTATATTTCATTCAAGATAATCACATGAGTTCAGTTATAGAACCCCGGCAGAGCCTTCTCAAGTTATTAAGTTGAAATTCAAGATTCATATGTAAAGCTCCTGCATTATCTCCGAACTAACAGCCACAACATGAGGAATAAGGGTGAAAAAACAATAATCAAGCACTTAATGATATATCCAGTAATTTCTAGGTTGGTGCACAAGTGATCTAAGATGGTTATAGGAGACAAAAATGAGATTTTATTGTTATTTGCTCGGATGGAAGAAAAGTGACTAATTGTGTATGCTGAAAGTAACCAACTATGCTCAACAAAATGCTACAAACAATAACTGTAGTATCGGATCGGTCTCAGGCAAGACAATGATTCCATTTTGGTCAAGCAAAGACATGTATAGGTTAAATGTTAGCAAGAACAGTGCAATCCACATTAACAGAGAAACAACAATTCGTCCGTACACTATTAGCCAGGAGAATGATCTGAATTCTTCAAAGACCATTTCCCACCAAGAGTATAATGAAGTATATTCCCTAATCCAAATAGGAAAGCATAATTTAGATGAAGTTCCCATCATATCATTCTGTATAAAATATGATTATTATACATGACTTCAACTCCAACAAAGCGAGAACTATTTCAAATCCTACCAATTTCAGAAAGGTGTCCACAATATTTAGCAAGTTACCACCAAGAAAAAGAATTGGCCTGTAAGTAGAAAACCAAAGATACTCAAAGAACGACCTAACACTGTCGAACACCCGGAGAGAAGTCAAAGAATACTGACTCCACAAGTGGACATTGAAGTGACATAATGAATATCATCAAATGGTGAACAACATAAACTTTCATTGTTTTTAAAATAGGTTGATTGCTTAAAGCTACCTTATGTATTGTCCACGTGTTTAAAGTACTCTATCTTTTGGCCACGGCTGTTTAATGACAAGTTTTGGAATATTCTGTTAAAATGGATGGAAAATTAGGGACGTGGATAATACATAAGGGTAGTTTTCGCACGTGGACAATACATAAGGGTTGTAACTTCGATGAAAAAACTAACAGACAACCGTGGTCAAAAGATAGGGTAGTTTATGTACGGGGACAATGCATAAGGTAGTTTGTCGCATGTGGACAATACATAACAGTAACTTTTGGCAATTAAACCTTTTACAATTAAGCTGACTTTAATTTATGCAATATAACTCCTAATACTACTTTACAAGTTAGCTACTGCAACCCTATCCAAAAGAAACATAATTCCAGCAACACAAGCCTCCCTAAAAACATAATTCTATCCAGTATTCTTTCCATTCTACCCAATGCTTCAGAGTAATTTTCTTTTCTAGTATTGGCATGAACTTTTAGATGCTTCAAAAACATAAAATAAATAGGTTCATCAAATCCAAGAAACACATCGAACTCAATAACGTAACTTCACGAAATCCACGAAATGTTTTACATTTATGCCCCTAAGCAGGAAAAGTTGTGTCAATACAATTCAGAGACAATATTTTTGATATGAGGACTACAATTAATGAATCAAAACAATGAAAAATGTATAAATCATAATACACTCAGCTTGGAAATATGAACCAAATAGATAAGCTTTTAAGGAATCAGCAGAAGTTGTAGTATTCAACTCCCAGTTGAAATTGAACTAGTATTATAGGCCCTCACGAATTGAAGGGACCCGGTCCACTACTTTGAGCCACACTGGAACTCAGTTACAACATCTGAAGTATTTATATAAAAATATGAAGTTGAATGACAGCAGAGTCCTATATTTTACAAATATACATACCACAAAAAATCACAATTGGGAGAGTTAAGTCTAACTTCATTGAACATAATCCAAATTGACCATTCCATCTCGCTAATTAGATGTCGGAAGGTAGAGTAACTATGTGACAAACACTTCATATACGTACAGCTAATTTTAGCAAAGGTTTTAATACATACTCTTCCCTATAGGATGTCCAAAAAAAATTAGACAACACTTAAGCCAAAGATCAAAATCGCTGCCCCCCATACTCAAAGTCAAAAGCCACAGGATCATGAGTACCATAATGAAGCACACATCCTCTAAGTTCCCAGATGTCTATATATCACATTGTTTTCTTTTCTTCAAGCTAACTAATGATGAAAGACTATTCATATCTAGTATGATTCAACAAACAAACAGTTCATGGTGTGATATATATAGTAGACACAGTGAAATCAAATATTATAATAAGTCAGCAGGACCCATGGTAATCAGACCTTCTATACTTCAAATTACAAAAATAAATGGGTAATTGAAAGAGACCAGAGAGCATCCTTTACCATAGAAGTAATGTACTCTTCAAAAGATTCCCGATATTTATCATACAGTTGCTGTGAGTAATCATGGGGAGGCTTCTGAGTACACATATTGTATATAGTGCTGTTGGTGAAATAAAGGAAAAACAATTATCGTAATACGAGCAACTGCTGCTATTAAAACACATGAAGTAGCACAAAAAATGGATACGTATAAAGCATCATGTAGTCCTCGGAGCTAAACTGAGGCTCAGGCAGTCCTTCAAGAATGTTCTTCAATTTTGTGATCCCCTTCTGCATGAACTCCCATCCCTGTTCCAAGTCAATCGTCTTGCGCTCGTTCATAGTCATCTCGTCACAACCTGAACCCCAGCAATAAAGCAAAATATCACAGAAAACAAAGTCAGCAGACAGCAACTCTGCAATCAGTAAATAGTCATGTCCATTATAACCTGAAACGAGACAATTTATAAGAAAGCAAACAGACATCATATATACTCCATAATCTAAATCCACACAATGAAACCTCCAATAAGACAAAACCCTAATGGTAGTCAGAATCGGGTATATGATCCAAATCTTTCCCCACATTTCTGGACAGCCAAACAAAGCCTTAAATCCCCAAATACTTACACCAGCCTGATCGCGGTTGGCAAAGCCCAAAGAAAACAATAGAAACCAGCGGAAAGACACAAAATCAGCAAGATCAAGGAAATGGGATGTAGCAGCAGCACCAAGACATAAAATTAGGGAAACAAGAGAGGTACCTGATTTGATTGAGTGAAAGAAAACCCTAAAAGGGGTTGAAGAAGATGGATGGCGAAGAGGAGTAGTTCATTCCAACATAGAATTTGAAGAGGTGAGAAATTGAGAGGAAACGTTGTGGCTGAGGGTGAGGCTCGGTTCTTCTGCAGCTGGGTCTCGCTCTCGCGTCTCCTTTTATTCCATTTTCTTTTTTCTTTTTTCTCTTTGCTTTCGTTATACCGAAAAATAGAGAAGTGAATACGCACTTATCAATCAATCAGCTGCTTTTTTATTATTATTGGTTATCACTTCTAAACTTTCTATCAAATCCGTTCGGAACAAAATGTCAGCCGTCCGTCGGACGGTCAGAAGTTTCGGAGACTAATTGGAAATTTATTTTGTACTTTTTACATTTTTAATAAATTTATATTATGTTTAAATGATTATAATATATAAAATCATAAACCAAAAAATTAAAGCCACGCTCTCTCTTCTTCCATTCTATAGAGTTTTAATCGTCGCAGGCGGTCTCTTTCTCGGGCTTCACCCCGTTTGTCACCTCCATCAAAACAACAGTCCCCTCTAACCTCTGTGTTCCCCCCATGTGGGACGCTCTCATCGGCAACAACGTCAATCATTTCGTCCTTGGAGACACCACTTTCTCTTCCGTCGACCCTGTCCTTTTCTTGATGTGTCGTTCTACCATGGTTCGTTTGGAGCAACATGGACCATGGGTTCACCAATCGGACGCCGCCCTCCTCCTAGGCCAGATCTGTCGCCACCCTCACTCCTGCGATTCGATCACGGAATTAGAGGATCTCCTGCCTCCAACCCCGATGACAGCCCCCCGTGCAATGAGACCGACCGCCGGTATCGCTCTTTGAAGAATCTTAGTCAATCCTCTACTGGGTGCCCACTACTGCCCCTCTGAAATGGAAAGATGGCCCTAATGGGGCGACAACGAGGCTCGGTCACTAGCCTCGTCAGTCATCATGATGCCCATGTGCCATCAAGGGGAGCAGTAGAGGAGCCACACTCGTTCCCCAAAGGAAAATATATCCTTTGTTCCTCAGCTTCCTCCGTTCCCTAGCATACTCCTTGGACGACTGTTATGACACAACATGCCAGTTCAAGTTGAGATGGGGATTGTTGATTGGAGTCTTTGCGTCTCCCACTATATGAATAGGGAACCACCGCCTAGTTTTCTCCCTGATAATATCGGGCATGTTGTCATAGGATTAGTGTTTCGGGCGTCACCAAAATTGTATCTCGTCATATATCTTATTTTCATGTTTTTTGCGATCCTCGTGATCCTTTCCTTTCAATATCGATAAAATCATATCGTATGCTCAAAATATATGTATATATAAAATCATAATTTGAATTCTCTTTCCAATCAAAGATTAATTTTATTGGGTTAAAAATTGGATTTTAGGATTTTCTCTCTCGCCCTCAAGGGTTATGGCTTCTCCGTTGCTTACCCCACCATTTCTCCTCCCTCTTCGATGTGAATCCTACTGGTCGACCATCCAATGGTCAACGCAATGGGGACCATGGGTGCGAACCTCGAGTACAATCCCCTTCGGACATGATACCCCGCCACCACCTATTATACGAGCCACCATCGCCTACATGGAAATCATGCCTTCAGATCCCATGACAACCCCTCGTACAATGAGGCCTTCTCGCCGCTCTCCTAGTCCAATCGACGATTGTCCAGTACTCTATTGATTACCATATGGGATGACCATGTAGGGTCGAGATCACCACCCACCGTAGCCTAACTTGGTCGGGCGCGGGGTGTTCCTACCTCAGGATACCCCTCGATAGAGCCTAAGCTCGGTTTCCCAACCGAAAACCATGTTGGAGCCATCTCTGTACCAACGGGGCCTCAACTCGGTTGTGAATCTTCCCTCTGACCCGCCATATGGCACCGCCAAGTTTTGACCTCTAGCGTCCGATCCACAACCAAGAGCTTGTGTTGGAGAAGGTTATTGCAGGTCGCATAGCGGACGGATGGGTGGAACCTCATTCTCACACAATATTGTTAAAGATTCGGGTCTTGGTGGATATCCATCCCAGCTTACTCTAACTAAGTCGAAGGCATAGAATGGACAACTCGTCTCAATTTTTGGTCAGACTAGGGAGACCTTGATATGGAAATGGAGGCCCCCAATGATAAAGACATCGAGACTACATTATCTGAATCAGAGGGAGAAAATATCACCATGAGGCAAATACCAAAGACAAGGTCAGGAACTAAAGCATTACGAGAAGAATTCAACAAACATGTGGATAGCTTAATTACACTCATCGAGCATGGGGAACTCCAAGAAGATGTGATCGCCAAGGGAAAGCTAGAATATGTTCAAGAAGAATTGAAAGATCATTCAAATATGTTTTTCCCGTCCTTCAAGGAATTAAAAAAAAACACATTGTTCATCATTTCCAAAGATAATTCAGTCACTTAATTCATTCAAGGGGGATGAATAGTCAAGGTATTTATTTGAACTCATATCATTAATTATTTATATTTTTTTGTTTTGCAGGAATTCCAACCTTTGGTTTATCAAGTCATTTAGTTATTAATTAGAGTCTCTTGTATTAAATTTTCGACCCTAGAAGGTCACAAGCTGCTGGATTATTTATAAAGTTCCTTCTCAGCATGTAATAATCAAGTTTTTATGAAATAAAATGAGTATTTTTTTATCTGTTTGCTCAAAAAAATCTGTTCGGATTTGTTCATAGTTTGTTATCTCATCATTTTAAGTTTAGTACCTTTACAACTTCCTTTATACTTGATTTGTTTTGTTCGCGAGAAATATCAAAATCAAGGATTATGGAAGCTCAAGGGGATGCAAATGTAGCTCAGATGCTTGCTGTCATTAAAATGGAACAACCATAACTGGCACGTAGAAATCTCATTAGAAATGTGAATGCTCTAAGAGTGAACCAAAATAAAGATGACTTACAAGACTCTAAAGATGACGGCCAACCATATTTTTATCAAAAACCAAGGCCAATGAGGCAATACAACTACGATAGAGATCGAGAAGAGGATGCTAGGCATGGAAACCGAGATGTCAAGCTCATTTCCACAACTTTCATTGGAGAGGTTAATCCAGACGCTTACCTTGATTGGGAGAGACGTATGGAGTATGTCTTCGATTGTTACAATTAATTATAAGAAAGGAAAGTGTTCTTAGCTGCTGCCCAACTTACCGAATGTGCTTTAGCTTGGTGGGACAGAGACGTGTCCGAAAGGAGGAGGCATAGGCACGGTTAGATCGCCACTTGGGAGGACATGAGATTCATCATAAGGAAGAGATATGTTCCAGCCTACTATTACCGAAGCCCGCAACAAAAATTCAAAAAGCTCTCTCAAGGAAGTAAATCGGTGGAGAATTTTTTTGATGAGTTTGAGACACTTCGGAATAGATTAGAATCTGAAGATTCTGAGGAGTCTTTAATGACACGATTCCTATACGGTATGCATGATATATTGCTAGGATGGTGGAAAGACAAACCTACCATGACTTGGAAGATTTATTGCACCTTGTTGTTCAAGTCAAACAACACATCAAAAGGAAGACAACTTCTACCAATCATAATAAGAACTCGTGGACATCACGACCACCAAAGACTCTAGACAATGGAAAGTCCGATGAGATGTACTAGAGATTCAAAAGGAAGCTACCAAAACCACCAAGAGGAACCAAACCATATCAAAGTAAGGATTTATATCAAAGATCCTGTGACATTACTTGTTCTAAATATCGGGGAAAAAGACACTATGCATGAGACTGTCCAAACTAGCGACTGACGATCCTCAAAGTTAATGGAGAATACGAGTTTCAAGACGAGGAAGAACAGAGAGTAGAATCCAAATAAGATATTGTCTATTATCCAGAAACCGGAGAACTACTAGTCATACAGAGAGCTCTTAGCTCACTCTTTGATCCCGAGACTATTCAACGAGAAAACATCTTTTACTCTCGATGCAACATAAACTCTAAGGTATGTAGTTTTATTATTGAGGGGGGTTCTTGGACTTACGTTGCCAGCAAGTATTTGGTTGATAAGCTAGTCTCCTACGGCCAAAGCACCCTCGACCATACCGACTCAAGTGGCTCAATGATTCTTCTAAGCTCAAGATCTTCGAACAAGTCACTGTACCTTTTAACTTAGGCAAGTATGTAGATCAAGTTGTGTGTGACGTGGTTCCTATGCAAGTTGGTCGCCTACATCTAGGGTGATGAAGACGGGGTTTTAGCATACCCTCTTTGTCATGCTTCCGTACACGGTCGTTCAAGCAATATATTTTAACGGTAAGAAACCGGTCGAACACTAGGGACGAATCGGGCAAGGGATGACTAAATCTACAAAGATTGGTAAAAATGCCAAAAGTGTATAAACGTCACTAAATACATTATTCTAAAATAAGCTAATGGTTCAAGTAGTGAAAACGAAAAAGTAAATGTTCATGTAAGGTTGGTAAGCAATAAGGAAAGACGAAAATAGAAATAAAGATCGAAAGTTTTGATAAGAGAAACACCATGGGTGTCGTGCTCATACATAAAGTCAATCAATGCATAAGGAAATCAATGTGATGATGATGAAAAGAATGCTCCCGTCATGGCTCAAAGACAAATCATCGAAGTATATGTGCAAGTATGAATTCATATGGTTTGGTAAAACCAATCATCGAACTTTCATACATTTATTTGCATTCCATTAAGTTGCTTCTCAAATCGATAATCTATCATATCGATAAATAATCAACGCGAGTCAACTTACATAGGATAAGCGGTGCTAACCCTAGTAACTCACAAATGCTAAAATAGACAAGCACAAGTAAAGAATTGTGTCTAGCTACTCTAATTCACTTCTCGAATATCGAACACCAACAATCAAGATGGTACCAATAATCAAGTTGAATTGAATAAAACATCGCTCTAGTAATACTCAAGCGAAGAACACAATCTCTAGAAAAAGTGAATCATCTAGCTAAACCTAGATCAACTTCTCTAACGCGACCATTTCGATTAAACGTGAACGTCTTGGTTAGAGTATGATCTACATATATCCACCAATAAGGGACTTGGTATCACTCAAGCTAGATAACTCATCAAAAAAAGCAATGATGCAATTTAATGTCTCAAATAGTCTCAAAGTCATCATACACCGATGCTAGATAGCTACAACTGTAAGAACCACTCCCGGTCAACGCCAGTCAAATCGGCGAAAAACAGGAAAATTTAAAAATTTTAGACAAACGCTTAAATGAACCTAAATCTGACCCCGAGGGTCATACCAGACTTAAGTTGACCCCGATATCGACCAAAGTGAGTTCCGGGGGACTCAGGGCAACTTTCTGACCGATTTGGAAAGGTTGACTTTTTGCTGGAAAAGTCAACCGAGCGACGTTTTGGTACGTTCGAGGTCCGTTTTGGATCCAAAAAGCTTAGTCGTCGTCACAGTGGTCTTAGTTGAGCTGTTTCCTTGTAGCCCGTGAAGTTTGGTAATTTCTTGGAAAAAGTGCCCGTTCGGGGCCCGAGACGGCCGAATTTCGTGAATCTGATTAGAAAATATCTAGAAGATATTTTCTAAAAAGGATGGGACCCACTTGCCACATGTCACCAATGTGGTGGTGTTAGGTTTATTGGACAAAACAAAAGAAGACTACATGAGGGTTAGTTTTGCCATTTAAGTGTTAGTTGTTATTTTTAAAACAAGACAAAAGGGAAAGCTAGGCGAGTGATCGTGATCACGCCGGAGCTTGAGTGTGAGCTTTTGGGGAAAGCATACGAGGTAGGGAAAAGTAGCCGGATCTCGGCCCTGACTAGGGAAAGTTAACAGTAGAAATGCATGTGACACTTGGGTGTCGTGGGTTAAGTAAGTTTATCAAATGATAGAAAGGCAGGCGACACCGGGTGGTGTCGTATGATACGTGAACGTATCGAACAATAGAAATGCATGTGATACTTAGTAGTGTCGTAGGAGTAGTGAACTTATCGATATTAGAATTACTGGAGGCATCTGATTATGCCTGGAGGTTGATTGTTTAGTTTGTGTCTTGGGTGGCCATGAGAGCCCGTGTTTTACTGTTGTTGGTGTCTTGGGTGGCCATGAGTGCCCGTGGGGTTGTTAAACCCGTATTTTACTGTTGGTGTGTCTTGGGTGGCCATGAGTGCCCGAGGGATTGTTGAGCCCGTGTTTTACCGTTGGTGTCTTGGGTGGCCATGAGTGCCCGTGGGGTTGTTGAACCCGTGTTTTACTGTTGGTGTGTCTTGGGTGGCCATGAGTGCCCGTGGGGTTGTTGAGCCCGTGTTTTACTGTTGGTGTGTCTCGGGTGGCCATGAGTGCCCGTGGGGTTGTTGAGCCTGTGTTTTACCGTTGGTGTCTTGGGTGGCCATGAGTGCCTGTGGGGTTGTTGAGCCCGTGTTTTACCGTTGGTGTCTTGGGTGGCCATGAGCGCTTGTGGAGTGTTAAACCGGTGTTGTTGCTGTTGTTGAACTTTGCTTGTGATTGTGATTGTGGTTACCTGGGGTTGGTGAGTGACAAGTCGACAGCCTGATCTGACTTTGTGTCGGGAAAAGTGCGACAGGTCGACCGCCTGATCCAACCGTCGTGTTGGGAAAAGTGCGACAGGTCGACAGCCTGATCCGATTGGGTGTCGGGAAAAGTGCGACAGGTCGACAGCTTGATCCTACCGTCGTGTTGGGAAAAGTGCGACAGGTCGGCCGCCTGATCCAACCGTCGTGTTGGGAAAAGGGCATGGGGTTACTGAGCAGCTGGAGTGCGATCCTTTGCGATCTTGTTTGGTGTGCGATCCTTTGTGATCTTGGGTGTTGCGTGGTTATCTTTCGTGTCCTTGGAGGAAGTCGTAATCGTTGTGTCGGGTCTACAATACGTTCCGAGTGTTGAGTCAGTTGGGGAAAGTAACAATTGTGTGTCAGTCGGGTTACTTGAGTTGGGGGATAGTAATCCCCAGTGTTGAGTTGTTGTCGGTGTTGCCGACATTGTCTGCTAGTATGCCGTAGTCAGTCTGTTATCCGTGGTGGTGAGCGAACGCTCACCCCTAGCTGCTTTTCCTATAGGTATTGGTCACGGGACGGACTAGGTGAGCTCTCGAAGCTTGAAGGGCTGGGAGCGGGAGTCCAGGTTTCCTTTTGAGTCTAGCGACGTACGCCTTGTATTTTGTCCGCTTGTTGGGACGTACTTTTGAGTTGTAAATTATTATTTTGATTAACTAAATGGGGGTTTCAAAGCGATTTATTTAAAAGGTTTTAAAATGTTTTATTGTCTTAAACGTTCGCGTCCCGGGTTCGGTTCTACTGAATTTGGGGCATGACAACAACTAACAATTCACGGGACAATCCACACCCAAAGCAATAAATCACTTAAGGGCAATCCACACCCACAATCATTAATTTAGCTTAAAAAACACATGACATAAATAGCAATCATCGGATAATAATCAATCTCATATAGAATGCAACGACCACGTCAAGCATCTAAAATAAGCACTAAACATATTAAGTAACGAGTGCTACGAAAATATGAATTTAGCACTTGATATTCGCTCAAGAGATCAAAAACTCTCCTAATCAAGTTCGTACCCAAAATCTCTAATATAGCATGTAATTCACATACAAATTATTTTATCTGATTTAATTAACCTAGGATTCGATCTACATACATAATCGACCACAATCAATCAATTCGGGTAACGAACACAAATGGGTATCGAACTCAATATCGCGAAAATCATCATATAACACCACAAATGAATAACCTCATGCATCAATTAAACTAAAATGTATTTACAATGACATCCATGGCTCGGAGCGACTACTCACGAGTCATGGAGCAAAAATCGACAAATCAAGTATCGGAAACGACATTGAGCTGAGAAAAGAGTGATTTAAAGTGAAACTCGTGGTAGGAATGAATATTCCTAGCTTAGATCGTTGAAAACCCGCTCAAAATCGAACCCAAACACCAAAAATAGCTTGAATCTGAACTTTAAAGTCAGCCCCTTTTGGAGCTCGACTTTTGTGTTTTTAAGCCTCCAAAACTCGAAACTAATGGTTAGAGTGTGTAGATGGAAATATGATCTTCACGCCGGTAGCTGGAGCTCGTCGGGAGGTGGCCGGAGTCAGGAGAAATGTCCGGTTGAAGTCGCTGCTCCTTTTTCCGAGTTCTGTTCTATGTGTAATTCCTCAAAACATTTCTGTTCGATGTATATAATATGTGGTATGCGTACATAAATATCTCAGCTCCCCCTTTTGATTGAACACACGCGATTTCGGAGGTAAAGGACGCAAGTCAGGGTTTTGATTCGGTGTGGACAACAGCAAGGGAACAGGCTGGGCGCGTGGCCAACAGACCGAAGTCAGCGCATCTGGCGCTCATGAACAAGCCACGTGTCCTGATCTGGCGATGCTCCCAATTATGATGATATGTAATTCTATTGCTCATTCCCGTTCCATCTTTGCTCCGATTGGTCTCATTCTTTCGCCAATATTTTTATTTTATTTTTGCGGCCTACAAAACAAGACCAAACATGAATATATTATGAACAAGTAAAAAATATCGACTAAAAACGAGGATTTGTGCAATTATTAGATAACGCTAAATATATATAAACGAGGCACAAACAAGGTAAAACACAGGGGGAAATGGTCAATTTAGATAGGAAAAAATTACGCTCATCAGGTGACCATGGTTGTTTGATAAAGAAACTCTGCACAATGGTCGGGCCAACTACTACTCTTTCACTCACAACAACAAGAAGCACACTTTAGCTCCTCTTAATCCACAAGAAGTGCATGAAATACAAATATCTATATCCAAAGGAGCTAAGTTAGAAAAAACTAACTGATGAGCGTATATTTGTCCTATCTAATTTGACTAGTTTTCCCTATATTGTTACCTTGTTTGTGCCTCGTTTTTATATTTTTAGCTTTTCTGGTAACTGAGCAAAACCTCGTTAATCGTAGATATTTTTAAAGTGTTCCAAATATATTCATGATTGGTCTTATTTTTTAGGCCTAAACAAGAAAAATATTGGCGAAAAAACGAAGCAAATTGAAGCTAAAACGGAGGAGATATGAGCGAACTATCAAAAAAAATCATTAAAAAAGAAGGAGCGAATCAGAGCGCGCCATGTCACGCCCCAATTTCAGTAAACCGAACTCGGGACGCGAACATTTAAAATAATAAACACTTTGAAACCTTTTCCATTTAAACATTCTAAAATACCAGTTTAGTTCAACAAAATAATATTTACAACTCAAAAATCAGTCCCAACAAGTGGACAAAAACATGGTATACGTCGCTAGACTCAAATAAACCCAGAAACCCGCTTCTAGCTCTTCAAGCTTCAGAAGCTCACCTAGTCCAGCCTGCGAACGGTACATGTAGGAAAAGCAGCTAGGGGTGAGCGTTCGCTCACCACCATGGATAACAGACTGACTACGGCATAATTAGCAGACAATGCCGGTAACACCAACACAAACTCAACACCGGGGAACACTATCCCCAACCCAAGTACTCCGACTGAACACACACCCACTGTTACCTTCCTTGACCAACTCAACACCCTAACACGTAAAGTAGACCCGACACAACGATCACGACCCCTCCCAAGGACTCAAAAGACCACCAAGCAACACCCAAGATCACAAAGGATCGCACACCAAACAAGATCACAAAGGATCGCATACCAGCTGCCAACTGCTCAGTGCCAAGAACGCTCGCAACCTCCCGAGACAATAACTCGGTCAGGCCAGCCAAAGAACGCTCGCAACCTCCCGAGACTCTAACTCGGTCAGGCCAGCCGAAGAACGCTCGCAACCTCCCGAGACTCTAACTCGGTTAGGCCAGCCGAAGAATGCTCGCAACTTACCGAGACTCTAACTCGTAAGCCAGCCAAAGAATGCTCACAAACCAAAACCACACACGCGCGGCCAGGACCCCTTTATTGACGGGCGGGCCCCCTACCCCGTCTGAACATGCAGACGCGTGTGCTCGTGGACCCCCGTTTCATGAAGCGGGCCCCCAACCTCAGGTAACCACAATCACAATCACAAGCAAGTTCAACAACACAGGTTCAACACTCACAGGCACTCATGGCCACCCAAGATACCAACAGTAAAACACGGACTCAACAGCCCCACAGGCACTCACGGCCTCCCAAGATACACCAACAGTAACTCACGGGCTCAACAACCCCACGGGCACTCACAGCCACTCAAAACCACCAACAGTAACTCGCGGGCTCAACAACCCACAGGCACTCACGGCCTCACAAGACACCAACAGTAAAGACACGGGTTCAACAACCCCACGACACTCATGGCCACCCAAGACACCAACAGTAAAGACACGGGTTCAACAACCCCACGGGCACTCATGGCCACCCAAAACACCAAAGGTAAAGACACGGGTTCAACAACCCCACGGGCACTCATGGCCACCCAAAACGCCAAAGGTAAAGACACGGGTTCAACAACCCCACGGGCACTCATGGCCACCCAAAACACCAAAGGTAAAGACACGGGTTCAACAACCCCACAGGCACTCAAGGCTACCCAAAACGCCAACAGTACAACACGGGCTCTCAAGGCCACCCAAGACCCAACATTAAAGTACGGGCTCTCAAGGCCACCCAAGACATAACTATACACAATCAACCTCCGGCATAAACAATGCCTTCAACAGTTCTAATATCAACAGTTTCACAAACAACCTCGGGGCATGGTCATATGCCTCCAGTACTCCAAATCTCGATAAGTTCACAATCAACCTCCGGGCATGGTCATATGCCTCCAGTAGTTCTATTATCGCTAAGTCCTCTGCTCCTACGACACTACTAAGTGTCACATGCATTCCCAATATATTCGCTACGTTCCCGTATCATGCCTTTCTAATATTCGATAAACCTACTTAACCCACGACACCCCGGTGTCACATGCAATTCTACTGTTAACTTTCCCTAGTCAGGGCCGAGATCCGGCTACTTTTCCCTACCTCGTGCGTGTTCTCCCAAAAGCCAACCAACAAGCTCCGACGTGATCTCAGTCACTTGCCTAGCTTTCCTTTCCCTCGGTCTGCAGCACGATCTAATAAGAACACAATTTTAAACGCTTTTAAGCTTGCAGGCATAAGCTGAATTTTAATAAACTTGATGGCCAAAAGTAACCCCGACAATGTCGATCACTCCCTAACTCCCCAATTACTCGACATTGTCGATATTGGACCCAGAAAAGCCCGATTCGCCCGACATGGCGAATCTGCCCGGGTTTTGAAAACGTCCTTCCGGGGCTCCGAAAATTCCCGTTTTCGTTTCTACGGTCTTAGAATAGTTCAAGGGTTCCAATGCAATCGACGGAATCAATTTCCGACTTCCGAGCGATTTAATTCGCGTTTAAAGTTTCTAAACCCGATAATTACAACTTTCGCAATTTAATTCCAAATTTCGATCCGGGTGTGGATTAACGACTTGGAGAACGTCCTAAACCACCCGAACACGAAAACCCGATACCCGGGCATGTGGTCCCCACACGGCCACAATGGAAGAATTCCATTTTTGCCCCAAAACGTTCCTAACGAACCCCAAACCTCAACCATTCATCTTTAAACCAATTCTAACCAAAACCCAACCATATTTGAATCGTTTAAACTCAAACCCTAAAATTTGAACTTAACAAAATGAAAATCGGTTAGGTGCTCACCGTAGAGAATGACGGTGTGAACTCGATTCTTCTATCTTTGAGACGATCCAACGGTTTGATTGACGGGAAATCACTGAACTTCCAACACCTCCTTCTCTTTTCTCTCCTTCTTCTATCTCCCTTTCTCTCTCTAAAAACCAATTTTTCTCTTCTCCTTTTTGAAATGAACGTTTAAGTCATCTATTTCCCTTTTGTTTTAATTTAAAAAAATATCAAACTAACACCTAAAGTAGTCTTCCTTGTCTTGTCCCACACCTAACACATCCACTTGCTTGACAAGTGGCAAGGTGGGTCCCACACCTTTTTGGGAAATATCTTCTAGATATTTTCCAATCAGATTCGCGAAATTCGGACGTTTCGGGCCCCGAACGGGCACTTTTTCCAAGAAATTACGAAACTTGGCGGGCTACAAGGAAACGGCTCAACTAAGACCGCTGCGATGACGAATAAGCTTTTTGGACCCAAAACGGTCCTCGAATGGACCAAAACGTCGCTCGGTTGACTTTTCCAGCGAAAAGTCAACATTTCCCAAATTGATCAGAAAGTTGTCCTGAGTCCCCTGGAACTCACTTTGGTCAATATCGGGGTCAACTTAAGCCCGGTATGACCCTCGGGGTCAAGTTTATGTTCAATCAAGTGTCTGCTAAAGTTTTTTAAATTTTCCTGTTTTTCGCAGATTTGACTGGCGTTTACCGGGAGTGGTTATTACACGCCACGTGGCGCACTGACCTAGTCAATGCAAGCAGTAGTTCTCTCCCTCTCTTTTGTGCTTGTGACTTCAACTGGGACGCGTGAATTATATGCATGGATAAACATTAGAATTTTTAATTTATTATTTATTTTTTGTTTGTCCTTTATACAAGGAGTACTAGAAACACATTCCAAATCAGATTTTTGTTTCACCACACAATCAATAGCCAAGCTTTGTTTTTCATTTTTTTTCTCTCATCTCTCTTGTTCTTCATGTGTTCTTGAGTGTTCTTTATTTTGAGAGGAATTTCTACCACTTGAGGCCATATCTTTGACGATCCAAGGAGGTTTCAAGCATCCATGAGCCTCCCACCATCTCCAACTTCTCCATTTTCATGGGTTGAAGCTTTGGAGAGTTGGAGATGGTGGGTTTTCAAACTAGAGGAGTTTTTGATTGGTTTTCACAACCTAATCTTGGTTCTATTCTCTACTCTTCTCTCGCTTTGTTGTAAAGTTGGGGTTTTTTGGTATATTTGGGTAAGATTTGGATTCCATGACCTTGTATTTCAATCTTTGGTCAAGGGTTTTGTGTAAATGTTGATTTCATTTAAGTTGATGCATGGTTTTGTGTTTAATTTGATGTTGGTAATGTTTATGGCATGATTTGAGTTTTTGAGCTTAATTAGCATCTAATTGCTTGTATGGGTATTCATATATATTTAAGATACTCGATGCTAAGGGATGATTCTCTTTGTGTTTGGATTTTCATGTTTTTGGACTCCATTGCATGTGCTAGCTATTTCATCTCTCGGGTGTATATCAAGTTCTAGGTTAAAGTTGGTTAAAATGCAAACTTTAGCCATTTAGTAAACTTATCTAGGATTTCCGACATTCTCATGTCTCAATTTCCTCTTGACGAGATAGAAATATGCTAGGATGTGTTTTCTCAACTTTCTTGTGTGTTTCAAGTTGACCGAACGATTTAGGGATTTTCCTTAATTGTTGTGTACACTATGTATATTGATGTTTGGAGCGATCCATGATTCAATCTAGTGTGAGATGATATTTCACTTTTATAGAACTTACTTACGCTTGCGTATTACTAGAGTTTCGTGATTCGTTACTCTATGTAGTTCTACTTGATTACCTAACTCATCTTGATAGGTGGTGTTTGGTTTTCAAGAAGTGAACTAGGCGTAGCTAAGTAGATTCGTCCATGATTTAGAGTTTACATATGCATATGTATTACAAGAGCTTCGTGATTCGTTGCTCTATTAAGTTCTCCTTGATGATCGATTCATTATATCGTTGGGTTGATTGAACTAAGCGTAGCTAAGTAGATTTGACAACTTATTTAGAGTTCTCTCACTCTTGTGTAGTACCAGAGTATCGTGATTCGATACTCTATTTAGTTCTACTTGATTTTCGATGTTCATCGTTGTTGATGTCATTTAGAAATTAGGAAGTGAACTAGGCGTAGTTGGGTCGATTCATCGAGTTGTGTAGCTATCTCTACTTGTGGTAGGTGGTAGTGAGAGTGACATGCATTCGTTGTTGTTGTCTATCGTTCGAGGATTGGTCGAGCTTCGCTCAAGATCATAGATATACACCCTATTTTATTGCTTTCCAATTATTGGTGGTTCGCATATTCGTTCGGGCAATGGTCTTGTGCCCTCTCCTCGTGACTAGTATGTGGTTGATGTCATGATACCGCATACATAGGAAATTAAGTGTTCTAAGACCATAAGTAAATCATTATTATATTTCACCTTCGTTAACCAAACTATGCGTTAATTGGAAATCGTGTTTACTTGTACCCGTGACCGATTCTTTGTGTGAATCAAATTCTATGTGTCTTAGGTGGTAGCGTGTATATGTATCTTCTTTTTTGTAAACTAAAACAACGATTTTACTTTCGTGTCCTTTAGTTTCCCTTTCGAGGATGTGGAAGTGACAACCCACGTCCCCAGGTTTTAGAAAAATACTAATGAAACCTCTACTCTCTATGGGATCGATAAGTACTCAACCGTCACATATATTGCTTGATGGTCGTCTTCTGATGAACGTTAAAAGCTGGATTTAGACCATAGTCATCCCCAGCCATCAAGATGGAGGCGTTTCCTGGGAGTTCAAGCACCATTAGTATTTTTGCACCTTTTAAGCTAACTTAATTACGTTTGTGATCTCTCATATTTGTTTTCTTCTTTTGTAGGTGATTGGAAGAGTTGATTCGTTGAAACATAGAGCAGAGTTCTCACTTGGAGAATTCATGAAGGAAACCTCTTCAGTCATTTGGCTTGCAACTAAGAGAGTCCCTATATTTCTCAAGTGAAGTCCAATTGTAGCGTCTACATTAAAAGGGGCGGTATTCATAATCCCTTAGAACTTAGATGTTTATTATAGCTACTCTAAATTAAATGATGCATGCTGGGATTTGTCGTGATGTAGAGATATAGGATCTTGTTTGAGCATTTCCGTGCATCATTTATCCGTGGACTCTTGAGAATGCATGAACACCTTATCCAACAACTAAGTGTGGGGAGGTTATTATAAACATAAGGGTAGTTAAGTTGTTTGAGTCTTGCATTTAGATTTAAAAAACATATTTTCTTTATGAGTCTTATTCTGTATGTAAACCTTGGATAAGTAATGTTGGCCAATATGAGTAAACCGGGAGTATATATATTTTTTTTTGATAAATGATGGTTTTATTTCATGGCTTTGGAATAATGTAGACGATGTGAAAGCTGTAGACGATGTGAAACCAGCTTCTCTATGAGACCAAGAGACTGAGTCTGGAGAGCATGGGCGGATGGAAACCGAGGATAGAAGATGCATAAGCAAGGCCGAATCATCCCACTCATAGGTAAAGATAAAAGAACGGCGATAGACAATACACCAGGAGCCGTTCCGCCATAACTCGCCGATCCGAGACCACTTACCCAGACAAATGCTATAAAGTCTTGGGAAGCGATAACACAAAGCCAAAGAACCGAGCCACACGTCCTGCCAAAAACGAATGTGATCACCCTCCCCCACTCGCCAACGCAGGCTCTGGTTCCCAAACAAACATCTGAAGGTTGGAGAGGCAGAAAGGTCCATAATGTGTCCAAAAAAGAACGAAGAACCAGGCTTGTCTAAGGCAGTAAGATCCCATTCAGACAAATTCCAACCAAACTTGGCACACAAAACACGCTTCCAAAGGGAATTCTTTTCGGTGGCGAAGCGCCAAAACCACTTTGCTAACAAGCTCTGATTAACCCTCTCCAAGCCACGAATCCCAAGGCCTCCCTCACTCCTTGGTTTGCAAACAGAAGACCAGCGGACTTTGCAAAAAAAACTCTAGTATGAGCCCTGTTGTGCCATAGAAAACACCGACTCCAAGACTCAAATTCTCGAATAACACCTTTCGGTGCCCTGAAAAGGGACATATAGAATATAGGAAAACCTGATAATGTGGACTTTATCAATACTAACCTTCCCGGCGTATACAAGTCCTTAGTCTTCCAAAGAGCGAGGGAGTCTTTAAATTTCTGAATAACTGGAGCCCAGAAAGAGAGGCGACTGGGATTTGCACCCAAACTAAAAACAAGGTATTTAATTGGCAGAGAACCAACCAAACACCCCAATGAGGAGGCGACCGAATCAGGTGTACAAGTTCTGGCGTTGAGAAGAATAGCGGTGGACTTATCGAAGTTAATTTTCAGCCTTGAACTCAACTGGAAAGTAAGCAGTGTGCTCTTGAGCCGCAGGAGATCATCAATGGACCCTTTCACAAATAACAAGGTGTCATCTGCGAACTGCAAATGTGACAAAACCGGACCTGAGGAACCCAACTGAATGCCTGAGAAATCACCCAAGCCTAAACCTTTCTCCAGAACCTGATGTAGACCTTCAGCAGCAATCAGAAAGATAAATGGAGAAAGAGGACAACCTTGCCGAATGCCATTCAGAATAGGAAAATCAAGACTCGTCGAGCCATTAACCAAAACAGCCACAAAAGCTCGGAAGCAAGAGGCCATCCAAGACCGCCATTTAGGACCAAAGTCCATGGCCTCCATAACCTCATCTACATAGTCCCAATGGACTTTGTCAAACGCCTTCTCAAAATCCAGCTTGAGAACGACTACCTCTTCCCCAAATCTCCGTACCCAATCCAAGACATCAGAAACGATCAGGACACCATCAACAAGTTGCATGCCTGCTACAAACCCAGATTGGGAGTCACTAATGATGTCATCTAGAACCTGTCGAAGCCGGTTCGAGAGAACCTTAGCTAAGATCTTATAGGGACCAGAAATAAGACTAATGGGGCGGTAGTCCTGAAAATTGGATGCGCTCCGATGCTTGGGAATCAAAGTGAGGAAGGTGGACTTCAGACCCTTGCCAATGGTCCATGAGGCATGGAAATCCGAGAAAAATCTCAACAAATCAGCTTCAATTATATTCCGGCAGTCCTTGAAGAACAAGAGAGAAAAACCGTCAGGCCCTGGTGCCTTCTCGGAACCACAATCCAAAATAGCAGCTCGAATTTCCTCCTGCGAAAATGGCTCTTCAAGAAAAGAGGCTTGAAAGCCTGTTAACCGAGCAAAAGGAAGGCAAGGTAGAGGCACTCGAGACAAAGGTCTAGAGAAACGGCGACCAAAATATTCTGCTGCAAGTCCCTTGATGTCTGAGGGATCTGAATAAATGACCGAATCAACTGTAACCTGAGTAATCTTATTCCTGGAGGCACGAAGATTTGCAATTTTATGGTAGAACCGGGTACAAAGATCCCCTGTTTATGCCACTTCAAACGAGCCTTTTGGCTCCAAATCCGAGCAAGAATTTTCTGCTTGCAAATAAGGCGAACACGCAACAGAGAACGGGTCACACACTCCTCTTCTGACAAAAAACGGTCATCTAGAGCTGAATCAAGCAAGTCAATTTCAGTTTCAAGAGCTTCCACCTCACGGTCAGTACGACCGAATACCTCCAGACCCCAACGGTGCAAATCACGACGCAGGCATCGGAGTTTATACCACAGGCAGTATCCGGCCGATCCTTGACAAGTATAGGAATCCCAAAGGGTCTTTACATCTGCTCGAAAATGTTTGTGTTCTATCCAGGCGTTGAGAAATCTTAGCGGTTTAGGACCCCAATTAACAGAAGTGGCCTCCAAAGACAATGGGCGATGATCGGATGTAGAGCGAGGATGAGCTATTTGGGTCAAGTCTCCGAACAAGAACAGAGCATCCGGGGAGACAACAAATCTGTCGAGACGAGATGCTTTGGATCCTCCCCCATACCAAGTGTAGTTCACGCCCACAAGATTCAGATCAATCAGCTCCATTTCCTGCAGAAAGTCGCAAAACAGAGTGTAATCTGCTAAGGAAGTTTGTGAATTTCGACGCTCAGCTTCGTTCAAAACTGAATTGAAATCGCCACCAGCTATAAGAACATCCCCAAAAGAACTCCGATCAAGTATTAACAAGTCTTAAAGAGTACGACGAGCAGAGGAAGATGAAGGGCCATATATATATAAAACAGAGACTGATGAACCTAAGCCAACGAGGCTGCCCGACCAAAACAGAGTTGTCCCGATAGGACGAGATGAAGCCAAAGTGAAGGAGGAGAGCTTCCAGTCTGATAGAACCCCACCGGAAGCGCCATCAGAAGGGATGAAACAGAAATCCCAACCATGAAACAATCCACAATCTCGGAGAAAGCCAGCATTGACATCGACGATCTTCGTCTCCTGCAACAGAACAAAATCAGAACGATGAGCAAGTATGCCTCTTGTGAGGAGAGTTCGCTCCTTTCACGTTCCAGGAGAGGAGCTCCATGCCAATTAACAAGAGGGAGGGCTGGTCGAGACAACATGGTTGTCTCTAACAGGAACATCAGGAGCAGCGCCGTCCAGCTGAAGGTACCCAGTCAATTCAGCTTCAATGTTTTCGAATTGCTCCCGCACATCACCTCCCACAGCCAAGGCTTTGAAGCCAATCTTCTTAATGTGATTCCAAGTAGTCGGAGCCGGGGAAGGGAGCTTGGAAGGTCATGTAACCTGAAAAGGCTTTGGAGAGGAACGATGGCGTCTCCTGCCCGAAGCAGAGGCGGAAGCGTGCGTCGCATGCAAACTCGATCCGCGCTCAATTGGTCGCTGTGCGATGGGAACAACCGCGAGTCCCACTGAATCTGGGACAATCTCCAAGGAGCCCGAGCCCAAGAAGGAGTCTTCGTAGTCCAAGCCCTGATTGGATAGAGGCGAACGATCCTCATCCACAACCGGATCACGATTTGAATTTTGAACGCCCTTATCTCGTGAGAGAGAGTCCGATGGAGTCACCGATGCAGAACTCACCGGAGAAGAGACCGAGCTATCTGAGATAGGAGATTGAGGGCGAGGTCTAGGCGTAGGGACAACATTGGCCGGAACCGGTTCTGCCCAAAGGTCCAAAATAAAGTCGTTCAACTGGAAAGGCGTCGCCATTGAAGCAAGACGGGTCTGGGAGTGAATCAGAACGAACAAGCTCTCAAATTCCAACCGGATAACTTGTAGAACCGTCCCCAGACTGGCCCCGATCTTCAGGAAATTATCAGAGCTCCATCCCTGGATTGGGACATTTGCGGTTTTAAGGAATGAATGGAAGATTTACTATCAATAGTGTTAAGAAGTCGTATATTGTGTTTATGTTTCATCGCTTTGTTCGGGTACAAAATGATTATGAGATGCTAGATTATAATGAATCTTTCAATTCTCTTTATCATAACCAACCTGATTCTATCTTGGTCTTTGCCTATAGCAGATTTAATTAGGAGACAATAGACTTATTTAACTTGTCACATTGAGAAAGTGTTAAGTTCATATGCTTATTGTTGAGGGATCAAACTCTGTGTTTTGGTAAGTTCAAGTGGTTAGTCCCATTGCGCGTTTGTGGTACCAATTTTCAAATCACACACACCGTGCATAAGAAATTAAGTGTGAGTTCCGGGGAAAGGGAATCTAATAAAAGCTTTGTGTGGGAAAGGATGTAAGGTGCGGCGGTTCGCATGCAGAGTGAACCTTACACCCGGAACCTCTTAAAGAGTAATAAAAGGTGAAACCCCAGCCTATCTTAGTGTTCTAAAGTTTTCTACACGCAATTGAAAAAACCAAACAAAAATTTGATCTACCTCTTGACTCATAAAGGAACTAAATGGGTTTACAACTCGCATAGTCCCAAGTCAATGTAATTGCATGACAACACCCAATCCAGTGAGTTGTGAATGAGTCTATGTATGCTCCTGATTAGTGTCGCTAGTATGTTAAGGCTGATAGAGCAAAGGGCTAAATGATGATAGGGAGGCTTGAAAATTTCTAGTCATTTCATTTTATTTTGTAGACCACCACTATACACTCTTAATCTACAACATGGAAATAATGTTTAGTAAAAAATGGAGAGAAACGATGAGGGAAATTTCACTATATTAGCGAGTTCTAGGCCAAAATTGCAAACAAATCCAAGTTGTAAACACACACTTTGTTTGAGTCGTAGTTTTTGGTCTTTTATTTTCTTTTGCATTTGCATGAGGTCTTTTAGTCCGGTTAATTGAGTCAGCATTTGCATCTTTTATTGCTTTCAATAATCCGAAGCCACCAATATCCGCTTAGGGAGTTTTATATCGTCGAGTTTACCTTGGTAATTATCTTACTTTTATTTTATTTTGCTCGAAGGCGAGCAAGGTTTAAGTGTGGGGGAACTTGATGAGAGTACATTTGTCCTATATAATTTGGCTACTTTTCTCTATATTTTTACCTTTTTGTGCCTCATTTTTAAATTTTTAGCGATTTCTAATAATTGTGCAAAACCTCGATAATCGTAAATATTTTTCAAGTATTCCAAATATATTCATGATTGGTCTTATTTTTTAAGCCTCAAAAAAAGAAAAATATTGGCGAAAGAACGAAGCAAATCGGAGCTAAAGCGGAGGAGATATGAGCGAAATAGTAAAAAATCATTAAAAATAGAGAAGCGATTTAGAGCGCGCCACGTGGCGCGCTGACCTAGTCAATGCGAGTAGCAACTCTTTCCCTCTCTTTTCTGCACGTGACTTCGGATGGGGTGCATGAATTGTGTGCATGTTTAAACATTGAGAGTATTTTCTACCATCTAAAGCCATAATTAAGACGAACCAAGGAGGTTTCAAGCATCTATGAGCCTGCCACAATCTCCAACTTCTCCATTCTCATGGGTTGAAACTTTGGAGAGTTGGAGATGGTGAGTTTTCCAGCTAGAGGAGTTTTTGATTGGGTTTTCAACCTAATCCTTGTTCTAATCTTTACTCTTCTCTAGTTTTGTAGTAAAGTTGGGGTTTTTTTGGTATGTTTGGATAAGATTTGGATTCCATGACCTTGGATTTCAATCTTTGGTCATGGGTGTTGTGTAAATGTTTATTTCCTTTAAGTTGAGGCATGGTTTCGTGGTTAATTTGATGTTGGTGATGTTTATGTTATGATTTGGGTTTTTGAGCTTAATTAGCATCCAATTGCTTGTATGGGTAATCATCTATATTTAAAATACTCAATGCTAAGGCATGATTCTCTTACTTTGTGTTTGGATTTTCATGTTTTTGAACCCGATTTCACGTGCTACCTATTTCATCTCTCGGGTGTATATCAAGTTCTAGGTTAGGGTTGGTAAAAATGCAAACTTTAGTCATTTAGTAAACTTATCTAGGATTTTCGACATTCACATGTCTCGATTTCCTATTGACGAGATAGAAGTATGCTCAAATGTGTTTTCTCGACTTTCTTGTGTGTTTCAAGTCGACCGAATGATTTAGGGATTTTCCTTAATTGTTGTATGTGCTATGTAGATTGATGTTTGGAGCGATCCATGATTTGAACTAGTGTGAGATGAGATTTCACTTTTACAGAATTTACTTACGCTTGCGTATTACCAGAGTTTCATGATTCGTTACTCTATGTAGTTCTACTTGATTACCTAACTTATCTTGATAGGTGGTGTTTGGTTTTCAAGAAGTGAACTAGGCGTAGCTAAGTAGATTCATCCATGATTTAGAGTTTACTTATGCTTGTGTACTAACAGAGCTATGTGATTCGTTGCTCTATTTCGTTCTCCTTGATGATCGAATCATTATGTCGTTAGGTTGATTGAACTAAGTGTAGCTAAGTAGATTCAAAAATTCATTTAGAGTTCTCTCACTCTTGTGTAGTACCAGAGTATCGTGATTCGATACTCTATTTAGTTCTACTTTTTTTCGATGCTCATCGTTAGTGATGACATTTGTAAATTAGGAAGTGAACTAGGTGTAGATGAGTCGATTTGTCGAGTGTTGTAGCTATCTCTACTTGTAGTAGTTTGGTAGCAAGAGTGACATGCATTCGTTGCCGTTATCTCTCGTTCGAGGATTGATCGAGCTTCGCTCAATATTATAGAACTACACCCTATTTTTTCCGATGATTAGTGGTTCGTATATCGGTACGGGCAATGGTCTTGTGCCCTCTCCTCGTGACTAGTATGTGGTTGATGTCATGATACTGCATGCACATGAACTTTAGTGTTCTAAGACCATAAGGAAAGCATTATTAGATTTCACCTTCGTTAACCAAATCATGCGTTAATTGGAAATCGTGTTTACTTGTACCCATGACCGACTCTTTGTGTGAATAAAATACTATATGTATTAGGTGGTAGCGTGTATAGAGATTGCTCTTTTTTATTCTAAACTGAAATAGCCATTTTACTTTCTTGTCCTTTATTTTCCCTTTAGGGGATGTGGAAGTGACAACCCACGTCCCCAGGTTTTAGCAAAATACTAATGAAACCTCTACTCCATGTGGGATCGACCGGTACTTAACCGTCACATATATTTCTTGATGGTCGTGTTCTGATGCACGTTAAAAGCGGGATTTGACACATAATCATCCCCACTCATCACCAAACTTTACATTACGCTGTCTACTGTTTTGAAATATCTTGACTCATTAAATAAGGTTCTACTAATGAACTTTAAGGAAGGTTTCTTTTCAGGTAAAAAAGAACATGAATTATGTCCCGAGATGCTTGGACTACTAGAGAAGTTTAAAGAGGTGTTTCCCGAGGAAATACCTCCAGGTCTGCCACCAATAAGAGGACTTGAACATTAGATCGATCTTGTTCCGGGAGTACCATTGCCTAACATGCCTACTTATAGAGTCAATCCCAAAGAAGTTCAAGAGCTAGAAAAGCAAGTTAAAGATCTCATGTCAAATGGTTATATCCACGAGATTCTTAGCCCATGTGTTGTACATGTCCTTCTATTACCTAAGAAATATGGAACATGGATATGTGTGTTGATTGTCGAGCCATTAACAATATCACTGTCAAATATATGCATCTAATTCTGAGGCTTGATGATATGTTATGCGAGATAAAAGAAGCTACAATATTCTCTAAGATTGATTTGAGGAGTGAGTGTCATCAAGTTAGAATGAAAGAAGGAGATGAATGGAAAACAACATTTAAAACTAAGCAAGGTTTATATGAGTGGTTGGTCATGTCATTTGGACTCACAAACGATCCAACTACATTCATGAGGCTCATACACTTGATACCGGTTATCATATATTCAGTCATCTCACATATCAAGTAATAGTGATTGAGAATAATAAGGATGATGACTCTATGCCTTACCTCAATCAGGATATCGGTGATAAAAGGATAATGATAGGGACGACAGAAAGGTTGGAATCGACAAGGTCGATTCGTTATGCAATGTCAGGCTATACTAAAGTCTCGCTAGTTGCCACTTATGTAGGATCAAGTAAAATGGGATTTTACGTTGATCTGCCTACATGCATAAACCTAAGGGTCACACCAGAGGATGAAACTCATTTACTCATTTATGGAGGATGGCCAACCGAGAAATTTACACGGGACATGAACAAAACTGGATTTTGGGTCATGTGCCCGTAAGTGAATAGGACTTTACGGATCAAGACAAGACTTTGAGTCTTGGGAACGATCGCGTCGGATAATGTTGGACATATCCGGCATGGAAGGCTTAGGAGGCGATGAGCGTGTCACGGGACCTTGTTGGGAATAGTCGTGGGCCATCTCCCGCGAGGCCCATGAGCAGCCCATGTTAACCAAGGCCCATGGAACTAATTAATCAAGTCTTGGTTAATTAGCACTAAGTATGCAAGACAATTATTAAGGTGTTGGTGATTCACCACCTAACCTCATAATGTCTATCCTTACTTACCACCATGTTTGTCCTATTTACACCATAATTCTCTACACCATACTTGTCCTATATTTTTGTTTATTATATTGATGAGATAATTAAGTCATCTTATTCAATATAACAAACACAAGACAAGAATAGTTGACAACTTCATCTTCTCTCTTTTAGGAGGATTTGGCCATAGCAAGGTTTCTCTCCATTTTTGGTGTTCTTGAGTTCTCTTTACAAGAAATACGTGGTTTTGATTCCTAAGAGGATACGTAGGCCTCTTGGAGACTCAAGCTGATCATCTTTTCTTGGTGTTCTTGAACAAATAGAGAAAAAAGGTGTAGAATTTTTTGCATTATTTTTGTCCGACCAGCCACCTTCATGAGCTCGATCGGAGTTTCATCCAAGGTCCGATGAAGTTGATTCTTGGAGTGAACATTCTCCACATATGTGAATGGTGGAATTTGTATTTCGATGGTTCTTTTATCAAATACACGAGCTGCAAGTTGAGCCACTTCACTATTCGGTAAGGAGACATCAATTTTATTTTCATCTTGTTTTCTAATCTTTGGTAATGTTCTATGGCATGGTCTCGAGTTTTGGTTATGATGTAAGTATGTGTCCATACCTTCCAAAGAGACCCAACAATGGTATTTGAGCCGTTCTACCTTCGGGATTCACAAGACGGACTTGGAACTTCCGATTTTTGCATTATGTTTTGCAAAATTGTTTGATAAAATGTTTTAAATTATTCTTTACGGGTTTAATGCATGAAAAATGAATTTTTGAAAATAATTTCAAATATGGAATTTTTGGAAAAGTTTGATTTTTCGAGTCTCAGGAGCGAGACTCTCGGGGAGCTGAAATCGGGACCGAACGGGGCTTCGTTGGATGGAGCTAGGCCGAGCATGACCATTGGATGGTCGATATGTCGGGCCAAACCGTTTTGTAAGTCATGACGAGTTTGGAGCCGTCTTTACGAACTCAAAAAATAAAATGTTCAAAAGTTTTAATTTTGAACAGTTTCGATAAACCGAGCATCAAATTTTTTCGAAACTTAGCTATTAAATAAAAACGGAATATCACATGATGTTTGATAAAATGCTTTTTTGTTAAACGATGTGTGATATGATGTTGGCATGGTGTACATAATAGCCCTGAGCTCGCTTAAGTATTTATCGCTTTTCACGGTCTACGAGCCGTTAAAGTTAGCGTGTAATAATTTTTTTCGAGGTGTGTTCGTCGAACCACTTATTTGTAATATGTATTAATTCTAGACTTACGAATCGTATATTCAATTGTAATATTGTGCTCAAGACGAAGAAATGGCGAAAAGGTCAATTTGTGGCTTTTCGGGTGTTGACATCGTCTTGGAGTCGGTGGAGCTCAAGAAGCTAGTGGGAGTTAGTTTAGAGGGCTATTATGTGGACATTTTTCGCTTTATGCTTGGTTTAGTTTTTTCATGATTAATTCTATGTTTTTTAGAATTGCATGCTTAACTTTATTTACCGAGCATATCACCTCACATGCAAAGATAAAATTGGATTATACTCATTGTTTGTGAGCCCTTAGAATCGTCATTACATTGGATGTAGTTAACGAGTTCGAATGAAGAATCACATTGGACGTAATTGGAGGCATCATTACATTTTGAATTTAGTTTATGTACTCATTGCATCTAGGATGTGCCAAAAGTTTTAAACACAACCGACAAGTAAAAACGGGTCATGTCAAGATACCTCCCAATTCTCAACACCTTACTACCTCTCTGTCATATGGATTTCGTGCACCTTGGCGGAGCATCCATGGGAAGGTGGGGTAGTAGGTTTGGACAACATATGTGGGTGTCGTGCGCCTTCGCGGAGCACCTACATAGTGACAGGCCAGAGCTGAAAATTTGTGGACCCGCCTACGATTCTCATCCTGGGTTGAGCTAGGGTATCAGATAGGGTAAGTAGTGTACTTAAGTACATACCCTACCAAGAGTCACATTGGATGTGATTGGACGGGATCCTACCTACATAGCTCGATTGAATGGTGAGCCTTTGTTCAGCTTGATCGAGTGAATCAAGGATCTTGGTTTTATATTCTAAAGGTTTAGAATCAGTTGATTGGTGTTTAAGCTTGATCTTCATAGAATTCATTCAGTTTACTAATTGAATTTTATTTGTTGTAGATCAAATGGCGAATTTAGCGAAAAGTAATAGTTTGTTGTTAAAACCCATTTTTGATAGGGTCAAGCTGAATGGAACAAACTATTTGGACTGGTACGGAATTTTTGATAGGGTCAAGTCTGAACGCAAGGGCGGACCCTAAAATCATATCAGAGTTACATGAAGTGTCATTAACTGTTTAGAAGAATATCATTGATCTGGGGTCCAAGGATACTCTAATGGTCAGCAAGGGAACCAGATTCAAGAAGGGAATTGGAAGTGGCAAGAACGGACCCCTTGCGCACTTGGCGGGAACGATGAGACACCCAAATGCTCCTAACCCTCCTAGGACCGGGGAGTACTTAAGGAGAACTAAGGAGGCGGAGAATGCCTGCTTCTACTACCAGCAGCATGGTCATTGGAACCGGGATTACAAGATATTCACGACTAATCCGAAGAAGGGCTGTGGGACTGCGCCTTCATCAGGTAGCCTGGATGATCTAAGGAAGGGCAGTGAGACCGCGTCTTCATTGGGTATTAACTTTGTAGAGCTACATCTCTATACTTGCAAAGATTCATGGATATTGGATACGAGGACTGAATCTCACATATGTATCAATGTACAGTGACTGAAAAATAGGAGAAGCTTGCAGAAGAGCGAAGTGGACCTTAGAGTTGTGGCAACTGTTGTAGGATCCATAAGTCTTGCTTTGCGAAATGACCTTTTTTTAGTAATTTATAATGTATAATGCATACCTACTTTTACTAGGAATATTTTATCTGTATCCGTGTTGGACAAGGAAGGATATAATTTTAATGTTGGAAAAGGGATTTTCAATACTCTATGCAATGATATATTTTATACTAGTACTAACATGGTTAGAGGATTGCACATATTAGATATGGGTAACAATGCATCAAGCTCTATTTATAATGTTTATATCAAGAGGTCTAAGTCGGACGATTTAAACCAAACTTTGTTAAGGCACTATCGTTTGAGCCATATCAACAAGAAGCACGTATCAGCACTTCACAAGTGCGGGCTTTTAAAGTCCATTCGAATATCATTCCATTGATAGGTGCGATGCTTATTTAATGAACAAACTGACTAAAGCGCCCTTCATCGGTCGCGGTGAAAGGGCGGGTGAATTATTGGGGCTGATACACTCGGATGTGTGTGGACCAATAAGTTCACTTGCTAGGAGGGGTTAGCTACTTTATCACATTTACTGATGATTACAATAAATATGGTTATGTCTATTCGATGAGACATAAGTCTGAAGCTATTGATAAATTCAAAGAGTTTAAGAATGAAGTAGAAAACTAGCTCTGGAATAGTATTAAGTCACTTCGATTGGATTGAGGTGGAGAACACTTGACCATAGAGTTTTTAGATCATATAGTAGAGAATGAGATCCTTTCGAAAAAGACTCCTCCCGAAACAACGTAATTAAATGGTGTGTCTGAACGGAGAAAACAGACTTTATTGGATATGGTCCGATCCATGATCAGTGGGACTGATATCCCAAATCTCTTTTTGGGTTTATGCTATAGAGACGACACATTCATGGTGAATCGGGCTCCGACGAAGGAAGTGGAAGGGACAACATTTTAGAAATGGCATGGGAAGAAGCCCGCTTTGTCCTTCCTAAATATTTGTGGTTGTGAGGCTGAAGTGGAACGTTTGGTTTCGACTAAGCTCGAACCAAGTTTTGGGAAATGAACCTTTGTGAGGTATCCCAAAGTAACAAGGGGATATTATTTCTACAAGCCTAGTGGGAACATGGTGTTAGTCGCTCGGGGTGGAGTCTTTATGGAAAAGGGAGTTTTGTTTCCAACGACGTCATTGGGAGGACTGTGCATATGAATAAATTCAGGAGGGTACAGATCCGTCTGAACCACTCGACAACCAAGTAGAAATGAAGCAAGAGATGGTCGTAAAGCAAGAACCAATTTCAGTAAAAATTCCAAAAGTCTAAGGTGAACTTAAAGGATCAGTCGTCCACCTTCGAGATTGTATCTGGAGTTGACGATGAGTTTTTGGTAGATTACGATGATCCAGCCACCTTTCAGGAAGTCGTGGATGGACCCGATTCTGAATTATGGTTGGGAGCCATGAGGGAGGAAATGTATTCCATGTCGGATAACCAGGTTTGAGAACTGGTTGATCCCATCGATGATGTGATGACCATCAGATGCAAATGGATCTTTAAGGTGAAGATGGACATGGAAGGAAATCCTCAAACTTATAAAGCTCAACTAGTGGAGAAAGGTTATAGGAATATCTAAGGGTTTGACTATAAGAAAACCTTCTCCTAGTGGGTATGGTCAAATTAATCCGAATTCTTCTTTCCATAACTGTGTATCATGATTACGAGATATAGCAAATAGATGTCAAAACCGTCTTCTTAAATTGAAGTTTATGGGAGGACGTTTATATGTCTTAGTCGGAAGGTTTTGTCGATCTGAAGAATAAGGGAAAGATTTGTAAGTTGTTGAAATTCATTTATGGATTGAAACAAGCTTCTCGGAGTTGAAGCCTTTGTTTTGATGAAGCTATAATTGGATTTGGTTTTTATCTAGAATGAGGAGGTACCTTGTGTTTGAAAGAAGGCTAGTGAGAGCAAGATTACCTTTCTTGTGTTCATTAGAAACAACATCCCAACCTTGCACGAGACTAAAGCTTGGTTGAGGAAGTGTTTCTCAATAAAGGACTTAGGTGATGTTGCTTATATCTTAGGGATTAAGATATATAGAGATCGTACCAAGAGGGTCTTGGTTTTTAGTTAGAGCACCTATGGGAACAAGGCATTGAGTAGGTTCTCAATGCTCGATTCAAAGAAAGGACTCTTAACCGCTCGTCTTGGCATTCATCTCAGCAAGACTCAGTGTCCTAAGGCACCTGATGAGTTGAAAAGGATGATGTGAATTCTATGCGTCTGGGAGAGCAGGATTGATCATATATGTCATGATATATACGAGACCAAATGTCTCGTATGCCTTGAGTTGTACCATCAGACATTAGTCTAACCCTAGAGGAAAAATGATGTTGAACTAGTAGTCAATGGATATTTAGACGCTAGTTTCCAAAAAGATGCAGATGACTTTACAAGTCGGTCAAGATAATGTGTTTACGCTGAATGATAGAGCTTTTAGTTGGGAGAGCATAAAAACAAGATATCGCCTCCGATTCTACAATAGAGGCCGAGTACATGGTTGTTGTAGAGGCGGTTAAGAAGGCTATGCTAATTTGGAAATTCACAACGGGGGTGGATCTAATTAAAAACCCATCTAGCCTGGTGAATCTATTTTGCGACAACACAAGGGGTCATTGCATAATCTAAAGAGCCCAGATCGCATCACAAATCAAAGTATGTACTGTGGCATTTCCACCTCACCAGAGACATTCTAAACAGAGGTGAAGTGAAGATCACCTATATTTCAATAGATGATAACATACCTGACCCATTGACTAAGGCATTGTCGTTGCCTAAACATGAGAGGTGTATAATGTCAATGGGAATAGATTGAACTTTAGATTAGAACTAGGGAAAGTGGGAGATTGTTGGTCATAGTGTCCGTAGTTCAATCATAGGCATCCAAATGTATATATCATAGTTAGAAATAAAAGTAAAGCGAATTTATTTATTACTTAAGTGTTGGAGTAATATATCGTTGTGTGTTGTGATATATGCCCACTATGCGAAAAGAACCATAGATCGAGATAGATCACACACAATGAGTCCCTAGTTAACAAAGGTTCGCAAGAAGCGACTAGTATGAAAGATGGCTCTTTATGGCTTACGTTCTATTAGTCATTGGAATGAGATTCTAGAGTCTTGTCATAGATACCATGTGAGACATGATATTGGACGACCTAACATGAACATGTGTCATAGATCAAGTCATGAACATATTCATTGTCGTAGCTTGTCATGTATTCTTAAACCAAAAAGTCTTTGTGATTACTATACAATAAACAACTGAGTTTGACCTAAGCTCAACGTTTCCTGTGACATGGTTTCCATAACGGCCGAGATTGGCTTGGGGACGGACAACATGAGTGAAACGAAAGACGGCTAAGGGATTTATCCCTCATACTACCTCATCCTCTATGGTGGGTAGATGCTTCCTCCCCTTCTTCTTAGGTATATGGGTGGTGTTATATCTCGGGACAATACCCTGTACTTTGCGTCCTTAGAGACTCTCTACCCTAGGGTCAAACACGGGTAACTTGTCCTTGCCCCCCATTATGCAATGAATATCCATATTTAACAAAAATAAGTAGGTATCATTATGTAATATCTGAGGTTAAATACATTATGGTACCCTTATGTTCGATCCACCGACGTTTTGAGCTTTTGGGTTAAAAACTTAACAGTATAATATTAAATGACCATTTAAACCTTTAATACTTTGGTTGACTTTTGACTTAAGAATAAAAAAAAGACATTTATTACATTTTTTTAATTGGCTTTGACTTTTGATTTTATAATATCTTTAACTTATAAACTTATTCTTATTTAACTTTTAAAAAAATTCATTTATTCTTTTATAATTAATTTTACAATTTTTTTGTTTCTTTAATTTTTCTAATTTCCGTAATAAAAATTATATTTAATTTTAATTTTTTTTGTTAATTTGATAACATTTCATAATAAAAATATCATTTTTTATAATTATATTTTTATTTTCAAAATTTTAATAATTTTCATTCATTAAAGTATAATTTCAATAAATATAATTTTATTTATTTATTTATTTTCATAATAAGATTAGATAAAAAAAGTTATGTAATAAAAAATTAAATATGTGTAAAGACCTTTATACATATATTTTAATGAAAGGAATTATTTTTTTCTAATTTTATTATTTTCAAAATAAAAAATTAACATGTTCGTCTTCTTCGTGATTACTCTTCCCCGAGCAGAAATTCGTTCAAAAGTAGTTCAACTAAGCCTAATCCTAAATTCGCTCAATTAATTTATATATTGAGCGAAGAAATTGAAAGAAGAAGAACAACAGCCATACAATTCCAGATTCAGACACGGTGGAGAACCAGGCGGAGGTCGTCGGAGACCCTCTTAGCTCGCCTTGCCTCAACCCAGGTCGGACGATGCAAGGCGAGCCGAGGTTCATCGTTGGTGCTGGAGATGGACCAAAGCTTCGGTAATCGGTCTCGCAAGAAAAGATTAAACGAAGAAGATAAAGGACTTAGATCTGATTTTGAAGAAGAAGTAGATTAGGTTTTGAGGAGGAAGTAGATCAGGTTTTGAAACCCTTACTTGACCTCAAGAACAAAATCAGACCCAAAACCATCACCACGAACCAAACCAGACAGTGAACGAGGGTAGGACAAGCTGACCGACGACGGTGGCGACCAACTTGTGAACAAGGAGAGACAAAGAGGAGCATAGAGGACTAAATCGGTGCTGAGGCTCAGAATTTTCTTCAGCAGCTTCATATTTGGACATCGTTGGCGAGGGTCAAACCAAACCCTGAATCCAGAAGAACAGTGAAGAAGAAAACGGCGAGGCTTAATATGGTATGGAAACCTAAATCCAACTTCAGATCTGCTCAGAAATTTGGTCTGGCGACGAGAGTTCTCGGGTCCGGTCCGGTGAGGCTTTTGTCTGCTTAGCTTGAGATCGTGGACATGGAGGAAGGAGATGAGGTTAGGGAAGATGAGGAGTCACGAAAGATGAAGAGGAGTCATGGTAGTTGAATCGTAGGGATTAGGTTATGGAAGAGGAGTTAGTACAATTTTTTTTACTTATATTATTTAGTAATTTTTTTTTTTTGAGAATAATGAGATGTTTTTATTTAAATGTCGGCAATAAGGATGCTTTGAAGTGGTTCAGGGATATGACCCCCAGACCAATTCCAGACAGGTGAAGAACAAGCCGCCCTGGCAAGCCAGTGAGCTGCTTTGTTCGCTGTCCGTTTTATAAAAACGAGTTGCACGTACTCGAGTTGAGATAAAAGGGAGATACAATCAATGATAATTGTCCCTAAAGGAGATAGAAGACTTCCTCCTTTTCTGATCATATCCACTATTATCTTGCAGTCGCTTCTCACAAGTGCCCTCTGTCAGGGGTGTTGCTTAAGCCAAGTCAGCGCGTCCCTGATTGCATACGCCTCCACCAGGGCCGGGTTTTGGGGGCCATGGATGGAGGTCGACCGGGCCCCCGTGATTCGGCCCTGGCCATCCTTACCAATCCATCCCGTCCCCATCAGGTTCGCCGCCACAAATAAAGCTTCATTTGTGTTTACTGCCCAGGATCCCTGGGGCGGGGGCTCCCACACTTCAGCCCCAGGGGTTCGGCCTCGATCAGGCTGGGTAAGGTTTTGTTTCTTTCGTTTCATAGCCTCCAACCATCCAGCTTCTAGATGAAAAGCTGTTTGGAACGTCGCTGCCGCCGTCTGGGTCTTCTGTTCCCACACCACCTTGTTTCTAGCCTTCCACACCTTCCACAAGATGCAGCCTATCAGTCCTCCACAGGCCGGAGGGTTACTACTTAATGTCTTCTGCACCCAATCCGAGATTGATTGGGCATCATATGGGATATTTAATCCCGACTTGGTCCAACATTCCGCTGCCATGGGACACTCCACTAGCAGATGAAGTTCTGATTCCTCAGCCCTTGTACATACTGGACATACTGCCGCCATATCTATATGTCTTCGTCTGAGGTTCACCGCCACCTGTAGACACCCTGAGCACGTTCTCCACAGAAACGTGCGAACTTTAGGCAATACTTCTAAGTGCCAGATTCTCGTCCATATGTCCGTCTGGGGTTGAAAAACTGCCTGAGCTTGTTGACACAGTCCATAGGCCGCTTTCACCGTATATTGCCCCAGATAGTCCCCCACCCAGTACCAGGAGTCAGATACTGCAAATTTACTGATTGGCACCGCCAGTATTTCCTGTTGAACGTCCTCTTCAAACATATGACGGATTTTTCCGACGTCCCACCGCCTTTCATTTGGTAGCATAATATCCGACACCGGTCGAAAAGCTAGGTCCGTCCTTGTCGACTGCACTCGTGGATCCACCCCTACCAGCCACGGATGGGCACCAATAAATGTGGTCGTCCCTGGCCCAATAGATCTCCTCGCCCCTTCCTTAATCATATCCTGAGCCGAGAGTAGGCTTTGCCATACGAAACTTTGATTCGTTTTCCGAACCGCCTCCAATACCGTCTCCGGGTAGTATCGTGCTTTCAACACTCGAGCAACTAGACTTGTTTCATCTTGGAGTAGTCTCCACAGTTGTTTACCCAACAAGGCCATATTGAAGTCGAACATATTCTTAAACCCCAGACCCCCCCTCCTCCTTCGGGCGGGACATGGTCGACCACGACTGCCAAATAACCCCTTTACCTCCCTCCCCACCCGACTTCCACCAGAACCGGGCCAAGGCCACATTCATCTTCTCTAGTAACCCTTTCGGCAATCTCATAACACTCATCGTGTAGGTGGGAATCGCCTGTAGCACTGACTTTACTAGGACTTCCTTTCCTGCCCCATTTAGAAGCTTACAATCTCATCTCTGAATTCGACGTAGTACCCGCGTGAGGATATATTGCAACCCCTGCTTCTTGCTACGTCCCATCATATTTGGGATACCCAGGTAGGGGGAAGGGTGAATGAGTTCCGGTATACCCAGTATCCTTATCCCGTCCTCACGCCGGGAGGGGGATGTATTGGCACTGAAGAATAGCGACGACTTCTGTTGATTAACTATCTGCCCTGACGCTTCTTCAAACATCCGCAGGTACTCCTGCACTCGCCCCATCTCCAACGGGGTCGCCTTGCAGTACACATAACAATCATCGGCAAAAAACAAGTGGGATAGAGGCGGTGCCCTAGAGGTTATACGGACTCCATGAATCTCACATGCCCCCTCCGCCCCTTGCAATAGCCTCGAGAAGCCTTCCATGCAAAATAGGAATAAGTACGGGGACAATGGGTCACCCTGTCGAATCCCCCTCTCTGGTTGCACAAACCCCGCTTGCTGGCCTCCCGCCACTATATTATATGTGACCGAATACGTACATCGACGTACCAGATTGATCCACTCCTCACTGAGACCAAAACCCCTCATCATATCCCACATAAAGCCCCATTCTACACGATCGTAGCCTTTACTCATGTCGAGTTTCAGGGCCACCCACCCTTCCTTGCCGAGTTTCTTGTTCTTCAAATAGTGCAAAGTCTCATAAGATAAGATGATGTTGTCTTGTATTGATCGGCCCGGGACAAACGCACCTTGTGTAGTCGAGATTAGCCCATCCAGCAGACCCTTTAGCCGATTAGCCGCCACCTTCGACACGATCTTAAATATCACATTGCAGAGAGCGATATGCCTCAAGTCCTTCAGAGACATCGGGCACTCCACCTTTGGTATCAGAACCAGGGTCGTTCTGTTCAAGATTGGTGCTATGTCCTCCCCCGCAAAGACCCTCCGAGCCCAGCGAGTGACATCCTCGCCCACCTTATCCCAATATTTCTGATAGAAGAAAGGGTTCAAGCCATCTGGACCAGGTGACTTGTTCGGCCCCATTGAAAACGTGGCATCCCGGACTTCCTCCGAAGACACGTCCCTCATCAGTGCCCGATTCTGAGCTTCTGTTACCTGTTGTCGAAACCGAGGACCATTAATCCCATCGCCCCGTGTCTTCCTGGACAAGGACTTGTAGAAATCCAGAATATGCTCACCCAGACCCGTATCCCATGAGAGAACATTTTCATCGCGTCTTTCAGTTCCGTCACTCTGTTTATATTCTTCCGTTGAGACGCCGATGCCTGAAAGAACTTAGTGTTTTGGTCACTATCCGTAAGCCAATGTTGCTTAGCTCTTTGCCTCCAGAACTCCCCCATCTTTTCCAGGGCTGCCACGTAGAGCTTCTGCAGCGCTCTCCTCCTACGAATACTCGTTCTATCCATTCTCCCATTTAACCACAGGATATCCTTCTCATACCGGAAAATCTTCTTGGCTAACGCGTTGTAAACCTCCTTCCCCCAGATTTCTAGCGCTTCGCCTGTCTCCTTAGTTTTTAGTCCTATGTCTCGATCTCCCGGAGACCCCCACCAGGTCTGGACCAGACGTCCACACTCCGGATCCTCCGCCCACATATTCTCAAACCGAAACTGTCTCGACCCCACCGGGTCCACCCGTCGATCCGAATCCATTAAAATAGGTAGATGATCCGATGTTGATATGCCGAGATTGACCAGATATCCACCCGGCCAGGCATCCTTTAGCTCCCGCGAGATAAGAGCCCGGTCCAGCTGAACCGCCATACGAGTGTCCGGTTCGCTCCCACTATGCCAGGTGAATCCATACCCTTGTAGCGGTACGTCCTCCACCTGGATCTCCCTCATTGACTACCTAAAACCCTGGATGAGATGGAACGGGTATCGATTCCCTCCCCTTTTCTCCCGCTGTTTCAGGATTCCATTAAAATCACCCATCAACAGCCACTTCTTTGGAACCCCCACCCGTGCTCCCAAAGATCGAATCATCTCCCAGGTCTGCCACCGAAGGTCCCGATTCGCCTCCCCGTAGATGCCCGTAAAACGAAGCACCTCCCCCTCCGGCCCTCTGACCTCTACATCAATGAACCTCTCCTGGCAGTCAATCTTCATACCATCACCCCTGTCGCCCAAAGTAGTATAATACCCCCTTGCTGACCCAATGCCGGAGTTTCGCACCCCCCCCCCCCGCAAACCCCGTCTTCAATTTCAGGATATCCACATCTCCTTTCTGAGCTATCGTCTCACTGAGAAAAACTACTTGCGGCTTCCGGCGACAGATCGCCCCTTTCAAGTATTCCACCGTAGCTAGTTTCCTCAGTCCCCGACAATTCCACGATAGGAATCTCATTGTTCTACCCCCCACGCACCACTAGCGACAACAGGTTGTTACACGCCGCTGACCGAAACCAACCGAAACTGTCTCCGTGTACTCAACCCCTCGTTGCCAGATCTCAGGCAAGACACCACCCAAACCAGAACCAAACACAAGGCAACAAACACAGAGAGCGTAACGAAGAAATAGCCAGAGGACTTACCCCGTCGCCGTTGTACGCCCCCTACACCTCGAAGCCTCCAGACCTGATGAAGATCGCCTCCCCACCAGGCACGAAGACAGCCGCAACCTCCCACTGTCACGAATCAGCACCGACTAGGCAACACCCCACCAGCACCGACCGCGCACCTCCCCGACACTGAAGATCTCGAAATCGCTGAGCCGACAATCCCGCCTCCGAGAGCCTGCCTCACCGAGCAGAACTCCCACGCCGTCTCCGGTAGACAACAAGGTACTCCACGAAACCACAGAACCCCTCAGGCCGGACTAGACGGTGAACCGCCGCCGGAACAGGTGCTGTGACCGTGCTTCGCCTAGGCTAGGGCCGGCGCAAAGTAGTATTTTTTATTTAGTAAATTAATTAAATAAATGAATTATTTTATTTCTTTATTTTATTTTTTTGATTTTTTGATTTTGATTATTTAATTATTTATTATATTATAACTGATGGTATAATTGTAATTTATGTATCAAATTGATAAGGTTAAATTGGGAAAGGGCAAAATGGTACTTTCACTATTCACTAACTAGCACATGGAGTCACGTGACTAATGGAATGGAATATTCCGTTAGTTTTCTAACGGAATATGCTAATTCCTTCCGTGGACCGAACATTAGGGTACCGAAATGTAATAAATAAACATAAGGGTACCAAAAGGTCCGTGGACCGAACATAAGATTACCATAATGTATTTAACCCTAAGAGCATGTACAACAGAAATGACCTTGGTGAGGTCCTGGGAGTGCAGAACTTGTGCTGACTGAACAAATGTGAGGTCCTGGGAGTGCAGAAAAGTGGGTGTTTTGCAACAGAAAGGACCTCTGAGGTCCTGGGAGTGCAGAACAGTGCTGACTGGATTATTAATTGATATTTTGCTGTTTTATTTAATTCGTTATCAGAAACCGTTTAAATTATTTATAATTTAAACAATTTTGGAAATAAATAATTAATGACAATAAATAATTAATAAATAAATTTAACACGAATATAAATGAACTTCTAATTTTATTCAACCCCTTTTAATACAACCCAAAACAAAATACAAGTTCAAGAATCATTCTCGGTTGGGTCGACATCTGGTGGTGGGGGTTGTCGTCGAAGATCATCAATTTGGGCTTTAAGAGTTGCCATGAGTTGTCGTAGTTCGGACTTGCAAAACTTATGGTCTGCCATATCCTCTTCGTCGAAGGAAGATGTATCATTCCCCAACAGGGACTTGCAGGTGGCGAGGTTTGCTTCCCATTGTTGGGTTAATGTCTGTATCATGCGAGACCTTTCTGCATGTTGTTCGCCACGTGTACGTTCAGCCTCCAGTCGTGAACGTTCCAGCTCAACGAAGGCAGGCATTTGGGCCGTGAGGACGGTCCCCTCCTTTGAGGCCTTCGCTGCCTTCTTCCCTTGCGGTCGGCGAGGGGGACTTGGGGCGGCCTCAGGTGTAATAACCACTCCTGGTCAACGCTAGTCAAACCTGTGAAAAACAGGACAATTTAAAATTTTTGAGCAGACACTGAATTGAACTGGAATTGGACCCCTAGGGTCATACCGGACTTAAGTTGACCCCGTTATTGACCAAAGTGAGTTTCGGGGGACTCAGGGCAACTTTCTAATCAATTTGAGAAATGTTGACTTTTCGCTGGAAAAGTCAACCGAGCGACATTTTGGTCCATTCGAGGACCGTTTTGGATCCAAAAAGCTTAGCCGTCGTCGCAGCGGTCTTAGTTGAGCTGTTTCCTTGTAGCCCATCAAGTTTCGTAATTTCTTGGGAGAAGTGCCCGTTCGGGGCCCGAAACGTCCGAATTTCGCGAATCTGATTGGAAAATATCTAGTGGATATTTTCCAAAAGGTGTGGGACCCACCTTGCCACTTGTCAACCAAGTGGTGGTGTTAGTTTTGGGGGGAAAACTAAAGGGGAAGCCATATGTGGCCGGCCACACTTAATAAAAAGAAAAAAGAAATAGAAAATGTGTTAGTTTGTAGAAAGAGAAAGAAGAGAGAAGAAAGGGAGAGAAGAAGAAGGGATTTGGGAGGTTTGGAGCACTATTCACGCTCATCCAACCATGGGATCGTCTCAAAGCTAGGAGAAAGTGCCTTCCCCTCGTTCTCCTCTACGGTATACACCGAACCGAATCTCGTTTTGATTAATTTTGGAAGTTAGGTTTTTGTAAAACTATTAGTTTGAGGTGGTTTTGATGTTGGGTTAATTTTTGGAGACGTTTTATAGGTGTTGGAGGTTTGATTGAACGTTTTCCGGCGACCGGGGGCTCGGGAGAAGCCCCGGCCACCATGGGGGGTGGCCGGCCACCATAGGAGGTGGCTGGCCGGAGCTAGGGCCGGCCACCACCATGGTGGCCGAGCCTCATTTAAGCCCTAGGGCCCACGGCTAGGTTGGGCCGGGTGGGTCCCACGTGCTCGGGTGCTCGGGTTTAGTGTTCGGGAGGTTTAAAACGTTCCCTAGACCATTTATCCATAACCGAATCGAAAATTGGATTTAAATCGGAAAAGTTATAATTAACGGGTTTTAGAAACTTGAAACGGTAATTAATTGACTCGGGAGTCGAAAGTGGGACCCTTGAATTATTCTAAGACCGTGGAAACGAAAACAGGAATTTTTGGAGTCCCGGAAGGGCATTTACAAAACCCGGGCAGATTCGCCACGTCGGGCGAATTGGGCCTTTACGAGTCCTTTATCGACAATGTCGAGTAATTGGGAAGTTTGGGAGTGATCGACATTGTCGGGGTTAAGTTTAGGCATCGAGTTTAATGATTTTCAGTTTATTCCTGCGAGTTGTTAATTGTCTTTAAATTGTGTTCTTTTAGATCGTGCCACGGACCGAGGCAAGGGAAAGCTGGGTGAGTGACTGAGATCATCACCAGAGCTCGTTGGTTGGATTTGGGAGAACACCCACGAGGTAGGGAAAAGTAGCCGGATCTCGGCCCTGACTAGGGAAAGTTAACTGTAGAATTGCATGTGACACCGGGGTGTCGTGGGTTGTGTAGGTTGTCGAATATTAGAAAAGCATGTTACGGGAACTTAGCAAGTATGGGAAATGCATGTGACACTTAGTAGTGTCGTAAGAGCAGAGAACTTAGCGTTATTAGAATTACTGGAGGCATATGACCATGCCCGGAGGTTGTTTGTGAACTTATCGATATTAGGAGTACTGGAGGCATATGACCATGCCCGAAGGTTGATTGAGAAACTGTTGATATTAGGACTGTTGGAGGCTTTGGTTAAGCCGGAGGTTGTTTGATCTTTTGGTGTCTTGGGTGGCCTTGAGAGCCCATGTATTATTATCGAGTTTTGGGTGGCCTTGAGAGCCCGTATTATTATTGTTGAGTCTTGGGTGGCCATGAGAGCCCGTGTTATTATTCGTGTTTGGGTGGCCATGAGAGCCCGTGTTATTATTCGTGTTTGGGTGGCCATAAGAGCCAGTACTTTACTGTTGGTGTTTTAGCTGGCTTACGAGTTAGAGTCTCGGTAAGTTGCGAGCGTGTTTCATCGTTTAGTTTTGGGTTGCCATGAGTGCCCGTGGGGTTGTTGACCCGTGTCTTTACCTTTGGTGTTTTGGGTGGCCATGAGTGCCCGTGGGGTTGTGAACCCGTGTCTTTACTGTT